>OX438742.1:20075684-22575684 GCA_949316235.1 Oegoconia quadripuncta | reverse complement strand
CAGAATTCAATATGCTGCCCCTAACGTAAGACACTGCTCTATCCCCTTGATGCTTAATCTACTATTAACTGGTTTCTAATATCTTTGTTGCTAATTTCTATGGATTTCTTTGACACAGCGCTCCAAAGAAATTGGATTTAGCACTCACAAAGAAAATAGAAAAACATATGGATTGTATATTTAAATAAATAAAAAATTTAAAAAATAGCAAACCGTAAAACGTTTAGAATCCATATTAGAGGTTATTGCCACCATCTAAGCTGAAAAAAAATTTAAACACGATGGCTAATATTCAATTTTTAAAACCAGATGTGACCTGCCCCCTCGTTTAGTCTAATTAAAATAGCACTGAAGTCGGATCATGTATTATTGCGATATATGTAGGTAGGTACCTAAGTAGTTTCTAAAAATGATATTTAACAAGCACTTGACGAAAATATGTGTACTATCACTACCGCCGCCGCCGTACACTATATCAAGCCGCAAGCGACGAAAAAGCGGTTTGCAGTGGATAATTTCTAATAGTCTAAGATCCGACTTAACAACGACCTTCACCCATCTGCTTTCCCAATGAAAAGTAGTTTTTATCAAATATTGTATGTAAACCAACCAATCGCGCATGGGTTGTCTATTTAAATCAGGGCAAAGCTATCCCTAATTAAATTTTTTTAATTTTTTTATTTCTGCACCCATTTGTTTTCTCGAAGAATTCAATACCAATCATGAGGACATAGCACAAGGAACCAGGGAAAAATAGGTTGTCTCACTGTTTCTGGTCATATCACAGGGTTGTCAGACCTAAACGGGTCACTCGCTGGGACAAATTTACTCATTGAAATATACGTCAAAATAAAGATAATTATATTGCGAACACGATGGTATTAGGTTGTCTAAGCGAAATCGGTCAAGACTCACGGTTGTCGCTTTTTATAATTCGAATATTTCTAGCGCGTTCCCGAATATCTAACCGAATATATGAGTAGTACTATACCTACTTTACGAATGGTTTGAAAATCTTTTAATGCCGGTGTTTTTAATACCAAAATGGACGTCAACCATCTTTATAATAAGGAACCATCCTTAGAACAAATTTATCTGTCTCCATTCTGTTGCTAATAGTTTCAGACTTCCCCATACTGACCCATCTTGAAGGTTTACCACTATAACTGTTCGTACTCTATGTATCAATCAAGTAGATATTAACTACATATTACGCAAAATGTTTCAAGTTATCGGGCTAAACTTACCTACTTTAGGCATACATTCATATCTGGATTCGGTTGTGCAACACTGTGCAGCAGTGCAGGCTTGCAAGGTTCCTAGTAGATACCTAAGTACCTATGGCTGCTGAAACTATCGAACGTATCGTCTACGTGGGTATCTACCTACTAATAATGCCTTTAAGTAGTTATTATCAATGATTTCCTTAGGTACCTACTTACTGAATTCTAAACTGACAAGCTGTCAGATCGATGTGAGAACGCATAGAGTGAGGTAATCACCTGTATTGACAAGCAACGAATGAATCTATTTAGAAAAACCGTGAAGTGTATATAGTTAGGTACGTACCGACTTTATTTTTAGGTAGTTAGCTAAACCACTGTCTACGTAAATGTATCATCCATCAGTGTTGTGCGTAGCCGAAATGAAAAGGGGATAAACAAGTGCTTACATACGTGCACAAAGTCCTGTCGGTCGGTGCCCGGTGCGCCGGTGTAGGTGATGCGTTCAGGATCTACCACACGGATCCTCCTGTCAGGCGAACGTATTCAAAAACAAGAGGGCACGAATAGATGCGACCGGCTGTTTATAAACAATGAAAGAGTCGAATAGTATGGGATGCGATCAATACTGCGTCAAGGGAGCGGCCGGGGCCACGCCGGCCCCAACCTCACTTTACGAACAAAATCTGTAACTAGGGTATACGGTGCACTGGACCACAGGCGCAAAGCATAGCGCTGCAACACCATGCGTACCAACGTACGATGCGGACGTACTGAATGTGCGACTGGCGGTGGCCGTATGTATGCGCCGCCCTAGAGCTATTACGTCACGCTGTTTTGTTTGACAGCTGAGCGCACGAGACAGAGCCGCGACGCCCGGCCGGCCGCGCTGCGGCGCCACAAGCGCACCGCGTCGGGCGCGCCGCCGTCCCCTCCCCCATATCCTCCGTTGCCCCCATCTTCCCCAGTGCGACCGCCGCCGATCAATACTGTGTACTTTGACCATCCGCCCGCTACACACAGGGCACATCGCCGCGCCGCCCGCGGCGTCCGCCGCCGCCACCCACCCGCTCTCCATATTGTCTTAACGACCTACCACTCAGACTCAGACACCAGCTGACCCGCTCGATGCCATTGTCACGGCACACACAGTAACTGACCATGAATATTAACTCCATTACGTTTTTGGAAATGCTTTATCTGTAGCTATAATAAACCTAGTAAGACTACATTCCAAAATATGGGCACCAACATTTGTATATAATGCTACCGATTAAAAAAATAAAAACATTACGAAGTAGGTAGGTACGTAGGTCCTATCTACTTGCTTTCTTTATGCTCGCTACTGACTACTCTAGAGAGAGAATACCTAGGTAGTACAGCTTTTACCAACATCGATTGCTAACGCAAGTTTCCAAATAGGTATACCTACTTACTACCTACCTAATAAGTAATAATAATATGTAACAAATCAGAACGTATAGAATAATGTAATATGAAAACCTACCTATAATTTTATTTATAATAATTTTATTACTAAGACAAGAATAAAATAATCGAATTGCACCCTAGTTGATAGGTAGGTATCACATTAACAGTCTACAGAGTCCACTGCTAAAAATATCTTTCATACTTTTTATTATTTATACACCCTATAGGATTTATGCACCCTAATCATCATGGTCCATACCACGTAGATACGTAGTACACAAAGGATTATTTTAAAGCGAAATTTTGTAAACAAATGTTTCATTGGACGCACAAAAATGCTTGGCAGACTCACAAATCACGCTACATGCTACAGAAAAGTCGTGCAACGGTCCAGCTACGTACTGTTATATGGGATTCGTTAAAAGTCTTTTTAAAAAAAAGAAGGGTTTTATTTGATTTAAACTAGGTAGAAATTAAGACTTATAGATTCGGTAATCTGGATAGATGCGCGTCGCGGTCAGAGGTGGGGACTGAACTGCCTGCGGGAGAGGCGAGAGACGATGACGGTGAGGTCTGAAGGTGAGGGGTTGGAGTTGGCTCAGCATCATCTTATACAGGTTCAAGGGTATAACATCTCCCCGGCTGAGACTAAACTCACACTCTCAAAGAGTGTGGTTTATGTTATGTGGATCTGATGCGAGGAGATGGAAGTGGAGTTTCAGTAATGATATTAGGAGGTGATGAGGAGGTTGTGACTCTCTTAGGGAAAGTAGAGGTAAGAAGCATCTTAATCTTTTCAGATTTACCGAATTTATAAAGAAAATAACTAATTATTACTAGGATTATTACAATTGTAGAATATGAATAGTAATTTCCATACAAAATTATATGAGGTTGTTACTTATTTTGTCTAAGTCGTTTACAATTTGATTTTGAGTCATTTCGGATTTCGACAGTGAATCCAAATTCAAATCCTTTAAATTTACTAATTTTAATTTAGGTTCAAGTTCCTTGAGTTTTACATAATTACAACAGGTATCATTAATTAGTTCAAACTTGGATAAAATAGGTTGTAATTCGACTCTGGTAGTATACTTAGGTACTAATTGTGTGTCTTTGTAATATCCAATACACACATTAGGTAGAGTTAGGATACCAGTACCGATAATATCAGATTCGAATAATTGTGCTTTATGACAGTCTATAGAAAGCTTAGATTTTTGAGATATAACGTATACCCATTTATTATTTTGCAGCCTTTGCCATATTTCCATGTTTCCATAGATAAATTTTGTATTACATTGTTTAGGTTTCGAAGTTTTTTTTTTTTTTTTTTTTTCTATTTATTCTTTATATATGAAACAATTTAACACAATACAATAATTTTAATACTTTCATCATAATTTCACTTTCACATGTGGGCGTTGCGGAAGTGGAATAAACATTTCCTATTTCACAGATATAGAATTGGCTACTTAATACCTTACAATCCATAAGACTACTTAGCTTACAATAATATGACTTATCTCTAGTTATACCTATATAGTTACTGGAAGGTATTATCACCGAGTATGAACTTGGTGTCGAGTTACCGTGTGCCACTGGAAATGGTACATTCTGGTAAAGGCTATATTCTTTTGAATTTACCAAAGGTATTTTTAGTATGAAAACGACTTTATTATCCCTATAATAACTAGAGATTTCGGATATATTCATTAAAACATGTATATGATCTAAAACTAGGGACACCGGTAAGATTTTTGAATTAGGCAAAAATCTATAATTATTCACCAAATCATTAAATAGTTGTTTTGGGGTAATTATCGCAGGATAAAGTATATTTGATTTGCTAAACATAATGGCATTTATAATATCTTCCAACTTAAAGGATAACGTCAAAAGGCTATTTTCTATGATACTAATTAATTCTAGAACCTTGGATCTTATAATTAACTTGTTTGAAACAATAGTTAGATTTTTAACAGATATCGATAGATTTTCAACAGCGCTATTCAAAGTTTGTTCATTGATACTAATTTTACTTATAATTTCCTTAAATGAGGATAGTGTCGAGGATGTTACCAATATACTGTCCTTTACTAATTTTGCCATATCTTTTTCATCGTTTTCGATGGTTTGAATAGCGTTGTTATAGATAATAGCATCATCTTGGTCCATTGTTCCGAATAGATGCTTAAAGATCGTGCCTACTGCACCAAACCATGCAGATCGTTTCGAATGTTTTGAGATAAGATGTGAAATAGAGTCGAAGTCTCTAACTATATCATTATAGCGAGTTGAGAGTGGTTTAAATATGTTATGACATTCAATCTGCTCGAAAGCATTGCTTTGTCTGCATAGGTACTTCGAGGTGCCTATCACACCGTTAATGTTTTCGATGTGCGGTTTTATGAATGAAATATCAGCAGGGATAACTACATTTAAGTATCCAGTGATTACTTTCATAGAACCAATGGGATCGAAGTAAATACCGGGGCTGTACTTGACAGGCTCGATGAAGTTTCCTTGTACCAAAGGAAAGACACTGTAAATAAAATATATTGCATATAGAAATGACACTTAAGATATATTTATAAAACTAATACGTAAGATAGAGGATAACTGTATAACCGCCGGCTCGGCGAGCTAGTTTGTAGGGCCTATTACGTAAATTTAAACGTTTCAATCGGCCATCGACCATCGTTTACGATCATCGACCACTCGTATAAAAGTTACTGCATTACGTATGTCGTCGTTTGACACTCGTATACAATGAATGAATGATATTGTAATTGTCCAAAAGTATTGCTACTCGACACTAGACGGCGCTATTGTGTACTTTTTTCGTTAACACCTTGGGCTAAAAGAGCGCAATAGAAAGGGATGCCCTTATACCCAGAATAACGTTATCTCACTCTATTTTAGCATTACATAATTTCTAACCTACCAAATTTGTACATGCTGTGCTGCCAATTACGAAAAAATTCCTCGATTTGTGGGAAAATAGAGAGTGAGGAATAATTTAAATCGGGAATTTATCGGGGAATCAAGGCCAATAAAATTTGTAAAAGAACCCATAGTATTTTTATTGCTAATCGTTTTACTACATCTTTTACGTAATAAGAACAACAAGTTTTTAAGTTAAAGTAAAACATTAAACAACATTTTACATGAAACAATATTGTACTTCTTTAATTATCATTTCCGAGAAATTTCTGGATAATTACGTAGGAACCATTAAAAATATTGTTTGATACATGCTTCGATCATCTACATGACATCATCATGTAATAAAAATAATTTTATAATAGTAGGTTATTTGTCAAAATATTCACTTTTTGGAAAAGGTATTTGTTCTACAAATTATTAGTAGGAGCACTAGCTTATCTAATAAACGTAAAACACGTTTTTGAAATAATATTTTTTTGTAATAACAAAAGAATCATAAGAATTCTTAGTACCTATAGTGAATACGAATACGATTGGGGTAAACCCCGACTCACCTTTATCGTTAACGTTTGAATCGTATACGATGTGCATAGGTAATGCCGATGTCATTACTTTTGTATGAGAGATCATTCATTCATCGTCAATCGTATCGATGACACTCGCATTCGTAATCGTTTGAAATGCGTAATAAGATTTCGCGAGTTTGACGTCGATGATCGTAATAATCGTTTACGATGGACTCATCGATTGACTTACGTAATAGATCCTCTTATTACGCATTTCAAACGATTACGAATGCGAGTGTCATCGATACGATTGACGATGAATGAATGATCTCTCATACAAGAGTAATGACATCGGCATTACCTATGCACATCGTATACGATTCAAACGTTAACGATAAAGGTGAGTCGGGGTTTACCCCAATCGTATTCGTATTCACTATAGGTACTAAGAATTCTTATGATTCTTTTGTTATTGCAAAAAAATATTATTTCAAAAACGTGTTTTACGTTTATTAGTTAAACTAGTGCTCCTACTAATAATTTGTAGAACAAATACCTTTTCCAAAAAGTGAATATTTCGACAAATAACCTACTATTATAAAATTATTTTTATTACATGATGATGTATGAGTCATGTAGATGATCGAAGCATGTATCAAACAATATTTTTAATGGTACCTACGTAATTTTCCAGAAATTTCTCCGAAATGATAATTAAAGAAGTACAATATTGTTTCATGTAAAATGTTGTTTAATGTTTTACTTTAACTTAAAAACTTGTTGTTCTTATTACATAAAAAATTTTGTAAAATGAAGTAACACGATAAGCAATAAAAATACTATGGGTTCTTTTACAAATTTTATTGGCCTTGATTCTCCGATAAAGTCCCGATTTGAATTATTCCTCACTCTCTATTTTCCCACAAATCGAGGAATTTTTTCGTAATTGGCAGCACTGCATGTACAAATTTGGTAGGTTAGAAATTATGTAATGCAAAAATAGAGTGAGATAACGTTATTCTGCGTATAAGGGCATCCCTTTCTATTGCGCTCTTTTAGCCCAAGGTGTTAACGAAAAAAGTACACAATAGCGCCGTCTAGTGTCGAGTAGCAATACTTTTGGACAATTCCAATATCATTCATTCATTGTATACGAGTGTCAAACGACGACATACGTAATGCAGTAACTTTTATACGAGTGGTCGATGATCGTCAACGATGGCCGATGGCCGATTGAAACGTTTAAATTTACGTAATAGGCCCACTAGGGCCTATTACGTAAATTTAAACGTTTCAATCGGCCATCGGCCATCGTTTACGATCATCGACCACTCGTATAAAAGTTACAATGTTTTGTTGAAATTGCGTTGCGTAGGTAGGTAATCGTCAAATACAGACACCCTTAACGCCATCTATTGATATTATTTTGATTTACAAATACATACATTCTTTTTTTTCGGAGTAGCCACTCAAGCGTTCATGGTCCCAAGTGTCCCTTTTATTTAGAAAGCCTTATCCGTTCATGGGGACAAAAGGCCCTCTCGGTACTCGTGTTACGTATTAGCTCTTTACTATGGTTCGAAGAGTTTGAGGTACAAGCAGAAATGGCTAGATGGCGCTCTAATACACATTTCATCATAAAATATACCGAGGAACAGTGACGGCCAAGTATCTGAGCCACAAAAAAAGTATAAAAGTCAGACAAATGAATTTTTTTTCGTATTTTGTGTTTTGGTTTAGAGCTCCGCAAATATGTCGTAAATTCTATATGTTATAATATTTAATTCTGGGATTGTTGTATGTGAAAATAATCCTAAAAACTTGTTCTTTCTGAATATATATGATAACCACTGTTTCGAAACAATGGAGATAAATTAGATCAACGGAAAAAAGTAAATCATTGTTGTGAACGGAACATGGCGTTTACTTTGTTTGTTTTTAATTTTAAATGTGTTACATTCATTGAAATATTACTGAAAAACGATAGAGTGGTAATGTATGAGCATATTCAAGTACTGTGCAATATGTTCCAGTAATGATTTCATACAAATTAGTAACGTGTGTCGTCATATTTCCATCTTGTTAACTTTCTTACGTCGAAGATTCCGTCGTAATTATTGAGGAGTAGCAGTTTGTTTCAATTTATTCTGTTACATATTGTATACTTAGATATTGACATATTGGTGTATTTAGAAAGGCTAATTAGTCTAGTATATTTTAAAATAAGTTTAATTGATAAAAACGGATATATCCTTCATATAATTCGGCTTAAAGAAAATTTTACGGAAAATTTATTGATATCGAAGACTTTGACAATTTTTTTTTTGGAGTTAGCATTTTAATGATATAATTTTCTTTTCACATGGTTAATTCTATACACTTTCTCCTCTTTGTACATATTTTTGTTTCGATATAGCTATAGTTTACTTTAGTAACTTATTGGTAATCTGTGCTATAGTAGTTTGCCTGCTATCTTTTTTTTTGTCGGATAGGTTGCGACCTCTGAGCCAAAGAGTATAGTAACTTTCGTACTAATAAGGGCGCGCAAAAGTGACAAACCTATGGATGTCTATCGACAGTAAATGTCGAACGCGCGAGAATCGGGGTCCAGGACCCCTATTCTCGCACACTCGACATTTGTCTATCGATAGACATTGGCATGTCTATCTCTTTCACACTTATATACGTGTGTAAAAGTGACAAACCTATTGATGTCGTTCGACATTGAAATGTCGAATGCGCGAGAATCAGGACCCCTATTCTCGCACACTCGACATTTGTCTATCGATAGACATTGGCATGTCTATCTCTTTCACACTTATATAAGTGTGTAAAAGTGACAAACCTATTGATGTCGTTCGACATTGAAATGTCGAATGCGCGAGAATCAGGGCCCTGGACCCCTATTCTCGCACACTCGACATTTGTCTATTCTTATGAGTCTCTGAAACTGATTTTGAAGGACTGGTTTTAATTATTCGGCCCGATGGGCAAATGAACGCTACACGGCGGAGACATGTAATTTCACCAAAAATGCGATTAGGCATAGTAGATTTCTGGCTACTGGCGATTCGTACAAAAGCTTGATGTACCTATATCATGTACTAATTTTAAATCAACAATTATCAAATATTTTACATTATTATTAGTTCCTTTACTCTTTTGGCGAAAGTTGATAACCTCAAAATTCAACATGCGCTGTCGGAGGTTGTCAAAAAATGAAACGCACCCTTCCCCTCTACACTCGCGCGCGAGATGTTTTCCATCCTCCACGGAAAGCAAAAACATTGTGTATGCATAAACAAATGTGTATCGCCACACCCCTTTGCTCCAATGTCACACAAAATCACAGTCACAGTTCAGGAGCCTGATTCTCACATACTCGAGATTTCAATGTCGAACGACATCAATAGGTTTGTCACTTTTACACACGTATATAAGTGTGAAAGAGATAGACATGCCAATGTCTATCGATAGACAAATGTCGAGTGTGCGAGAATAGTGGTCCTGGACCCAGGTAAATGATTTTACTTGAAAACATGCCAGTAATGGTCGATCGTTATATAGACGTCCGATTGCCATAAATTAAAAATTTAAAATTAAAGTTACTTGAAAACCCTCACATTGGCAGAATCATCGTGCACAACGATGCAGCCATAAAACTAAATTGTAATTGGAATTGAAAACGTAACAACGTTGTTTTAATTATTTAGCTATTTCAGTGGCGACGATGATTAATTATGGACCCTGAACAATTCAAGGAATTTTAATTATTCAACAAATAAATGAAGTTCTAAAATTATTAGTGCAACAACAGGCACGCCTCACGGAGACCTCTACACCAACTGCAACAAACGTTGGTACGGAGTCACAACGCTTAACACAGCCATAACAACCCGTCAAGTAAGCTCGCATTTATCAACAATTTTAAATGCGATAAATTCATACCGACCACCACAACGGTACCTAGATAATTTCATAGATTATTTCGAGGCAAAGTGGAACATATGGAGAGATGAGTGCAAAGGCATCCAAAAAGACCTGTTTGTCACCTGAACCTGAAGATATAGGTACCATGAACTAAAAGTGGCACTAACTCCAACATTTGATCAAAGTTCGTACATTGATAAACATAAACTTATGGGTTATACCGAACAAAGAAAAAGAGATACAAAGCTCTCACTGACTTTTGAAATTGCATACGAGATCATAACGAATCCATGGAACATTATGCTAATAACCTTAAAGAACTTAGTAAACAGTGTGGTTACAGTGATACACTATTAGAACGTCTACTACGTGATCGTTTTGCTACAGTCCAACCATCAACAACTACAAATTGATCTAAAGCAAAAGTGGCCAGACCGCCAAGAGCAACATGAAGAAAAAACAGCAGAAGTAACTTTTGCACAAATTTTCACCGTGGCTCAATCACGAGAGTTAGCAGAGGGCGATGACAGCATGGAATAGAGCATTACCACGATCAAAGAGAATCCAGCCAATAATAATGAAACGAACACTCACTAAAAAGGAACACGTAAACACGTGCTGCTCAATACCGGCTATGTGGAAAACATCATAGACACAGTTACGTAAGTATCACCCGAGATGCGTCTTAAAAAGTTGACGCTATCTCAAGCTCCGTGCTAATTTATATAAACCAATCTCGGGGTCTACTCAGCTGAGATCACTTCTCAAGTATTCGCCTCAGCGGCGAATGAATGATGGTCTTGAGTTTCGTTTATTAATACGTGAAACTCGGCGCACCTCTCAAGTGAGTACTGCTTGAGTATCCACGTGCGTTTCAGGTCTCAAGTTAGGTTTATTAATCAACACGTTTACTTGAGACTGATCACAAGACTGTTCTAAATCTTGAGAATGGTTAATAATACGGGCCTTGCTATGGGCTCCGATCGTCTCTGTCTACGGCATCGATCCTTTTGCCAAATGACACCAGAAAAATCTGTGGTTGACATAGATCCCTTTGCCTGTCTAAAAAAACAACGAAAGCAAAAAAAAATCTGTGGTTGGACTGTAGCCACAGACTACTCAGAAGAACTATGACTGTAGCAGGCAGGCAGCGTATCGTAGCAGCGCACCTACCTATTATTTATCTATTGATAGAGTTTAATAAATATGGTAACATCTGTATTGATGTAGTACCTAAGTCTGCAAAGAAATGTACAAATATATATAGCAATAATGTAAAACAGAATTTAAAAATGATGTATCATATAATTCGGGTAATATTATATCGTCTTTGGGTTGTGTCCACGTTTACATTGTTTTCAAGTGTTATCGTATTTTGGTTTTACGGATTTTTTACTGCTTTCGCCGTATTCTTTCTGGGTATATCAGGTAAGAATATTTATTTATATTCTTGCCTTTGACTATTGTTTCTACCAATAATCAGTGTGCTAGTCAGTGTCGTTAAGGTGGCCCAAAAATGCAATTATTTTGATGGCCACTATGACTGAGTATTTATGAAATAACATTTTAAATTGGAGATGCTGACAATCACAGAGTCTACCAATTATCTAGGTAAACAAGCGCGTTCAAAGGTAAATATCTTGGAAACTGCTGAACCGATTTCCATCAAAAACGACTAAGAAAATTCTCGTAAGCACCTGCTAAGCAGTTTTATTTAAAAAATATAATCTTGTCAAGTCACAAAAAGTTTAGTAAAAACAGAACAGTGTAAGACATCTCCATAATTAATTAATATTGTGTGATTGTGCCTATCTGTTGAGTAGGTAAATTGTTTAATACTAAACAATAATAAAAATAGTATTAATGTTCGTTAATAATTAAGTCTGATTTAATTTTGGACTAAAGATGTTTGGTGTGTAAGTGTGCCAAATATTTGGTTAAATTATACTTAGTAAAATTGCAATGAAATAGCTGGCCAGTGCAGCAATATGGTGGCTAGGTGCAAAATTATACAATCTGTCTGGTTACTGGTGTCCGGAGCCTTTAAGGGGATGTAATATGATTAATTTTAGTGACAATAAGTATTCATTATTGCACCAAAACATTGCATATAACAGAGTACAAACATTAGGTTATGTACCAAGGTGGACTTATCTCTCTTATCTGTGTGTTGAAGTAGGAAATGGAGTAAATTTGGGGTTTAGCAGGAAATTGTATGCAAAAAAAAAATAATACTACAATGAATAATATAACAAAAAAAAAAAACCCAAATAATAAAATTACAATTAATATAATACATATTCCTACTGCGAAATATATATACCTATATAAACCTACATACACATTTTGAATAACGTGGCTACTTTTTTAGATTTCTGGTCTTCAAAAAATTCAAAACTGTTTTTAGTATTTTGTAAATAGTATAGGATATTAGTTCAAAATGAACATCAAAAATTATAGCTGTATGTTAGTTAGTTTAGGAGGTATGACTATTTGAATACAACCCTTCTAACCATCTAAGCATATTTGACATTGAAAAGAAATAAAATTATAGTAGGAAAAAAGTACACATGTGTTGTCACTAAAATTAATCATTTAAATAACTTTATCGTAAGATAGAAACTATGTGAAGTTTGTGATAAATCGGATGACATGTTATATGTTTTGTTGGAATGTGATATACACCGTGTAACGGTTAAGTGTAGTCATATTTTAAGGGCTTGTTCTACCCATCAATACGAACAACTTTTACTATGGGGGCAACTTCGAAATCGCGAAAAAAAAATCAGCTGTTCCATAGAAAATTTCAATAACCTCCCGATGCAATGTATGAAACAGTTGATTTTTTTTTCGCGATTTCGAAGTTGCCCCCATAGTAAAAGTTGTTCGTATTGATGGGTAGAACAAGCCCTTAAAATATGACTACACTTAACCGTTACACCCTGTATATATTAGTGAACGACTTTTGTTTAAGTCATCGGAGCTATGCAATAGGCAGCTCAGCTGTGTATTGGCTGATATGCTCTGTAGGAGTGCTGTCATTCTGTATAAATTTGTTGGATTGTACATTGCAAAAAGAGAGTGAGGTTTATAAAGGCGAATGTATCAATGAGGCTGGCATTGACACCCAGGGTGTACAAAAACCTCAAAAGAAATTGCAACACCGGTGCCCAGATAGATTGTATAACTTCATCTAATAAATTGTCATTGATGATATTGTCGAATAAGAAAATGTAAATCGGCAGACAACGAGCCAACCAAGCACATACTAAAACATAGTTGATAATAAAAATGATGAAATTACTTAATCACCACTACCAACTGATATTGCCAATGTGTACACATACAAGCCACATTTGGAAACTATGATACTTTTCTGTTTGTACTATGATTAAAATAAAAAATCATATACAGTCGGCCACACAACAGTAATGTATATCACCATGTGTTAAAATAATGTTATCAAAAGTTTTAATTATGATTTTGTTTTATTTGGAGAACTTACAACTTTTTCAGTTATGTCGCTACATCACTAACCATTTCACAGTTTTCGCATATAAAATCTAAACTGAGAGATTTAAAATTAGAAAATATGATAATAATAAGATAATACTAGGCACCTACTCAAAACAATTTAACACATTCATGAATAGGGAACCAGACACAATAGATGTTTTATTATTATTACGTCTATAGAAGTTCAGTGTCCGCCAACGTGTGAATATGCTAGTGGGCTAGTATGTCAAAGTACTTAAGGGCCAGTACTTGACGTCCTGGTCAGCTCCAGGCTTGTAATGAACACATTAATTTATGGGTGTTCAGATTTTTACGATAATGTTGCAAAGGCAGATAGTGATTTAGTTGCTTTGCAAGAATAAGAAGGTAGATTTTATCAATAATTCATGGCAATCTATATTAGGTACGATAAATTTACAATACTGATCAAATTATACTATAAATGAATAATAAATTAATGATACGGAAAAAAATGATATTATATGAGGTTGCTTTTATTATTTACAAACCTCCTTTGAACCGATTCTACTCTGTTAACATGTATTTATTTTGGTAATGTGGATTTCCATTCAACACATGCTTTGTTTACAATATTATTATAATGTTGATCGGGTGTTACTAAAATCTTGTTATACCCACTTTATTCAAGTTTAAGAATAATTAAGTACGATTAAAGTGATTTTTGCATATTTTTTCTTTTCGCCAGCTAGGATAACATAAACTATAAGAAGTCCATAGAAGGAGAAAGTAGGTGTCACAATAATCAAGCTAAGGTTTTATGCAAAGAAAATCATTAAAAAATAGTATTGAGTAAATACGTAATTTGGTTAGAAAAGCCTCTAATTCACTTTTAAGCTTAAACAATATACTGAAGGACACTAATGAACATTTTTAGAAAAAAAAATAACCGTATAAACGGGTTTATAATTTTATGAAAAACATAATAAAATTGTGTCTACAGGGGCAAGCCCTTGTCAAATTCAATACCACCAAAACACAAGTGTGTCTGTCTGCTAACCCGCAAAAGGAAGTCCATTGACGTTTACTTTCCGAGATATACATATTCATACCAATCTTTAACCATTACAATCTTTTCCATCTCACATATGGCCCTAAAACTGTTGTCAACGGCAATTCAGGAATTTATTATTGAGTTAACAGTATATTGTAGATAGACCATTGATTGACAACATCATTTGGTGTTGGGCAATATGTGTAGTTTTCGTTCACCAGTGTAGTATGAACGACTTAACGATTAACGTCTGATTTGACGTAAATCATGTTCTTGTGTCATGCAGATATTGCCCCCTTGTAATATGATATATTATTTTATATATAATATATTAATTTATTTTATTCTACAGGCATATTATACAGTGCTCAGGATCTTCTGTTGTATTATCCCAATGATCCACCTGACTCAAGAATATTTGTGCTTCAACCCAGTAACTACAAGTTGCCTTATGAAAGTATTAAAATTAATAATAAGGATGGATTCAAGATACACATGTTCTTTCTAAAACAACCTGCCAACAGCAATTACAAAGCCACTATGATATTTTTCCATGGAAATGCTGGGAACATGGGTCAGAGGTAAATATTTAATTATCAATTCAGTCTGATAATTAACTGCCACATGAATAATTATTACCTTTCGGTCTGTCCGATTATGATCAGATTCAGGAGGGAGGCTTAAAAAGATCGCGGTACTACTAGATATAACTGCAAGTTATTATGTAATATAATAAATACTTAACCTTATCATTGTCGGTTTTATAATAGGTTCTCGTTTAATATTTAGTTAATGTTAATTTTAGAATTTAAAGGTCCGTATTACATAATGACTCAAGGGCGTGTGCTACGTTGAGCGGGCTCTCGCGCTGGGCGCGCGTTTGAAGCGGACGGACGTCGCGCGTCAATTTTCATAAGCGTCGTTTGCGTGCCACGTGTTGTGGTTGTGTGTCCTCTAGTGTCTTTTAAGCGCTTATTACACTATCCTATAGTTATACATAAAAATAGAATAGTGTATATCCTATTTTTCGGAAATCTAATAAGAACACTATTTAGGAAGCGCTTATTACATTATCCTAAATGCAGAGACTAATTCGGCATAGGTACATTGCTGGTTGAAGTAAGGATATTTGAATTAACAGAACCAAGTCTCCCAGCAATGTATGCCGAATTAGTCTCTAAATTTAGGATGAAACTAGTGCGATCCGGACCTTCTAGCAATCCACTAAATCGGATCTAACTGTTGTAAATTCGATTACATCTTCCTATTTCCTAATTAGATTTCCTATAAATAGGATAGTGTAATAGGCGCTTTAGGCTTAAAATCGGTAGTTCGCCGCGCTGCCGTGTAAAGTACCTACCATCACCTCACCGAGTTTTGAGAAAAATAATCTCAAATTTATTTTATTGAATATATGGTACCTACCTTATATTGAAATGCCATTTTACCTTATATTGAAATGCCATTTAAACCAATATGAGAACAAAAAATGGTTTTTCATTATTTTTTGATAACAAATAATTTTGAAGTTATTTGCTATTAATTATTATTATTACCTACTGTATTAGGTGTGACGGCCGTTTCTTACAAACATAGATCACCTTAACGTAGATCACGTTTTTATAGGTGAAAATACTCATACAAATCCATTTAGTTTTAAATAAGTACTGGTAAGATACAAGGGATGATATATAATAATTTTATTGTTCTCGTATTTTGCCATTGGGCATACAAATGTCAATAATATTAAATATAAATGTAAGTCGTTAGCAGATAATACGAAAACACATGCAGCCATAACTAGCATTACTCGGGACATGGATAATAATTATCACAACATATAGTAGGTCATAAAAACCAATCCGACACTGGACACGATCAACTTGACGTCATCGCCATTACATTCTAGCTCTTTTACATGCAGCACAGTTTATTTAATAATGCTAAGTTGCACTAACACATTACTTGTCTCAAAAGAAATAAATTATCGTATCGTACTAGCAGCAGCGAACAGACTAAAATTACACGAAGTGCAGATGTTCAATACATATATAAAACGTATGTCAAAATTGCGACAACTAAATATCAGAGTAGATTATATTTAGAAATTTAATTAATTAAGACTATGAGCTATATAATCCGGCATTGAAATTTCTATTTAATATCAAATCAAAGTAGGTACCTATATTAAGTTAAATTTTTAAAAAGCAGGATTTCAACGTAACATTACGATTTCTAATTACATAGTTTAATATAACGCTACTTATTTAGTTCTCAATCACTAAGATATTTTTCAACTGAGTAATATGTTTATAACCATCGAACAATCTCCTCTTAAATATTACTAGATTTGCGAAATAATTAGTGTTATGTTATAAAGTTTTGGAGCCGTTGCTAATATAATATTGTAGAATAGAGCAGTTTTAAGATCATCGCATTAAATGTAACTTGCTATTCTGTCATACATCTTTAGGTTGGACTGAACAGAACAGCGCGCAGCGCTCTCGTAAATGTAAAGACAAGGCGATGTTAGCATTTTACAGTTTAAAGCTACTGTCTGTACATTGAATACATATTTTTTGTGCCGTAAATAATTTGGAGCACCCATACGATTTATTTAACCAACGAGTTTACGCCATTTAACCATAGAGTTTACGATTCGGAGGTCCCTAGCGGGGTAACTACAGGTAGGGCATTTTAAAATGTCCGCCTGGCTAGCTACCACCATCTTATCTAAATCTGCCGCCAAACAGCAATGTTAATAACATTGGTGTGTTCTGGTTGTCAGAGATAATATAGCTAGTTCCCCAAATAAGATGGGGTTTCCGGGTCAGTACGCTTCCATCTTCACACATCAGGTGTGATTGAGGTCAAGTGCTATTCCGTAGTGCATAAAAAAAATTCACTGTTACTTTATTCATACAAGTGTAAATGTTTATGACTTAAACTATTTTAGTTAAGACACAAAGATTTCTTCATAAAATTATTGAAGAGATTTTCTGTTCAATAATTTTATTCTATTACCTATGTTTAATTTCTACATCTAGTTAAGCCGCGAGAAATTTCTAGTCAGTGTTGCCAGTAGCACAAACAAAATTATTGATTTGAAAAAGTTTGATAGATTTTTAAGTGGTGTGGTAGTGTGATTTTTTATCTCAAGGCTATCGGGAAGCGACCCTACGCTCATTACCGCAATTACAGAGTTTTTAGAGGTGACTTATTAAGAGAGGTAGCGGCCGAATACGTATAGAGTATAACGGAAAAAATATTTCAAAATAATCCACCATAAACCAGGACGGGATTTGGTAGAAGGGTCTTAAACAGACATAAAGATCTTCTAACTCTCCGCCTCAGCAAAATAAAAAGAGCGACAGCAGCAATGGACTCGTCCACTATATAAACATTTATTTTGACGAGTTCGAAAATACTCTCAAAGATATCGACCCTTATACGTGGTCAAATACGATGAAAGACATTTGAAAAAACGATCTAAAAAGACCACAGATGGTTGTGAAAAGAACTTGTTAGTATCCAGAAAGAATTTTATATAGTTCAAACCTAAAACGTCGTATCATGTCTGCAGCCTGCTGGAACCCATGAAAAACTGGAAGAAAGCTTCATTGTGATGTAAATCTTGTAACGTGGCATGCTCTTTAAATTTAGTTTTGGCAAATGCTTCATTTTGATAAAAGTTAAAGCCATGGAAAACGTCGTTGTGATTAAAATTTATTTATATCTCTAATAAATTTAAACTGTGTCCAACACTTATTTTGATGATGGTTAAGTTTAAAGTCAATAAAAACTTCATTCTCTCAATTTTTTTTTTATTTTTCCCAAAAACGTACCTACTATTTTTATATGGGAATGGTCGCAGAAACATAATAGTCTAAAGTTTCCCTCATTCATAAGTAAGTTGGCCTTCCTGTTTAAAAAAAGAATAGAAGGTGGATTATATATAAAATAATATTGTATGTGTTACTATGACTAATGATTACACTAGGAACAGATTAAAAAGTAACAAATATCGACTAAGTGCTACGCTGAACACCCGGACTGTGTGTTCTTTTGTCGTTCTCCTTTAAAGTTTTATGCACCGGGAATGTGATCCGTCAATGGTACTGCTCAATGGCACCTGGTCTACTAAATAAACAATTTGTAATAATGTTAAAGTATATTTTTCATTACATTTATCATTTCTTTTTAACATATTCTAAATTCATGATTTTATTTTTAATAAAACGCAAATATTTCAATTGTTAATGATATCCATGACGGTGAAAAATTATGACTCATGATGACAAAAGATATGCACGTTAATGGCTCGTAGGTAAATTTTAGTGTAAAAATACTATCCTGTTTATGGTGCTCATAAGTCTGTTATTATTATTAATACTACTATAATATTATTTATTAGAAAATAAAATGATCCTCTTGTGTTACAACCTTAGCACTGGTAAAATGGTGCCATTAATATAATTATAGAAGGTATGCACCACCTAACCACTATAGGAGCACTACGGATCATGCAAAATTTACCATAATTTACCAGTTCAGCCACCAGGGGCACAGTCCGGGTGTTCAGCGGAGCACTCGTCCAAATATCGGTTCCTCCCGCTTTGACAAAAAATTCCTCCATATTACGGTATCTAGCGAACTTTTGTCCGGTTTCGACGAGATCGTACATTAACGTGTCGACTGTTAGATTCTCAAGATTTTTTGCAAAAGCTATAATAATTTGTACCGTCATTTTATACTTCGAAGGTTAAATCCACATATGGAAGTGAATTTGTCGCAACAGTACGCTAATATTTAATATGACTCTTCCTTATATTATCTTTTACTTGCCGGTTGCACTCGAAATTATATAAAATATGATTTATCAAAATACACATGTAGGTATTTAATAATTACCAAGTACTTAAAGTACGTTCTTTAAAACACTTATGTTCAATCAAAACTAGGACAACACATAATGTCATTCATATTTTGTAATTTTTCAGATTGTCCAATGTTTCTGGATTTTATCATAAACTAAGCATCAATGTTCTAATGGTAGAATACAGGGGCTACGGTCTGTCAGAGGGCACCCCTTCTGAGCGTGGTCTCTATGTTGATGCTCAGTCTGCTTTGGATTACCTCTTACAGAGAAATGACATTGACCGAACTAAAATTATAGTGTTTGGCAGATCACTAGGTTTGTAAAAAACATAATTTTAACAATCTATTCATTAATTTTAAGTTTCGTGATTCTATTTGTTGAAGAACATGCCGAAGTAGTTACGTAAGGAAATTTATATAAATGCATAGTAAACTTGTGTAGTACCTATCTAGTTGATAACTAAAAAAAATATTTAATTTTTTTGTGATCTTACATCGCCAACCAACAAACCAAATCAACAAATAAAACGGTTTTCCTGGTAGTAAACCTACTACACTCACGTTGTGGCCGACAGTACAACAATAATAGTTAAGGTTGACTTTCATGATTCCTACACATATTTTAATCTCTCAATTCCAGGTTAAACTAGGTACATTATGGAGCTATGATGCTAAAAAATTCAATAAACCTGTTTAAACAATTAAATAAAGTATTCGCTCAATAACATTATTAATAATATTATCAAATAATATTGTTGTACAGCCGGGCACCACCTCATCTTACACGATCTGTCAAAATCTTATTAATGAATTAAATCGCGTTTATTTCCGAAGACGGAATTTTGACAGAAGGTATGTTTGCCACTTGCCGACTGACATCCCTATCTGCAATAAAATATCGCGAATTTCTTAAAGTATACATTACTAAGTTTCCTCTTGATACCATGAATATCTTTCATGAGGAACAAATCAGTCTCGTTTTTAAGGAAAGGAAGTAAAAAATAAATTTAAATACTTCGTCATCCAAGTGCAATAGATAATTAGATATACAGCTTCTGTAATTGGTAAGCACATTTTTAAATTTGGTAAAGTTATAGTTTTTTAATTATTTGATAAAAACACTTCCGGCTGGAGTAACATTAGCGCAGCCAGATCTTTTCTTTTCTAACGGGTTTGTTGAAATAAATGTTATCTTAAAAATTAGATAAGAATTTGGAATAAATGTTATTTTAAAAATTAGATAAGAATTTGAAATAAATGTTACAAATTAATTTATGTTTGTATGTGCTATGGTTGCGAAGATATTTAAAATCCTGCTGCGGTAACGTTTGCACGATTGCTGTATCTCGGGATTGACTGAACGGATGATTATAATTTTTGTACAGGATATCTGGCTGATTACGCAACAAAAGAATCCACAATAATGCACCGTTTTGAAGTTAAAAGAAAGTAAATAGAAATATGCTTTAATTAGTCCTAGCACTTCCAATAAGCGCTCCAAAGACTAACTTGAAACGTTATTGTATAGGTAATTACTGTCTATAAATGGTACTAAAGTTTCATTAGCATCCTATACCTAGTTAAAAAGTTATGATGAAACTTCAATTTGTTCCGGCCACGGCGCGCAACGGAGTTATTTGACGACCGATTAACCGAGTTTCCTATAGTAGTGGTAACTGAAACTTATATCAATATTTAGATATACAGTTCAATTTTACATCTGTGAAATTTCAGACTTGTACACTAATTAATTAACGTGATAATCGAAAAAAATCGAAATCCAAAAAATATGCGTGGTAACCGGACCAAATCTAGAATGTCATAAAAAACCGGCCGCGCAATACATTATACTAACCTTCTAAAATTATTAGCATAATTGTCCTTAAGAGTTAGTACAGTCACGAAACAAATTAGTTTGATTGAAAAATTAAACCTAGCATTCTTATGTTGAAATCAACTTTAAATTGCTTTTTTATGACCAAATTTAAAAATGTGCTTATCAATTACAGAACTTGTATATCTAATTATCTATTGCACTTGGATGACGATTTTCGACATTTTCTGGCTGGAGTAACGCACACCTTTTCTACTCTTTATTTTGGATTACCTACCTAGTTTACACGTCAAAGTAAAACAAGTCGGACTCGTATAGTGTGCAGAATTTATTAAAAATGATTAAGTTAATTCACGATTCTTAAGAACGATATAAATATTTTGCGTGCATGGGTGGGCCTCAAATTTACGAAATAATTTTCATGAGAGGTTCAGTCTCTTAAGGTCTTGAGTCAGTCAGTTAACGCTTTTTACACTCGTAGTAAGTCATAGAGTAAATTTTTAATGTCATGTTGAATTTAGAAAAGTAGACTGTGCTTCAGTTTCGCCTAGCAAAGGTAGCTCATTAGAGTCATTATGGTTGTGAATAGTTTATAATACAATTTCTTCTTTTTTCTAGTTTTGACGGGTCCTAGGTTGGGGTTTTGTGTAATCCTAGAGCCGTATTAATAAATCGATCCTAAGATTGAGGTCGCGTCTCAGTCTCAATACTATTTTTTTACACTATTTTAACGTGCAACAGGTTCTCAAGCGTCAACTTAAGGTCATTTCAATCTTGAGAACGGTTTCTTAATACGGGCCTTAGAATAGTATGCTAATATACAGTTTTCTCAGATCACAACACAGATTGAGTTCTATAGTAGGATATAAAGCTTGAAATACATAGGTATGTTTAATTAGCGATCTCCGAGCTCTTTTTAATTCTATAAATTTAGTTCTTGTAGCACCACACAAGGAATGCAGTACCTACACCAAAATTGATTCAGCCAGAGTGACGTAAATTTGATTTACTTAGAAGCTTTTTTGTTGTAATATGTCTTAGCTTTTTAGAAATACTAGCTTTCTTATCTAAGCCTGTCGTCGCCAAACAGCAATGTTAATAGCATTGTTGTTCCGGTCGTCAGAGATGAAATAGTCAGTCCCCCAAATAAGATGGGGTTTCCGTGTCAGTACGCTTCCACCTTCGGTCTTATCTTCACTCAACATCAGGTGTGATTGAGGTCAAGAGTAGTGCATAAAAAAATTCATTTGAGTTTCCCAAACCTTTTCATAATTAATTCTGCATGTGTACCTATGCCAAGATAATCGTTAATCGATTATTATCCAAAGATATTTTAGGCAATTTATTTTATAAATCATGGAAAAGTTCAGACCATGTTAGTAGGTATTAGGCTGTGAGTCAGTAGTCCTTCCGATATTTAAATTAGAGATTTGACATTGTTTACACATGTGAATCTTAATCTCAAAGTCCGATCTCGGCTGAGTTAAGTTTACATACTGAAACAAAATTAGTTTTTGGGAGTACTTATTTCATGTTAATATTCAAATGTCAATATTCAAATTTATGAGCTACCTTTACGAGCCCCACACAGTCATTTCTTGTACTACCACTTAAAACCATTGCTGTAGCATGCTGTTTACGATTATAGGGTTGCTCTTCGAATGTTTAGCTATACAGGGGGAATTAGAATTCGTGTAATTCCCATTAACTGGTGATGCCATTCTTGATTATGAACAACTTTCCCCAAGAAACCATAGTCGAATTTGAACAAAAATTTTTTGATTACTCATTCAAATTAAACCATTCTGAACTGTGACTGTGATTAGACTCTTGATTAAGAACAACTTTCCCCTACGAACCATAGCCGAGTTCAGACAAAATTGTTGGACTTCCACACTAAAGGTGGTTTCAGAATGGTACTGGAATAACATCGAATTCAATAAAAAAATTCGATAACCCGTACAAAGTAAACCATTCCTAAACCACGTTTAGTATGGAAGTCCAACAATTTTCGGCTGGTGACTCCACGAAAGTTGTTCGTAATCAGGAGTGGAGTCACCAGTAATCAGGAATTACATGAATTTAATTTCACCCTGTAGAATACTTCCTGTTGCAATACAATCAGTATCGTAACCTAGGTACAATCTTGAAATATGGCACGAAGATCTTTCACAACCCGTGTGGAATTATTACGAGACAAACATTATTTGCGGTTCATTCTCATTAGAACGTCTACGGTTCTCAATGGTGATGTTACTCGCATGTATAAGGAATCCACAGGGCCCTGTGTGCGTATACATAACATCACCCACCACGGACAAACTTTTTAAAGTGACAAACTTAAGTAGGTACCTATATAGGTCGTTATATGGACGACCTATGAACTTAACCGCAAATATAAGTCTGTCAGGTAACAACTTGTTTCGATGGTACCGATATCATATTTAATCGATATTTTAGTATGAATCAACGATGAGTTCGAAGGGGACGGATGAGAAATTACCGACCTGGGTAGTGTGCTGTGGTTTCCCCCGGTGCCATATTGACTATTTATACAATAACGTCACTATGTTAGTCCGTGTACAAAATCAGAGAAGAAGGGCAATTCCACTGTAGAGAGAGTGAGGTAAGGAAACGTTATCACTCTGATACTGTTCACTGCCGCATTGGAAAACTCCTGGAATGGCAAGGAGTCAGGATCAATATCAATGGCGAGTACATCATTATAGGTTGGCCGATGACATTGTAGTCAGGCATAATCGAATACCTCAGCAATTTGGCCTTAAAATGAACATGGACAAAACGAAAATTATGGCGAATGTCAATATGATATCGTCAATACAATACCAATATCGATTGGAAACTCCATTCTCGAAGTTGTAGACGAATATGTCTACCTAGGACAACAAATCCTATTAGATAGGTTCAACTTCGAGAAAGAGGCCAATGGAAGCATCTATGGCATGGCATGGGCACTCGGATGGGCAGTGTTCAGGAAACTGGCAACGTCTTCTCGTCCAAAATGCCTCAGTGCTTGAAGACGAAAGTCTTTAATCAATGTGTGTTACCAGTCTGGAGTTATGGCACTGAAACATGGTCTCACACTATGGGCCCCACAAGCTATGGAGAGGGTGATGCTCGGCGTTTCACTACGTGATCGAATCAGGAATGAAGAAATCCGTAGAGGAACGAAAGTCACGATATGTAGGTACCCCAGTGAACTAGTAGGTAAGTTGAGGTGACGTGAAGTTCATCCAGTCTGTCTGGAAATCAATGGTGGAGGCCTTACTTCAGTAGTGGAAGTCCTGTGGCTGATGTGATGATACTTTTCAAACAACACATCTATCGGCCACAGAATTTTTTTAAAGCGCCGACTAACGCGAGTTAATTGAGTCTGGTTCGAAAGGTTAAGAAACAAGGTGAATTTTACGAAAGGGGCTTCTTAGGCACATTATATAAATTTTTCCTTAAATCGGACACCTTATACTTACAAATACAATCGGAGGCGTATAAAGACGGGTTAAAAATTTAAATAAATGGGTCTTGGGCTTTTACATATGGGAATTGTGAATACATATGAACAGAACATACACGTTGAACTCAGACTTAGGTACAAAGCGGATCGGTCACGTTTTTGAAGGTACCTGCTTACCAAAATGTAAGATTTTCATTGTTAAGTTACACACTAGCTGTGCATAAAAAATTACATAAAATGAATAACTTGTCATACAGAACCTTTAAAGAAAACAGTGGAAAGTGATGAACTAAATTTCTTTATTATTGAAATTACACTTATTTGGTATATAAATTAAATATTTACTTTGATCATGCTATTTTTTAACCTAAATCTTAATTTGGATGTTATTTAAATGTATTTGTGGAAAGTCCATCGAAATCCCTCCGGTACTTTGTCAATGATACGATTTCAAGCAGATTGCCTTCACGATTATTTATAAATATATAAATACAAAACATATATGGAAAATTAAATGATAATTCATTACAAAAGCAACAAACTTTCACTGAACAGATTTACAAACACCAATATTACTTACACTAAAACATACTTAGGTATGCACTTATGTGTAATGTGTTATCACATACAGTCGACCGCACGTCAAGCCTTTAAGCTCTACCAGTAAAAGCTGAGCTCACGTATCGCGCGCGTTCATACAAGAAGCGGGCGCTTCCACGGTTGAAGTGTTAAGTCTGATGTGCGGCCGATTGTACATACATAAATTATTGTGTTTAAGAAGTTTAAGGTATGACTTCAGTCTTCTAGAGTTACTTACATGTACCTCTATTGTATTTAGCACCTAAACAACATCAATACAAATTCAGAAAATAGGAATATTAAATGGTTTATTGAACCCTTTGGTTGGTGGTTGGTTGGTTCGAAGCTCTTTAGATTTAATTAAGTAGTAATTGAATGTCTTTGCCGTGAACAGTCTCAAAACAACCATCCCATAATATACTAAAATCAGAACCGAGCCGAGCCAAGCTTTTTAAACAGAATTACAGATATGGTTTCTTGTATAAAATTTTCTTCGCATTTTCAACTTTCCGAATAATGTCGGTAATTTTTTTAAGTAAAACATGTAAGCATGTGACGGCGTTGGAACGTAGACAGGACGGTATTTATTAAAACACGGATGGGTCTTTAATGCATACTTTAGACGAGAAACTAACGTGCTAGTGCTTTGAACAATAGGGTCAAGGGATATGAATTTGTCACTACACGTCCGCCGCGACTGTGTATACGGAGCGGATACACGGAGGGGACGTGGCATGGCGTCCTAACCATAGTCGCTGACAATTTTTTAATCCGTACCGTGCGTGACAACAGTCCCGCCTTTATTTCAAATATTAAAATCCTCTGCAGATCTAAAAAGAAGATAGAATTAACTATGGAAGTAGGGCATACTACTTGGAATTGGCTGCTACTTTTTTTTTCAAATATACAAACATTCATGAATAAAGTTTGGATGAAAACCAAAGACAAGCAAAACCAATAATCGTGGTGAGTTCAAGAAAACCGATCAAATAATTCAACACAAATTATTAAGTACCCCCCTCCATACGGAGTGCGATGGCAAAACGTGACAGAGCTAAATCGCGACTAAAGGCAGACCCCTCCGACCAAAATTTCGCCAAATATAAAAAACTGCATAACATTTGCAACAGGATGTGTAGAGATTCCAAGCGTCGCCATATTCACTCCACTATTAATAACTTGTGCCCTGGGCAAGTTTGGAAATTTTTAAAGTCGTTAGGTGTGGGCAGGGTAACGGATACACCCTGTGGAACAGTGGATATGAATGCTCTGAACATTCACTTCTCTACCCCTCCCGTGACTCTCGACCATCAGACTAAAAGAGATTCTATGACTTCTCTTTCTGATCTTGCATTACCTGACTGCCCCCCTTTTATTTTTCGTCCTGTTTCTGAGTTAGAAGTTAAGAAGAGTATCAAATCCATTTCCACAAAGGCTGTCGGCGTTGATTCTTTAAGTCTCGATATGTTTACCCTTATCCTTGAGGACATCACGCCTATAGTGACTTATCTCATTAATTTTTCGTTGGAGACCAATGCCTTCCCTACTTTGTGGAAACAAGCCTACATTATTCCGCTGCCCAAAACCCCCAATCCCCAATCTCTTTCCCAGTACCGCCCGATATCCATACTCCCCATCCTCTCCAAAGTTTTAGAGTCAGTTGTTCACAAACAACTATACTCTTATCTCACCACTAATAAACTCCTCTGTCCTTTCCAATCTGGTTTCCGTCCATCCCATAGCACTGTTGGTGCACTGCTGAATGTCACCGAAGATATTCGCCATGCTATGGACGACAAAAAACTCACAATTATGGTATTGTTAGACTTCAGCAGTGCATTTAATTCAGTGGACTTCGACATCCTCCTAGCCTCTCTCCGCTCTCTTAACTTCTCCCCAGATGTCATTACTTGGTTTTACTCATACCTTCACGGTCGTCAGCAGTGTGTGAAAACCGATGATTCTAAATCGGACTGGTGTGACCTCACTGCTGGCGTACCACAAGGTGGCGTGCTTTCTCCATTACTTTTCTCTGTATTCATCAACAATATCTCAAAAGTTATTTCTTCTCTCTACCACCTGTATGCGGATGATTTACAAATTTATAGACACTTTTCGCTCAATGAGGCGGCAGATGCTGTTAGTGCCATAAACAGTGATCTTAGTGCCATACATTTGTGGGCTGCGTCTTTTGGTCTTCTTGTAAACCCAACCAAATCACAAGCGCTGGTTATCGGTAGCAGTCGTTTGAGGCCGAGAGCAATTCATATTCCAGGTATATATTTTAACGGAACTTGCATACCTTATAGTGACAAAGTCAAAAACCTCGGGGTCATCTTTGATGGCCATCTGTCGTGGTCACCTCATATAAACGACGTGAGCAGGCGCATGCATTACACCTTTCACTCTCTTAAGCGACTTCAGAACTTCCTTCCTTTAAAAACTAAAATTATGCTTTCACAAACCCTTCTTCTCCCCATACTAGACTACGCTGATGTATGCTACTTGGATGTGACTGAGGAGTTGCTAAATAAGCTTGAGCGCCTACAAAATCTTGCCATACGTTTCATTTTCGGATTACGTAAATATGACCATGTATCTGCGTTTCGCGCTCAGCTAAAATGGCTCCCCATCCGACTTCGGCGCAATGTGCACATCCTCTCCTTCCTATATAACATCCTCAAAAATCCCAACTCTCCTGATTATCTGAGTTCCCGCTTTAATTTACTCCCCCCTCCTGATGTTCCTAGGCGATCCTGCATTACAAAAACACTTGCCTGTCCTAGAGCCACAACAAACTTTCTTTTTCACTCCTTTAGTGTTCAAGCAGCCATGATGTGGAATAAACTGCCAAAATTAATTCAGGATAGCCCTTCAATTGCAGTATTTAAGAAAAGGCTAAAAGAGCATTACCTCTCCCATCTTTCGTGATATTAGTATGTGTATGTAGGTTTATAGTACATATATATATATAGTATACATGTATATAATTAAATTATGTTATGTATATATTTCGCAGTAGGTATATGTAATATATTTAGTGTAAGTTTATTATTCAGTTATCTTTTCTTTTTTTTTATTTGTTTTATTATTCGTTATAGGATTTTTTCTTTTGCACACAATTTACTGCTAAACCCCAAATTTACTAAGTTTCCTATTTCAATGCTCAGGTTGGCTGGAAGAGATCTCTTAAAGAGATAAGTCCACCTTTGTACGTGACCTATTGTTTGTACTCTGTTATTGTAATATTTTGGTGCAATAAAGAATATAAGTACCTTCCTATTATTATATTTGAAATAGTTGCCAGTAAGTCAACGATGGATCTAGGTTAATTTAATACGTACACATTGCTAGAAATCCAAAAAGACCATATTATAGACTGAAAAAGATTAAACATAGACTGAAAAAGAATAGATATAGACTTTCGAATGCGAGTTCTACAGGAAAGTTTTGACCGAATACACGAATACATAAAAGAGATTAGAGGACCTAGAAGAGAATCATGAGTAGATTCTGCGAGGAAATCACTAGTACGCCTCAAAATGGTAGCATCCTCGCAATGATCTCGAAAACAGTCTATAGATGCAAGACGACTTAGATCATGTCATAAATTGGACTAAGGACTGGCTTTTAACTCTGATTACCGAGAAGTGCACCATACTACATATTAGCTGCAATAAGCCTAAAAAGACCTACAGCATAGATACCAAAGAAATTCAAAGTGTGACTTCCCAAAAAGATCTTTATGTGACTGTGACCCATATCTAAAAATGGGACGAGCATATTGTCAACATAACTAAGACAGCTAATTTTCTTCTATATTTAATCCGAATGGCAATTTCGTATATTGATAAAGAATTTTTATTAGACTTTACAAGACATATACTTACGACTATTATTAGACTATACTTTCTAAGTTTGGAACCCTTTATTCGTTGAAGATATCCAATTGCTTGAAACATAACTTACTATCAAACCGAGTAGTGAAAATGTGGAACAAATTACCAGAGTCCGTGATCAGTGCACCGTCAGTGAATTCTTTCAAAAACAGACTGGACAAATATTTCAAGAAATAATTAAACCAAACGTAGTGCAGTGATGTACACGCATCAGCTTAAAGCTGCTAGTGTATTAATAATAATAAATAGGTAGGTTTGTTAAAAAGACCAGATGGCTTCTTCTCTACCAAAGCAGGAGAAACTTTGGAACTGTAGGTATCGGCTCGCTAGCAGCAGCACTAATCCTGAAATTTGAAACACCCGAACGGACAAGTGTACCACAGAGACCTCGCAACGAGGACTCTGTTACTGCAGGAACTGTCTACGGAAACTGCACCCTCTAACGCCCGTATTAATAAACCGTTCTCAAGATTGCGATGACCTTAAATTGATGCTTGAGAATCTGATGCATATTAAAACAGAATAAAAAAAAAATAGTATTGGGACTGAGACGCGATCTGAATATCAAGATTAATTTATTAATACGGCCCTAAATCTAGTAAAGTAGTTTATGTGTAGTAGTAGATAAGACCGACGGTTGAACGATAAAGAAATTGCTCTCTGCGTGTTTCTAAATATTGAGGGAGTTTTCGACAATGCGCTCATCCGGACACTGATCAGAGGCCTCTTTAAGTCAGATGATAGTTCATGCGCCAGCTGAATTAGCACAGGTGAATTAAGTAAACTACAGGGAATTAATGGATAGTTCAGTTCAGATGAGCCAAATAAGTATCTGGGTGTCATCTTAGACAAAAACTAACCTGAAACAGTCACGTGAACGGTGAAGGTTAAACCAGCCTAATGCACATGCACATGGAGGACAAGATTTTAGGAATAGTAACTGACGCCATGATTTCAAAATACGAGTTTTACAGTCTTACTTTTTCCCAGTGAGGACTGGTTAAATGAGTAAATTACTTGGAAACCCGGGAGCCTATAATTGGTGGTGGAGTCCGTGAAGAGCAGTACAGATTCAAGTAGAATTCAGAAGAAGTAGACCCGCTATTGAATTCGCGAAAGACATTCTGCATAAACGCTACATCAACCATATCACTTGCATCCATTCCTATAGCCAGGCGACCCTTTCAGCACTAGCCTCAGACAAAATTGGCTCAAGGGCGGTGGAAACTACAAGTTTGTTGTTAGCACCCTGGGGGGAAAATTATGGTAGTCTTATGAAAAATCCGACGAACTTGCAAAATTGGGGGCTAAAGGAATACAACATGACCCTGGAAACTGCATTCGAATGAGATAAAAACGATTGCTGCCAGGAAAGTGTTGTCAATATATAATAGGCCAACTTGAATCCAAAGTCTGCCAAACAGTGAGTAACTGTAACTGTTTCTGTGATGAAAGGGAGACGCGGTCAGTGTTCGAGAAAGCTATAAGCCAATTACCCCTGGCATCGGATTAATAGACTATATCGAAGGTAGATGAAACTCGTGGCAAAATTTTGTTACACAAATTAGTACTATGTACCGAGGACAGGAAAGCTGTAATTACTCGAAATTTTGTGGACACCTAGGCCACCGAAAGTGATGTGCAGCTACTTCTGTGAAGCGCTAATATTAAAATTCGGTGCAAAAACCTCACAAGGAACCCTAGATTACGCAATAAAAACGTATCCTAACCCGTTTTCGTGTACGAGATTGAGCATGCTGAATCTACCATCTAATTCCGACTGACAAAATCTCGCTGAATGCTAGATCGGCAGACCATACAACCTAATTGTGCACTAAATATTGGCATATTTAGGATTTAAGAATTGTATGGTGTCAAGGATATGTTTCCAAGTAGAGGCCATCCTGCCAGCAAAGCACAGCATCGAGGCAGGAGTCTCACTATGTAGCTGCCTGTCGCCGATCTCTGCGCCCAATATACTGACGGCATCCCACTCAATGACGGTGCATTGCTAACCCCGTTTGCAGACTATGCGCTCATTCCTTTAAACGCCATTTGCCGTTATAAAAATAAAGACATGAGAGGTGACTATCGGGAAGGCTTTTGTTGTCGCTTATTGACCCTTTACGGTGACATACTCACAAGTTCAGTGAACATCTATCCCAAAATGGCCTGCATTTTCGTTGAGCTATGGGTTTTCTCTACATGTACAATGGCTCGCACGTGAAGCGTAATACTGCCAGTATAATCTGTGCTGCGCATACTGTGCAACGACATCTGATGTGCGGTCCACTTTGTTTATACCTTCACTGTAAGCCATTTAGGTGAGGATATTTTTAAATTATTTTGCACATTTAATAGTTAACAAAAAGAAATAATAATAATAATAGTTCCATATTTTAAAAAAATGGCCAATTTTGGTTTTATTTATTAATATTTAAAATGTTTCCTGCCAAAAAACCACAATAAACAAACAAGTAGGTCTTGCTCGGCTTCGTCTCAGTAGGGGTTCGGGGTTTCTTCAGACGCACCGCAGGGGAGCGTAGGGAGGCTTCGACAGGACAACGAATCAAACCCGCAAGATCAAGCCGAGATTAAGTGAGCAGGGCATTGGAGTTGCATCCTGATAAACACTCCTTTGTGGTTTCCACAGTCCTAAAGTCGCTCTGAGGAGGTGGGCGTGGGCAGACCAACTGGAGAAGGGGCTGTCTTCGTTCTGCTTTCATTCTAGATGGTTCAGCAACGACACTATCCCTCCGAAGAAAGCCGGGACGTGATCTTGATTCGCCTGGATGGCGATCAGGACATTCTGGAGGATTTGGAGGGCCATCATTACAATCACTTACCCTCCAATATTCTTGCGTTAAAGTATTCTCCAAACAGCCCCGTCGCGACGGTCGCATAACTCTGTTATCTTTTTCTTGAGAGAAAGGTAAAGGCATCAACAACAGACGAGGGTATCTTGCCTCGTTATGGAGGAGTTGCATGCCGGGATGTTTGCCTGCCTGAGGCAGCTCCTGGAACAGCTGGGCCTGCAACCTGGAGTGGGGTGGAGGTCGTCTTCCTCTTAACCTGGATCTTCTGGAGGGTTTGTCGCTGCAATCAGAGAACCTGGCATATCATTTTCACCATAACTCACAGGCGTGGATATGGTCATGGACACAACGTTGCCGGTGAGTGCAACGGTGCCTGCCGTTTTGTTTCGCATCTACTTGCAAAACAAGAGACACCAGGTGTTAGCGGGGTGTTATCACCTCGGCAGTTCGCGCAGGTGGGTTGTTCTTCGCGGGGGATGAAGAAAAAGAGAGTATTGTTAAGTGTAATAAAAATATATATTGTTTAAAGGTTAGGTATGTTCTGTGATCGACACTTATAGTTTTTCCAAAGTTTCGCCAAGTAATTTCCAATTATCCTATATAATCTGCCGTTGCGGATGTAGTCTAAGATGCTAAACTCTCTTAGAAATTGTAATATTTTGTAAGACTATTATTGCAAAATAAACTATTTTCTTTTGTATTGTTTTTTGTAGTTTAGGCGGAAAGGGGGTGCTAAGTTATAGTATGCAATGGAGGAATTTTTTTTCAAAAAAAAAAACCTTTGGAAACGTATTTTGACCCCGGCGATACCTTTCGGATTCGTAGCCACTTTCCGACTAACGTTATAGGTACCTAGTTAACTACATGCTTATTAAATATCTATAAAGTTATGTTACTTAAAATTGAGAACTGACATTTGAGATACTGTTTTCACGTAAAATATCTCAAGTGTTAAAAGATATTTATTATTAATTTTCTCGAAAGTTACCAGTTGATTTGTATTCAGAGGGTGAATAGTAGGTAGTAGTAGTAGGGTAAAACTACGGGGCCTGACGAATGTGATTTTGAGATTCTAATGCGTTCTAAACTGACATTTGTGATTCAACTTTTTAAAAATGACGTGTTACACTTTCTTTCAAATACCTACTTTGAAAATTATATTTTGATTTACCTATTTTTTTGTTAACCGACTTCCAAAAATCAATTCGATTATTTTACCAATTAATTTAATAGATGATCGCTTTAGCTTGGGATATCTCTGACCACCCCATTGGGAATAATGATCGTGATTTTATATATATATATATATATATATATATATATATATATATATATATATATATGTATGTATTTAATAGGTAGTTCTTTGAAATATAGAATCACGTAAATTTCCAAAGTCAGGTCGTTCGGGAGAAATTAATATTAGAGTCAATAATATTTCCATATGAAACGTATATAATTTTTCTCTAAAAATATATATCTCAAAGCTTTCTGACTTGAACCGAGAATTGAACTTAATGCGAAACGAAAAACTTCTATGTGTCCTGTCATTTATTAAGACCCTATATTATATATTATTATAAGGATAAAATTTTAAACCTTAATATTCATTGATATTTAACCAATTCAAGTTTTGCCCAAAGACTATGTCCGTCTTAACTACTTTAAAAATAGAAATATTTTAATATTTATTAATGGAGGGATTAAATGGGTGACCTTTATCGATTGTTGCGATAGGAAAAAGAATACATACAGCCAAGCATGGAACTTCCTCCTTTTTTGATTGAAGTCGGTTAAAAAAACAGATAGTTTTATTTCGCTTTAGAACGGTTCCAATCCTGGTTCAAGTGAGACTTAAAATTTGTAGGTAATTTAGTTTCGTTTTTACTTTAAAATGAATTTTCTATTTCTATCACCCGTAATTAAGATAGCTTTCCTCCAGACCCGTTTGATTGAATCTTCATGACAAACCTGAGTTAAAATCCTCAATCAAAATAATCAATCTATAATAGCTCATGAGCTGCCGAGGATGGTAAAATGATTTTTTTCCTTCACGACTTGAGCCAGATGAAATCAGCGATGTTTATATTTAGGGAATGTGGTTTTTGGGATCTATAGGAATTTAATGCAAAATAATAATTGTATATTTCAGGTGGCGCTGTCGCAATTGACTTAGTTTCCAAATTGGAAAACAGGAACAAAATTTGGGCACTTGTAGTAGAGAATACATTTACAAGTATACCCGACATGGCGCAGATCATACTTAAATGGAGGTGTCTGCTATGGCTCCCACAACTGTGCCATAAAAACAAGGTCAGGCCAGTTCATTAATATTGTTCGGTTACTTTTATTAGATTTACCTTAGGTACTTTAGGTAATTTGAATTAAAAATTGGAACAAACATTACAATATGATTAATGCATGTTGTCAAATAACAGGGCCTAAACTCAAAAAAGTTTTATTTCTTAAGGTATAAATATAACATTTGAAAACGTCATGGCATACAATTATCGCCCACTCACAAGGCATACTCCCTACAGAAGAACGAGCAAGAAACTCAGTTGCTCTTTTTAAATAAGTATTTTACAATTTATGATTCGACGAAGAAAAACAAGAAAATAATAGACTGGATATCGCCGATCGGTTCCTATACATGCATTCTCATCACCTAGATAGATAGTCAGAAATTTTATAATAGCCTTTGTGTAGTAGTTTGCCAGTGGTTTTGAATTTATTTAAAGGCATATTTTGAATGTCTTCCGGAAACTTACCTATTATAAAAGCACATACTTTATTCCTTGAATGACTTAGTAAAAGTAATGTAAAAAAATATCTTTATTTTGTAGGTACACAGGGTACACCTAAAATAGTCAGTTTTTACATTTTTAAAGCTATTGCTTGTTCAAAAGGCGCTTTTAAAAACAGGTTTTTGATTACAAAAGGGTTTTATATTTAATTATTAATTAATGTGAAATAGCCTGGTATGCAAACGAGTTCGTTGCCAATTCCACGACCCTGTTCCTGTTACACCTCTCACGGCGCCCAACGTGGGGCGCCAGTGCGACGGATGGTAGGGATTCCTCCTGGGATGGGTGAGAGGTGTAACAGGGTCGTGGACTTCGCACATATAGGTCCAGCAGACTTGTAGCCCTAATTATGGGTCAAAATTGTCAATTGAAGTTGGCGTCCATTCCCATTTGAGTTAGAGAATAAGTGGTCAGTTCCGTAACGCTGCACATCAACTTTTTCCATAAATCGTCTTGTCCAGAGATATCTGCATAACACCACGACCTTTATCACAAATGGGGTGGGGATACGATACAATATCGTCCCGAGCTCATTTGCACGAGACAGTCGTATCTTTTTTGGTATTTGGTCTATAATACAGCATGTTGGAAACGTCGATGCAAAAAGTTGAAGTAATTTAGGAAATCTATACTTCAGTTTAGTTCTATGGGGGAGGCCTATGTTCATGGACATCCTGTGGCTGATATGATGATGATACTTCAGTGTGTGCACGGCCTATTTACAACTTTGTTTTATACTTTGTTTGCAGTATATGTCGTTGAAGAAAATTGGAACAATTTCAACACCTACGTTAGTTATTTGCGGGTCTAATGATGCGCTGGTCCCGCCATCAATGACTAAAGAACTCTACGTGAGATGTGGCGCTATTTGCAAGAAACTATTAGTGATGTCAGGTGGCGGTCATGATGACACTTGGACTTGCAGAGATTACTACACGTCAATACAACAGTTTTTAATAAATTTACCATCTCTGCGTGGTGACATCGGTCCTTTTTTTGACGATGATAAAGATACCGCCGCGAGACACACGCTAGTGCATACCGTGTAATAAATTTTAGATGAAATTTTATTTAATATTTTATATATAAAATAAAAATATATTTTATATCAATTTTGTCTTATTTTAATGATTATAATGTTCATTTGTCTTAAAACATGGTAGTTCCTATATAATAGGTGACATTGTTCCCAGGAGTCCACCGCTTTATCCACTTAGGTGGCCTCTAATAAGGTTTCATTGACAATTATAAATAACTATTCTTGGACTTAACACAAGGCCATCTAATTCCACTAAGCAAGTAGGTTAGGTTTGTTTTAGGGATAAGTATTGCTTACCTTTGGACACCGTCGATTTCTCGAAAACTACAATTGATTATTCAACAACTGAATTTATTATATGGCAGACTAACTTATCTGTCATTTCATTAGACGACGTTTCTTGATTTCACCTATTGAGGTATTAAATTAAGTTTACCTATTACGTTTAGTAGGTAAGTAACACCTAGTAAACTTCAAATAAAAGTTTAGTCTTTGATTTTAATCAAAAGTTTTGTGCATGAAAATAAGTTATTTTTTTTCGATTTGTGCCGTTAATTTTTTTGGTTGGTTTATACTTTGGACACAGCGCTGACTGTACCTTTGGAGTGTCCAAATTAAAAGTTGAAATTTAAAGTGTATAAAATTGCAAGAAAACCTTGCATTTTGGGTTCCACAAGAAAAGCAGATGAATATATGAGTACCTACATTCACCGTAAATTCTCAGCATCCGAAAACGTTGTGTAACCTCTACACGTAACTCCTTTGTGAACGTCACGATGAGGGAACCACCCCTCAAAAACCGAATATTATCCAACCAGTCGTCAATACCCGCATGGTACCTGTTGGTACCTATATCAAAAACGTAGTACCTCAAAGTATTCAAAAATATCGTGTGTAATATGTGGTTCCTCCATCTTGACGTCAAGATGGAGGGACCACGTTCGGTTCTTAAAAAATATAACACATACCGTTAAAATGACCACACAAAAGCTTAATACCTGGCTTGTTACTTCCTAAGAATCTCTCTTTATTCTTTCTGTTAAGAATATAAAACGAAATATTTTTTTACCACTCTATCGCTCATAATTCTGTAAAAACAATTATAAATATAATTAAATATAACAAATTTTGTACGCCTAGATAATATTGTAAATAAATTTGTTATTTCATACACTTTGCTATAACTTTTTACACAGGCGTTCTCATATAATTTTTTTTTTATTTAATTATTTGCAAAACTGTTAGAAGAACGATTATAAAGACAGTTTCTTAGGAAGTACCAACCCAGGTATTAAGCTTTTGTGTGGTGATTTTAACGGTATGTGTTATATTTTTTAAGAACCGAACGTGGTCCCTCCATCTTGACGTCAAGATGGAGGAACCACATATTACACATGATATTTTTGAATACTTTGAGGTACTAACGTTTTTGATATAGGTACCAACAGGTACCATGCGGGTATTGACGACTGGTTTGATAATATTCGGTTTTTGAGGGGTGGTTCCCAATCATCTTGACGTTCACCTTTCTTTGCATTCCTTTATTCGTTCCATTGATAGTACCTACGCGAATGTACACCGGAACACATCAATGCATGTATTAAGTAGACAAATAATGAAATATAGTTGTTTTTTTTCGTACTACTAGGTTGTGCTGCCGTCTAATTAAAAAATTAAATTAAAAATGTTTATTTCGTTTCTCATAAATCATAATACTATAACTCGATCCAGGGTTGAGACCTCCTAGTAAGTATTAAGATACTTGTATCAGGAAGTCTCGCTCCTCCATAAACAAATGTTGTCTAAAAATAAACTAATAAGTAGTTAAATCAACCGGGGAACTATTATTTTAATGCAATGGAATGCGTTTACATACGTAATTACTGCATTTTTAATGATTGTAATTGTTATCACATTGCGATAATATGTATAACGTGACAATTAAGAGTAGCATATTACTTGACATTTTTTTGTTCATATAAGTATCCTCTATCCACATTAGAAAATTAATTTACATCTTTAAATCACTCAGACACATTGCTGACACTAAGGTTATCAAGATGGTATACTAGGCTCTACGCCAATCTATATTAGCATACCTACTGCATAAATGTGTGGGGTGGTGCAGGTAAAACATATCTGATGAGACTAGAAAGAGCTCAACGTGCCGTTCTAAAAGTGGCTACCTTTCGCCAATATCTATATCCTACAACTGAATTATACAAAGAGTGTAACGTACTAACAGTTAGACAACTATTTATCCAGCATACGATCCTTCGCCAACACTCTGCTCTTACTTATGACCCGAAACATAGCTCAACCAACCGACGTATAGACAGGGTCTGCCGCAACGCACTATTTAAAACAGCCTTCACCAACAGATTCTTTTGCTTTCTTGGACCATACCTGTATAATAAGTGCAACAGAATCCTTGAAATCTATCCGTTACCCAAGTCGGCGTGCAAACATAAAACAAGTAAATAGTTACAAAAATTTACATATGGAGAAACCGAATCCCTTCTCAATATCATTAGGTAAGGTAAATAGACAAATGCATCAACTCAATACACCAGTGCGTGTGCATTTGTGCACACGCAATACACAAATGCATCCACGCAATATACAAATACACACACGCAATACACATATGCTCACATACAATACACAAATGGACGCACACAATCACAAATGCACGCTCGCAATACACAAATGCACACACGCTGTAGACCAATGCACAAACACGCAAAACACAAATTCACATACACGCAATACACAAACGTACGCACGGAATCACAAAATTGCAAACGCGCAATCACAAATCCACACACGCAATACACAAATGCACTCATACTATACACAATAATTATTTCCATTGTCTCTTTCTTACTTTTTATCAATATTAACTTTTCTTTTTTGTTTTCGTAAACCGTGGGGTGGAGACCTGGTTACCTGAGACACAGGTTTCCCCAGTTCAGGCACCAGTCTCCACATAGAATTATAGTCCCTAATGTACAATAATGCTATAATGTGGAGAAAAATAAATAAATAAAATGATTGATCACTGACATATAATATAACTTGCATCGTGCGCGGAAACTTTGAAGAAAAATCAAAATGGCGGCGAGTGGATATGCCACAAAGGTTCTATCTCCTTTCGACTAATTATCTGTAAAGTCAAATCTCTAGTTGGTGATGGTGGCCACGCCAAGATGAGCCATACGCTGCTGGCACGTAACAGGCAGCGTCCCAAACAAGCGCTTCCCTGAAGTTCACGGAGCTAGGGTTATACTGTCAGGCCAACTTTCGCCGCTACGGAATATTGAGTGTTACAAAAGTGAACGTATGATTTCATTGAGAGCGATTTGGCGTGTTCGGTGAATGGCGAAGACCATGATGACCGTAATGGTTCACTGTTTCCCCCACAGACGTAAATAGCAGACCAAATATAAGAACTAATAGCGTAGCCAGATTTTTACCCACGTTTAGGCTTTGACGTACGAGGAAATGGCTAGAAATGGGTTTTGTGTGGCTTATTAATCCGATTACGAATTCATTAATACTTTATCTAAAGTCTGTTAAGTAGGTATTTTGTTTAGAAACAAGCAATATTTATGTGTAAAAAATAACGTAAATGAAATAAGCTAAATGGAGTACCTACGTATCGCCTTTTGAATAGGCATATTGTTTGGTCTGCTACTATTATGTCTGTGGTTTGGCACTGGCAGCTGTGAGGATAGTTTGTCCTGCTGCGTAAACGAAGGCAGATAGCGCTTAAAAGGTCCAGCATGGTACCGATGAGGGTCGCGGGCGGAGCCCGCAAATAATATTCAGCTTACCGTTCAGAGACCGCTAGGAGACGAGCCTGCTTTCTGGCATCTACAAAGGAACTAAAAATCTGCTGGTGCCAGCTTACAGAGCGGCTCGTCCTCGAAGCATTTATATCTATGAATGGATCCCAATGAAAGGTTTATTATATTAGTAAGGTAAGAGGTAAGGTATTAGGTTAGATAAGGGACTAGGTATGCGTACTGTGGGCTGAGCACAGAAATGCTGGGATGGATATATTATAGGCCACTTTATCGAATTCTAATGGAAGCCTGGATACATGACCGGGACTCGAAGTGGCAGTATACTCTGTAAGAAAATTTTGTAGCACGGTGTCCAAACGTAAGTAGTAGAAGATCACAAAAATCCCATTGAGGTGATCTGCAAAGAAAGTAGTTAGCAAATTGGGCAACAAAACGACAACCGAATTATGAAAAGGCCCATGCGGGGATTGATGGGTAGGTAAAAGCATTTCTCAAATATGGCAATTGGTTCGCTGATGTAAAAATCATAATTGATTTATCCAAAATAGAGGCACCAAGCGACTCTTTATTTTGGATTTTTATATTTGGTGATAAAGTATTAGGTAAAGTAAGAGATGTCCGAATTTTCGCAGTTGCCTAAATGCTCAGACACACATGTTAATTCACATTTGGAAATATCCAAATTTATCTATGATGGAGCGTAGATCCTCAACGATGTCACGTTAATGATTCCAAGTCATCATCAACAGCCTTACGTTCCCTTTGTTGGGGCAATGCTTCCTCTCACAGGGAGAGGGTATGGGCCATAATCCACCACGCGGGCCCAGTGCGGATTGGTGGATTTGTGTCACACTAGTGGCCGTCTGACAGTCAGTGTTTTGAAGCAGCCCCTGCAGGGCACCGACTTTGCATAACGGCTACCTGCAATTGAAAACAACCGGGACTAATCAAGACATTGCTTTACTTAACAAATCGAAAACGAATAGCGAATGCGATAGCGCTACAATGTTTCTGGAATCCTCATTCTCATACACTATGCTTTACCTATGATTATAATTTGTAACCTAAATATCTGTGCATACTTAGTACCACTTACTTTAGTAACTTATTAGTAATGGTACTTGGTATGTAACTTATTAGTGGTACCACCGATACACAAGTCCATAAATAGTTTTAGTTATTTAGATGTCTTTGTGGAAACGACGCAAACGACGGATGTTTTTGTTCCCATCGTGCGTAATTGCTTAAAATACCATTCATTCCATCCTCGCTGATACAATTCCCTGATCTTTGATTTTTTTGTCCAACCTACAAAATTACTTCTACCTAGACTAACCTAACTACGTAGACTACCAACTTTTCACAAACACATCTAAATAACTTCGTTGTTTATGAAATGGTTGGTCTGTTTTTGAAGATCTATTAATGGGACTTGTATATTTCGATGGCACTATTTATGCAGTTTTTTTGGGATACAAATTATAATCATAGGTAAAGTAGTCTCTGCGAATGAGAATGAGGATTCCAGCGCTACAAAATCAAACACACCACCTGCTAAATAATCATTAAGTCGAGTCTATTAATTGACCGATCACATTATAGATTGACGAGCCATACTAAAAGTATAGTGTATTCTTGAATTCCAGCACTAATCGATCCAAATTTTAGTAGGTATTAAACACAGTTGCTGTTAAATTATACATATTTTTTTAAATATATTCGTCTCTTCGCGAGTTCAATTCCAGAAATTTTTTATTGAAAATGTTCAATTCAGATGTTTAGATTGAGGAGCCACTTTTGTATTGATATAACTTGTGATATATTTTGCTGCTAAATCCTGAATTTGTGCGGCAAAATAAGCTTCTTTTCTGCTAAGAAAGGGTGTGATCTGTCCTTAATCCATACGGACATTCAAGTTTTTCTTGAAAATGACAATCTTGCTTTCTTTTAACCTGTTGAAGAGGGTGCTTCGAGTCCAGTGGCGCTGATTTGATAAATAAGATTTCTTTACAAATATAATATACCTACTTAAATCTAAAATGTTTAGCAGTGAACGTAAAGCCTAAAAGCTAATACACAATAAATTAAACAGTTGGTTCTCAATGTTTTTGAGGATTTAAAATTACTGATAAAAACGGCCACTTGTGTTTACTACATTAAAATTCTCGAAAATAGAAGGAATCAAAGATATTTAGATATCATTTCTAAATAGCTTCTAAAGTCTCTAGTTTTTTCGATTGCACCTAGTGAGCACATTTTTTATTTAGTTGCAAGCGTTCTGCCCTCGTAAAATATACTATTATATATTTATATATATAAGGTTTTAAAATAGAGACGTAAATAATACTGTTTACATCAAACAATTTACTCCTCAATGAGAAAAATAACCAAATGTACTCGCTACCTAATGTCAAACAGGTAGCCAGTAAAAAGCGAAGAGTTGGGAGCTTGTGGACACTAATTTTATTCCTAGAAGGTACGATGGGTAAAGGACTGCAATTGGGTCCACATATCGATAAGTTGACGAAACGCCTCAGTTCATGTGCATGTGGATTGAGTGATGCTCTCTCCATTCTTCACAAAAATTTGGGAGGATTTCTTTAAAAATTGCAAAAATATTACGGTGAAATCAAAAAATTTGTAAAACTAGAGATAAAAGAAGTATGGTCAATAAAATGGATCACTCAAACCGCGCGTCTTAGGAGAATGATTTCTCGGAATATATCACGTCGGACTTCTGATTTCAATTTCAAAAAATTGTAAGAATATACCTACTTAACAAATTAAGAACTCTTTTGCATTTCCCGTTTTACCATAACGATTTATTTCGATCCCTCATTCCGCACACGAGCGATGTGAGTGCTCCTAAGAAAAATTATTATATACCTACCTACCTACTGAACATGGAGAATACAAACCTTTTTCTTCTACAAATGCTAAAGTAATAAAGAAAAAAATTACGAAAAAAATTGTGTTTTTACTTTTTTTCTATCTATAAAAATGGCTGATCAAAGTGCTAATTTTCGTTCGAGATTACTTAAAAAACGCGGGCGGCACTCGATCGCGGGATGACGCCACCAGTCCAGTCGCTGCCGACCGGGCGGGGTGCGCCGTATACCTACGTTAACTGGTCGTCACACCTTTATTCGTAACATTCTGTTAATGGCTAGGAATTACTAAAAAACGTACTAATAATGAATACTTAATACCTACTGTGTCATGCCTCTGTGTTTTAATTCTGATTTAAAAACTTCGGAAAAGCTGTTTGTTTAAAATTCATGACAGAAATAAATTACAGTTATACGAAGAGTTAATTCAAAGGACTTAAGTGTTGCGTTCTGGACCCCAATTCTCGCGCATTCGACATTTCTCTGTCGCTTTTGCACATGCATGTAAGTGTGAAAGAGATAGACATACCAATGTCTATCGGCAGTGATATGTCGAACGCGCGAGAATCGGGGCCCTGTTCTGAAGATTATTTCGATATCAGTACCTACCTAACTCGTCCTTGTATAATACTTAGATACTTGTGCATTTTTATATAATATGTTAAGCTTTTATATACCTATAGGGTAAATTTGAATTCGTGTAATTCCCATTAACTGGTGATGCCAATCTTGATTACGAACAACTTTCCCCAAGAAACCATAGTCGAATTTGAACAAAAATTTTTTGATTACTCATTCAAATTAAACCATTCAGGAGCCTGATTCTCACATACTCGAGATTTCAATGTCGAACGACATCAATAGGTTTGTCACTTTTACACACGTATATAAGTGTGAAAGAGATAGACATGCCAATGTCTATCGATAGACAAATGTCGAGTGTGCGAGAATAGGGGTCCCGGACCCCAATTCTCGCGCATTCGACATTTCTCTGTCGATAGACATCCATAGATCTGTCGCTTTTGCACATGCATGTAAGTGTGAAAGAGATAGACATACCAATGTCTATCGACATTTACTGTCGATAGACATCCATAGGTTTGTCACTTTTGCACGCCCTTATTAGTACGAAAGAGATAGTTATACCAATGTCTATCGACAGTGAAATCTCGAACGCACGAGAATCGGGGTCCAGGACCCCTATTCTCGCACACTCGACATTTGTCTATCGATAGACATTGGCATGTCTATCTCTTTCACACTTATATACGTGTGTAAAAGTGACAAACCTATTGATGTCGTTCGACATTGAAATCTCGAGTATGTGAGAATCAGGCTCCTGAACTGTGACTGTGATTACAAAAACATTGGAGCAAAGGGGTGTGGCGATACACATTTGTTTATGCATACACAATGTTTTTGCTTTCCGTGGAGGATGGAAAACATCTCGCGCGCGAGTGTAGAGGGGAAGGGTGCGTTTCATTTTTTGACAACCTCCGACAGCGCATGTTGAATTTTGAGGTTATCAACTTTCGCCAAAAGAGTAAAGGAACTAATAATAATGTAAAATATTTGATAATTGTTGTTTTAAAATTAGTACATGATATAGGTACATCAAGCTTTTGTACGAATCGCCAGTAGCCAGAAATCTACTATGTCTAATCGCATTTTTGGTGAAATTACATGTCTCCGCCGTGTAGCGTTCATTTGCCCATCGGGCCGAATAATTAAAACCAGTCCTTCAAAATCAGTTTCAGAGACTCATAAGAAATTGTCTAATCCAAATCGGTCTGGTCTAACGCTAATCTGTGTTTTCTGCCTTAATTACTAAATTCGAAAGCACGTCTACCTCGTAAGAACTCATTTAATGTCTACACAAAACAATGTTTTATTTTACCAAAATGAAATATTCGGAGGAGACGAAATGTGTATGAAAAACAAATGTTTCTGTGTATTGTTTAGTGTCATATTTCAATAAAACACGCGCAGGAGACCCGGCTTTTATAGGTACAGGAATTTATAAAATGAACATCATAAGTAGGGATAACTATTATTTGTTTTAGCAATAACAAATTAACAAACGCGTAACTATTTCGGCAACAGAATTATAAGAAATCGTGGGTGCGTGGCCATATTTCTATGGCGGGAACCATACCACGGGACCTGTGACGTCACGCAGGGAGCGCGCGTAATCTTTAGAAAGTAAAATTTAGAAAGTGGTCCAAACCTCTCGCAGTTATAACTTCAGTAATACTGCATGTATTTGCGTGAAACAAAAACTAGTACCTATACGAGGGCGGTCCCATAAATACCCGACCTTACTTACTGGCAGTTTTTATTTGATCAAATACTCTTTTTAGGAAGCGTGAACATTAAGAAATTTAAATTTAGAATTCGAACGCGCTAGGTCATTTGGCATTTGTTCTGAAGCATATTTAGTGAAAGTTTTCATCGAATTTTTCGACTATGGATAAGATTGTTGTTCGTTACGTAATTCAACACTTTTATTTGAAAGGTCTCAGCCCAACTAATATCAAAGTGGAGCTAGATTCTACTTTGGGGGAGTCTGCTCCTTCATTTACAACAATAAAATATTGGGTGGCAGAGTTCAAGCGCGGTAAGTGAAATAGAAGTTATTGGCATAGGTAGTTTAATATTTTTTTTTTTCAAAAACGCACGCGCAGGCCCTTTATAGATATGTGACGAGCGGCATTTGTAGGATTTCCTATCATGCGAAATTTATTTAGAACTCATATTTTCTCCAAGTTTTCATTATTTAATTTTATGATGTAATTACGTGGATTAGGCTCCAAACGCAACCGTCAAATGACACAATGCTTTATTCGATGATATTTTAAGAAAAAAATAATTAAATATACCTTATGCCAATACCTTCTATTTTACTTATCTAATATGCCCTATTTTTTCATTACGGTAAAAAAACTCATCCAAATAAATCGTTATGGTTTGGAAACGGGAAATGCAAAGGGGTTCTTAGTTTGTTAGTATATTATTACAATTTTTTAAAAATTGAAATCAGATGTCCTTGAATTATTCCGAGATATAATGTATGGCATTCTCCTAAGGCGCGCAGTTTGAGTGATCCATTTTATTGACCATACTTCTTTTATTTGTGAATTTACAAATTTTTTGACTTCACCGTAATATTTTTACAGTTTTTTATGAAATCCTCCTAAATTTTTGTGAAGATTGGAGAGAGGATCACTCAATCCACATGTAACATGATTTCATAGCAATTGTGTTATGAAATCATGTTATGTATGTGTGTTATGTAATGTATATTGCATTGGCAAATGGTGTCCTGTTGTGGGCAAATGCCGCTGACATAATTTGTAGTTTTGTTCTGCAGAAACTAGTGGTTCGGGCGATTTACAAATCATTTTACTTAATAAATTTAAAGTTATCACTATAACATCGCAATATATTTAAGAAACCTTAATGCATCTAAGAAAATATGTACCTATAATCGTTTAAGAAAATTAGTGACAAACATAACGTAAATACAAGATATATATAAAAATACGCTGTTCCTGTTCGTCGTTTTATAATGGCCACAAGACATTAAAAAATTGCCTTAAAAAATTTCAAAACCATTATAAAACACAGACATCATTACAAAATGATATTATACCTTTTCTATTCAGATAATAAGCAAGCAGGGACATAGGCCGGCGATATTCAGTCTAATTATACAATACAGTAGTATATATTTTTCCTTGTTTTGTCGAAATACAAATTGTAACCCAAAAAAAAGAGCAACCTTTGAGTTTCTTGCTCATTCTTTTCTGAGGAGTCAGCTTTATGAATTAGCAGTAAGTTAAAAAATGTAACGTTTTCAAGTGATATTTATTTGCTATGAAATAAAATAATTTTAGGCTATTGAAATCTTAATTTATCAAACGAGGGCGCCACTTAATCCTAAGCCAATACATACAAAATTTCAGCGAAATAACATACAGACTTCATCTTTTCGTTTACTTCGGTTGTCGCGGTCGTTGGCTGTCCGGAATGATTCTCACTCTTAGCAACTGATTCTGCCGCGTTTAAAATCAGGCAGAAGTACAAACCATAACAGGTTACAGGAAAGAGCGAAATCATCTACGAATGAAAATATTTTAAAGTTTACTGTAGTTTTATTAGTTTACAATTTATAAACATAAAGTTATAGAAAAAAGAGTCATAATTTCCTAAATATTTATTTCATTATACCAAATTCTTTTAACAATCCACACACACCGTATCTATTAAGTAAATAAAGAATAAACCTTATTATTATAAATGTCACCGGGAAGTAGGGCTAAGCGATTTTAAGAATATGATGCCAAAATATTTAGAAAATAACCACGGCAAAATGCGATTACCAATTAATTAAACAAGGAGTCATTTATACAAAAAAATAATAGCAATCTATAATTTAAAGACACTAACCTTAACTAATGGTGTATCTGCACCATCGATATAATATCAATGATCTGCACCAATGAATTATGAGTCAAGTGATAATCTAAAAAATAGACCGAAAATAAAGAGAAACAATGCATCAAGAAATAGTTCATATAAAGGTAAATAAATAAACAACGAAATATAAACAATTATTGTATTGCTGATATACAAAACTAAAAATTTAAATAGTGTTAATCATCATCTTTTAATTTCATAATTATTTTCTTTACTTGTATGTCACAAAAATATAAACAAATTCTTTCATTATATATAAATTAATCACTTTGAACCTGATCATTCATAGTTGTCTGGAGATACAATTTACCAAATATAATAATATGATTATACTTTGCTTTCTTTCTACTAGGTATAGATTGTGCTTCAGCACATAATATGTAAGATGCGTCCTCTCACCATCTGCGCACTAGTAGTGTGAAATCACGACTTACTGATTATTTTATTACCATCATACAATACTTTCATTACATAGTATTAACATTTACATTATTAAAAATTACTCAAGTATCTGTATTCAGGGATATTTATAATAGGTTGCAATCTTCCTGAGAAGGCAATTTTTACACCAACAATGTTCCATACACAAAACACAAATGTCTGTATCGTGCAGTAATAGCCACTATAAACCACATCAATGTTATACATAGTTCAATATTATATTGAATTTATAATCAGTGCAATAATAGTATTTTATATAGATAGACAAATCACAATACATTGAAACCTATGATCGATCAATTGAGTCTGTAAAGAATCCATATTTATATATTTATCTTTGCTGAATTCACAAAAAGTCGTATATGGATTTTATAATGATTCTTTCTGTGTGAGGCGGTGTGCAGGTGGCACATGTAAGTGTGTGCGGCGGGGAGGCGGTAGCATCGTACCGGCCTAGCTGGCGCTAGCGACGCGCACCGAACTCGACCGCGTCGTCGTCGGTGATGTCTCCGTGGCGCCACAGGCACAGGCGCGAGTTCTTAGCGTGCTCCTGCGCCGCGCGGTACTCGCTCATCAGCGTGGCCAGCCGATGGTCGCGCGAGCACTCCATAAGTACCATGCCCTCCTTGATCAGGGTCTGAGAAAATACCAATTTTAACTTAATTTCACTTCAAAGAACTGTCAACGCCTCTGGTCGAGATGGTAGGTGATCAGAGTGCTGGCAGCTGCCTAGGCCAGCGCATTAGCCTGGTCATATAACGGGGCACTCGGCCTCAAGGCGGCAACCTGGAACATGTATCTACCTATGACGAGAACGCCAGGCAATAATTTTTTTAAATTTTTCATTTACTTTCTGTATAAAGTCTGGCCATAAATACTGTTACAATAGAAAAAATAAATAATTACATTTGAAGCCTGTCATTTTCCTATGAATATTCATTGTATTTTTCATTTTAGCGCCAATCATTGTTTAATTTTTACCATCCACAAAGAAACTTTCTGTGCGGATTACATAGAATGTCATATATTCCATCCTCGCGGACAAAATTGTGCTATTTGGATATGTTTGTCTGGCAAACAAAAAGTCCGTCGTCTGCACTGTTCCATTTCACAAAGACATGTAAATAAATTCGTTGTTTTTGAAGTCTTGTATATTTTGGTGGCACGTTTATACACAGTTTTTGCGATACCAATTATAATGATTGGTAAAGCAGGCCCTGCGTATGAGAATTGAAGATTCCAGCAACACATGACGCTAGATTCCCATTTAAAATATTGTTAACTACAGTGGCATTAATCCTTTGGGCACTATTTAGACATTATCAAAATTTTTTGGCATTATTAAAATAGCTGAATTCCTCTATCTGTATTCTAACATCATGTACGTGATTTTGGACAAGGTTGTTAAGCCTGTTAATAAAACCATGTTCATAACCAAGAATGGTCAATTCAGCAAGAGTCAGCACCCGGTTATAAGGCTCGGTCAACACAAGCGTGGCTGAAAAGGATGTTTCTGGCTAGAGTTTCCGATTAGAGCTGAAGACCGACGATTATGTAGTCACGATTTGAATCCACTAACTAACTAAAACATTCCATAAGAGTGACAGTGGCAAAGTTCCCCATGGAGAAAGTGCGTGTTATTTTTGGGGACTATAATGAGAATCAATTACTTGTTAGTGAAATTTTAAAATTAAATAACAATAATTTAATGACTGAATTTTTTTTACTGCTAATTGAAATGTATATTACTAACACACTTATGTTCACCTACTATGCTGGGTCACAGCCTCTCAGGGTATGGGATATCAACCTCCTCGTGTGCCTGATGGCTACTTGTCCCCCTGGATACGTCTGGGGGGAACGGTAGTCGTTGGGCCGGTGCACCCTGGGCATCGGTCAACAACTTCCCTTTTAAGGGTTCTTGTTGGCCGATGGCGAATAGTCTGACACCGGGGGGCTCCTCCGCGTGTCCCTCTGGTTTAGCAGAGGGCACTGCGGACGGAGCAGGAGACGCTCCCCTCCTAGTGGGGGAGTAAGGGTGGGCTCGGTGTGCACTCGCACTACCGCCGAGCAGGCCTGGGGAGGAGGTTTGGGGTGAACCTCCTACCCCTTGCCACCGCCGGGCTCGTAATCCGGGACTGCGGCTTTCAGCTGCAGTCCGGGACCGAGGGTCTTGGCTTAACCGCCCGGACCGCGAGGAAGGAAAACCTCTATAAAAAACCAGCCCAAGTCTCGGCTCCGAGGCCCGCCTCGGCGCCGAGATGCCCTCGTCGTCCCACTCCCGAAAATTCGTTTTCGGGAGTGGAACGACGAGGGATGGTGGAGGGCGAATTCCACCACAGCGGGCTGCGGCGAGGAAGCGGCGCTCCCTGAGGAATGCCCATCTGGGCAGGGGGCGCCGTGGAATCGTCTGCAGCACTTGGGCGACCTCTCCTTGACGACTGCAGCTAAGGCTGCGGCTTCTCTCTTCTCTGTTCGCAGGGGGAGACGGCGGGAGGGTTGGAGGGGCGGTGTTCCCCCGCCTCCTCTCCGGGCCTCCCGCTGTTGCGGGCCGCTATGGTAGGGGACGACCTCTCTGTTGAGAGGTCGTAGCCGTGCGGGACGGCCACTCTTTGCCGGCCGCAGCCAGGTTCGAGCTGCGGATGCCAAGGGGAGGCCGTGGAAAGCGGTCCTCTCTCTCTGCGAGGTCACTCGCAGAGAGAGGGGAGATGCAGCCGCATGGGGGGCACGGAGGAGAGCTTATCTTTAATGATAGGCAATCCTCTGCCCCCCTACCCTGCGGGGCTGTGGGTGGCGATCCGGGGGGATCACCACCCACACATAGGCCCCGCGAGAAGGCGCGCGCGGTGTTTTCCGCGCGCCTTCTAGAGGTGGCTGGACCAGGCGATTCCTCCCTGCTCCAGCCCAGAGGTGGGCCTGCCGCCGCTTTTGTCCTGGCGGCGGGCACCGCGCTGGCGTGGCTGCGGACGAATACCAGATGGTACCCGCGGCCACGCCGTCAACGGCGCGCGCGAGGGAACACCCAGGAGTTTTAGTCGGTAGGCCGGCACCTTCTGTGCCGGAGTCCGACATAATCCGCCCCCCTCCCCCGAGGAGGGCGGATAAGCATGAGCGTTTCTCCTGGTAAAAAAAAAAAAAAAAAAAGGGTATGGGATATAATTCAGAATGTGGGCGCAGTGTTGTCGCCTTAAGGTGCCTCTTTGGGCTACGGACTTGGTTTAACGACTAATGGTTCTTTTTTACACGTTTGATATGGAAACCGGTGGTAGTCAACAATTAACCAAGTTTCAGTAGGCAATAGAAACATGGACATTAGAAAGAAATTGCTAAAACATATTGCGTAACCTTTAATTCTATTCAGAGGATCTATTACGTAAGTCAATCGATGAGTCCATCGTAAACGATTATTACGATCATCGACGTCAAACTCGCGAAATCTTATTACGCATTTCAAACGATTACGAATGCGAGTGTCATCGATACGATTGACGATGAATGAATGATCTCTCATACAAAAGTAATGACATCGGCATTACCTATGCACATCGTATACGATTCAAACGTTATCGATAAAGGTGAGTCGGGGTTTACCCCAATCGTATTCGTATTCACTATAGGTACTAAGAATTCTTATGATTCTTTTGTTATTGCAAAAAAATATTATTTCAAAAACGTGTTTTACGTTTATTAGTTAAGCTAGTGCTCCTACTAATCATTTGTGGAACAAATACCTTTTCCAAAAAGTGAATATTTCGACAAATAACCTACTATTATAAAATTATTTTTATTACATGATGATGTATGAGTCATGTAGATGATCGAAGCATGTATTAAACAATATTTTTAATGGTTCCTACGTAATTTTCCAGAAATTTCTCCGAAATGATAATTAAAGAAGTACAATATTGTTTCATGTAAAATGTTGTTTAATGTTTTACTTTAACTTGAAAAGTTGTTGTTCTTATTACGTAAAAAATGTAGTAACACGATTAGCAATAAAAATACTATGGGTTCTTTTACAAATTTTATTGGCCTTGATTCCCCGATAAATTCCCAATTTAAATTATTCCTCACTCTCTATTTTCCCACAAATCGAGGAATTTTTTCGTAATTGGCAGCACTGCATGTACAAATTTGGTAGGTTAGAAATTATGTAATGCAAAAATAGAGTGAGATAACGTTATTCTGGGTATAAGGGCATCCCTTTCTATTGCGCTCTTTTAGCCCAAGGTGTTAACGAAAAAAGTACACAATAGCGCCGTCTAGTGTCGAGTAGCAATACTTTTGGACAATTACAATATCATTCATTCATTGTATACGAGTGTCAAACGACGACATACGTAATGCAGTAACTTTTATACGAGTGGTCGATGATCGTAAACGATGGCCGATGGTCGATTGAAACGTTTAAATTTACGTAATAGGCCCTCAGGATCTATTACGTAAGTCAATCGATGAGTCCATCGTAAACGATTATTACGATCATCGACGTCAAACTCGCGAAATCTTATTACGCATTTCAAACGATTACGAATGCGAGTGTCATCGATACGATTGACGATGAATGAATGATCTCTCATACAAAAGTAATGACATCGGCATTACCTATGCACATCGTATACGATTCAAACGTTAACGATAAAGGTGAGTCGGGGTTTACCTCAATCGTATTCGTATTCACTATAGGTACTAAGAATTCTTATGTTATTGCAAAAAAATATTATTTCAAAAACGTGTTTTACGTTTATTAGTTAAGCTAGTGCTCCTACTAATAATTTGTAGAACAAATACCTTTTCCAAAAAGTGAATATTTCGACAAATAACCTACTATTATAAAATTATTTTTATTACATGATGATGTATGAGTCATGTAGATGATCGAAGCATGTATCAAACAATATTTTTAATGGTTCCTACGTAATTTTCCAGAAATTTCTCCGAAATGTTGATTAAAGAAGTACAATATTGTTTCATGTAAAATGTTGTTTAATGTTTTACTTTAACTTAAAAACTTGTTGTTCTTATTACGTAAAAAATGTAGTAACACGATTAGCAATAAAAATACTATGGGTTCTTTTACAAATTTTATTGGCCTTGATTCCCCGATAAAGTCCCGATTTGAATTATTCCTCACTCTCTATTTTCCCACAAATCGAGGAATTTTTTCGTAATTGGCAGCACTGCATGTACAAATTTGGTAGGTTAGAAATTATGTAATGCAAAAATAGAGTGAGATAACGTTATTCTGGGTATAAGGGCATCCCTTTCTATTGCGCTCTTTTAGCCCAAGGTGTTAACGAAAAAAGTACACCCTCAGAGGGCCTATTACGTAAATTTAAACGTTTCAATCGGCCATCGGCCATCGTTTACGATCATCGACCACTCGTATAAAAGTTGCTGCATTACGTATGTCGTCGTTTGACACTCGTATACAATGAATGAATGATATTGTAATTGTCCAAAAGTATTGCTACTCGACACTAGACGGCGCTATTGTGTACTTTTTTCGTTAACACCTTGGGCTAAAAGAGCGCAATAGAAAGGGATGCCCTTATACCCAGAATAACGTTATCTCACTCTATTTTTGCATTACATAATTTCTAACCTACCAAATTTGTACATGCAGTGCTGCCAATTACGAAAAAATTCCTCGATTTGTGGGAAAATAGAGAGTGAGGAATAATTTAAGTCGGGAATTTATCGGGGAATCAAGGCCAATAAAATTTGTAAAAGAACCCATAGTATTTTTATTGCTAATCGTGTTACTACATTTTACTACATTTTTTACGTAATAAGAACAACAACTTTTCAAGTTAAAGTAAAACATTAAACAACATTTTACATGAAACAATATTGTACTTCTTTAATTATCATTTCGGAGAAATTTCTGGAAAATTACGTAGGAACCATTAAAAATATTGTTTAATACATGCTTCGATCATCTACATGACTCATACATCACCATGTAATAAAAATAATTTTATAATAGTAGGTTATTTGTCGAAATATTCACTTTTTGGAAAAGGTATTTGTTCTACAAATTATTAGTAGGAGTACTAGCTTAACTAATAAACGTAAAACACGTTTTTGAAATAATATTTTTTTGCAATAACAAAAGAATCATAAGAATTCTTAGTACCTATAGTGAATACGAATACGATTGGGGTAAACCCCGACTCACCTTTATCGATAACGTTTGAATCGTATACGATGTGCATAGGTAATGCCGATGTCATTACTTTTGTATGAGAGATCATTCATTCATCGTCAATCGTATCGATGACACTCGCATTCGTAATCGTTTGAAATGCGTAATAAGATTTCGCGAGTTTGACGTCGATGATCGTACTAATCGTTTACGATGGACTCATCGATTGACTTACGTAATAGATCCTCTGGTCTAATTTTTAAGCCCGACGGTAAACGACTGGTGTTATGTATTCGACGACGTTGTATGAGTGTGTGTGTGTGTATGTCCAGTCTTTGTCCGGATGCATATCTCAATAATGCGCGGTCCAAAATGAGTGCGGTTTTATTTTTAAGAAGAAGACTAAACTATGGGTAACTTTCTTAGCCAAGTTTGATGAATTTCGGTCCAGTCGTTATCACTTGCTTTGTATACCTGGATGATATTAGTATATTTAGTTCCGCGGGGGGTTTTCAAAATTTTCAATTTACGTTATTATACAAGAAGTTCAGTTTCAAATGTTTCTGTTTGTGCTAGCATTGGTGCCAGCTATGTCTTAAGTTTTACGCCTAAATACTGGTAGTGCCTTAAAACATTGAGTTCACAATAATTGTTCATCACCAGATTCAGCGCCATAAGTGTTTGCGATCAACGATGAACTATGGAGCCACAGGCAGTCAGCTACCAGGATAATTGTTAAGCGTGAAAAATTTACCTTGCCGACGTCACAGTTTGTGGTAGGATCGAGGATCGTGACTATTGGTGGGGTTCCCCGGATCTCGACATTCAGCAGAAGTTTCCTGTTGAGTGTGTCGACGCTGAACGCACGCACCGCCTCTTTGCGATCATCGGGATCAGTCGGGAACCTAATGCAGCACAGCGCGTATTCGCTTGCATATGGGGGTTCATTCTCCGCACCCGGTGGGAGTGCTGCCAGTTGTGCAATATTCACAACCTAGATAACAAAAAAGAATTAGATTTCTTTCAATAATAGGTTTATCAATAGCAATACTAATTTAATGAAATCAGAATAACAAATAAACCTCACCTCTCGATTTCCATAATCAAGGAAGAAAATATGAACGGTTGACTTGTCTTCGCCCAATCTTTCGATCTTAGCTCTGTACCATTGCTCATCCAAGCTGTAACGAGCGGCACAGATGTGTCCTCTTCTGGGTACATAAGATCCCGGTAGCGGCGTATTCATTTTGAACTCTTGGTGAATTCTTTCCATCAAATTTTCGAGCTTCGTACCCATATCAAAACTTTGAGCATAAAATGTGCCTTCGCTTGTTACTTCAGTTATAACAACCTTTTCATATTTAACATTTCTCTCTAGAATTGGTGCATTTCTTTCCTTTTCCGTCTCCTTTTCTATTTCGACATAATCTTTCCATATACCAATTCGCATTTTAACAGCGTTTTCTTCAGCAGTTTTAATTTGGCGCGCAAATTCCGAGGTTTCGGCAGTGTGGTGCATTGACGCGTAGCCATGTTCGACCAGGGCTATCGATAAGTTCTCATTATCGATCCAAAGCCATCCAATAAAATTGCCTGCTTTATCCATTTCTTCAACCGTAACTACCACATCATGCTGCAAACATTTCTCTTTCGTAAATTGCATTGCTTCTTCACCATAAGGGTCTGCATTTTGCATGGGACCTCCTCCAATAGCTGGACGAGCGCCTCTTGGACAGTTAACTCCCGCAAGCAAGAAAGTAACGAGAACCGATTCCTTGGGAATATATAATCTCATGCGTGAACCACTGGCAACAAATTCTACAGTCGCTTCAGTTTTTTGAGCTCTTTTTAAAAATGGGAAAAACTTTTTCGCCTTAGCAGAGTCGCCACTAGTGTCTTGCACACGATGTGCAGGCACATCTTTTTTGGCATGAACACCAACACCGGCTTTCTGTGCTTTTAGTTCGGCTTCTAGAAGTTTATCATAATGAGAACTTCTTTGGTCATTGTCATTTCTATATCTGACAACAGTCGCGTAGCCCTTGCCTACTAAGGCTTCAGCAACATTCCTGTGTTAAAAATTAAACTTATGTAAAATAAATTTACATATTATTACATTTTAATTTTCATCTGTTAAAATTTTATAATTTCTTTTTGGTACGGTACTTACGATCCACCAGTTTGGACTGTGCAGCAGGTCTTCTCAGGGAAGTTATCCTTTGCTGGTTGAATGTAGTCAACAGTCACATTTACTTTCTTGCCAACGAGTTTTTTTCTAAGGAATTCTCGAGCTTCAAACATCCAGGGGATATCATAGAGGGGTTTGAATCCCTTTGGCCGTGGTGATTGTTTGCCTTCTTCATCTGGACTATTCCTATGCAAGATATAGGTCATTGTTAATATTCTATAAAATATTTGTAAACTAATAAGGTAGGTACATTACGTTTATTTTTGTTAAAATGTTTCAGAAAACGACCAGTAAATAAAACACGGAAAGGAAAACATGGCAATGGTAGGTCAACTAATAAGTACCATAAGTTTCATATCGTTTGTGTATGTGTACGTGTATAATGTAGTCTTACGAGTGATTTATATCATGGTTGATGATTCTATAACATCTTTGTGTAATAATAATAACATAATACTTGATGGGCGATTGGGGTAGCTAATGGTTGTGCCCACGTGCATTAGAAACTAGTGGTTACAAGTGCGAATCCTGATTTTCGATTATTTTAAATGTACGTCTGGCCAGCTACCACCGTTTTATCAGTCTGCCGCCAAGCAGATAAATTAGCCAGACCCCAAAATAAGTTGAGGGTTACTAGTAAGCGCGCTTAGGCTTACGGCTTCCTCTTCACACAACATCAGATGTGATTGAAGTAAAAAAAATCTTGTGCATAAAAAAATATATAAAACAAGAGACAATGGATGTTTATTTTATGAATGTTTAGTCTTTGTCTGAAGTATTCATTTATTTGATCTTACTTTTCACGTGGTGGTCGGATGCTAGCCAAGAAGATTTTCTTATGTATGTTGTTAGATAGTTTCACAACAAGTGCATCTCCATTAACGGTCTCCATGACAGTGGCAGTGTATTCTTTATCCTTGGCGGCAATAATAGGAGCGTTACTGACGTAATTGGTCCAGATGCGGAGTCTTGCATCCTTGGCAGCACGCTCAGCTGCTCTTAAGGAAGATGCTCCTAAAAAGGTAAAAGAGTAAAAACAGTGTTAGTGACGCCAGAAGCTCAATTAAAATATGGTGAATAGACCAAGTAATTATTTACCAGATTTCATGACAGCGAGAGACCAATCAACACATCTTGCAAAACCTTGTCTTAAAAGTGCCTCGGCAATGTTGCCCTGCGGGTGTAGAATAGTGCCAACGAAGTTGTTATTGTTGACAGATTCTAAAATGACTTCAAGGTCTTTCTGAAGCAGTTTGGATTCGAGAAAGAAACGAGCCTCTTCTGCGTAGGGTTCTGAATCACCATCTTGTTTTACAGCAGGACACTGTGATAAGAAAACAAACGATAAATACTTTTGAAATTATTAGCAACCGTTCAAAAACCCCCTGATTTTCAAAGATTATCACTCGGCATAGCTCATTTTCAATTTAGATGGTACCACCATCTACCAGGTTTGTTCTTAATCGTCATATCAGTTACAGAACGTCCACTGCTGAACATAGGCCTCTTACACAAGTATCTTCCCACTCTCTCTCTCTCCCATGGGTATAGGGGCAATTGTAGGATAATACAAGCTGCGACACACTCTCACCGTTAAAACAATAAAACTTCTCTTGTTGTCTTGAGCTGTATTTCAGAAAATTACAAAAGTATTTTTGTCATAGATAATACCTAAGCGAAGACCAATACTTACCAACCACACAGTTGCCAGGTATTGAGATTGGGTAGGTTATCTTTTACTTAAACAAATAATGAAAGGTGCTTACCCGAATACCAGAGAGCATTAGCGTAATCTGATAGAAATCAGGCAACAAACAGAGTCTAACTGTGGAGCCATCTCTAACATACTCTATGATAGCCTTGATTGGTTGCCCATTACACTTGTTCACAAAAGTTTTTGGATTCTCGATGCTCAATTTGATGTCCCGTACATGCTCCTGTACATAAGAAATTATAGATTATGCATTGGTTGTTAGCAGTGTATCCAGTAAACACTACAAAATTCTGTCTTTAAATAGAACCAATTATATAAAGATTGAGGAGTCAAATTGCATTGAATAGACCGCAGAGTATCCAGTAGCATTATGAGTCTTGCTTAAGACTTTAAGATCTAGGACGTATTCGTTGACGAGAATGATCCTTGAATCTAACGTATGACATGCTCGTCCCGTTGATATTGACTCCTCTCTTGCTCTAATCAAAGTCAAGCAAGCAAAGTCTTCATTATATCTTCTAAGATGTTGGTGAAGAGTTTGGGCGAGACAGTGTCCATTTGGCGGATACTCCGGTTTACAGACGGTTCTATGCATGCACACCTGGAATGTCGCGGACCCGTATAGCTGCCGGAGGATATGAATGAAATGAAACACGGCCCACAGAATTTTCATAGTCGACTTAGGTAAAGCACAAGGGCCGGTCATACTCCTGCTACTCCATCAGCACTTTTTTCATCCAGTGCATGGGCTCCTGTTTAGATTCTGGCTCATATTGGCGAACCCTAGTCTCATCTACGGTTACAAATTTAGTCAAAATTGTCCCTGGTTAACTCCAAAAAATTCTTGAGTTGCCGATGCTTGTCGAACCGCGTCACCATTTTCGGTACCGAATGCCCAATTTTTTTTTCATATTTAAATGCATAATTTCTCCAACCCGAACTCACAGGACAGCCTGGACGGTAATTATCTTCACAGCTCTGCTTTGTTGAAATAAGCGAGCCCATTTGTTTACCATGGTATATGAAAGCCCAGATTCCTGAAGGCTTGTCTTCGAATTTTTTTACGGTTTTCAAATTGCAAGAATTGCCTATTTCAGCTGATATGATAATGTTTGTCCTTCCACATATAGGTTGTTAGGTTATATTTGTATTACCAGTGAGTGTCGCAATTAATGCTATTACAAAGGAGATTGTTAGTTACTGCTAAATGCCTTATGTTATGTAATTATTCTACAGTTCCTTCTTTTCTACTTTTTTATGCCCCATTATTGTAGCGCAATAATTTTATCACCTTTAGCTTAATTTATAGGTGCAATTATAAAAATAAAAGCAGTGAGTGGTGTCGATTTTGATGTGATTTCTCCAAATTAAACTATAACCAGTTTTAAAGTAGTATTGTCTCTTTCTCCTAGAAAAATAATATTAACCTGTGATAGTTTTAGTTTAGAGAAATCGCGTCAGATTATATGGCAATGGATGTTGTTTCAATCATTACATTTTTAATGTTTGGAACCTCCAAACACTATTCCACTAACGGACCACAAGGGAGTTGCTATACACAGTGTTCTTTCCGGATACAAACTGTCTGCCGTTTATTGCATTGCATCTATTTTAAAAACATTGGAGAAATTTATTTTATTTTGTGGACAATAAAGAACTGTTCTTCTATGCTACTGGTAGTCAGAGGAAAATTGATTATAAATGAACAATAAGTGTATTGTTATAATAAAATAAATAATATATTTTAAAATAAACATATTTTTTACCAGTAGATCAGTGCCCCAAACACCTTTTCCCTGAGACTTAGCAACTTCTTCAATTTCCACAAGTTTCTTCAGCTGTGGTATGTTTCTTCCCCCTTCTCTCACCCGTGCAAGGCCTTCAGCAAGTAGACCTTCAGTAACATTCTCATCTTTTGTAGGATCTTTGCCGGCCCAAACAGAACCATATTCTCTTGTAGCGGAGTTGGGAGGTTTCTCAGCAGTAAAAATAACTTCTTTGCCAACTAACTTCTTCCGGAGAAACTCACGAGCTTCCCAGGCATATGGTTCATCCTTGGTTTCCGTGTCACTGTGAACACAAATTAAGCAGAATATTGAGATCCATGTGGTGTATCAATTGGTTTGTCTTCTTATTTATAGACGAAAAAAGTACATAATATTGTAATAATATAAAAAAATCCAAATTGTAGTCCAGTCGGCCGTGCTTAGACATTGTTATTGCCGAGTTTAATATTTGCCAGTTTGTTTTTTCTGAGTTGATATAACTTTGGCGTAGGGAACATAACGCCGAAAGACACTCACAGAAATTTCACGTTTAAATGTTAACAAGGTTACAAAAAAAACCAGTGGTGTCAAACCTACTTAGAATATTTTACCTAATATTCAATTCGCAAAGCGTTGATACAATGTTATGTAGTGTCATCGTGTCTTTTTGTTAGCGGCGTTGCTCAAGATATTCAAAAATACTAGACGTATAATTTTATAACTTAGTAAGTCAAATTATACAAGTGTAATAGTTAAAATTTTAAGTCTATGAATAAATATTTGTCCAATACAATTTGTCTCACAAAAATAAAAATAGTGAATCCTTTAATGAGATTATAGAGTAACCAATTAAGTCATCTGTGATATGGGGGCGCAAAAAAAATTGATTTATTTATAGATTACATAATACTGCTTAATTTGGTGAGAGCGTCGGATATACATAAAATTAACTTTGTAGGGAATTTAATTTGAAACAAGAGAAAGGTTTAAAAAAATAGTTTTAATAAAAAATTAAAAATTATGATAGTAGGATAATTGTGTCGATTCGGATGTACACCAACTAAACTAAAACCAGTTTTAAAGTAGTACCGTCTCTTTCTCCCTGGAACAGTACGATGCGACGGTACCACTCCAAAACTTGTCTTAGTTTAGTTGGTGGACATCCGAATCGACACCATTATCAACGATCTTCTGCGGCGGTTTTAGTCACATTCTCGTAATTATAAAAACGCTGCAAGCAAAGGTTAACTATGACGTCCTCCATAGTGACTCAAAGATAAATGAACACCTCGAGACAGTGAACAGGAAGACGATTCTCAGCCCATGCGAGATTATCTCTACTGTTAATATACAATTTATTAACATGAACTTAGAATTGCAAATATCCCTACAGTATGAAATAAACGTATTCTCAGTATCATGAGAGATAATATGGGTTAAATTCTAGTGTCGGATTAATATGAAAGACGAAATTTCTCTAAATTGGCTCTAAGGTCGGCTAGTCGGGGTGTATGTCTGTTATTATTTATTTGTGTGTAATTTCATATATTTTGAATTGGGTAGGCCGTCGAAACCGATAAATTAGCGACATATTTAAGATATGGTCTGTGGGCAATTGCGCTATTTTACAACAGTTTTACCTTTCTAATGGATCCTTTTCGGTTATGGTTTAATTTTGGTATTATCGTTTTCACGATTGCCGTCCACCCCTGGTTTGTTGTGAAAACAGATAAATGCGACACAAGTATGTAGGCACGTGGGCAAAGTAGTTTAATATAAGGCGTACGCGCTTTAAATCACATGAGTAAAGAAATGGAACAGAGACAAAGCTTCATACAACCGCGCGTCGTAGGTAAACACTACAAGCATACGGCACATGTGTGCGTGTCAACTAACCACCCGATTCCGTTTACGCTCGCTCGGCCAGTAGACAAACGGAAGGACTATACACAACGCAGTCTTATTTGTTTTGTGCCCATGCGTATTTCTTACGAAATTGTTTTAAGTAAAATAAATTGTAAATAGTTCCGGACTTGTAAAATGGTTGTATACTGTACCGTTCCTATGAATAATACTAGAAAACAAAAAGATATTTCAATCATCCTAAGGAGTCTACTAGGTAAGTAAATGACAACCGGATTACACCTATTTCAAATTATCATACAGTACTTTAAATATGAACAGCTAGTGAGTTTTCTGTAGCCTAATGGCAAAAATGTAAGATACTAATTTCATCATCTGTCCATCAATGAAACTAGAAATGTTGACGACCTGTTTGATGTAGTGATTAGAATCTCTGACTGCTATACCAAAAGGTCGCGGGTTCGTATCCCGGTAAGGGCATATGTTTGTATGATGAATACACACATGACATGTGTTCCTGAGTTATGGATGTTTTTCATTTATATAATTACAAATATATACCTATTTACAAAAAAAAAAGAATGTATTTGTATAGTTTATCTACCATCTGGTATCCATAATACAAACTTAGTTGCTTAGTATGGAACTAGAGGGCGTTGTGTGTATGTGCATTTATTTATTTATGAATGTCACTATGACCCGCCTTACACAAATGCGATACGTTTTCATTATCTACAAGCACTACTTCAACCTCATAGCTGAGTGGCTGGCAACCTTGAGGAGAATGAAAATTAGCATACAAAACCGGCGAAGTGCGTGTCGGGCCATAAGCAGTGTAGGGTTACGAAGTTGCCCGTCACAATATGCGGACTTAGAAGTGGGATTTTTGTTGTTTAATAAATAATTTTTAGCAGAAGTACGCACTAACTTGGTGAAAACCCTGTCAGCGAAACTAACGATGGCGGATTCACGAGGGTTAACGTGTACCTATGTGATGAATACGAACATTTACTCTGGATTCATGGATGTTTATATAAATATTTATGTATGTTTATCCGTTATCGAGTATCCATCGTGCAAGCTTTGACTGAGAGCGTCAGAACGCAGTCGTGGACAGACGGACATGGCGAAATTTAATATGGTGCTTTGTTGACTACGGAACCCTAAAAATGGATTTTATTGATAGACACTCCTTTCTGAGCGATGTAATATTAATATGAATTTACGAAGTGTCAAAATAAATACTCATGTTTTAATCTAAACACTGATATATAATATATTACTTGTATGTAACGCCCTTGTCCAGCAGTGGACGTGATTCGGGGTAGGTATATACCGGGTGAGTTTTATTAACGTAACAAATAAAATAGAGCATATTAGGTAAGTGGAAGTACAAGTTATTGGCATAGATAGTTTTTTTTCTCCGAACCATCATCGACCCACGCGCCAGCCGGAGATTGATATACGACTAGTGGGATTCGTACGGTTCCTATCATGCGAAATTTGTTTGGAACTCATATTTTCTCCCAGTTTTTTTATTTATTTACCGTAATTATGTGGAATACAAAGCGGCTACAAACGCGACCGTCAAATGACACAACGTTTTATTTTGGTTTATGGTTTTGAACAAAAAAAAACAAACTACAGAGAATGCCTTCTATTTCACTTACCTAATACGCCCTATTTTTTCCATACGGTAGTAAAATGCATCCGGTATATGCTGTATATCTACTATAGAGACTGTAGTCATCAATTTCTATTGTATTTGGCATGATATGAAAATTTTATTAAGTACCTCAATCAATTTTGCTCTTAAAAGAGGATTTATTGAGATTTGAACATTACTGTCTAAAAACATATTTAATTTCAATATCTCTAAATATTACCTACACTGTAACTTTAATTGGAGGTTATTAAAACAAAAGTACAGCTTAAAAAATCGAAGGCAGAATAAGTTGTTAATTTGGAAACCGAGGTACCATTCAGGATTCCAAACTCATCTTTGATAAACTTTTGACTTAGTTCAGAAAGCGTCATAATTAAATTCTGAAAGTATTTCTCTAGCTTAAAGCCAATGAAAGAAAGTGCTGTATTGTAGCTAGCTATATACACAGTATCTTTAAGTATGATTCTAAGGTAGTGGAGTCCCTGTTACAACTATATAGAATAGATATAGAAATTCTTTAAAAATACAATAAGGATATAATCCCGGGATATAAATACATGAATTACATCTTTTTACAGAGCAGTAATTGCAGTCAATGATTTAACTATTAAGGAATCAATAATTCCTTTCATTCAAAATCTTTAAGAGTTGTTAACAATTTTACACAGAAATAATTTTAGGGGTGCAATCTTCCAAATAGTAACTTGAAAAAAGTTTATTCAAGTTCAGTAATTTAATTATTTGGTTAAGTTAGGGTTACATTGGTTACACACTGTAATGTGTGGTTTCAAGATAATTTGTGTTGTTTATTGGTAAAACTTATTAAGTAATGGTTTTCTGATGTTCATTTCATTATATATACAGAGTGGAAAGTTTCAATGGGGCAGCCAAGGGAGGTACCTTAATCGTTGCAGCTACAAGAAATTGGTCTTAGGAGACTATCCATAATTTTTCAACAAAATTTCATTCCCATTCACAGATTTTCAAAAAAATGTACGGTTAGCAAGAAAATTACCATTTCTCACAAAAAAATTTTTTGATGCTAATCGATCCTGTTTCGTATGCTGATCAAAAAGTTCCATGGGACCAACTGAAGTTTCAGTACTAGAAAAGTTAGAAATCAAAAAAAACTTTTCCCATACATATGCACTCAATTAATTTTGTTTCACTTGGAACTTGCGTAACCTCGATAGTTTTCTGAAAAAAGATTTACTTACCTACCTAGTTCAAATTGAAATAAGCTTTAAATTTCGAACTTTGTTTTCTTTTTATAATGCGTACTTTCTTTTGTTGCTTATGTCAAAATCTGATTGCGTGTGGTGTGCTTTTGCGAGTAGGTACTTTTAGTTATTATTTTTTGCAAAAATGAGCTCAAATTCTGAACGTTTAGACTTGCTGGAAGCTTATTTTGTAAATAATAAAAATTCATTTGCTGCGTTGCAATGGTACATATCCAAATCGACATGTACCAACCAGAAAGGTTATTACAAACCTTATAAGAAACTTAGCCAAAGGTGGTTCTTTTAAGAAGAAATCTGTACGTCAACCATTTGTTTTGGACGAAAATTTGGAAATTTCCATTTTAACATTAGTCGAAGCGTTTCCCGAAACATCTTCAAGAGTCGTCGCTAAAGAAGTTGATGTCTCGCATACCCTGGTACTGAAAGTATGGAAGAAATATGGATATAAATGTTTTCGACATGGGCGACTAGTTCAAGCTTTACATACAGGGGATGCCGATCGTAGACTAGCTTTCTGCAGATGGTTAAATGGGAAAATAAGTAGAGATATGCAATTCCTTGATTACATATTATGGTCTGATGAAACGAATTTTTCAAACAACGGTATGTACAACCGGCGAAATAATCATTATTGGAGCCAAGAAAATCCTCTCAGACTTTGGGAAACCCATAATCAAATTCGATTTTCTTTTAATTGTTGGTGTGGTTTAAAGGGAAACGAAGTAGTAATGGTGGAATTTTATGAGGGCAACTTAAATTCCGACACTTACAATAACATAATATTAGAAAATGTATCAAACATTATTGATAATCTACCATTATCAGAATCACGAAGAGTTTATTTTCAACAAGATGGTGCTCCTGCACACAACAGCCGAAACACTCGTTGTTCTTTGAATAGACAATTTGGTGAGCAGTGGATTGGGACTCATGGCCCTGTTTCTTGGCCAGCGCGTAGTCCGGACTTAACGCCGCTTGATTTCTTCCTGTGGGGCTATTTAAAAAATGAAATTTATAAAAAGAAATATGACAGTGTCGAAGAATTAAAAAACTCGCTCTGTACAATTTTGTATGGAATTCATCCAAATAAATTATTGGCCGCCACGCGGTCAGTACGAAAACGAATACATTTATGCATTAATCAAAATGGAGAACATTTTGAGCACCTTATATCATAAAGTTATTAATAAAAATGATTATTATTTTTCAAATAATTTTATCGTTTGATTGCATATGCATCTTCTTAATCATTTTTGTAGCTACAACAAAAAGTTACCTCTTGTTATGGCCTGACAAAAAAATCTAAGTACTTTAAATGTATGAAAAAAGTTTTTTTTGATTTCTGACTTTTCCAGTACTGAAACCTCAGTTGGTCCCATAGAACTTTTTGATCAGCATACGGAACAGGATCGATTAGTATAAAATTTTTTTTTGTGAGAAATGGTAATTTTCTTGCTAACCGTACATTTTTTTGAAAATCTGTGAATGGGAATGAAATTTTTTTGAAAAATTATGGATAGTCTCCTAAGACCAATTTCTTGTAGCTGCAACGATTAAGGTACCTCCCTTGGCTGCCCCATTGAAACTTTCCACCCTGTATAGTTATAACAAGCTGTTAGTTCATCAAATAAATAGAATGTTAAGAAATTGTATCATAATTAAATAAGAATTAAAATTAAGTAAACATAAATCAGCAGTGGATGGACACCATGTGGCTTATCTGATGCTTACCACATTATGGGGCCATAACAATAGATGAGAAATATTGCAAGTTTTATTGCTATAACATTGAGAGGTGGGTTGTATTTTTCCACTGAACGTTAAGTAAATTCACTCCTAAAATTTCCAACTAAAATCTCAATTTTGTTTAACAACAATAACTGCTAAAATCCAATTTTACACTAGTGCACTTAAAGTTTCAAATTCATTAGATCAAAAGAATTAGTTTTATTAATATTTAAATTTCAAATAAATATATTGTGGAGTTGGTACTTATTTTTATATTGTAGCGCCCCCCTCTCTCTAGCTAGCCAACATCATTTACATTATTATTTCATTCGCTGAGCACTAAGTTCACATACTATGGTATCTTCTTATCGAATTGATGGCAAAAACATCAAATTCTTGAGGAGCAGAATGTGGACACGGTATTGACTCATAATATATAATGTATGCACCACTCTCATGGGACCGAACTAAGAACTTTGTGGTGAATAAATACCTTTTATTTATTTATTTATTTATTTAACAACAATGAAAGAGATCAATCTGTTTGATATTATTGTCATATATGTATATTATTGGAATTATATATATCATTGTCATATAAAATTATAAAACATATTATTCTTGCATCCATTTTATCCAAAGATCATCATCATCAAAGCATTACATACTCACTGTTAATTTTTAAACCTCGACATAAAAAGAAATGTATTATAAGTTTGTAGCACATGCCTGTCTATGGCATTGTAATGGCAAAGTCGATTCGAAAATGGTTTTTTATTTTCGAATGCTGGTTGCTAGATGAATCTTAGCCATATTTGTTGAAAATTGTTCCAGCCGTTTTTAAGGTATTTGGCTTATAACACAGTTGCCTTGTATCACTGGATGATATGATTATGCTCAGGGGTTTTCTAATTATAAATTTTTACATATCTGATTATTATAGATTAAAACCTGGACATGGTAAAATGCATAATAATATAGATATTTGCACTATGACTTCTGATCAAGCAGAAATGTCTAGGTATGGTAGATATGTGTTGTCACCCAACGAAATAGCTTCAATTCACTACCCTCACAATGTAGTCACCTTGGCTAATAAATAAAACTCTTATCTTGTTTGGAGAAAATGAGCTTCGATTGAGACATGACCAAATTGAGATGCCATAAATCAGAATTTAGGTTTGTGGTTAGAGTACTTTAAGAATAAGAGACGGATTGCTTAGCTCACCATCTGTAAGATACCACCTAAAACCATAAAAATGTGATGCCTAATAAATACACTAAAAAGCTGTAGTTTAGAAAGCTTTCAATTTAGGTATATTTACTATATGAATGCTGCAGTTTCAATGATTTAGTATTCAATCATATTATTATTTTGTTAGATTTGAAAAAGGTATACATAAAATGAAGCTTTTAGTCCACTGAACTATCACAACCTTATTACCTATAGATGTAATTTTGATATAGCCTTTTTTATGAAATGCCACATAAAGTTACAAATCATAATGATGGATCATCATGAGTATTCTCACTACAACATCAATCAATACATTTGTATAGGCACTCTCTTTATAGTAAGATTATAAAAATAAACACAACAAAATATACAAAATTAAAAGGCCACTATAATGGAAATAACATTAAATTCGCTGAGGCAGTGTACATGAAACCCCCCATTCACTATCTTGTTAGCATATGTTATATACAAATACTGAAAGTAGTTGATCAATAAGGATTCGGACATGGCTGATGCTGTGCAATCTAAAGTTTAAAATAAAATGCCATAGTCATACAAAACCATCAGAAAGAGGTAATGCGATATTATCTTTTAGTATATTATTACTCACTTGTTGGCAGTCCTCTGGCGTGCAAGTTTCGGCGCCGTGATGCCTGACAGAGCTATCACTTTCTCTGGTGGCGGCCCGCCCTGCGGCTGTCTTCTAATAACAATCGTATCCCCTGACAGCACCTATAACAACAGGCGTACAAATAATTATTTAAATATTTATGCTGATCGATCATCAGAGAACGATTTCAACCACTACTTCAATCCGATTGAGCGACCAAATACTGGCGAGCCCACATACAGGGAGAATTCGTTTCACAATATATCAAACAAATTCTCTTAGATATGGATAGAATATTCTATAGATAGAAGAAAGCTTTTTAAGGTCTTAATTAATAATTAAAAGGTGAAAATATGTGAGTGACTGCTGTACACTGCCAACAGGGCAGACCATGGGCGCACGAGGTATCGCGCGTTTGGATAAATACACAATTATTGTATTACCTGCTTCACTATTCCAATTTTGTAAGCAGGAGTGGGTGCTGGGGCACTCATTTTGTACAATATTACTTCAATAACGTGATTAAAAGATTAGATGTTAAAAATTACTGACGACTGAACAACTATACGACTGGACTGCCGATGGATGGCGAAACGTGGCGAATGATTGGAGTTGCCATATTAAAAAACCTAACCAAGAAGCTGTGATGTGGTTGCGTACGCGTGAGTATTATTTACCTACCACAGATTAATTATTAGTCAATAACAATAACGAAAAGTTATGGTTATATATTGCGATTATTTTATTTAGAATCTTTAGAAAGCAGAACTGCCTGGGGCGTAAACCGGATTCCTCGGCTAAAATAATGCTTATTATTTCAATCAGCTCCTGAAATTATGATTTTTATAGTGGCATTGACTCCACGCGAGTAATAATAATAATGTTTATTCAGAAAATGTTACATGGTTGAAACTAAATATGTTAGGCTATACTTAGTACCACTAAAACCAATATAATAGAAATCAGAAGCGGATAAGGAAAACAGAATTACCCACAAAAAGTAACAACAAATGAAATAATTAGCGAAATAACAAGAATTATATGAATAGATGGATACTTAATGTAGCAGTTACTTCTACCTCGCGCGACGGTGTTATGTAGTGGAGTTGTACTCCCAAGACCTGCATCCACGATCTGAAGCCCAAGGACTCGAACATTTGGCGTCGGTTGGTTATCATGAGCCGCGGGGTACCAAATAAGGATATGACTTTTTGACATAAGTACCTGTTTCAACTCCACTAGATCCTGACAGCGAATGGGCGTTAATAGGCAATATTTTGCAAAGGGGTCAACGACCAGCTTTACATGTTTGAAACCCTTCGATTCTGGTAAAGGTCCCAGTGCATCAAGATGGAGCGTAACGAACGGCATATCAGGTTTAGGCCAAGAGGAGATAGGCTGTAGAGGCGCGCGAGGTACTCGCTTGTGTGCAATGCTAGTAACCTAACCTAACGTGAGTAAACTAAAAATGCCTTTATTAATTCTAACCTCTTGTCGATACCAATATGACTGTGTTCGTCGTGGAAGATTCTAAGAAGGCTTTGACGTTGACCCTTCGGTATGAAACAGAGGAGCCTCGTTTCCTCTCCCACCTGATTGTATCGATAGTTTAGGTCATCATTTCGTACCTACTACATATCCAGACGAATCTAACTCCCCCCGTTCTACAGCCTGAATCATATCACGCGTTTCAGCGTCCCCAGCCTGAGCGATTTGAACTCAGTTTCTAGGTCTATCGATGTTATTTACCGGGGTGCGACTCAGGTAGTCCGCATGTGACAACATAGCACCGTTTCTGTACAAAATGGTAAAGTTAAATTCTTTTAAATATATCCACAATCTTGACACATACGGCACCAGGTTTCTCTTGTTTTGAGTGGCCTTTAGAGCGTTACAATCCGTAACTACCGTGAAATGTGTACCGATTAAGTAATGTATAAAGTAACGTAGTGCTTTTACCACAGCCAGGGTCTCGAGTTCGTACGAGTGGTACTTCGGCTCTGCGCCCTTGGTCACCTGGCACTAGTAGGGCACTACACGTTTAGTACCGTCTTTGATAAGCTGCAACAAAACTGCACCATATTCCAAGGTATTCCTCCTCCTCCTCCGCGGGTAAGTCTGGATCGAATATTGCCAATACAGGTGCACTCGTCACACTTCAATCATCTCCTGTATGACACCCTCTTCTCCAGTTCCATATTAAAAACATCCTTGCGAGTAAGACGCGCTTTACATGCAGACTTAGTCGAGTAGTTTGGTATATGTTTGCGTAAATATTCCGGTAAACCCAGGAATAGACACACCTGCCTTACATTTTGTGAGGGACTAGAGTTCACAAGAGCTTTAACTTTACCAGGTGAGGGTCGCACTACATCATTAGATATTAGACGACCCAGGTACTCTATTTCAACACACAAGAATGAGCACTTTTTAAGATTAATCGAGAAACCTGCCCTGGTTAAAGTTGCAAGAACCTCTTTCAAAGTGTCCAGGCCCTCGTCAATAGTATTCGAAAGGATTAAACAGGTGTCGATGTAAACTAAGACTTTTCCAGCTGCTATAATGATTCGTTGGTATACTATCGGCGCATTAGTTAAACCGAAGGGCATTTTGAGATATTCAAAATGCCCCTCGGATGTTACGAAACCAGTGAGGGGTACAGATTCCTCATGTAAACGAATCTGATGGAACCCTGTCGCCATGTCTAGCGTTGTGAAGTAGCGACACTTATCTAGACGGTCAATATGGTCGTCAATCACGGTATCCTTGACCGTCACCTTGCGCAAAGCCCGGAAATCCACCCACATACCATCGGAGCCGTCCTTTTTCTTGACTAATAAAACAGAACTCCGATTCGTGTATTATCCCTTTAGACATAAGGTCCTGAATGATGTCACGAACTTTTTATTTCTCGTTATGAGACATTTTATAGGGGCGGTAGTTGACGGGAACATCGATGTTGAGTTGAATGCGCATACATCCAGTAGTGACAGTGGATGTCGCAGTGGCAGTAATCATATGGCCCGAATATTCATTTCAAATAGCTCGTACCTTAGCTAAATCATCACCAGACTGCGGGGTGTTAATGAATGGTTGCTCATTCAACTCCAGGGCAAACACCATTAACGGATTTGAATCGCGAACAATACGTTGTGTATTCTTAGTTCGTATATAAATAACACCGTCCCTATTGAGTACATCCGTACCAATGATAATAGGAGCATTCATGCGTTCACTCCGCACAACTAGCAAGTCTACTTCCAAAGAGTTACCCTCCAACTCGGTTGTCAATGTGACATATGAGTCGATCTTAGTAATCGATTCACCTACCCCTTTCATCTGACATTCCGTGGTTTTCCTAGTGCAAGAAAAATGATTCACAATTAAGGAGGATATTAAAGATACTAAAGAGATCAATTAGAATGTCAACTGGAATGCCCTGCATCGCATCTACCACAATGTCATTGCGTCCATGTGCAGGAGCCGTGCAGAAATTAACATTTTCCACGCAGTTGTTCAACATGTTATTGTCTAGCAAAACAAGACTTTATATCGTGGCCCGGCTTCTTAAAATAAGCGCAAGTCATTGCAGTAGATCAGATCCAAACTACATCTCATAAGAATCAGATGTAGTTTGCCCAGAATTAGAAGCCTTTGGATCAGAAGGCTTTGTCGACTTGGGGCATAACGCGGCCAGCTTATGACCAGGTTCATCACACCCAAAACATTTACTACCACCAACCACACGCTTCTTAAAACCTTGCATTTTATTGGTAGCAATCAGGTTGTTTGGGCGAGTGTTTACTACGCTTTTAGAAGGTTTCACAATTGTATATTAATAAATAATTCACTAAGTCAGAGGGCTTTAAGTTTGCGTTAGTCGCGGCAGCTTTTATTTGTGGGTTAATAATGTCTCTCAAAACAATTTCGGTAACTAATTGATCACTAAAGGCCCTTTACAATGCACAAGCGTAATAATGCGTATAAATGCGTATTCGGCAGAAGTCTGGTATTTATCGGATTTGGTAGACAAAACTTCGATTTGAATCGATTTTCTTAACGCATAGGGGATTGAAGTCTAATTTAAAGTTGCTACACGTACGGTCTTCAGACACCCATTCGCTCAGCCAAGACTTAGCATCGCCCTTTAAGCAGTGACCTACTCGAGAAAGACATTCACGATCGTCCCACTTATTTGCAAGTTTGGCCCTATCCACTTCATAAAATCATGAATCTACATCATGAATATTAGGGTCACTATTTGATACGTAATAACTATGAGTACTTACAGATTTCAGAGATTGTATTGCTTCTACAATCTTCTCCGTACCTTGTACGACGGTTGGTGGGTCGTCTGATGTAGGCATACGCGAACCTCTCTCCAGTGCCTCCAAGCGAGCCGTACAGCAGCCCAAGACTCGCAGTTACTGGGTGTCTGCGGTACAGCAAAAGGTGGTAGTAGACCAGTGAAATATCTATCTGTGGGATAAAAATCGCGCAACTGTCGGTCGCGGGATCGTTCGCGAGAGTACCTACGTGAATGTCTTAAATATGATGTACGTCTACGTGAATAGCTACGCGAGCACCTGCCACGCGAACGACGATGATCCCGAGAAATACGATAGGCGTGCGACTACGTGAAGATCGGTCGCGACTCGGTTGAGCCCGAGAATGTCGAAAAGCAGGTGAGCGAGATCGAGAACAATTGGGTCTGCGTTGATTTTTGGAACGTCGTCAATCTCGCAAGCGAACGCGCGTGTCGAGATCGAGAACGACTCGATCTATTTATAATCGTAGCTAATTAAAACAATACAACACTTCAAAACAAGAAATTAAAATAACAAAAAAAAGAGGTTATGTGGCCAACGAAAATAAAATTCTCAAAATCGGACAATAAATTTGAAAAAAAGTGTTAAATTTAACGTTCACTTTAAAATCCTGTGGGTATGAATCCTGTATCCCACTTCTGATATTAGAAATCAGAAGCGGATTAAATTTAAAAAAAAAAAATTAATAATCTAAACTTAATTTAAAAAGAAAACAGAATTACTAACAAAAAGTAACAACAAATGAAATAACTAGCGAAACAACAAGAATTACAAAAATAGATGGATACTTCAATGAATGAATTAATGAAGAAAAACCAGGTTCGGACATTGGATCTTGAGTAATCTACAGCATTTAATGACTTGAATCGTCTGTTTCATAAGCTCCCATTTTGTTGCAAGCAGATTTTGCCCTTTTATCTTTAGTCTTCATCTGCGTCAGCCCTTAATTATGATTTAGGTGCAGTTCTTCTTCACAGTGAAGATAAGGACAAGAGGCTCATTGAGTACTCTAGTCTTCTCCTAACTTCGGCTGAGCGGAAGTACAGTACGAAAGAGCGCGAAGCTCTTGTCGTTGTCTGACCCGTTGAACGATTCAGGGGCTACATTGAGGGTCAGCCAGTCTGAAAGTCAGAGTCAGTCAGAACAATACAATACAATACAAATAGTCTTTATTGCGCAAAATAATTTACAATAATTTTTGATGATAACAATAGAACACAATTAGGCATTGCTGTTTACTAGCAATTCTGTTGGTAGAGGACACGGAGATTCGTGGGGTACCTATTAGATTACTGCTTTGTCACAAGCTACTTCTGAAGTATGTGTTGGAGTCCGTATCGAGGAGTATTTTATCCGTTATATATATTATGCAACAGTGTATTTGCTGATGCTTTATCATCCAGAGGCGAACCCAGCCAATATGAAAACTGAAACTTGAAATTGCAGCTAGTGCAGTTGGTCAATACGAAGCATTCATCAAGTCCAGAGGACCAACCGTCCATCAGGTTATGAACTCTGCGATTTATCAAACCACTGGTGTTTCTCCGATTTATTTAAAGTTTACAGCATTGCGATCTACACTGGATGTTCAACATGGTATTATTTTTAAGTAAAGCTGGGTCTCCTGCGTCTGTTTTATCGAAACATTATACAACAACATTGGAACAAAGAGGCGTGGCCATACACATTTATGTAGGCATACACAATGTTTTTGCTTTCCGTGGCGGATGGAAAACATCTCGCGCGCGGGTGGAGAGGGGAAGGGTTTGTTTAATTTTTTGATAACCTTCAACAGCGCGTGTTGAGTTATGAGGTTATAAACTTTCGTCAAAAGAATAAAGGAACTAATAATTGTTGTTTTAAAATTAGTACATGATACATCAAGCTTTTGTCCCTTTGTAGTCGCGCTGTGCCCATGTAAAATAATTGTTGTTTTAAAATTTGTACATGATACATCAAGCTTTTGCACTAATAGCCAGTAGCCAGAAATCTTTAATTTCATGCCTAATCGCAGTTCTGGTGAAATTACATCTCTCCGCCGTGTAGCGTTCTTTTGCACATCGGGCCGAATAATTAGTCAGTTTCAAAGACTTATAAGAAATTGCCTAATCCAAATCGGTCTGCTCTGACACTAATCTGTGTTTTCTACCTGATATAGATAAGATCTTTAATTACTAAAACCAAAAGCACTCTACCTCGTAAGAACTCATTTAATGTCTAAATAAAAAAAAATGTTTTATGTTACCCAAGTGAAATATTCGGAGGAGACGAAATGTGTATGAAAACAAATGTTTTTGTGTATTGTTTTATGTGTAATGTAATGTTTCAATTAACACGTTCAGAAGACCTGGCTTAAAAAGCACTTTATGCCTCGCGTTAATTTGAGGTTTATTGACTCATTAATTTCAGTTAGGGAATGGTTTAAGATCCACCAGCAACCTGACGTATCACATAGATGAGAATCCTTTGTGTATATGGTGATTACGTTTTGCCTAAGTCACACGTATTTAACAGTATGGTAAAGAACGTGTCTTCCATAAGCTGGTGCCTAAAAGGGATGGTTCTTATTTGATTGTGAAAAAACAATTGTCCCAGTCCTTATTATCTCCTGTGAATGATCCTGTGAAGTTGTTCCATGTGTATGAACTAAGGCGTCTTTACAACAGGCACGTGTCCCTCGCGCTGGAATCAGGTCCATCATGCGTAAACGAAATAAATCCGCAGATTTAACGTGTTCTCAACCTGGGTGTCTTATGAGTTCGAATGGGGAATATATAGCGTGTATTCCTACTCTTATTAAGCTGTCAACTTTGGGGGTACGTGGATTCAAATATCCAATATCGTCATCAGCCCGTAAACATCCCACTGCCTTCCCTCGTATAATGAGGGAGTATGGGCCATAGTTCACCACGCTGCTGGCCCAATACGGGTTGGGGACTTCACATGCCTTTGAATTTTTATTTCTGAGGCATGCCGGTTTCCTCACGATGTTTTCCTTCACTGTTTAATAGAGCAGTCGGATGAATGCACATAAGTAGTTAAATTAAATTTAAAAACTCGTTGCTACATGGCTTGCCTGGGAATCGAACCCGGATCTCCTAAATTGGGAGACGCCTCTTAACAGTTGAACCAACGACGCTCTCTAGAATTAGAATATCAAATCAAATCAAAAATGTTTTATTTGGTAAGTAATAAGAATAACATTTGAAATCATTCACTAGGCTGTCTCCCTAGAGAAGAACAAGCAAGAAACTCAGGGGTTGCTCTTTTTAAATAAGTCAATACAAATACAATTTGAAATACTTAATTGTTAAATTTGTGATTCGACAAAGTAAAATAAGAATAAAATATACTGGATATTGCCGAGCGGTTCATGTTCCCGCATTATTAGATATCATCCAGATAGCCAGAAATTTTAAAATAGCCTTTGGCACATAGTTTTCGTTTAATGGTTGTTTTAAATTTATTTATAGGCAAATTTTGACATGCATGCATATTTGAATTTACAACATTTTATTAAATGTGTCAAGAAAATCACGGTTATTCGTTTTTCCGAGGTCCATCCGTACTTTCTCTGGGCTAGTTGGAGGAAGGCAACACAGCGCACATTGTCTAGCTGCCGTTATCTCATCCACTTGCAACAATTCAAAACGAGGCCCAAGTGCAAGCACGATTGTAAACTTATAATTTGTAATGAAAGCACAATGGATAAAGGTGGTTTCGAAAACTGAACGATATATGAACGAGAAACTAACTTAGTCTACAGGAATCTCTATGTACAAAATCCTGAAGTATGCCTGAGCGAAGCAGCGGGCAAAATCTAGTTTCTTAATACCACGCAAAGAGAATGCGGCGGCGGTAGTATAGGTACCTACCTAAAGTTAGGTACCCAACTAGTTCATGCAATAATAGCCCAGAGAAAAATACGGTTTGCCCTCCACAAAAACGAATGACCGCGACTTTCTTGAAACATTTAATAAAGTGTTGTAAATGTAGTAACAATTGCTAAAAAATAAGCATTTGTAGGAAACGCAAGTACTAAGTAAGTAACTAAATAAGCTAAATTGAAAAATTTGTTTTTTAAAAACAAAATGCTCAATTTGTTAAATTCAAAACATTGAGAAAAATTATCGCTACAAAATATTAGTTCTATGACGTTGGGTAGTCACTCACTACTAAAATGAGACTCTCAGGGCTTTGTAACAATTAGTATTAATAACTGGTAAGTTCTTCCGACACACAATTCGAAAAGTTCAGGTACACCACGAGATGTGATTCCGTCCGTGAAAAATACACGTGCGCACATTAACAGAGCTCGTCACGAACAGAACGGGCGAGTGGTAGGGATATTCGATATACATCGATGTTAGGAAACTATTCGATGTAACCATTCGATACATCGAATAGTATTCGATGTTTTGCAAAGCATTTGAAATATTCGATGTATCGATGTATTTTCATGCGATATATCGAATGAACCAATTATTGAGACAGTCGCTCGGATCAAGAAGAAGACAAGTGTCATCTACTTTGTACTTTCTTTCCATTTCTTTCCTTTGTATGGATGCATCTCTCTCTCTGTTAGATGGTCGGGCGTCCGGCCCGACCAAATCGTATCGATACGATCGTCTGTCATTAGTTTTATGCTGGCTGTTGACGAGGCTGAATGAATGGTTCATTCCTTAGCCTTTCCACTTATGGGATAAATTAATACCAATAATATACCTGCCAGTGTGTCAGTCAGATCTATCTAGTCCATGAATGAAATAATGTAAGCAAAAGTATTCGATGTTAAAAAAACATCGATGTAAATGAATCGATGTATCGAAAAACATCGATGTAAGGTTTCGATGTATTACATCGAATGAAAACATCGATGTATTTTCTGAGTGGACATCCCTAGCGAGTGGGATGTAAGGTGACGCCAAGCGAGAGTCTCGTGGTAAGTTTGAAACGGCGGGGGCGGTTGGACACCGGAGATGGCCGAGCAGCTCCGACCAGTAATTGCTTGTCCCTTTCACTCGTATCGTGAAGGGACCTTCCCGCGACTCTGTCGCGGAGGAAGCCGAGTGCTCCCGACCGTCGTCGAGTATGGGACATACGCTATAGTTCTCATTTAGCTCGACGACATTTTCAGCTAAAACACATGCATGCCTAACTATAACATGCTTAGTTTTTTATCAATCAATAAGTTAACTGTGTTCAACAAAAGTCTACCTAATTAAATATCAGTTAGTATTTATTGTTATTAAGATACAAATTAAAAATAAGGTTTTCTAAAAAAATCTAGACTAAGCGCTCGTTTTGTTTAGGCTTAATTATTCAAAATTAGATCTCTAATATTAGTACCTCTTATAAGTTCTGAATTATGTCTAGCTAAGTTAATATTTTCCCTGCGCTATAACTCCCACTAATCAAACTGATGCCTATTATAAATGCGAATGTTTTTGTTTGTTGATCAATCACTGCGAATCGGAGGAACATATTAAAAAAATTTGTACACAATTAGAACATTATGCCCTGGAATACATAGGTAGGCTATTTATTAACCCGATAAAAAGAGTTCCGTGGGATAAACAAACTACACATATAATAAAACGAAAATGCACATAGGAGCGAAATTCAGGCGGGCGAACCACGTGCGCGGGTGAAATACTAGTAGGTATCAAATATATAGGTACCTATCAAAATAAATATTATACTTCGTACACTTATACGTAGATGAAACATCCACACCTGAGAAGAAAATATAGTTTTCTTTTCTAGCGGGGCACCGAATATTGAGTTCCTATACCTACCCTCAACTATAATTAGAAACACTGGTAAAATACCCAAGAAGAGACAGGGTCAATAAAAGTCAACTATTTTCATAAATTATTTAAGTACCAACAAAAGTTGATTAATTTTTGTAAATGATTATAAGATAAACTTCAAATTATATAAATAGTAAGTGGGAAGGGACGACCAGCAATGTGCAGGATGATTTTAAAAACCCAGGGCGCTACATCAAATTCTCTCAAATCAAGGAAACTTAAAAATCCGGAAGTACTGGAAAAACAGGTTGGTTGGCAACTTTACATTATAACTGCACGTAGGTTACTTTAGTAACTTATTGGTAATCTGTGACGTAGGGAGCAATATTATATCACAATGAAAACTTCATGGAACTCATTCAATAATTATATATTGCCATCATTTCTGAAGATTATAAAAGGATTTCAAATATGGAATAAAATAAATGACAATTGACTTTTCCATCACTTTCAATTTACTTTCCAAACCAACTATCGTAAAGTATGATTATGTAGCATTTTCCAGTGTGGATAGTCACTGTTGTTCATGTATTTTTTAAAATAGTGAATATAACCTTAACAGTTTTAAGTCGAAGAAGTGTTAAAATGGCTAATGCAGATTTTAGAAAAGATGTGAATATGCCAGTGCGCCCTAGGAGCGTATACACAGCACATTCATATAATCAGGTAATTTTAACTGTATTTGGTTCCAAGACCTACATACTCATTTTAGTAAATTGCACATGTGAATAAATTGTCAAATAGAGGTTTATCTAATAGACCAATTCACATAGAGAATATGTGTAACTGTAAATAGGTATATAACACTTGCTCACTACTTCTACTTCACTACTTTATTTATTCAATTACAGGAAGAGTCAAATTTGTCCGCTTTTCAAGACTACAGCAAGTTCCTTGAAGGTGGTCTGGGACAGGCAGAACTAGGTGGCGCTGCAGGCTGGCAGCCTCCGTGGCGCGCCCCCTTGCAGCGCAAGGCTCCTTTCTACCCTGGTGATGATATTTACCACGCCGACACATGGCGAGAGCTCGAGGTGAGCAACATTTAGACCAGTCCAAGGAGAAGAATAGGTTCTCGTTCACCTGCTGCTGGTTGGTTAGGCTGACTGTTACTACTTTGCTAGCAGGCAACTCGCGCGGGTGCCTGCAGATGTATAAAATTTGAATGATTGCATCTCAAAAACGGGTGTTATAAGTTTTTTAAATATGTTTAAAATTGTGAATTACGCTTGCGCTTTACTTTTTCTTTTCCAGACTAGAATTTTACGAACGAAATTGCCCAGTGTAGTAACTCAAAAAATTGAGCCTCTGATGGAAAGTCGATTACCTAACTACTGCCCCCACGCCCTTACCTTCCAATTACCTATTAAGTATTTGTTATCATCAATAGATAGCGTTCATTTCTACTTAACCACAACATTGGTTGTTGTTGTTATACAATATGAAAACAGAGACAGGAATATGATTTACCTAGTATAGAGTCACCACGTTTTGTCATGATTCAATTTAATTTATAAAAAGTAAAACCTCGTGAAAAAGAAAATGTAAAAGCACCCAATTTTGCGCAGCTCGAGGCTTCGTTAGTAATCTTCTTCTTTGTAATTTTCTTATTGTTTTTCATCCCAATGGTACGTTTGGTGATGGTAGTAAAGTAGATTTTCGATTGTCGAATAAAAAAAAAGCAATACTCTCTCTCTCTCTTATATTTCGATATATGTCTTCAAAAGACAAAAGCTCAGAGCTTTTTCTGGTGCTTGATTTCTAAAAGAAATAGAGAAATTTTCTCTACCGAGTTATCCTACTAAGGCTGTTAAGGATTTAGTAGGTATGTCCAAGCTACTACTGCTCGAGGCTTCGATAGTATTCTTCTTCTTTTTTTTTTATTTTTAATTTTTTTTTCTTTGAAATTCGATTTTATAAAGGTTAAATTCAGAGCCAAATCTAAATAGAACACTCCTTTGTATTTGATGTTGATTTAGGTTTCAAAATAAATCAGTAAATAAGCCCTGATTTAGATGTCATTATCGATATTTAAATTTCGATATTATTAATCATTTTTTTAATTTAAGGATTCGTTTGAAATCACAAAAATATACATTACACATTTAGAAGTCAAATAGATTTCAGTTTATGTAAGTTATTTCGGACACAACAAACTATACTGTGTTTATGCGAGTAAGGAAGAGAGAATGTTTTGTGTAAGGAGTGTGTGTGCATGTGTGCGTATGCATATAGGGGTACAGATTTCTCTAATCTAAAATCACTTAACTTAAAAATCAATGCCTTCAACTTTAAAAGTTCAAAAAGCGAAAGAAAATCTTAAAACATATTTTATCGGGCATATTTGGGCATTAATATAGAGTTATAACAGATATATCAGCAATATCGATGAAACTAACTCAATCTTACTTCGGGATAGCCTGAACTACTACCGTACTACTACTAGAGGTAATGAGTACTCATGGACTCACGTTTTTAATTAAACTAGCTGTTGACCGCGACTTCGATCACGTGGATAACTTCATCAAAATCGGTTCACCAAAAAAAATTACCTATATGTTAATCCAGGTCATACCTAAGCTGTCTATTTACCAAATTTTATCCAAATCCGTCCAGGCGTGAAGAGGTAATGTGTGTTTATGTATGTTTGATACATAGAAATTAAATTTAGTTTATATTTCTAAGTAATACTATTGTAAATTATGGTAAATTAAATAATAATTATTGTAAATTATTTTGCGCAATAAAGAGTATTTGTATTGTATTGTATTGTATTGTATTGTATTGTATTGTATTGTATTGTATTGTATTGTATTGTATTGTATTGTATTGTATTGTATTGTATTGCATTGCATTGCATTGCATTGCATTGCATTGCATTGCATTGCATTGCATTGCATTGCATTGCATTGCATTGCATTGTATTGTATTGTAATACTACGTGGTGAAAATTGGATATTAAAATATTTGTCTTGTTGGTAGGTGACCGACGTGGTAGGTGGTGCAGGTTACAATGCCTCTGTGACTCCGCATGGTACTGTCTGTTTGAGACTGCGGGACCGAGTCAAGTGAGTATTAATTCATGGTAAGGTATATAACTAATATACGTACATACGAATAGGAAGAAGATTAAATTAACCATTTAATTGAATGTCTAGGTGGAATAGAGGACATTTTCTGCATTATAGGAAACTGTGCTACAAGTAGGGGGTCCCGTTGCGTACCGCACTGGAGCCCCGCGGTAGTACCCAAAGGAACCTAACCTAACACAAACTAATGAACCCGCTCTGAGGTGCAGCTCATTCTGTAAAAGCGCTTAGGCAATTAATTGAATGGGCTAATTCAATCATCTACCTACGACATAGATACTCGTACACATAGGGTGCGACTTACCGTTCCTTGATAAAAATGTCACGTTGCACAAATCAATAGGGTCAATCAACGGTAAGAATTGACCTCTTCTGAAAAGATCTCTGTAAAAGTGATATTAATCTTGTAAATATAGATACAAAATAATAATAGATTTATATCTCTGTGTTGGACCTCAAATCTTAAAATTATGATCAGAGAGGTGGCTGTTTACCTACAGGAAGGTGATACGCGAGTATTTTTGAACCCGCGTTGCTTCATGGTCTGGAGAATATTAGGTACAGGATATAGTGCTAGCTTAGTCAATACTTTTATTGCCCTGATATTATGAACTCCTAACGGAACTACTTGTTATAGAGGCATTGTGATATTCTGGGAATTTTTGTTGTATCAAATTTTGCTTTAAATGAATTTGTTCCTCGAGTATAAAAAAGAAAACCGGGCAGAGACTAATAGTAGATACTGTTTGAAAATACGCTTTGAAAGGCCGTATCTTCTTATTGTATTTTACTAGAAACTTGAATATCTTACAGCAGTCTAAGGCCACGCATCTTAGTATTCGATATTATTTTCAACTTGATACCTCCAGCCGGTTCTGAAAAAAGGTTTTTCAAACGTTGGTCAATGGTGGTGTTATGTACGGTACGGGCTTGTTTTCCCGTTCATTATACCCGACTGCCCAAGGAAGTAGGGTAATGGTTATCGAATGTATGTATGTCTGTATTTATGTATGTCCGTGCCTTTGGCGCATCCTATAGCCTAAACGGCTTGACTTATGGTATGGTATGGTTGATTTCTGGTAAAAATCCAACATGGCATCGGCAGAATACAAAATACATTAAATACTTAAATAGTTGTTGATAGAATCTTTAAATAGAATCTACTCTATTCTTTGATAGTGGAAAGTCTTTGTGTGAAATAAATGGAGCTTCATGATTTGTATGAGCAGGTGGCTCTCATTTTAAACATTTTTTGAAAGATATCCCTTTTAAAGAAGGCGAAATAAAATGCCACTTCAACAGAACCAGACGATACAGTTGTCCCGAGATTCTCAAATTATTACTAAAACAGTTGAATGTCCCAAGAACACAGATCTTTAGGGTGTATCAGTAGGGTTGGTAAACTCTGTTATAACTATACTGTAAGATCAAGCTTCTAACTGGATACGTCGATCAACTTAATCACAAAGTACTGCCATCTATAAGCACACATTTTGATGCAAATAAATCCAAACCTATATATGGGGTACTTCCCGATGGTCTACAACCTTGAAATGTAGCACGAAGGGATGTTATGGTAAATGAATAAATAGGAAAATCATAAATGTTTTATTGCGCTCCCTTAGAAGCTTGATGGGACCATAGACCTACATATTACATAGTAGGTCCACACACTCCTGAGGATCCGGACTATGAAAATTTTCCATTTTTCTTTTCGAGGTACAGAACCCTACTAATTCACAGTTATCTTAGTTTTTAAAGTTCTTGCCTAATATGTGGTTATCGGCTCCAAAACCTAACACAAAGACATTCAATTACTATAGGCGATTTAACCCCATGGAAAATGTAAGAGCTGTTATAATAAAGCTATTTCAAGATATCGAATTTGAGCTGGCACTTGATGTACCTACTGTTTTTGATAAAATCTCAAATGTTAAAGTCGATCTAAATCTTGAGAATGCTTTATTAATACGGGTCTGAGATGATGAAGTCTAGATATCTATTTAAAGGGTGGACATGACTATCGACGGCGCTGTGCGCGTCACTAATGCGAAAAACAACATAATCCTGGCGCTGTCACGGTCTGGAGCGGCCGCTGCACTCATTCATCCCAACGGACGAGTTTACCACTACGGTTCTAGAGTCGAGATTCAGGCCCGTCACCAACAGGGAAACAACAAGTATGACTGTTAACAGCTAATCATATCATATTTATTCTCCATAACGAAGAAGCTCATTTCCCACACTAAATATTCTCGAATTGCGGATTCAGGGCAACGCAAGATAACGTTTTCCTTATATGAAATTCTATCGCCTCCAAGGCGGTAGAACCCGGCGAGTCAAAATGTCAACTCCGATGCGAGGAATTTTGTCACAGGTTAAAAACTATCACGTAGTAGGACTACATACATGTATTTCAGCGATTGTTTATAGATAGTCCGAACGATACTCAATGCCTATTGATTCATTTTAATACCGTTATCGCGTTATAATGCCGTTTCATAAGGCCCTTGACAAAATCCTAAAAGAACCTCATACTGTACAACCTCTGTATACTGTTATATGAAATGGTCACAGGAGCAATCACGGTTCGACATTGTTAAATAAGTTAATATTAGGTAACATATGAAATTGGCGTTTTGTCGTACTGGCCACTTTGATCTCAAATAATCTCCTCTTTGGTTGGGAATTCCAATTTCAAATTTATACAGCTATTTACTCATGCATTTGTTTTTCGAAAACCGTAATCCATGTTTTTTTCCATCTTTGGTTTTTTCTTTGCGTCACTCAACAAAATTTAAACTTTTTATCTATCTAAATGGAAAACTTAAAATGTCGCGTTATTTACGAGTACGAGTTCCGCCGTGGCACGTGCTGGAGTAACTTGAAGGATTAATTATGTGTATGGCGGTGGTGTCGCAAAAGAAAACACAGTGCGTTTTTGCGTCTAACGGTTTCGTTCTGGAAATTTCGTACTGCAAAACAAGCCCCGTGGGCGGCCGGAGTAATAAGTTATTTAAGGTTAATAATGAAGATATGAAGGCTATTGTGGAAGCGGATCCATCGCAAACCACGTCCGAGTTAGCTGCAGGCTGCGATATTAGTGACAAAACTGTTTTAATCCACTTGAAGCAAATTGGGAAGTTGAAAAAGCTTGAAAGGTGGGTCCTCTCATGAATTGAGTGGAGCAAATCGACAAACACGCGTAGACTGCTGCGTTACATTAGTCAACCGGCATAATGATGAAGGGATTTTAAATCGAATCATTACCTGTGATGAAAAGTGGATCTTGTAGGATAATCGGCAATGCTCATTGCAATGGCTAAACCCTGGTGAACCAGCCAAATCCTCAAGCGAAAATTGACTCAAAAAAAGTTACTTCTGAGCGTTTGATGTTGGTTGGTTGGTTGGTTGGTGGTGACTAGTGCCGATGTTGTTCACTTCAGCTTTCTTAATCTGGCCACACGATTACAGCAGATGTATATTGTCAGCAATTGCAAACCGTGATGGAAAAGCTAGCTGTTAAACAACTGAGGCTGGTCAATCGCCGTACACCACTGCTGCTTCAGGACAACGCTAGACCACACACTGCGCAACAGACAGTTACCAAATTAGAAGAGCTTCAATTGGAATGTCTAAGTCATCCACCGTACTCCCCGGACCTTGCTCCAACAGATTACCATTTTTTTCGAAATTTGTATAACTTCTTGCAAGGGAAAAAATTCAACTCCGATGGGGCAGTCCAAAGCGCCTTCAAAGATTTTATTGATTTCCGTCCGAATGGTTTCTTTAGTAAAGGGATCATGGAACTACCTATGAGATGGCAAAAGTGCACAAATAGCAATGGTAGGTACATAATTTGATTAAATAAATATATTTTGAAAAAAATTGACTAGCTTACTCCCTTAGAAAACGAAAAATTTCATATGTTAGGACCTAATATAATAACACCTATTTACTGATGTCTAATTATTAATTTAAATACCGATTGTAACGAGGAGGGTCTTGTTTTATAGTTTTAATAAATCCTCTGATTTTTCTTCCTGTTTGTATTTATCATAGTAGGGATACTTCGAAGTAAAATATGTACTTAAAATCCACGTAATAGCAAAAAGTATTAAGTAGTGGAAAAAATTCGTTCTTCCACGAGTAGGGATAAATAGGTTCCAGAATATTGTGAAACTATATCTTTCACTTTAATATTCACACCACGGTACTCTTGATTTCTAAATTTGGTGCCCGAAGGAAATAAATAGTGTCATAGTACTTTTATCCCCAGCATGCTCACTCTCGTACACGGAAACTTTATTGCAATATTTAGCGCTGGCTTAGTGCTACCAACACACCGAGTCTCAGTATTAGTGCATACTGAGACTTATAGGGGTACCTTGTAGAGCATTCTGGAAGCAGCATTAGTTTCCACGCTGGCATGCTCAAGTAATATATCGAGGATAGGTGCGGTTTTCTTCATGAATTTCACGTCAATGTTTAGTGCTCAATTCGTCAAAATATCAGCCACAGGACGTTCACTGTAGAATCGCCCGATGGAAGCGGCCTAAATCTAGCGACTTCTCGCGACCTTTATCAGGGTCGTCTGTTCAACTTACTAACTCATCATTCCGATTTAATATGTAGGTATAACACAGTGCCAATATACAGTTAAAGCCAAAATGGTGTAAATAATTAAGTTATAATATTTATCAAAACATGAGCCTAGAGACATTTCAAGTGACAACCAATTCAAAAATTAATCTAACTGACAAGCATTATAACTCACCAGTACCTACCGAACTTGAACGTTATACGATCTCTTTCAATTCCGCGGGGGGCATAATGTTTGTATGATGATTACAGACACGTGTTCCCGAGTTAAGGATGTTTTTCATTTATATAATATTATGTATTAATTTACAAAAAAATGTATGTGTAGTTTATCAACCATCTGGTATCCATAATACAAACCTAGTTGCTTAGTGTGGAACTAGATGGTGCTGTGTGTATGTGCAAAGTAATTTATTTGTTTATCGCAGAGAAGCAATAAATAAAAAAAGTGGTTGCCATATAGGTAGTATAATTGGGTAAATTTTCAAACGTCGGTACATTTTTAGGCGTCCCATGACCATTGTAAAAAATCTATAATTTAAAATAGATGGGGCCCTGGATAATTTCATTACACGAATCGGTAGAATTGTTGTTCAGGATAGAATTTGTTTTAAAAAATAATATTAATTTTATTGTATCATCAATACGAAGAATACATGAAATATTTTTTAACGTGGACGGATATTAAGAAGAGAAAAGAATCTTAATAACTAGTTGCTCGAAATGACCCCCTCGTTCTTCCGGTCACACAAATTTAGTCTTCGTTGAAATTCATTTCGTTTAACCCTTTGTAAAGTGTTGTGGTATATGCTCCTAATAAGATGTTCTACCGCAACCCTTGGTTTCTTGTACAGTGTTATAACATGTTTTGTAAATTAAATTTTTTACATGATCCCAAAAGTAGGCCGGAGGATACATATAAATAACATTGAAATTTTCATTATGATAAGCCCTAGAAATTCTACTATTGTGGGCAGGTGCGCCGTCTTGTTGAAAAATGATACTATTTTAATTAAACAAAGAGCAAGTATTTATTAAACAAAATTTATCCTGAACAATAATCTTACCGATTCGTTTAATAAAATAGCTAGGGTTTATTTTTAAAAATTTGGTTGGTTCGATTCGACATTTCGATTAGCGAATTTTAGAAGATCTTTGAATGCAGTTTTGTTTCTTTTCAAAAATAAAGGAATTTTTCCTTTCAGGAAAATGAGCTAACTGAAGGATTTAAAGTAGTTACCCTCCAGGGCCCATAGATTTTTTCCACACTGTATATCGCAATAATACTAAAAAAAAACAGATTGTAACAAATATACAGGGTGTCCCTGGAAGTATGGCTCAAATCGAACAGGGGCATGGGGAAGGTCATTCCCAAACTTTATAACCCTATGAATGTCGGTGCCATTTTTGACGGTTCAAAAGTTATGATCAATTTTTTACATTTTCATATTATCGAATAGTGCTTATACAAAAAAATTTTTTAAAAGAAAACTAGCAAAGCTATCAGCTTAATTTTTTTTTCACGATGTTTGTTCGAGCATGTGACTTTCATGTTTTAATACTTTTATGTCGATAGCAGACATGATTCCTACAAAAAAAAAGATTGAATACAAAGACATTGGTCTGCCAAAAATTTCACTCAATTTTCAAGCGATTGCCATGGGAAAAAAATGTACTAGAGAAAGTTGACCACGTATCACAAAAAGTTGCCCATTCCATACAGATTCTTTTGAGATGTGTAACACTGGGTTACCCTTATTAATTTAAAAGTTATTAGAATTTTTTATCATAAAGGTCGCTTTTTCAAAACTTTCGAACTTTTAAGATTTTAATATTTTTAGCTTTAAACACGATTTACTCTAAACCCTCAAGTACAAAGTCACCTATCCGAGCACTTTGGTGTGGTTAACATAATAAGACAACATTTTTTTAAAGTACACATTCGATGGCCAACACGTTCCCCTGACCTAAACCCCATAGATTTCTTTCTATGGGGTTATTACAAGGAAATAGTATACGAGACAGAGAGTGCTACCGAGGAACAACTTCGACAGAAAATTACAGCTGCGACCGCCTACATAAAAAATAATTCAAGGGCTTTTCGACGAATAAAAACAAATTTCATTCGTCGATGTCAGTTATGTTTGAGGATGAGGGGCAGAAATTTTGAGCAATTACTTTGATAACATTATTCAAATTATTTTTTTGTCCTTTAATTCTTTATTACACATAATTGTTTTAAATCTAAAAAAAATAAAAGTTTGTGATTAGTAAAATTTTGTCTTATTATTTTAACCACACCAAAGTGCTCGGATAGGTGACTTTGTACATGAGGGTTGAGAGTAAATCGTATTTAAAGCTAAAAATATTAAAATCTTAGAAGTTCGAAAGTTTTGAAAAAGCGACCTTTATGATAAAAAAATCTAATAACTTTTAAATTAATAAGAGTAACCCAGTGTTACACATCTCAAAAGAATCTGTATGGAATGGGCAACTTTTTGTGATACGTGGTCAACTTTCTCTAGTACATTTTTTTCCCATGGCAATCGCATGAAAATTGAGTGAAATTTTTGGCAGACCAATGTCTTTGTATTCAATCTTTTTTTTTGTAGGAATCATGTCTGCTATCGACATAAAAGTATTAAAACATGAAAGTCACATGCTCGAACAAACATCGTGAAAAAAAATTAAGCTGATAGCTTTGCTAGTTTTCTTTTAAAAATTTTTTTTGTATAAGCACTATTCGATAATATGAAAATGTAAAAAATTGATCATAACTTTTGAACCGTCAAAAATGGCACCGACATTCATAGGGTTAAAAAGTTTGGGAATGACCTTCCCCATGCCCCTGTTCGATTTGATCCATACTTCCAGGTACACCCTGTATAAAACTTACAGGAAATAATGCGTTAAATATCCGACATGTATCCTACGTCTGGGAGGCAGATCCCACTTCTAATCATGCGCACAAAATCACTCATTATTTCACGAATATTCAACGTTTCTTCGATTAAAATATCTCATTATAAAGATAATAACCCATTTTCCATATTAAACACAAAAACATAACTATTACAATTTAAAACTGAGAGGCCAACTTGTCTATGTCCCGCGTAAAACTGCGCTTCGTATGCTCGTATTTGACCACTTCTTTCTTATTGGCTAAGCGATGTCACGCGGTTCTATTGTATCGGACCGTCGATCGTGGTCGGTCCAATTTGTGCGGAAAAAGGACGACGCATACGCAATTTGTCATAGGCTGGCGAGGTAAGTTATTCACACTATATTACGGTGAGCGGTAATTTCGGTGGCATGCTTATTGAACAGAAGAACATAACAAATATTATTGGAATCAGTATAAGAATTGCTTTAATAAAACGATATATTATAATATAATATAGCTATATATTAATACTGATCATGTAGTTTTGCGCAAAAAAAAAATTTTGTCATTATTTCCGTGGCATAGCTTCGGTGGCGCATCGGCCGACCGAAATGACGAATGCGCCACCGAACTGATGAATGTTTATAAAATCCATAAAATGGACTGCTATGCTATATGGCCCCCCTGCGCCATATCGACCATTATAATATTATCTATTATAATGTCTAACAAAATTAACCCGATAAACGTTGGCAATTGCACGTACATGACAATAAAATAATATATTCATTAAAAAAGCTAGCCTTAAAGATTTTGTTTTCGAGTAAAAAAATTAAATATAAGTTACAAATTCAAATACAAATTAACAGACTTACTTTATTTCGATGGCACCTCGTTTCATCAATGAGAAAAAATAGGCAACGTATTCATAAGGAAGACGCCAAAGGGGGTGGCAGGGCACATGTGGCACAGGACGCAACCAATCACACCAAGGCGGCGGCGAGCGGCTTGTGGCCGCCTTTTGGCGTCATCAAAAATACCGCGGCACGTGATTGTGTGTTGTGGTATTAAGATCCAACTCAAAAAAATTACATTTCTAAATTTTATTTTTCGTATAAAATCTGTTAATATTAATGTTTTTTTTTTCATAATAGGTACATCCTCCTATACATACGCTATGCAACGTTTGTCGGGTTAATTTTGTTAGATCTTATATTATACCTTAAATGCCTTAAACAGATTTTAAATACCTAAAATATTTTATGTAGAAAAAATACACGTGTGAATAGTTTTGATTTATAGATATTTGAGTCTCATTACCTATTCTCTTTTTGGTTTTATTACTTTGTTTAAGGTTTAATAAAAAATGGCATGTCAGAGCAGAGATAAACGGCTGGAGAACAACGAGGATTGCGGAACGAAAAAAAGGCGAGATTACTTAACAATTCTGTAGAGTACAATATGAGAAACTAAAAAAAGAAGATATAGATACTACAAAAAGAAGGAAGAAAAGATTCTACCGATAAGTGATGCAAAAAAGAAGGAAGACTCGAGAAAAAAATTAAATTAATGCGCGTTATTTAAAATTTTGAATTATGATTATGATTAAGCTTCACGCCGAATTATTAAAAAACAAATGAAGTACCTACCTGTTACTTTTATTTTTTTAAAGTTTTTTATGTAGCAATTGCAACAGTTGATTCTGATATTTTAAATGCGCGTGTATAGACTTAAAATAATGTGTTTAATTGTTATTATGTGTTGCCAACAAAGTTGATTTTTGATAAACAATAGAAATAAGAAATACTCCTCATATAATACCGTATTTATATTTGAACAATGTAAGAAAATTTGAACATTAAATTCATAGAAGTAATTTCGGTGGTAATAATCATTTCAGTGGCGCAAACATTTAAAAATATATTTCTCTAAAACTATTTTGTTCTAAAATGCACCTTACAAATTATTACATTCACAGTTCCATATACTACAACTACTACTACTGTTTACTAATCTCACCTTCATGTTTAAAACAATTAAACGTTTTTACAACTATCGATAGTATCTATTGCTTGTTAAAATAAGATGTCAATAATATACGTATAAATTATTTACGTATATTATATGTACAAATGTACATATAGTATTTTCAATAGTATTGATAGTTTGATATTTTGTTTACAAAACTAGATTTCCGCCGGCGGCTTTGCTTACGTTGATTAGCTTTATCGCGGAAATTTGTTTATCTTGCGGGAACTATTCACTTTATGGGGATAAAAAGTATCCTATGTTTTAATCCAGAGTATGGTCTACCTACACACCAAATTTCATCCAAATCCGTTTATCCGTTTCGCCGTGATTGAGCAACAAACAAACAAATAAACAAACATCCAAACTTTCGCATTTATAATATTAGAGATACCCGATGGGTGATAAACTACACAAATACCTGTTCTTTTTTATCGTTTATACCTGGTATACATGTTATAAATCTAAACATCCATAACTCGGGTAGATAGGTACACACACATGTTCCTCTTCATCATGCAAAAATATGCTCCTAGCGGATTTCAAACCCGCAACATCTAGGTCCTCCAACCACTACACCAAACAGGTCGTCGCTACTACACTACACGTTATTTCTCACAATCATTCACCTTTCGTCACAGAATAATTAATAGTACTTTCGTCTAGGATCTTTCAGAGAGAGATAAGGTACTACTGGCAAGCCTGAGCGTAGATGGCGTACATCATGCTTTTGGACTCACACTCTTACGTTATTTTTTCAACATAATTGGTCGTACAGTGGATCTAATTTCACCGGTTTTAGATATATCAAGCAGCTTATATACGCAAATAGTGAAGTAATATTCTATAACCGCACTATTCGCTATGGGCAAAGAACATAGTCTCATATAGCCAAGTGATAACACCATCAGCCCGGTGAATAAAATAACTCTGATCTCCATGTGTTACGGAGTTCAGTAATAAATAAAATATGCTTCAAATTGTTTAAAATAACCCTGATCTCCATGTGTTACGGAGTTCAGTAATAAATAAAATATGCTTCAAATTGTTTTATTATTTCCAAATTTCGAACTGGCCCGCCGCGTTGTTCCAGCCGGTAGGCAGCGCGTTGCGTGTTTTTTTAGTCTGTTTCCTCGCAAGTATGTTGAAAAACGTCGTACGATATACGTGCGTATATTGGTTAAACACACTCGGCTCTATTACGCCCTCGCCTTCGGCTCGTGCTGAAATTCCGTCTCGTGTGTATACCACTGCCATAACGCACTTATATAGTAATGTAGATACTATTAACACATACTTTCAGCGGTATTTATCTCTAAAACAAGCCTATGGCACTATCTAATTTTACCCGACTGCTCCAGTAAGAAAGGTAATGTTTTTCTGATGTATGTATGTATGCAATTATGTATCATTGTATAACATCTGTAACAAAAACAAATAAATTCGCAAAATTGTGATTACAGCTTGATTATTTACCTCGCTGCTTGATTATAATAATTATTAAATGCACAATTGTTTGAGAGTATGTTTGGTATTATTAGACCACTTATCGCAATGTACGAGGTGGCGGTGCTATGAAGCATAGTTATTATCTGGCACCTTACCGAGTTTGTTAAATTTCTCCCTATCCATCATAGTAATTTTTTTTTAATGATGTACATTATATTGTGGTCTATCTCAAATTGAAATAGTCACTGGCTGGAGCACTAAGTGACACACAATACCTACATTGAAATTACGCTTAGTTTAAGGCCTTCACAATTTAATTTTTAGATACGCGAAGATGTGGTACAAAGGCGTCTCGTTCACCGCCGAGCAGTGCGCGCTGGTGTATCTGGTGGACGCGGCAGGGACGCGCACCACCACAGACACGTTCCTCGACATGAGTCAGGACTTCACACTCAACGTCTTTTATAAGTAATAAGTTTTTCCTTTATCATATGACTAGCTTTTCGCCCGCGTCTTCCCATGCGTGGAATAACTTTATCGCGGATATGTTTATTTTGTTTATCCCGCGAGAACTATTCACTTTATCAGGATAAAAATATCCTATGTTTCAATCCAGGGATTTGAATGAAATTTGGTATATGGACCAAATTTCATCCAAATCCGTTTATCAGTTTCGCCGTGATTGAGCTGCAGACATCTAAACTTCCATATTTATAATATTAGTTAAATTAGATATTTTGAGTTTGTAATGACTTAAATTAGAAAAATATTTGTTTTGTTATATCTTCGGTCTCAGATCTGGGCTTGAAACTTCACATTTTTTTTACTCTATTACTGAGTATATCTGAAACCCTTGGAAATTCAACTGATGTCATTATTTTACATTTTACATATTATTATTCACTAAAGCGGAAATTTTATTTTATTAAGCCCAACGCTTTAGTTTGGGATATCTCTGATCACCTTTTGTATATAGGTATGTACAGATTCTGCTCTTGATTACGAACACCTTTTCCCAAGGATCCATAATGGAATTCGATCAAAGAATTTTCGATTACACCAATACAAAGTAAACCATTCTGAAACCACCTTTTATGGAAGTCCAACAATTTTCGGCTGAATTCGGCTATGGTTCCTAGTGGAAAGTGGTTCGTAATCAGGAGTGGAGTCACCGGTGAGCAACGAATTACACGAATTAAATTTCAGTCTGTAGTCTTGTCATCGAGTTGATTACATAAGCGTGCTGTTGTGGCATTTTTGATATGGAATAGTAATAGATTTGTTTTTGGTTGAACCAGTGAGTCTCGTCACGGACCTTCTTACGTGAATGAAGCGTTGTCACTACTCCAGGCGGCGCAGTATTGGCTCACCGATGATGGTATCGACAACTGGATCATCAACAACGTGCGCGTGAGCCAGACTGCTGATGGACTTGTCAGGTCAGTCTACTTCACTGTTTGAAACTTGGAGTGGATGTGGAAAAGTGATGAATCGCCAAATTAACACACGAAAAGGTTCGATTCCCGGGTAACACAATTTTCAGAAATTTCAATTTTACGCTGAACACATGGGCAAGTTGCTGCTGAGCCGTACCTACCTACCTACCAGTTCCTTTCTTTACATATTCCCTTATTTGGACTAATTCGCAGGATCCATCGCTGTAGTCACAAGTACCAGTTGCGTACAAGTCCCAGTAATGGGTCGGCATCTATCACCAGTCCCTTCCTGCATTGTACCGCTTCTCTGGGGCAGACGCAACATCTATTTGTACGGTGAGATTAAAAAAAATACAATGGTATGAAATATGAACGATGATTGTATGTCATTTGAGTTAAAATGTTACGATCCAAAATAAAATAACAGTTAAAATAACTGGCCGTATTGAAATAAGCTAACTCTGTTTATTTTGGTGTTAGTTATTTTCAGTACCTAAATATCTACCTACGAGTACAAGTGCGTTTACAACTTGGTACTAGTTATTAGTTTGCTCTTCAGTCATTGATGTAAAATTCCCAATATAATGATTTCCCAAAGTTTCTAGGAAGCTAATAACTAATAGCTAGTAGCATATGTGAATTTATCATTATGTGTAAAAGTGTGGCAATATCCATATTGCGTGGCCCCTTTTAAAAGTAGGATGATGAAACCTATGAGGGCAGGTCGTAGGTAGTTCTTTCAATGTAGGATTAATCTTACGAATTTAATAAAAAAATCAAATACAACTGCAAACATGCAAATTACTGTGGCTACTACATAAGTATTACCCACTATTTACTATATTTGTACCTATGCATTATGTTACAAAAAGATATCGTTATTTTGTCGCTAACTGTGCTCCATGCATGCAAAATTTATAATTCTGGTTTACAGTCAAAAAAAACAAAATGCATAAATTGCTGCCTACCCAATGTAAGAAAAATCTGTTAATGGCGATTAATGAATATAAAGAAGAATTTGTAGATAGGACGGTATTTTTAGGAATTACCTACTCTCAACTCCAAACTTCAATGGGGACCACATCTAGAATCTTTAGCGATTAGATTGAGTTCCGCAGCATAATATGCCGTCTGGAAGATCAGACAGCTAACCGATGTGGCTACTGCAAGAATGGTTTATTTTAGTTATTTCCACAGTACTAACTGACAGATAAATGCAAGAAGCCCTTAAAAGGGCTTAAATAAATATTTCCAGGCCTGAAATATATTCAACAAATGATATAATGTATCTTACGTTGAAATAAATGCATAAAGTTTGATATTTGACATGAGTTGGATGATATCGAATTCACAATGCATAAAAGGTATTGCAAGAGTTTTAAAAATTATTCCATTTGCTAACTGCAGGGCCGATATTGGTATCAGTTTTACTATTCAGTGATAATAAGATAAAAAACTAGTCGTTAGGGGAAATCTCGTTTTCCTTTTTTCATCATTCCATCTCTAGGGTGCGCTAGTGTAGACGGGTAGGTGATTTCTAATCTCTGAGGTTTCTTAAAGCGCTAGGATTTAGGAAAGGTGGTTTCAGAATGGTTTACTTACTTTGTTTGTGGTTTGCTCTACCATCAACTAAACCAAACAACATATATAATACTATCCATGTAAATTTTTGGATTCCTTTCATCTTTAATTTGTTTTGTATAATTTGGGTCCACCAAATGTAGAAAGACGGACGATTGTCGGAGGTCTGCTCCGAGTGACATTTCCGTTTAGCTCTTTGGGTGTGGAATCGGGACCAAGCACCTGCTTCTGTCTGGTCAGTTAAGTGTGGTATAGATAAAGTACTACGAGCAACTATGTGCCAGGGTGGATCGCCACAAAAAGTCCTCCCGTTAAGGGGGGTGGTCGTGACAGTTCTTTATTTAAATTAGATATTTCGAAAATATTTAGTGCTAAATTAAGCATGTAGGTATAAAGATGGAAAAATTTCGTTATAGAAAGTTTATATGGAATGCCCTGCGGTGTGAACTCTATTACCATAAACAAATAGTTTCAATTACTGTAAAATGTTTTTTTTTTTACCATAATGACCAATCAAAAGCGCTACGACCCGGTACGCTATAATGTGTGCGAAATGGGTAGGTCCTGCGGCCCGGATTAATTACTAAAACTAATGATACTCGCAAGACGCTAGGTAATGTCACTATTAACTTGACGTCAACAAAATATTCTTTTTCAGACGTGGGGAAAGGCGGATGCACTTTGACGGTAACTCGTTCATAGTTCGCAACGCCGGTCACTCTGCCGGGTTTGACGACAAGAATCAACTGAAGGTGTACTGAGCCCCCACTTCCCGCTACACGGCTTACCATTGTCACCCCCAGCTTAGCGAACCTATATAGTTGCTTGCTTTATTTGTCGAATCCAACATAGTATGTTGTACAGAACTCTTGTGAGCCATTTTTAAAAGACACGCTCAAATCTTTCCAATTCCGTTTCCAATTTTCATACCTATTCTCTTTTCACTCTTTAGATTTATTTGAAACACGTGGACAAGTTGCGTTTAAAGTTAGCGGTGGATTTACCTTTTGTTTTTTTATCGATGCCTGCATTTAGTGTGTAAAGCTCGTCGAGAAAGTTTTTGGAAGATTTTAATTTTTACAATATTGCCATGCAACTGCCAAGCTTTTATTTTTTTTGTTCTTGAACTTCGACTAGAATCCACGGTCATAGTAATTAAGATTATAGTATCATGATTAAGTGTTAGATCATCAGTATGCCATAGATGCGGTAATGTTACCTTATTGATGAAAGGGTATTTATTTTGTAATTTATTTTTTATACATATTTTTTCAACTTTATATAACAGTTAAATAGAACAGTTGTATAACAGTGTTTATCCTCATCTGACTGAATGCTGCACATATTTCTAGAGTTTCTATACTTTTATATATTGGCAAAAGGTATTACTACGTAGTAAACATTCAATTTTTATTAAATAGAACCTGCAGATTGGCAGCCGAAATAATATTTCCAAAATAGGGGACGATTGTTTGTTATCCTCCTATACAACGGATTCAGGAACAAGAAACCAATTACTTGTTTATAAATGCTTAGTTGCGCGTGGCACTGAGTATGTATATAGGTATATCATATAATTATTCCTTATTTTGGTTATGTAACTGCTGCGAACCATTATTGTCTCTGACTAAAGCATGCATCGATTGCAGTGAAACAAGTTCTTGCCTACCACTCGTTATCAGTACACAGCAATTGTATTCATGTAGGTACCTACCTTCATCTAGGTACCGTAATGTAATTTATAACACATTGGATTAGCCTAAAGTAATTATTTACATTCACCAAAACCAATCTCTGCTAATCATTTTAAACTGCGACAAGCGTATTTTAATCTACCTAGCTATATATAAGAAAACCTGTTGATTCTTGCAACTTCAGTATTTTTAAAAGAGCTGTTGTTTATATAGTTTTGAAATCTATTATAAAAAGACGTCTAGTCGATTAACGAGCTTGGCAGTGCAGCAAACAGAATGTTTTCATTGTTGTTAATAATAATTTGGAAATTACAACTTGTCCCATTGGTTTCTTTATATAAAACTTCAAGTATAACGTTGTTGTTATTAAAGTAATAAAACAATGGATACTCAAGTAATCGTAGTTTTTCTCTTCTAAACAAATGCTCTAATATAAAGATCTGTATCGACGTCACCGGAACTTCGATATTTATTGGATACTGGCTTTCTGCCCGCAGCTTCGCACGGTTAGAAAAATTATTTTATTGTGGACTTTTTGAGGTCTGTTAAATTCGCATTTATATTATCGGTAACTAATAGGGCTAAGTGTAATTGGAACATTTATATTGGTGTGGATGGAGGAGACCCCTCCGCTTATCATAACTAGTAGAGCTAAGTTTAAATCGAACATGTATATAGGTGTGGATGGAGGAGACCCCTCCCCTTATCGCAATTAATAGGGCTAAGTGTAAGTCGAACATTTATATTTGTGTGGATGGAGCCCCTCCGCTTATCGTAACTAGTAGAGCTAAGTGCAAGTCGAACATATATATTGGTGTGGATGGAGGATACCCCTGCGCTTATCGTAACTAGTAGGGCTAAGTGTAAGTCGTACACTTATATTGGTGTGGATGGAGGAGAACCCTCCATTTATCGTAACTAGTAGGTCTAAATGTAAATCGAACATTTGTATTGATGTGAATGAAGGAGACCCCCCGCTTATCGTAGCTAGTAGAGCTAAATGTAATTGGAACATTTATATTGGTGTGGATGGAGGAGACTCCTCTGCTTATTGTAAGAGGGCTAAGTGTAAGTCGAACATTTATATCGGTGTAGATGGAGGAGACCTCTTATCGTAACTAATAAGGTTAAGTGTAATTGGAACATTATTTTATATCGGTGTGGATGGAGGAGACCCCTCCGCTTATCGTAACTAGTAGGGCTAAGTGTAAGTCGTACACTTATATTGGTGTGGATGGAGGAAAACCCTCCATTTATCGTAACTAGTAGGGCTAAATGTAAATCGAACATTTGTATTGATGTGAATGGAGGAGACCCCTCCGCTTATCGTAACTAGTAGAGCTAAATGTAATTGGAACATTTATATTGGTGTGGATGGAGGAGACTCCTCTGCTTATTGTAAGTAGTAGGGCTAAGTGTAAGTCGAACATTTATATCGGTGTAGATGGAGGAGACCTCTTATCGTAACTAATAAGGTTAAGTGTAATTGGAACAATATTTTATATCGGTGTGGATGGAGGAGACTCCTCCGCTTATCGTAACTAGTAGGGCTAAGGTTAGTGGAACATTTATATTGGTGTGGATGGAGGAAACCCCTCCGCGTATCATAACCGTTAGGATGAGTAGAGAGAGAGAGAGTAGGGCTAAGTGTAAGTCGAACATTTATATTGGTGTGGATGGAGGAGACCCCTCAGTAACTAGTAAGGCTAAATATGTCGAATATTTATATCGGTGTAGATGGAGGAGACCCCTCCGCTTATCGTAACTAGTAGGGCTAAGTGTAATTGGAACATTATTTTGTATTGGTGTGGATGGAGGACACCCCTCCGCTTATCGTAACTAGTAGGACTAAGTGTACGTCGAACATTTATATTGGTGTGGATGGAGGAAAACCCTCCATTTATCGTAACTAGTAGGGATAACTGTAAGTCAAACATTTATATTGGCGTGGACGGAGGAGACCCCTCCGTTTATCGTTATTGTAGGGCTAAGTGAAAAAGTGAAAATTTATATTGGTGTGAATGGAGGAGACCCCTCCACTTATCGTAACTAGTAGGGCTAAGTGTAATTGGAACATTTATATTGGTGTGGATGGAGGAGACCCTTCTGCTTATCGTAACTAGTAGAGCTAAGTGTAATTGGAACGTTAATATTGAAGTGGATGGAGGAGACCCCTCCGCGTATCGTCGCAATTGGAAAATTCTTGCTATCTCATCTACCCTGTATGCCAAGAACGTAACCTATTTTTTACACTAATAGCCGTAACCATTACCTACTGTAAATATGTGTTTCTCAATAATTATGGGAGCTACTTAGCCCAGTCTGTGACAAATGTACTCGTTACCTGAAAAAAATATACCTTTAGTGGTTCAGAAAGGAAATTTTTGAGTTAACTGTCGTGCTCCTTTTAAGTTAAGAGTATGAACACATTGGAGGGAAAACTGAAATGAAATATTTGAAATATTTGTTTTAAGTCTATAATGTTAAGTATTTTATTGAAACAAACAAAACTTTCTTCCTTCAAAGTTAAATTATTTTTCTACTTGTAAATTAATGTATCTTTAATTAGTTATTCTTACGAAAAAAATATTTGTGTTTTTGTTGTAATATAATGAATGACATAAGATGTGCTCCACCAAACCACCAAAGGAGCACTACAGATCATACAAAATTTATACTCGTTCTACCACCAGGGGTACACTTTGGGTGTTCAGCGGAGCAGTCGTCAATTGCTCTACGATTACAACTTGGTAATAGATCTTGTTGATTCGCTTGTTCATCATGAATGTATACAACTACGAGTGAAACATGGCTGCATCCCTGACATCACTGATCATGATAGGCATGGAATATTCCGCAGGGGTCGGAGCGGTGTCCCGGATTCAATCTCATTTATAATATTAGTTGGAAGTTGGGTAGTTGGATTGAATTAATGTATGTGAAATATAGAAAATAAAAAAAATAAAAAAAAATTCTTTCATATTCGTTCGTGGTAAATACTTTATTTATTTAAAAACAGTAACAAATAAAGAGATGGAATTTAAATATAAACTAGAACAAATGTAAAAAATTGGGGCCGCTAGGCAAGGTACCCAAAACGCTGGCAGCGTTTCCTCGTTGTATGCAGATACTTAAGAGGCTGACAGCAGCCAATTGCGTTGAAAGATTATCATTTTTTGTAAAGCATATAGCTCGTATCATTATAAAAAAAGTTATAGGTAAAATTGATCATATTTCTGACATGATTCATGTTTTCAAAACATAATTACACAATCTTCTCTCGATAGAATTTAATTGCAAAGTAGCATCTAAAAATGCATGAAATCTTATTTTTCTCAGATATGCATTCACTAACATAAATGATATTTTGTACAATATTGTGTCGTATATGTTACTAAAACAAATTCATGTTTTAGATTTTCAATAATGCGTCTATTTTAATTGAAATAATTAATTTTGTGATTTGCACTTACGCCCTATAATTCTAAGTAACGCTTTCTCTGTTACTCGTACTCAATGCGACAGTGATCGCTTAGGCGCGTTGCTGGATGGACCTGTGTTGTGCGCTGAGACGCTCTCCCAAATATTCGAACTTTTTTTCATATTCATATTCAGGACTTTCTTTTTCTTGTTTTGTTTATTTAATTAGGGTAAAATTTTGTATGTGTGTAAATAATTTTATTTATTAGGTAGGTAATCACAGTTGTAAATAAATAAGTTGGTAAAGTTAATAATAGAAAATGGACTCGAAAAAAAAACAAAACCGAAGAAACGGCAATATAAAAGAAATCAGAAACACATGATGGAGGTTGTAAAGTAAGTATAATAAAATATTATATCTCTTTTTAATTAATTAAGTATGTACATGAACCGGTCAAGTCCTTGACCGATTACGTCACGCACTCCGGAGACCCCCCGTCCCGCGCGCACTCAAGGGATCAAATTACACGGTCTCAGATAAACACATCTGGTTCACGTTCTATTGCGTCTAATCTCTTTCTGTAAACTGTTTTGGCCTTTTGAATAACAGAGCCGCATAACTATAAACAAATCAGGTCAGGTATTATGTTACTAAGCAAATAATAACCTGTTGATTACAGAGTACCTACCTGAGAGCGGCACGAGTTGAAAATTCAAGATTTGTGACAAAACTAATGTATCAAAGTAAATGAAATTTTGGAATGTACATTATGAATAAATAATGAATCTAACTACATTCTTTTATTTACTACTCCCTTGTAAAATTTTCAAAATAACCAAGGTTGAATTTTACGTAGTTCGTATAGGTTGACGCAGTATAACCTATAATTTTGGAATTTTGGAATGTCGTCATCCAAGACAAGTTTGCTTATTTTCTTCAAGAAAATACAGAAACATACCACAAATATCATAATAGTTTGAGAAGTAAAGGATGAATCGTATAAAAGGGCGTATAAAATCATAAAATACTAGTATTTCATAAATATGGGAGTTTTTTAGGTATCATTCTCAAAAGCAGTTTCCGTTAGGTACATTTACGTTTTGGAACACAATAATAGTAAGTAATAACTCAAACAATAATAGACTTCACCATTTCTATAAACACTTACCTAACTTACACACAAAAAACTAAAGATATCGTCATTTCTAAGAGGCATGTTTTTTGTGTGAATTCCCGAGTCGCCGGAACATTCCATTGTGCGGGGACCGGGTGAGCGAAGATATCGATAAGGTGACGAACGAAATCGAGTTGGAAAAAGAAAACATTATGTTGTTGTGACATACTTATTCTTTATTATATAGGTAGGTTATTTCTATTTCACTATAAATAATAGATATAATATATGCATACAGATCAAACAACGTTATTTATTATAAAGAATCTATTAGCTACACAATGTTAGTTATATGAGCCAAACTTACACCAATTACAGATTCATATTTCATAATATGACAATTCCTATATTTTTATTTAGCTTTTATTTGTTTATTTAAAAAAAATACAATTTGTAATTTTTACAAATATATATCGGAAATTGGTTTTATTTACTATTTCAAGAAAGGAATTTATTTATTTATAGTTTATTGTACACTAATCATAAAAACAGTACAGCAATAAAGAGGATGTACAAAGGTGCAAGCTTATCTCTAAAAAGAGATTTCTTCCAGCAAGACCGTGAGTGACAAGAGTGAGAATTGAAGTGGATAGACATACATACGTGTACAGATTTAACAATAATAAATACCTAATAATAGTAATATAATATATAATACTTGTATACACATACTTATATGTACAATACATATACCTACTTACATATCTAAATAGATAAATAAATAGTAATATATACATATATAAATACATATTATGTACAGAATATTTAAGAAACCTATAGTACCTTTGTGTTATAAATACCTATATCTGCAATACAATAAAAATTATTAATTGTAGGCCAAGCCCAAGTAGTGTTCCCTTAGTCGCTTCTTGAAAATCCCGAATGCCGAATGTGATCAATAAAAGCAGTTTTCTTCGATAGAGAATATTTAGTTAACTTTTAATTTTGCCTCCTAATTAGATACGAATATATGACAATTTTTTTTTTATCAATTACCTACAAATATCATTGAGATATAATGTACTAACGTACGTACATTGTATCTCGATGATAAATATACAATATTACCATCGACAGAATTACGTATAGTGAGTAAAAAAAGCTAACATTTTTTACAAATATGTTACAAAATGAACCCAGCTTTCAGACACTACTAATATTTTTCAGGGTACTTTTAAGAATAGTGTATTAATTAATTATTCAATTTGGGAGGAAATCTAATGTCCCCTGTAAATAAATATTTTCATATGGTGAGATAAGGCTTTTTATTTTTTTCCATGCATAGAATGAATCCATAAACCATTAAAAAACATAAAATAGATAGGTAATCGATTTACTTTTAAATATAAAAAAAGTTGAAACATAATTACTTTAGGTCAATGCCAAAGTTTACAGCTTAGTATACTCATTCAAGAGTTGTAAATGACATCATATGGTCATACCATAGCTATGTTCAACAATAGTTATAAAAACAACACTTCAGTTTACAATCTTTGGGCTCGGAGTCATAAACATTTTTATGAAGGCGTGCGGCAAACGCAAAAGTCGGGGTACACCATCTGGCTGGCACTCTACGGGGGCGCTAGCGGTCTGGCACTTTAGCGGCTAGAGGATACGGTCTTTTTTCGTTTCCAAGATTCTTCGATGATGACGACGACATCGTAGCTGAAAAACAAAAGCATACCTGAATTTCATGGAATTATATTTTGACAGTGGCAGTGGGCGGGGCACATAGCTCTTCTTGAGCAAGGTCTTGAGTGGAGACTGGAGATCATACACTGGCAAATGCAGCATAGGACGTCTACCCGCAAAGTGGACAGACCACCTAATGAAGGTCGCGGGAAGTCGCTGAATGCAGGCCGTTTCCAACCCGTCACTCAAGAAACCTATGGAAGGGGAGGCCCATGTTCAGCAGTGGACGTCATGTTGCTGATATAGTGATGATAGTACTGTGTAGCTGAAAGAGGTAATCTCAAAATGTGAAACGATAGAAATCTTTATGAACTAGTACAAAAACACAAGTAACTTATAACCGCCTCCGTGGCTCAATGTAAACAACATTGGGTTTACGATTCGGAGGTCGCGGGTTCGATCCCTAGCGGGGTACATGTTTAAGTACTCGGTTTGGTTGGTGGTAGGGCATTTTAAATGTTCGCCTGGCTAGCTACCACCATCTTATCTAAATCTGCCGCCAAGCAGCAATGTTAATAGCATTGTCGTGTTCCGGTTGTCAGAGATAAGATATCCAGTCCCCCAAATGTGTTGGGGTTTCCGGGTCAGTACGCTTCCATCTTCGACCTCATCTTCACTTAACATCAGGTGTGATTGAGGTCAAGTACCAACCCGTTATGCATAAAAAAAAAAAACTTACAGCAGAGCTGAGGCGTCCTGGGCCTGGGGAGAAGCAGGTGCCTGTAGGATACCAGGCGCCGGAGGAACAGCCGAGTTACTGCCAAAAAGTAAATTGTTATCATTCAATCAAATAATAAATAGATTCATATATTTTATAACACTGTTTGCTATTTATTACTCATGGGATGTCGACGTCCATGGATAGATACATGCCATCCTCGTCGTACATCCCGATAATATCCCCCAGGTGGGACGTGTTATCATCATTCTGCGAAAATTATAATTTGAATTGAACTTCTACTTTTCGGTGCAATGATACATAATTGGTAATGAAATAGCATCTGTCACATCACATCATCAGTTGTAAACATCCCACTGCAGGGATAGAGACCTTCCCTCGTAATGAGGTAGTATGGGTATAGTCCGCCACGCTGGCCAAGTGCGGGTTGGGGACTTCACATGCCTTAGAATGAAAAAGTATCTGTATACACCACTACATTTTAATTACCAAAAATATTAAAATAGAATATGTAGTTTGATGATTGTTTTATAAATAAAATGTTTTCAAGTTGTAATATTTTTTGGGTTCAATGTTTTGAATCCTCTTATTACGAAAAATTAAGACACCCTAGTTCACAGTACGATAGAATTTTCCTGCATTCATTCATCCCAACTCTCACACGCACGTTGTTTATGACTACTGCGAGCGACAGAGACCGACCGCTTTCAATTGCCGAATACCTAACAACTTACGCGAATACGCGGTAATGAGAGACGTCTACCTACTCTACATGACAAGTAGGTAGGTACAAGGAATACACCCAATGGCTGGTTGATTACTCGCCGCGATAAGAACGAGTTCGATATTTACGCTAAGCAATTTCGTAAGGAATTCGAAACAAAACAAAAAAATCAAAGTACGATATGCAATTAATTGTTTTAAAAAAATAGATTTTAACTTTCCCTTCATACTTTCCGGGCTTAGGACCGGCAAAATTACTTCATCTGGTGGGCAGGTAAATGTGAAGCTACTTATTAAAGAAAACAATGATAATTATTTACATTATGCGAAAAAAGTTGAAACATTTCAGTGGAAGTAAATTATGTAATTTTGGCGTATTTAAAAAGTTAAAATCAGCTATTTACAATGAATGATTAACGAAAACTAAAATTCTAAACATACTTACAAGTACCTTCTTGTTCGATACACACACGCGAACGTTTTGTCAAATTGTTTACGTTCCTTTCTACTTTCACTTGGTCAAAAGCCTCCCTTATCAGCTGTTTTAGTTCATTTACACACACTCTGCATTGTGCTAAAGCTCAGCTGTCGAGCGTCTGGGTACAAGTCACGGTACATTTGCAACGCTGCACTTACATTTTCACCAGATAGGAAATACGCTCGTAACATAAGCGTGTACTCGCGGAAACTAAATTGATAAGCCATTGCAGTGACTCAAGATAACAGACACGCGCTCGTATCAATGTCTGTTGCTATGCGTGCACTGACTCACAAAAGTCCGGCCGGCATAGGCCGAGCTCGGCGGGGTGAGAGTTAATTAGAGTTGTGGCGCGCTGTTTTATCGATGAATGTTTGACGTATTTTAAAGTGTAAGATGACAAGGCGCGAACCGCCTGGTTTATTGATAAATAAGTAAACCAATTATTACGATTTCACTAAGACAAAAATTTGAAAATTCGGATTTTCTCAAAAAATTTGTTAATCGAATGAGTAAATGATACTGAATACCTCATTTTTTTTTTGGTAATTAAAATGTAGTGGTGTATATGTGCAACTGAATACAAATAAATATAAAATATCTAACACCTAAGACAGTAAAAAGTAATATAAATTAACATGAAATGCAGTTACATCATATGCATGCATTAAAAAATCGCCCCGTGATATCGCCACGTACTATTTCAATTATTTCAAGAGCAGTCGGATAAATACACACAATTAAATTATGTAATGGTACATGGCCTGACCGGGGATCGAACCCGGACCTCCCAAACTGAGAGACCAACACCAAAAAAAAAAACGAAAAATAAGCACAAAACCGAAGCATCACCACTTATCTGTTCCACTAATCTTTTGTTGTCTGTTCGCTGTCATATATCCAACTGAAACGTAAATAAATAGTTTTTTTTTTTCATTTGCTAGTTGAAGGTGAGTGATAGCTGTACAGTTAGCAAAGTGACCATTTTGATAATAATTGACATGTATCTCTATTGTTACACTTGATATGTAGATTTTGTGTTGTACAATAAAGTGTATATAAACAAACAAAAACAATTATAGAATACTCGAAATATCGAAGAGCGCACTCAGCGACTTGAAGCCGAATGTAACGGCATCACCCCATAGGAACTGTCGGTAACGACGAGTATAATTTTTTTTATCACTACACTTACAGTGGTGTGCGCTGACGTTAAGTATTTCCTCTTCCTCCAAATATTCTACTTCGTCCAGGTCTGAGAGATCTCCGTCGTCGTCGTCTTTTACGACGTCGTCGACCCGGCGTTCCAAGCAGCCATGACTGATAAATAAGAAAATTATTGTATAAAATTTGAAGAGTTCCCTCGATTTTTCCAGAATCCCATCATCAGATCCCGACCTGATGACCACCTGAGAAGTACATCCTTTCAAACAAATAAAGAATTTTCTAAATCGGTCCAGGCGTCTCCGAGTAATCGGAGAACTAATTCAGACGAATTTTATAACCTCCTCTTTTTTTCGAAGTCGGTTAAAAATGTAAATTTCACATGAAATAAATATAATGTATTACTTCTCGTAAGGAAATTCATAACAGATAAGATCGATTTTTTATCGATAGTGGTCCATCGATATGGGTACGCCCTACGAGTGCCTACGACTAATAAACGGCCGAGTCCGCCATGTCATTTCGTAAACAATGGGAGCTCTCTTTGTAAATAAATAACCTAATTAGTGAATAATAGTTGGAATTAGCCTTGACCGAGTAAATATATGAAAGTTTATTAGTTATTGCGCCATTACTAATCGTTCTTAGGCTAATTCAATGACAAATTCATAGAAAATATGCCAATCTTTTGCACGAACATATAGGTACAAAATTTTTGTTGGCACATAAAAATATGATTTACGACAAATTTACGACAAACCTTGCACTTCTAATTATCTAAATAGTTAAAACAATCACTTAGAATGAACACAAATCCACTTACCGTGCACGAAAATCCAATAAAACACACAAAAAACACAAATTTGTCGCAGCAGGGCGTAACGGCCTTCGCGCAGTATGGGGCACTTTTTGACAACTGATTTTTACTCTGATTCCACTTCAAAATTCATTTTATTTATAGTCTATACACCGAGTACGATTAAGGACCGGAGCTCAGTAAGCTGCCAGACAATATAAAACCCTAAATTTCAAACGATAAGGTTTAAAGTTTGGTCGGGTCGACTGGTACCGATCGGTACCAGCGGGGCTTGAGTGTATGCGCGTTTAAGTGGTACCGATCGGTACCAGCGGGACTATAGCGGTGAAACACCAAATTTATAAAACGCAACCATAATTATGTTTTCACTATTTTGTAGTTGCGTCTACTGATACGGGATGTATAGGTACCTTTTTTCGTCACCGCTTATGTAAGACGTTTGGCTCAGTCGACTTGGGCTTGTCGCTTGAATTTCGTCGTGCTGGATCGATCCCAGTACTTTTCTTGTCTTTTTTATTTTATTTGCTTTTATTTATTGTATGTCTAAATAAATCCTGTAATCTTTTTTTACATGTCTAAGTGATATTTATCAAAAATTTCATTTTTGTGCATGGCTGTGTACTTTACGTCATTACATATTCCTAGGTGCTGACGTACTACAATTCTTTGATTTTCAGTTCTAAAAATCATTTGGGCCCTGAAGAGTCATCAACCGGACTTGTTTTGCAAGAGTGAGTAAAATTATTATTTTTACCAGTATCTAGGATTTCTGAAATAGATAATAGGCAATATTGTTATTTTTGACCAAAAACAAACCTTGTCGAAAGAAATATGTAAAGGTCATCATAAAACAAAAGCATAACTTTGAGATTTTTATAAAATGATTGCCAATGGGACATATAATAAAAATTATATAAAAAAAAACAAATAAATTCCTTTCAACCGCTAAAATAATCTATTGAGAATTACCATAGACTTACGAAAATCACAGATTCGGCCATCATAATATATAAGGTCTAACAAAATTAACCCGACAAACGTTGCAGAGTGTATGTATAGGATGTACCTATTACGAAAAAAATAAAAAATAAAACATTAAAGTTAACAGATTTTATTCAAAAAGTTTTCCTGAAGTGTTTCAATAATATTATCTTTTAATGACAGGTACGACATTGAGGCACAAGGTGTTCAGAAAAAAAAAAGATGAAGAGGTATGTACTAACTAATGGCTTAGTAACCTGAATGGTCAACTAAATGTCAAACTAACGTCAAATGCGCTATATAATATATGAAATAAAAGACAAAAACTAATTCCTGACTACGGAAAATATGACTAAAAAGTATTTTGTTCGTGATGACCGCCTTATTGTCTTGTTTTTTGAGAAACACTTAGGCCAAAGACGAAATAATAATAATAATGGGCCGTAGTCGGTAAATATAATATTAACTAATAAAATAATAACGAAAGTTTTCTGTTTCAGACTTATCAGATTACAAGTGATCAGAATACGGAATAAGAAATCTGCATCTGTCGGCGGTTTGTAGCCAACTCGCATTTTTATAAAAAATTGCAAGAAATTTGAACGGACCTCTTGGCTGTAATCTGAATACTATCGATTTAATAAACGAAAAACAAGATGGGCTCATCTCTAAATTTACTTTCGTGTGTAGAATGTGCAATTTAAAGTTTCATATAGAAAATGATTATCCGGAGGATGATTACTTAGATGTCAATAGTTGTGCCATAGCAGGCATAATATCTATTGGTGGTGGTCATTCACATTTGAAAGAGTTTTCTACGGCAATAAATCTACCTCTTATTTCAAATAAAAAATACCAAACCCAACATGACGTTCTGTCCAGAAATTGGCAAAGGGTTGCTCAAGAAACTATGAAGAAAGCAGGGGAAAAAGAAAGAAATTTTGCGATAGCAGAAGGAAGCCTTAGGAAAAACGGTATACCGATAATTGATGTGATTGCTGATGGATGCTATTCCAAAAAGCTGATGATACACAATTTACGGCTGAATTAGCAGCAGCTTTCGACGTTAGCGTCAAAACAATATTGGTCAATTTGCGTCAAATTGGCAAGGTAAAAAAGCTTGAGAAATGGGTGCCCCACGAACTCAATGATCATTATACCTAACTATTATAGTATAGCATATAAATTGTATTGTATTCTCATTATATATAATAGTGTATATTTATCTCTAAAGAACATTCTGCTCTGGTTTTTTATTTCATACTTTTCAGTTATTAATATTGCAGTAGTTTAATTAAATTATTTTTTCCGGGTTTTTTGAAGTCGTTTTTTTTAAATCCTTTTTTATTTAATTCTTTTTAGTGTCTGGTCAGACATTACAAAATAATAAAATATATTAATTGACCAATATGGGCAGGCTTACGAAAGGTGCTGCTCGTTTAAAGAACTGTCGGTCAAAAGAAACCGAAACTGAAAGGGTACTACGGCTTGAAAAAAATGCCTCACGGAACGCAATTTCGCGTTCCCAGGAGACGCCCGAAGCTCGCCGAGTACGTCTAGTAGCTATGAAAGATTACGTTAAATCACGTATTCGCCAGGAAACTCCAGAACAGAACGAGCATAGACTCGGTTTTATACACGATCGGCTTGCCGAGGAGTCCGCTGAGCAGCGTGAGCGCAGGCACGGCCTTATAATCACGTAAATCGGCCTAAAAATGTCGGACTAATCGATGTACATACATAAAGATTACAGAACCTCCTCCTTTTTTGAAGTTGGTTAAAAAAAGTTATTAGTATTTATCCGTGGTTGCTAATCTCCATGATAATTTTTGTGCGATGGGAACCTTCTCGCTCCTACAGGTTAGGTGGGCACTTGGGGTATACCAGCTCGACCTGATGATCTTCGATTTGTCATATTTATTGTTGATAATCACACCGACGTAAATCGGCTTAAAAATCTCGGACTAATCGATGTACATACATAAATAATACAGAACCTCCTCCTTTTTTGAAGTCTGTTAAAAAAAGTTATTAGTATTTATCCGTGGTTGCTAATCTCCATGATAATTTTTGTGCGATGGCGAACCTTCTCGCTCCTACAGGTTAGGTGGGCACTTGGGGTATACCAGCTCGACCTGATGATCTTCGATTTGTCATATTTATTGTTGATAATCACACCGACGTAAATCGGCTTAAAAATCTCGGACTAATCGATGTACATACATAAATAATACAGAACCTCCTCCTTTTTTGAAGTCGGTTAAAAAAAGTTATTAGTATTATCCGTGGTTGCTAATCTCCATGATAATTTTTGTGCGATGGCGACCTTCTCGCTCCTACAGGTTAAATGGGCAGTTCGGGTGTACCAGCTCGACCTGATGATCTTCGATTTGTCATATTTATTGCTGATAATCACACCGATCTAGTCTACACTTTTTCCATACAAACCCAAACTGTATCTACTTAGTTTCCCTGTGTAAAAACTACGCAATCGTCTAAATATGTAATGCCATTCTGATATTTACCATGATTACACAAAAACTACTGGACCGATTGCGCTGAAATTACAATGGGACCAACTCGACGGTATCCCCTTTCATTTACAAATAGAACCATGTGAATCAACCGCCAAATCTCGGAGATATCGGTGTACATACTCCTTTTTTGAAGTCGTTTAAAAATAACACTTTTTATTTATTTATTTCGCCGTGTCTGAAACATTCTGGTCCCAAACTTATTTTTGAAAACATTCTATGAATACCTATACATTTATATTTCAATAAATCATCCTTGTTATATTATTATTTTGTGTTGTTTTTTATTTCGCGAACAGCGCCACCTGTTGCATTTAGGAGAGCTCTAACTCAAAGTTCAGTTCGCAAGAAGGTTTCCCGTAAGGTCGACTCGTCTGACGGTACGCATATTGACCGTGTCGCAGACGCAGCGCTGCTTTATCGAACATTAAGTGGGCGTATCCATTGCTCAAGGTCATTGGCTCTATTCAGCGCCTTAGTTGGGCGAGGAAACAACCAGCTCTCGGGTCACCAGTGACATCGACTAAGCGCTTTGAAATATTAAAGAAAAATTTAAGAGCGCCCGGCCCCCAAGGACCTAAAGTTTCGATTCCGAAAGCAAGGAAAATGTATTCGGAACCGATGTCTCTATATTTGTTAATTTTGATTTTTTCCGCCGTCTCGGCTTCTGCACCTGGCCTCCTTGAGGTTCCTTGGAGGTGAGACGGGGCGAGAATGTCGACACAAGTGGCATCCCACACTAAGGCCCGACCCATACTCCAAGGAATCAAGGTCATTCCGTCCGGTCTCTTGCCGTCGTCCCGTAAAATACCATTGGTATACCGAATACTTTATTGGTATAAAATGTATCCTATGTCCTATTCCACGGCATATTCTGCATATTTACCAAATGCCATCCTTTCATTGATTGAGCAAGAAACCCAACAATCTTCCAAACTGAACCAGAAATAGCAATATACTGTCTTGGGGCATAATACCATAAGTAATGTTTACAACGGCAGATCCAGGCGAGAGTGGTGGGCTCTTCACCTCAACTGGGCTTTGGTCAACTTCTTGTTTTTCTAAGTTTTCTGTTTAAATTAATATTCCAGAATTAGAAAAATTTGGTGCCGTTACCCTGGCAGAATTTAAATTTTTGCTATTTTTTCGAGCTGCAAGTTATGCTAAATGTGCGCCATAGATGAAATTCGTTCGTCTGAAGATTACAGAGTTATTCAATGTTTCTACTGGGGGTAAGTATGGGTGATTTTTGTATTTCGTAAACGGCTGGTCACAAAGTTATGAATAGTCGATGAATGGGTTAAAGTTTAAAAGCGGAATCTAATCCAACCATGGATTAGAGTTTACTCAAGAATGGAATCAAATCAATTTATGGATTTGACCGGTGGATTTGTGAGGAACAGGGGAAAATATACAATGTTTGTAGTACCACTGGTAGGTATATAGATTTTACTTCCCATAGTACTACTGGACTGCTTGGTAGTACCACTACTACTGGTAGTACCACGGGCAACACGATATATGAAGAATGGGTCCGGCCCCACGTAATGCTACGTACCCACGTAGTATTATGTAGGTAAAATTGTCTGATTTGGATTATTTGTCTGGCCTACAAAAAGTCCGTCGTCTGCGCTGCCCCTTTTCAGAAAGATATCTAAAAATTATAATCATAGGTAAAGCAGTCTCTGCTTATGAGAATAAGGATTCCAGCAACACATGACGCCTGAATGCTCATTTAAAATATTGAATAACTCTTAAACTACAGGCGCAGGTTTTTTTTGGGTACTGATTGGCCCTTTTCAGCTCACTTTTTTTACTGGCTAAATTCTAGCATCACGTACTGTTATACCCTTGAACCTGTATAAGATGATGCTGAGCCATCTCCAACCCCTCACCTTCAGACCTCACCGTCATCGTCTCTCGCCTCTCCCGCAGGCAGTTCAGTCCCGACCTCTGACCGCGACGCGCATCTATCCAGATTACCGAATCTATAAGTCTTAATTTCTACCTAGTTTAAATCAAATAAAAACCTTCTTTTTTTAAAAAAGTCTTTTAACGAATCCCATATAACATTGGTGGCAGCTTAAGGGATTTTAAAAGTGAAATCCGGGAAAAACGCCTCAACAAGTGTGGTGAAAAACAGTGCGCTATTATTCAGTGGTTTTCTATTTCATACAATAACCGACGAAGGACTGAACTCATCTCTGTATCCTGTATTATTTACTAAATCTCTTGAATTATTAAATTTATCATCTACGGTCTGCGGTGATATCAACATCCCAGTGCAGCATCCTGACTCCTTGTATCCTGGCATATGGTGACGATGAAAGGATTCCTCGTCATATATATTTCCTGCGAGTTCCTGTGAGTGTAAACCAATATTTGTGTTAGTGAAGGAAAAGATAAAATTAAAACCTTGCGGCCCGACTTAGAAAATACTTACCATATTCTTCAAGTGCAAACCGTTAATTATAGATAGACAAGTGAAGATCACGAAGTGAATAAACTGAAACTTAACAAAAGTGCTTATTAGATATAGATAATTAGATAATAATACCTAAAATAAATAGGTCATCTTGGTCATTTAATAATAACTGTTACATTGTTGCTATTGCATTCATAATCGAATCGTAACGCTGCATTCTCTGGGTCGTCTATTACACCGTAACTGTAAAATTCTAAGAACTCATTTTAATATTAACGTTTTTAGTTAGATTTTGTAGGCCTATTTCAGTCATTCTTGAGCCCTAAAAATGGCGAAAACTCCTCAAGACGAATTTGTCCCAAAATTAGTATTATCAGAGATCCCGTTGAGTGTAATACTTAAATTTATAAAACCATATGACGGATCGAGGGATAATTTAAACGCTTTCATTAACAACTGTTCTAATGCCATCGAACTAACATCCAATAGTCAAGAGACTATAGCCTATATATATATATATTCTTAGCCAGCTCGAGGGCAAAGCTCAAGTAGCCTGCTCCATCAAAGAGTTTGATAAATGGAGCACGTTGAAGGAATTCCTAAAAGCTCAATTTGGTGAGCGCAAGCACTATGCTCACTTACTCACAGATTTACAGGATTGCAGACAGGGCTCTACTGAAACAATTAATCACTTTGCCTTGCGTATAGAGTCCTGCCTATCACAATTATTAACAGACGTTTCTATGTCCTGTCCTAAAAAGTTGGAATTATCCGGGCGATTAGCGGCAATGGAAGACCTCGCACTTAATACGTTTATACTGGGAGTTAACCCTAAAATTTCTAACATTATTCGATGCAAATATCCCAAGACATTAAATGAAGCAATTAACATTGCTGTATCCGAGGAAAAGATAATACAGTACGCCAATAAACGCTACTCAAACAGTGCGGACTCTCCCAAAACCCAAACTTTTAGGAGATCCTATAATAATAATAATAATAATAATACGAGTACTTATCCTAAACCCAACACACCTTCTTCTTCTAGAAGCGATGCTGGACCATCTGATTCGTCAAATAAACCTAAGGCCTATCCAATCATGTGTCGCTACTGCAAATTCCCTGGTCATACATTAGAACAATGTCGCAAACGCGAATACAATAATAAACGCTTTGGGAATCCTCAAACGTCATCACGTCCAGTTAACTTCTGTGAGGACTACCCTGAAGGAGTAGACGAAGTTGATAGTAATGACACTGATTTAAACTAGCTCCAGGTCCGATTCGGTGTCGTTCGTGCCATAAACCTCTAGACACCACTTCTGTTTCAACATCCACTCAGACCACACAACAGGGTAGCCAGCCCCAAATCGGAGGTCTATTAAATACTACTATTCCCTTTCAGACCACACAACAGGGTAGCCAGCCCCAAATCGGAGGTCTATTAAATACTACTATTCCCCCTCGGACCACACGACAGGGTAATCAGCCCCGAACCTGAGGTCACGCAGTATCCAATGGTAAGGTCACACGATAGGGTAGCCAGCCCCAAACAGGAGACCTCACCCCATGTTCTATATCCACTACTATATCCAAACCTGAAAAATCTCAAAACGCTGAATCGACTCCTCCAGTATGCGAACCTGAACTTGAATATCAAGTACATGAACTAAATACAAACCAATCAAACAAATACCTACCATTCATTCGCATCAAAACATCTACGAATTCTAAGCCCCTGACGTTCTTAATAGACACTGGTGCATCTATATGCCTTATAAAGAGTTCCTGCGTGAGCAAGGATACTGACCTATCTAACTCTAAAGTCAATATCAAAGGAATAGATTCCAAAAATGAATCAATTAAGAGTCTAGGTCATTTTCATCCTCAATTGATTCTCACAGATAACTTAAGCCTGACTCATGATTTTCATGTTATTGACAATATCCATTTACCATATGATGGCATAATTGGTAGTGATCTATTTAGTAAATACAACTGTAAAATCAATTACACTACAGATTGTCTTGAAATTAATAATCAAAATATTAAATTATCCTTTAAGGAACCAAAATACAAAATTCCTGCACGCACAGAAACTATAATTGAATGCACAGTGCTAAATCCTGAAATCAAAGAAGGTTTGATAATTGATCAACGTCTATCCGAAACCCTTCTCATAGCTAATTGTATTGTAAAAGTGAAAGAAAATAATCGAGTCAACATCACCATTGTCAACACCTCTGAAGAATCTGTAACAATAAACCCGAACCTGAAACTCAAATTAGATCCTATAGACACAAATGTAGCCTATTTTGTACCCAGTCTCAACTTCTCAGTAACCGCATCAAAGCGAACCGAAGAAGTTCTAAACCTACTCCGAACAGCGCATCTTAATGACGAAGAAGCTGAAAACCTAGCAGACGTCTGTTCCCAGTACTCGGATATTTTTCATCTGCCTGACGACCAACTGACGTATACCTCTGCAGTCCAACACAAAATCCGCACCACTACGGATGTCCCTGTACATACTAAAACTTACCGCTTTCCGGAAGTACATAAAAACGAAGTGGAGAAACAAATAAATAAAATGCTCGACCAGGACATCATACAACCTTCAACTTCCCCCTGGTCCTCTCCCATATGGATTGTGCCCAAAAAACTGGATGCCTCAGGAGAACGCAAATGGTGAGTAGTGATCGATTATCGAAAACTTAATGACATTACCATTGGAGAAACATATCCTATACCCCAAATATCCGAAATATTAGATCAACTGGGTAAGAGCAAATACTTCTCCACCCTCGATCTAGCATCTGGTTTTCACCAAATTATGGTCTCCCCAGAAGATGCGGAGAAAACAAGCTTCTCAGTACCGCAAGGTCAATTCCAATTTAACAGGATGCCCTTCGGCCTGAAAAATGCCCCTTCTACATTCCAAAAATTAATGAATAACTGCCTCTCTGGCCTCCAAGGCATCCGCTGCTTCGTATATCTTGATGATATCGTGATCTATTCCTACGACGCACTTAGATAACCTAATAGCCGTGTTTGATAGGCTTCGTAATTTCAACCTCAAGCTGCAGCCGGACAAATGCGAGTTCCTTCGTAAGGAAGTCGCTTATCTTGGGCATATAATCAGTGATAAAGGCGTAAAACCCAATCCTGAAAAGATAAGAGCTGTAAGCGAATTTCCAATCCCAAAAACACCAAAGGATATTAAGTCGTTTCTAGGCCTAGTGTCGTACTATCGTAGATTCATCCCAGATATTTCAAAAATCTCTAAGCCCTTGACTCTCTTTTTAAAGAAAGATATACCCTTCAAATGGTTCAATGAACAGCAACTGGCTTTCGAAACCCTAAAATCTAAATTAAAAACCGCACCTATCCTAATATACCCTGATTTTACGAAACCTTTCATACTTACCTGTGATGCGTCGAACTACGCCATCTCAGCCATCCTCTCCCAAGGTCAAGTTGGCAAAGACCAACCAGTCGCCTATGCTTCAAGGACCCTGAATAAAAATGAGTGCAACTATAGCACCACGGAGAAAGAGCTGTTAGCCATTGTCTTCGGCTGTAAATTCTTCAGACCTTACCTTTTCGGTAGGCGTTTCCTGATCGTCACGGATCATCGTCCTCTAAAATGGTTATTTAACCCCACCGATCCTAGTAGCAAGCTGCAACGCTGGCGCCTAAAACTAGAAGAATACGAATACGAAATTGTATATCGTAAAGGCAAACTGAACAGCGCAGCTGATGCCCTTTCCCGATATCCAGCCATCGATGGTCGAAAGCTTGCCCATGTCAACCCTGTAGATGCTGAAACCGTCGACTCCCCTGATACTCGTCCTGAAAATGACCCCAATGCTCTAAGGCAGCAACAATTGGAAAATCCAGGAACCGAATACCTTAATCCACAAACAAATCGAAGTGATTTGGAATCTTTGCAAGATATAATCGATTTCCCAGGGCTCTCCCCTGATTCTAACTCACAATTTTCCTCGCCTAACTTAGACTCTATTATTGACCTCTTGGAAAATCCACCATTATTAGAAGCTCAACCGACTCAATCTACAAATGAAAGCTTAACACAACTTGACCCCAATTTAATGACATCCGACTCCTCTACTATGGAAGATTCCTATTCGAAATTTTTAAAGTCCCCTTTAACGGCAAATTACGACACGATCATAAGCGAACATAACGATAATTTATTGAAATCTCCACAAAAGGTTGTAATCATCCCTACGTCATTAGACCTAGACGAATCAATGCCCTATACGCAAGAAGTTATTAGTCTCCTACCTGACCCTGAAGAGTTCGTCCAATCCGAAAGGACCTTACATGCATTCCAAAAAGTCGAGGTAAATAATAAAATATATTTCCTCTTATACACTAAGGTCCATCACTTTGACGACTGCTCATATCCCGACATATTTGAATCTCTTAAAAACCTTCGTAATGAACTGTTAATACTGACTGGAGGAAATGAAACAGAAGTTGGTATATCCGATTTTAAGAATCCATTCGACAATCATTCATTTACAAAACTATATAACATGCTCGTATATCTCTTCAACAAAACGAAAATACTTATCCATATTTATCACGATAGGATTATTTACCCATCGTTAAGCGATATACCCAAAATCCTTAAAGATAACCACGACATCCCCATTGCTGGCCATCTGGGTTCCTCCAGAATGTTCAACAGAATAAGAGACCAATACTTCTGGAAAAACATGAGGAGTGATATCGAGACCTATGTAAAAGAATGCACATCCTGTCAAACAAATAAGGCGTTTAGAAAAATTAACCGCGCGCCTATGGAAATAACATCAACCTCAACAGCACCCTTTGAACGCGTTGCCCTCGATATCGTCGGACCTCTTCCCGAAGCTGGTACAGCTAAACTGAAATATATTTTAACCATGCAAGACGATCTCACAAAGTTTTCATTAGCCTACCCTATACGCAGTACCACTGCCGAAGAGACCAGCGAGTGTCTAGTACATTTTATATCGTTATTCGGCATCCCTAAACAAATCCTAACTGACCAGGGGACCAATTTCACTTCAGAATTATTTAAACAAACTTGCAATTTTCTTAAAATCAAACAATTGTGGTCTAGTCCTTACCATCCCCAGACCCAAGGTGCCCTAGAAAGAAGTCACGCAACCCTAAAAGAATACTTAAAATCCTACGTAGACGAAGGACAAACTGATTGGCCACGTTATGTACACACAGCCATACTTGCATATAATATCGCTGTGCACAGTACAACCAACTACACTCCTTACGAACTACTATTTGGGCATAAAGCTTTCATTCCCAATTCAGTATATGAGACTACGTCTACAGTAACTTATTCCGATTATACTAGGATGCTTCAGCATCGCCTCCAACATTCGCGTAAGAAAGCGCTAGAAAATATTTACAAATCCAAAGAGACATCCAAAGCTTACTATGATTCTCGTACTCGACCCGCATCATATAAAGTCGGTGATTACGTCTTCCTGAAAAATCATCTCAGATTACGTAAAGCACTTTCTCCAATATGGAAAGGTCCATACAAAGTAATCAAACTCAATAGACGCAACACACTTACATTGCTAATAAACCGTCGTCACGTGACCCATCATTACGATCAGAGGATCTATTACGTAAGTCAATCGATGAGTCCATCGTAAACGATTATTACGATCATCGACGTCAAACTCGCGAAATCTTATTACGCATTTCAAACGATTACGAATGCGAGTGTCATCTATACGATTGACGATGAATGAATGATCTCTCATACAAAAGTAATGACATCGGCATTACCTATGCACATCGTATACGATTCAAACGTTATCGATAAAGGTGAGTCGGGGTTTACCCCAATCGTATTCGTATTCACTATAGGTACTAAGAATTCTTATGATTCTTTTGTTATTGCAAAAAAATATTATTTCAAAAACGTGTTTTACGTTTATTAGTTAAGCTAGTACTCCTACTAATAATTTGTAGAACAAATACCTTTTCCAAAAAGTGAATATTTCGACAAATAACCTACTATTATAAAATTATTTTTATTACATGATGATGTATGAGTCATGTAGATGATCGAAGCATGTATCAAACAATATTTTTAATGGTTCCTACGTAATTTTCCAGAAATTTCTCCGAAATGATAATTAAAGAAGTACAATATTGTTTCATGTAAAATGTTGTTTAATGTTTTACTTTAACTTGAAAACTTGTTGTTCTTATTACGTAAAAAATGTAGTAACACGATTAGCAGTAAAAATACTATGGGTTCTTTTACAAATTTTATTGGCTTTGATTCCCCGATAAATTCCCGATTTAAATTATTCCTCACTCTCTATTTTCCCACAAATCGAGGAATTTTTTCGTAATTGGCAGCACTGCATGTACAAATTTGGTAGGTTAGAAATTATGTAATGCAAAAATAGAGTGAGATAATGTTATTCTGGGTTTATAAGGGCATCCCTTTCTATTGCGCTCTTTTAGCCCAAGGTGTTAACGAAAAAAGTACACAATAGCGCCGTCTAGTGTCGAGTAGCAATACTTTTGGACAATTCCAATATCATTCATTCATTGTATACGAGTGTCAAACGACGACATACGTAATGCAGTAACTTTTATACGAGTGGTCGATGATCGTAAACGATGGCCGATGGCCGATGTCGTCGTTTGACACTCGTATACAATGAATGAATGATATTGTAATTGTCCAAAAGTATTGCTACTCGACACTAGACGGCGCCATTGTGTACTTTTTTCGTTAACACCTTGGGCTAAAAGAGCGCAATAGAAAGGGATGCCCTTATACCCAGAATAACGTTATCTCACTCTATTTTTGCATTACATAATTTCTAACCTACCAAATTTGTACATGCAGTGCTGCCAATTACGAAAAAATTCCTCGATTTGTGGGAAAATAGAGAGTGAGGAATAATTTAAATCGGGAATTTATCGGGGAATCAAAGCCAATAAAATTTGTAAAAGAACCCATAGTATTTTTACTGCTAATCGTGTTACTACATTTTTTACGTAATAAGAACAACAAGTTTTCAAGTTAAAGTAAAACATTAAACAACATTTTACATGAAACAATATTGTACTTCTTTAATTATCATTTCGGAGAAATTTCTGGAAAATTACGTAGGAACCATTAAAAATATTGTTTGATACATGCTTCGATCATCTACATGACTCATACATCATCATGTAATAAAAATAATTTTATAATAGTAGGTTATTTGTCGAAATATTCACTTTTTGGAAAAGGTATTTATTCTACAAATTATTAGTAGGAGTACTAGCTTAACTAATAAACGTAAAACACGTTTTTGAAATAATATTTTTTTGCAATAACAAAAGAATCATAAGAATTCTTAGTACCTATAGTGAATACGAATACGATTGGGGTAAACCCCGACTCACCTTTATCGATAACGTTTGAATCGTATACGATGTGCATAGGTAATGCCGATGTCATTACTTTTGTATGAGAGATCATTCATTCATCGTCAATCGTATCGATGACACTCGCATTCGTAATCGTTTGAAATGCGTAATAAGATTTCGCGAGTTTGACGTCGATGATCGTAATAATCGTTTACGATGGACTCATCGATTGACTTACGTAATAGATCCTAAGATTTCGCGAGTTTGACGTCGATAATCGTAATAATCGTTTACGATGGACTCATCGATTGACTTACGTAATAGATCCTAAGATTTCGCGAGTTTGACGTCGATGATCGTAATAATCGTTACGATGGACTCATCGATTGACTTACGTAATAGATCCTCGTCTGTATAGTAGATGTCAAGATTCCTTAGAGCATTAAACGAACAAGATTCCCATAATACGAGGGCGACACAAAAATTTTATAACTGGCCACTTTTAAACGATATAATAAAAAAAATAAGCTCAAAGAAAATGGAACTTTGCCAATATTACTTCGTATGTCGTTCATTTTTTGTCATTTTGTTTTTTATGAATCATGAATTTTCAACATATTCATACTTACTAGTTCTTTTATCTAATTATGCTCCGTATGTATGTCTATTTCCCTAAGTCTAATTATGGAAACCTGTGACTGGTAAAACTGACAGCAAAACCTATCGTCTAATGGGTGTCTATGTATAATTTAATTCATAAAATAATTTTCAAAGATTTATTCAAAATAAATATATTTATTTACAATAAATTGTTAAGATAATATTAAAATACACAAAATGTTATGAAAATAGTAACCTATGTGATTGATTATTATTAGTCATTTCATTACTGTAAACTTCTTAAGACCCTAGGTTCATAATTGATTGAAAGTAGTACTTATAGAATAGAATATTACCAGTGTTTTTTCTTCATTTAATTCTTAAATATTTACATTAGAATTTATATTACAAATAAAATAGTTATTTTTTTTATATTTGGGATTTCTGTGAAGTAACTTTAGTTAGTTGAGAAGAAAGAAACATCTAGAACAAAAAGTAAAAGAGAATGTAATATTTAGCTTAACAAACTTGTATAATAAAATACAAATCATGAAAATTTCTCGTCAGGCGGAAATCAAAAAAGAATCAGGGCAGCGATTCTTGAGCAATTATACCTATGCAATTCTATAGATTTTAATATTCAATTTCTCATAGTACGGATAAATTATGGTAATTACTTATTTAAATAATCTGAAGAACAAAAATTAATACTGTAATCAACTTTTAAATACACGGTCTTGCAGAAGTTGACATTAAAATTTCTGTAGAAACGCAAATCTCAAAAATGAGCCCCCATTTAACTGCAATACCACCGCAAGAGCTGAACATCGGTTGAATAAAAAGAATTTTCTATATTTGTTTTTAATGGCAACAAGGTGTTTTGGGTGAATAATAAACTCTGATATTTTCTTATGCGAGTGAAATGTACATTTACATTATTTGAAATTTTTTTCAATAAAATTATTACGTACACACACATATACCATAACCTTGAAAAAACATAACGATTATAAAATTTATGTAGTGTACAACATTTGGTAACATCAATTCTATTCAGACATTCATTTAAAAGTTGTTGTCATAACGTGAACCTCTATTATCACATGTATCTGGGAATATGCATCATGCATATGGACTGGTTGATGCCATCAAGCTAACGACTTTTATCTGACTTCGTGAAAAAAATTAGTGGTTCATACATTTTCACGATTGTTGAACTTTGATGCTTTAAACCATCTAGCAATAACACATATTTTCAGTACGGGGTATATATTTCACACGTTGCGAGTCAAATATAGAGGTCAAATTGTTAACACTGCATGCTGTCACAGAATAACTAGTTTACTAAAGACGCTGGTCACTACACCTACAAACGTAAGTAAACTCAATGCAAGTCCTGTGAGTGTTCAGGGTATAGCGGAAATTCTAGGTCAAAAGTATCTTCAAATACTTAGTAGATAGTCTGAAGTATTGTTTACTAGTATCACCCACAGCGACTGAGTAAAGATTTCATATAGCAGATAAAGTGTGTTGGTAGATATTTCTAATATAAATAGATAGTTCTTATTATAAACACAATGACGTTTCTTACGCCTGTAAGGGTTACAAAACGGTATCTACGTAACTGGACGGTAGTAGATTAATCTGGCTTATAAATGGGCTCAAAATGCATGCACAATCCAATCTACTTATTGTATAAAAACACATAGGCTCAAAATTCCACTAGGAGTATCTGCCTGAACTCCTAGACGTTCCACGGATACTCTGATGTTCTATATAGTGTTCACAGGGGTTCCATATGTACTGTACTGTATGTTCCTCTACATCAGTCACCATTAAACTATTAATATAATTTTTTAATTAACTTTACTTATTTTCTATTGTGTTACATAGATATTATGTTAGGCCTTCTTGGAAAGCCAGCTCAAAAGGTTTGGTGAAACAGATCCTAGTGGAATCTTAACCATTACATTAACTACCTTCAATAAATAAATAAACTTCAATTAGAAATGGGTTCACAAACTTATGACGTGAAGTTTTATTTTCAAATATTTTTTTAATCCAAGTGTAGGTACTCGTAGCTCCTATTTTTACCTTTAAATAAAACGCTATAAAAAATTTTTAATACTTATTTTGACAGGATTTTATATAATTTCATTAGTTTAACAAATAATTCTACCACTGTAATGATATATTACTTCAATGAAATATTTGGAAAACATGATATAAATTCATTTTTGTGTTGAATCTGCGCACATTATTCTACATAAAATGAAAATTATAAAATAGAGTACCTTAATACCTATTTTACCGGCGTGTAAAAAACTGTTTTTTATTATAGTTTAAACATATTCATATTTGCATTACATGTAAGATAACGTACAATACAAGTCAGTTACATTTTCGATGAAATTCGTTTGCAATTTTATCTTTAAAATGCTTTGTATAACTAGAAATTCGTAAAACGGTTACAAACTACCATAGTTACTATAAATCTAACGAGGTTTTGAAATATCTTGGCCCTCATGTACACTAATCAAATCAATCAGGCTCCAACATAATATTCACTCATTGACCTACATCACATCGCAAAACGCATATGATTCTTCATAATATCCACTAAGCCTATGTTTACCTTTTTAAACAAGAAACCAAGCACGAGATAATAAGAAAGCCAATCCAAAAATTTATACGTTCCAACCTTTTACGTATTTGATAGGGATTCTTGTACATTTTACGAAGAACGTCGATACCTGGAATAAACCAGTATACTAATCTTTAAAAAAAAACGAATAAAGAACTTGAATATTTCGGCTCAATATTTCCTTAATACAAAATAATATTAAAAAACTTATCAAGACTGCGTTGCCTAATGAAATGAGTAAACACTTCCGCAGCAGTGATTCAAACAATTGTTTTACTGCGAATATTTTAACTTCGGATGAGAATTAAAAATAATTATATAAAACTTGAATTCTGTTAAGGAATAATGAATACGAGTACTTAAACCATGTGAAATAGTTTCTTGAGCGATACCTATCCATATAAACAAACAATAAATTCTAACGCGGCACATAGCGATCATAATATTTAAAATCTAGATCTGCTCAATTATTCCCAATAATCCCGGTCCCGTTTTGTTATTATTATAAGAAGATAAATTTCGCAATCTGGTAATTTTATTAAGGTATAACGACGTTATATTCGGTGATAAACACATTATCCTTCAACGGTTAAGTTATGTATTTACTGACACCTGTTTCGTTTCTAGAGCACTACATACAAAGGAACAAACCTTCATATATATTTTTATATCGTGAACGATCGTTCCGATTTTAGTCAGGCGGTACAACACTGTACTCATGTTTTTTCGTTTAATTCATATTTTTGATTATTCTTGCTAAATGGATTTTACTAAAGATTAATATGAAGAGGCCTTCGGTTCCAAATCTAAGTAATACGATGTACACAATAATCTGCTGCAGAGACAAAAATAACGCTTATTACATAATACAAGGAAACGTACTTTAACTTATAACAATTACTATTAGAGTCGCGCATAGCAAAATCAGAAAATTGTTATCCAAATTCTTTGAAAATTGGGTTGAACGCAAACTTAGAATGGCCATTGGGGCTTTTTGGTTAGATGATTACGACTCCTCAATCTATATTCGTTTTCTTAATATTACATTTATATGTTGCGGGTTCGAATCCCGCGAGGAGTAAAGGTTTGTGTGATGAATACGAACATTAATCCCGAGTCATGGATGTTTATATAAATATTTATGTATGTTTATCCGTTTTCTAGCTTTGCTTAGTTTTGGGACTAGATGATTGGAGTAACTGTCCGAAATTTATTAATTTTTGTTTTAAATTAATACAAAAATTCGCAATACAGTAGTTTAAAGTAGGTAAGGTCATCAGTAGGTATCATTCGTCAAATGCGTCAAATCTAGCCTAAAGGCTGTAAGTGAATAAAATTATTTTATGATAGTTAAAGTTATTTCCTTTCCCTTTTTAAAATATCTATAGGATTAGTGTTCAAAAAATCATTTATCATATTGCGACATTTAAGTTATGGTTTGATGTTTAGTAGGCCAATTACATCTTTATATTTATTTTTCTATCTTTATCATCATTCCCAACCTACAAACAATCACTGCCTCTTTTCTATTACGACAATTCTTCTCTTGTAGATAAATAATTGATTAATATATTTTTGTAAATATGTACCTAAAAGGTTTAGAAACATTTATAGCGTCCATTTCACACTACGATAATATCCTATTGAATTAGCTTATACATCACAAAAGCGCAGCAAACAAAATCGACAACTAATACAATAAATGCAAAGAATAGTTATGTGAGCTTACATTTTCAAAAACATAATTTCACAACGTACTAGACGTTTTCACAGAAAGAATACAAATAACCGCCAATATTTTATAATACGAGTACCTACATTTTGCAAATTATAACAAATAAGCACAGATTTAAAAAGTATAAAAGTAATGACAAACATTGCATCTACTGTTAAAATGGCGATGCTGTACACGTCTGTGTACGGTACATGAAATGAAGATGCATTTATAATATTGAGTCTATACTTAAGCTAATTAACCGTACTAAATATCTTATATTTTATTATAAACTACATTTTAGGTACAACAACAACAAAAGGGAAAATATTGATCTAAAACAATTTTAAAGCGTCTTATTTATAGTTATTTGCTATTTTTAACACCATTTTTGAGTTTTTTGTATTCTGTGGCCATATCTTGAACATCCTTTAATGATCTTTCAATTTGTTGGACAAAGTTCGTTGAGCTCTGAAAAAGGATATAAAATTAGACTATTAATATAGTGCTCAGTGTTCCAAGTTTTAATTTTGGTTTTAGGGCAGAATTTACGGAAAAATGTGCTGTAACTTCAATAGAATGGATCAACCGTGGATGGAATTTCCATGCCTTGCATGACACCGGGCCCACTTGATGACGACCTGTTTTGGTTAGTAGCCCTGACTGCTATATTAAAAGGGCGCGGGTTCGAATACGTGTAGAGAATAAACCAAATGGCGTCCATGATACAAGCGTAGTTGCTTAGTTTGGAACTAAGTGATATTGGTGTAGATTCGGATATACACCAACTAAACTAAACTAAAACTAGTTTTAGAGTGGTGCCGTCGCATCGTACTGTTCCAGGAAGAAAGAGACAGTACTATTTTAAAACTAGTTTAGTTTAATTTAGTTGGTGTACATCCGAATCGACACAATCGTGTGTATTATATGTCCAAGGATATTTATCTCATTTCTTTGTCTAATATTATTAATTAAAAGCTTCAGGTTCAGTAAAGGCTGTCCTTTTACTTTTTTTTCATAAAAACCGAGAATAACTTTAAACATAAAAGATTTGACACGTTTCGATAATCATGATTTTAACCGTCCAATTTTCGGTTGAATTCGGCTATGGCTCCTAGTGAAAAGTTGTTCGTAATCAAGAGTGACGTCACCAGCCGAAAATTGTTGAACTTCCAATACTAAAGGTAAGGTTGGTTTCATAATGGTTTACTTACTATGGGTAATCGAAATTTATCTATGGTTCCCTGGGGAAAGTTGTTTGTAATCAAGAGTGGCGCCACTAGTTAATGGAAATTCCAGGATCTCAAAATGTTGTTTTACAAATACTTTCTAATATCGATACGTTTCATCTAGAAAAGCCCGCGATAAATTCGTCGCGGGCGAAGCCGCAGGTAGAAAGCGCGTCACAACATAAATGGTTGTATAAACCCATTCGTATGTAAACCTGGACCGGAAGGTCTATGACAATGTATAATTGTTGCAGGCAGATATTTGAATTAGCCATTTCATGAAATACCTAGGTGGATTATTAAATGGCTAATTCAACAATCTGCCTGTGACATATACAATATGTATTTCAAAATAATATGATATATCATTGTGAAATACAACCAGCGAGATGACTAAAATATTGATTGATGATATCTTACAGTAATTGGGCAGCTCTTTTTACTAGAGACGTGGAAAAATATGGTGTCTTCTCCAACGATGATGTAAGACACCCCGTAGCCATCGTCCGCCACCGGGCCGAATCCACCGCCTGCACTGATACAGTTGGGGTTTTTCTTCAAATCCAACAAGTTGGTTTGCCCTATAAAATTACAATAGTAATATCATAGACAGTAAGTAATGACTGAAAGCAGTCGAGCTAAGAAGAGTAAAGAATAGAATAATACAATTACGTAATAAAAAATTGACCGCATATCAAAACACATTCAAAATTCGTGAAGCCATTCGCTTGATAGCGCGGAAGCAGACGCATTTTGTAATATGTGTGCTCCATGTTGAATTTTTTTACATTTCTACAATAAATAGTAACAGACTGAAATGTTGGCTTCTTTCAGTTTCGGTCAAAAATCTAGGTTAGCCCGCGGTTTCCAGATTTCGGCCCCACCGAAACTTACATTCATGTATTCTTCGATCACGTTCATTTAGTGCAGTTACGTTAACGGGTAAGTGTTTGCGTGAAGAATGTGAACATGGATGTCTCGAGTCATGGATGTTTAAATAATATTTATGTATCCGTTATCTAGTATTCATAGTACAAGCTTTGCTTAGGTTGGGACAATATGATTGGTGTAAGTATCAGAAATATGTATTACTTATTACTACTCTTATTCGTGCAATTATGTTATCTCTCAACATGTATCCACTATGAATAGGACGACGCTGTCGGCCAAACGTCATGAGACGTAACTTTTATCAACATTAAACTGTATTCCGTTATGAATGTACCAATAATGTACGGCGTCGATATCACGTAACTGTTAAAAGTCGATATCACGTAACTGTTAAAATTTCCATATGTAAAACTTTAAGTCATCCGCATATAGCACTTTTTACCCGACTGCCCCAGGAAGGAGGGTAATATTTTTTCTAGACATTCTCGATTGGATTCGCTAACATTTTTTAATAACTTACCATAAGGAGTCTGACTGGTGGACAGCCGCCAGGGCTCGTTGAACACCTCCTGTAAGAACGGTGACTCCAGCTCAAGGTACTTAGAAACGACGTAGAGGCAGAATAGGTGACGGTCGATGCCACGGCCAGCCATAGCGTCCTGATAGCCTAACTGATGCCGCTGGCTTGCCTTCGCGAACAGTTCCATGCGCTCCTCAACCTGCAATAGGCACAGGATATAAAAATATAAATCCACACACACACCACGCATTATTGAGGTATGTACACCCGAACAAAGACTAGACGTAAACACATAACACCGATCGTATTTCGTCGGGGTTAAAAATAATTTCTTGGCATGGTCACATCCAGTGATAGAAAAGTCATAAAGAGGCAATAAAATAAGTGGAATCTAAAGTACCAAGTTCTATAGAAGTTCCTTAAATCATAGCTACAAGAATGCACCACGTTCTTCAGTTGCTTTATATAATTTGTTTTATATTTCTTGTTTGTAAATGACGTAACTGGGCAAGTTTTAAGGTCAAAAAATATTAAATAAATGTTCATTCACTTACTTGCTTATATTGTAGGCAAATATTTAAAAAACATTATGACAATTTGCCAAGGTACAACATTTACAAGCAAGAAACTCTCTGATAAATAATGATGTTATACGATCAGTCTAGAGTCATGCATTGATAAGTTCAACCCGCTCATTCAAAATTTGATTCTCGCTTACTCTAGATTTCAACGGCCTGTTTGGTGTAGTGGTTAGAAACTCTGACTGCTATACCAAAAGGTCGCGGGTTGAATCCCGCTAGGGGCATATGTTTGTATGATGAATACAGACATGTGTTCCCGAGTTATGGATGTTTTTTATTTATATATGTATTTATTTACAAAAAAAAAATGTATTTGTGTAGTTTATCAACCATCTGGTATCCATAATACAAGCCTAGTTGCTTAGTGTGGAACTAGATGGCGCTGTGTGTATGTGCAAAGATATTTATTTATTTCAACTTACTTTTACACACGTCCGTAATTGTGAAAGTGACGGACATACTAATTTTTATCGACATCTAGAACGCATGTGAATCACAATCCTTGGTGGCAGCTGGTCGAGAAGGAGTAGATACTCAATTGGTCGCAACAGATGCTGGGCATGTTGGTAGTAGATGGCAGATTTTTAGGAGAACACAAATGACACTACCATTCATTGGTGTATGCTGTTATGCTTACTTAACGATCTTACTTAATAATAATGTTTTGAGAATAATCTAGCGACATGTTGAAACAAAATGAAATAAAATGTTAATTTTTAGCATTACCGATACATTAGGGTCCTCCATGGCTTTGACCCAGGCCGAGCTTTCGATGGTACATGGACGCACGGTCTCAGTGCGCCCCTCTCGAAACAGCCTCGTCATGGACGCCTCGTATGTCAGGCAAAAGCGGCCCGCGTCCCGGTAGTATGACAACTGGAGTACCAACTGAATGTACGCGTCCGGAGATATGCGGCAACTCTTCATGAAACCTTTGGCAGACAAAACGATATCAGTGCTCATGTCGCACTAAGGCCCGTATTATAGAATGTTATTCAAGCAGAAACCTCCGCTTGAGGACAGCTAAAAAGGGACAGTTTTATGCAACTTACATAGCGGCATCTCTTTCTAACCATACTCAAGCGCAGATCTACGCTTGAGCAACATTCTGAAATAAGTCTAAAATGAAATTCAATTCATTAATAAATTTCAATATACAAATAATAAAATTGCAGTATCTGTCTGTGATTTCCAAGCTATTTAAGCATAAATAACTATCTTAGAAGTCGGAATGATGGTTCGTTTTCTTATTGCGGTCACGCTGTTCATTTTACTATGGGAGTGCATCAGCCCAAAGATGGGTATAGTACTAAACGCGAGGCCGAACGTATTTTCAACATTTTTTTGCCATAGACTATAAACTCTTATTTACAACCATTATAAGTAATTTCAATCAAAATTTAACGTCGACTTATAGAGGTATATCTAGGTCGTTTAGATGGACTGTTAATGTGTTAGCACAGTATTAAATATTAAGACTGTGATGTTAGTCATCTAGCGGCCATTATAGCCAAACCACAGATTACTAATAAGTTACTAGCCAAACATAGAACCTTCTCATTTTTTGATTGAAGTCGGTTAAAAAGGGTAAAGCAAGCAGTACCCTGTATTAATTTAATCCAAACTAGCTTTAGTCATTATAACGAGATGAGTAAATACCATAGAGTAAGTGGAATAACATGCTACACCGCAATATTACATCAATGAGAATATATTTGTGAAATAAAAAAAAATTTGCCTACCTTTGCCATATTTAGTGTACATTAATATTCTTAGGTCGACGTCGTTAAGCAATTTTTGTGCAACATTGTATGACACATCGATGTCTTTAAGGAGATCCTCGTTATTCAGGTCCCACTGTAAGCGGATCGGCGCTGGAGGAGGGCTCTCTACAACGCCCAAGCTATTGCCATCTGGGGCGTACCTACAAATAAGAATACTATTTTAACACCTCAATGTTTTATTATAATATATCTCTAAAAATTAATACTTTTTGTCAGCTTACCCAGATTCCGATGCAATTACGTACTCCCATAAATGTCCCATAACCGGTGCGTCTGCCCTGGAATAGGTGAAATGAGTTGAGTGAGTCATACAATACATTAAAAATCCTATTGTGAAACCTCTATTGCTACTTACCACGTATGTTCAGCATTGAAACCGACCTGTAAAGAATAATTAACAATGTAATTAGTTACATTATAATATAAATTCAATAAGGGTCATTGACTTGATATTTTTTCCGAACTTACATATCCATTCGTACTGAAGCAAAGATTAAACGACTTGTCAAACCAGCGGTCATATCCTTTGCCATGAAGAAGTACTCGACCAAACTCATCCAAGGTTGAGGGATCATTCTTAACAAAACCATACTCTCTATCATCTAAAAAACATAAGATCGTTAGGATTTTTTTAAATTTGTGCGTGTGTGAATGTGTCCTAATCTGTCAACAATATTTGGTATGCTTGACACATAAACTCTATTTAAATGTGCGCCGTGAATCCGGTTTGTGATAGATAAAATATGCGATAGATAACTAATCCCTAAAAATAGCCAGTCTTTTCAATAAGTTGTGTACTTTGAATGAAGAATGCTCACTCACACACATTCTCGCCTCATCTACACTTCAATTAAATCAATTCTGCAAGGGCGGATGCAGCATTCGAGTCAGGTTGTGAGGGCAGTATATAAATGAACCTTGACTTTAACATAAATAAAAGATGGAAGTACATGTTTTTGTCAAATTAAGCTGAATAATATATGAAAAATGAGATTAGTACAGAAACATGCATAAATTTAGTTAGATCTTGTGAAAGTTTCACATCAATCGCTTATAGAAATACGCTGCTATACTAATAGCACGGCAAGAGGATTGAATTTTTGGTAATTTTGATTGGGTTTTATGTAACTAAACTTAGAAGATATAATCATCAACAGCCTTACACGTCCGCACTTTTGGGGCACGGCCTGCTCTCACTGAGAGAGGGTACGGGCCATAATCCACCACGCGGGCCCAGTGTGGATTGGTGGCTATGCTACCCAGGCAGAACGTGGAATGTGCAAGTCTATGTCAGAAAATTAAAAACAACTACAATTAAGCAATATTAGGGTACCTACCGTTGACCTATTGACATTTAGTAGGAAGGAAGGTCTCGTTAAGTAATAGTTTCGTATGCTCCATTAACGATATTGCTGCCGGGAAGAGCCCGGAGTTGCGCGACACTAGCGGCCTCTATTGGAGGACACACACTTAAATTTTAACATTACAACATCTGTATAATGCGATAATTTATGTCATCAAAGGAATAACGGGACCCATGATTTTGCTGTTCCTTTCATACACAGCGCCTATGTAGATATTTATGGACCCTCACAGCTCGACTTCTACTTGCAGTTGAATGTCTTATATACTCTATTTTTCGCGTTGGTTTTACCCGTGGCCCGTGGTTACGCCACAGAACATAATACATATGTTGTAGTCTCATAGTTAAATAAATCATTTAATTAAATGTCTAGGCAGACCAAAAGAAGCTAATACAACCTCCCGCACTCAGCAACAGTTTTCTGCAAAAGCGGAACTATCTCCGCCTAGACATTAAATGGCTAACTTATACAAGTCATATAATATGTCTAAAAGATAAAAAAGTGGGGTACCGAATGGATGATCGTTTTCTTACCAAGGCAGACGTTAAAAGCGGCTCTCTCGATACAATGTAACGAGGTTCGATTGTGGCCTCTATTGAACATAGTCTGTCGGATGTGGGCCCAGTGGGTGCGCTCGCCGGCCGTCAGAGCAGCGAGGCGCTCCTCTCCCACTACAGGTTCAGATTTGTCATCCAGGATTTGTTGAATTTGTCTATAAATTAACGATAGATACTGATAGCAATGCATACAAGGTAATTTAAAAACAATTTGGTATACTATAAACCGGAATGTATATACTTAGGTGCCTATGAACTCATTCTATATAAAAAATAAATCTACTGGATGTAGTAGGCAGCTCCCTAGAACGATATTCATCCTTGCACGATAATCAAGGGATGAATTTCCTTAAACGGAACTTTCGACGCTGCGCAAGTGGAGACGCACGCCCATCAGTTTGTGTAGTGGATAGTGATCCTGTCAGCGAAACCAACGGTTGCGTGGTGTTTAAATGTTTGTGTGATGAATACGAACATTTATTCCCGAGTCATATAGTCATATTTATATAAATATTTATGTATTCCATAGCACACTCTTTGCTTAGTTTGGGACTAGATGGTTGGTGTAAATGTCCGAAATATTTATTATTTATTTTATGCTGTAACGGATGATGAACATGTGAAGATAAATCCTTAGGTTATCTTTTGGAAACTTTATTTGTTTTCATTCAACGATACGTATAATTAAAATACTTAGCTTTTCAGTACTGAAGCATAGTACATTCAGTATAATATGTAGTGCAAAATGTAATTTCAGGATAAAAGTACTTTACTCATGTTACACTTTCAGGCGTTATAACGTGATATAGGATGATTTTAATCGTCCTATAGCGTGATTGAATAACAAACATCCAAACATTCGCATTTAATATTAGTACCGTAATAGGTGATCGAATGGATGGTATTTTACATGTGCTAATGTTTTAATATACAACTTACACTTGAATTTCAGCAGGCTTCAGAAGACGCCCTCTCGAGTAGACCATAACCTTGAAGTATTTCCCCTTGTGGTAGACGGTGATATGGCTCGAATCTTGGTAGTGAACTATCTTATCAGTCTCGATTCCAGGCACTCTTACTGTATTGAAAAGCCTCTCATATTGCCACGAACACAGCGGTACCATACTTTGTAGCATTATCTGTTAAACAGAATTCCTTTCAAATTCCTATGTTCAAAGTATAAATTTTTTATTATAGTTCTAACATACACATAAAAAGCCCCTTGTTTTATCTATCACTGTGTATATAGGCTATTTAACTTACTGGTTCCAACTCTTGCCTATCGATATGCCTTCGAAACTGCAGACATAGATGAATGACAGTACCGGCACGGGCCGCTTGTATGCTTGTCGGCTTCATCAAAATTGCGTCAGTGCCGTAGAAGTTGGAATTCACCATGAGAGGGGAACGCCCTCTAAGGTAGACATACTCCTCCCACCAATCCGAGACATAATTGCTGGACCACCTAAAATTTTACCATTATTATAAATAAAGTAACTAATGTCGTCCATTTAGAAAAATCTCACTATTACTGCTGCTATCCACAACTGGATACAAACGAACTATGGGAATTTAAAAATCCTTATTGTCCGACCGGTCGGACCAGCCAATTGGCCAGACTTCGTGGCCAGAGGGCATATTACAAATTTTCTTTTTTTCTTTTTAAACATTGGCTGCACACAATAGGTACCTTGCAACATTTATTCCATGTTTTTTTAATGGACAACGGATTAGCACTCAAACAATCACAACTGATGTTAAGTGAAGTGGATGACGAAGTTAAAGGCGTTGTCACCCGGAATCCGCACATTATACAAGCATTGTTGCTCAGCGGCAGATTTAGATGGTGATAACAGGCCAAGGGGATATTTTATAAAGCCCTACTACCAACCAAATTGAGTACTACATTTGTAACCCCTTTTGATAATCAGAACCGGGAGCACCGTTTTGTATCCTTTATATTGTTTAAACATTTGATCTTGATGGTTGATAGTGTTGTCAACAAAGCCAATAAATTCAAAAAATTAAGCAGACGTGAAGACTCATAGTAGTAGTTATTGAAATTTTCTATGGAACAGCTGATTTTTTTTTCGCGATTTCGAAGTTGCCCCCATAGTAAAAGTTGTTCGTATTGATGGGTAGAACAAGCCCTTAAAATATGACTACACTTAACCGTTACACCCTGTATAGAGCAGCGTACAAAATAATATAACAACATTCGTGAGCCGGATGCGTGTGAGTTTCATACAACAACTGTGAGTAAATGAAAAATAAGTTAAAATTATTATTAGCTTTGTTCTTAATTCTTAACAACAATCAACACAGGATTTAGATTACATAATTAAAATATTCATACTAAATTAGAACACAATGATAACTATATTTTATAAAGACACAATACAATTCTATTGCGTCGGCAGAAATGGTGCCCGAAGAAATCCGTCTGTTCTTCTATCTGTCACATTTGTTTATCTTAGAAACACCGTAGTTATCGACTTTCAACTTTAGCATAGTTATTATGTTTACTCATACAGTTGAAATTACTTTATAGGTTTTTACTAATTTTTTTCTGGTGTAAAGTAGCCTGTCCTTTTACAGGTCCCAGTAAACCTCTCAGCCAAATTTGATTACGGTCGGTTCGGTTTAGTCGTGGCAAGGTAATAAGCCGACAGAGCTACTTTCGCAATGAAATATTAGTAAAGTGGGGCATTGAAAAAAAAGTGAACTCACACGATCGAGTGGTATAGACGTTTTAAAACTATTTTTGTTTTAGCTTGAAGCCATTTATGTAGTTTTATCTAACCTTAGTGCCCTTCAAAATAAATACGATGCCCTTATGTAAAAGCTCCTATAATATCTAGGAATCGACATAATCGTTGTTGAAAGGTGTAACTCAGCCATTCACCACTTATCTCCGGTAGGAGTAGTAGCTGCTGTCACGCGGCAGCGGCCAAAATAAGGTGCGGGTAATTTTCGAGAAGACAATGGACATATTGTAGCACATTTTTTTTTCTGTGCGTCATGTGCTTCTTTCAAGTTTTGGCTGAGCACGCGGCTGACGGAGTGTGTGAAACAGAGAATGCCTATAAATTTAAATCCAAATCGATCCAGAACAAAGTGTTACACTTGACAGATTGAACATACGAAAAATTCTGCATACATTTATTTACATACTTACCATGATTTTAGTACGAGATATCTTTGCAATTTAACTGCTATAGTTTCTTCAAATTCTCGAGCTAGACTTTCGACTCTTTTGTAATTTTCAGCATCTAGCAGAGGCCGAACGCTTATCAAATACTGAAAAAAAAAATCAGCTATAAGTAGAAACAAAAACTGAACAAAATCAAAATCAAAATCAAAAATATTTTATTCAATGTAGGATACAAAAATATCACTTATTGAAAGTCAACATGCTATTTTTCTTTTTTTAACTACATCGCTTCACAATCGTAACATCCAGTTTGACAAGTTTTTATACCGACCAAGTTAAATAATATGTAGTTAATTACTTAGACGTTGTATGAAAGAAACCGAAAAAATTTCACCTGATAAATAATGTTTCGACACTTCATCAAGATCTCATATTATACCACAATTCATAAATTGTTACATAGTTTTCGGGATAAACCTCTGCAACAGACAGACACTCTCTCCGTGATCTCCATTTTCCTATTTAAGGTACGGAATTTTAAAATGGGGATTATTACAGAATTTCAAAAATTTTCTCACCCGTCTCATAGTGTTCTTAACTGAGGGCAGAGGTAAGCGTGGAAGGGATCCTTGAAAACTGTAAAGCTTGGGCTTATTCCATCCAGAGAGTACTCTCACAATGCTGACCCAGAGCATCGTTTTCAACGATATCTTGGCTCCTGGTGCACGAGATTCGTACATCCAACCCTAAAAGAATTGAATCTTAGTTAAAGGTTTACGGTAAAAGGTAAATGAACCATCTCTAATATAAAGGCATTACCTTGTACATTAGTAGTAGCTTGAGCATGTATCGCATGAGGAATATGACAGAAAGCCACATAGTGAGCGCTGCTAATAAGCAAGCTATAACTTGCCACATTGTTGAATGTCTGTATGAAAATATATGTAATTACAATTAAATAACTATAAATGAAAATTTTGAAAACAAATGATTACATTATCCAGATAGACCCAACAAAGGTATGTTAAAAGCTAAATAACTTCGGAACGGCTTTAATGATTTCATTCAAATAAACCTATCGGATTTAATGATAAATATATAAAAGCATTGAAATTTTAGAAAACTCCTGGTAAGATATATATTCGAAATTTTCGTCGAGTCGAGTTAAAAAATAGACAACAGTTTGAACCAATAACTAACGAGACCTTTACCTTTTACCACCTGTACTTAGGTACTATACAGGGCGTCCCAAAGTTATGGGACATGAAGGGGAAGTACCTTAAATATTGTAGATAGTGAATTTTGCTCAAAGAAGACTTTATGTTATTTTTAAAAGTTAGTAATTCTGCATTCATAGATTTTCTAAAAATTACTTGCTTCGGCTGGGAATCGAACCGACTTAAATGTGAAAAAAAAAACACCCTACTTTTATGATGCCAATCGAAAGAATAGCTAAAAAATAATAACTCTGCCTAAGTAACATAGTATTTTAAAAGAAAGGAACAACATAAAATGATTGAGTCAAATTTCAAGAAAGTTATTTATTGCCGACGACGTTCGAAAAGTAGCGATATTATCATTCCAAAGATAGCATTGATTATTCGTAAATAAGTACCCACTTCATAAAATAGGTACTAACATAGTTTTCCTTATTATAAGTGCACGTGTAGATGAAATGATAAAACTTGTATTTCAATACGTCCTCTGTAAGCTAGACAGAAGGCAAATTAAAAACAAAAATAAATAATTTATAATTTGAAAATGGAACAGTTTATGACAGCGTTTGTTTGAATGCATACTTTTTAAGATATTTTAAAAAGAAGTGATATTTTTAAATGTTGTGTTTAAATTTGAAAATGGAACAGTATGTGCGAGCGTTTGTTTTTCGGATATTGATCTGTTTAGTCTCAATTCACTTACACAAGTGTTATTGTGTTAATTTATTGCGAACATGGCATATCAAGTAAGTTTTGATCTAATGGAAGCATATTTTTTGAACGATAAAGATATCTCTAGAAGTTTGCGGTGGTATGGCGTAAAATATCCTGATAGACAAATACCGTCTCGTAAAGTTTTGAAAAGGCTTGTGAACAATTTGAAAACTCTGGGACGTTTCGATAAACGCCCAAGAGAACCACAGCAAGAAAACCATACGATCAACGACGAAGAACTTGGTATTTTAATTTACTTTTCGGCTTTTCCGAAAGCATCGGTGAGAGAAGGAGAACATGAAATTGGAGTTTCAAAAAGTAAAATACACCGTGTATTAAAAAAACACGGTTTTAAGAGTTATGTTGAAGGACGATTGGCTCAAAAATTACTTCCGGGCGATACAGAAAGGAGAAAAAATTTCTGTCTTGATATCCAGGCACGATTGCTCGAAGATCCAAATTTTTTGGATAATATTATTTGGACAGACGAATCTAACTTTAGCAATAACGGTATGTATAACCGCAACAATAATCGTATTTGGTCTAAAGAAAATCCCCTACGAGTGACTGAAACTAATAACCAAGTGCGTTTTTCACTCAACTGTTGGTACGGACTTTTAAAAAACCGGGTTTTCTTAATCCATTTTTACCAAGGAACCTTGAACACAGAAAAGTATTTAGGAATACTTCAAATTTTAAGGGATAAGATAAGAAACCATTCCGCGGCGGAGCAAGAAAACTTAATTTTCCAACAAGATGGAGCTCCGGCTCATAATAGTCGGAGAGCAGCAGATTTTCTAAATGAATGTTTTCCTACATGGATTGGTACAAATGGACCGATTAGATGGCCGGCCAGATCCCCGGACCTCACACCATTAGATTTCTTCTTTTGGGGATACGTGAAAGATATGCTATACAAAAAGCGATACGAGAAAGTAGGCGAGTTGCAAACAGAATTGTGCCATATCACATCGAGTGTTCACCATAAAATGATTAGAAAATCAACAGGCAGCGGGCTCATTAAAAGATTGGCGACTTGCGTAAGACAAGAGGGATCACATTTTGAGCATTTAATTAATTAATTTACAAAAAAATACCTACTTAATTGACTACGGCAGTTTCATGTATGTTTTTTATTTGATTAAAATGATTAATTTCACGTTGTTCCTTTCTTTTAAAATACTATGTTACTTAGGCAGAGTTATTATTTTTTAGCTATTCTTTCGATTGGCATCATAAAAGTAGGGTGTTTTTTTTTTCACATTTAAGTCGGTTCGATTCCCAGCCGAAGCAAGTAATTTTTAGAAAATCTATGAATGCAGAATTACTAACTTTTAAAAATAACATAAAGTCTTCTTTGAGCAAAATTCACTATCTACAATATTTAAGGTACTTCCCCTTCATGTCCCATAACTTTGGGACGCCCTGTATATAGTAAAAGTATTTTGTGTAAGTTTTTATAATGATGCTGTCGATTCTGTACTTATAATTTAAAAAATAAAATAAAGTAATTATCCAGAAAAAAATACTATTGTTTTGTTATTATTTTTCCTTATAATATACAGGGTGTAATCGTTAAGTGTGCACAGGCGATTATTCCGTAACTATTATAGATATCAAAAAACTTTAAACTGATATCGAAAGTACTTTACCTAATGAGTAAAATGACATTAATAACTTTTTAAAAATAAAACGAGAAATATCCAAAAAAAATATATGAAACACTCCCATTCATTTTATTTCTTAGTAAGTACAAAATTTTATACCTATTCAAAGCAGATGTTCGAAGTGACGTCCTCGTCCTCTGATCCATAATTTATCAAATTGTTATCCAGCTTACGTAAATACGTACCAGAAGGAATTTCTCTATCTGGGTACTCTCTTCTGTAGGCAATAATGGCTGCCCTATTGTTACAATCATGTTTGTAGTACATTTTTAACATGTCCCTTTTTTCTGTATTGGAATATGCCATTTTTTAATTAATAAATGCAACAATCACGATTATTGACGCAAATTGAAAAAAACGCAATAAATTGGCGGGAACGAGAATCCGCGATAAAGAATTTGAATTTAGAACGAACACCAAATAGTATCTTTTTTTTGTTTTTATTTAGGATGTTGCTTTTCAGCCAGATCAAATCAATGCGATATTGAAACAAGGTTTATTATTAAATTGAAGTGGTAATATAATTAACCTACACGTGTATCTACTTGAAATTCATCACTATCATATCATAATACATGATTATAAAATGATAAGGGTAAAATGAGTTGATACTATTCCACTTAAAATAAGGAAACTAAAATCTCTACTATCTCATGCTAAATGTATGGGAGTGTTTAATGTAACTTTTTTGGATATTTGTCGTTTTATTTTTAAAAAGTTATTAATGTCATTTTACTCATTAGGTAAAGTATTTTCGATATCAGTTTAAAGTCTTTTGATATCTATAATAGTTACGGAATAATCGCCTGTGCACACTTAACGATTACACCCTGTATACATAGCTTATAGTTACTAGTTAACCCCACAAAACCAATTTGATCAGTTTGTCTGTGGGAGTATATCAGTCTCGAGTATTATACACAGTACAAATATCAATACAAAGTAGGTATACCTTTGTAGGCAGAATACATATCACAATTTATGTATACAACAGCAAAATTAACTGAGCGGGGTAATTAGACAGTAGATGATTTTTACATAACTTAGGAAACCTGCTCTTTTCTCGTTTCTGATTTCCGCTCTCAAGGTATTGTAAATGTATGGAACACGTTTACTTAGCGCTGTTGGCACTAGGTACAACGAATTTGCCAGCAGATACCATGTTTGCACTTATTGGATTATAGAATATATTTCATATTAAAAAATCTAACATGTCACCAGCAAAATTCAAAATGCGTCGTCGGATTTATGGTTTTTATTAAATACATACATACAAAGTCACGCCTGTTTCCCGTATGTTATTAAATACATTTTATAAATTTAGTAATACATATTGTCATGTATTTGTTTGTTGAGTTTATCTTTGACGCATTGCCTGCGTGTAATTGTTTGCGTGTCGCTAAAAAAACGTATTTTAGAGAGCATACATCTAATTTTTTTGACAAAAGAGGATAATTTATAGGCCCTCACAGTTAGTGTTGGTAATTGATGCGCTTCTGCCCCCGCAGCATGACAGGCGCGATAAACGTTTATTGGTCGCGCGAGATAATATTTGTACTGCTCATTCGCTTGGACGAAATATACAACTAACCCACTCTCACTCCTATGTCGCCAGCGACAAACGATGTCATGCTACGCAGACAGGTTCGGGCTTCAGCCTCTATATTATAATATTTTTTTTTTTAAATGTGCCCCACATGCGCTTTGGGAGGGATACTAACATTAGTGTAGGTCGAAAAAATATAATAATTGATGTGAATTCATGAAAGTCCAACTCTAATTTGGATGTTAGTATTATGACTGCATTTGATAAGAGCAACGTGAAATATGCAAGAACTTTTTGAATACCTATATACTCTCGCACAGAAAGGATGCATGAAATTGTAATAAATAACAATCATGATTTGTGAGATATTATAAAAAGCACTGTAATCATTACTTGTAAAGTAAGTATTCAAAAATTCAATTTCACATACCTGTATATCGTATTTTTATCATTTATCATTCACGGAAACTAGTTCTCAAATCACACTTATCAATAAGCTGATAAGTAAACCGGATAAATCGAATTTAAAAATTTTATACCTAGCTGTCTTAGTTGTGACTGGGTTTTCTCCTGTAAGGTTTTTGGTATTATAATATTCCTAAGAGCGCTTGCATAGAGAACAGCAAGTACTTTTCCACCCGTTGTTGCTTACCTTACAGTTCATAATTTTAAAGTTAAGATTTTTTAAACAGATTATTTTTGTAATATTTTTCTCAAACTATGTGGGAGATCAAGATCTTTTTATTTTAAACAATCCGATTTTTAATCCAGGCTGCCGCGCCCGCGCCAGTTTCTTTAAGCCCAAGATAGAGTACATTCAGAGAACACTTCGCTAGCCAAAGAAGTTTGGTTCATGCTATCGTATAACGCCCTTAAACACCAGAGCAGGTCGGTAACTGCGGTTCACATTTCCGGTAGCGTCGCGCGGCCAGCGTCCACTGGTAGCTGGTACTGGACTTCGACACGATCCCATTCTTATTATTTCAGGAAGAAGATAATGGCACCATATTTAAATTAGTTTTAGCTCACACCAATGTTCGCAGAATCAACGCCATTACCACACTAATATTAGGTTTAATTTAGAGAAGTATCAGTAGCATTGGCTCCAATACCACACTAAAATTATTTAGAGATCTGTCCGCGGAATCGCCAAATAACTCTTTGCGTTCGACAACTAACTTGTTTTATATTAAAATTAAAGAATAAGGAGATAATACAATGAGAGCAATAAGAGCACGAGAATGCCGTCGATCTAACAAACGGCAGTAAGAAAAATTGGTGGCAGGTTTCGAACAATTTGTTTGATACCATTGATATTTAATTTTAAGAGTTACTAGAATTAATTACCTTGAAAAAAATTATATAAAAAAAATTAGGTTAGCCATTATTTTTCACCGCGGCCTTAAATTCAAAATAAAACATGTTAGGAAAGTCTTTTGTACCCCTACAAAAGACTTTTATACTTAGTAAGTTCACACTTTTTGGGCTGTAATTAGCCCGATAAATCTGGAAAACCTACTCTCTAATTTTAAATGTGATGTTTTAGATGGCGACTAAATTTCGCTAATATTTTTTTCTTAATTCATATTAGATGGCTTTCTGAAATAGGTTTTGATCTCTAAAACCTAAATTGAATTGATTAGCGTAAACTTCGGAATTTAGAAACGTCAAAATTGAGATGCGGCGTAGAATAGGAAATCGATTTAGAGCACTCTAAATTAAAATTTAAGTTTTAGAGGTCACTTCAGAATCGACACCAATAAACGTTTATCAAAATATTGGTGTCGATTCGGATGTACAACCAACTAAAACTAAACTTAACCAAAATTCGACGAAAATTAGTTTAATCTAATGCATGTGCTATTCGGGTTTGCGCACGAACTAAATTTAATAAACCTTGTTTGACAGAGGACAAGGTAACTAAATTGAATACAGTGTGGCCAGACAAAGAAGAAATGTGAACATGAGATAGCGCCACTGCAAAAAATGCGGATTTCTTGTTTAACTTTTTCATCGAGTTTTCTCTTCTTATGGCGTAGTTAATAAATCGATCTTGAGATTGAGATCGCGTCTCAGTCTCAATACTATTTTTTTTGCTGCTGTTTAATAAGCTACAGCTTGTCAAGCGTCAACTTAAAGTCATCTCAATGTTGAGAACGGTTTATTAATTTTGGGAAGTTTTAGGAAGTAAAGTGTGGCAGTTATTTTTGATAACATGTTTTGAGACGCTTTGAAATTTTTGCAGCATTTTTCTATCTGCCAAAAGAACTCCATTTACAGTTGGCGTTATGAAACCATTTCGCTTGACGGTTTTTATATTATTTATTTTTGTAATTTTCTTGTCACAATCAGTATTTGAAATAGAAGCTGACAGAGAAGAAGTTTAATGTAGATAGGTAAGTACTTAGTAAATAGGCGAGTCGCACTCAATAAGTAAAACTTTTATCTATAAGGTAGAGAGATCTTATTACCTTTCATCTGCATCCAATCCAAACACGTCTTATATCACATATCCCGCCAACCAGCTCAATTCAAAAAAAATATTGCAAATTTTTTTTTAATGCAAAACGGGTTATGGGTTACGCTTGGAAGCGTACTAACCCGGAAAAACCCCATCCATCCAAACTTCCGACCACAATTAAATAGGAGCGGACAGAGAAAAGGTTTTAAGTAGGTAGTAGGTAGGTAAGTAAGTACTTAAATGGGCGAGCCGCAATCAATGAGTAAAACTTTTATATACAATGTAGATACCTAGTTACCTTTCATCTGCATCCACCACAGCTCCAACCACGTACTCTACGATCTATCCAGCCAACCAGCTCAATTCAAAAATGTATTCTTTTGACGTATTATTGCAAAACATCCGACTAGAATTTTCAATTGTTTAGTTAGTTAGGTTAGTTCATACAAAATTATGTATCGACTAAAATTAAGTTAATTTACGTTTGACGTTTCTTATTTTAGACGATATTTGGTCATCCCGAATAGCAAAAATGTGTTTTTAACTAAGTTTAATTCGACTAAACTAAAATAAGTCAAGCCCTGTCAAATTAGTTAAGTTTGTAATTTTCCGAATAGCAAACGTCATTTTACCTAACTAAACCTAATTTTAGTGGTGATTCGGATGTACGCCAACTAGACGTTGGCGTACATCCGAATCGACACCATTGTCAGTGTTAAAAATCAACACTGCTTTTATTTTTGCTTTGAAGGTTAAGCGCAAGTTTACTGTAAAAATAGGTATATTGAACATTGTTTAAGACCTTTGCAATGAGACTTATTTATTAATTATATTTATTTTATTTTTGGAGAACAAACAAGAATTAGGGATATTATGTGAGATAATTTAAGATATTTACATATTAATAATAAGTTCCCACATGTAACATAAAAGTATTTTTAATAAGTACATATTAAATGAGACTTATCCTTTATTCTACACTCAATGTGGCTACATAGCAGGTTACATAATACATGCGGTGGTAAAGGCTAGTTTTGGTACCATCTGTTGTGACTAAAACTGCTTGCACCCATGGAGTACTTGAATAGCTTCATCGCGGAAATTTGTTAATCCAGCGAGAACTTTCACTTTATCGGGATAAAAGTATCCTATGTTCTAATCCAGGGTATGGTCTACCTATATACCAAATTTCATGCAAATCCGTTCAACCGTATCGCAGTGATTGAGAAACTAACAACCATTCCAAACTTTCGCATTTATAATATTAGTTAGATTGTTAGTCTATGCAAGATATTGATTAATACTGCCAACATCTTTCATAGATTAATATTTTGAAAATCTTACCCAGGTAGGATTGTTAAAGCTTTTTGAACTAAGTCAAATGGTATGTTGAAATTTCCAAAATGAGCCGCTACAAGCAAGCTCCACAACACATATAATGACTGCAGGTGCCCAGGGTATACTCCATTATGGACACTGTTCTGCAAAAATTTAATGAGTACAGGTCAGGTTTATGCTAATGCTAGAAATGGTAGTCCTATCCTAGACAAGAATGCACACGGCATGTATAGAAAAAAAAAAAACAGGCAATAAGTGAGGAACTAAGTCTTAAAAACTAATGGTGACTCAAATTAAGTCTGTGCATAACAATATGAACTCTTCCAACACTGTGAGGATATATACACATACCTAGATTTTAACGACCTGTTTGGTGTAGTGGTTAGAAACTCTCACTACTTTACCAAGAGGTCGCGGGTTCGAATCCCGCTAGGGGCATATCTTTGTATGATGAAGATTTTATATGTATTTATTTACAAAAACAAAATGTATTTGTGTAGTTTATCAAATACCTGGTATCCATAACACAAGCCTAGATGCTTACTGTAGACCTAGATGGAGCTGTGTGTTTGTGCAAAGATATTTTATTTATTTTTATGTCAGAGGGAGTATGGGGTAGTTGAGATGGTAATTCCATTTTCAACTACCCCATGAAGAGTGTAATCTTTTAGGTGTATGTGTGTATATAGATTTCTATGTACCTCCTGTAGTCTAAAGGGCTTGATTGATTTTGAAGTGCAAATTGCCATCTTCATTCCCAATTAAAGATATAGTCCAGTAAAAATACGAAATTTTTGTGGTTCACTTCAGTAGAAGGATAGAGTACCCATCAGTAATCAAATAAAAATGTGTTCTAACAATGGTGTAGCTTGCTTTAGGTATAGTATAGGTATTTAGTTATAAAACCTATAATATTAAATTAAAGTAATGCTCAGATCTCCTAAATCAATTTTCTAAAAAAATAATCAACGGCTACTTCATACTTTCTTAAAATAGTTTATTGAGTCGTGATATTTGCCCTTGGTGAGATGTAAGGACGTTATTGATTGATTTTTTTGAAAATAGTGACAGTTTCTAATTATATTCTCCGGCGCTAAGAAATTCGCAGTGGTAATTTTAATCATGTAGTCTATGTTTTATTACTAAATATTTACATTTTATCTAAAGTAAGCTACCCATTTATTAGATTTTTTTATTTATTCTATCACTAACAGATACTCTATCCATGTGCAAAAGTATCCTTACTGGACTAATAGCATACGTTTTATAGTACACGAATAATCCAACACGGCACCCGCAATATACAAAATATGGTGTCAAGTGTTTTGGTTTTTAAATACTTATATTGTTTAGTGATGTTGTCACCTATGACTTTATTTAATTGAATACAAAAATCATTTAGTTGATCAGGATTGACTTTTTGTGAACCTCCCCTAAACAATATGAATTTAGTAGCTTACCCTAAAACGAGCCAAACGTTTTTTCCATGACCTTAAACCTGACTCCCACACCAGATACAGCACCTCCCGGTCAAAGTTGACATCCCATCCATCATGAGTTATTGCAAAGGAGAATGCAACCGCTGAATGTGCCTCTGCCATCCTGTTCTATGAACTGTAATATAATTAGTTCATATTATTCATTCCATATAGGACAGGTCTATTTTAATTAAGGGCATTAATAAGATTTGTTTGTAAATGCTTTATTTTACTTCCTATGATTTACATGAATAAATTAAATTTAGAACTTAAGTAACCCTTCCTTCACTATATGGAGGTTTTATGGTTCCATCATCTCTGTTTACTTTTTAAATTAATAATACTTATATCAAGATTTGTACTGACATATAAAGACTGAAAAAGTAATCAATCAACATCACAAATTTAGGTAGGTACTTACCTATTACATTTACAAAGCAAAAATTACAATAGTTAATTACTAATAATGTAACTAAAAGTTCCTTTTACAAGTTAGATAATAGTAAGTATTGAAGTTATCATTTAAAATAAAATTTGTCCTAATTTCATTTATGTAAATTAAAAAATACAATGATAATGTTATGAAGGTAGGTACCTACTTTGACTTGTTTGTTTTTCTACTACTATATACTATACACACATTAGTGCTTAAATTAATATAGTTACAAAAATAATAATAATAAATTCATTCATTTGGTGAGAAAGAAAGAAGTGTTAGTTAACACAAACACATTCGCAAACAACAGGATATAAATAAATACACGTTCGCAACGGCAACACGCACACACGGCAGCTGGGTGTCAAAGTCTAATCTGAGGAATGTGCTTCATTTTACGTAAATCCATCTTTTGGATCCACAATTGCGTAGACAATAATATTTTATTATGATGAGAGTTCTTGTTAATTAACAAAATAATACGAAAAAACAACTACATATAAAATTAGTAATTTAGGTATTTTGAAACTAGCAACGCAACACCCCAAAATTTAGTTCGACCTAAGAATAAAAAAAATTAATGGTAGGTACATGTGTGTTCTTCCTTACCTTTAATTTTAATTGTTTACCAGTGCACCAAGCCAAAAGAATTGTAGTCTACACAGGTACTTTAGCAGTACCTTGTTGGTAACAGTTTAATTACATATCACTTTATTACTTCCTTTAATTTTAGGAAGATATTTTTCAACATAAAGGTATATTTTTATTACTATACCTATATATCGTGGAACAATAAAACAACCAGATTTGTTTGTTTTACAAAAAAAAATGCGCAATTAAAAGGACTACCACTCGTACACTCCAACTACAACCAGTCAAGCCAATCGTGTGCAACCACAGGCTGGCTGGCTGGGTCACTCACAGCAGACACAGAGCCAGTCAGCCCCCCGTCCCCGTCACCACCATTTTTGTTATATATACAGTTCAATGTGTGCGTGCAGCACAGCACCACACAACTACTCGGCCGAACTGGGGGCGCACGCAGGCTTTTATTTTAGTTAGTAGGTATTCTGTCTGAAGCACAGTTTCCTATTAGTTTTCTCTTTCTATAGGTAGTCAAGGAAAAACTGAAGTGGTTATTGTTCCGAGGTAGAATTAGTACGTTAGTGTGGCCAATTAATTTCTCAACAGTTGTGGTGCGTTTATGGGTCAACCGTATATTTAGGGGCACCCTATATTATTTTTTACTGTTTGTCTGTCCAAACGTGTGAGCGGTGTAGCGCATATTGCGCTCTCCTTTCCACTTATGGGCCTTATGGGGCGGCACAGTGATGTTACCACTTTACTTAACGATACTTTTTTGCGTAATGGAAAACACAAAAGTGTAAAAATGTTATACTAAAATATATCTAATATCAAAGCATAGAATACGTACGTTATATTAGTTTTTATTTCACGTAAATACATGCAGTATTACCGAAGTTATAAATTCTAAAAATTTAAATTAAGCTTGTTCGCTCGTATCAACAAACACATGCAATTGAATTTCTACCGGCTGAGATAAACAAGACGATAAAACCATCGCGGCAATCTAAACTCATTCAAAGCTGCAATATTTTGTGACCAGTTGTTCCACATATCCTCGTATTTCGGTGGTAAAGGATCGTCCTAACTTAATCGTTCGCGCCACAGGTCTTGAATGAGAATTCGGCCTTTAATCGCGAAATCTGTGAATATTTTTCGGGGTTATCTTTGCCAGAGGTAGATATAAAATATATATAAATGCACAAGTAAGAATTACACGAGGATAGGTTAGGCAGATACTGACATCGAAATGATCTTTACAACACAACGCAACAGTTTTGTCCTTTGAATCAACTTGTCGTATAGGTAGTTGTCATTAATTTTTTTCAAGAATCTTTAAAACTTCAATAAACTAAAAACAGCTTTACCGGTATATTTTTACATTAGAATAAAACACAGAGGCACGACACAGTAGCAAACTCTAGATGCCCTTCGGCAAAATGTTACGAATCGAATGATATTGGTAATGGTACAAATGGCGTACCCTACCCCACGGGACTGGTGACGTAAACTTGCGGTCGAGTGCCGCCCGCCCGCGTTTTTATATAATCTCGAACTAAAATGAGCACTTCGTTCTTAAATTTCTCAGCCATTTATAAAGATAGAAATAAATAAAAACACAGTTATCTTCGTAATTTTTTCTTTATTATTTTAATATTTCTATAAAAAAAACGTTGTATTCTCCATTGGCGCACATTTTTTTTCTAATCCTAGGTACAGTTGTCAGACATACTATTTTATTATTTTTTAAGAATGTGTCCACTTTATCTGCATTTATCCGACTGCTCTTAAACGGTGAAGAAAAACATCGTGAGGAAACCTGCATGCCTGAGAAATAAAAATTCAAAGATATGTGAAGTCCCTAATCCGCATTGGGCCAGCGTGGTGGACTACGGCCTATACTCCCTCATATATTGGGGAAGGCCTATGTGGATGCAGTGGGATGTTATGAATCACTCGACGAGCTTGTTGATGCACTTCACCACCAATGCTTCTTTATTTTTTATATTGCAATATTATTTTATATGCTGAATGTAATTGCATACACAAACGACTCTATCGTATCATCTTTACGCCGCCGCCCGCAATAATGCGTAGTATTTATCGATGACTCATTTTAATTGTTTGCACAACCCTAGTGATTGACGTCATTGACGCGGTTTGTGATTCCGCATGCCATGAGCGTTTGAACAGACTGTAGGTGATCCCCTCCGACGTGTCGCCACCTTGTTGGGGTAGAGGGGCTTGCGTGTCTCGATGACCCTTAGGGCTATACCGGATAAGGCTTCCCATACCGGGCAGGCCCGAGGTGAGCGACCAGACGAAGAGCAGCACCCCCGGAGGGGCCCATAATATTAATCTGTCAGGCGGGGCGGGCGCATTCTCGTTAGGGCGCGTTGAATGGGGAGCTCACCCCAGAAAAAATAGACGACGACGTGGAGCATCCGGATCAGCATCACGGACAATGAGTCCCCAGGCGGGTCCCCGAAAGGTTCCTTCGTGGTCGTTCTCAGGCCATCTAATGGCGTATTGGCCGTTGGTCAGATCTTCAGGGGTCAGGGGGTTCAGGATTCAGTCTGTTCAGTTCAAGTAGTATCAGCGGCGGCAGTCTGTGACACCTTCCTGTCATCAGAGCTTAAGTCTTCCCTACGTTCACCGACAACCTCTATTTGGAGAGCCAGTCCGGGAGGGTGTCCAGGGTGGGTTGAAGCTTGCTGGCTGGCTTGCTGATAATTTAGTGTTTGCATCTTCACCATTTGCTATTTCTGTGTTCAGATCGCAACAAATGTTCTTTAGTTCGGACATATGTGACGCTACATCATCAATATAAGAAGAGCTGTGAAGTTGTAAACCTTAATAGGTAAAGCTAGCGGGGATGTCTGGGAACGTAGTCCTCTGGTACTCGCGTTACCTTGGTTGGCGGGTGAGTAGTGGCATCTATCGATGCCTAGGGGGCCGGACATCGTATGCAGGGAGGCCGGCCGACATGTTGCGTGGTTCAAGCGCGGTGTGCGCGCGCATTGTTGATGGAGATGGGGTGCACTGTGGCTATGGTGTGTTTGCGCTCGTCGTGGGCGCGATGGTGATCGCAGGGAGGTGGGTTCCCTATTTGGGTTGGGCATTGCTATTGCATCGGAAGCTGAGTTTCGATGCTTGTTTTGTGGTTTTTTACAAGTGCTCGCCCACCACGACCTGTGGTAGGCATGAGATACACTTCAAAGTCTGTTCAAACGCTCGTCGTCACAAACCGCGTCAGTGACATCAATCATTAGGGATGCGCATACAATTTAAATGAGTCATCGCTAAAACTACAAATATACATTTTGCAGGCGGGCGTAATGTTGTTACGATAGTGTCATTTGTGTACTTGCATTCAGCATGGAGGCGTTCTTAAAAAATAACATTATAAGCATTGGTGGCGAGATGCGTTAACCTTTCTTTGCGAAATAAAAGAAGGTCCAAGGAAATTGCAAGACTTCGATAGACAGCGGCTATGATTTGCGTCGCATACATGCCAACTGTACCTAGAATTAGAAAAAACCTTTGTGTTCTCCATTGGCGTACCTTTTATTTCCAATCCTGGGTAATACACTATTTTCTGTTTTTCATACAAATTCTGTTAACAATTTGTGTCTCACTAATTGAAGTGATTGCTCACAGATTTTTATAAACCTTAAGAAATTCAGTGCAAGTTTATCATTAAATTTTTACGCCAGACGCAATATTCAAAAAATCCATTAGATTTTGCTCATTATTTGAGTGTTACGTATTCTTTATTCTAATGTTACCTACTGTACTAATATTGTTAAAATCATCATTTTCGGCTGGTTATCGTTATACCTAGCATTCTTAACCTAAAGCGTTCGCCTGTGTGGCCTGGCCCATCTTCTTCTCTCAATCATTTATTATTGGGCGCGTCACTTAAGATATCAATACCGAAATAAGATTTTGGAATAGAGTTACTCAAGGAATCTATTGTTAGAAATTACAAATATGTAAGGACAACACAGTCCAATGTTCATGGTTTTTAAGGCTTATAAACTATTGAAGTTACGGCTATTTAGCCAAGTTTCTTGATTTCAGGGGTATTTATTTGAGGAGTTGGTAACCCTACTTGTTCCTGTGTTTCTTCTTCTGATTGTCAATCAAAGACTACTATTACGACTTTTTGGCGGGAACTCGGCGAGTGAAGTTGCATTTTTCTTTATAATTCTTATAATTTGTGCATTCTAGCTTTTGAAGCTTAATAATGGCAGAATATTGTACAGCAAACGTTAGTGATGGTGTGCAAGTGAAGGGAAGTGTAAATTAAAGTGCGTAACGGAGCTTTCGGGTTCCCACAAGAAGCCGCCAAAATCTTTTGTAAAGCATTCTGCCACTTTACTGAAGAGTGACTTGACCGTGACTAGACTCTGTATACGCCAAGTATACGACGAATTACTTGTTTTGACTGAGACTGACTTACAAATTAAAGAAATAAGAGAAATAAGACATGGCTGTTATGGGCTAGATCCCTTTGCCTTCTCCTAGAGGAGAGAGAGTATAAAACGAAAAAAAAAAATTACTATACAACTGTATACCTATGATTCTGTGGCTACAACCCCTGCTTATTGTTTTTATATACGGTTTTTAACTTATTTTGTAACAAAATTTTATTTAATTGAACCAAAATGTCATTGACTGAATTAAAACTATTAATTTAGAAGTAGATATCGTAAATATGACGATATTACGATTAAAATCAAAGGAGAAACTTTTGTTATTATTGATATTTCTTTTGATACCGGTTACTATCCTCTATATTTACTTTAATTACTTACAAGAGACCGTTAAAACTGCTCAGTGGTCAGAGGAACGATGCTTATCCGAGTTAACATCTGTCAAGTATCAATTAAATGGTGGGTATGGTAGTGGGTCAGTTGTCTCAAAATTCCTTTTATGTATTTTACCAAAGTTATTGTACTGAATCTTTAATTGTAGTGGTAACAGAGTATAAAACTCGAATTGACAAACTTTTAATGGAGAGTCAGAAGGCCCACCAGGCAGACAAGGAAATTTTTAAGGATATGATGGAGAGTTGTGTTGCATTGAAACAACAAACATTTATATGCCAGGTACTTGCTACTTTTTAACTATTTTTATAGTGACACTTTTATAAAAATCTATGTACTTACGTATCTCAATGAGTTTAAACCTTCCTTTATTTTCCTTAATACTATCACGGATAGCGAACCAGACACAATAGAAGTTTTATTGTTATAAAGTCCATAGGCGTTTAGTAAGATCGATAGCCAAGATCTGTCTCATTGTCTAGGTGTTAATATAATATAAATTACACATACATATGGCGGAACAGCAGGATGTGAATACATCAAATTTTCATAATAGAAATTCAGACTCTTTATAGTACTTCCGATATACAGGGAAAAATTTAATTTGTGTAATTCCTGTTTACTGGTGACTCCACTCCTGACTACGAACAACTTTCTACTAGGAACCATAGGCGAATTCAGCCGAAAATTCACCATACCATACCGGTGGTTTCAGAATCGTTTACTTTGTATGGATTATGGAATTTTTTTTAACGAATTCAGCTGTGATTACTTGGGGAAAGTTGTACGTAGTCAAGAGAGGCGTCACCAGGTTTTATGAATTAAATAAATTTAACCCAATTCACCCATATATTATCTTATTCATTGAACACATCATTACTTTACACCAGGTGGAATTGTGGCCAAAGTGTGTAGTCCTTTGTTTTTCATAAGTTTAATATTGTAACTTATTTATATTCAAATAAATTTTTCAAACACAGTCGTACATAAGTGTTAGGAACAATGTTCTTAATTCCTAGTGTTAGTACATAAAAATTGTAATAAAGACAATGATAATTTTTTATGCGGAAAGAATTTACTTTTGTGACCTTTCTTAAATAAAATAGATAAAATGAATGGAAACACGCATGACCAACGCCGTTTTAGGTCATGCTGAAGTCATTGGGCACATAAAAATTTGTGGTCCTTTTGGAAAGTCAAGAACATGAATCAAGTGAATGATTTCTTGAACGGGACTTTCGAATCGAAGTCGTTTCTATAGGTGATTGCTAGATGGTGTTGTGGTTAATTACGGTACATTCGGAAATATTCTTAGTACTGCTTCAGCCCGATAATACAGTTTACATGGTAAAAAATGCGGAACACATAGCTCCTACATGGTTATTGGCTTATCACTGCTCACTGTTGCCACTTTTTTCGTTGTAATACTGAAAATAGAAAAAAGAAGTGTAACCTTCCGGGGGCACCGTGAGGATTGGGTGCCCTGGGCACGAGCTCTGTGTGCCATTATAGTAAAGACTATACTGCCCATGACCCAAAGGATTATAAAATAAATAAAATAGCCTTTATTTTAGACAATTACATGCATAATTTAATTAAATTTTATATTTAAAAATATTACATTAAATATTTAATTTTACTAGGTAGTTATGAATTTAAATCTGGTCATGTCTGTTTCCTCTTGGCCCTATACACCCTATATTTAAATTATCGCAGCTTCATTTAACGTTTCCATTGCTCTATCTCCATATTTATCCTTTCCAATTAATTTACGCTTTTACATGAGTGATTCCTTATCAATGACAGGTTTATCTTTTATCTATTACCTGGGTTACCAATTTCAACCTTTACATTATAGGCCAGTCATATCGTACAAATAAAAAGGCTGAAATAGGAATAATTGCGGTAAACTTGCTCTTTTAGTATGTTGTTTGGGTCCACCTGGATAGCAATAATCCAGATTTGCAGCAGTCTGAAATTCTCGCGCGCTGTGTAGTTGCTGAAAAACCAACATTTTTTTTCTCTTTTTTTAGTTTTGTGCAAAAAAAAACGACATTGGAGGGCTCTGACGACAAAGGTCACTACTACTTATTTAAAGTGTATAAAATTCCTGACAGTTTCAGCCCTAATTCAATTGTATAGGTCTAATAGGTCACACGATACAGGGTTCCCAATGTTCACTATTTTCCCCAAAATGTAGGAAAATTGGAAATGTCTAATTTTCGACCAAAATATCAGGTTATTGAGGTATCTCAGGAAAAATTAATGAAAGGTGAAGTTGTAGCAAATTTAAGACCTTCATTTTGAAACTAAAGGTGCGTCTGTAGGTGTGATAGTTTGTTCAATGACGACCATAAATCAAACATACCTAAAAATCGAGTGTTATAATAAAATTAATAGAATTATTTTCTATGTGTTTACTATGTGTTAGATAACTAGTAACAATGGAATTCTGCTAATCTTAATTAAATTTAAGTGAGGGTGTCGATTCGGCATAAGCCCAACTAAACTAAAATTAGTCCTGTCACTTTCTATAATTTTTAATTGAAAAGGGACCGAAGATCATCGGTTTTGTTTTTGACTTTGACTTCACGACTAACTATCGGATTTAGTCTTATTATAGTGGCTTTTCATTCGTCATGGTGTTTAGATAGGCACTATAAAAAGACTAAATTTGACAGTTAGTCGTGAAGTCAAAGACAAAAACAAAACCGATGATCTTCGGTCCCTTTTTAATTAAAAATGATAGAAAGTGACAGGAATAATTTTAGTTTAGTTGGGCGTATGTCGAATCGACAACACTATACAAAAATATTCTTAAAAACTACCATTAAAAAAAACTTGATATTATGGCTCATCACCACTTTTGGACTTACGTTAACCTACGCGACTTCTTTGAGGGCCCAGGAGTATCAATATCAACTTCGCGGTCTCCTCCTTCGTTGATGTCGTTGGGGAGGTTGATGCCCATTTGAATCCCAGGAGATACATCAAACTTTTCTCCAATAGCATCATCGGAGTCATCACACACGTGTGCAATAGCAGCATCGGGGTCGTCTCCGCATTCTTCTACATCCTCGATTGGTGGGACATTCGTGCACTCACTCCCCGTACAATATTTGCACAGTGTAGAGCACTTCATCCCAGCCTTCCTGCAAGAGCAAGACCCAGTACAACCTTTCTTGCACTTGCAGGAGAGGCTTTTCAGAAGTAGTTCAGGGGCTGGGGGCAAAGATGTCGTGGTTGGCATCAAACCTGAGTCTGTTTGATGCCATCCCCAATCAGTTGGGATCTTGTGCACCCCTAACCACTCTTGAATCTGGTGGTAGGTCCTGAATGAGTGGAACTTAGCCGCGTCTTTGGTAGGTGGAAGGCGAGCTAAATTTATTTTGTTACTCGCCGAGGCCCTCAAAAATAGGGTATAGCGCAGAGTGTTGAGAGCTTCTTGGCCATTTCCACCATACAGAGCAATTAAAAATGCCTCGCCTGCACTCTCGATCTCCTCTGGAAGGGAATCTGGCTGCAAGAACACTTCCAGCTGGTGAACTAGGTCGGGGTTTTGTTTGAGGACACGAATAAATTTCAATTTTCCCTGACCAAAAAGGGCAGAGGTGGTATCACACCCACTGAATGCATGTAGGAAAAGCACCATGCCTGGCGGAAGGCCATCAATCCCGCTATTGAATGAGGTGGAGGAAAACTGAGTGTGATCTGACCCTCCTCTACCACTTTTATGGAGACGTACATTAGCGATTAGTGTTCATTCAAAAAAGTTGTGATTCCAAAATGGATTTGATTTTAAATTCCCCTTAAAACTCTATTTAGGGGGGTTATTTTGGCTTATAGTCCTTAATAAAGATCATTAATTAAATATGCTTTAACTACACTTCCCAAGAATTTTCCCTGAGATACCTCAATAACCTGATATTTTGGTCGAAAATTAGACATTTCCAATTTTCCCACATTTTGGGGAAAATAGTGAACATTGGGAACCCTGTATCGTGTGACCTATTAGACCTATACAATTGAATTAGGGCTCAAACTGTCAGGAATTTTATACACTTTAAATAAGTAGTAGTTACCTTTGTCGTCAGAGCCTTCCAATGTCGTTTTTTTTGCACAAAACTAAAAAAAGAGAAAAAAAATGTTGGTTTTTCAGCAACTACTCAGCGCGAGAGAATTTCAGACTGCTGCAAATCTGGATTAATACTATCCAGGTGGACCCAAACAACATACTAAAAGAGCAAGTTTACCGCAATTATTCCTATTTCGAATGTAACATATGACTGGCCTATTAATGGAAATATATAGCAAGCATAATTTTTATTTGAACAAAGAAACACTTATCTAACTAATATTACAAATGCGAAAGTTAGGATGTTTGTTTGTTGCTCAATCATGGCGAAACGGATGACCAGATTTGGATGAAATTTAGTATATAGGTAAAATATGGATAGGATATTTTTATCCCGATATAGTGAGGAGTTCTCGCGGGATAAACAAATTTCCGCGATAAAGTTACCACGTAAAATAAATAAATCTAAGTGAGTATGCTTCCATCTTCGACCTAATCTCACTTAACATCAGGTGTGATTGAGGTCAAGTACCAAACTGTTGCACATAAAAAAAAAATGTTCCCAACTAGGTACATTAACAAATAATTTAGTTGTGCACATTTCTCCCAGCCATCGGCACATTTATTACTCGTACCTCCTAGTCCTTTCCTGGATAGGATTGCGTGACTCATCTTTCGTCCAGCAGTCAGACCGCCTAACTCAATTGCTTTGGAAATTGTTATCGTTTATGACGTTAATGCACCATCCATCCTTGTGATATCGTAACACAATGACATGGACGGACAGTGCATCGCTATCGCTATAGCTTTGAGTTAGGTGGTAGAGCCCCCCGTGTTACTCAGCAGCTTTGGTTTGCAATTAATCACCGCATCGTCCATCTTCGGTATTGTCCCACTTGTGCATGTGCACGTTTCCTACTGGTATTGGAGTAGACATCACCAGCAGGTTTGGCACAAATTAAAAAAAATAATCGTGATTGCATTGATTTAAATTGATTTTTACGCACTTTATTTTTTTTTTGACTGTTACACCAATAATAATCTATCTGCCTCAAAGATCCATAATTGAAACAAGCTTCTTCCAGTCCTAATAGAATTATATACAACCGTATCATCCTCGTAATTAGTGGAAATAATTTTATCATCCTTCTGCCTAGTTAAATTAAAATTAAAAAACAGGCTTGGGCTTGAAACAGCAAGCAAACTCGTTTTTCTCTTTAAACCTTACTTGTTAGTAAACTTTAAAACCTAATGATCGGCAGCTGCGTAATTGGAGCGAAAATCACAAAAAATCTGCGATCACAAATTTCTCTCATGAAAATCGTGATGGGAAAGGCTTATATCCGCCAGTGAATTTTTATAGGCTGTTGATTATGTATTTATTTCCTTTTTGGAGAATTAACAACAATAACTAAGTATATGTGAGATAATTTAACTTAAACTCCCACATGTAAGTTTTTAGATAAATAAGTTTCTCAGATTTATGTTTGAGATAATTTTGACAATTAAACCAATTGTTGAGAATAACAGCCAGAATAGTCATATTTAGAACAGTGTCGTTTTACAGCTCATCAAAGTAATGTCTAGTCGGCATACTTTTGACTGTAGATGTCCTTGTACAAAATAAATCTACATCCGGTTCGAAAAACAAAAAAAAAATGTCCATTCACATGTAAGGCAATTTATTTAAAACGTCAATTTGGATGTATCCATCCAAATTACATCCTAATAACTTTCTGATTTTGATTGATTTTGAATAACATGTTACTAATACATGATAAACTGAATACCGTCCTTCCACTCATCAAACCGAGTACGATGTACAGTAGTGATATCAAAGTTTTGCATATCTGTGCACACGAAATTAGAACTTTTTTCTTTTAGAGACGAAGACATATTGATTCTACTCATTTTTTTTTTGTTTAAGGTAGCATATTTTAGTTCATACATATTTATTTTTACATAACGTCCAAACCTACATCCCAAAAATTTATAAAATTAAGAGTTTAATGCTTGAATCAACATCCACGGTTCACCTTATGGAATACTAGCTTTTCGCCTGCGGCTTCGCCTGTGTGGTATTCCACACATCGCTTTATCGCGGATATGATTAATTTTTTCATCCCGCGGGAACTACTCACTTTATCGGGATAAAAAGTATCCTATGTCTTAATCCAGGGTATATTCTACCTATATACTCCGTTCAGCTGTTTCACCGTGATTGAGCAACAAACAAACAAACATCCAAACTTTCGCATTTATAATTAGTTAGATACAGAAACAAACACGTTACAGGGTGTGAACCCATCGCCGTTAAAATGTGCAAAACTATAGATGTTATTTTGATGGAAATTCCCTCAGTCGCCTTTTACGACACCCACGGGAAGAGACGGAATTCTATTTGGGTGGCGACACCACACAGCGCAAAACACATTTTTATTTTTGTAATATTTTTCTTTGTTTGATATGAGCCTGCGATAAAATGAACTTTTAATGCAATACTGTTACCACGGGCCCGGTTGGTAGTTACTCCAATTTAATTATAATATTGCTTGTTTGTTTGTTTTCAGAGTCAATTTGAAGACCTTCAGAGTGAATGCAAGAGAGTTAAAGAAGAATATGATAAAGTAACCATTAATTTGAAAAAAATAAAGGCAATTAAATAATTTAATGAATTTTATTTCCTACAGCTTTTACAGAGTGTACACACTTAATGTTTTTGCTATTCAAATTTAGATTAGGTATAAAAATAGAAGAAAAATTTGGCTGGATTGATAATAGATATTGAGCATTTTGACGACCGATTGGTGTAGTGGATAGTGACCCTATCAGCGTTGCGGGTTCGAATCCCGCGAGGGGTAAATGTTTGTGTGATGAATACGAACATTTATTCCCGAGTCTTGGATGTTTATATAAATATTTATGTATGTTTATCCGTTTATCTTGTATCCATATTTTGCTTAGTTTGGGACTAGATGATTGGTGTAAGTGTCCGAAATATTTATTTATTATTTATTTATCCAATAAATTATGAATTTTATTGGGTAAATTTTACCAACTGCAGCATAAAGTTGTATTAGCCGTATAATTCTGTCTTGGCCTCCATTCAGTTTCCTGTTTTCGCTCTCTCCTTCCAATGTCTTCCTCACATTAGCCGACTCTTCATTAGTAAACGCTTTATTGTGCTTCATAAAATTTAAAAATTATAATAACTTTGTCTTAAAATTAAGTACAAAGACAGACTTATCCCATAAAGGCCTCACTTCCAGTCTCCCTAGGTAGGTATTTTCCAAAGAACAGATTGACTGAGCACACACATAACAGACACTAGAATAAGCTAGAACTAAACATACGACCTACCTAAATAAATACAAAGATATAACTTATAATCGAACCTTAGAACGTAAACGATTAGAAGGGAGTGAGTATTAAATTTGCGAAGGTGGTTGCATAGACGCGTTGGTGCACATAGTGATCCTGCACCTTGGACCGAACAGAAAGGATGGAAATGGGGCGTAGTAGAGGAGGATGAAGGCTTTTTTTGGAAGGGAATTAATATGGGTGTACTTACAATATGAGGGAAAGAGGCAGGTTTTTAGAGAGTGGTTTAGATCATGCGTTAGAAAAGCAGAGATAAAATTGATTACCTGCCTGTCGAAGTAAGCATGTCTAGAATTAGACCATCAAATAGAAATATACTTCCCAAATACACAAATTCTTTCACGTGTTCAATTTTTATACCATCCAACATGACATTAGATTAAGTCAGATAAGATAAGAATCTTATCTTCCCTTCCCACAACCATATAACCTTCGTCTTACTCACATTTATTTTCTTTACTTTCTTTGTAAATTCTCCATTAATTAGGGACAGAACCGGTCTTTCGCCGACGCAGCAATTAGTACCTGGTCTTCGGCTTACAATAAGCATTTGACCAAGTCACCCATTCAGACAACTATCCATAAATAGATTGAACATGGCGACGCGATGCAACCTTATCGGACACCCCTAGAGATGGCACCATTTATCCTAATACAGGCGCTGGATCCCTCATACAAGGACTTCACCGGTTGCTGTCCAATCTACACTTGGACAGTGTCGACCATAATTACTCCTAATCACTCTGGCTTGTTCTAAGACCAAAAAAGCACAGTAGGCTTTTTGATGTACAACCAGCACTAGTAGCATGACAGGCGCGATAAACGTTTATGTCGCGCGGGATAATATTTATCCTGCTTATTCACTTGGACGAAATATACAACTACACTACTCCACTCATTCCTACTTCACGCGCGACAAATGATGTCATGCTACGGGGGCAGATGTTTTTCGACTATAATCGGAATAGAGCTGGGGGTCTCCTATCTAACGAAAATTTGTTTTGTTTATAATTGACAAAGAAAAATGCAAAAGAAAAAATCTGAAGTTACGGCAGTCCGAAGCTATTTTCCCGTGATCCATGCATCCCATCAATCCTTCCAATCTGAATACAATTCTATACTGCATCAGCACTAAGGTCGGTTTTACTCTTTTACCCAATAGTAAAAGAGTAAATATTAGTCCAGTAAGGATACACTTTTTAACTTGTATAATCTGAAAGGCCGTAATTTTTTGCACATGGATAGAGTAGGTACCTGTCATTGATAGAATATGTTTTCTAACAAATGGACAGCTTTCTTTAGATACACTGTTCTTCTACAAAAAAGTAGGAATTTTCAGATTATAGGACGTTACACCACATAAATTACCTATGTGTTTTTACTGGAATACAACACCGTGGACAAAAGTCATTCAATTAATCGCGTACCAAATTCACATAAGCAAATGTGGTTGTTGACTAACACAAGTGTCCCTGAAGCCTCACATAAATCATCACGGTACACAATTGTACGATTTATTCAAAGAAAACGTAAAAAAGATAGTTCTCTTAGCGGTCAGAGCTCGAATAATAATATGTACCTAAAGTTTAAAAAACTAAGAAAACCCGAGAGTTGGGAAAATATGGGCTAAAGGAATATTAGAACTATCAAAATAATCGGTCTAGGTAAGTCTCAGAATACGGAACGAATAGGTAAGTAGGTATAGCGTAGTATAATATATGCAAAGGCTTTATTTTCTTTACTACTGTTTAAACAATAACTCGTTTTTATCAGGGGTTCGAAAACAAAGAAATACCTACTTCCTTGAAGTTTTGACAATTGTAATTTAGACGCGTCAACTTCTTTCTTTTAAACCGATTTCCAACAAAGGAAGAGGTTATAAATTTGAATTTTGATTATTCTTTCTTTATATACAGGTATCTCTAGATTTAACCCTTTTAAATTTCATCAACAAATATCATATCGTGGAAGTCGGTTGTGGAATGCAGTGCATTTATTATTATTAACTAAGTTTAATAAATATTATGTTCAGTTCACACAACACAATATTATATTAGTGCTTCTTTTTCTTTTGTGGGTTTATTCTACGGACTGTATTTTACTTTTTATTATATAAGATAGAATAATAAGCGATTGATAATTCATCTTTGGAAAATGCCCTAATAATAGACACCCGCAGGTACCTACATGTTTCATTTAAGGGACTTACTCGTACATCTGGTGACCTGAACAATGTAAGAGCAGAGGAAATCAAATTCAATTCATTTATGGCTGTAGTTATGTGTACATAATGCGTCTTGTTTCTCAGTAAAAGATTCATGTTTACTTAGTCGTCACGTGGCTGTTGCGAGCGCCATATAAAGAAAGAGGAGCACTTACTTGCTACTAAAGTTAGATAGAGACCAACGACGCGACGTAAATTAAATTAGATACTCGACTCGACGGATAGAGGACGTTACTTGAATGAATCGAGTGTTTGGATTTGGATATACATATATAAAATGTATTATATGCTAAAAATCCAGTTGTAACCTACTATTTAGCGTAATACCTACTTGTGGATGGAAGCTCAAGAGAATACACAGGCAAAGTTCTCAAAAAAAATAACTGGCCGTTCATACGCTGTGCACTACACGAACCATTCCGAGCCACTTTGCACCTCTTCTAGCTCAGAAACTATTTGACATACATTTGTACATAGGTATTATTTTATCTTGACAATGAGATGCTTATCATTACATAATTATCAAATACTACAAACTGTAACTTTAATAGATCTTGATACCCTCAAAAAAGCCGATTTGGCAATCACTCACTTACTTCAAGCAGGCCTAGAGACTTGAAATTTTTATGTTTCGAGAAGCTTATGTGCACATTGGGAAAAGTCAGAAATTGATCAAGTGTGAGTCGGGATGGTCTCAATCTTGAGACAAATTTTTTATACTTTATTGCATATACAGGGCGTCCCAAAGTTATGGGACATGAAGGGGAAGTACCTTAAATATCGTAGATAGTGAATTTTGCTCAAAGAAGACTTTATGTTATTTTTAAAAGTTAGTAATTCTGCATTCATAGATTTTCTAAAAATTATTTGCTTCGGCTGGGAATCGAACCGACTCAAATGTGAAAAAAAAAACACCCTACTTTTATGATGCCAATCGAAAGAATAGCTAAAAAATAATAACTCTGCCTAAGTAACATAGTATTTTAAAAGAAAGGAACAACATAAAATGATTGAGTCAAATTTCAAGAAAGTTATTTATTGCCGACGACGTTCGAAAAGTAGCGATATTATCATTCCAAAGATAGCATTGATTATTCGTAAATAAGTACCCACTTCATAAAATAGGTACTAACATAGTTTTCCTTATTATAAGTGCACGTGTAGATGAAATGATAAAACTTGTATTTCAATACGTCCTCTGTAAGCTAGACAGAAGGCAAATTAAAAACAAAAATAAATAATTTATAATTTGAAAATGGAACAGTTTATGACAGCGTTTGTTTGAATGCATACTTTTTAAGATATTTTAAAAAGAAGTGATATTTTTAAATGTTGTTCTTAAATTTGAAAATGGAACAGTATGTGCGAGCGTTTGTTTTTCGGATATTGATCTGTTTAGTCTCAATTCACTTACACAAGTGTTATTGTGTTAATTTATTGCGAACATGGCATATCAAGTAAGTTTTGATCTAATGGAAGCATATTTTTTGAACGATAAAGATATCTCTAGAAGTTTGCGGTGGTATGGCGTAAAATATCCTGATAGACAAATACCGTCTCGTAAAGTTTTGAAAAGGCTTGTGAACAATTTGAAAACTCTGGGACGTTTCGATAAACGCCCAAGAAAACCACAGCAAGAAAACCATACGATCAACGACGAAGAACTTGGTATTTTAATTTACTTTTCGGCTTTTCCGAAAGCATCGGTGAGAGAAGGAGAACATGAAATTGGAGTTTCAAAAAGTAAAATACACCGTGTATTAAAAAAACACGGTTTTAAGAGTTATGTTGAAGGACGATTGGTTCAAAAATTACTTCCGGGCGATACAGAAAGGAGAAAAAATTTCTGTCTTGATATCCAGGCACGATTGCTCGAAGATCCAAATTTTTTGGATAATATTATTTGGACAGACGAATCTAACTTTAGCAATAACGGTATGTATAACCGCAACAATAATCGTATTTGGTCTAAAGAAAATCCCCTACGAGTGACTGAAACTAATAACCAAGTGCGTTTTTCACTCAACTGTTGGTGCGGACTTTTAAAAAACCGGGTTTTCTTAATCCATTTTTACCAAGGAACCTTGAACACAGAAAAGTATTTAGGAATACTTCAAATTTTAAGGGATAAGATAAGAAACCATTCCGCGGCGGAGCAAGAAAACTTAATTTTCCAACAAGATGGAGCTCCGGCTCATAATAGTCGGAGAGCAGCAGATTTTCTAAATGAATGTTTTCCTACATGGATTGGTACAAATGGACCGATTAGATGGCCGGCCAGATCCCCGGACCTCACACCATTAGATTTCTTCTTTTGGGGATACGTGAAAGATATGCTATACAAAAAGCGATACGAGAACGTAGGCGAGTTGCAAACAGAATTGTGCCATATCACATCGAGTGTTCACCATAAAATGATTAGAAAATCAACAGGCAGCGGGCTCATTAAAAGATTGGCGATTTGCGTAAGACAAGAGGGATCACATTTTGAGCATTTAATTAATTAATTTACAAAAAAATACCTACTTAATTGACTACGGCAGTTTCATGTATGTTTTTTATTTGATTAAAATGATTAATTTCACGTTGTTCCTTTCTTTTAAAATACTATGTTACTTAGGCAGAGTTATTATTTTTTAGCTATTCTTTCGATTGGCATCATAAAAGTAGGGTGTTTTTTTTTTCACATTTGAGTCGGTTCGATTCCCAGCCGAAGCAAATAATTTTTAGAAAATCTATGAATGCAGAATTACTAACTTTTAAAAATAACATAAAGTCTTCTTTGAGCAAAATTCACTATCTACGATATTTAAGGTACTTCCCCTTCATGTCCCATAACTTTGGGACGCCCTGTATATATGTCGTAGATGGGTGTGATGTGTAGATGACCGGGACGGTGCCAGTAAAGGGTTGCTCGGGCAATGGCGACAATATTGCAAGCTACTATAGGCGAATAGATATCGTATTCACATTCACATAGTAAACATTTGCACCCCCCTCATGCCATACAACTTGGCCTCCGCGTGCAGTCTGTGGAATTTGTCGCGGTTCTGCGAACTCTCAGCTGATGTAGGTCGATGTAGGAATTGGGCGCCGTAGAGAGGATGAGGTTCAGGGTCGTAGGTTTCAGGCCCCTACCAGGACTGCAGCCACTGATGAACGGTGAAGAAGGTGAAGGACAGGAATAAGGTATAGGCACTTGTAAAACTGAATACTGTTATAATAATTTAAAGAAATAAAGGAAGAATGGAAATAATAGTCTAGCTCGCAAGCTGCGTCAAGACTCCCTAGTTTTTGAAAATAATTTAGAATTCAGAATTTTGAATAATGTTCCAAAAAAGAAAACGCCAAAGAGATTACCGAAAAGAAGACAGAATTTAGAAGAGGTTGTACACCTCGTTACAAATTCAACCGGACCTGGTATTCAATTCCTCCTTGCTCAAATCCCATGATCAACTTCTTATTAGCTAACGACTCACCGGATTCTTCCAAGCGTCGGTGATAATGGTAGTCAAATCACTCACAGTCTTAGATGTGTTCAGTGAAGCTCCGACTCCTTTGAAGGCTCGTAGCAAAGTCCCTGTCATTTTCGATGTGCGGACCTTATATTAACGTCGTCACCGCGCCATTTCCGGCGATACCAGCGCCACCAGGGGTCCTTCACACTAACCGCGTATTATGATAGTCAGTTGACTGTTTGAATAATGAATTCTATCGCTAATTTATCTCTATCTGCGACACGGCCATACTGACACGTCACACGACCACGTGTGATGGGAACGTCGCTGGTAATCTCATGTAAGAGGTAATACGCTACCATAAACTGCAAAACTAAAAATTTGCACACCGTTCGGCCTATTCTGACAATGGTATCGATTCGGATGTACAACAACTAAACTAATGTCTTCTCAAAATATTACCTTCCAACTTGCACGTCAGCTTACTTTACATTGGACATAATTTCTATTTGCTCTACGAATATCGCTTTACATTTAAGACTCTATGCAACGTAGAGTCACATGTGCGACTCTATGTTAAACTCTGTCTAGGTACTTCAGGTGTGTGAATAAACTACACATAAATGCACCGAGTGAGAAAACTAAGCTTTTAAACTTAAAAATTTGAATTGTGTCTAAGTTTCAATTACGAAATCTTTATTTAACCATGTCATAAAAATTTTAATTCAATTTTATTACATCTCTAGCTGGGTACTACACAACGTAATGTCATACTGTCTGTCTGTCTGTCCAATAATACTCAAAATTCATCCACCATCAGCGTAAAGACACAAATTGTTCACTTCAGTTCAGTTGTTTTCAAGTTATTTGAGGCAAAATCAATACGCAATAAAATCGTAACGAATCCCAGGTTACTCTAACATAAGGAACATCATGGGTGTTCATCATATTTCGACCCAATTTGTAATTAGATTCCATCAGTAAATACACGGGTAATTGACCACAAAACTTACAATGTCGAAACACAGTTGAAATCAAAACAATAGAAAACAAGATTACATACCTTCAGGTCCAAGTCTTAAACTTAATCTCTTAAATCTTACTTCAACATTCCTCAGTATTGCTTGATGTCTCGTGATATGCAGCTACAAAACATCTGACCTTACTTTTGGTTATTTTAAAATAAATTATTCTGGGTTAATTAACACTGAAAAATACAAAAAAAGCAGCACAGAAACAAGAAACAAATAGACGAAGAATGGTAGGAATGAAAAAAGATGTCGCAGACGACAGTTTCAAATCGCTCACTGTTGTGACAAAATTTTTCAGTCGGTTCGATTTTACGACAGTCCCTTTTGTAGGACGTTTTTACTGTATGTATGTCTGTATTCATCATACAAACATATACCCCTAGCGGGATTCGAACCCGCGACCTTTTGGTATAGCAGCAGAGTTTCTAACGACTACATAAAAGAGGTCGTATGCCGATATTATTGCAAATTACTTTAGGCAAATAGACAACGTATTCACATTCGATTATGATCATGGAACCCGACATTGCTTACTGGTGAAAAGTAAACATATGCACGCCCCTCATGTATCGTGTCGTGTCGATCGTGTCGTGAGTCGTGTCGAGTCGTGTCGTGCTCGTGTCGATCGTGTCGTGAGTTGTGTCGTGTCGTGTGTGTCGTATCGTGCGTGACGTATCGGGTCGTGTTATCGGTCGTGTCGTGTCGGTCGAGAGCGTGTCGTATCGTGTCTTGAGCCGTGTCGAATGTCATGTCGTATGTCGCGTCGTCTGTAGGGCTTGAAATATTCGCCCAATTTTACTATTCGAATATTACGAATAGTTCAATCGCTACTATTCGAATATGACGAAGTTTTCGAATATTTTCTATCTAAAAAACAAAATAAGTAAATATAGCACATAATTCGTAGATTTTATAAAGTTCACAGACATCAAAGTAACATCGACTGGTTTGTAAAGAAAAAACTAGGTTTTTCTAAAATGATTATTAGGTTTAATAAATAATCGGACTATTATTGACCAGGAAAACACATAATATTTTAGTAACAAATAATATAATGTGTGCTTCTCTGAACTTCAACACTATTTTTTTTTGTTGGCCTTATCCTGCGATCAGTCGGTGACTATGAGCAGATTTGTTCTTTTAGGGCTTTGTCGGGGGAATGCATACCCCAATGGATATAGCTACTCGTATTTGCATTCATAGGTTGTCCAGGATTATTCGTCTTTTCAGGCGTCTTAGGCTATCAGGTATAGTCAACTGGACTGCTAGCTTCTTGGGATGGTCTGTCAGCCGGGTTTTGTATGCTTTGGAGTAAGCTTTGATCTCCTCGCTCACTGTGTTAATTTCCAGGTAGTGGTGGATCTCCGTGTTCTTAATAAACCATGATGCATTGGATATTTGTTTCAGGATATTATTTTGTACCCTCTGCACCATCATTATATTTGAATTGCAGGCGGAGCCCCACAGTTGGATACCGTAGGTCCAAATGGGCTTCAGTACCGTTTTATAAATTAGCAACTTATTATCAAGTGATAGTTTAGAGTTCCTCCCAAGCAACCAATACATGCCCTTGTCTTTCAGATTTATTTCTTCTCGTTTTGTCTGGATATGCTTCCTCCAGATCAGTCTACGATCCAAATGCATCCCAAGGTACTTAACCGATTCGTTGTGAGACATTTGACTGCACCCAAGAAGACTGGTGAGCAATTCTCTCTTCTTAGGGTAAAAGTGACATGGACGGACTTTGACACACTAGCTGCTATTCTCCACTTTGCGAGCCACCCTTCAATCTCATCTAGGCTGCTTTGCAAAATTTTTGATGCATGATCTTAGGGCATGTGCTGGAGGTAAGAATCGCCGTATCATCGGCAAATGTAGCTACTGTTACTCCAGGATTCTGTGGTAAGTCTGATGTGAGTATGGTGTAAAGTACGGGTCCAAGCACCGAACCCTGGGGAACCCCTGCTAATATACTGTAGAATGCCGATGTACAGTCGCCCTCTTTAACCTGGAATATCCTCTCGGAGAGATAAGATTTCAGCACCCTGATGAATGTGTGAGGTAATAATAATTTCACCAAATAGAGGAGGCCCTTGTGCCATACTCTATCAAAGGCTTGTTGCACATCCAGGAACGCGGCCGAACAATATTCCTTGCGTTCCAATGATCCTCTAATGGAACTGCATACTCTGCGAACCTGTTCTATGGTTGCGTGCTCTCTCCGGAAGCCAAACTGATGGTCAGGTATAATACAATTTTCAGACAGAGCAGCCATCAATCTGTTTAGTAGGACCCTTTCAAACAGCTTTGACACTATCGGCAGTAGACTTATTGGTCTATATGACGCTACTTCGTGAGCCGGTTTAGCGGGTTTATGTATCATGATGATCTGTGATACCTTCCATATTGCCAGGAAGCAGCCGACCCTCATGATGCCATTAAAAAGTATGGTTAGGTGCATGATCGCTTTGCGTGGAAGTTGCAGCAGTACAGTTTTATCGATCAAGTCAAAGCCTGGTGCCTTTTTGTTGGCCATGTTCTTCACGTTTCTGACTACTTCCTGAGGCGTCACAGCCTTTAAGGGAAGATCAAGTTGAAAGTCTTGTTGGAGTACATTGTTTATATCCGTCTCATCACTGTTAGGGTTGGCACTATTTACATTTTTCTTTTTTTTTAAAATACTATTTCAAGGTGATTAGCAAACGCTTCAGCTTTCTCTCTTTTAGTCCGAGCCCAGGTATTCCCTTGCGGGCGTAGGGGGGGTTTATGTAGTGTCGGTCGATTGTGATCCTTACATGCCCGCCACAGTGAGTAGTTCGTTGCGCTTGCGGCAGTAAGTGACTCCAAATAGTCTTACAGGGTTGCATTTCTGGCTTCCGCTATGGCCTATTACGCAGTTCCCGAATAGCTCTATTTAAGGCGGTTTTATCAGCTGGGTGTCTACTGGTGTGCCATATCCTACGTGGCCTTCTTTTGTCTAGTATTTTCTGTTTTATTTCTCTAGGCACAATGATTTGCCTTGGAGTGGGGTTTGTATCCTCGGGAGTGCTTTGCCAACAAGCGTTCTGAACACTGGTCATGAAACTTTCAGCGGCGTTATTGATGTCGCTTTCTTTAACACTAATAACAAATTAAATCAACTTCTATCTAAGTATAACTGAGAACATTGAAATTCTCTTATTAACACAAATAAAATCAATAAAGTGGCAGAATACGAAAGATTTTGGCGGCCAAAAAGCCCAGCTTGACCCTTAGTGAACGAATGACAGTCTAATTGATGATTTTTCCAGTAGCGAGAATTTAATTTTGGAGTTATTTTGTTCAATTCACGGTTGTATTTATTTTATTATTAAAGTTTATTAGTTAATATTCGAAAAGTTCGAAAAATTCGAATAATATTCAAATATTCGAATAATACGAATATTCGAATACCAAGCCCTAGTCGTATGTCGTGTCGTACGTCGTGTCGGTCGTGTCGTGAGTCGTCTTATCGTGTCGTGAGTCGTGTCGTGTCGTGTCGTGAGTCGTGTCGTGTCGTGAGTCGTGTCGTGTCGTGAGTCGTGTCGTGTCACGTCGTGTGTCGTGTCGTATCGTGTCGTGATCATGTCGTATCGTGAGTCGTGCGTGTGGTATCGTGAGACGTGTCGTGTCGTATCGTGTCGGTCATGTCGTATCGTGTCGTGTCGTGTCGTGAGTCGTGTCGTGTCGTGTCGTATCGTGTCGTGTCGTGAGTCGTGTTGTGTCGTGTTGTGTCGTGTGTGTCATGTCGTGTCGTATCGTGTTGTGTCGTGTGTCGTGTGTGTCATGCATGTCGTGTCGTGAGTCGTGTCGTGTCACGTCGTGTGTCGTGTCGTATCGTGTCGTGATCATGTCGTATCGTGAGTCGTATCGTGTCGTGAGTCATGTCGTATCGTGTCGTGAGTCGTGTCGTATCGTGTCGTGAGTCATGTCGTATCGTGACTCGTGTCGTGTCGTATCGTGTCGGTCATGTCGTATCGTATCGTGTCGTATCGTGTCGTATCGTGTCGTATCGTGTCGTATCGTGTCGTATCGTGTCGTATCGTGTCGTATCGTGTCGTATCGTGGCGTGAGTCATGACGTATCGTGTCGTGAGTCGTGTCGTGTCGTGTCGTGTCGTGTGACGTGTGTGTCATGTCAGTCGTGTCGGATCATGTCGTGAGTCGTGTCGTGTCGTGAGTCGCGTCGTATCGTGTCGTGAGTCATGTCGTATCGTGTCGTGCGTGAGTCGTGTCGTGTCGTGTCATGAGTTGTGTCGTGTCGTGTGACGTGACACGACACGACTCACGACACGATACGACACGACTCACGACACGACACGACACGACACACCCACGTCACACGACACAACACGACTCACGATACGACACGACTCACACACGACACGACGCGACTCACAAACGACACGACACGACTCACACACGACACGACACGACCGACACGACACGATACGACACGACACGATACGATACGACACGACACGACACGATACTACACGACACGACATGACCGACACGATACGACACGACACGACTCACGATACGACACGATTCGCGACACGATACGACACGACACGACACGACAAGACACGACAAGACACGACAAGACACGACAAGACACGACACGACACGACTACTCGTGAGTGAGTGTCGTGTCGTGAGTCGTGTCGTATCGTGTCGTGTTGAGTTGACGTCAACCCAGTACCTCCACAGCTGGATCTGAGTAACTAGAGTTTTGTATTGAAATCTGATTGCACACAGTTTTAGACATTTCTTTTTAATGACTTGTAAAATTGGAAAATACAGAATTCGTCGTGTAGTAGTAGCAGAAGTCGCCCAAGAAGCACGACCCAGTGCAGCGATACCAGGGCAACCCTGTCGACAAACTGAGTACATCAACATTTAGTCAATCAAATCATAGCGAACCCTGTAACAATTTGATTACTAGTAAAGCACAGCTACATTCCAAAACGCCTAATCGATACAAAAAGTACATTCGAGAAGAAAAGTTTTACCATTTTTAATTTCAATCATTGTAAGTGAACATTTTCTTGTGTAATTATTATTATTATATCGTTTATTCTTTCAGTATGTTTATTGCAGTATATTTTATGCTGAACAGCATCCTGATGACAGGATTGCCATGATTATATCCAAATAGTGATCATAGTGACGGTGGGATTGGAGAATAGAATGAAACATCTTGTTTTAAATAGATTGATATGACTGTCATAAGATTTAAGAGATTCCTTATAAAGGATGTTAAATAAACTGCGAGTCATATGGTAAGGGGTTAGTTGAGTCTAGCATACAAGATAAATACAAAAAAAAAAACAAAAAAATATTTGTTTTCTTTTCAAAGTTCGGGCGAATTTTTTATCCTTCATATATCCCCTTTTCAATTGACTTCAAAAAAGGAGAAGTTTATCAATTTCGTTGTGACTCCAACAGGTGGAGGGGCTCAGGAGGCGCAAGTGTAGTAGTTTAATAGCGAGTAACCACTCGCTTCCCGCCCCGTTAGAGGGTGACACCAATGCCTTGGAAAAATTCTCAATCCAAAAATTTTACTCCATATGAAGGTTCAATTCGGTTGTATTTATGTATGTTACCTCAGAGCTCAGTCATTTATAAACCAATTCGGAGAATCCTTTTTTATTCTCCTGGACATACTTCCAGCATGGTCCTATGTTCATGATAATCCTGTTCTGATGAACGCTATGATCTATGACGAATTGAGGGAAACCGTCACATAATAATATTATAGGCATACATAATAGCGATTTTGATTTTTAAACTAACGAGTCAAGAATTTACATTCAGAAATGGAACCTGACTGAAATTTTTGGTGGTTCAATTATCGTGTAGGCCTTTCTCAGGAACAATAAAAGTCATTGTTCTTTTGGTCCGCCATGACTATTCCATAGCTAGCAGGGCAATGAGCGGAGACCTCGGTGCTGCTGGGACGATGCACGCACCTCATTCAGTGGTAGCGTGATAACTTGCGATATAGTTTATCTCTATCGTGGTAATCTGTCAAAAAGAGTCAAAATAAGTGAGTGTCAAAATAACAATCGTACTGCAGCATTTTGACAGATGCGCGCTATGGCTATGTTTTACTGTTCCGTGGCTATAGCTATGGCTATAACTTGTGATAAATTGTTGCTATATAAAGGATGATGGAAAGTTTGGGCCATCAAGTTAATGCAGCGCTGAAACTAAAGTTGCGGGAACCCACAACACTGAAATTAGATATACAGACTTCTATATTCAAAGGTACGAGTTTTATACGATATAATCTCAAATTACGTTCAAGCTCAGGATATCCATTTTCGAAAAACCTGTCTCTCGTGTCACCTAAGTACCTACTTTGACATTAACCTAATATAAAAGAAACCGCAAATCTAACGACGTATCACTGAGATACGTCCGGACAAAGACTGGACACACATAACATAACTTATACTTAGTCAAACACCATAACTTATAGTAAAATGCTTATTAATATTGAAATATTTTAAAATATTTATATGTAGGTATGTATACAAAGCATTATACTTATTAATTTTTATAAGTTATTTGAAGACCTACAAAGAGCAATATTACGTATTTATTATATATACATGGGGCACACTAAAAGTTTTTCACTTCTAGCTAATCGGAACTATTTGAATTTCGAATGTTATATTTTTTAAAGGACTTGCAACCTTCTTAGTAATAAAAAAAATTGGCGGGAAATCATTTGTCAATTGTTTTCATCACACATCAAAGTTCTACGTATACAACGAAAATGGAATTAAGTCGAAAAGATTTTAGAGCGATGATTTTTTATGATTTTAAAAGTTCTCTCTCTCCGCAAGACTGTGCCGCTCGTTTTCAAAATGCTTTTGGGAGAGAAGCATCTTGTTTGAGCACCGTGAGGCGATGGTTTGCTGAATTTGAGAGAGGGCGGGTCTCTTTACATGACAAAGTGGAGGGCTGCCTTCAACTGCCGTCAACGAAAATAATGTGGCTACTGTTAAACGGCTGATTGAAAAAACCCGCGGATTACCTATGAGACAATTCGAGGACTACTGGAGATTGGTATGAGCCAAATACAGAACATTTTACACGAAGAATTAAAAAAAAACAGCAATCTTGTGAATGGGTGTTTGAGAATGAGAACAGGCCAACAAAAGTGAGGCAGGTGAGAAACATTGGTAAAAAAATGATCGCGTTTTTTTTTTCTCAGCTACGGGTCCCATCTGCACAATTCCACTTGAAGATCAAAAGAGTTAATGCTGAGTGGTATTCTACCATTTGTTTAACCAGGGTGTTAGAAAAAGTTTGCGAAAGACGACCAAATAGCCGCGTTCTTCTACATCATGACAACGCTTCTTCACACACGGCCAACAAAACAAAGTCATTTTTAGCTTCCGAAAAAGTACAACTCGTCACCCACCCTGCACATAGTCCCAACCTAGCACCCTGTGATTTCTGTATTTTCCCCAAAATCAAAGATTTGATGAGAGGTTTCACTTTTACCAACTCCGAAGAGGCAGATCAGCACATAGAAAACATGCCTTCAGATCTGTGGTCCTTCTGTTTTAAAAAATGGTTCGATCGCATGAAAAAATGTTTAAAATGTAAAGGAGAGTATTTTGGAAAGGAATAAACATAATATTTTGGTTATAACATGTTGTTTTTCTAAGTTACGCAAATCTTTTAGATATGACCTATGCAGTCTAATTGTTAATAACATAATATTTCTAAAGATATTTTGCTTTATGTAGTTATCTATCTAATTGTTGTTATTTGTCAAGTTGTCTAGCCTTTGTTAACCCGCGAGGAAAAACCACGGGTGTTATGTGTTTGACGGTGTTGTGCGGTGTGTGTGTAGTCTTTGTCCGGGCGTACCTACCTATTAGGTAACTTCAGTAACGCTTGGTCCATTTTTTAAGAATATTTTAACTTTTTTAAGAATGCTATGTTTGACAAAAATCGGTTAACCTGTTTCATAGATATAGCTGATTTGGTTTATCAGGATGATGCCTATTTTCGCTTGTTTCGACGGAGGTTTTCTAAATTTTTAATTTATAAGTATGTCGCAAGCAAATAAATAAGTATGAAGTAGGTATGTAATTTTACTCATTTCGTGTTAGGCACACATTGTTTTGAGATTTACACTCGCAATTTTAAGTACGTATGGTCCTGCTTCAAAAAGTATATTAAATACATTTAATGTCAGTTTATTTTCCAAAATAGAATGATTGATTACCTATATTGGGACTTGTAGATTTTTTTCAGTTGTGAACGAATTTGATGCCTACTCCATAAACAATCCTAGTGTAGGTATAGTTACTATACCGATTTTTTTTGTTTCGTAGCTACTCACCTACACTCGCAATTTTCTTCTGAAACTGATTGATATAATTAACTTCCCAATTCAAAAACTTGTTTTATTATTTTTGAAATTTGTTTCTTGAATTAAAAATTACATTCATAAGCGTCGTAAGGCTAGAAAAATAATAGTAGCGTATACATTTTAGTCGTTAGTTACAATACTTGGTACCTATTGGTACGCATAGTTACACACATCACACCTTAAAATTCACATTTTTTTTTATTTATATTGATCTAGAATGAGGGATATCGTTAATAGGGTCCGCGGAGGATCCACCACCCCCGTTTCTATAATTTTCTATGATCCTTTCTAGTAGAATAGCTTTGTTATCCTGTCGTGGCGGTGATTGACAGTTTAATAACATTCTTTGCAAGTAGGGTAACTTTAACTATCTCAAGTGCAGTCGCTTTATGGCAGTTGGAATAATGACAGTTGCGAGATAATGGACACAGGCAAGGGTGGAGTATGAGTGGAATAGGGCCGGCCGTACTCAGAAAGAGCGTGCCGCCCCGGGCTGCGACTTGGGCGTGTAGCGCTCCACCTGCTAAAGCTCCGGGCCGTGCGAGGGAGATCACAATAGCCTCTATGCACTGTTAGAGAAAGACACATTCAGAGGGCGGGGCTTGTCTAAGCCTCATCTCGTAACCGGTGCGCCCACGATCACGCTCATTCGCCTCTCGGTTAGCGTCCGCTATGTAAACGTCCCTTGTTGTGAATCTAAACAAAATCAGTCAGTCGTCGTTTTGTTGCCGAAGGAGCAACTTGTCGAGGTACGCGGTCGCGGGTTGAGTATGTTGTGGCAGTGAACGTGGCCCATAACGATGCACGCGTTGTTTGGCGAACAGAGCCCATACGCGTATCGTGGAGGAGCAACTGGCGGATACCCCGCTAGCGTCACACCCTATGCCTATGATCAATACCGGTATGGGTATGGGGCACCATACCTTCATCCACATCAACAACATGTCGGAGCACCTAAGGATATGGTCAAGCCGCCTTATTCGTACATAGCCCTTATCGCCATGGCTATTCAAAATGCGCCTGACCGTCGTATTACACTCAATGGTATTTATCAATTTATAATGGAAAGATTCCCTTACTATAGAGAGAACAAACAAGGCTGGCAGAACTCCATCAGACATAACTTAAGTCTCAACGAATGCTTCGTAAAAGTGGCACGGGATGATAAGAAACCCGGCAAGGGCAGCTATTGGACTCTAGATCCTGATTCCTATAACATGTTCGACAATGGCTCGTATTTAAGACGGCGGCGTCGATTTAAAAAGAAGGATGCATTGAAAGAGAAAGAAGAAGCTTTAAAACGGCAACAGCAACTACAACAAGCGCAAGAGGCGCTCGCGGCACAGGAGGCACTGAGCGCTGCGGATGCCTTAGGACAACCGCGCGATATCAAGCCTGATGTGAAACCTCGAATTTTCGAATGTCGACCTAAGCGCGAACCTGGGGCGGAATGCACGCGATACGACAAACCGATTGACGCTCTTGATGAATTTAGTGAACCTAGGTTGCCACCTTCAGCCGTTTATTGTTCACCGCAGACTTATACACTTGCCGCTGAAGACTTTCGTGCGGCGACGACTGGCTGGTACGCGGCGCCTGAACCGCCAGCCGAGCAGTTGCCGCCGGCATTCCGTGATCTGTTTGAGCCACCGAGTTGCCAACTGGCAGGTTTTCGGGGCGGGTCACCAGCGCCTGACGCTTACCGGGCTTCGCCCCCGCCGCATCACCACTATCGCAACCCAGCGCCTTCCTACTATCACCACCAAGCGTGCGTTGCTGCCGCACCTGCGCCTGCACACAAGTCCTACTGAGATACTGCCCTCAGGTGAGGCTCTATAATATTATTATGTCAAGGCTCTGCGAATTTTCCATGGTCCAGCATTCGCGATTTGCGCTGTGCGAGTTGCGCGATTCTACTCCTGTGACTGAGGAGTGGTCACAGGTGTACTTCGGGGCACTTCGTGACGTAGTTGTGGTTGCAGGAGGCCGGCATCACACGGCGCCGAACGGATTTAGCCGCACGCGTCAGTTCCAGAGCGGAGATAAATATAGCGCAGTAGCCGGAGATGCCGTGGAAGATAGTGGCGGCGCGTCGATAACCACTGTTTACAGATCGGCGGCCGACCCTGCCGCCTCCCGCTACGTCTACATCTATACAGGTATGTCGAAACTTCCACTGCTTTGTATAGGTAAGGTACCGACCTACCTAAATATTCCAAACAATAAATTTGTCAAGTTCGTGGAACTTTCTTCAACGAAAGAGGTATTAAATTCATTTATTTCATTACTTCCTCCCACCTATAAGCCTACATTCAGGGACTAACAATTACCACTTACATTCCGGTAAGTATACTTACCTATTTGAAATCTAATGTACCTACCTATTTTATTCTATAAAATCCTATAAGAACGATTGCTCGTTCATGATCATCAAGATCATATAAAAAAAAATAAGTAAAATGTTTGAAGGAGGTAACTGCACCTGGGTTTACTCTCCCTAAAGAATACCCTGTGGATGAGGATAGATATTTTTGTTTGTAGATGAGAAATCGTGGAACAGATAAATCGGTCTGTTGTTTCTGGCTTGTGTCTGTCAAACAAGTACACTGACCATCTGGTGACCAAGTGGCACAAACAAAATATTTTGACAAAAAATCCCGGTTAATTTTGAAAAGAAGTGTTTTTACAAGTATGTTTTGAATTTGCGAGTAGTATTATTATTAGTCCAATAATTATTTGTTCTGTTTAAAATTAAATATACATAATTAAATATTATAGTGGTAGTTATTCACTCTATTTCTATTGATTTAAGAAAAGATATCTATAGATAAGTACTTACATATTTATATACTTAGTAATAGCACAATAAATCGTGGTAATAGTAGTTAGTATTCTTTGATACCTATGAGTGAGTTCCATGTAAGAATATTTTGTAATAAGTATACTCTATCAGTTTCGTGGGGGGCTGGTTTCGGGGGGTGTTACTTATTTTGGAAAGACATTTTTATGAATCAAATAATAAATGTTAATGCACTTTTATTAGCTTGTCTGCTAGGTATGCATGTGGGTTCTTAGGTATGTAGGTAGGTCCCTATGTAAGCTAATTCAGCAAGCAAATTTTCACGTCGCTATGATTACAAAAAAAGCTGAAATAACGATGTACCTAGTGATGTGCAATGGAACCCTCCAATAGCTAATATCGAGTTTGAGAACATAGTCCTGGATTATTTTATTTTAATTATGTAGTTATTCTTATTCTTAGTTATAGACATGTTTGGTGCGATTATGGTAGGTACAAGAGCTTCGTAGGATCGGCTCCCGTTTTTCACGAGTTATTATTTATTTGTATTGTAAAATTAATTACAATAAAGCATCTATGTCCTCAAATAGATGATCAGCGTGAGCACATTTTCCACTTTTCAGCTGACTTCCACTTCACTCATCTTCACTTAAAACCTGAGTTGTAATTAAGATCCAGCGCTGATCCGTGGTGTAAATTAAAAAAGCTTTTATGATCTAGAGCGGAAATGTTACCCTTTGTGAACTATTAAAAGGCTACCGCAAACAATATTAACTTCCGATAAAGTCCCTAACTTTTAGTGCAATCCCGACCACTAAATAACTGATAGAACTAGTTTTATTTCAAAATTTAGAAAATATCATAATCATCTAAATATGTAAATCAACCAACTGTGTACACTTATATTATGTATAATACAATACAATATATATACAATTTATTATTAAAATATCACAAATAAAAAACTAGCCCCAAGTCTCTGGTTGATGGAAAGGTACCCAGAAGGCTGGCCGCATTGCCTCGCTGTATAGCGAGGCTGATTCTTTGACCAAAATATAGGCCAGCCCTCCGATCGTGGGATGCATCAACCAGACGCTCAGATAACTCCCTAAAAAGAGTGTGAGCACCCGGTCTGATAGAACTTATACATAAAATGTTGTCTAACCAATAGGGTGTATGCTTTATAGAAACGCAATTTTACCTATATATTAAAGATACTATTCATCATTATGTAGTACAAGATGCAAGAACTCCTGAAACTTCTGATAAATCGATCAATAATTTCCTATATCTTTATATTTTTGAAAATTTGAAAGTTCTTGTTACTTACATACCTACTCACGATCTTAATTTCCTACCTATTTAATGTTTGAAACAACATCCACTGTTCACCTTTTGAAATATACAGAAATGCACACGTGGCAGTGGGTGAGCCCATCGCCGTTGCAACGTGCACAATCTATAGATTGTCTTGGTGGATTGGTGTGTGTGGATTGATCTGTTTTTGATGGAAAGAAGCCTTTTACTTCACCCACGGGAACAAACGAGTAGGTTCTATTTTTTGCACATGCCGAAACCATACAGCATCAGATACCACACAACGCCTTATTCATGTCGCTTAGAACAAATAAAACTTTTCTTGCTAATATAAAGTCGATAGTTTTCCAATATTTTCAGGAGTTCTTAGCCTTTCCTATAGGCCCTTTCAATAAAAAATAATTATAGAAATCGGTTCACAACTGGCGGAGATATCGCGAAAAATACCTACTCAGTAAAGAAATTAGTCAAATTAAGAACTTCTTCTTTCAATTCCGTTAGAAACTGTCTTTCAATAGCAGTAGTTAATCATAGGAATTTGGTTAGTATAGACTCAATTTACAAATAGAACCCAATAATTTGGAATTACGTGAGATGAATTTTTTGTAGGTAACCTACATTCCTGTTGTATGCAGTTTTGATACTATTTCCCACAAACTGACCCAAAAAAGAACATTTTGTGAAAAGAAGTGGCCAAATTTCGCGACTCTACAATAAATAAGATTTGTGATCTAATGCATTCCACGGAAATATAGGTACTGAGCTAAATTTTATAATATATATAGTGTTTTTTTTTAAATATATGTACAACATTATTTCATTTCATTTAAATGTATTCTTCAGACTTGGCAATCTCGAAGTTTGATACTGTGCTGTTAAACTACCTACTTGTTTACCTAGTAATCTTCGTGATAAAGTATATATAATTAATTGGTTTACTTACGCGCATTATTAAGGTTTATGCCTTGACTCTTGTAAAAACGAAATAGTTATGGCATATGCTATACATATGAGCTATTTATTACTCGCAATGGGCAGCATTATGCTCAATTAATAATTTCAAATTTTGTTTTAACTGGGCTAAGTTCGTGAAAGTGCCCGCTTTTTTTCCGTGGAACATAAATATAGGTAAAATCATTGAATGAATATTAAATAAAATCTATTAAAAATGATATTATGGTTGGCGCAGTTCTTTGTCCGTATGTATGTTCACTACTGGTAAAAAGAGCAGTGCAAGATCCACAATCCACTGGATCTATATTTGCTGTTCTTTATTGTTAGAACGAACTGAAATGCTTACTCATTAAGAATATGACCCATATTGATCCCATCTTTTCCTTGCTAGTTACATACGAAATTTCAAATCTGTAGGTAATATGGTAGTAATTGGTATACCTTAGAATTTTGATGATCACTGAGACTAGTCGTTAGTTTGTCAGTTAGTGATGAAATATTGAAAATTTGATGGCACCTATTTCTTAAACTTATTATAGTTGGAAAGTTGTAATTTGTGTGTGTTATCGCAATATCGTGTAAAATAATAAAATAATCATAATATACCGAGTCTTGCCATAAATATTGTTACAACCAAATCATCGTTTTTTTTCTATTACACTTAATATTTATACAGGGTGAAAATTCGTGTAATGCCCATTAACCGGTGTCGCTTTCGCCCATTAACTTTCCTCAAGGAACCAGTCGAATTTAAGCAACGTTTCGAAGCAACTACAAACAAATATCCAAATTTTCGAATTTTTAGGGTTCCGTAGTGAACAAGGAACCCTTATAGTTTCGCCATGTTCGTCTGTCTGTCTGTCTATCCAAGGCTCAGGTCAGAGGCTCTTAGTACTATAAAAGCTATAATTTGGCATGGGTATGCAATACATGACCTATCTATTAATCAAATCTTTAAAAATATTTTTATTTAGAGTACCTGCCCTCTAAAGTGGGGATGAATTTTCTTTTATTTTTGTAGCCCATCGTGTGGGGTGTCGTTGGATAGGTCATTCAATAGTAAAGTATAAAGTGAAAATTTTTGTTAGACTCAAGTTCTTATGCTCTTTACAAGACTTTGGGGTTCGGTTTTTTTTTATTTATATGCATCTTAGAGGCCATAGCAACATGTATTTTGTGAAAATTTCAATTCGCTCCCTATATTCGTATATCCCTTCGACAAACACTGTGGGCGTCTAGCCTTAAAAATAGGGTCCCATTTGGCACTCCTTGGGGTCAAAATCCTAAAAACAAGCTTGATGCCCAGGATCTGTTTAGATGTGTAATTTAGAATGGTAAGGTCATAAAGTCTTGACTTTATGATCATGATGAGCAGCTATTACCTACCGGCTACACTCTCAGTATAGAGCATATGACATCTAAATGTGAAAAAGAATCGGGCTCTATAAACAGAAGGGAATTAGGATATGTATTAACGGCACTTAAATTAGCTTCCGGCCGCGTGGCTATTTTTCCCGAAAGGTTATAATTATGTGAATCTTCAAATGTATTTGTGCAAAAAAAATTATCATTCTGATGAAAGAAATACAAAAAAAACACACTTTATTTAAGTGGCAAATTAAGTTATCCTACGCTTTTGTTAATCTACTAATAAAAAAGTTCTTGCAAACATATTTACTTACCTACGTTCAGACAAAACTTTATGATACACCCCTTATATTAGCGGTCTTAAATTTTATTCTTGTTATGTATGGGTAAATGTTTGATGTATCGATGTTGTGGTGAACAGTAAGAGATTTGAGGTTCCGTGCATTTGAAATTCCGCGATTTAGCAAAGAGTTAAGGTTATTTGAGATTAGGTCATTCGATGCAGATTTCTATAAGAGTAGATAAGCTAGTCGAGTTTGCGTTCTTTCGAATATCAGTGGTTTTATTTGCGGTTTTATTCCACATAAATTTTGGCGGCTTATGTAAGATCTAGCTTGATCCCTATTGTCTTCGACTGCGTGGATAACGAAAGAATTCCTACTATTATTATCGAAGACATTTAAACATTGTGACAAACATAAAATGGGAATAAACCTTGGTTATTATATTTTGTAATACTATATACATATAAAGAAGCAATATATAAATAAATAAATAAATATCCTTAGACCTACACACAGCACCATCTAGTTCCACAGTAAGCAACTATAGGCTTGTGTTGTGGATACCAGGTGGTTGATATACTACATAAATACATTTTTTTTTGTAAATAAACACTTATTATAAATGAAAACATCCATAACTCGGGTACACATGTGCGTATTCATCACACAAACATATGCCCCTAGCGGGATTCGAACCCGCAACCTTTTGGTATAGTGGCGCAAAAATAGCACCACTACTGCGGGGTGACATCAAATCACAATCAGAAACAATTCCACGGGCGAATGTGTTTTCTATCACTTCCATTTATAACCGACTTCAAAAAGAAAGAGGTTCTCAATTCCGCGGTTTGTGTTTATATTATTTTTTAGTATTTGTGTTGCCAATTTCATCAAAAAGTCAAATATGTCCATTAGGCACAAAATATTATTTAGAACTATGCAACGTAACTCAATGTGGTATCTACTATCTAATATCAATTCAACTCACAACTGTCAAACTTAATTCGCATTCGCAAACGACTGGGTAGATCCACTCGTCGATTCAAAAATGCAAACTTTTGAAATGCAAACGAGATCTTGTAATTTTCGCATAAGCATTTAGAAGCCACCGACTCTATAAACGCACCCTTGCGCTATACTTATTACGAGTATGACAATCGGCCCGCGCTGCACCACCTTTGAAATCACCCTTAGTTAGATTAGAGGTATTATCACACTGAGCTCATCAGCTGTTTTATACCTCGAAGTATGTGGGCGTAGAACTTATCTATGGAGTAGCTGATGTTTGGTTGCAATTTCAAAGCTTGTCCCGCCCGTAGTAAAAGTTGTTCAGTATGGTGATTTTAAAGTAAGTGCATACTGTTTACAAGCAGGGCAATATCTACCATAAACAGGGGGATACGAGGGATCAAAAGTATTTATTGTATTTATAAGTAATAATTGAAATATTTTTTGTCGTAGGTATGACGCCATGAGAAGACAGCGGGAGGCCGAGAGCAGGGGCAAACGGAAAATAACATTGTAATTTAAAAATAAGCATATGGACTGATTCGTGTGGTCAGATGGACATGTATAGTCGTAATTCAGGAGTGAAAAGCTTTTAATTTATAATAATTCATGATAACTATACTTCTCATTCTTTAGCATAGATACAGCTGATAGTACCAGAAGACTTGTTTAGTATTTATATATATATTGGATCATTGGAGGACTTTTAATGTATATAGATAATGTTCGTAACCGTTACTATTTACTTATTTAGTATTTAAATTGTCGGTGTAATGAAATGGAGAGCACGTTCATAGATTTGAATCGCAGAACTCTTATAATAAATAGGTAGTATAGGTACATGTGACAAGTTTAATTAAAAAAATATGTTTTACAATGGCCGTGTATATAAACGGACATGAAAAACTGTTTGATAAAGGTTGTCTGGTGGGGGGGAGGTAATCATTATCCATAGGTAACTACTTTTTACTGAATATTATTATCTCCTAGCATGCCGTTTGTTATTTTTGATTTACAGGGTGTCCAATTTGAATAGATCATGATGATTACACCTTTGAAGATAGCAAATTTTGTTCAAAGAAAACCTCATTTTATTGCCTACCTATTGCAATTACCGGTGTCGGTGACTACAATCCAGCAGAAATCCTGAAAAAATAATTCTGCATTTTTACATATAGATAAAACTTTAGCAAAAATTTTATCTTAACACAAAGGCAAGGTGCAGTCAATACGGTGGCGTTAGGTTTCGTAGATTGACAGTAGTATCACCCGTGGGGTCATGGTCATAAAAACTGATTAAAGCTGGTCATAGCGTCTAAAGGTCCGATAAATACGAACGACGAAGAATGGCAACGTCGCCCGATATCTCCGGGGACACATGTCATTCGACAAATGTTCCTATTGGAGACGCGGCTCTACTGAGGTACGCCCGGATAAAGACTGGATATACACATAACACCCGTCGTTTTTCGTCGGAGTTTAAAAAGGAGGACTAGAGGGGCCCAAAAGGATGATTCTCTTAGGATAAAAAAGAGTAAGCGAGATTAAAAAACAAATATTTAGAAAAATTGACATGTTTTTCAAAAAGGTCTTGTCTTTTCAACAACAATCGATGAAATAACGAACTACCGAAACATGTTAAGAGCTCCTTAACTGTTCAGTGCATGGTGCCCTCATCATTAAAATTAAAATTTCTTTCAAATAGGTACAACTTTTTGTATTGTCCTTGCTTTACTTTTTTGTTTTATAAAATTATCCAAGCTAAGGGCATATGTATGATTAGGACGCGTGTACCCGGTTATGGATGTTTTAAATATATATATATATATATATATATAATTATAATTAAATAAAATGTATAAACCTTGTCGACAAATGCCTTATTACCCCAACAGCTATTAGTACAATAATCGTTGTTTCAAAATAACGGCTTTCAACGATTTTATGCATTGAATGATGTTGTAAAGTCAATTAATAAGTTTTTTATTATTCATTAATCATCAATATTAGACGCAATTGTTCTATTTTCAATCGAAATGTTTTTTTATATTTCTGTATGTGCCTTTTTAACACCCGACGAAAACGACGAGTGTTATGCGTTTCACGGCGCTGTGTGTGTGTGTGTTCACAATCTTTATCTGGAGTGGACGTATCTCAGTAACGCGTGGTCAGCTTTTGAGTGCGGTTACTTTTATATTAAAGGCTAAATAAACGAGGGTACACGCTCTTAGCCATGTTTGATGGAAATCGGTTAAGCCGTTTCGAAGATATTTAGCTTTTAACGCAATGGTTTGGTTTATCTGGATAATATAATCGCTTGTTATCACGGGGGTTTCAACATTTTCAATTTATAGTTTTAATAACTATAAATTGAAAATAACTGCGATAGTGGAAAAGAAAATTGAAAAAAAACCTACTTTAGTCTGGATATGCAATTGGATTTGTATAGGTACACTTTGAATACGAGAATTGGAAAAAAATAATGCAGTTTATATTTTTTTAAATAATATCAGGTTTCTTTTTCATAAATTTTGCTATATTGTCAATATTTAACGTTCTTTCTTATGCTGAACATTTTGGACACCCTGTATAGCATGTAACTTAACCTCTGCTTAAATGTTGCTATTCACATCGTAAGTTAAAAACTATAACGGTAACCTATTTGGTATAGTGGTTAGAAACCCAGACTGCTACACTAAAACGTCGCGGGTTCGAATCCCGCTAGGGGCATATGTTTATATGATAAATACGGACACATGTACCCCGAGTTATGGATGTTTTCATTTAAATATGTATTTATTTGTTTACATAAAAAATGTACTTGTGTAAGTATAGCAATGACACAAGCCTAGTTGCTTAGTGTGGAACTATAGATGGCGCGATGTGCGAGTATATTATCTATATTTATATTATACCTACCTATAGACTTATAAGTATATTACTGTATATGGACCGGGTCTTTGAAATAATCAAAATGGCAATGTGTATGTGAATTCAGCTATATTGATAATATCAAAAGATTGGGCCGAAATAATGCCAAACAGTGCCCAGCATTCTGGCGTCATGTGTTACTGTAATCCTTATTCTCATACACAGAGAGTGCTTTTACCTATGATTATAATTTGAATCCCAAAAACTGTGCATATATAGTGCCGTCGGAAGATATAAGTCCCATAAATAGTGCTTAAAAAACAACGATGTTACTTAGATGTCTTTGTCAAAAATCCGTCGTCTGGACAAGGACATCTAAATAACTTCTTTGTTTTTGAAGCACACTTTATGGGATTTATATATTTCGGTGGCACTATTTATGCACAGTTTTTAGGCATTTAAATTACATACGTGCTTACGTGTCCACATTGCGCACGGGAGTTCACCGCAAAGATCGGCTACGTTAGCCATCTTCGAGCGCACCAGCGCCAAACCGATTAGAAGTCGAAGTGGTCGCCATGGCCGAAATATGTCGGAAGCATCATCAGCACAATCGTAGTTAAAGTAGTGTGTACTGTGTACTGTGTGTGAGAATGAGGATTCCAGCGATACATGACGCTAGAATGAAAAATTAAAATATTGAAAAACTCTTAAATTACAGTGGCATTAATTTTTCCCTTTGGGCATTATTTGGCACTATTTCAGCACATTTTTTTTTACATTATCAAAATAGTTGAATTTCACTTTGTGTATTCCAGCTTCACTTACTCATTCACACACATGTGAACTCAGTCACACGTCGAATTCGTTCGCGAATTGTCATTGCACCAATTCAATAACAGAAAGGTAACAAAAAAAGCATGAAGTATCTTCTAAATAATAACAAACATAATGTATTACTCGCTAAACTACTAGGACAACCGCGAAAGAGATTTAACCTACCTTTTTTCTTCGTGTATTTATTTTAAAAGTCGTTAGTATCCATAGATTGTTGGCTCACATCATTATTATTTCCATAAAATTCTCATGTCTATCGGTAGTTTTAAAGTTACAGATTCGGTACCTAAATTGTTAATATCATTGTACCTAGATACTTACCGCCTATACCTTAATTTATTATGTCTACTAGTCACTTTGTAAAAAGTCTCGTCTAAGTAGGGGGGTGCTAGTTGGGCAATTTTTTCACTTTATCCATCATAGTTTTAATATAGGGTATCAGAGTTATTTGATTTTTTCAAGTTTTCCATTGAGCAAGAGTGCGAGCCAAGAGTTGTTGAAATATAGTGTTGTAGAAAACAGATTAAAAAGTACTGTTTCATTATAGAGTAGGTACTGCTAACTACGACCCTACAACAAAAATAATCTTATTTCTCATTTTCTTTAAATCCGAAAATAAAGTAAAATTCTACACTGGGTCTAAATTAAAAAAAATATAGATCGAACGTATAATTCAATTCGTAAAACACTGCACGTGATTGCAAGATGCGTAATTTTGGTATTACAAGTGAAAGAAAAAAAAATAGTTTTACATGTTTATTATTTTTGCTTTTCCATCAGTAGTATTCACACAACGCTTAGCTACATCATCGTGTTGCAACGGGTGGATGTTGTATTGAAACCTAGTTTAACAGATATTCTAATTGCCCATGATCCATTTGAGCATATTGCAGCTAGTAATTGTTGTGCTCGAGTCTTTCAATTGGAAGATATAGATATTTAAATTAGTTTCGCTTGTCTTTTAAAGTGAAAACTGTCCACAGATTGACCCTAAAGTTGTCCGCCCTGGACGTTCCTATGATTGATTAGGCTTTGATAAAATTAGTGAGCTTACAGTTCGCATTGTGTGTTCAAAAATACCATTTGATTGGACCAAGACCAAGTTCACTATGGGTGATATAAATGAAATTGATAATAAGTATGTTACTACATTTTTTTGTAGGTACATGATAATATATTAAGTTTATGAGAGTATTTGCAGTGTCCCTACGTTATTATCAATGCAATACTTGTAAATATTTGAATTGAAAACACTTTAAAACTTTGTTTTGCATCTTCACCCATCAGTAAGTTACTACTTGTAGGTACGTTAGTTTAGTATCTGTACTCTCTGAACCAAAGTTAAGACGCTGTTCTGGATAAATACAGACAGACAAAAATATCTAATAGATTCTGTGCTAAAAGCTAGGCATATAAATTGGAGAGGTAGGAGAAGTGATAAATCTGTACAGTATTGGTCACTGGTTCAACTATCTACAAAAATTTTAAAATTTTCGGGCTAGGTAGCCTCGAATTCTTAAATATAAACTAGGATATTACTGATTTTTTGACTTGATATGACATTTAACTGTAAAAATAAGAAGATAAGTGAAATGAATAAGATAAACGTTAAATCCTCTTGTAGTCTTAGAAAATTACAAAAAACATGCGAATACTATCGCGAAGCAAACTCGGCTCTATGTAGAGCGCTGCAGGAAATTTTGTGAATGCGGTGGTTGAATTGGAACCGGTTCCACTTCGGTTGCCAATATTGACTTTCAGACTTCACTCACGTCCATACCTGTCTTAGCTTTGGTCATAGTCATACTCATTTATTTTTCCAGAGGCATCATCCGAGTAATTGGACGTGTTCTTTACAATATAATTTGTTTGTAAAAACATTGTAGTGTGATAGATAAGTTGTTCCACAGAACGTTAGTTCAATTAACGTAAGTGGGAATGCATGATTTTGCGACAAAATGCATGGATGTCACTTTCTGAGATTAGATTTCGTTTTCTACAGATATTTTGAAATTCAATTTATCTCAAACGGCATATGCTTTGATGTGATTTGATTATTAAGTTTTTTCAATAGAATCGAGTATGGTTGTTCAAAAATCGTAACGTGGCTTTGGATAACAGTATAGGTATGAACCAAACATTTAAGTTCGAATTGTATGAGAACTACAAAAAAAACTAAGTGTAATAATGCACTTTTACTTACTTAACTTTTAAGGCAGCAAGGGATTGGGCTTTTCCTATTCACGAATTACCTGTAGGTAATAAAATACTAATTCCTTTCTAATGGCAGCCACTCATGCTGGCCAAGAGTGGAGCGAGTTGTTCCTCTATTCACTTGTTGTCTATTAGTTTTCCTACTGAGACTACGAGAAAATAATTATTCTTCATACATACCTTTAATAGTATGCGAACAGAAGTCACTAGGACGTTTTGGATGTTTACCCCCTGGTGGCGGCACGTGACACGACGCCGCTCTGCTTCCCTTCTGTTGCCCCGGTCCTGACGACTCGAATCGAATTAAAGCTTGCTCTTAACACATACAATATTTATTATCATTTGCTTAGTCGTATACGTGTCTGTGTGTGTGCCATAAATAAATGTAAATAAATAATAAATAATAAATAATGGCGTGTATGTGGGCGTTTGTATGCGGACTTGATGTCAGTATTTATCGCTACTTATTCACATTAAGAATCTGCCCAGTGTCTTCGTAAGCGTATAACTAAATAATAGAATACCCTTCATTCATCTGTGATGAACAAACAAAGATGTCGGACAATCTTAGTGACCCGGGCACTACGGTTGCCATTTCTATTGAAAACGGACGGTTTACTTAAATGCAACGTTTTTGAATATATGCAACCCTTACTGACGAAGTTTGTTAAGAACAATGGAGATTCTAAACATATAAACTACTACGAGTTCCTACTTTTAAGGCTCCTTTATCCTGGTGTAGTTTAGTGAAGGCTTGTCATGAATATAATCTCTCTTTATTCGATATTAATGACTAATTTTTAGGTTAGTTATGGGATTAACATGCCCCATATGATTTACATTATCAAAAATTAAAAACTGATTAAAAAAGATAATCATGCCGTGACGTCGCACATTAGATAGTCGCACATTGCACATGCATCTGTTGCAGTTCTGTAAAGCGTCGTACCACGTAAAAATTTTTACGTTCGATCGTTAAATTGGTACGCAATTTACCGGTCGAATGTAAGCGCCCTAAGAATTAAGGATAAGACAATAAACGTCTAACAGATAGATTATAGATATATACATAAAGTGGAATTTAGCTATTTAGACATGTCAAAAAACTGTCATGAAATAGTGCCACATAAAATATTGCATAACTCAACTACAGTGGCACAATTTTTTTCCTTAGGGCACTATTTGGCACTGTTTCAGCACAGTTTTTTGGCGTTATCAAGATAGCTGAATTCCACTGTGTGTATTCTAGCATCACGTAACGTAAACGGTATGCACACATTCGCACGTGCAGTTAAAGGCGACGGCTCACAGACCGTAACACTACTAGTGTAACGGTCGCGTAACGCTACCAAAATGTAAACGCAGCGGGAGGTACGGTCGCGTCGACGTGCGGCCTACCTATATTAATCGAACTAACGTTCCACCGCCAGGTACGTTAGTCGCTGACCAAAGGTATAACTGCGATAAATAAAGGCCACCTTAATTAGGAACTCAATAGTTCGAGAACTAATGGAATTGAAGAAGAAGTCTCATATAAAAAAAAAAAAAAAAAAGAATAAAAATATATTTAACTATGGTAAATTACAAAAACTAACGTTTGTTTTATTAATTTATAATCAAAACAGATATTTTTTTACTGTATGGCAGTATTTAGGTTTTATAGGGGCCGGCCAGGTCTTCAGAGAGGACCTTATTTACCGCAGGTACCGTCTACATACGCAGCATACTATCATGTCAAAATTGGGTAGTGTAATAATTCAGAAAAAAACATAATGTATTATTTTCATTCCAAGAAATTTTATAATTGTATTTTTTTTGATATAGTTATTCCAGTCCTTCATAATATGTAGATATAAATATTTTAGACACGGGTAACAATAAATTGAATGGATACAAATTACTAGAAATATGGCTACGAATGAATGACTTCATTATTAATAAGTAGATGTTACTCTTAATACATCTGATTTAAGTGGAACAATACCGTGACTGGAGGATGGCAGTGGATTGTGGGTACGAGTATGTTTATAAATAAGCAAGTACAGTCAACATCGAACTTATACTCTCGGCCAGGGTGGTCAAATATATCTGACAATAAATGAATTAAAAATTTAAAACACCCCCAGTATCATTAGTGGAACAAATTATTATTATCGTCCAGGTAGATTAGACTAAATATACTGTTTAAAGCTAAATATCTTCGAAACGCTTTAACCATTCCCATCAACCATTGCTACGAACGTATCTCCGGGATTAATCTTATATATAAAAAAAATAGTAAACCCTCGCAAGACTATGATATCATCGAAATACACGAAAATAACTGTGTTATATGCTAAATATCTTCGAAACGGGTTCCATTATATGTGCATGGCTGAGAACCTGTCCCTTCGTTTATTCTTTCATATAAAAAACACCCACTGAACTCGGACCACGCATTACTGAGATACGTCCGGTCAAAGACTGGACACAAGGCCGTTATTAGGTTTCTTTTTCTTAAATAAATAAGAAGATGACGTTATACGTAATATTTGACCACCTTGGCGACCAATACAATTTTGATGCTGACTGTACCTATGAAATATTCCGACACTAATTTGTAATTAGTCGAGTCAATCTGTTTTGTACAAAAAGCTGTAAGTAAGTACGTGTAGGAAAACATGTAGCGTCTCTCAATCTGTGTTATGTCCTTTCTAACTGTCACTGTGTCACATCTTTACCATTTACGAATGAAACACGAGCTGTGAACTGAAGAGATTTCCGAGCGTATAGTGAAATACTATTAAGTATTACACATTTCAGCTAGATTATACAATATATATATATATATATATATATATATACAGTTTAGTGTTGGAAGTGAGTCTCTACCTAGGTGATATTTGTATCGTTTAATAATAGCATGAATTATAAGTATGGTAAAGGCCAAAATTAAATAATAAATACAGTTGACCAAATTGAATAAACCTACCAGACTCTTTATACAACGTACGTAACCCAACCCACCCTGTATCTGATATCACATGTCATTCTAATGAAACTAGGCCGAACTTCGTTTAAATCTTACCTTGGCAACAAACTTTTCCATTTATCTCGTTAGACAGTGACAGTTTGAAGTTTATCTCCAGGAACGTTTATGTGACCTTATTACCATTTATTAGATAATAAAGTAGGCTGTGTTCGGTTACCTATTGCCGCCTCTTTTACAAATTTCAGACGTGGTTTAATTAGGGAGAGTGAATATAACATCATAAATAAACAATACAAGTATTCACTTTAGTAAACCACCTTGCGCTTTAAAAAACTATAGTATAATAAGTATAGTATATTCTATACTGTTTAATTAGTTATTCGCATATACTATACAAAAAAATGTACATTTAGTTTTTTGCGCTATTGACTGACACAGCCAGCAAATTTAAATTTTACCTACATATCTATTTAAGTAGTGAAATGTAACGATATTAGAGCCTCCAGAATAACCTTAGCCACTTTAAAATATGTGTGAAGAAAATACTCACAAATTTAGAATACACAAAGTAAGTACTACTTATATTTTAAGTTTACAGGTTTATCGGATAAAAACCGAAATTTAAATTGCTATCTGCCTACTGACGTTGTGTGTCTGTAAAGTATAAGTATGTAGGTAATTTGATAATTATTATTTAGATAATGACTTTGTGATACTTAATAATGTAATTGTGTGTACATAAATGTATTTAATAAATAAATGTTTATTTGTATTTAGCATATAATTATTCGTTTTTCAATATACCCTTTTGTAATCGTTACGAATTTGATTATAAGCAATCAGCCTTTCCGCATGTGAGAGCAGGCGAAATGGAAAAATGCTTCGCTTTGACGATTACCTGGGTCTCCTGCAAGGAGAAGGTCCTATATACGTCATCCATTGCCATATCAATAAGTTCTAGGTATATACTGGAAAATTGCACGTTTATTCATTAGGTAGAGGACGACCTGGGGGGACTGAAAATCAGTGTCTCTTCTTATCACAATTACATTAAAGTTTTAAAATTGCACGCACGACGTGATGCTAGAATACTGCGTCGCCGGAATCTTGAAGATCCTAGATTCCCGGTTTAAATTCTCTGCTAGAATTTACAGATCGCACAACGGTAATCCAGAGACAACCAGGCTAGTTGATTACCTTAACATATAACAGCAGATGCCGAGCAACAAAGATAGCCCACTGCGCAATTGGTTTTCTGGGGGACTTCAATGCCCACAACCAAGAGTTGTTGTTCCCGTACCAGAAAACCGACCATGCTGGGAAGAAAGTTTAAACTTGCATTGTCGCAAAACCCCACTCAGCTGGTAGATCAATCTACCTATGCGTATACCCGATGTTGCCGACCTTGCCATTGGCAAGGTCTAACAACCGGTTCGGATACATATCTGATGTTGATTTCATCGCCTGGGTGCATCTGACCACTGTAAATCTGTATCTAACTACTCTTCGCCTGAATTAAGTCCCAAAAGTACCAGGCGAGTATGGTGATGCAAGTCAGCAGATTTGGACGAGATACCTACGTAACTTCCTTACATCTTATCCTTAGCGGCAGGCTTGTTTTTCTTAGGAGGTCCGTCGAGCTCCGTGATAGCCATTAGGTACCGATGTGATGCGATGCAAATTACTAAAGATTTGGCACTTATTGTTTAATAATGACACTGATTAGTATAGATATTTCTATATCTAGCTAGACGTAGCATTCTTAAAGAAATATTTAGAGATAATTCATACTATTAAAATAAATATTTCATACGGTCAATTCCAGCTTATTTTAAACATGTGACTTCAAATTGGTATTCCCATAATTTTTGATTGAAAATACAGTTTTGTTTAGTAAAAGTAAAGAAGAACAGTATAATTCTAGTAAATAAGTATATAAAAAAATATAACTAAAATGAATATAAAAAAATGTTAGCAAATTAAATAACAATTTTTTTATATTCCTTGCAAGCAAGCTGATGGCGATAGAGTGGTCCACACAGGTTGCCATTTTGGCCCACCCCAGTCAGCAGGACATGGCCGGTCTTGTACCGGTTTTAACAGTTGACCCCACATTTATGTACTCCCTGATAAACCGCTCGCAAAATATGGTTCCGAAGGACGTCTTTTGGTTGATGGTAAATTCTCCAGCTGACTGTCCTTTTTTGTAAATAATAATTTTCTACACTGGTTGATATCAGTGCATAACCAAGCTGCAAACACTGAACCTGCCGTGATTGAGCGATCGGCGTACAAGAGGAGATATCGTCATCGATTACGTTGATGTGTGATTGGTTGACGCATCGGTCGCTCGGCAATATGACGTTTTCTCATTGGATATCGTTATCGATGACGATATCGATGAAGTTACAGAATAACACGCGTGATTGAGACATATAAGGTCTTGTCATGCCGGACACTTTCAACATCAGTCACACCCGTGTCCGACGTAAAAATAATAAAAACTGATCCCCTTTAAAGCTTATACCGACGTCGGCCTTCACGCACGATTAATAACAGAGTTGCGAGCAGATGGAGCCAGCTTCTTCAAGAGGTTGTTGATGCTCCCTCCGTGAACAGTTAGAAACTTGACTTAATAACTGGTCATCCAATTCAATAATCTTCTCGTCGGTCCGCTGTGTTCGGTTATTGTATTACCAGGGCCAGTGGTCATCGCTGGCCTACTTATCTACCAACCTACCAAGGTAGGCTTCTGCCGGAGATTCTTCACACCCCCTGTTCCGCCGTTTTCGTGGCCGCTGCCATGGTAGTCAGGAATAGCGGGGCCGCTAGGCCGTTCATGTTTTTGGGGGGGTAATTGCCATAATAGCCACGCTTGATAGGCGGGTTGGCGATCGCAGTTGGTCGGGAGTCTTATTATAAGATGCTGCAGTCCATCCTGTATTAGTATATCTTCCAACCTGTTGGAATGGATTGACCGCCATTGTTCGGTTGAGTTCATTAGCATACTTAAATCATTCGGTAGCAGTTGGATAAGCGCCCCAAGCTTTGAAAGCGTTTTTTTCCCACTCATGAAACAGTATCACACCCTGAAAAGGTGTGGAAGAGTGGCAATACTTCTACCTTTTCCAGTCCTAAAAGAAAATATATTTAGGTTACCTGTATTACTTTCAAATTTTAAAGTGTAAATTGCCATTGTCTCACGATTTGGGACAGGTAGGACACTGACAGTCTCAAAAGCGAGACTAGAGATAAACGTGGCACCGGACAAAGAACAGATGTTACCTCCAATACTAGAGTTCCGAAGGGTTGGGCAAATTTCTTTAGAGTTAATTCCAATATATAAGAATTTCTCCATTTCCTAGCTCTCCAGTGCTAAGCTATAAGTTCGTATGAAGGCCGACGTTGGTGGTAGCTTTAAAGGGGATTAATTCCTTTTAATTTTTATGTCGGGCACATGGATGTGACGGGTTGAAAATGTCTCGTACAATGATTGGAATCTTAGCTCATATGACTTTTTGCGGAAACTTTCTAGAAAGTGGGTGACCTTGCAAAAGCAGGGTTTCCATACTTGAAAGGCGTATTTGAGCTACGGTGAGACCGTTGAGGTTCCGGGTGTCATTGGAAGCAATGTAGAGCAAGAGTGGTGGTTGGCTTTTGTGATTTGAAATAATATAAGTAATTGTTGGAGTGCATGTCGTTATTCGAATGGGGTCGTACATACCTACCTTGTATCTATTATTTTCCATTAGACTACCTATACTGTATATATTTTGTATATTTATATGTATTTATTTTATCTTCCTAAGAAAAAAGAATATTTATTTTGTTCATATTTTCTTGCAAATGTGATAGGAAGCGGGCTTCTAAAGCTCATTGTAAACATTACTCCTTACTTCCTTGCTATCCGAACCATCCTTGCGATCCCAATTTTCTCTACAATTATATTCGAATTGCTAAACGTCGTTTATTTCACGAGATATCGTTTGGCAAACAAACAATGCGTCATTCCATGAGATCTATATATATATATATATATATATGGTATATTTTAGTAAAATGCTGCACAGCTTGGAAAACCATAGTTTCTGAACATAACAGATGCTATCCTTTTAGATAACCAACTGTTCTCGCGTAGTTTTCCTATAAGTTCTCTTGTAGGTTTATTCAACTTTTTTCTATTGCTTTGTGGCAAATTTACACGTTTAGTATTTTAACAACAATAAATAAATGTCAATTATTCCTTCACTCACCGTTTTGCCTACCTATGGCACATAACAATAGATATTCTATTATATCTCGTGTGTGGTCCGTCATTTTGCCAATTTGACCTAGGGCAATATGTTGTTATAGAAAATTGTGTGGCCAGTCAGTAGGTAAGTAGTTGGTACCTACCTATCCTATATATAAAATGTTTCTGTATTTTTAATAATTCACATATACAGGGTGTAATCGTTAAGTGTGCACAGGCGATTATTCCGTAACTATTATAGATATCAAAAAACTTTAAACTGATATCGAATGTACTTTACCTAATGAGTAAAATGACATTAATAACTTTTTTAAAATAAAACGAGAAATATCCAAAAAAAATATATTAAACACTCCCATACATTTTATTTCTTGGTAAGTACAAAATTTTGTACCTATTCAAAGCAGATGTTCGAAGTGACGTCCTCGTTGTGCAATACAATGATCCAGCTTACGTAAATACGTACCAGAAGGAACTTCTCTATCTGGGTACTCTCTTCTGTAGGCAATAATGGCTGCCCTATTGTTACAATCATGTTTGTAGTACATTTTTAACATGTCCCTTTTTTCTGTATTGGAATATGCCATTTTTTAATTAATAAATGCAACAATCAAATTCAAAAAAAAAAAAAATTCAAAAATATTTATTTTCATTCAAGCATAACAATCTTGTACACAATTGTGAGAGTATCCTGTTAAGCTTCTTAAAACTTGTGTTAGGATACTCTGCTCTTCATTCTTGTACATTTTACATAAGATTTTTACTTAATGCTTAATTGAAATTGAAAACCTGGATTAGTTGCTTATGTGAGTTGTAAATATAATATGAGAGGTTACTTGGTCAGATATGTGTTTGTGTGCGTGCGTGTGTGTGTTTATGTATGTGTGTGTGTTTATGTATGTGTGTGCGTTTATGTATGTGTGTGTGTTTATGTATAGTATTTTATTTTAAAGTTATAAGTGAGTAAGGAATTGAGCAAACACATGCTCAACATAGGGCTCCGAGAAACAGGAATGTGCAGACTTTACCTCCTCGCAGAGGAAACACCTGCACATCTGCTGTGTGAATGTGGCCCGCTAATGCGTAAACGTAATATCCACCTGGGCAGCCACTTATTACACCCGGATGAGATAAAAACCATCGGTGCCAGGAAAATTATCCAATTCCTCAAAGAGGCAAACCTGAGCAACGAACTGTAGGTTAGTGGCGATCACAATAGATCGGCAACGGTCGCAGTGATACAGGTCTCCGATGACCTGCAACAGCCACACACACATACAATACAATACAAGGAATTGCATAAGGTACAAAAAGTAAAGGATAAATTTCTGAATTTGGCTATCTGCAGAGATAAATTAGTTTTTCTGTAAAGGGTAGGTACTAGATGGTGTCTGCACATGCCCTTCGAATGTCATCCTTGGGTTTAGAAGGAAGCAGTGAAAATTTCTCCACTTCCCTCCACATTTGCAGAGTATGCTGACACCTAGATTTATAAATATTTAAAAAGGATTACTTATGGTTTTAGTTGAGCACCATTACAACTTGTGTTATTAATGTAAAGGAATTTATATCGATCCAATGGCTTCAGTCTCTTGATAATTTAATGTCTTTAGCTGTTCTCACAGTTGATGTGATAGGTCTGTAAAAAGAAAATCATGATTAAATAAATAATAATAATATTATAAACAATAAATTGGCGGGAACGAGAATCCGCGATAAAGAATTTGAATTTAGAACGAACACCAAATAGTATCTTTTTTTTTGTTTTTATTTAGTATGTTGCTTTTCAGCCAGTTCAAATCAATGCGATATTGAAACAAGGTTTATTATTAATTTGAAGTGGTAAGATAATTAACCTACACGTGTATCTACTTGAAATTCATCACTATCATAATACCTAATTATAAAATGATAAGGGTAACATGAGTTGATACTATTCCACTTAAAATAAGGAAACTAAAATCTCTACTATCTCATGCTATATGTATGGGAGTGTTTAATGTAATTTTTTTGGATATTTCTCGTTTTATTTAAAAAAAGTTATTAATGTCATTTTACTCATTAGGTAATGTGTTTTCGATATTAGTTTAAAGTCTTTTGATATCTATAATAGTTACGGAATAATCGCCTGTGCACACTTAACGATTACACCCTGTATAGTTAATGTTAATTTGAACTAACGTAACTTTTATTTAATTAATTTGAAATAAAACAAAGTCTTTTCAGAAACTCACCATGACTATGACTGTAATGTTCTTTTTAGCGAGTCGATGGAAAAAACATCAAATTCTGGACTGTAATTATGACACCATGATTAAAATTTTAAATTTTTTGAAATAAAAAACATAATAGGTAATAAATAAGTAATATATCGACACTTTTACTTTGCGAAAATAAAAGCTGGGGGTCGTGTTATAGTCACCACGAATTAAAAATAATATAGAAATAATAAGTTCGCCCGTATTACAAGCTTATTAAAATAAAAGTCATTATTTCCATATATAAGAAAATAACCTTTTTCCAAGGTACACTTGGCCAATAATTAAACAAACATATTTTTTCGAATAAAAATGGACTTCGGTATTAATTAGCAATATACTCGTATTCATGATTTTTTATTCAGCATCAATATTTTGTATGGTTGTTCAGACCATCAAACTGAACAAGATCATTCATACAGTTTGTAAGTTATACAGACCATCAAACTGAACAACTTTCACTATGGGACTAACTCTGAAATCGAGAAAAAAAACCAGCTGTTACGTACAAAAGTTCAATACCGACTCAACTGAAACGTGATGAAACAGCTGATTTTTTTGTCGATTTCAGAGTTAGTTTCATAGAGAAAATATCAAACTGAACACTGTTTGATGGTCTGTATAATTTACAAAATGTTGAAGTTTATTAAATCTACATCCACTTTGTGGACCTTATGCCTTAAAGAGAAGTACAAAAACAAGTGACACTAGATTGAGTTAAAGTTTATGTGGTCACTTGACGACTAAATTACTCTCTTCTATTTAATAAAATTATCACTAAGTGCTATATTAGGTAGTCTATGTAAAGCGACCAATAAATTTAATTCAATCAAATTTCTTTCAATTGTTTATTTACTTTTTCGTAAGGCATAAGGCGTAGATATAATTGGGATTGTCTATGGAGTAAAGTGAAAAACAATTAAAATGTTATTTTTCTCAGTAAGAGATAAGTAAACGATATTCAAATAAAGATTTAAGAAGTAATCAAAATATTTTTTTTCTAGAATAAGAAAAATGTTATCCACAACACGGGTCGTCTTTATAGAACCGGACATTTATTTTATAAAACACAATTTAATAACAAATAAATATGAACACAATTAAATGCTCACGGTAATTTCTCCAACGTTACTGTCCAATTTACTTTTAATAACCAAAGATATAAGAAATAAAAGCAATCATTTTCTTCAGTCATACGGTGTCTGAGCAGGGGTTGACACACAAACACAAACACCTCGCTGTATAAATGATCTTGTTAATATGCTACTGGTTTAATGGCAAATGTATTATTTACTGGCTTTATTAAACTGTGGACCTTAGCTGCAGGCACCTTAAATTATATGCCTTTCGGCCCACCCACCAAATGCTATTCTAAGGTATTTGATATACGTATAGAATAACTAATATATAGCAGCATAAAATTATATAAATCCAATTTTGTTAAATGATCATTTGTAGAACTGCCACAAAATATATAATTTTCTGAATTTTATTCATATCATCAAAATCTTGATGTCAAAGATCTACTCGTAGTAGTGGTACTTGAAAGAGATGTAAACCTCGCATTCCGAGGCAATATAAAAAAAATCAAGTGTCATTTCAAGCTGCTAAGGACGGTTACCACAGCGAATGCATTCACACCGACACCAAATTTTTTGACCTGTAGATCCAGCTTATTTATTTAATAATCAGGATGATTATATGCGCAGTCAGGGTTCTCGCTGTAGTGGTTCATTTGTACCTGCGGTTGCTCTCGAGAGGTCTCTTTGTCAGTTAGTGGCAGATTCTTCAGGTTGTCACGTCACCACCCGCGTGGTTTTCGTCCATCATATTTTAATTTTTAAAATGTTGCTTACGTCATGCTCGATGTGAGGAGTCAGTGCTTCTTGATCAATGATGATGATGAGATAAGGCCTATGCAATATTTATAACTCCTCGAAAAAAAAAATGGGTTCTGAAGGAGTTTCCATTTCATTAATTTTAAAGATTATGCGATAATTTATCAACAAAGATTCCAATCCAATACATCCAATTGATTGATTGATATGTATATTAATGAATGTCTGAAGCTTCATAGCTTCTGCGAAGCCAGTTTGGAAATCATTGGTACAGAGGTAAGAATGCCTTCTATATTTACCCGATTCCAAAGAAGGGTTATTTTTCTACTCTTTTATTTATGTTGTAAGAATATTTTTTTAATGTGGACTGTACACTCGTTTGACCACACTCTCACCGGATGATGAAAGTGACGATGTGGCCAAAGATGAAGCACGCGATCTTTGTAAATGTAATTCACCCTGCTCTTGACCCAAGATGATGACTAATACGACAAATAGTTTAATAACGGTTATTTCCCAGAATTCACGATTCACAAAAAAGTTACCGTTTTTATCACTACTTTCCTCGAAATTAACCGCAATTAAAACTATGTATGTATATATTTATGTGATTGAGGTCAAGTGCTAACCCGTTGTGTATAAAAAAAAAATTATAATTAGCTTTTAGGCTTGTCGAGTGCAGGTTAGAGCGATTTTTTTTATTTATTCTCTATTTAATAAGAAATGTTAATTTATCCACTAAGAGCGCCACTGGACTGAATAAACCCTCTTAATATGTGATGATCTGATAGATAGCAAGTTTATTTTTACACTTTATCGCTGAAATTCACACATTCACATTTCAGTACTCATTGTGGAAGGTAAGGGTGCTGCTTATTTTGGCAGAGTATTCTGTATCGGTCAATGAACCAATACGGTCTGTTTATTGTTTTTCTAAAACACCAGTGTTGATATTGGCACAAATTCTATTTGTTTTAAATGGTAAGCCTCGGGCAAACAGGTAGGATTACGTAACCATGAACTTATAACAAGCAATAGTAAGTGCCAGATAATAACATGAGTGTGTGTACGTATGTGCTAAATTTTCGACCGTGTAGACTGTGGTAACCTAACCTCCGTATTCTAGTTGGTACTAATATGTATTTTGTGATAGTTAGGTAAGGACCGTCAAAATATGAACACTGAAACGGCCCTGGCCCTGGCTCATACTTTTATATTAACTGTTGAAGGCCTATTATGTTTGATAACTTTTCTGGTGGTTAAATTTTACCGACTTCAAATGAAGGAGGAAGTTCTCAACTCGATAATATTTTTAAAAGATACTTAATGTTTATAGCTCCCACTCCGGCGATCGTGAACGGAGCCCTATTCAAGCCGGTTGCTAATTATATCTATTATTTTTTAGGGATTTTCTATTTAGTACAAAATAAGTACTACCAAGGCAAAAGTGGGCGTCTTTCGGCTGATATGATGATGAAGTAGAAATAAGTAAAAAAAATATATTTAAACAGTTTATTTTCCTTTAGATATTGTACTAAAATTTTGAAAATAATATAGGGCGTAAACACAAATAAGGGGTTTACCTAGTTATATCTATCCCAATAATGAGTGGTTTAATTTGAGTGCGCATTTTTATCTATAAACGCTCTTAGATACGAAAATTGGTGCATCCGTTACCTTGGATAATATTATTAAGTTTATAGTTTCTTTGGAGTTTTCTAAATTTTCAATTTATCTATAGACTGATCTACGCCTCTGGTGATGTGAGAGCTGGTGCCTACTTTGCTCAGCAGCTGAGCTTATGCATTCAGCGAGGCAATAGCGCTAGCGTACTAGGCACTATGCCTCACGGAAGCGAGTTGGACGGCGTATTTTTTCTATAAGAAAAGAAGTATTTTTAATTGTGTTTTATAAATTTGTTGTTTCATGTACATACTTAATAAATATAATTTATCTATACATATAATATAAGATCATACCTAAAATCAAAAAATGAGTATATAGTTTTTTGTAATAATAAGCTTCCTGTAACGTTCAAAATATGTAGTAAAAATACACGCTAATAAATATTATATTTATTGTTGTAAACCTGTTACTAGTTAAAAATGTTTCTATGATATTTTATCTCATGAAATAATTAAATTGTATTGACTTTAGCAATAATATTACTATTTATTACTCAGTCAATTTCGACAGTCAGTAGTTATTCAGTAGAGTGTCATGGTTCACTCGCAACTTCGAAAAATTCTACAAGTCCTATGCTAATTATCTAACTAGACATTTGAACCCCAAAACCCTGCACAAAGCGGCGTAAGAAAATTGATTTCCTTCATCCACAATTCATATGATAACTATGAATTATATTTAAGATAGCTAAGCCGATATTATCCAATTTTAATATTCAGATTTAGGCCAAGTATCTACGCCGCGTCCGCCTGTGAAGTCTGTACTACCAAACTCAACATACCTATACTATCAAAATAAAAGTAATGTCTAAGAAGACATTACTATAAATATAACTATAACTGTTTTCATACAGGGAGTAAGATCCCTGTATGAAAACAGTTATGTATACAATACGCTATGATAGCAGCATATCAACGAGTTATAATTAAGTAATGTGCCATAAATTTGGAAACATACACATATTGATAATTTCGAATTTATAATAACCTGTACGATGACTATAAATTGAAAATTATAAAAAAAAAAACGAAAAAACGAGCGATTATATCATCCAGATAAACCAAACCAACTATGTTAAAAGTTAAATATTTTCGAAACGGCTTAAACGATTTCTAACAAATATGGCTATAAGAAAAGAACCTATTTCGCATAGTTTAATCTTAAACATAAAAATAGAAATCCCACGAAAGACTATGATATCATCGAAACAAACCAAAAAACTGTGTTAATAGCTAAATATCTTCGAAATGGCTTAACCGATTTTCATCAAACACGGCTAAGAACCGGTCCCCTCGTTTAGCTCTTTATATGTATAAAAAACCGCACTCAAATCGGATCACGCATTACGGGGATACGTCCGTACAAACACTGAACACTCTGACACCCACAACGCCATCAAACACAACAGCAGTTGTTTATCGTCCGGCGTTAATATATTAAACATTGGAATTATAAAAAAAATTAATGTGCTTGTAAAGCTATTTAATTAGACGAATTTCCAATACTAATTTTTTCTTTGAATCGAATTATCTTTTCGCATAATCGTATTTTCACAATCGTTATTTTTCCATTCATTGTTTTTCACTATAAGTAGCTAAGTACATTTACGTTTCTTTTCAATTTAAGAAAGAATGAAAATGCAGTTAATATTGTTTATTTATAGCATAGACTACGTATCTATTTTAATTTTCCTAGAGCTTCTGTTTCGGAGATATTGATTTTTACAAGCTTTTATTTACTTTCACCTGTCCCGTTGTCTGTAATCAAATCTTGCAACTTAAATTTGATCCACTTCCCGGTTTCCGATTGAGCTGAAATTTAGAATGCATGTATAAATCGGATGACAATGCAATGTTATTGTGACATAGAGCTGATCTGATGATGGAGCTGGAAGGTGGCCATAGGAACTCCGTAATTAAATGATGCAACCCTATCGAGTTTGAGCTCATTAGATTCGTCTTGACAAGTACTTTGATACTATATGGTAACCAGGGTCTGATGATGGAGCCGGAAGGTGGCCATAGGAACTCCGTAATTAAACGATGCAACCCTATCGAGTTTGAGCTCATTGGATTAGTCTTGACGAGTACTTTGATACTATATGGTAACCAGGGTCTGATGTTGGAGTTGGAAGGTGGCCATAGGAACTCCGTAATTAAACGACGCAACCCCATCGAGTTTGGGCTCATTGGATTAGTCTTGACGAGTACTTTGATACTATATGGTAACCAGGGTCTGATGTTGGAGCCGGAAGGTGGCCATAGGAACTCCGTAATTAAACGACGCAACCCCATCGAGTTTGGTCTCGTTTGATTCGTCTAAATAGAGGTACTAAAAAGTTAAAAATAAAATTAAAGAAAAAAAAACCTTTTTAAAAACAAGCTTTTATTATTTGTTTATAAAATGAACTAAAAAGTTAAAAATAAATTAACTCTAAAAAGAAATATAACACTTTGTAACTTGATTGTAACCTTTAACGACAAATAAGCGTCTTCGTCTAGGACAAAATAATTCCATATTGTACAAATTTATTTAATTTTAACACTAAAACTTTTCACCATACATAATTATTCAATCTCGTCCCCCCTCTTTATCATAGTCCCCATTTATAAATGAAAGCGTGTTACATTTAATACAACACAACATTTTCCTCAAGCTATCACAATGTAACACGCTTTCATTTATAAATGGGGACTATGATAAAGAGGGGGGACGAGATTGAATAATTATGTATGTTGAAAAGTTTTAGTGTTAAAATTAAATAAATTTGTACAATATGGAATTATTTTGTCCTAGACGAAGACGCTTATTTGTCGTTAAAGGTTACAATCAAGTTACAAAGTGTTATATTTCTTTTTAGAGTTAATTTATTTTTAACTTTTTAGTTCATTTTATAAACAAATAATAAAAGCTTGTTTTTAAAAAGGTTTTTTTTTCTTTAATTTTTATTTGAAACATTTATCTCCCTTCTTTGACTGCCTTAGGAGTATAAATTCAAAATGCGCCAATAACTTAAGTGAATACACACCAATTTTCATCAATATCATCTTTATCTTTGAGTCACTCAGAACATAGCCTTTAAATAAATTACCTAACTACGAGCACTTTACAACAACTTGACTGACGATACAAAAAATGTCAACCCACTTACAACATGCGTTCGAATTCTAAAACAAATGGATGGATGGACCCCTCGACTCTCATCAGAAATACAACGAAATGAATGTAAATAAGAGTAAATTGGAAATTCAGGCCCTCTCCCCCTCAGATTACCAAGCCTACCTCAGAAACCAGATAAACAAACCTATTGTGTTAAAAGTTAAATATTGAACGAAACGACTGAACCAATTTCCGTTAAACATGGAGTTCTTCTACCATCTCAAATACCAACTCCGTACAGAAAAACCACTTTAAAATGTTTAGCCGTTTTGACGTTCGTTGTGATGCCATGGACAGACACAGAAAGAGATAAAGGCTTCAAACATAATACCGCCCTTTTTTTGGGTAGGGGCTTAAAAATGTAAACTTTTGAAATTCGAGCGTGAATCTGTTCCGCGTTATTCAAAATCCAAGCAAAAAAAAAATCAGTATTAATAAATGAGGTTAATAAAATATTCTAGGTATTAGTTAATTTAAGTACCTATTTCATTAGGTACATTTCCCACGTGACTCTATACCAATATTATTTGAACCCGTACCCGTATTATTGCGCCGAGAGCAATGAGAAAGAAATATTTCCCTGGTCGATAATGGTACGTGTATTTTTGGATGTTACTTGTAACTCTATAACAAAAAATAAAATGGAATGAATCAGCTCCTGTAATCTTTCTCGAGGATAGCAGGTCAATAACCAACTCATCTGTCGGATTATCGCAGTCTTAGTGTGATAATTTAATCTTTTGTTTATCCAATGCCTCTAATAGTCTTGGTGCACAGAAACGGTAAGCATCTGATCGCAGTCATGTATCACACACATAAGAAAATAATCCTTTGCTTAGAATTACGAGTGTCTAAAACAAATTCATCATAAAATATTGTATTATTTATTATTTCCAGTTTTAAGAATTATACACCTACTTAGCAACTGTATTAAGGCACGTTTTGAAAAAGCGATTTCGAAATTGAGATGTAGATTGAGTTGATATTTAATATGTATTTTGTTTTCATATTACCTAAAATATTTAGTAGGTTAGGAATCTCAAGTATCGTATAGGTAGGTTCTTACTTAAATCAATATTGAAATCGTTTCGTTTTATAAGCAGATAAGTAGGACAGGATATGGGAACGTTCATCTCATCTGCAAATTTTCTGGTTAAAGGTCGCCAAATTGTACATTCTATTTTTACCACTTTTCTGAAACTGTATTTTCTTATCTGTTGTGCAATAAAGTGTATTTGTATTGTATTGTATTGTAAATGAGTGTGTTTTATTTACATTTCCCTTCAAATGTTTATTTTGTATCCTTATTTTTATATTTTACCACCAATTCATCAGATTGTAACGAGGAGTGATAAGACAAAGTTACAGGTTATTCGATGTTATTGTAAGAATTTATTTAAAAAGAGCAAAATGGCGTCTCGGCGTCGTCGTCGCCGCCGTCGCGGCGCGTCGAGCGCTCGGCACCCTTCACCAGTAACCCCCGTTCCGTTCGTAATAGCAATGCGCCCTTGCCCTGCCTCTCTGTCATAATGTCATTCAAACATTGAGTGATGTGTTGTATAGTATTGACATATTTGTTCTATATACATACAGATATGTACATTTTTTCTTCGATCATGCATTAATATGAAGGCGTTCTCTAAGCGTATCCTCCGAATTACTTGTGAATGTGAACTTATTTATATATCTAACATTTTTAACCAAGTTTAGGCAGAGTTACGTAAACGTAGAGAGTACGTAAACAGGGTGTAAATTTAAATACTTTCCAGCCTAAAACCACGTATGGAGTTACTTGAGTAGGTATATTTGATAAAATCCAGAAATTACAAAAAAAGTAAAAATACGGCCCGAAAGAAAAAAGTATACTTTTTAACATTACAAAGAAACTTCCGAAACATACAATTGGGTTTAATGAAATGTACTAAAGTAATACTATACGTTCCTATAGCCTGTATAGAATGAGACTGCATAAAACATTTCTTATTCCTAAAAGGATTTTATTTGAAATTCAAGAAATACCACATGCAGCCACCCGCGGCGTAATCGTAACCAATTTGAATTGACGGTTATCTCACCTCCTACGTTTATATTGAAACTTAGATAAATATTTAGTTTACCCAGTCTAATTTGGCACGGAACTGGCCACCGCGCCGCGCTGTGCTACTGTTACCCTTTGGACGAAGATCTTACTTTAATATCAACAAACCCATATTAGTTCGCTGGTCGATGTAAAATCGCGGAAATTAATTAATTCACGGTTTCAGACAATTTAGTAGTATAATACAAATAAAGTAAGGACTTGCAACGTTTAATTACTGTGGTAATCGTGTCATTTGATAAATTGAAGTTTATAACTTGTCACTGTTGTCGCAAATTACACGTGGCTGGCAGGCACGCACCTCGGATCAATCGGTCTGAGCAAGGGATCGATCTTAGGACCGTATTCATAAAGCAATCTCAAGATTTGAGATAGAAACCCTCAATACTATTTTTTAATTATTAAATACGGAAGAGTATTTCAAGTGTCACTTAAGTTCACCTCGATCTTATGCTCGTTATATTCATCGTCTTAGAGTCTTTCACTATTTAATTGGCAGGTGTTTAAGATTTAATTTCACATAACCAGATTAATCTGGAAAATGTAAAACTATGTAGAGTTTATTAAAACTAACTGCACTTTAAAACGGATTTTATAATTATAGTTTTTTTTAAAAAAAACTCCAAATTCATAAGTAAAGACCCAATATTATATATTTTTAAAATTATCAATAACTGTAAGGTTAACTGGAAGAGATCCTTAATAGGGATAATTTTGCCTTTGTACTTCGTGTATGTAATGATGTATTTTTATCTTTTTATTTTGTATATTATAGTGTACATAAACAACCAACCGAATCTCTGAAAATCAAATTTTACTTTTTTTAATTACATGTTTGTATTTGCATCACCGTTTGTTACAACAATACCAGATATCAATTGTCTGTGCCAAGTAGTTTCTGAAATAAATGTCGGTGACAGACGGACAGACATTGCTCTATATCGAAGTGTTTAGTTTTTGTAATTTTTGGTCCAGAGCTCTTCAAAAACCCCTGTCGTGAATTCGAGAATGTTCCGAATGCTACAATTTTATTGACAATATTTAGTGACTAGAGATTTAGACAAATCCTAGAGACCATCGAGAAGCTAATGAAACTACACACATCAAGCCTGCAGTTTTTCAATGCAATAATCTTAATTAGGTTTCAAGTATTTATCACAATTGGAGATTAATAAATAAGGTAGTTAGAGTGTACAGTAGGGTTGAAAAGTGTATATCCAGAATACTGAAACATCTCAAAGCTTATCTCAGAAAGACTGACTGTTGACGGTGATTTCGATCCATCACACGAGTATCATGCTCGTCGGGAGTGAATATTTTATAGTTATAAACTAGGGTTTACCTTCCTAAAAGGTAGGCTATAGTCCTCTTTCAATATTTCAACTAACTTGGTGATGCACCGTAATGACTTGATGTGTTACTTTCGAATTCACATAGCTAATATTAGTTAGAACCTTTCTATTCTAGTGAAATAATAATACTATATAAATTTTTCTGACTACCTACGGCATTGATTGACAAGAGCTATGGTTGACGTAGGTACCTAATGGCGATTAGCGTCCTCTATTATTGAAAAGAATGTGTTCGATCAATAAACAATCACAGAAAATTATTTATAATAAGACATTACATTCATGCTCTAATTTTTTTCGTAATAAAATTAAGTAGAGTCTGATTTTATGGCCCACAACACCGCTTCACTTCACAATTTTCGAAGTTTACAAAGCTTTATGGTTGATTTTAAACGTTAGACCAATTTGAGCCTATGTACCTGTTTGTACAACAAACAAAAATATTGTTTAAATTGTAAAATTGAAGGACTCAATAATTATTAATGATGCCGACCGCCACTGCTACGCTGCGCCACGGCTGCGCGCCGCCGGCACCGGAGCGCGGAGCTCAACAGAGATTGTGACGTATACACGCGTTTTAGTTTACGTTGAACTAAGCACTTGTTGAATGAATAAATAAATAAAGGCGTTTAACATAAACTTTACTATTAATCCTTGACTTGTATCGTTTACGTAACCGTGAGATCCATACGCGAACAGCAGCAGCAAGAAGTTGCAGTGTGAACAATTATTTACTCTTTCACATTTCGGACATTTATTTTTATACCATTTTGTTTTAGTGTTATTTGTTATTAATTAGTTAATATGAACTTTACCTGTAAGTATGTAGTATACCTAAAGATGTACATATTTAAAGTATTTAAACGTTTTAATTTCTTTAATTGTAAATCGTAAATCTTTCTATTTATTTCAAAACTGGTTATTTGCATCAAATTGTATTTAATAGTTTACTTTAATATTATCAAATTTTAGCTGAGATGGAAGATTTAACAATTTTTTATTTAGATTACATTTCTATCTATTAGAAATGAATTAATGAAATGAATTTCTGAAGATATAGTTTCGTATACTATTTATAGTAAGTAGGTACTATGAAATAAAAGTTCTAGATATCTATCACAGACTTATTATATTAGATTCTTAAATACCATTTATACATATTCTATTATGGGGTATCTATGTGTATGGTTGCCTATATGGGTTGACTACACGTTCGTAGGTATGTACATATACTTATTTTATAGAGGCTTGATTAAAAACCGATTGACCTGACTAATTAGTGACCACGGAGTATAGAATAAAAGGTAGGTACAATTTCATTACGTAGGTAAGTAGTACTTAAATGTTTGTGTGAACAAATTGTAATGAGTGTTTATATAAATATGAATGTATAAAATGGTGTAAGTGTTTGAATGAAATCTACGTAATATATTATTATAAATTCATTGATGAATATTTCATTCACCGAACACAAACTACACAATTAGGTGTTTCCCTGAAACGAAGTCACGTCGTTATGGCGGCGGTGGATCGAGACCGGCCGTTTCTGCCGCCTGCAAACTGTCATTACAAAAATAGTGGCCCCAGAAAGGGTAGCCCCAAGACATAGGCCATATGGACCCGAGTGGTATGTAAACTGTAAGTTGTTTTTTTCTTTTTTAACGGATAAATATAGTCAATCTGGAAATTAAAATGAATACAGTAATCAACTATCTTAAAATTATGTAGTAGTCTTAAAATTGGCTCAGTATGGTTGGAAAATTTATATGGCAAAGTGTTCATGTTAATGTCATCTGGTATGAATTTTTAAGTAACTATTGAAGTAGGTACCTACTGAAATGTTAGAGATTGTTACAATTTTAAATATGATAATACTTTATTATTGACTATTTTTTAGTATTAAGATCTATCGTTCTGTCTTTTAACCGGTCGCCAGGGAAATCTATGGGGGAGGTCTATGTACATGAGTGGACGTCCTGGGCCTAAAATAAAATGATGATGATGAAGGTCTGTCGAAAATAACATCCGTTACAATCTAGGCTAGTCTACGAAACTCTATGAAACAATAAATCTCCTCTTCAACACAAGCACAAATTAGACAACAAGTTTGACAAATAGACGAGCTCGAAATAGAAACGCTGACAGTCGAACACACATTGATCTATTCACGTGCCCAACTAATGGCTTCACATTCCATTTTTCATGTTGATTTAAAAATAGCAACGCATTTTTCACGAACTTTACCATTGTAAGAATAAACAGATTCAGTAATAAATAACAGGAAAAAATACTTGTTTACATTCTTTTGAACGGTTAAAATTTTTTATTTACCGATGTTACCACACTGAGATAGATAACTATTTGTCTATTGAAGAGTTGGAAAAATGTTTGCCTGGTTAACCTATATCCTTTAGCGGCTGAACTAAATACACAAAACTATAAAAACGAGTAGAGTCAGCAAGTTAGCTCCAATAAATCGATTTTGGAATTGTTTGCCCAAGGGTGGGCCTGGGGTATTTAAAGAACAATTAGTCGGATGTTTCCCAGCCCTTCGGGCAAATATTTGGCTATTCCCGCCAACCCTCGTTTGGGCCAATGCCGCCCTGGGCGTTCGTTGGAAACGGTTTCATAGCTAAATGTTTGCCTACTTTCCCCTATATACTCAACTTTATGTAAACTTCCCCTCGTAACAGCAACGTCACATACACTATTTCAATGTTTAGGTATTTATGATAAGGTTTTTGTTTTATTATATAGATTTATTTAAGTGTTAATCTTGCTTGCAGTTTTAGAGTCTAAGAAATTAACTGGACTTATAGCAATTTTTAATTTTTACATGTCATCTTTTACCTGTTAGAACAAAGATGGAACTTGCTCAGTAACTTCTTCTTTACAGTCAGATTTCCCCTCTTACCTTAAAAATCTCTTTACATATTTAGGATGTGATCGCGATGTGCACCTTAGGTCTAAAACAGACAATTTGCTTAAGCCCTTCAGCTGCCGTACAAATTATTACTCGGGATCCTTGGCATTAAGGCTGCTCAATTGTGGAATGCACACAAAATATTCGTCATGAAAAATCGCTTGCAGTGTTTAAACTGCGTCTAAAGGAATATTATTTATCTCTTTAATGAATTGTATGTACTATTATATATATTTATGTGTAGTATTGTATTTATTTATATGGTTTGTTATTTTTATTATAGTAAGTGTTTATCTTTGTGTGTATTCTACTATACCTATGTATTTTCTATGTATCGTCTGTGTACCTACTGATATTTAAAGTTAGTCACCATTTACTTTTCACTATCCATCTACTTATTAAACACCTTCTTTAACTGAGGTGTCTGGAAGAAATCGCTATAAGCTATAAGCGATAACCGCCTTTGTACACTTTATCATTTATGTTAAATGTTCTTTGTATTTTATTTTTGTGTGCAATAAAGAATTTAATAATAAAAATAATTTACAGTTACATTTAATAATAATAATTTAATAATAATAATAATGTAATAATATTTATATTTACAGTTGCTAGGAAATTTTAACGTCTGCAACCATAACTGACAATCCCGTACCATAAGTCTGTTATCTCTTATATGCTTGACTAAGGCCCTCATGATAAGGTTACCCTCAAAAGAGGAATTAAATCAAATCAAAAATGCTTTATTTTGTAGGTACACAGGGTACATTTAAAATAGTCAGATTTTACACTTTTAAAGCTACTGCTTGTTCAAAAGGCAATTTTCCCCTGAGAAGAACAAGCAAGAAAATCGAGAGGTTGCTCTTATAAAAAAAAGTTTTTATATTACAAAAAGGCACAATAATAAATAATAAAGATAATAAATATTTCGGACACTTACACCGATCATCTAGTCCCAAAATTCCCAAATATTTCATTATTAATTAATAAAAGTGAAATTACCTGGTTATGCGAACAAGCTGGTTATGTCCATGAATGTTTATCATCTAAATAATCTGATATTTTATAATATGCTTTCTTAATAAGTTTCTGTTTCATAGTATCTTTAAATTTATTGAAAGGAAGATTTTGTATATCATCAGGAACCTTATGAAAAAGCGTGTACATAACCCTTTGAATGAATTACTGATTTTGCGGAGGCGACTTACGTGACCTGCAGGTTTATCTTTATTTCTTATATTGACATCATGTTTATCAATATTCTTCCTAAATTATGCTATATTTTTTTTCACATATATTACATTTTCAAAAATGTACTGTGCCGATAAGGTTGGAATATTACACTCTTTAAATCTATCTCTAAGTGGCACTGCAGGTCTCAATCGATAAATTGCGCGACCGGCTCGTTTTTGTAAAACAAAGATTGTATTTATTTTCGCGGCATTTCCCCACCAGCAAGATACCGTAACACATCAGGCTATGGAAATAACTAAAATATACGAATTTAGTAGTATTTACGTAGGAGGAGAAAAGAAGAATTTAAAGTAATACTATAATAATAATAATGGATCGTCGTGAAATTGTTTGTAGGATGATTTTCGATTTGTCATATTTATATAATACATTCATACCAAGGATATTTTTTATCTCGATAAGCCCGGGGGATATGGAAATTAAGCGTCCGCGATAAAGTTCTTCCACGCAAGCGAAGTCGCGTGCGGGAATTTAGTACGAAATAAAGAAAACAGAAGACCAAAGACATTATCTTTTAGAAGAGTGAAAAATAAACATTGATGACGCGGCTGCATGGATGGACCCGTACTTGCATCGGGCGATGGAATAAACTGTTTCCATATGGCGAAAATAACAAGCAAACAATACAATTCCTTTTAATATATTCGACAAAATAATATAATAACTGTCTGCAAATATGAAATGATAATTTTTTGTAAGAAAATTTGTACACCTAAAGGTTCACTTGGTATTTGCGTTTAGGCCATATCGAACTATCTTCTTTATTAAAACCTTTCAACAAAAATGACAATCGACTTTAAATATCATTGTACCAGCCAATACAAACTAAGCAATTTTTGTAGTATTTTAGCGTCCGTGATAATGTTGTGATATGGAACCTTCTAACGACTTAAGTTTAGGATGGACAGTTGGGGCGTATACCAGCTCCACCTGATGATCTTCGATTTGACATATTTCTTGATAATTAGGAACACCGAAGTCCTTTCAACAGAAGTGAAAAAGGCTGCTCTATCCATACAAACCCAAACTGCGTCTAGGGATATTGTGCTGTTTGTCATAAGTACGAAGAAACTACTAAACCGATCGGGGTACATCCATAAAAAAACAGCAAACGGCCGAATTGATATGGTCCTTGTTTTGTCGGTTAAAAAGGAAGAAAATCTTCGTTAAAAACCTAAAAGTGACTGGGGTAATATTTCTTTTTTGCATGTAACTAATTAACATAAAAAATATTGTTCAGATATTAATTTCCTTAGACTTGTCTCTAAGAGATACATAGATCCTAATTTATAAATAGCGCGAATGGCTCACTTGTGTAGAACAACAAAAATGTTGTGTAGGTATCTATAATATGTCAACAGCGTTTCCCCACAACAATATGCCATACGACATCAAGCTGTGGAAATAGCCAGAATAACGCAGTCTTGCGGTATTAACGTCTCCTCCTTGATCCTTAATCCTTGATGAAATGAGTCTTATGGTGCGTCGTTCTAGTATTGAGCACTACTAGTTGATCTTTGGGTCAACCGTCACAGCAGATGACAGCAGTATTTCATGCTTGATTGAGCGCATCTGATCCTGGTAAAGTACTACCAAAATGCCCGATTTGGTGAGAAGTTTAAATTTACCATCTGACTATGCATCGAATGCCAAGCTGTTTAGCGGTTAAGTAGTGATAAGCACAATTTTAATACAAAGATTAAAGATTAGTTATCTGATTACTTTAGCCGGCTTCACAAAGTTTGTAAATCTTTCAAAGAGCAATGTAGGTATACCAACGTTTTTACAATATACGGTCTTTGCTGATTATCCAAATATTCTTCTTTTCGAAATGTAGGTAAGACAAAATGTGCGCGATGGCCAATTATAAAAAAAATATCCGATTACTTGAACGATAAAATGTATGGAATTAGCCGCTCGATTGTCAAGCTAGTTGTCAAGTTATTTCTTTGATTTATATTGATACAACAAAGTATACTTATTAAGATATAAAAAAGAACAAACCTTTGAGTTTCTTGGGCTTCCTCTCAAAGGTGAACTGTAAATTCCGAACACCTGGGGTAGTTTCCAAAAACTGACTATTTTCAAATGTTGCCTATGAAAATTAAACGTTTTTGAGTTGGTACTATGGTTGCTGATAAATTGCAGAAGCTCCAAAGAACACACGTGACGCTTGCTTATCAATGATTTACAAGATACATTTCAGTGATTGTACGTTTAAATTGCATAATATTATTCCACCGTCGTCTTTAGAAACAAGCCGTGGAGAGGATTACCACCCGTTTGTTGGTGATAGTTACCGAATATTTACTAAGCGTTTTGTTTCTTCTTTCTTTACACAATGGATGGCAATCCCCATCCAAGGTATGGAATTCCCTGCGGTCGTCGGTGTTCTCCGAATCTAACAATTTTCAAGTCTGTGGTGAATAGGCTTTTAATCTAAATCTTGTGACATAAATAGCTAACTATAATTCCAAATTTAGTAGGTACAGTCCGCCGGACCAGCTGCGACTAGTTTAGCATATTAGCATTATCTTGTTCCGGCTGCTGGAGATAAGAATAGGTGCTGGATGAGCGCTTCCACCCTCGGGAACACTAACCTGTGGAGCATAATGGAAAAGTAAAAAAAAACTGAATAATTATAAATTTTATTTATAAATTAAAACTGGAATTATCTGCATCATCCGGCCGCAAGTTAGTAACGTTGTTACTTTGTCAATCCTGTTGAGTTGAAAGCTAGTATTGACAGATTCTACATTGATTGGTTAAACCACGTAATGATGGTTGGTACCTATCTGACTATTTGTAGTGGGAAGGTGGCCACCACAGCGCGCTCGTCGCTGGCGGTCCCGTTCATACTTACAAAAATACCAGAATGTAATTAAATGTGGATAACTTGCGCTTTATAGACGGCTGCGCGCGCGCGTGTGTTTGTTTAGTTTCTTATAGACGTGTTTTTACGCAATCTGGAAGTCGTAAATCGTTAACACCAAATTATGTCGTACTAAGGAGGCATCTTCTTTTTTTTAAACAAATAATTTTTTAAATATTTTATAAATCTACGATATGTTGTGAAAAAAGTACGCGTGAAAAAAATATTAATCTAGTACAAAAATTAATAGAAATAAACGAACTAGAATTGAATAATTTTTGTATACTCTAATGTTACTCTATATCTGTAATAGGTCATTTATCTGTGGTATTTTTCCAGGATCCATTTACAGTAGTAGTTCACTATAGTTAATCTAAATGCGCAACAATATTAGAGATGTGCTAAAGCCGGCATTGAAAATAGAATCCGCACCCGCGGGGTAATGTGGCGAATAATCCACCTCGCGCGCAATGTGCGAGTCACCCGCGCGTTCCGCCCGGGGCTCCGTGCAATTCACGGGTCCAATAATCAGCAAAAACTATAACATTACAAACTTTATATTGCGATTGATTGTACACAAAATCTACCGTCTTGTTACTGTAATAGCAGATATTTCAGAAAATTAAATACATTAATGCGTTACTTGCTTAGCTCTTTTGTATACAGTTTTTGTTTGCGGCTTAAAAAACGTAACATTTCACGCATCCGATTTTAATTCAATTTACTGACAATAAGCGAAGTAGATTCTACAATACTATTGTTGGTGGTATTTTTATCAGGTAAGTTCTCTTGCAGTTGGGATTCTTGATCGATGTCTATCTATTTTTTAGGGATCTCTAGCAAAATAGTAGTACCCCTATGGTAAGACTTCATTCATTTATGGTTGTCCGTGTGTCTATCACAGCTACTTATTTCAGTTACTATTAATGCCATCGACTTTAATCAGACTCGTTTTAAACAGAGCTTGTCCACCTTTCATGTTTGTAAGTAGGTCGATAGGTGAGTGATTGGTAGTTAGGTAGGTATTATGTATTTACATATAACCTATTATCATCATCATCAGCCCGTATACATCTCACTGCGGGGATATAGGCCTTCCCTCGTATAATGAGGGAGGATGGACCATAGTCCACCACGCTAGCCCAGTGAGGGTTGGGGACTTCACATGCTTTTGAATTTTAATTTCTCAGGCATGCAGGTGTCCTCTCGATGTTTTTCTTCACCGTCTAAGACCAGTCGGATATATGCACATAAGTAACGAAATTTAATTACAAAAACTCATTGGCACATGGTCGGCCTGGGAATCGAACACGGACCTCCCAAATTGGGAGACGGCGTGTAACCGCTGAGCTGCCGGCGCTCCATATATATATATATTATTATTAATTTGATAGTGTGTAGGTACTTAGCAACTAACCTTGGTACCGTGTGCAGAACTCTATCTGTAGGAATCTTCAAGTGTGTAGAGCTGGTCACAACGAGGCATTGTTGAATTGCGAGAGCATAGAGCTAACCATTGTCATATACAATAAAAAATATTACGTATTAATATAACCAACCAGACCGACCATTGTCATATAAAATGAAAAATATTACATATTAATTAAATATTGCCAGCAACAGATCCACCAGTGGTTCCAAATGCACTCCGCTGTTCACTGTGATACTTCATTGGCCTGTGTGGTTCCTTCCTGTAACACTCAAAAGTCCAAAGATTCAGTATAAAAAACTGACTTTATGAAAATCATGAGCATACTTGGTAATAATTACACCATAAAACATATTTTTTATTCCTATTATTTAGGACTTTTTACTCCTATACAAATTAAATGTTAGGTAGATTCTTAATTTTCACATCTCAGAAATTGACCTATTATTTTTTCAAGCGAACCGGTGAATAAGCAGATTTTATACCACTTGCCGAGTATTCATTACATGCAACTTCTAAATGTAACAAATATGCAGTATAGCCCAGGGAAAATAAGGTTTGACCTCGGAAAAACGACAAACCGCGATTTGCTTGAAACATTTAATAAAGTGTTGTAAATGTAGAACAATTGTCAAAAATTAAGCGTTTGTAAGAAACGCAAATACTAAGTAAGTACCTAATTAAACTAAAGTTGAAAAATGTGTTTCTTTAAAAAAAAATGCTCAATTGAAGGGTATTTCTTTAAATTCAAAACATTTAGGGAAATTATCGTTACAAAATATTAGTTCTCATTTTTATTTCTTAAGCAATGCAGCTCGACGACATTTTCAGCTAAAACACATGCATACCTAGTTAGTTAATTGAAGGGTATTTCTTTAAATTCAAAACATTTAGGGAAATTGTCGTTACAAAATATTAATTCTCATTTTTAATTCTTAAGCAATGCAGCTCGACGACATTTTCAGCTAAAACACATGCATGCCTAACTATAACATGCTTAGTTTTTATCCATCAATAAGTTGACTGTGTTAAACAAAAGTCTACCTAATTAAATATCAGTTAGTATTTATTGTTATTAAGATCCAATTAAAAATAGGGATTTTTAAAGAAATCTAGACTAAGCGCTCGTTTTTTTTAGGCTTGATTATTCAAAATTATCTAATATATATATATATATATATATTATCTAATATACGTCTATGATATAGCAATTACATAAGTCGGTTCTGAATTATGTCTAGCTAATCAAATTTTTTACCGTATTTTCCCTGGACTAGTATGTATAATAGAGCGTTTAGTAATTAGTCAATGGTGTCAATTCTGATGTACAACGAACTAACTAAATTTAAAGCAGATACATCCTTTTCTAACACTATTAACATGAAAGGGACGACTATAAATTAAGTCCTGTCAAATTAAGTTAAGAGCTGTCAAAACAAGTCGCTCCATAGTATTTTAATCGTGACGTCGCTAGGTGTACACCTAATTTTAATAAAGAAGTGCTTGTTTGATCCTTTTACTTAATTTGACAGGACTTAATTATATGTCGTCCTTTTCATGTATTAGTGGTTAGAAAAGGATACATATAATTTAAATTTAGTTTAGTTCGTTGTACCTCCGAATCGAAACCAATATATGAACAGAACCCTCGGTGTGCAAGTGTGACTCGCTTGGCTAGTTTTTTCTTCGTCATGTTTGAGTAGGTAGGTGGTCTTTTTTCAGCCATTTTGTGAGCATTTTGTACAGTCCATTAAAAAGGAATTTCGCAGTGTTACATTTTTTATCGGTTTCATTGTATACATTTAACTAACCGTCTCTGGCAGGACACAAGTCAAAAGTAAATAATTTGTGTTTAAGATTTAAACTGGGTTGAATTTGGAGAAATATCTCCAGATATTATTTTAAAATTCAATTTCTACAAATTTAATTGCAGTTTAAATCTGTAAACGTATTCGAAACTTAAAGTCGGTATCTTATAAATGATGCTGCTAAACCCCTGTAGAGGTCAACCGTGGAACTTGCCTAGAATGAACAAATCAGAACTGTCACTCTTCATATTACAAATCCTATCTATCTATATCGCACCGCAAAATGATTATTTAGGTAAAATAACTTTGAACACAAACACGTAATAGGGTCCACACCACAAGCTCTACCTTCATTCATGGTGTAGTATGTCTGTCAAATATTAATGCAAAAAATCAGAACTGAGTCTGACATGTCATTTTGACACCATTCATCCCGTCCGGACGGACATAGTTTTTGTGTCTTCCTGCGTTGGAAGTCGTAAGATATCTCAAATAATATTTATTGCCGCCAAATAAGGTAACAAATACAACGACAGTGTGAATGTGGGATTTAGTCGATATGCTCAGCACGTTGATCGTTTTTTCCGAGCAATATTTCTTAATGAATCCGTGGGGCATCCATTCATGTCATGTTGAGTAAACAAAGACCTTCGTCAAACTGTATAATTTTTGATGATAGCCAATTGCTTGCACGGGCAGACACCTAATGCTAATTTGGTGGACTTCTGATTTCGCTTACTTTGCAACAATGTGTTTTAAAAATTGACAGCGTTATTATCAGAATATTCAGTTTTAGGTATTTATTGCATGTACAGGTCGATCTAAAGTGAATAGTAGTTTTATTATAGTTTTTATTATTCAAAGTAGGTAAGTAAATAAGTATGTTTACTTGCGGGATTTAGAAGTACCTACATAGGCATTGCAATTTTTTAAAATCATAATAAACATTGTAGAGGTTCTTCAAGCGTGTGTGAGCGCTTTCTTTGAAATGAGTAGAAAAAAATTGAGTTTTCAAATTTCAGAATCTTCATGAGTTTTCTGAGTTGAAAAATTGAACTTCGTTCGATAGTACTCAAATTTTTTTTCTTTTCACTAGTAGAGTTTAACTTTACAATATAGGTATAAGTTATTTCATAAAACTAGTTATCCATTGCTTAATTTATGTTATAAATGATTTCAAAATAGGTATCTCTAGAACGAATATTATTCATGAAAAGATAATTACTAGCAACCAGTGACAGATTGTGGTATATTCAAACACAACGCTCAAATTACCTATTGCAGGCGCCCCGGAATTGGCAAGCAGTGCAGTTGTGGCCGGACACAATACAGGGATTATGCAGGTTTGTTCACTTTTGATCACATTGTTCACTTCATGGTTTGTTTAGAGCGCATGCAACGGGAGATCAGCACTCACGCATCGCTGGCGACGTGTTATCACGTCTCGCCACACCCGCGACCCCTTTCAATTTCATTTTTTTAACGTTGTTCAATTTGAAACTGTCTGTGGATCAAAAAATTTTAGACCGAATTGATTGTGGTATTATTCTACGTCTGTCATCTAAATAAAAATAAATAAAACCGCATGCTTATGTAAGTTAACCTAATAATTTGCATTAGGTTCAAAATATTTTCGAAGAATCGATACGTATGACGTCTTTTAGATACCTACCCAATAAATAGCTATGCTTATAAATAACCACATCTGCCAAACTCTAGAAAATATATTCAGCGGAAATCATATTATCGATTCCTGTGACGAAAGCATCAATCTGTCGTCTGCACGACTTGATCAAACAGTTATCGCGAATATATCTCACTGAAGCTAACTTGAGTCACAACACCTGACACAATATGAGTGCAACTTTGTCCAAAATCAAAGACTTTTTACCACGAATTATGATACGTAACGGAAATTCATAACGAATGTGTTGGTTATCTATTCCGGTGACAATTTCTTTGATCGCTTTTTGAGTTTCTATATAGTCGCATATTTCGTTATTTCTTTTAATCGCATACTTACCATTCTAAAAATAAAATGTTAGTATCTAACTAAACCTCGAAAGTATCAATTTTAAATTTGATTCTAATCAAACAGAAAGCACGCCCGGCAAGCCTTACAAAATAGTTGTCTTGCTAAAACTTTAATTTATTTTTTTAATTCAATTTATTGCCTATAAACACTTATTATTATGTACATAATAAAGTATACCTATTTTTCTGGACATTGTTCAAAAAAATAAGCTAAATCGTCTGATTTAGCTATGTCCAGAAAAATAGGTATACTTTATTATGTACATAATATAAGTAATAAATTATGTATCCCATATCCTCGTAGATCGATATAGGGAACGACAATAAGTTGCGCTATAGCCCTCTGTCTCGTAGGTATAACTATCTGTACCATCGTATATCAACATAAAAAGCGCGAGCAGATTAACACTTTGTCGCTTATATAACTCTGTGTATCCTCGTAGACATATAGGGAACAAAGAACAGGTCGCGTTGTATTGTAACGCACTGTCAGTAATTCTCTGTATTCTGGTAGATCGATCTAGAGAAGCGTGGACAGTTTGCGTTATAACCCTCTGCCTCCCAACTCTTTGTATCCTCGTAGATCAATATAAGGAAGTGCGAACAGTTTGCGTTGACGTCGCTTGCTCCTTTAAAACTCTACTCGGTCTCATCTTATAATATACATCAAAGCCGTCGCGATTAATTGAGCACTCCTTGGGAAAAAAAAACTTGACAGTTTAAGCGTACGTCTTCATGGACAGACACCATTACCACGCTCCGTAGGATAGAGATCGTACTGCTCCACGCTTAATTTGACGTGACACTTGCATTTTGCTTCTGTTACAGGAGATTTTGAAAACTAAAATTAGCGTGGAACATTTAGCTACCTACATGTACAGTATTTTATACTTTTAAATATATGCAATCAAATCGGTGAAAGGAAACCACATGCTGGTGAACGGAATGCACATGTTTACATATGATGTAGATATAGTTCCCACAGTAACCGACAACTTTAAGAAGGTGACTTGAATTGACTCGATAAGAAAGGCCACGGTGTGCAGTGGTGAATGCCCTTTTCAGGAGTGGATGGAAATAGGCTAATGATGATAACAACACCTTGTTTAAAGTGTGAAAAAAATATTTTCAGGAACATGTGATAGTTACCGACGTTACTCCAACGACTGTTGAATGAATGATTATAGAAGTGAAAGATAGCTTTGGGTAGAAAATCGATACGATAGCCTCAATCGATGCTTTCCTCTCGTCATGGGCTCAAAAAGCAAACAGCTGCAATTTGGATTTAGACTCCACGCCTAATTTCGGTTGGTAGACCTATTTTAACATTAAATACACACACCAAATATCCCTTGTATAAACACATCGCCCCTAATATATGCACCGGTGAAAGGAAGGGCTTTACTTTACTAAGGCCATTGGAATCTCGTCTCTATTTTAAGGAAACAAGGTCATTTCAATTGACATGTCATTTTAATGTCGATGCGTTTAGTTTGAATTTAGCTGTAACAAAAAATACCTATTGTTTTCAACCGACTACGGCTAAGCACTGTTCATATAATTGAATCGCCACAATTTGGTAAAACAACCGAATGAAAGAACTACCTACATGTTCATTAATTTCCATACTGATTGACGACCTGTTTGGTGTAGTAGTTAGAAACTCTGACCACTATACCAAAAGCTCGCGGGTTCGATATGTTTGTGTGATGAATACGGACATGTACCCGAGTTATGGATGTTTTCATTTATAATAAGTATTTATTTACAAAAAAAATGTATCTATGGTATCCACAACACAAGCCTATATAGTGGCTTAATGTGGAACTAGATAGCATTGCGTGTATGTCCAAGGATGTTTATTTATTTATTATTTATTTATACTTTTGTGATCCATTCAATTTACTCTATAAATATCTATCTAATCTAAAGAGTATTAAGTAAGCCATGAAGTTAATTTTTGGGGACGACTAGCACGCAGTAGCTTGAATATAAAGGTTTTTGCTGATTTCTCCAAAATTGTGGTATTTAGGGACATCGTTTTATTTTTGCTGTAATTAAATTACATACATAAACCTCGATCGCGTCTGATTACTTCAGGTTGTTTTTAATTCTTTGTTTTGCAGATTTTGGAGGTACGAACTCGTATTTTTTTATACATTTTTCGACACAAGTCTTATAATGTAAATGAAGGTTCATATTACCCTTGACCAACTACTATATTCTTTATTGCACCAAAATATTACAATAACAGAGTACAAACAATAGGTCACGTACAGAGGTGGACTTATCTCTTTAAGAGATCTCTTCCAGACAACCTGAGCATTGAAATAGGAAACTGAGTAAATTTGGAGTTTAGCCGCAACTTAGTAAACCCATTTTAAAATTTATACCTCCATTCCTTGCAATGACAATGAAAATATTTTTGAATACATTTCATGGACAATAAAAGGGGGCAAACGTCATTCAAATCTATTTCAATCGTGATTTCGATAAATGCCATCAGTAGTCGTTCAGATAAGCAGCTGTGATAGAGGGACAGACAGGCAGACGGACGAAATTGCATCATAACGGTTGCTTGTACCTATCATTTTGGTTCGGAACATTAAAACAGTCTAATTGTGAAAATATGTACACGAAGAGTAATAAAATCACTAATTAAAACTTAAATTAAAACCTCTTATTTTTTTAAATGATATTGGGGAGTTAAATCGATTTACAATTAGCGGAAATACCATAAGAGGTAATAAAAAATATAGTTGAATCAATGAAGAATTTGTACTTTATTTTCTTTGATGTAATGCTACCTTACGATTACGCGTAATGTTTGTATGTTAAATCCTCAGTCATGGATGTTTATATAAATATTTGTATATGGTTATCTGCTATCTAGTAACCGTAGTAACTGCGCTTTGCCTGTTTTGGGACGACATAATTAGTGTAAGTGTCCGAAACATATCAATAATAAACGTGCGTTCATTTATATGAAATAGTACCTAAATTAATATTTGCAGCACAAATTATTGTTTTTACTCGTGATGCTTTTTAATACACAAAAGCATTGTAGTTTGATTTTACTTTTAAACTTTTATTTCTTCGCATTAATGACATTAAATATTCCTAATTGTTGTCTCTAAAGTTTTATACTTTTATAATTTTCATTTTATAGGAAGGCTATCGTTGTATATAGATAGATTTTAAAATATTAACTATTTCATCGTTTTATGTACCTTAGAATTATGTCGGTGTGGGACTTGTGGGTAAGTACCGATGATCAAGCTGTATGCAATGTGGCGAGCACATGGCGCCCGTAATCCAATGTTTAACATAATGTTTAACCTCTAACGAGCCCTTCCTTGCCACAGATTGTTAGTTTAGGGAAGCTCATAGATAACAGCAGGCTATTGTTGTCATTAATAATTTTACTAGTATGTGGCTGTTATTGCAGAAATTACATGTTTATTAGGTTGAGTAAATATTACCTACTCGCCATGGTCCGTGCACTGCTTCTTTTCTTGTTCTCTATCTATGATTTCTATTTTACGTAAATATGTTGATATCTAGAATTCGGTGTATCGCCATTTGCCTCTAGATTAGCATTTGTTAATATTAACTTTTGAGAATGTGAATTTATTTACTGTTAGTTAATTATATTTATTAATTAGGTATATACTTAATATTAAGTAATAATAACCTACAAGTTGTAAACTGATTGGATTGGTGTTACATAGTAGGTAGGTAGATACTGCTTATCAAAATACAAACGTACCCAGTTAAGTATTTCTGTGGACAAATTAGGTTTTGTCTCATAAATGAAATATTTCTTTATAATTATTTGTAAAATGATTCTTGCTTGATTCACTGCTTGTCTGATCGTTGTTGATTTTGTACAGGATACGATTAAAATACAAGATAAACAGGCTAGTGTCAAGCCACTCTCGGTTCCTACCGACTTGTAAGCATTTGTTTGTATATCTTTTTAGATAAATACAATTTTATTTATTTAATAAACCCAACGTCCGCTGCAATCGTATGACTAAATGTAGGATTTTTGGGTTTACTATTTAATTGGTGGTAATTTCTAGGCTGGTAGGTAAGTAGTATCGTAGACCGAACCTTGTTTATTATTATTATTACTCTAATGTAGAGTATAAACTTGTTTTAAATTTAATCTTACAACGGCTTGTCCATCCATCACTAGGAATAATGGAATACCGATGTACATATAGGTACCTATAAGAAAATAATGAGTGTTGATTAGAGAACTAATGTGAACTATTTTAGAAAAAAAAATCTAGAGTACCTAACAGTTATTGTTTTGTAGGTATTAACATGGAGTTTAGTAAAACATTCACTCGCATGTAAGTACCTACGTAAAGTGGCGGGCTTAATCCGTGGTTAAACTTAGTACCGTTTGTTTGGATAAAGGCAAGCTGTGGTGGCGGCGAGGGCCGCCGCGCGCACGCCGCCCGTCACATAGGCCGCACCGACACGCCGCCGCCGCCCGCCGCCGCCGCCGCGCCACACGGTCATACAATTGTTATTATTTCTGTTAGTGTAGTAAGTACTTGTAGGTTTCTACGCTAAATTAGGGAAACCCTATATTCAGTAGTGGACTAAATACAGGTTGAAATGGTGACAATGGTTTGCCCGACGTGAGATTATTTTAGGTAAGCTTTTATTTAGTTTGCAATGTTTGTATCTTAGTAGGTAAGTTATAATGTAAGTTATCCATTTCAAAATATGCGTTTTTCAACCACTTGCTGGAATCTGATTGAGTTGAAATTTTGGCATATTTGTAAGTTCGGTGACAATCCAATATTAGGGTACCATCGAGCTGATCTGATGCTGATGCCACGCCATGATGATGGAGCCGGGATGTAGAGACTCTCTGATGGCAAATGGCAACATCATTTGAGCCAGTTTAGTTTGTTGCCATGAGTACTTTCCATTACACATGATGACGATTGTCTGAAGATGGAGGCAGAAGATTGCCACGAGAACTGCTTTATGGATTTTATGTTACTCATCTTTGTACTAGAATAATATGTGATAATCATGATGGAGCATTAAAAGCTTGTTTTTATTTTAATCTAGAACTTATTAGTTGGCAGATAGCTTGAGAGAATTCACTCTATGATACGTAACTTAGATAAGGTAGTGATCACTACAGACAAGTAACCTCATTGAGACAGGAGTCTTAGAGTTATGCATCACCCATCTCGAGTTTCTTCGGAGCGTCTGTTTCGCTATGATACGAACGAATCGTGCTCAGATACTCCAGCCTACAGATTGATTTGAGGACGGAATAAATTTTCACATGGGCAAATAATCGCTTGCCCAAGTGTGACATGTTCTGAGCGCTTTTACATAGGTACCTACTCTCCCGATAATCAGATAGTGAATATAGGAATTTTGAAAATATCTGTTTTTGTAAATAGTAACGAAACACCCGTGGCGTAATCTCATTCGCAATTGTTTTCCGATTAGTGAAGTTAAGTATTTGGTGGCATTTTTAAACCCCCACGAATAACTATTGATGACGGCGTTGGGTGTGTGGGTGCGTAAGTGTGTATGAGGGTGTGTGTATGGGGGTGTGTGTGTGGCGGGATGTGTGTGTGACGGGGTATGTGTGTGACGAGGTGTGTGTGTGACGGGATGTGTGTGTGTAAGGGTGTGTGTGTGAGGGTGTATGTGACCAGTCTTTGTCCGGACGTATCCCAGTAACGTGTGGTTCGATTTGAGTGCTTTTTTGTATAATAAATACTAAATCATGCTCAGCCATGTTTGATGAAAAGGAAAGGTATCTAAATAGACCTAGACCAATAAATAGTCTTTAGAGCTGACTTTAAAGACTATTTTTAGGTCTAGGTCTACATGGATGATGTAATCATTTATTCAGCCAATATTGTCGGGAGTTTTCTAAATTTTTAACACGAATGTTTCCTTATATCGGAGGGGCGATAAACAGTTGGCCGCGGCTGTTTTCAATTGAAACAGTTAAGTCGAATTTTCGGTAGCCTATACATGGGGCAGCTTGAAAATATAGACGATCAGGTAGCCACAGTCTGATACAAATCCACGAAATAATCCCTTCAAAAAACATTAATATAAAAAAGCGGCATATTTCTCCTACCTTCTCGACCTACAAGATCAGAGGGCGGAGTGTGAGTTTTCTTTCGACTTAACTTTACTACCGCGTTCACGTTTACGTGATGATTTGTATGAAGAAATGTGCAACGCCTCTAGCGGATAGTTTGCAAAACGATTTTTTTCATATATACGTTTTGCGTAAACGCGAACGCGATGGTAAAGTTAAAAACGAGACAAAACTCACACTTCGTACACTGAAAAAGATTAGGTACCTAAGTAATTGGGGACCAAATAAACAATATTTTAGATAGATTTTATTAGGTAGGTAGGTACCTATTTAATTGTTTAAATTTATTAATGGAAGTCTAGATTTGATATTCGAAAATGATCTGAATATAGTTAGAAAGGAAAAGGAAGAGAATATAGTTAGAAGTACATACATGTTACAATAAAGGAAAAAGTAAATGCCGTGTCGTATAAAGAAGTCAAAGAAAAGGCGGAATGTTGAGAAGTATGGAAAGGACTCCACTGACAAGAGTATAGCTTTTTAAATTGAAGAGAGATAGAAAATTTGTATAAAATTTGGCTCAGGAATTTGAGCGAGGTCTTAGTATATTCACAACAACCTACACATTGGTAAAATCATCCATAATTTTTGTTTTATGAATCCCAGTAGAGATGTTAGTGAAAATTCTTTGATGTAATCTCAGACTAACAAAGCCTGTTGTAATGATTGACTATCCCGTTTTACCGTGTTTAATAAGAGATAAGGATTAAGTAATATGACAATTGGAGCTAATCTTTATCATATACAGTTGTATTGTAGTTACGATAGGTACTTAAAATTTCTGTTCCTATTAAACCCGAAGATTTCACAAATATTTGCCATCAAAACGCCGCGGAAGGAAGTTTTGAGTGACGGACCGACCAACATATTCTGACAGTAGACGTAGCGTTATCAAAACATTTGAAAAATAAAACTAAACTTCAAATGTATCAATTATAAAGTTATCGTATCTAATAAATTTTCGATCTATCTTGAAAATAAAGATAAACTCCATCGTTTGAAAATTACAAATGCAAGTTATAGGTATAATGTTCAGAAGTCCTGTGGCTGGAATGTTGACAATGAAGTTATACTTATATACACATTAAAATCAGTATGCTGAGGTAGAGTCGACAACACGACGACGATAACACCACCAGCCGTCGTATTTTTGCGATCTACCGATTGCGATGGTACCAATACCATATAAGCTTCCTACAATTAAATTACAATAGGCTCGATACGTTCCTGATTTTTATTTGACCCAGATTCAGTAATCAAATAAAAATATTTTATCTAACTCTTCTGTAACTTGCTTTAGGTATAGTATAGTTATTTAGTTATAAAACCTACAATATTAAATTAAAGTTACCACGATGAACTTGCACAGACTGAAAAAGATGTTAAGATCTCCTAAAACAATTTCCTAAAAGTTAATCAATGGCTACTTTATATTTTCTAAAAATAGTTTATTGAGTCGTAATATTTGCCCTCGGTGAAATTTTCCATAAATGTAAAAAGTTATTGATCGATTTTTTTGAAAATGTTACAAGGGTTCTAAGTATATTCTCCGACGCAGTAACATTCACAGTAGTAATTTTAATCATAATAGTCTATGTTTTATTTATTACTAAATATCTATATTATATCTAAAGCAAGCTACCGATTTCATAGACGTTTTTTTATTTTATCACTGGCAGGTACTCATCCATGTGCAAAAAATCACGGCCTTTAAATTTATAGTAAGTTAAAAGTGTATCCTTACTGGACTATTACTGGCTGCAACAGATTCTCAGTTAAAGCACGTTAACGAGCGTCACCTGCGCGTCGTATACACAGGCTTAACAACTACGGTCACAGTCAAAGAGGTTATCAATCATCACTTACATTTATCACAATCAACAGAATACATACCGATTCCTTCATATAATTTCGCATTTTTAAGTTATAAGAGTTCAAAAATAATGTTTGTATATAAATCGTGTTAAAATTAAATATTCGGTGAAAACTGCATCAAAATACCTTTATTAGTTTTTCCGTGATGGGCGTTGATTTAAACAAACAAATAAGAATTTTAGAAATGGAAATTCAGTTTCTTAAATTCAGTCGCCCTGGGTCGTTCTATTCGAATGTCTTTAATGTAGGTACCTATAGCTTATTGGCTTTTACAATTTTATTATATGTGTAGAAGTAAGTATGTTTACAGAACAGAAGAATATACATGGAACTTAATAAAATACAATTCTAATCTATATATAATACTACCAATTTTACAAAACAAGAGTAACTGAAAACCTAACTTGGACAACTGTGTCCTTAGATTAAAAGGTGGCACAGGTTCGGCTTGTGTGGGAGAGTGCCCAAGATGCTGGCTGCATTTACCTCGGTGGATAGCATATTTTAATTTCCGTGAGGTGTATAAACACTTTATTTGCCAAACACAGTGCCTAAGTTTTTTTTATGGACAACAGGTTAGCACTTTACCTCAATATCACCTGATCTTAAGTGATGATGAGGTCGAAGGTTTTGCGTTTTTACCCGAATCCCCTATCTTATTTGAAGGATTGGCTAACTTATCTCTAACATTGGGAACACAACAAGACTTTCAACATTACTGTTTGGCGGCAGATTTAGATAAGATGGTGGTAACTAGCCAGGCGGACATTTAAGATGCCCTACCACCAACCAAACCGAGTAGGTACTAAACATGTACCCCGCTGGGGTACCGAAATAGCGACCAACGATTCGAAAACCCTACAGCCACGTAAACGATAAAAACTGTACCTGGTACAAAACAAATTGGAATCTGAAATAATTTGACGATTCTGATATTACGCTCCTATTTAAGGCCAATAATGCAATGAATCGCCTTTCAACAGTTTTTGTGAATGAAGAGCGTGCTCGATTTTTGAAATAGTCGATTATCTGACGGAACAATCCGACGTGCAAACATTGTCATCCCGCATTCTCGCCCGTACGTCTCATGAGGACCACGTAGGTGTCGAGAAAGCCCACACCGAATTCAATAGGTCCCGAACAATACGCGTCACTTGTCGCCTACCAAATCTGGTCAGTTTTGACATGTTGTCATGTTTTTATTAACGCCCGCTGTCAATGGTTCCACGGTGATTTCACGGGCGAACGACTGCCCAATTTGCGACAATGGCCCACACTTCTAATTCCTATTGTGGTGGTTACGAATTTAAACTCAGTGTTATTGCGTTGCTTTCGACAATCGGGCATTAAGGCATTATTTGTGAGAATAACTTGCTTACTTCTAAGACAAAACAGTTCTTACTTATTAAGTGGTTCGTGGTTATTTAAATTGAAAGGGTTAATTAGCTAAAAACACGTTTTTAATTGATGAGCGACCTTCTATAAACATCCGTCTAATACTTAATTATAGATTTCGTCACTAAAGGCTTTACCGTCAACCAAACCAAGTTTCTTTCTTGAACTAATATGGTGCATGTACCTTGAACCTCTGGGATCCTTATCGAAGTAAGGAATTGTTTTTCAATTTATGTCGATGCGTGAAATGACCAGTTATTTGTGATTAGTTTCATTGATTGGACTTAAATATGGGTTATTATTTTTAATCTTATATCTCAAGGTGAACCAAACACAATTAATACATGCAGAAAAAAGATATCTTTTTAAAATTCATATAATTATGGGCAGACACAATAATCATATCTAATTTAACTAATATTATAAATGTGAAAGTTTGGATGTTTGTTTGTTTGTTGCTCAATCACGGGAGACGGATGAACCGATTTGGATCAAATTTGGTACATAGGTTGAACATACCCTGGATTAAGACATAGGATATTTAGAAAGCTAGTAGGCAATAAAAATAAGACAGCAAGACAAAAAGAAAAGGAGGTTCAGAGAAACCAGGAGTTAGGTACTAGGTCCGGGTCCAGTTATGTATTTAAAAAAAAGTAACAAGAACAGCACACGTCCAGCAAATCGGATCACGCATTACTGAGATGCGCCTGCATAGAGAGACTACACATACACTCACACACAACACAGACCTACATTGTTGAACAATAATTCTATAGCTATATTGGTACAATGGAAAGAAGTTAGAGAGTATCTTAAGATAATAAATACTTGGAAAAAAACAATTATAGATGTCATTATTTGAACTTCAACTGTGGCAAATTTTATAATAATATTCACCTGCTCACTTAATTTAGACCGGTGAGTTAAAACTTGCCAAATTTCAAATTATTTAAAGATGTAATTATATTTTTTTTAAATCCACCTTTTTACCAATTTATACAATTTATTCGTGTAATCCACTAGGAACCATAGGCGAATTCAGCCGAAAATTGTTGGACTTCCATACTAAAGGTGGTTTCAGAAGAGCCACCAGTAAACAGGAATTAGGTAGACGAATTCAATTTCACCCTGTACAATGGTTGTTAAATAATGTAGGTCTCATTGAATTTGGCATAGATCTAGATTTCAATAGATCAGGTCTAAATGACAGGTGAATGAGAAGTTGGCCCCTTTTTACAATAAGCCGGTTATCCGCACGGTATTCCATACAAACTTTCAAGTCCAAATTTATCGAAATGAATAAACCGATTCTAATGAAATTTTATACGCATAAAGCACGTAAATAAATCGAAAAAGTTACTAGAATATTTTCGAAAAGGAGTATCGAAACTAAATTAATGGAATTTTAAGTTTTCCATAGTAACAAAAAAAAAAACAATATACTATTCTTTTAAATTCGACATTTTGGAAAAGTTTACTACAAACTTTTTAGGTCTATGTATCTTGCTTATAAATATAAAGTTTCATTAGAATCGGTATTTTAATTTCGGAAAACTTGGACTTTCATACAAACTTATGAAATGCCATCTGGGAGTTCTCTTAATGTTTTTGATGGTATTTCAATCATTTTATTAGTTTGTTCAATCACAAACAACCCGCCAGATTTTTTTAGACAACTTAAAAACCGGCTAAGTGTATTGTGTAACGCGCGGTGTAGGGTCCCGTAGTTACCTGTTACAATATGTGGACTTAGAAGGAAACTTTTGTTGTTTTTTAAATAATTTTGAACTGAAAGTACAATTTACAAGTTTGTCGACTATTACTCATTAACTTGTAAAGCCTACTTAGCTGTAATAGTCTTCCTTTTAACTTCGTTACATATATGGGTTGTTTTCACGTATCCAGAAACAACCATTTAGTTAGCAGGGAGCCCTAACTACAACAAAAATTAACACTTTAAAAGTAAAACTAATCCCTGATTCGAAAAACTGTTCAAAAACCTCCCCGGTATTTATCAAATAATTTATATCACCACTTTGTCGGCGTGATTAATATGTGTACTTATACCGAATTACAGCTGTCTAGTAATAAAAGCCTAAGAAAACAGACGTACACAGCTAAACTATAAGGTTTCCTTATTGACTACGGAACTCTAAGAACCCTTTAGGATTACTTTGTTTATACGTCTGTATTGTCAAGCAACACCCTTTTACTTAGGAATGGCTACAGATATCAAGCTGAAAGTAGTGTAAGGTTTCAAATCACTACTACTAGAACAAATCAGATAACTGACACACAAATTAATTCGATAACTGACACATAATGTAGTATTACGACATAACACAAAAATGTTTATAGTAGGTAAATAAATTAGACAGGGCGTCCTCTGATCGCTGCCTCACCCTGACAGGGTATGTGCATGTAATTATTTATTTATTAGCATAAATATTGTGTACATGTTGAATAAATACATGTTATACATGTTGATACAAATAAAGAAATCATATTTGTAATTCTATTTTGAATAACCACATAACATAGTCCGGTAAGGATACACTTTTAACTTCCGATAATCTTAAAGGCCGTGATTTTGAAGATAGAGAACCTGTCAGTGATAGAATAAAAATGTTTTCTAACAAATCGGTAGCTTGCTTTAGATATAATATAGATATTTAGTTATAAAATATAGACTATAATATGATTAAAATTACCACTGTGAATTTCATTGCGTCGGAGAATATACATAGAACGCCTGTAACTATTTTCAAATAAATCGATCAATAACTTCTTTACATTTATGAAAAATTCACCGAGGGCAAATATCAGGACTCAATAAACTATTTTTAGAAAATATAAAGTAGCTATTGATTAACTTTCTAGAAAATTGTTTAGAAATCTTAGCATCTTCTACAACGCAACGAAGTTCACAGTGGTAACTTTAATTTAATATTGTATGTTTAATAACTAAATACCTATATTGTACCTAAAGCAAGCTACAGAATAGTTAGAAAACATTTTTATTTGTTTACTGATGGGTACTCTACGCTTCTACAAATAATCAGGAACTTTAAAATTATAAGTGGTTACACCACAAACAATGCGTATTTTTACTGGGCTAATAATATATTTAAATTGGTCAGTTTAAAAAGTTTGTCAAAGGTAACGTTAGATGTCTACGTAGTCCTCAGGGTACGAGTCCTGCTCACTGTCGACGGTATTTTTATCCGACTGCCCAAGAATGGAGGGTAATGTTTTTCAAGTGTATGAATGTATGTCCGTTCCTTTGACACATTATGTAGCCTAAACGGCTTGACTGATTTCGATTCGTCTTGATACCTGGAGTGTGGACGCCATGTTCCATTTTTTACCATAAAACTTACCTATGGTTAAATATCGAACATGGCGTCCGCAAAATTACAAAATACGAGTATGCTATCGGGTTTTTTTGTTTTTTAAATAATTATTTATGAAAGTGTACAATGATTTGTCATCATTGAATTATTAGTGACTTATTTCCTATACTTATACAAACAATTATCAAAATTGAAGACATGTGCTATGTGTTTCAACGAAACGCAACTTTTAAGTTTATAGAACCGTAGATGTTTTGTATTATTATTGTAATTAATTATTATTGTATTATTGTAATTAATTAATTAATAAATTATTGTAAATTATTTTGCGCAATAAAGAGTATTTGTATTGTATTGTATTGTATGTTTTATTAATTTTATCTGGGAACATTTGTTATGTGTACGATTACACGAAGTATAAAATATACTAGTTTTTTGCTACGCTAATCTCATTTTACATACGAAATTTCAGCTTTCTTCAAACTAGAGCTAACGAAGTGTGCGATGTCAGGATGTTTCGTAGGTCGGGGATGGGGTGACTCATTGTTTACACATTTCTATTCAAAAATCGATTTACCCAGCATTGTTATGGCGAAGGATTGTTCTGTTGCGATCGTGCAGGACCCCGATTCTCGCACGATCGACATTTACTGTCGATAGACATCCATAGGTTTGTCACTTTTGCACGCCCTTATTAGTACGAAAGAGATAGTTATACCAATGTCTATCGACAGTGAAATCTCGAACGCACGAGAATCGGGGTCCAGGATTGACTGGAACTGGAGTTTTATAACCCCTTTTTTAATTAGGGAAACAAAACGAAACCCTTATGGGATCAATTTGTTGTCCTTCTATCTATATGTCTGTGTGTCAAGGCCTTTTTTTTAGAAACGACTGGATTTATCAAGTTGAAATTAATACCGAATACTAAGATCTGCAGTCTCATATTGCTATAAAACATTCAAGTTTCCAGTGTAATGCAATCAAGAGATATATGTGGCCATTCAAAGCGTGTTTTCACACTAAAAGTCCCGCTCATTAATGATCATTAAAACCATAGTCTTATAAATGTACGGAGTAGTAGATCCAACTTTAGGCGACAACTTTAACAAAAAGCGACGCGTACCGCTTGCAACTTGTGTGAAATAGGAGATTTTGATTATATATAAATATCGCATAGTTCAAATAACTATAATAACTCCAGCCGCCGTAGCATGCATGACAAACGTTTATCGCGCCTGTCATGCTACTAGTACTGAACTCATTTCTAGACTGTTCCTCATATATCAAATCCTTTTGTATGGAATGGCTACGCTATTTATTTATTGTTCTATCTGCTCTTCGATCAATATATGATGGAAGGGTCTGCTACTATTTATACGTTGATCAAAAACCTAAAATAGGGTATTTCCCGACCATCTACGAGTAAGTGCCACTTTCTTTAATACCAAAATGACACTTGGAAAAGCTGAATTACGTATAAATTCATCTAGTAAATCATATAAATAAAAAAAATCTCGTGCTGTTGCACACTGTCTGTATGCAAGAGACGGGCAGAGCGCTCCCGCGCTCGCGCCCACCCGCCCGGTGAAGCTGAAAAAGTCCCGCGACTATCAGCAAACGTTCCAGCCAAAAAAAAAAAAAAAATCTTTAGTGAAGCGTTTTATATCATGTTGACTCTTGGGTATTACGCCTTACCCTAGTTATTAAACATCCCTAGTACTGCATATTTAAAGCAGAATTTAGTATAAGTTTAAAAACTTAGTAACACGTCTTAAATTAATCTACACTAAGTTGAGGCACATATTCAGTCTCTCCGTTCAATTACGACTCTATAATCTAAATAAGACAATCGTCACTTTTTTTTAATTTAAAAATATAATTTTTAAAGCAGTCGTAGTTCTCATATTTTCGAGGCATATTGGTCTGTAATTACAACATTAAAAAATTCTATAACATAAAAACAAAAAACCGGCCAAGATTCGTGCACTAAATATATAAGGTTTTTTGTTATTATTCATAATATAGCGAGATGAGATTTTCATAGAAAACATTTAACTATGCTCTCTATCACGATTAACACAAAAAAAATCTAAAATATTTAATCCAAAGGGAGTCCCTTTGGATTAAATATTTTAGAAATCTCATATCCGTCAGTCCGTGTGTCTCAAGCCTCTATCTTATTATTCATAATATAGCGAGATGAGATTTTCATAGAAAACATTTAACTATGCTCTCTATCACGATTAACACAAAAAAAATCTAAAATATTTAATCCAAAGGGACTCCCTTGAGACACACGGACTGACGGACGACCGGCGGCGCAGTGTAGACGTGATAATATGGATAGTTTAAACGATGAGAGAAACGAACGTGTGTATAATTGGATATTTGGGGCTTTAACTCAAATGTAGCAATAAGTCCTGTTTACCCTGCGCCGGATTCAAATACGTGACTCCAAGCTTCGTAAACAGGCGTACTACCGGCAAGGATGCGGAACCAACGTTTCTCGTAGGTACTTCAATTGCTGGGGCGTTTTACATGCATGGCATGGGGCATTTTGTAAATTTTGCTTTATAAAAGTTCCCACAGCGCCATTACATCGTATTCGAAGTTAAAAGTTATGCAAAACAGATAGTTTTATCTTGTTTACTATAACTTTACTGTGGTGCGACTGACACACAAAAAAAATAATGTTACCTATAGCATAGAATTAATATAGTACTAACGTACCTATAGTGTAAACGAATTTCTTTGAAACTTACTGCAAATAATCTGAAGTCTAAATAATAATTTAAAAAATTTAGAAGAAGAACCATGTTCTCGAGCGACTGTTATGTACAAACAAACGTCATTAGCGGCTACAAAGCTTTGTTTGTGTAAGTGATAGAACAGTGGGGCCTTTTGTCTCCTGGGGCGTATTACCTAGTTTTAACTTATTTCAACTTAGTGCGAAAATCGTTTATTCGAAAATCATAAATCGACTATTCGAATTACTCGACATCTTCTAATTATGACGGCTTGTTTCTTCCGTGTCTCAAATTTGCTCGATGGTCCATATTCGTCTAAAATGATATGTATATTAGGTCTATGGCTTACTCGGTTTAGTTCTCTATATATTGCTTGACATTCACACATTATCTTTCTCTTAGATTTAATTTAAAATGTTTTTATGAGAACACGGAATTATATATTTTTGTTTTAAACGACAGGATTAACGTACATGCTACAATACCTAGACAGGCAAATTCAGCTATTTTGATAATGTTTAAAATTATGTTCATCTAAATAGTGCCCATAGTCATGCGGTTAGCCCATTCTGGCAATTTTCTTGCAATAACGCACATGGAGGACAAATTAGTCCAGCTTGCAAAAAGTACGTCGTCGGCGCCGCTGTACCTTTTTACAAAGACACGTAAATAACTTCGTTGTTTTTTGAAGTACGGAACTTGTACATTTCGGTGGCATTATTTAAGTACAGTTTTTGGAATATAAATTATAACCACAGGTAAAGTACAGGTATAGTCTATGTATAACAAATGAGGTTTCCAGCAACACGTGACGACCGAATGCTCGATTAAAATATTGAAGAACTGTTAACTCACACTCACACTGGCACAATTTTTTGTCTTTGGGCAAACAATTTTTTTAGATTATCAAAATAGCTGACTTCCGCTTTGTGTATTCTAGTATCACGGACGTTGGTTTTGCATGAAAAAGGTATAATAAATGATACCCTGCAGTTGAGTAAGATAATCTCATAATATCTTCATCTCTTATTTACGTCGTCAAAGTACTTGCAAAGGAAAATTATTGGAGTTAATTTAAACCCCCATCTTAGTTGCTATCTTCATACGTAAACCGATGAGGTGTCCGTAAAATTTAAAAAGAATGTGTATAGTTTTGTTTTGGAGTTTCGTTAAGCCAAGCCGGTGGCCTGTAGGGAGCTTGAAAACATTGACTGTCAGGTGACCATTACTGTTGCCAACAACTGGACTAGTGCAGTGGATTATGTTCCACATCCTATCATAGGAACAGTAGGCTTTGCCCCAACTGTGGGGAAATAGATGTAGAGTTGATGTGTGCTGTAAAACTTTATTTATCACACTGATATATAAATGCTAAAGTAACGTTGTATGTCTGTATGTTTCCTTCCTGAAAAAGTCCGCAAATGACTATGTAATTCTATATTGGCGATGCGATACCCATCGTGGGCGGAAGGCTAGAAGGTATAGCTAGTCAAAGTTAATTTTCACAGGTAGCTAAGTAGGCTCTACTAGTTTCTGAGTAATAAAGCCAACCAACTAATGACACGTATACAGGGTGAATTTGAATTCGTGAGTGACGCCACTCTTGATTACGAACAACTTCCCGAAGGAACCATAGTCGAATTCGATTAAAAAAAAATTCGATTAATCATACAAAGTAAACCATTGTGAAACCACCTTTAGTATGGAAGTACAATAATTTTCGATCGAATTCGACTATAGCTCCTTGGGGAAAGTCGTTCTTAATCAAGAGTGGAGTCACCAGTTAATGGGAATTACACGAATTCAAATTCAGGTATTTAGTAATAAAACAGACTATTAGATTAATATAACCACAACTATTTTCAAAAAATCGATCAATAACTTCTTTATATTATGAAAAATTTCACCGTGGGCAAATATACTCGATAAACCGCCTCCGTGGCCAAAGTAAACAACATACGGTTTACGAATCGGAGGTCGCGGGTTCAATCCCCAGAGGGGTACATGTAAACATGTACCCTGTTTAGTACTCGGCTTGGTTGGTGTTAGGGCATTTTAAATGTCCGCCTGGCTAGCTACCACCATCTTATCTAAATCTGCCGCCAAACAGCAATGTTAATAGCATTGTTGTGTTCCGGTTGTCAGAAATAAGATAGCCAGTTTCCCAAATATTTGGGTTTCCGGGTCACACATCAGGTGTGATTAAGGTCAAGGGCTAACCCGTTTAGCATAAAAAAAAAACTACTTTTAGAAAATATAAAGTAGCTTTTTGATTAATTATTTAGAAAATTCTTTTAGGAGATCTTAGCATCTTCTACAACGCAATCAAGTTCACAGTAAAAATTTTAATTTAATATTGTAGGTTTTTTAATTAAATATCTATACTATACCTATTAACTTTGTGGTGAATAAATGCCTTCTATTTATTTATTTATTTATTTAAAGCGGGTTACAGAATGGTTAGTAAACATTTTTATTCTATTACTGATGGGTACTCTATCCATCTGCAAAAAATCAAGTTTAAAGTATTTATATTAGGAAGTTACACCACAAAAATTACGAATTTTTACTGGACTACCATAGGTTTTGCCTAGTTTAGGATCAAAAAAATTGGCATGAAAGAAAAAAGGCCGATATAATAAAAATATTCTTTTGCCTGACTTCGTCCGCGCTGACAACAGCCTTCGTGCCACATATATTTTTTTTTATGTCCGCCTAGCGAGGCTGTCACTATATAAGTGTGCCGCCAAACAGCAATATTAATAGCTTTGATTAAGTACTAAAGCCAGGCTAGGCTTAAGTTTAGTGGTTAATCTAAGGTTAATAGCATTACAGGTGTAGCGCAGAAATAAAAAGTCCCCCAAAAAGATGGGGTTTCCTCGTCAGCAGTAAGTACGCTTCTACCTACGGTCTCATCTTGATTGAGAATTTTTTTTTGTGCATAAAAAAATATACCTACAAGGGCCTATCTTATAAATCCCAATAAACGACCTCGGTGGTACTGATTCATTGAACTCGTGATTGTATAGGTACGAAGTTTTCTAAATAACAATTTTGCTTACAAAAATAATAATTTATAACCGAACTGCTTACAATTTGCAGCGTTACTTTTCACCGAAAAGGTTCGGTGTTTTTATTATAATTATTTTTATATGCAAAATTGTTAGCAAGTGTTTGAACTGAATAAACTAAATGGTCCAGTAGGGATACAGTTTTAACTTCCAATAATCTTAATAGCCGTGATTTTTGCACATGGATATAGTACCTGTCAGTGATAGAATAAAAATGTTTGCTAACAAATCGATAGCTTGCTTTAGATGTAATATAGGTACCTATTCAGTAATAAAATATAGACTATTAGATTAAAATTACCACTGTGAACTTCATTGCGTTGTAGAAGATGCTAAGATTAGAAAATATAAAGTAGCTATTGATTATCTAGAGAGTGAATCAATAGCTACTTTATATTTTCTATATTTAAATATCACGACTCAATAAACTATTTTTAGAAAATTTATAGTAGTCATTGATAAAATTTGTAGAAAATTGTTTTGAGAGATCTTAGTATCTTCTACAACGCAATGATGTTCACAGTAATTAAAGTTTATAGTGGTAACTTTAACTTAATATTGCAGGTTTTATAACGAAATACCTGTAATATATCTAAAGCATGCTACATTATAATGGTTAGAAAACACTATTTAAATAAATGTAAATATCCTTAGACGTACACACAGCGTCATCTAGTTCCACAGTAAGCAACTATATATGCTTGTGTTGTGGATACCAGATGGTTGATATACTACACAAAACTCTATCCTTCTACAAAAAATCAGGAACTTTAAGATTATAGGAACTTACACCACAAAAATTACGAAAAAAAAAATGGACTAAAAAATAAAATATACTAAAAAATTAAATATACTAAAAATAACTACCCATTATTACACTCAAGTCAGATATAAACTTCTCTATTTAAACACAATTAAAGAAATGGTAACTACCTATGTATCTCGTAAGATAAATTATATCCTCGCATTTCATATTTCCGGATTGTATGGCGGTAATATTTAAGTAAAACAAGAATGGTGCGGCCGCTTTATAAAACCGAACGTAATATTTGCACAATAAATTAAAACAAAGTAATAGAAATAGGTATATTACTCTGTATTATTTAATTAGGTAATTTGGTGGGTATTCAGCGAATTATGTTTATATCTTGTTATATGTTATGTTTTCTGAGATTTGTACTTTTAAGTTTACATAAATACATGACGTCACGACCTGTATCACAAAATGGTGTGGTCAAAGAAACATGAGCGTTTGATGTGTTTATTACACATACTATTGTGCTGCAAAAGTTTATGGTGGCATGTAGATGGGGTAACATTTTCTCTCTGCGGAGTGCATTATTAGGTCTTCACCAATACGGGACCACCTCGGTTTCAAACAGAAAAAGAATTACTGAAATCGGTTCACAAATGCCGGAAATATCGCGAAACAGATCAAAAAAATACATTGATAATTCGGAGTCTTTTGGACTTGGGAAGTCGCTTAAAAAGAAGATTTCACCTTAGACTCTGACGGATCAATTCGGTTTACGGTCACAGTTCACAGAGTACATTATATTTGCTGTTTCCTTCATATAGTCCTACATTTTAAAGTCCTAAATGTAAAAAAAAATATTTGAGTGCATTCGTGTTTTTAACAGCACAGTCCACTTCATCAAAATCCGTTCAGTTGCCGTGAAGCGCAGTCTAGCAAATAAACACATAGCAATTTTTAAAACGGTTTTTTAAAAAAAATATTAATGCTCAGTTCCTTATTTTAAGTAGCCCAGGGTGATTTTCTAACCCCCGACTATTAACGACGGGTGTTATTTGTTTGTGTAGGTACGTGTGTGTATCCAGGTCTTTGTCCGGATGTATCTCAGTAATGCGTGGCATGATTTGCGCATGCGTTTTTTTACCTTAAAGATTAAACGATATGGATTGTGCAAAAGTTATATTTGGATGATATCATTGTCTCTGGGAGGTTTCCTTAATTTTTTTATAGTTATTTCCGAATATCTGATCTGATTATGAAAAGCTCGTAAAAACTCCATGTAAATTGACATAACGACCTGTTGGGTGTAGCATTTGAAAGCGCAGACTGCTATAATAAAAGGTCGCGGCTGCGAATCCCGCTAGGGGTATATTCAATTCAATTCAATTCTTTATTGCCTGCCATAATGTGTTTGTATGATGAATACGAACATGTGTTTATGGATGTTTCTCATTTATATAAGTATTTATTTACAAAAAAATGGTATTTATGTTGTATATCAACCAACTGGTATCCATAATACAAACATAGTTGCTTAGTATGAAACTAAATTGCACTGTGTGTATGTCCAAGGATATTTATTTATATTATTTATTTATTTACATAAAGCAACTGCAAGAAATAATGAAATAAACTCTTTTGTACACGCAAACATGGTCTGGCTTCGCTAAATATGCTCGTGAATTTATATTAAAAATTCAATAGATTTAGTTGATAAGTTTCACGACGTATTCTTTTCTTATTTTATAAAATATTATCCGTCTTTGAGAAAGAGAGCGTGGGATCCCTCAAAATTACGGCTGCTCAAAATTAATATTCTTAGATTTGCTTACAGCAGCTTTGTGCGATTTTTGCCTGCAATCTGGTTGAATGACTAAAAGCGGAACATGAGGATACATCGGTTTACTTTTGGTTAAGAATTTGTTATTGTAAGCCATATGGGCGCAGGGCGGCGCGGCGCGGGGTTTTTTTGTTACGACGAATTTACGGCTATCGTTAAACAATGAGACACATGCTTAGGTGTCCGTACATCTGTAACGTATATAACACAATTTTGTTTTAGGTTATATGCATGATAGGATCTAGTTTAATATAATCTAGGTGCTCTACATACCACTAATGAAGATGATAACCATGCGTCATCAGAATCATTGATTGTAGAACTGTGGTACAGAGGTGGATATTACAATATTGTTGCATTGGTTCGACTGTCCTTACCTCTAACAGGCTTACAATATTAGTTTTCATGCATATGAAATTTAATCATTGTTCAGTGATCGGCAAAAGTATTTAATATTCGTAGAACTTAAATTTTGTTGAAACGTAAAGACAAAAGTTAATTTACAAATTTAAATGCCATTTAGGTACTTTTTCGAAGTAAAAAATTCAAATTTTGTACCTAAAATATCATGATGGGAAAAGTCTATATTCAACTTGATTTTATTTTTCCAAATGAAGTTGATAAAAATATTTCCATGTTATATTTGGGGAAGGCAAATAACTTACGTACAACCTAGATTTGGCTTAACTATATGTAAATTAACTACCTAGGTACATATATTTTTGCAATGTGAGTACATTTTCTTTAACTGATTGTACAAAATTTCTTATTCACAGACCGTTGTAGGTTTAGCAAATTACCTATTCACAAACCGTTGTTAATAAGTAGGGTTTGTCAAATCCAAACAAAAGGAAATAATTTCAATTTTATTAAGGCTTATCTGCAGGATGAGAGGTAATTTATATTTTCAGGTTGTGGTTTTTAAATCTCCTCCAGCGGAGTATAATCCTTACAGAGCTTTGTAATACGTACAAGTTGGCAGACTTAAAAATGAATATCGCATTATTAATATTCAGGGAAAAGTTATAGACGGGTCAGCGCTTTGCTGAAGTTGGATACCGCCGCAAGGAATCCACTTAAAGTTAAATCGATATCTCATTACGGAAAGGCTTCTTGCTCGGATTATAACTTCAATTTTGTAGTCTTCTCTGAAATGTTAATAGTATTTCGCCTGAGTATCTTCGAGCAGATGATAATAATGTAGACAAAATCCTTTGAGCACGTTTCAGTTTGAATACGACTTGTTCGGTGTAGTGGTTAGCAACTCTGACCACTATACCAAAAGGTTGCGGGTTCGAATCCCGCTAGGGGCATATGTTTATGTGATGAATACGGACATTGTGTACCCGAGTTATGGATGTTTTCATTTATAATAAGTATTTATTTACAAAAAAAAAGCCTATAGTTGCTTACAGTGGAACTAGATCGCGCTGTGTGTATGTCTAAGGAAAAAAATATCACGGTATTCTTTTTGACGACTTTTAAATCCGTATAGCATCTCAAATGCCAGGTTTCGAATCACAATCGGACCAGATAATATCCGTACTATCTAACGGTTGACATACCTACCTTTACCTATCAATTCTACCGACAACGAGGAGTAGGGTCTACCGTGGAATATAACAACTGGGTCTTCTAATTATGATATCATTAATGTTAAAGTCAGGCAAGTAACTACTTCTGCGTCCGAAATCTTGCCCTATATTTGACGTGATTAAATGTTGTAGGTTTGTTAGGTATGAGTAGGTACACCGCACTTACTTACAGAGCCACTACAAAAAATTAAAGAGAGTGTGGGCTGTCCGTGACAAAGCGACAACTGTCACAGTATTGAAAATGAAGACTTACAGGCTTTAGAATAAGTACGATAGTACAGAGAGGCAATGAGATCTACAGGCACTTCACTGCTGCGAAAGGCTATACGAATGTCATGGATAAAATCGACAATAAATGTCGAGTATTTACTTTACATTTACTCTTTAATTGTATGCCCATAATGATCGGCTGAGTGTTCAAATTCCATCGATGACAAGGCACGTTCGTCAGTAGGCAATGTTATTATAAAACTACGGACGGGTCGGGTGTTGTACGCAGTGCTCGAATGATACTATAAATTTGATGAGGCTTTCAATAGAATATTTATTGCCTAGTCACATATTTTCTAAGAAATTAAGCAAATCAAATTTAATAAGTTCTCTCTAGAAAATCCGTTTTCGTTATTACTTACCCTTAGCCCAAAATAATTATTTTAGCATAATAAGACAAATTATAATGGTTGCTATCCAGAAACTTTTTGGTTATTTAGTTAGTTATATAATTAGAACATCAACATAGGTATGAATAGACGGTGCTGAACTGTTTGAACTGAAGAGGTATTCGCACGTTAAAAAACCTATACAACAATATCCTTTTTGGTAAGTTCCGAAGTTACTGGAAATGTATCTACATATCCTCATAAAATGTAACAGAATTATATATCAAAATGAACTCTCAAGATTTGGGAGAAGGGAAGGTACCGCTCAATAATATGAAAGCCACGGCGCATGCGTCTAACTTGGCGGTGACCTGTAACTACCTACTGTAACAGAAAATGATAGACACCTATTATAGCGCACTAGCTCAACCCACGACTTCGTCCGGTGAACATAAAACACCCAAGGGTAGCTATGTACCTAATTCCACAATAAGCATTCAACCTCAAGATACTGCAAAGTAGGTATGAGTTTTGTAAGTTAGCCTGCACGTGCACGCGAAAAGTACGAAAACATTCGATTAATATTTCTTCATACAAATTTTCACGTGTTACGCGCTACAACGCGCTAGTTAAAAGTTGCTTTCGAAGCGGACCAAGTCTAAAATACTAGTCCAAATAATTACTACATTAGGTACTTATGTATTCGTTTTAGCACATTAATTTAACTTGCTCGAAAAATTTTGTATTATTTTATTTCAATTAAATCTAGTATTCCTATTAAGTACATTATTAATAGGGTGCATCGAGTCCAATGGGCGCCAATAATACTTAAATACCTTTGATTTTGACTATTTTTAATAATTTATGATAAAGACGACATTTATTTTGAATTTTAATATTTAATTTAAAATTCCCGAAAATAGCTGAGCAGTGGCAATACTACAGAAACTTTTATTTTTAAATAAATACATATAATAGAAAAACATCCATATCTCGAGTTCCGACACCTGTCCGTATTCATCATACAAACATATGCCCCTAGCTGATTCGAACCCGCGGGCTTTTAGTAAACCGTTACACCAAACAGGTCGTCATAATGTATTTGTTCCTTTCTTTACTCCACCATAACTTCTAAATGCTTGAACCGATTTAGAAAAGTATGGTATTGTTAGACACCTTCTGTTTTTGCAGTCTCGATGGTAGGCTATACAAAGCCCAATAGGTCCTTAGCGCCATAACGGCTTAGAATCCAATACATTCGTTAAAAAAAATCTAGTTGGTCTTTACCTATGAAATTGGAGTTTTTTTCTTCGTTAATCATATGTACCAATTCCTGCGATGCTATATCCAAATTTGTTTTTTATTTGGAAAATGGAATATTATTTCAAGGTATCACATGAAATATTTTTTAATTTCTGGGCTAAATCACATAATAAAAAAATTTGAACACAGCTCTTTTCAAGTGCTTCCCATAATCATTTAGATTCGCTGAAACTTTTACAAAGCGGTTACTTTTTAAAAGTTAACGCTGCCTATATTTAACTTAATGTTATCCGATAATACATACAGTGTTTAGCTAAATTTGAATTTGCCGTTCCCAAAAAAAAAAAAAATGTTTGTATGGAGGAAACAGTCTTAATGAAATTCTTCATACAAAACGACAATTTAATAGGTAAGGACCATATTAACGTGAAAATATCACACTAATTACGAATACTGGAAAAAATAAAACGAAACGGAGCGGCGTGTATTTATCGATCTACTCAGAAGGAAAGTTACGTACCACGGAACACTCAGGGCGCGAATCCTAGGCCCGTATTAATAAACCATTCTCAAGATTGAGAACAGTCTTGTGACCGATCTCAAGTAAACGTGTTGATTAATAAACCTAACTTGAGACCTGAAAAGCACGTGCATACTCAAGCAGTACTCACTTGAGAGGTGCGCGTATTAATAAACGAAACTCAAGACTCTCATTCATTCGCAGCTAAGGCGAATACTTGAGAAGTAATCTCAGCTGAGTAGACCTCAAGATTGGTTTATAAATTAGCACGGAGCTTGAGATAGCGTCAACAGCTTAAGACGCTTCGCTGTTGATACATTCTCAAGACTTGTATTGAGATTGGTTTCTTAATACGGGCCCTAGTCACACTTGGCTATGTCTTTGTTTCTTATGATCGGATACGGAACCAACAAGATGGAGATTTCAGTTTCTCCACTCTCTCATTTCAGTTACAACTAAATTCTATAAATCCTATGCTAATCACTTTAAAAATCTGGAAAATATAAACAGTAGCTGAAACGTACAATTTACGATCTTATTACAAAGAAACTTAGCTTGATTCTCGTAGCGAGCAGTAGGATGCTGAAGTGCCATTACAAGTTAGTGAAAGAAAAGTCGAAAACCATAGTCCTCATGACGTCACAAACAAGTTTAGTTTGGTTTTATAATTTGTAAGACTCTAAATGATGTAAATAAGGTACACTATTCTAAATCGGATTTGAATCCTTCTTCCTCTGCGAATCTCTGTTTAAAGGTTTCGTGTGTAAAGTTTCTTCCTTCACCTTTTAGCATAGCCCAAAGCACTTTCTGCCTTAACATAAATGATTTTTGTTTTTGTTGCTGAGTTCGCAGTAAGGATACTTCTTTATCGTCGTTTCTGTGGACATTTCCTGACCGAGCATATATTTTACCAGCAGGGTCAAGACGTTCAAATTCTATACACATTTGTACCATATTTTCTAACTCCGTGCCCATTCTTTGAATATCCGATAATTGTTCGACGTGCTGAAAATAAATAACTGGAATTATTACGAGGGTTTAGTTAAATATTGAAATGTCCATGCGCTGATTATCGATTCATCATCATACCAGCCACAGGACGTTCACTTGAGACTCTTGCTCGTTGTTCTAAAGGAAGTCATTTTTGTGAATGAGCAATAATTTAAGTATCTAATTTCATTAATTCTATTATCAGCTTAAATAATGTAACGTTTTGTTCTATGAAATAAATTATTTTGATTATTTGACTATTCTAGGACTTTTTAAATGTTGTATCAGCTAGGGAGGTACCAAAGCCTCGCTCTGTTCTTGTGAATAACACTTAAGCATTGAATTGAGCGTCGCCTTTATTTCAGAATAATCTTGACCCACCTGAAGTAAAGTTTAAATCTTATACAGTCAGGAAAAGACATTTTATTTCGTTTTCTTTTATAAAATTATTTTCATGAACTTGTTCTATCCACTAATATAATATTAAATTTAACTAATGTTAAACCATGTATTTTATCACATGTCTATATCTATGCCATTAAAGTTACAAAAAACAAATTTTGGAATGTACTTAACATTAGTTATAGTTTTAAGCTAACTACAACAAAAACAAACTCCTAAAAATGTCTGCGTAAGTTGGAACGTAAAAAACTCCATTGTCAAGAAGTACCTACAAACAATGAAGATGGAATATTCAACCGTTCATGTGCCGACGACTGTACGCGAGAGCAACCTTATTTTTCTCCAGCTGTGGATTGAGATAGGCTGGTGTTGATACGTAGTATTGATAAATTGGGTAGGTATTTATACTTAAGGTAAGTACCAGCTAACTGAAAACAAGCCGAAAAAAGGAGACCTGAAAGAAAAGGTCAGTTCAGGTTTAGATCGAGCAAATTTAGTCGCAGTAGTCGATTTCTCGAAATAGGCTCTATTTCTTAATTCCTTGCAATTCACATAATAGGTACCTACATCACCTCAAATTTTATAGTCAAATCTGTGCTTTAGATTCTCATCACTCTCAATTGATTTATACCAGAATAGAGGTTTCCATCTGTATGTTGTTGTAGAATCAACGCTCACTCAACTAATTAGGTACCGATTGTAAATTATTTGTTTAAAAGCAAAGTTCTACAGCTCTATAAAAAAAATACTAACTAATTTTAAATAGTGTAACGAGACGCCATGCGATTCTCTTTTTACAGTATTCTCCTTGTTTTTTTCTTTTTCGGTTAAGTCATAATATTTTAAATTCAAAATTTGAACTCTGCCTGTTCTCTCTCTTTCAGTGTAGCATTTTGTTTAGAAATACAAAAGACTCTTAAATCTAAGTACAAAAGTATTTCGAACAGAAGCAGGGACTGAATAACCGAAAAGTAAAGGTAATAAAGGTTAACGGTATGACGTCATACCGTAAAATTCGGCTATTGGAATATTTCCATATCGATAAAAAACGATACCGAAACGAAATAACGGTACCGAAATTTTCTGGTACCTAAACCTTTATGAAAACGGTTCCTTTGATGAATCGCCGCCGCAGCGCGCCGTGCGTCCTTGTCGGTGATTTGTGCGGGTCAGAATGGCGGGTGTATTGTTTCAGAAATGATTATGTTATATACGACAGAAAAGTACCTACAATGTACTAGTATGTACCTTTAATGAAGGTCAATGTACCTCAATGAAACGGGAGCAATTATAATAATAAAGTGAGCCGCGGTCCTGACGGTCAGAATCGCGGGTGTATGTTGAAAATGAATGTAATAGAATAGCTATGGGTATGTACTATTTACCAAACGAATGTACCTTCAATGTACCTCACGAAAATATAATCTAAATCAAATTGAATGAGTAATTAATGAGGAAATCAAGAAAACAAACTTTTGACGCCTACAATTTTTTTATAGCAATATGAATAGAGTTCTATTTTGCTCGTATTAAGAATGTAAAGCCAGTCATAAGAGAAATATTTATGGGTTTGTATATGTGCTTCGATAAAGTAAAGAAACATGAATAAGACATAATCATTTACTCATCGTTTATCAAAAGTTACAAAGAAAAAACAAAAAGCGTGATTACTTTTGTCCATATAATATACAATGTGCAATTATGTTTATATGTCTTCATGTAGTTCGATTACATAGGTTATCATAACACACCCACTTATTCTGTCTGTAGCAATGGGCCTTGTAATGACCGATTTTGTCAAAAGTATTTGATATCGGCGGTAAGAATTCAATAATCCCTATGATCTCGTATGTTTTTGATTCTAGATTTATTTCAGTGGCACTTCATCTATGCACGCACACCAAGTCACTTTGACTTATCTCAAAATTTATAACATTTTGCAAGACATATGTAAATGTTCGTGCGGCGGTTAGGGGTTGTCTTAGGACGTTTAGCGCCCGTTTAGCCGCCAGCAGGTAGGTATAGAAGAAAAGAATACCAATTTCATTTGGATTTAGTGGGTTTATTGTACATTCAGCTCATTCCCCTGAACCCCTCGGCAAATCTCCCCGTACGGTCACTGGCTTGAAGGTCTTGGAGCTGCAGTGGACGTAGCCTTCGAGTCCTCTCGTAGATGACGACGAGGTGGATGCTGGATGAGCGGTTTTTGGGGGAGGGTAGATCAACCCCGAAGGTCTCCCAGGTGCAGACCTGGATGTCGACGCCGACAATTAGTCACTTCGGACCTTGATCCTGAAGAGCACAGGCAGGCATTAGTTAGTGCCCACATATATCCTCGTCCACTGCTGGTATTCACGGCTCAGCAACCATAACGAACACCACGCAGTTGACAGACACAAAATCAGAAACAACTTACATTAAAAATAGCCAGACTATTATGGAAACTCAGCCTGGAGGGATCTTCCGTAGTTTACTTAAGAGGGTTCAGGTGGCAACCGAAGCAGTGTTCTCCCGGTAGCAAGGTCGCGGTCAAACAGAGGACGATTCGGGTTCCCCCACTCTAATTAGAAATCGTCTTAACGACGTCATCGCAACCGGACAAATTAGCGTACCGCAATACCGTGGTGAGACCCTTTTTAAATAAAATAATAATTTGAGGGTTCCGTAGGAAACTTTTATTATAAAGATGAAGTAGTGTGTGTAACAATCTGTAAACACAAGAAAAAGAAAAGAAATATATTTAGATGACTCGATTTTCGCAGAAAACCCTACGCTAATAGAAAATTGGAGAGGCCTCGGAAGCAAGGAATTGCCTAAAAAGAAAAGACCTATTAGGGACGTTCCTCTTCTATTAAACGGTCTCAAAACTAGATCTGGTGTGGAAAATGCGTGCATGGAATACTGCTGTCACCTCTGGGACGGATCAGCCAAGTACCAACTGGCTGCACTCGATTCTGTGGAACGACGCGCCATAAGACTCATAGGCGATGACTCAACGGTCACCGGCAAATTGCAAAGCCTTGAACACCGCCGTAGGGTCGCTTGCCTTTCAGTGTTTTACAGGATACATTTCGGGGAGTGTGCGATGGAATTGCATGATCTTATTCCACCGTCCCCTTTCCATCTTCGGACAACCAGGCGCGGGGGGGGTTTCCATCCATATGTTGTCAACATACCGAACATCCGCACTAAGCTCTTTGCTTCGTCATTTATAATGCGGACTGCTAAGGTATGGAACTCACTGCCCGCGTCGGTTTTTCCCGACACTTACAACATTGGGATCTTCAAGTCTAGAGTGAATAGGCATTTACTGGGTGCGCGTGATACATCTTCGGCTACATCGTCACTTTCCATCAGGTGAGATTGTGGCCAAACGCGAATCCAGTTTTTAATAAAAAAAAAAAAAAAAAAAAAAAAGGTGGTACTAAAGAACACATGCGCATTTGATGCTGCGGCTCAAGTAATTGCAGCGGCTTGTGCTTGATGGTTTTGCCGTGACTACAACTATTAACTAACACTGGCAATAATTTTTGTATGTTTAAAAAACAAAACAAGACTTGTACAGAATTCGTGCTCAAATTGCAGAACAATATTTTAAAACGAATTTTTCAAAAGGAATCACCGAAATACACTGTGAATGTAGCGTGACAAAAATATTTGATGAATTCTTGATTGATGCAATTTATAGCGCTGATATTAAAGAAAATTGTACAAACGAATCTTGTGTTTTCAATAATGTAACCAGAAAGATTGTTTTTCTGCTAATTGATATGAACAAAAAGGAAGTTTCAGAATTAAATGATTTCGCAGCATCTATGCTGGTAAGCGATAACGTAGTATTGTGTCGTCGTAATAACTGCAATGGAATACGAACATTTACATATGTCTTGCAAAATGTTATAAATTTTGAGATAAGTCAAAGTGACTTGGTGTGCATAGATGAAGTGCCACTGGAAATTAATCTAGAATCAAAAACATACACGATCATAGGGATTATTGAATTCTTACCGCCGATATCAAATACTTTTGACAAAATCGGTCATTGCAAGGCCCATTGCTACAGACAAAATAAGTGGGTGTGTTATGATGACCTATGTAATCGAACTACAAGAAGCCGTAAAAACATAATTGTGCATTGTATATTATATGGACAAAAGTAATCACGCTTTTTGTTTTTTCTTTGTAACTTTTGATAAACGTTGAGTAAATGATTATGTCTTATCCATGTTTCTTTACTTTATCGAAGCATATATACAAATCCATAAATATTTCTCTTATGACTGGCTTTACATTCTTAATACGAGCAAAATAGAACTCTATTCATATTGCTATAAAAAAATTGTAGGCGTCAAAAGTTTGTTTTCTTGATTTCCTCATTAATTACTCATTCAATTTGATTTAGATTATTTTCGTGAGGTACATTGAAGGTACATTCGTTTGGTAAATAGTACATACCCATGGCTATTCTATTACATTAATTTTCAACATACACCCGCGATTCTGACCGTCAGGACCGCGGCTCACTTTATTATTATAATTGCTCCCGTTTCATTGAGGTACATTACCTTCATTAAAGGTACATACTAGTACATTGTAGGTACATTCTGACCCACACGGTGATTTTCTAGTTTTATTTATTATTTTCGTGTTTGCACGTGTCGAGCGAGGGAGTTGTCTACTATCGTAAGTCATATTTTGGCAAAACAAGAGATAATGAGTGAGTATACCTATCCAATTTATTACAATACTATGTATTATTATAAAATATGAAAGTGTACATCTGTATTTTGTAACTCAATCTCGCAAAAACCGCTGAATATATTATAATCATTTTCGGAGATGATTAAGGTTAGGATTATATAAATTTAAACAATTACAATCTGAATGAAAATTATAATATAAAACTTCTGGACTTATTTCAAGGATACTTTTTTCCGTAATTCCCACGGGAACAGCTGTGCTATTCTGTAAGAATTCACTTCAAATCCTCAGTGAAATGAAAACTTATTATATGCATATATTATACAACTTATCTGACCTTGTTTTCATAAAAGTACCTGTACTAATAAGCTAGGTACTTTAGTTCATTTAACTTTAGAGCACAAAAGAAAAAACAAAATAATATTACATATCAGAAAATAGAAAATTAATTTCTAAACTTTGTACGTGTCTCTGCGCTGCGGCCGCGCCCCGCCCCGCGCCCGCGCGCCTCTCCGCGGGCCTCGCGCGCATACCCCCGCCCGAACCCACCCGCGTTTCTCCATATTTCGGTACCGAAATCGCGAAAAGGTTAAATAACGGTATGGCCCTACCTCTATAAAACAAGGGTATCGTTATGATTTTAAAGTACCTTAACCTTATACCGTAACCGCATTCAGTCCCTGAACAGAAGTGAAAAAGAAACTTAAATCTAATGGAGTTAATGATGAAATTGAAAAGGTATGGTGTTATATAACCGGCCTCCCAACCAATCTACGGAATCCTCAACATCGAGACCCACGCTACATACTGAACCCTAGGTGATTAAGTGAACCGAACTCCGAACTTCATTAGATAATGTAAATAATAACATAATGTATTCGCCTCTCTCATAGCATTTAGATATTATAATTTACTTTTCTCAACATTAGTTATGTAAACATCCCCTCCAAACTAGCTTATATACTTGTATTCCGTAATTCCCTATTCATTCTAATTCCTAACTCTTAAGCTGTACAACGAAACTCTGTATCTTAGTAATAATTTTTATATTAAATACAATTTCCTTTTTAAAAAGTTATAGTGGCAACTTATTGTGTAACAAATTTGACGCAGTCGGTAGGATCAGTTTAAAGGCAGTCAGACAGGGATAACGTACCTGTAAGGAACAAACATCGCCGGAGCAGATACGGTACCTGAAGGGTTTTGACAAATCCCTGCCGAACCATGCAGATCCTGTTAATGTTACTGTGGTAAGTGGCTCAACTTTTATGCTCTTTCCCTCATTTCATCACATCCTAATTTATTCTCGTAATTAATTTCCTCCCTTACTACTTCTTTTGTATATATATATTCTATAACCTTGTGTATTAATCATGACTGACGACCGTAAAACTACATCAACAACTATTATTCCAGAGTTAGATTTAAAAACATTAATACACATGATCCCAGAGTTCGATACATCTCAATCCTCTCAAGTATATCGCTTCATACGATCATGTGATTCCACGTTTCATCTCGCGAATTCATCTCAACAAACCGTTTTATTAACTTGTGCACTAAATAAAATAATTGGACCCAGTTCCTCCGACATCCATGCTAGACACCATTCAAGTTGGAAAGATTTGAGAGATTATTTAATTGAAAAGTTTTCACAAACAAAAACCTTAGCTCATTTAAATCTGGAGCTTCAGTCATCGTTCCAAAAACCTAACGTATCAGTCACTGACTATTTTCATCGCATCGATCTATGCCGGAATAAAATTCTAGAAAAACTAACGATAGAAATCACTGATGTATCCTTAATAGGCCGAAAATCCACTACGGAAGAGACAGCCTTAAACGTGTTCGTAAACGGTCTCAGTTCAGACATAGGTATTATGTTGCGAACAAAAGGCTTTAACACGCTCTCGGAAGCCGCCCATTTTGCTATACAAGAAGAGAAAATTAGGGCTATGAACATTGCTAGACAATCACTATTTAAGAACACAATCCATAAGCCCATCGCGAATAAACCTATACAACGAACTTACTTTAAGCACAACACACCTCAATCAACATCATCCTTCGCTAACAATAACACCACACCGCGACCAATTACGAAAGTGTGTAATTATTGCAAGAACACCGGACACGTCATATCTGAGTGTCGCAAACGAGCTTATAATAACAGCCTCAGAAACAATCAATCTGAACAGCCTTCCCGAGTGAATCATTTAAACTCGTTTCCGACCAACGAGCCGGGCAACTCGTTGGGAATCGATTCAATGCCTTACTCACCCATCCCGACACCAACATCGACACCGAACTCAGACATGCTCCAACTCCAAGACTAAAGGTAACCCCTCCTAATCAATTACATAGTCAATCAAATTCAGTCCATCGGGGACATACTTCGACTATGCCCACTCAAAAACCCAAGCGTAATACATTCTCACAAACCATTCCAGTCTATCGTAGACAGCTTAGAGATGTATCTACCCAAACTGATATTTCCATATCCAACTCCTTTACTAAATCACTTAACTCAAACTCGATTCCTACATCCAAATCTAAATCCCAAGTAACTGAATCGAGTTCGCAAACAGAAACCTACGAACAGGGTAACCAGCCCCAAACTCAGGTTTCTTCCAATATCATGTATCCCAAAACCAAACCTAAATCCAAATCCAAACCTAAATCAAAACCTAAATCAAAACCCAAATCAAAACCTAATTCCGATATACAATCATTTACTATCTCGTCATTAAACGATATTCCGCCTGAGAACCTCTTACATTGCACTTTCCATATCGAAGGCAATCCAGTCACGCTCCTAGTAGACACTGGAGCTGGTATATCAATTATTAATCGCGATAAAATCGGCAAAACTTCCCTCAACGAATCTGACATAGTTTCAATTATAGGTGTCTCTAACAGCCAAGCATCAACTCGAAGTTTTGGTAGCGCGAATATATCCCTGGATAACTTCCCCACATTCAAGTTCCATGTCGCTAACTTAAACATAAAAGCAGATGGTATTTTAGGAAATGATTTCTTGTCAAAATTCAATTGTAATATATATATTCAATCAAAAACCATGCGAATACAAAATCGATCTTATAAATTGTTTTTCCTTGATGAAAAGACAAAAGAATCAAATTGTAAAACTCAGATAGTCAATCGCCGTTCCGAGACCGTTATCTCTTGTTTCACTAACGATGTCCAAAACGGTCCTGCAATCATCGAAAAACAAGAATTACAAAATAATCTTGCAATTCCCAGCGCACTCGTACAAGTCAAAGACAATCACTTCTTAATTACTTGTTTAAATTCTAGCAATAACGATGAGCACATATCTATGCCAACGATCCAAACTTCCTTGCTTACAGAATCATTAGATACCAACACGCATTACCAAATAAACAATACTAACCAATTAACTAACGACACTAACTCCGGTAATAAACAATTCCAAGTAAACAAACTCATTAGACGTGACCATCTTAACAAAGAGGAAAGCGACTCGTTAGATAAAGTTATTAACAATTACTCAGACATCTTTTATACAGAAAATGAACCTCTGACATTTACGAGTCATACGAAACATTCCATACCTACTACCTCAGATATACCTATAAATACTAAGACCTATAGATTCCCCCATGTTCATCAACAAGAAGTAAAAACCCAAGTACAAAAGATGCTCGATCAAAATATAATACAACCTAGCACTTCTCCTTGGAGCAGCCCCATCTGGGTTGTGCCTAAAAAGTTGGATGCCTCAGGTAAACAAAAATGGCGAGTAGTTATCGACTATAGGAAACTAAATGACGTCACGATAGGAGATAGCTACCCACTACCCAACATCACCGACATACTTGATAAGTTAGGTCATTCAGTCTACTTTACAACACTAGATCTAGCATCTGGATTCCATCAAGTCGAACTACAGCCTAAAGATATACCTAAAACAGCCTTTAGTACCCCTTACGGGCACTATGAATTCCTTAGAATGCCATTTGGTCTCAAAAATGCTCCTGCCACTTTTCAACTAGCAATGGATAATGTACTCTATGGCCTACAGGGAGAGCGTTGTTTCGTATATCTGGATGACATTGTAGTCTTTGCTTCTAGCCTCCAAGAACACGAACAAAAACTCACCGAAGTACTTAATCGATTACGGGAACATGGTCTCAAAATCCAACCCGATAAATGCGAATTTCTGAGGAAAGAAGTCGCGTATTTGGGTCACATTATATCAAGCGAAGGGGTTAAACCAAACCCCGATAAAGTAAAAGCCGTCCAAGACTTCCCTACTCCCAAATCATGCAAGGACATTAAATCCTTTCTAGGTCTATCAGGGTACTATCGCAGATTCATACCTAATTTCAGCAAAATCACTAAACCATTAACCAGTTTACTAAAAAGGGACGTCCCATTCATATGGGATGAATCACAACAGCAAGCATTCGATACCTGTAAAAACATTCTCACAACAACCCCCTTATTACAGTATCCCGACTTCAATAAAGAATTCATCTTAACAACCGACGCATCCATACACGCTGTCGGCGCTATATTGTCTCAAGGCGAAATTGGTAGAGACCTACCAATCGCATACGCCTCACGGACGTTAAACAAAGCCGAATCAAACTATTCAACAATCGAACGCGAGCTTCTAGCCATTGTATGGGCCGTAAAACACTTCCGTCCTTACCTGTTTGGACGAAAGTTCAAAATTGTCACAGATCACAAGCCTCTCACGTGGTTGTTTTCCATTAAAGACCCAGGTAGTCGTTTAGTTCGCTGGAGATTAAAATTAGAGGAATATGACTATGAGATAGTTTACAAAGCCGGTAAAAACAACACCAACGCAGATGCCCTCTCACGACTTCCTATAAATAACACCAACCTTATTGACCTATCCCTTGATGGCAACCCCACTCACTCTAACTTTATTGACCTGACTCTAGATAGCCCACCTACCAACCACGATGATTACTTACAAATGAATTACGAACATTTCACAAACAATACTTCATATGACCTCAGCACTCCTAGATTAAAAAGATCACCAGATCGCCTCCTAGATTCTCGACATAAAAATATTTTTATCCCAACCTCATGCGAACCTTCAAATTACGATCCACTCTTCAATGAAGCATTAGAGATATGTTCTCAGACAGAATCCTTTATTGCAAAACCCAAGGAACTCTACGATGTCGATCTATTAATCTCCAACAAAAATCAAAACATAGTATTTGCCTATTCTAGACCTAAACACCATGACCCATGGGATTCTGAAAGCTATTTTAAAAGTCTCTTATCCTGTTTACAAAACCATAAGTTCGAAACACTCTATGTCCCTGACCTACGATGCGATAACACTTGCAAATTAGTTGGTAATGACCAATTACGCATAACAGCCTACTTGGCCGATGTTTACGAGTGTAGCATCACATTGTGCGAAAACAAAGTCATTACGCCCAATGCTAATGACATCCCTAACATTCTAAAATCATTCCATAACGAACCACTCTCAGGTCATCGAGGTTTCAATGAAACAATGCGAAGGATACGAGAAGAATATTTTTGGAAAGGCATGACCGATGACATAAGAAACTACATAAATAATTGTCAGATATGCCAGCAAAATAAAATTCAAAGAAAATCGTACAAAGCCCCTATGGTCATCACCTCCTCTTCAACCGAACCTTTTGAACGCGTTTCCATAGATCTAGTATCATACTCAGATATCAGTGATAACAATAACAGATACGTTCTAACCCTACAAGATGAACTTACGAGGTATGTACAAGCATACCCAATACCTGACAAAGAAGCTGTTACAGTAGCCAAACAACTTTTACATTTTTGCCAACATTTCGGCGTCCCTAAACGTTTTCACTCAGATCAAGGCACAGAATTCATGAACAATGTCATGAAACAACTCATCAAATTCTTAAGTTCTAATCATACCTTCAATACTGCTTATCATCCGCAAACCAACGGTGCATTGGAAAGATTTCATGCAACCTTACGCGATCACATACGCATGTACCATAGTCGCAGACTCAAAAACTGGGATCAAATCATCCCATTCGCTATAATGTGTCACAATACATCCGTCAATAACTCCACAGGTTATACTCCACATGAATTACTTTTCGGTTACAAACCTCGTCCGTTTTACTCAATAAAACCCATACCAGACTATACAGCCTGCGATTACTTAAAAGATCTAAATGAACGCCTAAGGGCCTCACGTGACGCAGCCCTACGCAATGTAGAGTCTATGAAAGAAAAAGCGAAGGAAAGGTATGATGCCGATATAAAAAACATAATTAATTTCAGTATAGGTGATAAAGTCATGCTACGCGTACCAAACCCGAATAACTTAGACCCAAAATGGGATGGTCCCTATGATATTATACGTGTTGGTTTTAACGAAAATTATATCATCAGTAAATCTGGTAAAAACCAACTAGTTCACGCGAATCGTCTTCGTCCATTCCCAACAAATGACTCACTAACTCTATCTTAAATCCTTTTAGTCCTTAAATCTAAGTTAATCCTAAGCCGTGTAGTAGCCGGTAAAGAATAGCCCTAACGTTTAAAGTCTTGCGTATCGTAAATACAGACTAACTACTAGAATAAGTCCATATTAAATATTTCATAATATTACTATTCACTTCAGTAAACTAAAATCATAAATAACAATTTCAACTTAGGTTAATAGTTAGATTAGTTAGTAAGTTTAAGATTAAAATATACCTAAGTACTTCACCATTAACATTATTACCAATAATCATTAGTCAACTAATTTATTTTTATTCTATAATCACTTTGTTTACAGGGTCACCTCTATAGAGGCACAAACCCCTGTTCCTAATCCACACTCGAAATTTCATAATATCATGAATAACCCATATATTAGCTTCATCATTTGTTCATTTATAAAACTCATACTCCTCTTAATCATATATAGATTATACATTTAAACGAGAAATTTCATTAAGCAATTAGTCAACAAAAGAACTAACGAAAACACAAATGAAACAACTGTTTCATCTATTACAGGGCAGCCACCGGTGTCAATGCCAGTATAGAGCTTACCCGACCATTACCCTCCTATTCCGGGCTGATATTCAAACAAGAAGGTCACATATACCCCACCGATGAGTCCTGGAAACTGATTGTTTATAAAGATCTAAAACCTTTATTCATTGCCCACGAATCTCTCTTACGTTTATCTGAAAAATTTCAAATGTTTTCCACTAAGCATCCAAATCTCCCAAACGTACAATCCACGAAATCATTTCTTAAGGTAACATTAAACAAAATCGATAATAGACTTTCAGAACTTAACATGTATCTCGGAAAGAATTCACGCCAAAAGAGAGAACTTTTGGATGGCTTGAGCTCCATATTGAAATGGCTGATTGGTACACCTGATGCACGCGATGCCAAACGTTATGATGATTGTATTAATTTACTAGAAAAACATGAACTAGATCTCACTACATTAATGCATAAACAATTACAAATAACTTCGTCTACCATTAAGAATTTTAATGAGACCATTTTCAAAATCTCTTTTGATGAACAGCTCATTAACGAAAATATGAATAAATTAAACGAATATCTCAACTCCACGGAAAGGATAATATTTGATTTAAAAGTTAGCGAAGAACTTTCTTCTATCTCTCTGCAAATTCTTGAATTAGTATCTAGTCTAGAAAACGAAATCAATGACTGTTTAACTAGTATTCTTTTTGCTAAATCCAATATAGTACATCCATCAATTATCCCTTCTTTCAAATCATGTAAGAACTAGCAAACGATTAGTATCTTCAGTAACAATTAATAATATTCATACTATCCTAGATTCATGTACCCTTTTAGCATATGTCTACTCTAATCGCTTAGTATATGTATTGAATTTCCCACTTATACAATACGATCCATTCACTCTCTATCACATATATTCGATTCCAATCCAACATCCTAACTCTTCCTATCACACCACTATCCTTCCGCAGCATATGTACCTAGCCACGAACCCAAATGGACAACAATACATATCTACGAGCTCACTGGACAACTGTAAAGCATACGCCACAAAGAGAAGCATCTGCACCGATGTCGTCGTATATGATTCCATTGCAAGACCAAATTGCGAAGTCCAAATGTTATTCAGCGTGTCTACATCAATACCCAAAACTTGTTCAATCACGACATTTGCTGCCAACATAAACACATTTCACGCTGTAAGTAGCAACGAATGGCTCTACATCCTCAGCAATGAAACTCAATGCATTCTTCAATGTAGAACTGAGATAACGCACCATAAACTTCATGGAGCTGGAATACTAACTTTACCTATTGGATGCAAACTACACACTGGCTACAGTACATTATCAGCAATGCAGGTTACCGAAGAAAACAATACATTTCCCATAGTGATGCCTGATATAAGAAACGAAGATTGTTTTGAAGTTATTAAGAACAACAAAGCACCAAACTTACTTCCAATATCAATAAACGAGGTTCCATTAGATTCCCTCAACCAAATCAAGCATCATTTGGATAAATTCTCTGAAGAATTAAGTAAAGTCAAGAACGAAACCTTCATAAGAAAACATCAAACAAGTTTCACATGGTTATACTTTGCTATTGGATTACTGATGACGTCGTATCTCATGTACAAAATATGCAAACATTTCCGAAATGGATTTATCCAAGCTCGACACAATCGAACTGATTCAGGATGTATACAAGTATTCAATAATTGTTTTGGTACATCCTCCAGCAGACAAAGGACACATGTTGCTATTCCAATGTCCCACATTCATACAGCACCCTACATCTCTGAAGACGAAGAAGATGGCCCGCAGTCACCGCAAAGGTCAGGCACTAACGCCTCACCTTTGTTCTAAGGGGGGAGGTGTTATATAACCGGCCTCCCAACCAATCTACGGAATCCTCAACATCGAGACCCACGCTACATACTGAACCATAGGTGATTAAGTGAACCGAACTCCGAACTTCATTAGATAATGTAAATAATAACATAATGTATTCGCCTCTCTCATAGCATTTAGATATTATAATTTACTTTTCTCAACATTAGTTATGTAAACATCCCCTCCAAACTAGCTTATATACTTGTATTCCGTAATTCCCTATTCATTCTAATTCCTAACTCTTAAGCTGTACAACGAAACTCTGTATCTTAGTAATAATTTTTATATTAAATACAATTTCCTTTTTAAAAAGTTATAGTGGCAACTTATTGTGTAACAATGGGTTATTAACATGATATGAATGATATGAATTAAATTTAAAGGTGAAATTGATATTAACAATGTGAAATTTATTTTGCATAACCTAACATACATCGATCTAACATTGTTTGTTAATGCTTTTGTACTTGGATTTAAGACTCTTTTGTATTTCTAAACAAAAAGCTACACTGAAGGAGAGAGAACAGGGAGAATTCAAATTTTGAATTTAAAATATTATGACTTAACCGAAAAAGAAAAAACAAGGAGAATACTGCAAAAAGAGAACCAACGAGTCGCATGGCGTCTCGTTACAATAGTACTTGAATACTAAACACCGTTTAGGAAACCAGGTCTAGTCTGCCGCCAAGTAACAATATTAAATGGCATTATTGTGTTCCGGTTTGAGATAAAACAGCGCTTACGCAATGGGAAAAAAATATATAAATAATTTTAACGCTTTAAATAGACTTCGCTTAATCAATCTATCGAAGAATAAATAAATCTTCTGCGTATAGTTTTCAATGAAAAGTATTATCGATAAAATAAGCTTTGCATAATCAATCAATCCTATCGAGTAACGTTTTTCACGAAAATTCGACGATGAAACCACATTAACAATGTTTCGAAATTAGGTAGCTAATACGAGTGTCGAACAAGATTTCTTTGCAACTAAGTATTAATAACTCAATCGGTAGACATACCCTGTGAATAGTCCACTTCTCTTTATTGGCAACCGCATTTTTATATTTTACGATCATGAAGTTTAGCTTTTGTCGTATATTGAAGAGAGTTTCAGCTATGTGATAAACAGAAGACTTTCCAAAGTATCTTTTCATGTGTTCAATTGCATCTATTTTCGAGGTACTATCTGCATATAACTCTCGCATTAAATGGTGAATTTTTCTTCTAATTTTATTTGGAGTGTTGAAAGCGTAGCCATCACATCTCTGAAATATATCTAACAAAATTCATTACACACTAAATAAACCGCACATGATCATTATGTTTAGTTATCATAAATTAATGAGGTAAGCAGCTAGGTAGGTACTTACATGCACTTAAAACTGATAAGGTAATAAGATATACCACGCCAGACATAATTAATTAACAAAAGTATCTAATGACTTCACAAACTAATTTTGTGTTTGTGTACTTTACTGAACTGTCCGATATCAAATAATGCTTAAATTACTCGTAGAGAGGCAAGGTGATGCACTTATATTGTTTTGTAGTAGGTATCATTTTAAAAAATAACGATAGCGATGAAAGAATGTCTAAGTATAATGAATGAATGACAATAATTATTTTGATGAGAAGCAACAAACAGAGAAGTAACTTCACCTACTTGCACAGTTAAAATTCTTACAATAAAAAGAAATTTTCTGGTAACGCTCTCTACAATTAGATTTATCCAATTGTTATTACGTTAGTTAATATGTTATGTATAAATTCTATAACGCATTACATAACTAATATTACGATAAGACGGAATAATAATAATAAACCTTTATGTTTATGACCTGAGATTATTACTTAATAATGTGTTTTTGAAATAAAATTGTATTTAATTAAATACTCTTTTTAATGATTGTTTGCAGGTGCTTTGATATTGTACATGAATATTACCGAGTCTGTTACTAACTTCACCCGCTGATACAATACAATAGAAATACTTCGGCGTCAGTCTTTCCTGAATCCTACAACCTTGGGATCTTCAAGAGCAGAGTGAATAGGCATTTACTGAGATCGCGTGCTTCATCTCCGACCACATCGTCACTTTCCATCAGGTGAGATTGTGGTCAAACGCGAATCCAGTCAATCATAAAAAAAAAAAACTTTTTATTGCACAAAATAATTTTACATAGAGCGTGGATTTTTTTATTTATTTTAGAATTTAAAAAGTGTTTTCTACCGCGATCCTTGCGTAAAATAAATAAGTCAATCTGACGTACGGTTGGTCTTTTGAACATCATCGCACAAGAAGAATTTTATTTTATCCATACAAACTAGCCTGACAATGTACTTTAAATATATTGCAATTGTCTTGGAAACAAGTCAAAATTATCAAATCACCGCCCATTAGCCTTTTATCTCAGGTAAAGAAAGTGTTTGCCAAAACCGTATGTCACAGATTCGTCCGCCCGTCGAGCAAGTTGGCATTCGGAGTGGATACTCTACAATGGACTATATTCGAAGTGCGAGGAATATGACCGACCCCTGTGTTACGCCTTCGTCGATTATAGGAGGCATTCGACAGCCTAAAACGACAGTTTTACTCTCTCCATAATTATGTGGATATCCTCTGGGAGCTGTACGCTCGCAACACTGCATGAAGCTTCCCTGGTCCAAGACAAAGATTAGGAGGAATCGCTCTATAGGTACGTGTCCCAAACAAGATTATGTAACGTACGGCATACTGGAAACCTAACTCCAGCAATGACTGAAGACGAAGGTGTATAACTAATGTCTTGCCGATCCTCACCTACGATGCACAAAATTAAGGTAGCAGAAAGAGCAACGGAGCATATACCAAAGGTCGAAATTCGATGACAAACGAATAACGAGACTTAGGTGGAGATGGGCAAGACACTTAGCTAGACGGGATGGTGGACGTTGGACCAGGCAGTCACCGACTGGTGGCCAAGAGGAGTGACAGGACAAGGCCAGTGGGCAGACCACCGCCCATTGGTCTAATGTCATTCTACAGTTGGCGGCATCTTATTGGATGCGACTGACACAATATTGTGAGATTTGGCGTAATGAAGAAGAGGCATCCTGTGAATAAATGATCCCCAAGTGTAAAATAGTAAACTGTTTCGATATAGGTAACAAACATTGTTGATAAAATCACAGTTCATTCGACAATCGCGATGTGAGAAACGACAATTTGATACTTCCAAACGTTGGCTTTGATTCCGTTGACGTCGTAGTACGATGTAGATGTTCTTGTAGTTTATTACAATAGCTCATATTCTTTATTTGGATACTACTTTCAATGTCGAATTCGTAAGCTGAACAATGGAATCTTTATTTTAACAGATCTCCTCTCTGTCAGTCTGTGCGCTGGACACAAACACGTAGGTATGCGGTAGCTGTCATCTGCTTACCCGTTATTTACCCATTTGGACGTAGACCATTGAGAATGGACGAATCAAGGAATTAGTGAAAGTATCTATTTTTGTTTGTACTTATGTGTTAAGTATCTATGTGTGCTTAGTACTTTATTTTTAATCTTGACTGAGCAGATGCTTAGCGATTATATGTATTTTGGTTATTATTATTTTTTATAACGTGGACAATGACAAGTAACCTCCTAGAGCAAGCTAGATTATGATATAGGTATACCTACTTAGATTAGAGTTGCAGATCGAGGTACCCTTAAATAGCTTTTATGCAAAGGTTAAGGTATACCTAGGTACATTGAATTTTCTTTGTTCGAGATCCAGATCGGTAGGACTGCGATTATTTAGGGCAAAATTATTCATTGTTTTTGTAGACATTCTTGTTCCTGTTTCAGGCTACACTACTCACAAACTCGTCGTCTGTATCTATTGTATTGAATGAGTGCAATTTCTCTAATATTTTATTGCTCTACCTTCAATATCAGTCATCAAATAACCGAACGCTACCTAGGGGTTGAAAGAGGAGGGGACGCTAAAGGCGGAGTAACCGCGCCCCTTTATTCTTAGTGTCTCGCTCTTACATGAAAGATATTGATTTGGCACTTCCTATCAACATATTAAGGTATATACATATATCAGGTATGTAATGAAATAAAATAAGTATTCGGTTGATACCAGAAGTATAAAAATTATTTGTCTGGTGGAAAAAATTTTCCCTTTAGTGGAAGTGGTGCTTCGCTTTCGAAATTTATAAATAAAAAGAAACAATGGATTATTCCAAAATTGCATACTGGGGCGATAAAGTAAAAGTAGTTACGCCTAATACCTACTTACCTACTAAACATTCCGAAAGTTGGAGGATCTAGTAATAAAAATAATACAAAAAGATATTTTTGTAATGGCTATTTACCATTCGACGTTCAAGTTAATAAAACTTTATGAAATCCACCCACAGAATATTTTAATGAGTCATTGAAATTCATAAATTCAGCAGACATTTTCAACGAACGATAGGTGGTGGAATTCAATGAGAGCGAGGCGCGTGTTCATGCGCTATCTGGTCTGAAAGACCACACCACACCGCCCGCAATTTACATTTTAATTGAACCCTGAGGGGAGAGTGCACCGGATAATTTCCAAATGGATTAATTGTGTTCCCCTGATGGCAGGGGAACGCGCTCGGAATTGGGATGAGGTTAACCGAGCGTATTTCGATGCGACTAAGTAAGGCATTAAAATTATAGACAATGAAAGCATCTAAGTATGGGTAGGTTACCTACCTACTCAATTGCTTAGATCTCATATTATATATATCTACTTACATCACTCCAAAATTTTAATTTACTTACTTATTGTTCCTATCTATATATTTGAATAATAAAATAATTTTTATCAATCATGTATTTTAAAGGATAAAGTTATCATTTGAAAACGTACATTTTTTGAACTTAGTTTTAAAATTACTTCTCATTCACAAAGCAAATTCCCCAGAGAAGAACGTGCAAGAAATTCAAAGTTTTTTACAATTTCTAATTCGACAAAACAGGGAAAAATATATGTTTGACTGAAAACCTATCGCCGAGCTAATAGGTACCAACTTTCCGCCCGCGTCTTCCCCCGCCTGGATTTACTTTATCACGAGCTTTTTCAGGATGAACGTATTTTAAACCCTTCTCCGGATTCCATGCTACCAAAATCCAATACGATCGGTTCAGATAAACAGACAGACAGCTATTCACTTCTATAATATCAGTTTAGACTCATATTGCGTGGGCATATCAACTCTTTAGTTAATTTTTTAGTTTACCATAGTTAATTTTAGAACAAAATCTTATTTAACATAAAAGTTATATATTGTAGCGATTTTATACAGCGAAAATCCTCCACCTTGACAATTCATCGAAAAATTGATTAACTAAGTAATACGAGTAGATAGAGTAATGAAATTAGATCAATAGGTACTTTTTGGTGGGTAATAGTTTAGTAGAACCTGTGCCCCGACGGTTCCTACAATACCTACAATATCCCTATGACCGTTGCCAAAAACTGACACACTTTAATAAGGTGGTGTAAAACGGCGGTTAGTGTAGCGAAATGGTGTTCCTGCCTTCGAAATCAACGATTGCGGGTTCGAATCCCCAGGCGTAGGTAAATGTGTGTCTAAATCTGATGATGCAAGCGAACATTTATTGCCGAGTCATGGATGGATGATTATGTAAATATTTATATATGTTTATCCATGCACTTAGTAGATACTTGGTACAGGTTTCCCTAGGTTTTTATTAATATTTATATTTAGGTACCTACGTATAAGCTGTGTGAATAAACTGCAAAATTAAGTTTGTCACATGATATTTCCAAATAGCTATTCAGCATGAATATGATTTTCCGATTGTCTTCTGTATTTATACTATGAAATCGTCATTTCAAAAAAAATCTGCAAAATTTTAAGATTCTAGATCGACGGGAACTCTTTCCACTGATTTCAGTGTGGTTTCGAACTCTATCGTCTGAGTGCATACAATAAAGTAGGTCACTTTTTACGCATAAATATTTAGTAGGTAAGTAGTAGTTCGTGCAACATTGCATCTTTTTCCCTTATCAATGCTTAGATCATCATCATCAGCCCGTAAACACCCCACTGCAGGGATGTAGGCCTTTCCTCGTATAATGGGAGTATGGGCCATAGTCCATCACGCTGGTTTAGATGCTTAGATAATGGTGTCGATTCGGATGTACACCAACTAAACTAAATTAAACTAAAACCAGTTTTAAAGTAGTACAGTCTCTTTCTCCCTGGAACTGTATGATGCGACGACACCACTCCAAAACTAGTTTTAGTTTAGTTGGTGTACATCCGTATCGACACCAATGTCAGGTTATTTGAGAATAGAGTTTTAAAATTTTCTTATTTACAGTTTTTTTCCAAAATAATGGATGCACAAAAATGTTATTTAGTTGTGAATTGTATGCCTCACGTCTACGCTGTGCTCGGGAGCATATTATTCTGTTAGCCCACAGATAAATCTCACGTCTGAAACCGCGGTGCGACCACAAACGACTACGATCTGCGGTCATAACTAGTCATGGTCACTACCAATCTAATCTCGAGCTGCACAAATAAGTTTATAATAAACAAGCAGGTTGAAGGAAGGCGGTAGCACAAATATTTTTATTTAGACTTTATAAATCTAATGTTTGTGCTTCTCACGAAATAATTGGTCATGAAATTAAGTACTATTATTACTTCCACGGAAATAACAATCTTTCAGATCAAGTTGAAGGGAGTTCGGCCCGTCGGAAAGGGTTGCGCTTGGTTGTTGTTCACGGCGACATATTGTAGTGGGATAAATAAACTCACAGTTATATTTTGCTGTTTCTTTGTATAATTTAGGAATTTATAAAAATGTGCATATAAAAAATGTACTTAAAAAAATCTGCTAGCAATAAGAAACCGACGCTTATTGAGCCATCCAACAAAAAGGTCTTTGTCGGTCAACAAAGTCAAAGATTACTTTTTAGTTTTTTCTGATAGTACCTAAAATGAGGAAAGGACCCCCAACGGAAGATAATAATAAATATTCCGACTGAAATGTTTAAGAGCCTATCTGCATCCGGTGTTGGCGACAGGCTGTCTCTATTGCAACTTTATGAAAAAACTCACCAACAATCTCCTAATGTCCAAAGTTGTCGTTGCTTTACAAACGAATAAAACATGTTGCATTAAGAACTTTATTTTCGAACCCATACGAACCTCCAGAAGGTAAAAACAAATTGGCATACAATAATTTATGGAGAAAAGACAAGCATGTGATGAACGGTAGCGTCTCGAATGTCACACAACATTAATTAGTAGGTCTTTTCATCGATTTTTTTATAAGACCGTCTATAGATATATGGTCGTAGTGTTTGTCTCTATATTTTTTGTGATTAGAATAATAAGAAAGTATTCTCAGTTTCTGATTTGAAAATTCCATAGGTATGTCTGAATATACAGAATACAATGAAAGAATCGACCATTGGATTTTTTAGTCCAATCGCAGAGTCGATGCCCTAGGTCGCGCCATACAAAGAATATCCGTGTTAATTGGGCTACAAAATGAGTGTTTAATAGAGCAAGACTGGTTATTTTAGCTATTTCCACAGCTTAATGTCATATGGCATATTGTTATGGCGAAATGCTGCTGAAATATACACACCATTTTTGTTCTACAGAAGCTAGCTATTCATGCTATTTATAAATTAGGACCGAGAGTACGAAATCTTCACAATTGACAAAAAATATCTTCACAATGGCATCTCAACAAATTTATTAGAATTTATTATATATATATATATATATATATATATATATCTATGTAACCTTATCATTTAAAATAGTGATATACACAATTTATAACAAGGAATATAACATTTGCAAAACTTGGTTTGCAAAATGTGCGCAAAGAGCTATTATAAAACTAAAGGCTGTGTGGTTTCGGCAAGCAAAAAGAATAGAGCCAACCCGTGTCTTCAGTCAGTGGCGTGTGCTCCATACAGGCAGAAAGGCAGTGCCCACCCTAGCAAATTGTAAGCTTTCCTCGAAATGCATTGTCAAGACAGGTGATTCATACTGATGTGAACAGAAATATGTTAAACAGTAGCATTGCTATAAGACTACCTAACTTATTATTTTGCAGTTGTATTTTTTCTCATTTTATAGCAAATTTTATCATTCTGCCTACCCTGTGACAAGCCAATGTGCATGCCACTGGGTGTCGTAAAAGTCTACTAAGGGACTTTTCACCAAAACACATCTACAGATTTGCACGTTTGGAGTCACCAACTGTCACGATAATGTTACTGTATATTTTAGATGGTGAACCGTGGATGTTGTTTCAAGCATTAAACTTTGGAACATCCATACACTAATGTTTGGGATATTTGTGACCACCCCATTTGGGATAAAGGTCGTGACATTATGGTAGGTATAAATTATTTATATATATTCTTGGAAGCTTCAAAAACTGACTATTTTGATGTGTAAATATGTAAAATAGTTAGAACACTTTGGTGCTTACCTAAATAATTATATGGGAGGAACCAGCAGGCATGTATTGTATACCCATGCTGTTTCACACTACGGGAGCATTTCCTCTCCACGTATGGTCTGCACGTAGCCGAAACAGAGACTTAAGACAACCGCGTAATTAATGATAGCCAGGTCTGTCGCGTTTCCTAATATGACACATATATTCCTCATACAAATAGAGACGACGACGTCTATAATAGTACATTATGATACAAGTGTGCTATGGTGATCATTACAAACGAGGCGATATTGTGCGCGCGAGCTGCTTTTTTTTTTTGTTTTTTTTTTTTGACTAGGAACAGTTGCTGTCAAGCCGATAGGCTTTTTACAGCGTCGCCGGGCGGGTGGGCGAGCGCGGGAGCGCTCTGCCCGTAACGCGCGAGCTGCAAGCGAGCGCGCAATAAGATAGCCGAGTTGGTAATGATCGATCAGGCACACGCGTTTCATACGACGTTTTTCAACACACTTGAGGGGAAGAAAACAAAACTCATGTAGGTATTAACACAATTTTAATTATTAAAACAATTAGTACAATTTTCAAAACGGTAATTAACAGTTTTTGTTGGTATTTGAACAGTTTGTATTATAGTATTGGTATTATTAATTATTTCAGTATCTTGGGTGAAAGTTGGCGATGAACTAATATTTTCGGAGAAAGAGTGTGCGTTCTTGCTGCTTTTTCCATTGTACAAAAGTTTCATATGCCGCTAAGTACTTCTCACTTGATTTTGATGGTAAAAGGCTATCACTCGCATTTCTTGCCTCGTTAAGTATATCCGGCGGCGTCAAATTTTGGTTAGGTTCATTTTCTTCACTTGAAGTAAACATTTTCGATAATATTCTAGCTCAAAGTAACTAAAACTTCGTCGTAACCAACAAATATTTACGAAAAACGTTGCTTTTTTTTTCTTGACGCGCGATATCTATGCGCGCGCATGGAAAATGGCGCGAACTACATCGAACAACAGCCAATATTTTAAGTGAAAAAGTACTAGTTTGTTTTTGTAACTTATTTAAGTGAATTAAGGCTAGGTATATCAGTAAATTTCAATATTCATTTATCATCACAATTTAGAAAACACATTTTCTGTTTCCTTCATTATGTAGCATTTTGCCACATGAAAACCGAAAAAAATAAACATTAATACCCGACTAAATACGAAAGGCTTTGTCTTCATACACCTAACTTGCAATGAGAGACATGTTTAACTTAGTCAGGTTGTTATTATAGCACTTGTGCTGTAATATAATGAAAAAGCACGCGTGTTTCATATCATAGATTATGAGCCTAAAGGCGGTGTAATAAGAACAACCTTACGAGCAAGTGTGTTGAAAACGATATTTATAACATATTAGTTAACTGTGAATATCTATACGTATTACAGAAACGTTTTGACACGTTCCCGTAGCTATATATAGACGTCTCATCACGTTTTAAGGATTATTCAATGTTCATATGACCAAAACGTCTATAACGTCTGACGTATACATACGTTCACACGCATTTTGGTGACAGTGCCACAGCGTCAGATGACGTCGAATGCGTTAATGAACGGTTCGCCATATTGGGTGTCTTTAACGTCTTTAACGTCCCGCATAATGTGTGATAAATTATATAGCGTATGGTCATGCAACCTATGCTAGTAGCATAGCATGGTATCACATCGGGTACTGGAACCGTGTGCTTTACCTTCGGTTACGTCGTCACTTTCCACCAGGTCATATTGTGGTCCAACGCGTGTTTAATTTTTCATAAAAAATGTAGATGCTAATTCATTTATGCTAAGGTTATAGAGAAACCAGATTCTGGTTGAGACACGACACGATTCCCTTCAGCTACTACATTAGGATGTAGGTGATAAGGATGAAGGATGCAGCTATCGAGTCAGCGCTGGGCGGTCACATAATATTTGTGAGGCTGCATCATACACTTCACATTACATTTTTTCATGTATGTAAATTGGTCCTGTAAATTAACATTTCATCGAACCAAAGTAGATTAAAAAAAAATTACCAATAGTAGATCTAGGCCCATGACCCCCCGTGACCCCTGCCTTGTATCCGCCTTGTACTATGGATACTAGATAACGGATAAACATACATAAATATTTATTTAAACACCCATGACTCGCGAATAAATGTTCGTATTCATCATACCAACATTTACCCGTCGCGGGATTCGAACTCGCAACCGTTGGTTTCGCTGACAGGGTCACTATCCACTACACCAATCGGTCGTCAATATACTGATTATACCACACACACACGGGGTACAATCACGATAGATAAGAGTAGATAAATCCATTTTCCTTACAAGCGTAACTCAGCCGTACACCTATTTAATATGCGGTAAAGATCGTTATCAAAATGCGACTTCCTTTTTTTTAATTGAGAAAACATGAGAAAATGTAAACTATTTTTTTTTATATGACCACTAAGCTTATGCATACATTATGGAATTCAATAAAGAATTGATTGAGTAGTCCAATAAGTATATATATATATATCTCTCTCTGTGTACCTGTGCAGTCACCCCCAACTTTCGCATTTATGATATTAGTTAAATATCAAGTTACACCAAACTAAAGGTCTTAGCATACGTGACGGGTAATTTCTCGGACGGAACGGAGACGGGACAGGTATAGTTCCTAACGTGAAAGTGGTTTTAAAACATACGTACAGGACGGTGTTCAACGATAGTCGTGTTAGTGCTGCAACCATATTTCAGCACAAAATGTTCGATTTTACTTTTGAAGAACTAGCAATGGTTGCCGTAGTATTAGATGAAGAAGATGCCATAACGATGTTTTTTCTATTGCCGTCCCGTTCCGCCCGTGTTTCTCGCCACGTGTATTTTATTGCTATGTTTTTAAATGCAACGATGTCAAAAAATCGTCCCGTTCCGTCCGGCACGAGAATAAACACGTCACGTATGCTAAGACCTTTACAAAGCGCTCCAAAGCAATATTTTTACTTTTTCCTGTTTGAAAAAGATACTCGTGTTGCATAAAATTGTTATTAACTTTGATTGTTATCACACGACAAAATACGGTTGCATTTAGCTTCTATAATCTAAAATAGATCTTCATATTCCGATCTATGGTAAACACTCTCTTTAGATTGTAGTCATGACAGAATCGACGATAGAGTTCGGCACCATGCCTAATGGCCCCACCTCTTCGACTGTAATCTTGATTACCAAACTTTAGGGATATCGTGTTTTCACCCTCTATTCGAATTTCAGATAGGTAACCATATTATGTCCTAGCGTAACCTATACCTATTTTCTATTCTAACTCGTAGCTATAGGCTCAATCGCGACGCTCGCGCTAGGCAAGCGTGTTGGCATTCGGAATTTTTGACGGCTTTAGACCTGCTGCAGTGCTGCCCATCACTGGACCAAGGTGCTAAAAACATCTTCCCATATAGTTACATTATAGGTAGGTATGACGCAAGGAAGAACCACACCTACCTACTACCGGGAATTAATTTGAATCGATTTGGTGCAGGTTTTCCATATTTGAATAGCGCTTGTGACGTCACAGTAAGTAGAAAAAATGTGACGCGCATGTTTATTCTTATAGATCGCGGTACTTGCGTCATCAATTTCGATAATAGAATAGGTCATTGATTAAGTCAAGTCTAAACGATAGCACGGAAAGTTTATATTTATGTCGAGTATTGTCACTTTTCGTGATGGACAGGTGAACATTTTTCCGAGTATACATAATATTTTCATAGATGTACTGTGATGGAACATTAATTTATGCCAGGATCCGAAGTCTGAGATTAAGTCCTTTGACCGTCCATGGAAGGTTCACGCGCCGGAGGTCGGTGTTGCCAATTTCACAGAATAATTATAGCTACCTGAATTTTCGAAGATAAACTGATTTAATCCCAAATAATTGATGGCATAGGAAGTATGCTAATAAAAGATGATGACGGTCACTGCGATCATGATGATGCTGGTACCTAGTGATGTTGATAATGTTACCAAGCGTTGATTTTGATACGCGCGTTTTGCTTCCGGGCTGATACAAAAAAATAATCTAACATCGAAGGCTCAGGCGGCACCATTGCGCCGCCGTTACTCCGCGACTAATCCGTCTAAACCTAACATTATCTAAGTCGATTCTACTCCGTCCCATTTTGCTCGCTCGCTTCGCTAGCTCACTGCTCTAGGTTATTTTGGTATTAATTTATTACCTTTGATACCTATAAACTTTTATTCATTATTGAAGAACGATTTATGTTTCTACTTATCTCCTAGATTATGTCTGTCAACACTGGCTTCGGCCTCTTTGTCCCGGGTTTGAAGTTTCAAAGAACGGTCAATCTCGCCACCAATCGTGATTATTTCATCGACATTATAGTTTCTGTCTTACGGATCTAGAGCCATAATGCCCTAAGCTTTAACCTCCTATGAATAAAATAAAATATTTCTTCTTCTTATTTTTGAGGATGGCAACCAGTCAACCTCATTGTCGAGGGACATTACTGCCAGTTTCGAGTGAAAATTTTTCAGTTTATAGGTCAGTCTCAATCAAAACAAGTAATTCGTCGTATACAGAGTCTAGTCACGGTCAAGTCATTCTTCAGTAAAGTGGCAGAATGCTTTACAAAAGATTTTGGCGGCTTCTTGTGGGAACCCGAAAGCTCCGTTACGCACTTTAATTTACACTTCCCTTCACCTGTACACCAACACTAACGTTTGCTGCACAATATTCTGCCATTATTAAGCTTCAAAAGTTAGAATGCACAAATTTTAAGACCTATAAAGAAAAATGCTACTTCACTCGCCGAGTTCCCGCCAAAAAGCGAAATAAAATATTATTATCGTGTTCTATAATCCAAAAAGCAATTGGTATTAGGGCTGCCTATTTGTAATTTGTATAAAATATCGATATAAATATCGATATTTTTTACCGATTACGTTAAAACATATCGATACTTTTACCGACCGATTTCATCAAAACAAAAATATCAATGTATTGATATATATTCATTGTAATCAATGTCGTTCGATCGGATGGTAAGAGGCCCGATGGAGTTTCACATGTAGCGTGGAGAGAGGGCAAGTTCCTCGCATGGGACGTAACCTGCGTGGACACGCTAGCGCCGACCCACCTGCGTGCGACTGCGGAGGTGGCGGGCGCGGCCGCTGCGGGTGCCGAAATAAAAAAGTCACGTAAATACCAGGATTTACAGGAAGGTTACGTGTTCGTACCGGTTGGGGTCGAGACGATGGGACCTTGGGGCCCTCAGACAAAACGCCTGGTCCAAGACCTGTCGGCGCGTCTCATCGAGGCTTCTGGTGACCACAGAGCGGGCGGCTTCCTGGCTCAGAGAATAAGTCTCGCTATTCAGCGCGGGAACGCCGCTTGCCTGTTGGGCACAATGCCGCCTCGAGGAGATGCGCTAGATGGAATTTTTTACCTATGATTGAATTGTTATTGTTGTTTATTTGAGAAATTTATTGACATGTAATTAAAATTCTTATTTTAAGTTATATAATCAATGTCAAGAACATAAAATATCTTTTCATCATCATATCCGCCACAGAACGTCCACTGCTGTATCTTCCCCATAGATTTCCAAAACGATCGGCCAATAATACAGTATATTCTCCGATCTACTAAAGTCCTTAACCAGAACGGTGAATGAGACAATTAGGCAGTACAAATTTAACACTGTTCACTTTTGTCAATTTAGTTACTTTTGAATGTGGCAACTCACGTTTTAGTTTTTTTTTTTTCTCTGTCGAAGGGGGTAAAAACTTCCCGCGCTCTCTTGCTCTTGAACTATCGTGGAGTTAACATCGTTACCAATTAATTTAAAAATTCGTCGTTGAAATAGTGTTAAGTGCTTCCAACACAGAGCAATTCAACTGGTTAGACCGCTGAGACCCTTTTTTTGATAAGGTGAAAGGCAAGTGGTAAGTGTTTTAAGGCAAATCTTGAGGAGCTGGACGCACACACCTACGAGCTGATCATAAACTTATCACAAACCTTACGTTCATCAGGATTGAGGTGAGTCTGACCCCATTGTCCTTCCCGACAACCACGCACAACCTAACTTTCGATACAGTCCACTTAATCGAACTATATTTATCCGCCAATGGTCAAAAACACAAGAATTATTTCTCGTTCATCAAACAAACACATTTAGTTTTTTTAGGAATGAGGAAATTAGTAATAGATTGAAAAACACCGACTGAACCCATCGTATTAGTAAGTTGAAGTGGCAGTTAGCAGGCCACATAGATCGAGGAACTTATGGCCGATGGGGCATTAAGTTTCTGGAGTGAACACCACACACAGGCAAGTGTAGCGGGAGAAATCCACCCTGAGCATAGACGGATGATCTGATGACGGTCGTCGAAAGTCGATGATGCAGGCCGCTTCCAACGTGGCACATAAAATCAACGGGGGAAGAGGTGGACTTCCTGATAAAATTATGATTTACCAATTACATAAAAAAAAACCTTTCAACTAATCAGTTATCCAGTCAACCGACCAGCCCACGCGGTCAAATTCCAGTCTACTGTCCGCTTCTTGCGGCCACACTTTTGTGGTCCGCGCACGCTACCTTTATTAATATCTGGTAAACTACAACAGCTATAGCAACAAACAATATGTAAGTATAGGTGAAGGATTACAGATTAAAACAACATAAAAGAGAACACAGAAAATCTTATTCTAGAGTACTAAAAACTGCGTATAACGTACGATATCAGTAAAAAAATCAACAACTTTTCTCTAACTCTGCTCTTATTGAAAAATATTGCAAATAATAACGAATTTAGTAACTTCTATATAAACCTAGACTAGTTTTTAGTTATTTTTTTTTTGGCAAAATAAATCGAAAGAAACTACCTACTCCTCAATAACTTTTAAAAACGGCCATCAACTCGCTCAAGGAACATCCTTTTTTATTTTCAAAAAAAGGCATAATTATTTTACATTTCTGAAATCTCTATTAGACAGGTAATAATTAATGTAATCTACAGCAGCAGTCCAGTACATTTTTTTTCACCGCTAAAGGTTAAAGTTAAGTAACATAATTCTCTAAAAAAAAAAATTGTAGAAAAAATTAATTTCGCAGGGTTACCTAATTGTATTTATCAAATGATATTTAAATATGATAGACCAACTATGAGAAAATAATTTGACAGAAAAAATGAAAAATTATTTGGTTATTTCTACACACAGCAACAAAAAACAGATAAGACGTGGCAGTTTTCAAAACAAGTAAAAAATTAATATTTCAAAAAACAGTGACACTATTATTAAGGTAATGTTTTTTTGTTTGTTAAGTCTGCCTTTCATCTTCCTGTTTCGTTTGTCGTACTATTTACTGGACACCCTGTATATATTATGCTGTCAGTGGTTTTAAGTTTAAAATATTAAATTATGCTCTTTTATGGCTGACACACAGTAATACCCAGTTCAGGCACCAATGTTTACATACCTATGTAAGTTATTCTTTGTGATTTGAATTTTGTTACTCTAAGTATTTCAATAAAAGATTATTTTTATTATATTATATCACAGGTACATCTTTTGACGATTACGCCCACATACAAAAATTTGGTATAATACATTTCCCTATGTCCTGTGGCCGACCGTAGAAATTGAGTGTGAATGGAAGTAAAATTTATTTGTACATACACGTTAATTTAGATGACACAGCGACCTTGGTACGCTCAGCTGAGAACATAATTGGAAGACAACAAAGTAATCTTATTGCTTTGATAATTCGTTCTACCTCTTACTAGTTTGCACCGCGACTGCAATAACAAAACGCAATTAAAGCTAACTTAGGTATTGCTATTCAAAATTAGATATTCCTTCACCTAGATAAAATATCGGTATAAATAACGATATTTTCGGCAACCCTACTTTGATTGTGTTTGTTTGGTTTGATTGTTTTGAAAGTTTACTTGGAAATAATATTTAGATCTTATATTTAGGTACATCTTATTCTCACGTCTATTAAAAATGCGAACTGTGCCTAAGTGGGTCAACAAAATACATGAAGCCGATAAAGTTGAGTTCTCCAGGTAAGCTAACCTTTGGTATGTGCTTTTATTTTAGAAATAATCGTTCAAGTACTGAGTTCAGGTGATTAGATAAACTTGTCGCATTTAGTGTGGAAAGTGCAGGTATTTTATATTACCAATTGTCACCTGGGCCCGAGGCTTTTCTAAATTCTACTCTTTCGCCTCTTTATCGATATTTCAAACACAAAATAATAATAATCGTCGGTGAAGAATTACGCCTTCGTTTAGTTTTGTGGCCCGAAGGAAGGTGTTGGGTATAAGTAAGTAATAAATTAATATTTGGCTCAAGCAATATAAAATTTATAGTGTTCATAGCATCTGTTTTAATACAAATGACACTAAGATTTGTGGCAGGTGAAGAGGTGATGGTGTATGATTCTCGTGATGGAGCTTTAGAACAGCTATTCCATATGTTGCTGATAACACAAAATAATTATAAATCAGCATTGAAGAATTACACCTTTATTTAGTTTTGGAGCTCTAAGGTATTAGGTATAAGAAATAAATTATAATTTTTATCTCAAGCAATATAATATTTACAGTGTTCACACCATCTGCTTTAATCCAGATGGCACTCAGCTAGTGATTGGGGCAGGTGAAAAAGTGATGGTGTATGATCCCCGTGATGGAGCTTTAGTACAGCTACTCCAAGCACACAAAGGTGCGGTGCATGCTGTGGCATATTGTGGAGATGGCAAGAAGTTTGCTAGTGGCAGTGCTGACAAAAATGTTATCATATGGACTTCTAAGATGGAAGGTGTTCTGAAATATTCGCAAGTATCAAAGGCTGTTTTTATTCTTATTATCTATATGATAATCACTTGTTGAAAGAGGTTGTCTTGAAATCATGTTATGTGAAAATCATACATCAATGTTAGTGATATGAAAATCATAAAAGCAAAACATATAGCAAATATTTATTTCTCAAACATGCATGGAAATATTGTCATTACTTTCAAAAAAGAACACACGAAGTATCTAATTTACGGACAGCGAAAAATAAATCCATTGCAGGAGCGTTTTTTGTATTTGGAACATTACAATGCTCCAGCAATGTTGTATGAAACGGCGTGCTGGGTTTATTATATGCTCTTTAATTGGATCTCTTTTATCATTCTTGGCATACCAAAATCTCTTTGCTTAGTACAAATTCCGTTCACGTGGCTGTTTGCGTAAATGCGTTTGCCTTTCGGCACAGATGATAAATAGAAAATCGGCGGCAAAGCTGAAAATTCGTCTTGATTTGTTATTTAAATATTTATTATTTCCCTGCATTCTTTTGAGAAAAGCACTATATATGCCTCGGCGGAAATGGCAATTGCCTGTCTCGTATTAGTGAAGTCCTCACCTAAGGCTCGGCCTTCAAACTCATACTCGACCTGCAATTGCTTATTTCCCGGCCTTTGCAATAATGTACTATTAAGTTTTACTTGAGTTATGTGAATAATATACTAAGTACAAATAATATGTCACTGGTGGTGCTCAGTATGTGATGCTTTGTGTGACACTAAACAAGCACTGTCTTTACCTTATAACTGGGCTTGGTGATTTGTACATGTAGAATCTTTAGCTCTGTCTGTAGGTTGTCGGACTGATTCTGTATAATATACAGAGAAATATCAAAAGTCATAGTTATGATTTGTTTACTGCAAAACCTCTAGTAATGAAGCATTTAAATGAGCACCAATGACAAATGATATAGATTTTTTATGGAATGGGTGTCATTTCAATAAAAGGAGTAAGTGTGTTGTATGTTTACAGGCACAGTGAAGCTATTCAATGTCTTGCATACAACCCAGTAACTTTTCACTTGGCGTCTTGTGCAATATCTGATTTTGCATTTTGGTCAGCGGACGTAAAAGCTGTACAAAAGTATAGAGTGTCAGGCAGAATAACATGCTCTGCTTGGTCTCCCAATGGACAAAACTTAGCAATAGGACTGGCTAGTGGTGCTGTTTCTATTAGAGACAAGGTATCTCGATTTTCCTATTTAAAATTTAATGATTTTGGATAATAAATATAACAAATTAATCAATTATTTCAAACTAACAAATTACAGTCAGGTGATGAAATACAACGTGTGAGCCGTGATGCAGCTGTGTGGGCCGTAACCTTCTCAAAAACTGCTCTTCTAGTAACAGATTGGAATGATGTCCTTTCTTTCTACAATTTGCAGGGTCAGCAAGTACTAAAAGAGAGGAACATTGGTAAGTGTATATATATATTTATTCCCATATCAAGATGAGGACCCTTTTTTTGGAGGATGGCCAAATCCATCATCATCAACAGCCTTATACGTCCCTACTGTTAGGGCACAGCCTTCTCTAATCCATACTAAAGAATAATTTTCAACTAGTAAGTTGATTGCACTGTCAGACTCTATCATATCATTTATCATATTTAGTTAATAACCATTGGCAAGGTAGGCTATTAAAAGAAACAGTGAAGTGCAAGTAGGTATCATGCCCTCAGCTGTACATCACCTTTGCAAAACTTTTGCAGGCTCTTTTTCTTAGAAATGGCTGTTTCTGAGAAAATTAAGTTTGACATATGGACAAACAGACAGACAACAAAGTGATCCTATGAGGGATCTACTTTTTCGAAATGTGTTAGGTATGGAGTCCAAAAAATGTTTTAGTCCCAACAGTCAATAGTCAAAAGCATGTAGTAGTAAGCTATAGGAATAAAATTTGTGAGTGCATGCTCTGCTCCCCACATCTCTTTAGCCTTCGTGCATGTTATGTGCGTAGAGTGGAAGTAGGATGTTTATAAACTGTTGTTGATGACTGTTTTGCTGTATACTTCTTCATGATTATGCACATAATACCAGACCGATCAATTATGTTGCATGGTATTATTAAATTTGTTTAAATTTTCTTTCTATGTGACCGATTTATTTATCAATTCAAAGCTTTATTTTTTGTTAATATTGAAACCAAGAAAATTTTCCTTGTAGGTATAGCAGCGCTATCGGTTTCCCTGTTAGGCACCCTAGTACTTGTTGGTGGGGTGGGTGGCTGGGCTGTGCTAACTGCGGAGGGGGTGCCTATAGTCAGCACACCACAGGAATGGGTCTGGGCCATTGCACCTTCACCTTCCTTCAATAATATGGTTGGTACATAATCTAACTAATATTATAAATTCGAAAGTTTGAATAGTTGTTTGTATGTTTGTTACTCAATCACGGCGAAACGGATGAACGGATTTGGATGAAATTTGGTATAAAAAAAATCCTGGATGTGAGTAGTTCCTGTGGGATAAACAAATTTCCTCAATAAAGATACTCCACACAGGCGAAGCCGCGGACGTAAAGCTAGTAATATATAAATACTAAAGGAGTTAGGTATTAATGATTATTATAATCGATGCTAGATAAGTGAAGGAGTACATTATTGAGAAAATATCAATACGTCTAACCCTCAGTATAAAAAAATTGTATAAACTGGAAATTTGCACTAGGAAGCCAGGAAGTCATACTAACACTTTCATGAAACACTTGTAGAATTGTTGCCACTTTTGGGCAAAAGCCCTTTTGCCGTTCCATTATAATTTTACTAGAATGGAAGCTTGTATCTTCATGAAAGGGTCCAAGGAGATTGATATGTGCAACCTGTGATGCGCGCGTATAGTGGCAATGAATTCTACTACTGAGAATTTTCCTCCTGCACCACAAATATCTTATCTTTACATGCACTCATTTTCAATTTATTGGAATGTTGATTATTATTGTTTATTATATTTACTTATATAAATTTTTCCAGGCTGTTGCATGCCAAGATGGTACTCTGTGGTGCTACCAAGTAGTATTTAGTACTGTTCATGGGCTGTACCGCGAGAGATATGCGTACAGGGAGAATATGACCGACGTCATCATACAACACCTTACCACTGGGAACAAAGTTCGCATCAAATGTCATGACAGAGTGCAAAAAATTGCTATTTACAAACATCGTTTAGCAGTACGTAGCAACCTTTTTTATTATTAGTGAGAATATTTTTATGGTTTAAGACACAGACTTGTGAGTCATGTAGAGTGATTGATTATTTCCAACTAAAGGTTTGAAATACAACTTGTTAATACATTTAATCAACAACTCCCAAAGGTTTGTTTGGAATTTTTAACCTGATTACGGGGAAGGGTTATGATGTTAATATCCTTTTATGGTATGGAAATGCCGAAAATGGAATTCTTATACTATATTAAATAAATAATAACTATAAATTGGGAATTTAGAGAATGCCTGAGAGGTCCTCGAAACGAAAAGTTTAACATTTCAACCTAAAAACCTCTTAAAAGCTAAAGATCTCCAAACTGACTCAATCGATTTCCATAAAACGTGGCTGAGCACTTACTCTAATACCAGCTTAATAAAGTACACTATTTTCAAATCGGCTCAGTTATTTTGCCCATACAGAGCCACTTACAGACATAGGGTTCAGATTTATAACACAACACCACTTTTTGCGTCAAAGATTAAGTGTTAAGATTAAGTGATTAGACCGCCTAATTGTGTTCTATTGTTATCATCAAAAATTATTGGAAATAATTTTGCACAATAAAGAGTAATTGTATTGTATTGTATTAAAAAATTAATTAATTGACTGATCCGAAAATATCACATTCACATTAAAACCTCACAATAACTGCTGAATAGTATGTGACATAAAAACGATTCTAACTGACGTTTTCTCAGTGAAGAGGAATTCATGTTAGCGGACTAATGAGTGATGTGACATTGAATACGATGATAGGATTGAAACGATGGTGATAACAAACCAGGCGACGTTTTTAAATATCTATGAAGCTAATCCACTTTTATATTTTCAAAATTGGAATTCGATCACCAGTACGTATTAATTTATTATTTTAATATGTATAACTGTTTAATATTAGGGTTTTCTTTATCAACAGGTTCAACTGCCGGAACGAGTGGTCGTTTACGAACAAGGTGATGTTGAAGGCATGCTTTATAGAGTAAAGGAGAAGCTACCACAGAGGAACGAGTGCTCGCTTTTAGTAGCCACTAGTGACGCTCTACTGCTTTGTCAGGTGAAAGTTTATGTATTTAATTACCAAGAGTGCACATTTATGAATAAACATTGTCTTCTTTCCTCGGCCCCTCTTTCTAACCTTTTCTCATTATTACCTCACCCCGAAATTCTTACCATCGAACTTAATTTTTACTATGACAAGATTTAAATATGGCCGCCTTGTCGTGCCCACACCAATAACAGTTGGGAACTCCACCAACGACGAGGACGAGTACGTATATTAAGATATCTGATTAGATAAGTCCAACTTCGAGAAAAATAATCTCACCTAGACCGAAATACCCCATAAGTGCTTAAAATATGAAAGTCTTTAATCAATATATTATATCGCTCATAATTACTTAGAGCACTAAACGTAGTCTCTCACTATGGGCCTCATAAGATAGTTCAATATAACACAACGAGCTATGGAAAGGGATATGCTCGGCATTTCATTACGAGATCTAATCAGGAATGAAGAAATCCATAGAAGAACGAAGGTCGCCACATAGCGCACCGGAAGTTGAAGTGGACAGAGCTGGTTCGAGAAACTAATTGCCGTTGAGACATTAAAGATCTAGAGTAGTGATCACGCACAGGCAACCCAAGCACACCGTAAGAATACGATTACTCCGCGTACTTAGAGCTACACTGGAAGACGGGAGGTGACAAACACGACAGTTGATTCTATTTATATTCTTTGCGCGCTAACTGCCACTAAATCTTAGCATGATTAAAATTATAGAATTGTATGATGTGAAATCCGGGGTAAGGGACATCAATATTTGGGGTTGGCGTATTATATCATTCTCTTCAATTCGTACTTACTCTTTTACTCTTCTTATGAATATATGTAACTCATCCCTGTGCATCCCTTTCGGCTACCTAGAAAACTGTTTCCATACACCACAATAACCAGGTTCCCCTCGGCTTTTATTCTATCCATTTTCGTTACACTTCACATTTATTTCAACCTACGTTCATATCTCAGCTTCTTATAATTGCCGATAAAATATATATTATTAAAAGTTTACTTGATGGGACAGTATGGGCTTCTAATAATAATAATAATAGAGGTTTACTTAACTCTTCCAGGATACCAAATTATCAATGATTGGAAAACGGATACCGAAATCATGGATCGTACCAGCTCCGATACGCTACGTTAAAGTCACTACATTGTATTTTGAAGAAATCTTGCTGCTAGGTTTGCTAAATGGCCAGGTGAGTATTTTTAACATTTATTTTGTACTTATAATATACTGACTAGCACAAGTTTCGTTATGCTTATAAATGTCCGCCATAAGTTACTGTCCGCTTGGGCATTTAATTAAATGGCTAATTTAACCATCTACTTATGGACGGCATATGCGTAAGTTACTTACTGAGTTATACAAAACCATTGCGTGTGTCAATGATCAAAAATTTAATGATTAGGTTTTGGTCAGTGGTTAAAAGTAATTTTATCCATTTAAATAAGGTCGATCCTGATGCGTCTTCTCTAAATCCAACTAAACTAAAACCAGTTTTAAAGTAATGCTGTCGCTTTCTTGCTAGAATAATAAGACGCGATAGTACGAATTGTTTGGGTTTTAGAGGAGGTACATCAGTATCAGCATTTCCGTAGATCTTCGGTTTTATTTTGGCATTGAAATAAGCGGTATGTACCTGTATTTTACGAAGTACATACTCTCTGTAACAGCATATTTTCAACATGATGTATATTTATCGTTGATTGAAACTTCAAAGTGGTCCTGTCATAAATGCTCAATCTCTTTAATAATAATGAAGTTAGTACGTAATGCTTATCATAGGACTGCATTCGATTACTACATATCTCGCAAAGCTAACGGGCCGTTCCAGCCTGACATACGAGTAGGTTCCTATAAAAATTTGTTTAAAACCTGATGATGCACACCATAGACACAGAACGGTATCCTATTACCAAGATCTGAGGGCCTATTACGTAAATTTAAACGTTTCAATCGGCCATCGGCCATCGTTTACGATCATCGACCACTCGTATAAAAGTTACTGCATTACGTATGTCGTCGTTTGACACTCGTATACAATGAATGAATGATATTGTAATTGTCCAAAAGTATTGCTACTCGACACTAGACGGCGCTATTGTGTACTTTTTTCGTTAACACCTTGGGCTAAAAGAGCGCAATAGAAAGGGATGCCCTTATACCCAGAATAACGTTATCTCACTCTATTTTTGCATTACATAATTTCTAACCTACCAAATTTGTACATGCAGTGCTGCCAATTACGAAAAAATTCCTCGATTTGTGGGAAAATAGAGAGTGAGGAATAATTTTAATCGGGAATTTATCGGGGAATCAAGGCCAATAAAATTTGTAAAAGAACCCATAGTATTTTTATTGCTAATCGTGTTACTACATTTTTTACGTAATAAGAACAACAAGTTTTTAAGTTAAAGTAAAACATTAAACAACATTTTACATGAAACAATATTGTACTTCTTTAATTATCATTTCGGAGAAATTTCTGGAAAATTACGTAGGAACCATTAAAAATATTGTTTGATACATGCTTCGATCATCTACATGACTCATACATCATCATGTAATAAAAATAATTTTATAATAGTAGGTTATTTGTCGAAATATGCACTTTTTGGAAAAGGTATTTGTTCTACAAATTATTAGTAGGAGCACTAGCTTAACTAATAAAGTTAAAACACGTTTTTGAAATAATATTTTTTTGCAGTAACAAAAGAATCATAAGAATTCTTAGTACCTATAGTGAATACGAATACGATTGGGGTAAACCCCGACTCACCTTTATCGTTAACGTTTGAATCGTATTCGATGTGCATAGGTAATGCCGATGTCATTACTTTTGTATGAGAGATCATTCATTCATCGTCAATCGTATCGATGACACTCGCATTCGTAATCGTTTGAAATGCGTAATAAGATTTCGCGAGTTTGACGTCGATGATCGTAATGATCGTTTACGATGGACTCATCGATTGACTTACGTAATAGATCCTCAGAGGGCCTATTACGTAAATTTAAACGTTTCAATCGGCCATCGGCCATCGTTTACGATCATCGACCACTCGTATAAAAGTTACTGCATTACGTATGTCGTCGTTTGACACTCGTATACAATGAATGAATGATATTGTAATTGTCCAAAAGTATTGCTACTCGACACTAGACGGCGCTATTGTGTACTTTTTTCGTTAACACCTTGGGCTAAAAGAGCGCAATAGAAAGGGATGCCCTTATACCCAGAATAACGTTATCTCACTCTATTTTTGCATTACATAATTTCTAACCTACCAAATTTGTACATGCAGTGCTGCCAATTACGAAAAAATTCCTCGATTTGTGGGAAAATAGAGAGTGAGGAATAATTTAAATCGGGAATTTATCGGGGAATCAAGGCCAATAAAATTTGTAAAAGAACCCATAGTATTTTTATTGCTAATCGTGTTACTACATTTTACTACATTTTTTACGTAATAAGAACAACAAGTTTTTAAGTTAAAGTAAAACATTAAACAACATTTTACATGAAACAATATTGTACTTCTTTAATTATCATTTCCGAGAAATTTCTGAAAAATTACGTAGGAACCATTAAAAATATTGTTTGATACATGCTTCGATCATCTACATGACATCATCATGTAATAAAAATAATTTTATAATAGTAGGTTATTTGTCAAAATATTCACTTTTTGGAAAAGGTATTTGTTCTACAAATTATTAGTAGGAGCACTAGCTTATCTAATAAACGTAAAACACGTTTTTGAAATAATATTTTTTTGTAATAACAAAAGAATCATAAGAATTCTTAGTACCTATAGTGAATACGAATACGATTGGGGTAAACCCCGACTCACCTTTATCGTTAACGTTTGAATCGTATACGATGTGCATAGGTAATGCCGATGTCATTACTTTTGTATGAGAGATCATTCATTCATCGTCAATCGTATCGATGACACTCGCATTCGTAATCGTTTGAAATGCGTAATAAGATTTCGCGAGTTTGACGTCGATGATCGTAATAATCGTTTACGATGGACTCATCGATTGACTTACGTAATAGATCCTCTGGTGCGTTATTCTATACCTTTATCGATATTGTCATCGATAACGTTGACCAATGAGAAACCGTATAATTTTCGAGCGAGCGATGAGCCAACCAATCACACGTCAGAACGTAATCGATGACGATATCAATGGAATTACACAATAACCTTATCTTATAACTTTTATTTGATTTTTCCCTGAAATATTAAAAGCTTCTTGAATTAGACATACGGCTACTTTTCAGATATGGCAAGTGGAGCCATCCGACGGTGGGTCCAAGATGGTGTTGCAGACACCGGCCAGTGTAAGGTGCCTTGACGTGAGCGCGTCACGCAGTCGCCTCGCGGTGGTCGACGAGGCGTCCGTATGCCGTGTCTACAGTCTACCCACCGGTGAACTCTTGTACACTGTAAGTAGCGCAGTTCTGCGCTAACAGTAGTGTTTTCTGTTATGGCGTTTTTTTACGGTGCGGGTAAAACGTGAGCATATTACACGCTCTACCTACTTGCACCGTGAACAAGCACCTTAACGGTAACTTCTTTGATAGATATCAAGTGGCGCCTCATAGAAGGCGTTTCATTATCTTATCATTATATTTTATTGTCGACGCGAATCAAAAAGTAATAGTGTTGGAGTAGTTCCTTGCAGGCACAGTTTGCAAACATGACATCCATCACTTATTAACTGCTTATCAGGATTTGGCCTAATCTACTAGCTGGACAGGCAGGTTGACGGTCGCAGAATTCTAGGAACTCTGCAGTATTGTGTTTGCTAACATTATCTTGACTGTATTTACAAAAATCATCTCGTTTTTATGGAGCCTATAGATAAGAAATAAATGACATATTTAAACTTTTGTAGGAAGAAAATATATCGTCAGTGTCATGGAACTCATGGTGCGACGAACTGATTAGCCTGTCTGGAGGTGGGCTGTTGTCGATAAAGGCTAGCCACTTCCCTGCGGCTACACAGCCCCTTGCTGGGTCCGTCGTGGGTTTTCAGGTATGTATAATGTCATTAGCAGTGTTTCTGGATAAAGTGACGTAGGGTTTTGCAGTTCACCAGTGCTTAACGTGGGCGAGTTTTATGTTTGGTAATTCGAACTAATAGAAGCAGCATATCATACTTGTAAATATTAGCAATAGCTACGCGATTGCCAAAGCGTTTTGTCATTTAGTTATATCAATCGTTAATATTACAAGTGCTCGAAGTGCGTTCTTGCGTAGTGTTAGTAATTCTCAAAGCAGTGCTGTTCTTTTCTTTTTGAATTATTGAATATATTGTTTATGAAGACTATTCATAAAAACAAATAAATTTAAGGAATTTAAATAAGAATTAATATTTATTTATTCGAAACAACCCAATACAAATATAATTTTTGTCTATAGAGAACCGCTATTGATTAAGTTTTATAACTTTTTATTGCCATTATTAAGTACCTAATTGTAATGTGATGGGGTTCTGGAGGTCGATGGCGTTTTCGTACGCTGGCGTTTATACCCAGTACCACAGATTACTAATAAGAACCAGTACATACAATTGCTCTTTGCTCCTGTCTGTAAAATTTTGCAATAGAACATTTGAGGGAGATGTTTGCCTTTCATTATATGTTTGAGGCAATATATTTTTTTTATTGTTATTCATCATTTATACTCTAGTTTTTCACCACAATTTAAATTGTATGTCTGTACAGGGTGGCCGAGTGTTTTGTCTGCAAGCAAATTCGATGCAGACGGTTAATGTTCCGTTGTCGCATGCGGTACATCAGTACATTCAACAGAAATCCTTCAAGTGAGTATTAACTACACATTTAAGAATAAGGATACTGCTGCCCATTCTATGCCATGATGATGCTTCCAACCGATTTCGGCCATGGCGACCACGTCGATTCCTAATCGGTTTGGCGGTAGTGCGCTATAAGATGGCTAACATAGCTGATCTTTGCGGTGAACTTCCGTGCGCAATGTGGGCACGTAAGCACACCTTCCACGTAGTGATAATGATTGGCAGCGGGTGGATGGGTTTTCAGCTCGCCGCGTTTAGCGTCGAGGTCAGCTTTACGCTGCTCCTCGAAATCGCTTACTCTCCTATGCACTACCCTGCGCCATTCAAGACGTTGTGATACTGGTGCCATAAAACATATTTGATTGAACAAATCCCTTATTCGCCTTTCGCGATACCGACTATAGATAGACGGGACTATGCCAGAAACCACAATAAAATAAATTTGAGTAATATTGTTCACTATCTACCTAACCTCTTTACCCATTGAAAAGAGCCTTATAACCAGCAGTGGGTGGATGTGGGGTGAGAATGATGATGATGATGATGAATATTACTACAATTGCTTTCAGTGAGGCTTACGCCGTCGCTTGTTTAGGCGTGACGGCACTCGATTGGGAGCGGCTGGGCGTCGCGGCACTGGAAGAACTCTGTTTCGAGGTAGCCAGGAAGGCGTTCCAGCGTGGCGAGAACATTGTCTTCTTAACGCTTATAGACCATTTGCAGGTTTGCATTATGCCTCCTCTGCACTAGAGCTAATAATATGCATAATTTTCCGAAATTCAATGGAGCCGACAAATTGTAAAAATATTTCATACTATTTGCGAATATAAAGCGCAAATCATTACGTGTATTGCGACATGTGTCGGACTAGGTTTAATTGTGTCATTTTTAATTCGTTTAGATGCTTTCATCAAAACTTCAGCTCAGTATAAACTAATATCCAACCAACTATTATCCTAATAGGCGAACGATAACGAGTACGATCGTTTCCCTTCTATTTATTATTAGATTCCAAACAGCATTTTACTTGTTTGAGGATTTCTGATAGTTTCGGCTATTCTGTTGGATTCTCTTATCTACTCGCAACTTTACAATTTTCGCATTGTCAAAATAATTTTTGCATGTCTCGAAACTATATCTGATGGCATCTGTTTGCTGCGTTTCAAATATTTTGTATATAGCGCGTGTGTCAAAAGGTCAGTAAATAAATATCAATATCCTGCACACCGACTGATATTTTTAGTTACCCCCAATTCCCAAGGGACCTCAATTCAAAATGTTACAATATGTAGTTTTATCCAACCGCTGCTGCGCTGCTCTCGAAAGTGATGATAATTATAATCTGCTGGATAACAAACGTAATGATTATCTGTATATGTTAGAGTATTACATACCCTTAACCAAATCGTTCTTTACTGGGTCTAGGAGTTCTTGAGTATTAAAGGCTCAGGGATCCTCCCCATTCCACTGCTATTAGGGAATGTTTATCTTAGACTGTTCTATAAAGTGGTAAGACCTTTTTTATGATTAATGATATGAATATGACAAAAGTTGTTTACCTTTTGATGAATTCGTCAAAGATCTTCGATAGTGTATGGAATGTTATATTGTGATTACTGATCGTAGGAGCGCTTCGACGCCGGTGAGAAAGGCGCGGTGATAGCGGGGGAAGTGCTCGCTTACCGAGGACGGTACGCAGAAGCGGCTCGCGCCTTCCGCGCAGCCGGCAAGGATGCGCGCGCTCTAGACCTCTACGTCGACCTGCGGATGTTCAACAAGGCGCAGGTATCACACTGATCGCTACTAAGCGTGTAAATTATTTCTATTGTCGCATATTAAGACTAATTTATTACGAATAAGGAAGGTTAATGGTTATGCTAAACTTGTGAAGTAAGGCAATACTCGAAAGAAGCTCACTAGGTTCGCGAATTGTAATACTTGGTGCACATTAATATGACGTTGAGAGCGTCGGTGGCGCAGCGGTTAAGACGTGGTCTCCCAATTTGGGCGGATCGGGTTCGATTCCCAGGCAGGCTATGAGTTTTAAAATTTAATTTCATTACTTATGTGCAGTTATTCCACTGCTCTTGAACATCGTGAGGAAACGTGCATGCCTGGGAAATAAAAATACAAAGGCATGTGAAGTCCCTAACCCGCATTGGGCCAGCGTGGTGGACTATGACACATACTCCATCATTATACGAGGAAAGGCCTATATCCCTGCAGTGGGATGTTTACGGGCTGATGATGATGAATATGATGATCATGGAATTGTATGTAATATTAAAAAAAATGTATATGTTGATCATGGAATTTGAACTGGAAGGATTGCATGCGAAGACCGAGTTGAATGACGTATTAGCATTTCAGGTTCCATGATCACTTACGAATTTATCCTGTCACTGTCTTATTATCTGCGTGAAGTTATTAGCAGACCCCAGGATTCGATGGATTTCCTGTCCTGTCAAATAACTGAATTGCGGTCGATCGCTAAATTCGCTATCACGTAAGCGCCCTAGTAGTAAATTATGGTAACTTGATACGTCTGTCCACTAGTTTATCCCTTAATCCTTCTAAGCCGTAATATTGTTTCCGGTATGTGCAGGAGTACGTGGGCGAGGGTGAGGGTCTGCAGGCGCTGGCCCGGCGCCGAGCGGAGTGGGCGCGGCACGTGAACGAGCCTCGCGCCGCCGCCGAAATGTATCTCGCGGCCGGGGACGTGCGCCGCGCCGCAGAGCTCATGGCCAGCTGCGGCCGCAGGGACATGTCAGTGGGACTTACACATGCATCTACGTCACATTGTTGGAACCATCAAGTGTTCAAGCGCTTCTGCCATACCTACTATTGGCACGTTTACCTACGGTAGCCTTCTGGCTACCGCACCATCAACGCTCACTGCGATCTGGCGCTATCCGTGGTGTATTAAATTAGGGAGTCGAGCTTCACTTGACTCTCTCCCCCATAGGGTTAGCCGCTTTAGCTTTTTGCGTCACATTAGCTACACTCCCATTTGCTAGGGGGGAAGTGGGACTTTCTTTTTTTCCTACTTTTCACCCTTAAACTCTTTCTTTAATTAGTCTGGGGTCCAAGGTAGCAATAGAGTTACGTAGGGCACCGTCTACCTTCAGTAGGCTCCGTGCAGAGTACTACTATTGATCCTGGCTTACAGGAGTTACAGTGGGAGGAGAGCGGAGGTGGGATCTGTTGGAACCATCGACCACACAGCGCACACACGTTATTTATATATGTTTGATCTATTGTATCGGATTGATTAACCTCATCATATCAGCGGAAAGGAGTCCACGGCTGGACAAAGGCCTCCCCTAAGGATCTCCACAACGATCGGTCCTGCGCTGCCCGCATCCAGCGGCTTCCCGCGATCTTTACCAAATCGTCGGTCCACCTCGTGGGGGGTCTGCCCACGCTGCGTCTTCCGATGCGTGGTCGCCACTCGAGAACCTTTCCGCCTCAACGGCCGTCGGTCCTACGAGCAATTTGATCCCGCGAGTAGACTCCGGGCATAGCTCTCTTCATTGCCATTTGGACAACCTTGAGCCTTCTTATGAGGCCCATAGTGAACGACCACGTTTCAGTTCCATATGTTTTATCCATTGATTACTGCTCTGCTCTTAAACGGTGAAGGAAAACATCGTGAGCAAACCTGCATACCTGAGAAATAAAAATTCAAAGGCATGTGAAGTCCCGCAACCCGCATTGGGCCAGGGTGGTGGACTACGGCCCGTACTCCCTCATATACGAGGGAAGACCTATATCCCCACAGTGGGATGTTCACGGGCTGATGATGATGAGTGGCCAGTCAGTGTCGTCAAGCCCCCCTGTACTCCACCGACTTGGTTTAACAACTGTCTTCAATTGTAAACAACAAGGACTATTCGCACAGACATTGCTTGACTTCACTATTCGAAAATTACAGCAATCCACTGATAGGCTTTCGAGCACGACAAGAGGATTGAATTTTTGTTAATTCTAATTCGTTTGTATATACAACTCAAATATGTTATGGTTTGTATAATGTCGATCATCAAAAATACCACGATGAGAGAAAATCTTCGCCCCGAACCTTTAATATGACAAAAAAGAGCTTAGGAGTGTGTAGGAACCGTCTAAATTGTCACATAACGTGTTATATGTATTTTCATGTGATTTTTACATTCGTAGTATATATAATATTTCGAAACGGGATTAGAAAACAAAACATAAAACATTTAATTCATCACAATAAAAAAATACAAGAATTTTATCAAAATTTGTTCTACGAGGGTACAGAGCAGTTATTTACTGTCTTGACGTAGTTTTTAAGATATTTATTTTGTATACCTACTTTATTTATAGATCTTTAGTTTGTACCTATATGATTTTATTATATTAAGTTATAGAAGGCCTAGCTTCGCCTGGAACACAGGATTTCACTAGTTCAGACACTAGTGTTACAGTTGCAATGAAGTATTATTATGTAGATTCTGTTTTAGGTTACCATTTGCATTAATAGATATATTTGATTTTCACTTGCACATTTTTCTTTTCAGGTTGATAGAACTAGCTAGAAAATTGGACAAGGGCTCGAGCGAGTCCCTGCGCCATGTGGCCGAAGCACTAGTCAATGTCGGGGAGGCCGCGCCCGCCGCCGATGTGTATCAACGACTCGGCGATTATAGGTAACCGATTCCTGACGAGGGCTTACGATCACATTGTCGCTTTATTTTATTTGCGTAATTTTCGGATGTTTATGTCACGTTACGACTATGTCCGATGTACGAATAAGTCCTTTACCTACTCGCTGACTTATACAGGCAAATAGTGTGGTCCGGTCTAAACTTTTAGGGTCGATTCATTTTGCGATTTATTATCATTCCTTATTGCCCATCTATCTTATTGTCTATGACTTAATAAAATACAGGTTAGAAAAAAAAAAACAAAAGTACACTGTAAAATGTAAATTACTTGAGGTTGCTGCTATACATATACAGAGTGGAAAGTTTCAATGGGGCAGCCAAGGGAGGTACCTTAATCGTTGCAGCTACAAGAAATTGGTCTTAGGAGACTATCCATAATTTTTCAAAAAAATTTCATTCCCATTCACAGATTTTCAAAAAAATGTACGGTTAGCAAGAAAATTACCATTTCTCACAAAAAAATTTTTTGAAGCTAATCGATCCTGTTTCGTATGCTGATCAAAAAGTTCCATGGGACCAACTGAAGTTTCAGTACTACAAAAGTTAGAAATCAAAAAATACTTTTCCCATACATATGCAGTCAATTAATTTTGTTTCACTTGGAACTTACGTAACCTCGATAGTTTTCTGAAAAAAGATTTACTTACCTACCAAGTTCAAATTCAAATAAGCTTTAAATTTCGAACTTTGTTTTCTTTTTATAATGCGTACTTTCTTTTGTTGCTTATGTCAAAATCTGATTGCGTGTGGTGTGCTTTTGCGAGTAGGTGCTTTTAGTTATTATTTTTTGCAAAAATGAGCTCAAATTCTGAACGTTTAGACTTGCTGGAAGCTTATTTTGTAAATAATAAAAATTCATTTGCTGCGTTGCAATGGTACAGGAGGAGATATCCAAATCGACATGTACCAACCAGAAAGGTTATTACAAACCTTATAAGAAACTTAGCCAAAGGTGGTTCTTTTAAGAAGAAATCTGTACGTCAACCATTTGTTTTAGACGAAAATTTGGAAATTTCCACTTTAACATTAGTCGAAGCGTTTCCCGAAACATCTTCAAGAGTCGTCGCTAAAGAAGTTGATGTCTCGCATACCCTGGTACTGAAAGTATGGAAGAAATATGGATATAAATGTTTTCGACATGGGCGACTAGTTCAAGCTTTACATACAGGGGATGCCGATCGTAGACTAGCTTTCTGCAGATGGTTAAATGGGAAAATAAGTAGAGATATGCAATTCCTTGATTACATATTATGGTCTGATGAAACGAATTTTTCAAACAACGGTATGTACAACCGGCGAAATAATCATTATTGGAGCCAAGAAAATCCTCTCAGACTTTGGGAAACCCATAATCAAATTCGATTTTCTTTTAATTGTTGGTGTGGTTTAAAGGGAAACGAAGTAGTAATGGTGGAATTTTATGAGGGCAACTTAAATTCCGACACTTACAATAACATAATATTAGAAAATGTATCAAACATTATTGATAATCTACCATTATCAGAATCACGAAGAGTTTATTTTCAACAAGATGGTGCTCCTGCACACAACAGCCGAAACACTCGTTGTTCTTTGAATAGACAATTTGGTGAGCAGTGGATTGGGACTCATGGCCCTGTTTCTTGGCCAGCGCGTAGTCCGGACTTAACGCCGCTTGATTTCTTCCTGTGGGGCTATTTAAAAAATGAAATTTATAAAAAGAAATATGACAGTGTCGAAGAATTAAAAAACTCGCTCTGTACAATTTTGTATGGAATTCATCCAAATAAATTATTGGCCGCCACGCGGTCAGTACGAAAACGAATACATTTATGCATTAATCAAAATGGAGAACATTTTGAGCACTTTATATCATAAAGTTATTAATAAAAATGATTATTATTTTTCAAATAATTTTATCGTTTGATTGCATATGCATCTTCTTAATCATTTTTGTAGCTACAACAAAAAGTTACCTCTTGTTATGGCCTGACAAAAAAATCTAAGTACTTTAAATGTATGAAAAAAGTTTTTTTTGATTTCTGACTTTTCTAGTACTGAAACCTCAGTTGGTCCCACAGAACTTTTTGATCAGCATACGGAACAGGATCGATTAGTATCAAAAATTTTTTTTGTAAAAAATGGTAATTTTCTTGCTAACCGTACATTTTTTTGAAAATCTGTGAATGGGAATGAAATTTTTTTGAAAAATTATGGATAGTCTCCTAAGACCAATTTCTTGTAGCTGCAACGATTAAGGTACCTCCCTTGGCTGCCCCATTGAAACTTTCCACCCTGTATACGTGATTGATAGTAGGTCGTCTTTAAATATCCTCCTGGGTATTTATCACCAGCCTATCTATCCCTGCCGTCAATTAGCAATACAGCTAACAATTTGATTAAAACAATACCAACCTCCCAAATAAATTGGCGGCTCTGGATGAGTGCGCTTCCACCTTCGGCTTCATCATCACTCAACCTGAGGAGTGCGATTTTCGGAAACTCGAGATGTGTGTCACAAGTAAAATATTTCGTGAGAACTGTGATATCTCGTATGCATAGTATTTTTTTTTTGTACTTTCGATCCGTAGTTGCATTATCTGTCTACATTAAATATAATAACAAAAACAAATGCTCTCATACTCTGGGCTCATACACATAACGCCGTTCAACGCATAACACCTGTCGTTTTTCGTCGGGGGTTAAAAAACTACTTTCTCCCGATTTCTCACGAAATATTATGCGCGTGAGATATATTTTGAGTGTCTTAAAAAATGGCACCTCCCTGCCGGGATAGAATGCACCATAGGGTATCTACAATGACACGAGATAGAAGCTTTGGGTCTCTTTTACTCCCACAGAGGACTTACGGTCATGCTAACCACATAAACAGCATTACTATTTTGCATAAAAGAGCTGTTCTAATTTTAAGAATTCTTGCAGGAGAGTGGCTCAGCTAGCGGTGACGGCGGGCGAGTGGTCTCGCGCGTTTGCTTTGGCTCGTGACCACGCCGAGTGCAAGCGAGATGTCTACCTGCCGTACGCGCATCGGATGGCACAGGAGAATAAGTTTGTTGAAGCGCAAAAAGGTACTGCAAACAAATGCTTCACACGTAGACATTCAAAATAATGCTTATCACGGAACTGAAGAAACAAGAGTTGTGGTACATCAAGCTTTTGTAGCAAAACTCGCACATATAACAAATAATTATATGTGCGAAACGAAATGAACCCTTTCTGAAATGAATTCCTTGTAATTTAATTGTCAAAGCCTCAATCACCAATATCAGTTAGGAATTCCATTCTCGAAGTTGTAGTCGAGAACGTTGATCTAACATGAGATCCAATTAAATGAGTCTGAATCTTTCGTAATCGGATTGGCAGTGTTCGGGAATCTGCGTTACGTCTTCTCAATCTAAATACCTGCGCAAAGACGAAAGTTATCAATGTCTGTTACCAGTGATTACTTATGGCACTGAAACGTGGTCTTTGAATCAGGAATGGAGAGATCCGTATAAGAAGGAAATTCACTGACATAACCCAGCGGATTAGTAGGTTGAAGGGGCGGCTGGCAGGGACATAATACGTAACACTAATAACCGTTAGGACATAAAAATGCTAGAGTGGAGTGGAGCAGCGTGGTTCGTGCACCAAGGTCGACGGTTGACATGGTAAAGGCCGCGGGAAGTTGTTGGATGCCGCTTCCAACCGGTCGCTCTGGAAAGCTTTGGGATAGGCGTTCGCCTATATTTAGAAGTGGACGGAATCGGACTGATATGTTGATGAAATAGTAAACAAAGGAACATAATTCAAATATCATATATTATGTGACTTATATTGATGTGATGAAGATATTTATTTCAGGAGTAATTGTCTCACACACCCATAATGTGTATCCTTCCAGTTTCGGTGGTCTTCGTAGAAGGATATCCAAATAGCAAAACATTCAACCCTTAAGTAGGGTTTCGCTCAATTTTCATAACATCCAAATGTCGTACTACTGTTGTTGTTACTGCAGCGTATCATATGGCCGGCGAGACCGCGACGGCGATGCGAGTGTTCGCAGTGCTGGTCTCTAACGCTGTGGCCGAGGAACGGTTCGGTGACGCCGGCTACCTGCACCACCTGCTCGCCACACAGTGCCTGGACACCGCCCAAGCTGCTGTCGACAAGTAAGAATGTTCATCCTGAAAAATACTTCATTCACTGATTATCAAAATTTCCAACGTTGAACATTTACTTCAACGTAAAATGCGGACGGACGGTGCTGTGCGCGCGGCCGCGGGTCCTCGAGGATTTGATGTGTTTGCCATCGACTCGCTAATAAGAAAAACATGAAATACAACATATCGTGTGTTGAATGTGAATTTAAATCTATTTGAAATAATATTAGATCTGATAAGTCAGTCAGTATGTCCTAGTTTCTACTGCATCTAAAGTACGTGTAGATTATATATCAGTTTCTAAGTTGCGCTTAGCTTCCTGCAGCCGGCGTGACCGGCGTATAAATATAAAAGATTTTCATTTACCGGTAGCTCAATTTCATGCTCAGGGGAAATATCTAACCTAAAAATATAGCAAACGTTACTAAAGGGAAATGAGCAACACTGGGGTTCTTCAGAGGGTATCCAGTTGTGAGGTAATTTCAAGATAGTACAGGCTTTTCATTTGTTCAGCAGTGGACCTGATATGATGATAACAGACTTTTAATTAAAATTATTCTTGTCTTCTTTCCTTTTATATCACATATATTTGGGACACTCTGTATTATCGATACTTCTGCTCGATTTTTTTATTGACATAAATCTACTTGCTTCCCGCTCGCGTCTTCGCTTGCGTGGAATAACTTTATCGCGAATATGATTAAATTGTTTATCCCACGGGAACGATATATCCTATTATTTGACGACCTATTTGGTGTAGTGGTTAGAAAGACTGACCACTATACCAAAAACTCGCAGGTTCGAATCCCGGTAGGGGCATATCTTTGTGCGATGAATACGGACATTTGTACCCGAGTTATGGATGTTTTCATTTATAATAAGTATTTACAAAAAAAATGTATTTATGTATTAATCAACCGTCTGGTATCCACAACACAAGCCTGTAGTTGCTTACTGTGGAACTAGATGGCACTGTGTCTATGTCTAAGGATATTTATTTATTATTATGTGTTATTTATCCTCTGAAGGCAAAGAGGTGCTACACGACCAGGAAACTCAATTCACAAATTTTTTAGTCATTTATTATCAGCAGCACAAAACGACATCTATGAAAAACAACGGAAGAATATAAAAAGCTTATCAAACTTGTGTGAAGCACGGCTGTCCAAGCTGCATGTTCTACCTATATACGAAATTTCATACCTATATACCAAGTTTCACCTTGGATTGAGCAACAAACATCCACACTTCCTCATTTATTTAGTTAGATCTATTTATGCCTGAAGAAACTATGAATGATTTTGCATCAGGGCGCGCGAGGACAGCATGAGCTCGTACCGCTCGAACGAGCGTCTCGCGCGGCTGTACCATGCGTACGAGGCGGTACATCGCTGCGTGCACGAGCCCTTCTCCCTCAGCCAGCCCGACGCGCTGCTCAACGCCGCGCGCTACGTGCTGGCCCAGCTCGACGGGGAGCCGCCGCCGCCCGGCGTCAGCCTCTTGTATCCTCTGCAAACAAACTAATTCATACTCTTCAATTTAAGAGCTATGATCTTGATCGTGGAGTAATAACCACGACTCTTCTGTCCGCCCTTTTAGATGTATTAATTGTTTTTGTTTCAGTGATACTGACATTGTAATAGAAATACTTGTACGTTTGCACACCATAGACAATTGGTAGAGTGCGATGACAGGAAACTGTGAATACTATCTTTCTTGTATAACCCTTACACTAAAATAGCAAATAAATCATAATATCATTCTTTCATCGAATACAGCTCATTCTTAAAACAACTTTAAAATTAGTGGAGGAAGCATGACGCAAAATGGGCGTTACCTGAATTTTTTTGACTTAAGAAAGCCACTCTCAGCGCTCTTTCTTCTATCAATCTATGCTTATTAGATCGGCGGAAGTCCCCGCACTTCTGCACATGCCTGTCGTCATAAAAGCTTAACAGTTCCTGCTATAAACAGATAATATAAAAACTTAATCAGTCGTAACGACTTTAATATCCAGCATTATAACTTACGCGACTCGAGGATGAAACAATCGTGAGCGCGACATAGTGCCTATGGATGGAAAGAATTGTCGCCATGTATATCGCCGTCGAGATAGCCATGTAACCTCAGACCAATAATGTGACCCTAAATTCCTCAAACTGTCAAGTTGTGGTACGGAAAGAAAGACACTTGAGACACGAGAAACGTCGAATCGTATTAATCCGTCCATAAGATACGTTCTCATATAAACGGGAATGACGTTGTATACTGCTTCTATTTCCTGCACGGTACTTACGTAATTTTTGTTCGTGATTTCCTTTATTAAAATAATCAGTTGCTTGTATCTTTGTCTTGCTAAACAAGCCAAAAGCCTCAACGCGAATTCCTTGGCTCGGCAAATGTTGGACAAGATTTTAAGTCTTCAAATACCGCAAAAGTTTCAGGTTAGTATTATACCGGTGATTTTTTTACCGTAAGTAACAAAATTGGGCATCTTAGGTAAGTGAAATAGAAGTTATTGCCATAGACAGTTTAATTATTAAAAAAAAAAGACGTGTTGACCTTATATTGATATGCGACTGGCGGGATTCGTAGGGTTTCTATCATGTGAAAATATAGCTCCCTAATGGCTCACACCTGAGAGGTTTACTGTGTTATGTAGGAGAGCGTGGAGCTGCTGATCCTAAAGACGCGCGCGGGCGGCGGTGGCGAGGCGCGTGATGACGAGGTGGCGGTGCTGTGCTGGCGCTGCCGCCGCCACGCGCCCCCGCTCTGCGCCGCGCGCTGCCCCTCCTGCCACCACCCGCTGGCGCATTCACTCGCCACTCACGGTACGGGACACCAGCCTGTCCTACTCCATTGTTATATATTGTCAGTATTCATATGATAAAAGATCTTAAAATTACTGCTCATTCAAAAAGCTGACTCCCAGAGAAGAACGAGCAAGAAACTTAACAAAGTAAAGAAAGAGCAATTTAAGTATGCTTTGGGTTACAAATTGTAATTCCATTTATCTAGGAAAATATATACAAGGCGTCCAACGGCTATGCGACCTTAGGAAGGGAAGGTACCTTTTTATCTGTGCGATGGATGTTATAAGTTTTAAGAGTAGGCCTGTGAGTCTGTCTGTGGCATTGCAGCACCAAAATGGCGGAAGTGATTTGAAAATGTTTTTTCTTCGAAACCAGGTATTTGCGGGATGGATCTTTACCATATTTTTGATAGAAATGGTTAAGCCGAAAATATATTCTGTTTTAAACAATGTTTTCTTTATTCGCGTCTTTCATTTGTGTATTCGAGTCGTCAGTTAGGGGAAATAATAGGTTTCTCATGTTATTTACAGAGGTGTTACCATTAGTGCAGTTTGAGCCAGCAGATGGCATATCGTTTGAGGAAGCGCTAGAACTGATCGAACGTTCGCCGCTGCCGCAGTCGTCGGCGCGTGAGGACGCCGGCGAGGCAGAGGTGCTCAAGATAGACCACGACATTGATGCCGCCGACCCGTTCCTTGATAAAGTTGATGAGGTTAGAAATCATTGTGAAATCAGTGGCGGACGATACATTGGACGATAAATCATTAGACCAGCCCCCGCAGTCTCGACATAGATAGCTACCGATTTCGGTCGTTAACTCCTAACGATCTTATTCTAAATGTTATAGTGTTCATAATCATATCGGTTTTTGTTGGAAACCTGAATCGTAGTTTCAATGGAAACCGATATTTTGATACTAAAGACTCTAATTCTCCAATTAAAATAACATTGTTAGGACTTAACGACCGAATTCTATAACATAACGATCGCTATCTATGTCGAGACTGCAGCCCCAGAGCCAATTAGAGGTTAATCTCTGATTTAACGTTCAAATAAGTCAAGGTTAGGTCATTGGAACACATCTGTTAGAATTAATTTTCACAGATTCCAGTATGAGTTTGCGCTGTTCCGAAGAAAAAATTCTTACCTAGAATTCGGAACTTAACTATTCATAATGCAAATATGTTTTGAGAAAAAAGCTTTACAGCATCGTACATACACATACACACATATAGATACAAAAGCAATACTTAGGACAAATATAAAATCAAACTACCATTAGGTGTAGAGTATATTTCGGAGACCGTTTTATTTTAAAGGTTTATATATTTTTTTACGGAAACAGCTCAGTCAATTATGTTTGGAGTCACAGTAGCCAAGTGCAATTTTTAACTCTCCATTCACTTGTCATTATTATAGCTACTATGAAACGTCCTCCGTTTGTAACAGAAAGGTTTCTCCATACAAACCTTTTTGGTATTTTTTTTTTTTGGGAACGGCAAATCCAAATTTAGCTAAACTTTGTGTGTATTATCGGATAACATTAAGTTAAGTATAGGCAGCGTTAATTTTTAAATGTAACCGCTTTATAAAAGTTTCAGCGAATCTAAGAAATGATTATGGGAAGCACATGAAAAGAGCTCTGTTCAAATTTTTTTTTTATTATGTGATTTAGCCCAGAAATTAAAAAATATTTCATGTCAAACCTTGAAATAATATTCCATTTTCCAAATAAAAAACAAATTTGGATATTGCTTTGAAAATTGCAGGAATTGGTACCACCCATATTATATTGGTAAAGACCCATAAAAACCCAATATATGTCAAGACAGTATAACATTGTTACTTAGATTCCTTAGTTTCTTATATTTTATTACGGAACCATGCCGTCACTAGTTTTTATGCAGGATTGGAATCTAAGGAAGGAAGGAAGGGCGGAGACTTCAGTAAGAAAAAAAGGAATTAAGTCGTTTTTCTCTTACTGAAATCTCCGCCCTGGAATTCTGAGCCTTAGCAAATCAAGTGTGTCAGGAGGAGGAGAGTGGCGTGGTGGTGTGTAGCCGCGGTGCGCTACTCCAGCTGAGCGCCGGCAGTGTGGTGGTGTCCCACCGCCCCCCGCACCCCGTGCTCTACCGCAACATGCTACCCGAGCTGCCCGCCGCCGCCTGCGCCCACTGTCACAACGTACGTCCCTCCATGTGTATAAGCATGAAGCTGCATGAGCAGCAAGAGGCTAAGCTTCACTTGTCCTTCTTCCCCATATATTTCCGTTGTATGGCGACCCTGACAATAACTTCTCCGTCGCTAAAACTTTACAGTATGACAAAGTGATGTATATAGATTCTTCTTCATCACTTTAAGAGCTATTGGCGTTATGACCACGTCTCTCTGCAACAAGCGACGGTAATTCGTCTGCTCTGGGTGCGACAGCAAACCAACGTTGAAAGAGCTCTTATAAGTTCAGCATAAAGCTGAGGCGTATCCCTTTCGCTGTTGCGACACTTATCTGAGTGTTCTGTTATTTCATTAATTGCTGTATATGTTTCGAAGAGGCGAATAAACATTTTCTTTACCTACCTACCTACCTAACCTACCTACCTACCATACCTACTCTAAAAAGCTTATTTTATTCACGCAAAACAGTGAATAAAAAGGCCTTTTATTCACTGTTTTGTTTTTATTCACTGTTTTGGTGTTTGAATTTGGAACACAAAATATATCCGATCTCCATTTCAATGCTTACACAAACTCCTTGCGCTAAGATTCGAAATTCAAACTCTTTGGTGCACATAAATTCTCGAGATTTGATTGGTCGATATTTGCGACAAGGAGTTTGGCATTAGATTAAAAACTGTTTTGTGTTCTTTGCTGCCATTATAGAAAAAAAAAATAGTGAATTGGCGCCATTTCAAATACTTACTGTGAATTGTACGGACACAAAGTTTAGTGTTACTTTATAATTAATCGATTGAACTATAATAAATCGATTATGCATTCAAGTGACGAAGAAGATATTGTGTTAACACCCATGGACTCCACGCCCTTCAACGTCCAAAGATGCCCCAGATTTTCCTCCAGCAGAAAGTTCTGACCATCGACAAGAAATAAATATTGTTTCACAAGTTGACCACCCTAATGATAATAATAAGAAAATTACGCTTAATTTCAGTCATTGCCTTAATTTTAATGTCCATTGCAATTAATGTAACATTTATTATTTCTTGATTAAATTTCTATTTTCGCTTAAATTATGTCTTTTTCTCGTAGTCATGGTATAAAGTATAGTATGCAACTCCTGAATAAAGTACGAATTTATATCGAGGGCCATGAATCACTCGCGTCGCTCAGGATTCTAACAGTTGAATCACTCGCTGCGCTCGTGATTCAATCATCTTAAATCACTCGCTACGCTCGTGATTCAATCGTTAGAATCCTGCACTTGCTCGTGACTCATCAACGGCCCTCGCTTTAAATCCGTCCTTTATTCACTAGTTGCATAATATACTATTCTCTGCTTTCCGTTGTGGATTGGACAAATAATCCAATGGTCGATAAAATAATTTTAGATTATTTGTCAATTATAACCTATGAACCATCAATACCTATGAACCATCAATACCTATGAATAATCATTCTACAAAATTTCACTGACGGAGGAATTAATGTATCTTCACCTCCTCATTAATTGGACTAATAATGTTGACCTATCACCCACATAGAATTCTAATAACAGGCAAGGGTTTACCTCAGAACCGTTGGACATCATCATCATCATCTAATACATCATCCATCATAGTATTCGTCAGCCTATATCAGCCCACTGCTGGAAATAAGCCTCCCCCAAAACTCGCCAACGAGCCCTATCCTGAACTATCTTCATCCAGTCATACACATAATACATTATGTATGCCGCAGATTAAATACCTATAAAATAAATTTGCTCCTTTAAAATTTCATGCATCCGTAACTTCTTTCTGGGACGTCATAAAATTAAAATAAAAAAATATGACGAGATATTATAAAGGTATTAAATATTTACAAAGAAATAATTAACTTATATTGTCTCTTGCTATGTGAAAGAAATGTTGTCCAGATAAGCTGACGTCTGAATGTCTGGCCACTTTCTTTTCATGTTTTGTCTCTGTTAACGAGCCCTATCCTGAGCCATCCTCGTCCAGTCCCATCCAGTCATACACATAATAATTATATTATGTATGAAGCAAATTAAATATTCCATAAAATTAATTTTGCTTCCTATTAAATTTCATTTATCCGTAACATTTCTCTGCGACGCCATAGAATAAAAAAAAAAATATGTGGAGGTATCAAACAGGTATTAAATATTTACAAAGAAATAATTAAGTTATATTGTCTCTAACAATTTGAAAAAAATGTGGTCCAGACAACCTGATGTCAGAATGTCTGGCCACTTTCTTTTCATGTTTTTTCACTGTTCATCGATTCATTGAATTTAGGTGTCAAATACTATCAAAAAAGTATTGTAATTTGATAGTTTCGAAACTTAAAATATCGCACTTGGTCCAGCGGTTCTGACGTAAACCAGGCAAGGGGCATCTGCCAACACATCGTGATAATAGAACACATGCTCAAAAACTTCGAATCAATTATTCTTTAGCTCTATTAAAAACCGTAAATAACACCTTGATTTGGCCAAAGAGAATGCGGTTCTCCTTCATAACTCAGCTAGTTGACAAAATTATTTCGGTACAGTAAATCAACCTTTAGACAGTGTGTCGATGGGTTGCTCTAATGGCCGTTTTGCATTTCCTTGACTATACTTCCGTTTGTCGAGGGGTTGGGAATCTTATTTTCTTACTTATAGTATAATTTTTTTTAATTAGTTTGTGACCAAGGTAGCAATAAGGTTACGTAGGGCACCGCTGTAGACACTGAATCGTGTACCTGATTCAAGCTTAAAAAAATACAGAAGGAGGGGTGAGGACGAGGGATTGTCACCTCGTAATACAACATCAACTTCTTGCCCTGATCCGAATTTATTTGGGGTCGGCGCAGTACCTCAGTCTATTTATTCAATTCTTCTCTATCAGCCGTTATCTCATCATTCACGCCCTTTTCGTTCATATCACCCCTCACTCAATCAATCATTTTTCCATGGTCTTCCTCTTCTTTTCCAACCATCGACATTCATATTCACCAAATGATTTCCTTTCAAATTTTCTGTCACGAGTGCCATTTTTAATCTCCCTCTTACCCCTCTGTATTTTATCCATTCTCGTCACTCCAATCCATCTCAATATTCTCATCTCCGCTGCATGCAATTTTCTTTCATCCTTCTTCTTCATGGCCCACCACTCCGATCCATACATTACGACAGGTCTTATTACGAATTTATAAATGTTGCCCTTAAACCTGAGGGGCATTTGTGAGTCACATATATTTATCCAACCCGTGTTGATCCGATTTCTAACATCCTGATCGATCTCACCATCCCCTTATACACATATTATACAACGTACATAAAAAATATCTGTAGTAGCTAAGGCTCTCGCACTTCTGTTTTCGTAAAAGCCAGTCCACTAGTTTTACCACTGTGCTCTTTTGTTCTCCTTCTACTTTCCTATTCGAATGGATTTATATGTATGATGTGTGTTTTCAGTTATTTTACTTGGAGGATTACGAGATACAACTCGTAACGAAGGGCTGCTGCCCCTTCTGCCGTCATCCCGCCGAGGAGAGAGGGGAGGATGACGCTGGCGACGATTCGCTGCTTAACGATTCTCCCGCCTCTACGCCAGGCAGCCCCAGCAATGGACTCCCTTCTTGGCACTAGCTTGATTACTTGCCACTTCACAAATGACTTATTCTTTATTGCACAAGAAATACAGACAGAAAATCTCAGAGTCAGACCACAACTCCTGGATTTAACAGCAATTAACGTGACTGTGTTGTTATCTTAGACCAAACAGAATAGCGTGTACTAGTAGGAAAAAAGATTAGTAAATTATTATTATTAATATGATCTGACCTACAAGACTATACCATGTTTTTGCAATAATAAATATCTACCACGTGTTTATACGATGTGTAATGACTAATGATGTTATCAGTCACTTATAATATGAATAATAATTTGAACTCCTTTCTTCATAAATGTGCTACTAATTGTACCACAGATCGGTTGTTATACACCTTAGAAACCTCATTAACAGACAAACCTGGGCGGTCATTACGTAACTTTACGATTCGCAGTATAGGTTATGTATTGCTCACTATTATTTTATTTTGTTCGACATAATTGATAACACAGTTGATAACGAGAGAGATTGTTACCTAACACTGGGATAGGTTAATTAAACATTGTATATTTACATTTACATAACGTACAAAATTGCAATTTTTTAATAGGCGTATATTGAGAACTTTAGATATAATGTGCACCTTAATGTTGCAAAGTGTAGTATAGTTTATAAAAGAAGTCTTACTGTTTTTGTGTGGCTGCCATACAATAATATTGATAATAAGATGAGACTCGTCTTAATTAAGTCGAGCGTGTGCCACGCGTTGCGGATTCTTCTGGCCCCTGATTATGGCGCACTCGAATCCATATCTTTGTCACTTTTTTACATACTGTAATTGACAGCCAGACAGCTGTACTAATAACTATCGGAATTGAAGTTTCGTATCCGTGAAAATCATCCCCCTGGACCTCGTGTGAATTGTCATAGCATTTGCGCTGTCGGCGCTATCAGAAAAAAATATGAAACACGTAATTCAACGAGGTTTGACGCAGCATCTGCACTTGACGCAAAATGGGTATTTTGCAATATGTGCACTTCGCATAACGGGCATTCTATAAATCAAGCACTTCTCATAAGATACTCTTCTCAAAATGAGCATTCATCGTAACGGGCACTTCATAAAACATGCACACTCAAAATGCAAGATATGCTAAATGGAGTCAAAATAAAAACACTTGCATTTTGCCTAAGTAATTGCATTAATTTAGATTTAAGACAATAGCAAGAACTGCATATGTAAGAAATAAATCACGTTTGATTATTTTTTGTTTACTCGTATGACGTGAGCAGATGGTTGACGGACACTCAATTGAATACCTTGGCGGATCGTTCTGTATAGCGGACATTTCCTGCCTTGTAGGAAATTTGCTACTCAGAGGGCTCGATAGTATCCAAAGAAACCAAACTGCTCGTACAGCCGCAATGTTGACCGTACATAACGATAAAATACTAGCAGGTTATATAGTATTATAGTCTGCTATACTATTTCATCAAAAATAGCTTATAAACATTTCCATAACAGTTTATGATATCCGCAAAAACCTACTCCACTACCAAACCTACATACTAAAATAATTAAAAGGAAAACATAAATATTTTATAAATGGCAAGTATGTATTAAATAATGTTAAGACTATCGCCAATGACAATGTTAATCACAATATATTTCTTCGGTTTGCTGTTATTAGAAGATGTGCACATTTTGCGAAGTGCTTATTTTGAGAAGTGTCCGTTATGTAAAGTGCGATATCGTTATAAATATTAAGTTATCCTTATAGCGATGCAAAATGTCCATTTTATAAGAAAGTCCACTTCGCAGGACACTCTGCTTCAAATTGTCAGTAGTGCCTTTATACAGGGCAGTTTTGCATGTCATCATCCTGTCGACTTAGTTTAATATTTAAAAAAATATATCTATTATGATAGAAAATTTTCATTACATCAATTTTATGCTTATGAATTGCTATCGTTTATGACGTCAATCCACTGTCCGTCTTTGTTATATTGTAACACAATGACCAAGACAGACAGCTCATTGCTATGGCTGTCGCTATAGCTTTGAGTTAGGCGGTAGAGCCCCAGAACGTCCACATAAACCTCCCCCATTGATTCCAAAGATTCAATGAGAAACAAAAATCCCGCTAATCCGTCGTGGCCCATGGATCTACTGAGAGAGAAGGATTTACTAAAAGTTTTAGAGGAAATTCCTTATTTTGAGGAAGAGGAATCCTGATCCGAGTTCAAAATGCAATGCACGCGTAATATTTAGTATGATAATGAACACCAATATCAACATCCTTAGTTAAGCATAATCCAATCAATTAATGTATCGTTACGATTGATTAATTACTGTATAGTACTTTATCTGCTCAGTTTTCATTTTATTTATATAATTATAGATAGACGATAAAATAAAAACTAAATGATCTCCTGAAAGAATTAATGATGACATTGTGTTGTATTTGTGATATAAACCACCGTCCGTTATTGTAAAAAAATAAATATTAAGTATAATATTACATTGTATTATTTTATTAAACGTGTCTCGTTCCACAGGTCCTGCCTCTTGGTTTAAAAATTACAGAGATGCCTTTTCTATCACTTACGTATCAGAAATCGAGATTGCATTAAACTTTTGGGCATTATGTAACTAAATTTTATAAAGTTGACACTGTTATTGTCCATTATAGTGCAGGTCGGCGTTATCATGTAATAAACTAATAAAATTATCTTACTTCGTATTGGAGAAATGAGAATCTTTAGGTATGAAAGAAAAATCTAGTAGACAAATAAACTTCAACGCACTGTATTCGGTAAATTCGTCACTACAATTACGTCAGTACGGTTTCACGTTCATGGTGTTTGTGGTAAAAATATCTTTTTTGACTTGTGTTAAAATTAGCGATAATTAAATATTATATCAAAAATCTGAAAGTCAGTGCTAATAAAACTATGATCTTACTGTCAATCCACCAAGGCGCAGGCAATTATAATCGACAGTCCATCTTACTTTAGATTGGCTATACTACTACTACTACTATCTACCCTTTATAAAATTTAACGGACTCCCGACAGTGAAATGATGAACATGAGCATTTATTTTGATAACATTTCGTTCGGCTTAATGATTAATTTGGGAAATTAAAAACGGCCAAAAAAAATGTGGGCAAGTAATACCTAGTTACAACTCAATCACTGCGTAAATTATAATACTTTCCTATTTCTAACCTTTTTTTAGGCTTATAGTTTGTATGCCAATGACGATTAGGACCATAAAAAATTTGGCGTTCCAATAAGTACCCATCCTTAATACGTACGGTCCATTTGATTAGACAGATGACCTTAAAAAAATAATTTTTAAGAGTAGATATTTCTATTTTTACCTTGACTTCGTACCATATACATAAGTTATATCTTTGCTTTGTAATTTGATATACTTACCTGAACGTACTTATGGGTAATTAACATAATTATCGGTGAAAGTTTCACCGAAATCGGTTCAGCAGTTTCTGAACTACCTCATACAAACAATGTTACTCGTTTATTATAATAAAGTACTTTATTACATAGATATACAATATCTACAAAAGCCGTGTCAGTACTGTAACAAAAAAGTTAGACAGTCTTCTTCCGAGGCGTTCGAACTTAACGTCACCAACGAAAATGCATTTGGATTAAATTTGTAGAATATACATACATACATACATAATGTCACGCCTGTTTCCGGTAGGGGTAGATATTTATTTTTAAAATATGCCTGGAATAATACCTTACGATACATTTTCCGCGGGATGAACAATGAAATAAAATATATAAACAAATTCTAAACTGCCTATCTATATACCTACTTAAAGCTTAAATAGATAGATCGATATACATATACGAGTTAGTATAGATTCTGTCCGCGACTTCGTTCGCGTGGAATTACTTAATCTTACGTGCGTGGTGCTAGAATATACAAAATGGAATTAGCTATTTTGACAATGTAAATAAACCGCGCTAAATAGTGCTGAATAGTCAAAAACAACGAAGTTTTTAAAACACTATTTATGAGACATGTGTTTTTCAGTGGAACTGGTTATGCCCAATTTTTTGCGATATAAATTATAATCATAGAAAGCAATCTCTGAGTATGAGGATTCCAGCAATACGTGAAGCCTCAATGCTCACTTAAAATATGGAATAACTCTTTAAACTACAATGGCACAATTTTTTTTTCCTTTGGGCACTATTTGGCGCTATTTCAGCACAGTTTGTTGACATTGTCAAAATAGCTAAATTACGCTTGTGTTATTCATCATATATCATCCTCAGCCCGTAAAGATCCCACTGCAGGGATATAGGCATAAAATATATACATGGGGCACACTAAAAGTTTTGCACTTACTAATCGGAACTATTTGAATTTCGAATGTTATATTTTTTGAAACGACTTGCAACCTTCTTAGTAATAAAAAAAAATTGGCGGGAAATCATTTGTCAATTGTTTTTATCACACATCAAAGTTCTACGTACGCAACGAAAATATAATTAAGTCGAAAAGATTTTAGAGCGATGATTTTTTATGATTTTAAAAGTTCTCTCTCTCTTCGCAAGACTGTGCCGCTCGTCTTCAAAAAGCTTTTGGGAGAGAAGCACCTTGTTTGAGCACCGTGAGGCGATGGTTTGCTGAATTTGAGAGAGGGCGGGTTTCTTTACATGACGAATTTCGTGGAGGGCGGCCTTCAACTGCCGTCAAGGAAAATAATGTGGCTACTGTTAAACGGCTAATTGAAGAAAACCCGCGGATTACCCTTGAGACAATTCGAGGACTATTGGGGATTGGTATGAGCCAAATACAGAAAATTTTACACGAAGAATTAAAAGTTCGGAAACTTTGTTGTTGCTGGATCCCTCATGAACTGACAGCGGAGCAGAAGCGGGCTCGCGTGGAATGATGCTCACAGATGCTACTGAAGTACGACCACGGACATTCTAATGATGTTTATGACATTGTCACAGGAGACGAAACGTGGATTTATTGTTTTGAACTCGAAAAAAAACAGCAATCTTATGAATGGGTGTTTGAAAATGATAACAGGCCAACACAAGTGAGGCAGGCGAGAAACGTTGGTAAAAAAATGATCGCGTTTTTTTTTCTCAGCTACCGGGTCCCATCTGCACAATTCCACTTGAAGATCAAAAGAGTGTTAATGCCGAGTGGTATTCTACTATTTGTTTACCCAGGGTGTTAGAAAAAGATCGCGAAAGACCACCAAAAAGCCGTTTTCTCCTACATCATGACAACGCTTCTTCACACACGGCCAACAAAACAAAGTCATTTTTAGCTTCCGAAAAAGTACAACTCGTCACCCATCCTGCACATAGCCCCGACCTAGCACCCTGTGATTTTTGTATTTTCCCCAAAATCAAAGATGAGAGGTTTCACTTTTACCAACTCCGAAGAGGCAGTGATTGCGTTCAATCAGCACATAGAAAACATGCCTGCAGATCTGTGGTCCTCCTGTTTTAAAAAATGGTTCGATCGCATGAAAAAATGTTTAAAATGTAAAGGAGAGTATTTTGAAAAGCAATAAACATCATATTTTGGTTATAACATGTTGTTTTTTAATTTACGCCAAACTTTTAGTGTGACCTACGTATAATGAGGGAGTATTTATTAACCTACACGTGTATCTACTTGAAATTCATCACTATCATAATACATAATTATAAAATGATAAGGGTAAAATGAGTTGATACTATTCCACTTAAAATAAGGAAACTAAAATCTCTGCTATCTGATGCTAAATGTATGGGAGTGTTTAATATAATTTTTTTGGATATTTCTCGTTTTATTTAAAAAAAGTTATTAATGTCATTTTACTCATTAGGTAAGGTACTTTCGATATCAGTTTAAAGTTTTTTCATATCTATAATAGTTACGGAATAATCGCCTGTGCAAACTTAACGATTACACCCTGTATACCCAATGATAATAATTTGTTGGATTTTTATATTTCTAAGTACATTGTATTGAGGTCAGTCGAAATGAAATGCTGATTATAATTTTCAGGATATATTATCACCAATACTATAATAATAATGAACACTGTAAACACTCTCGTGCACCACACCTCAACCCTCGTGAACAGAATGCCGATCTCCTCTTAGTAGTCGCGTCACCTAGCGGTTTGTAGGCAATCATCAAACGAATATCTCATTAATTAAAATATGGGTTATGGGTTATCCTTAACCACACTGGGATTAACCTAAAATCATAGAATTAATAAAGTTATAAAGTAGTATATAAAGTTATATAACATTAAAATAAATAGTATAAATTAGACTGCTATGTGGCGCGACCTAGTGGTAGAACCTCAATCACATGTGTACTGCTATATCCAAACGAGTTTCCAATTTAAATAATTAATAAGCAGCAAAATAGCTTAATGTATTTATATGCGATGTTATTTTACGAATATTTTTCTAATAAACAATACTTTTCATCCTGAAAATTAATTAACTTAATAAAAGTTATTCCACGCAAGCCTCACGCAAGCGAAGCCGCGGGCGGAAAGCTAGTAAAGTATATTTGATTGATTGGTTGTGTAGGTTTAGGTCAATGATCTCAGAGTCTAATTACCGATGAAATTAATTAAATTATCTTATCATAACCTATTATATCAATACTCGATAAACGTATTGATGCAGCAGGTGATGCGCTCGTTGCACTGTTCGTTTTTGGCGAATCAGAGACAGGCAGGTGCAGAGCGCTGCGTAGGCGCAGGTGTCGGGTCGTCGCGATCTCTGCCGATATCAATGCACAGGTTGTGGAACATTTAAAAACCACGAAAAAAGTGGTTAGACTGAATATAATAAATAACAAAGGAAAGTAGGTATACTGGGTTTGAAATACTTATATATCTAATACTTTCATTGTGTTTCTCTTATTTACTTATAGTGATAATCTCAGTGATGTAAGAGATACCTACTTACCCTAAGATAATGTGATTCCGTCGCCATATAATTATAATCATTTATTCATTGCCCAAGTTTTTATTAGAATTGATAATAAAGTCAACTAGAAGAGTAAATCTATGACTCAAACGAGTTCATCTATCTACAAAAAATCTATTACGAGTAGGTATTTATCTGCCACCCAGGATTGGCTATGTGATACCTAAAATATATTTACTTAAATGATTAGGTACCAACTGCAAAGGTATCAATGCTGATGTATACCGGGATTTGTGGAATACTTGAATAGCAATTTTTGACATAAAATGTTCAAGCGCTTACAGATGTATTTCAATGCATATAAAACTTAATCATCCTGTAGATGACATTGGCCCGTGCGTTACTTTGTTGTTCGCGGGATAAAGACAGATGAACCGACGCATTCGTGCCCGCGCCTTTCACTCATTGCCCAAAAAGTCTAGGTAAGTAGGAAGGTTTTTTCGATATAACTTTTGTTATTTTTTATTTAATGTTATAAAGAAGAAAAATGTGTAAATAATCGTGAATTTGAGGTAACTTTTGTAAAAGCTTTTATATAGATCAGCAGAGCTAGCACAACTTATGTGAGGTGACAGATATATCACTATCTAATCGCATGTCACCTTATATACCTAAGTTGTGCTTGTTCTGCTGGAACCCAAATGGAAGGAACAATCAACAGGATGATCCAAGAGCGATCAAAACTAAATTAAAAAAACAAAAGATGTAATATTTCGCATTATCATATTATTAATCTAATCTGTCAGAGACACTCCGAGCCTTTTTACCCGACGCCCCTGGAAGAAAGGATAATGTTTTTGTATCACTTTCCATGCCTCACTGATCGACTTTGAACTTATCCTCAATTCCCAATCGTGCATGCTAACCGTACTGTCATGTGTTCTTTATGTAAACTTCGTAGGTCATTTTACTGATAAGATCATGCAGTTACTTATTATCTATAATAGGTGTACATACATATAACCAAGGACGGATCCAACCTTCGAGTCAGGGTGTCACACGTTAGCCAGACATAAGTATACCTACTAAATACAGTTTTCTTCTAAATATAATACATATATATATAATTGCGTGAAATAACGTTATCGCGGATATGTTTAATTTGTTTATCTCGCGGGAACTACTTTGTCGGGATTAAAAATATCCTATGTTTTAATCCAAGGTATTTGTTGCTCAATCATGGCGAAACGGATGAAATTTGGTATATATAGGTAGATATATATACCAAATTTCATCCAAATTCGTTATCCGTTTCGCCATGATTGAGCAACAAATAACCTAACATCCAACCCTTCGTGTTAATAGTTACATTAAATAGTTAAGTAGTAACTTTTTCTTGTAAGTTTCAGTAATTTTAATATTAAATTAAAATTTGTAACGTTTTTAAGTGATAATTTTATACTATGAAATAAATCTTTTTGACTATTGACTATAGTGATCTAGGCCCAGGGGAGGGGGTCAGGCACCCCCTGGGTCCGCCCTTGCATTTAGCTGACTGGATTTCTGCCTTCAGCCCATATGTTTAATAAAATTATTTTCTGTTCTTCCCAAGTTTTTTTTCCTTACTACAAGTATATCTTTATGTTTATACTCTTTCTCTACCAGATACCTATATGTAGAGAAATTCCTTGTGTATAACTCATCATCGTCAGCCTGTAAACATCCCACTGCAGGGATATAGGCCTTCCTCGTATAATAAGGCAGAGTATGGGCCATTAGTCCACCACGCTGGCCCAATGCGGGTTGGGGACTTAACGTGCCTTTGAATTTTTATTTCTCAGGCATACAGGTTTCGTCACGATGTTATCGTTCACCGTTTTAAGAACAGTCGGTTAAATGCACATAAGTAATTAAATTTTAAAACTCATTGGTACATGGCCTGCCTGGGAATCGAACCCGGACCTCCCAAATTGGGACACCGTGTCTTATCCGCTGAGCCACCGACGCTCCTATATATATATATATATATAATTAATGTATAACACAGTAGGTAATTATTATTAGAAACGAATAAAAAGTAACAATTAAGTAAAATCGAAAGTAAATAGGTGCAAACATAAAAATAAGTACCCATGTAGTTTAAATTTAGTTTGTTAAAGTAACGTTGGCTGCATCAGATAGGCTATAAACAAATATCAGCAAGTGAGAAAATATTGTGTAAGTTTTCGCCGATTGGAGTCGGCTCATAAGGCTTTGCTATTGGAGCCACAGGGAAACCTAAAAACTGTTAACTCAGGTAAAAGCGTTCGGCTGTGCTCATTTTTTAATAGGAGCGTGTCTTGCAGCTGTCTTTATTAACAATATGTTTGGGCCCGAAAACGGCGCGCGCGCCCGGCACGCATCGACTAATCTTATTGCTTTCGAATACTTACCTGACAGCTGCATGCTTCTCGATGCTTAAAATTAACGCGGTTGAATCCCGTTTCGAGTGGTCTATAATGTTATAATTTCTTTAATTTTCGGTTTGGCCTGAACATAATTAGGTATCCACATACCTAAGTACATGAAGGACAAGTACATCAAATTACCAATGATATAAAAACTTTGAACTCGAGAGTTCTGTAGGTATGTCATTTATCTATATGAAATAAATTCGTTTAATCTCCTCCACCATCGTCTAAAAATTTAAGGGTTCACAACTACGAGTTGGACTTGCACCGGATATTCTCTATACCGATCATACTGACCCTATTTTAACCGTGAATACAGGTTTGTCAATAATTGACTATCTTTGTTCTCTCTTAATTTTATTAACTAACATCCAAAAAGGAGAAGGCTATCAACTGGACCATATTCTAATAATGTTTCGCGATATATCCGATATATGTAACCGATTACAATATAGTTCTTTTTCTGTTTGAAAGGACATACCGTCTGGGCGGTCCCATATCAATTTGATGAAGATCTGAAGATGTCCTCCAGAAACTTTTTTCTGCGGGTTTTATTATTATGATAGAGATATTATAGTTATTACGAGAGTTTTCTGATGCAATATAGATAGTTGTTACATTCCATGTAAGTACATTACATTATAATATGTCTGTTAGGTGATTATTATATGACAACGTCACGCTTACTACCTAAGTAATTAGATAACTAAATGCATCGCGAGTGTAGGAGTTGATTTTTGAATTCTGAACGTTCGTTTCGTTACGTTCGCTACACACCAAACATTGTACAACTTCAGTAGTATCATTCTAAAAATCTTGAAAATAAATTTTTTAATTTAATTTGTTAACTTGTAGTTTCTATAAGATATGTAAATGTACCTTCCTTATTTATATATTTGATTTTATTAAAACATGTCTACCTGAAATGTTCAATTATTGCTCTATTTTACAGAACCAACCCATTTGCACGGAGTTGAATTACAAACGTCTGTAATTGCGAATGTAGAAACTCAAAAATCGGTACTTTGAGAAGGACAGTAGAATATGTTACATATATGAACCTACTTTAAACGACGAGGACAACACCTGGCAGCCTTAATACATCTGGTCGATGCGTGCAGCCAATGCGAGGCCACTATTTAATACGAACCAAGTTATACATAGGCATATAAACCTTACAACCATTGACATGACATCCACGTGCTTACGTGAAGAGCATAAATTTAACACCCAAAAGCAACTGACATGCACCAGCCGATCAAAAGTTAATTAATTAAATAACTGAAATTCCATGATTATGACAACAAATAGTAGAAATACTCTCTCGGCTCTTTGTAAAATGCCTTGGCTTTATCATTCATCTGCAACAGAAGGACTCATTTTGTGAGTGCCTGTCAGCCTGAGCAGAAAACAAAGCTCTTTCCATCGAAATGATTGCAAACTGGCATCACAACATGTAGCTAAGTATAGTAAGATGAGATGTGCATTGCTTCTACGAAATAGGGACAATGGTGGAACACATTAGTAATGGCTATTCATTATTCCATAGAAATAAATGATGATTCACAGTTATTCGTCTGGAAGAATATACAGTTTGTAAGTTCCTCATTTGAACATTTCACTCAACGGTTATATGTTTGTATTGAAATAATACCTTAAGAGGTACCTACTTAGTAACCACAAGTGAAAGATTGAAGGGCGTCCAGTTTATAGCCATCTGGAGGTAGTGGGTTTGTCGCTACGATGAAATCCCGCGCGCGAGCGCGAACCAGTTTCACTGTCCTAGGGAGATCACCTGCTCATTATGAGAGAAAAAATAATCATGACTGTATACGAGTACATTGAAGTTTATAATTAAAAAAACACTTATGGTCCCGCTCATACATGTAATAAAAATATGCATTCTATATTACTAGTATTACTATATTGCAGATATTCCCTAGGTTATTATAAATACATATATCTGACAGAACGTAAGAGCTATTTAACCTCGAGTCGAAATGAGTATTGATTTTCTGCGCCTCTTTATTGCCACTCATCGATTTAGAATTCATTGAAATTTATTATTGTGCAATAAAGAGTATTTTATTGATTGATTTACTTTATCTGTACATAGGGTCCTACATTTTATTGACCGTGAAATATTATGGAACAGGTGTCAAGTTCTACACTTGAAAACAGAACCAATTCAAATGTAATAGCAGTTTTTATTTTTACTATACACAAATAAGAAGTTTATATGCGTGCGTACGTACGCGCCGCACGTCGACCGTCACTTGCAATACGTGGGGTACACTGAAAGTTTTGCGTAACTCATTAATAAAACAATTTACATGTATAGTAATATATTACTGTTTTTTGAAGTATTCTCCATTACATTTGAAATACTATTTCATTCGGTTATTCAAACTATTTTTGAAAACATGAGGACTATTGGTCTGAGGTCATGTATTTCACGTCCTGCTGGTTGAAAGCTATCAGGACCTCTACCGGCCCCGTAATCTCAAACCTCATATCAAATCTTATATTTTTGGGAACATAACGAAATCGCATGGTGCCAGGACTGGACTTTATGCGGGATGGGTCACTATCTCTACATTTTCAGAAGCCAAAAATGACTGTCTTGGTCGCGGTGTGCGCCGAAGCATTGTCATGGAGCAATAGAATGCGACTTGTAGGTCGTTTTCCCCTAACTTTTTAAATAACACAAATAGTGGTGTACCACACAGCATTAACTGTATTTTATTCTTCAAATGCGATCGTGCTGCCAGGACCTGTCCGGGAGAAAAAACGCTATCATTTTTTTGCCTACGCTTCTCGCCTGCCTCAATTTTGTTGGGTTGCTGTCGCCTTCGAAAACCCATACAGAAGACTGTTGCTTTCTTTCCGGCATATAACATTATATCCTTATTTCATCTCATGTCACACGCAGCATTTGAACATCCGTGATAGTACTTAAACAACATTTTTTTACAGCAATCAACTCGAGTCCGTTTTTGTTCTGTGGTGTGTTCCAGAAGAATCCCGCGGCAACAAAGTTTTCTAACTTTTAAATGTTGATGTAAGATTTTTTAAATTTGGCTCATCCCAATCCCCAAAATAAATGTTCATAGATGGTACGGCGGTTTTCTTCTATTAGTTGGCTGATAGTAGCCTCAGTGATCGCAGTTGAGGCAAAGTACTTAGAGCGTGCGGCCCCGAGTTTTAATCTACTTAGGTTGAAGGCCGATCTTCACCAATTTCATCATGAAGAGAAACGCGGCTACGATCAAATTCTACGTACCAACACTTTACGGTGCTTAAATGAGGTGCTTCCTCCCTAAAGCATTTTGCAAGCAGTGCAATCTTTGCGGATACAGTGAACTTTTAAAATCATAGCCCTAAAATCTTTTCGTGTTAAAACCATTTTTACGGACGACGAACTTCAACTTGTGATTAATAACAATTGACACGCGATTTTCCGACATTATTTTAAAATCTATAATTTTCTATTTTCTATCATTTATTGCACACAAGAAATTAAGTTTCTTATTTTAAAAAATAAAACACTCGAAATTCAATGAGAGGTCAAGAGCGCAGAACCTTTAGTGTGCTCTATGTTTAAGCTGGTATTGCTGCCGTCACCTTTCCGCTAGCGTCGTGCGGCCAACTTACACTGGTAGTGTTACGGTAGTTGTATACAAGATGAATTTGAATTCGTATAATTCCGAACAACTTTCTCCAAAGAACCATAGTCGTTTTAGATAAAAAAAAATTCGATTACCTAGCCATATAAAGTAAACCATTCTAAAACCACCCATAGCATGGAAGTCCAACAAGTGACTCCACTCCTGATTACGAACAACATTCCATTAGGAACCATAGCCGAATTCAGACAAAAATTGTTGGATTTCCAGTTCAGGTGGTTTCACAATGGTTTACTTTGTATGGGTATACGTTACCTTGGGGAAAGTTGCTCGTAATCAAGAGTGGAGTCACCAAAAAACGGGAAATATATGAATTAAATTTAACCCTGTATAGAAATCATTATCTGTCGTATTTAGCGCCGAATAAGAAAGTAAAAATAAAAACATTAGTTAATACAAATCTCTGCTATACGGAAGTATAAACAAAACTGTACAACACGAAAAACAAATAAAGATCGGATTGCCACTTTCCCGTCTATTTTGTTTTGTTTTTTTTTCTGGCCGGCAGCTATTCAGCCATTATTTTTCATTTTCATAATTGCAAAAATGGTAAACATTTTGCCCAAATCTATGTTATTTTAAAACTAATTATAATAAGTCTTTATTACAAGTTATTTTTAGTTTATTATTATATTACAATAAATGACCATTTAAAAAAATATATTCATTAATTTAATACTTAACTTTAAATTATTTCAATTTTGAGTGGCTGTAGTTCTCTGGTTGGAACATGTGCAATAGAAATTTGAAAAGTGGACTAGTTTCTTTAATTTGACAGGGCTTTTGGCGGGAACTCAGCGAGTGATGTTGCATTTTTGTTTTCGTTTTTTATAATTTGTGCATTCTGAGTTTTGAAGCTTAATAATGGCAGAATATTCTGCAGCAAAAGTCAGTGTTGGTGCACACTGTGGTGGGGTTTTTTTTATATTTTTTTTATTTAATTTAATTACTTATGTACATTTATCCGACTGCTCGTAAACAGTGAAGGAAAACATCGTGAGGAAACCTGCGTTCCTGAGAAATAAAAGTTCAAATGCATGTGAAGTCCCCAACCCGCATTGGGCCAGTGTGGTGGACTATAGCCCATGCTCGCTCATTATACAAGGGAAGGCCTATATCCCTGCACTGGGATGTTGATGAGGTACTACTTAGTTCGAATTCGAATTTCGAATCGAAAAAAGTAGTATACAAAACCTTAGCTTGGTGGAGCAGGCATTGATGAACTTACGTATGTGTGCCTCGACTTCGCGTCGGCCCACATTTCCACGATCATGCATCAATGCCTCTTTTGCCGGGCGCTGCAGTAATGTACTATTATGCACAACGGATTAACGCTTGACCTCAATCACACATAATGTTAAACGAAGTTGACATCTTATAGGTGGAAGCGTTCTCACCCGGAACCCACAACCGGGGACTGGCTATCTTGTATATATATATAACAGCTGGAACACGACATTGTTATCAACATTACCTACTGTTGGCCAGGCGGATATATATTACATAATTATAACTTCTAGCTAATATTATAAATGCGAAAAATTTAGATGTTTGTTTGTTGTTGCTCAATAACGGCAAAACAATAAAATTGATATCTAAGTAGAACATACCCTGGATTAAAACATAAGATATGTATTACCCCGATAAAGTGAGTAGTTCCCGTGGTAAAACAAATAAAACATAACCGCGATAAAGTTATTCCACGCAAGCGAAGCCGCGGGCAAAACGCTAGTATTTAATATTAATTAGGTAGATATCAGTATAATATCTAATCCGCAAGGACCACAATGTAGCCCTGTAGCCGTACCACGTAATTTTTTTTGGGTTGGGTTGCTAATTGCGTACCACATAAGAGCCCTAGAATTATATTATTGTAAGTCAATACGACCCATTAAACGTTTATCCCCACGTCCTTTTTGGTACCAAATTTACCGACTAAACGCAAGAGAGGTAAACAGCAAATTTTTAGCGATCGATCGCAAATTTTTTTATGTGATACTGGCGACGACTGGTTGTTTTTATATGCTTATATTTAGGTCTTACTTATATAACAACACCTCTTTATACAATTTTTTAAATCTATGTTGTGCTTAATTCCTGCGTGATCTGGTTACTCACTCCAACTCATCCTCACACGGGTGCGACAGAAAACCAGCGCCTTAGTCTTTGATTGAAGCATTAAGCTACATCGTAACCCATTCACTACTATGGCACATATAGTTAGCGCGGCAACGTCGTATCGCTGCTCAACATGAACGGACATACGGTTTTCAATTCGTGCCGCGACATTATCAGGAGTAGCGACTGCGGTTTCCGCATTTACGGGTAAGGGACGAGTTCATATGTTGGAGGCGTTAACTTCAGTCTTCCGGACATCTGCGATAACTACCCTCTTTTAAGACCTGAGAGGGGGCATGTTGTCGGCAAAATATTACTATAATAAAATGAGTAATGGACTACTGCTATTGACTGAAATATTGAGGAGCAAGTGGTCAGCATCGTAGTCATGAACAGGGAAGATTTTCTGACATGACGGCGGAAGGAAATAGAAGCAGAAAATCTGTTGTGCCGATCCGTCACATAAAGTGGGTTAAGTGCAGGAACTGCGTAGCATCAACTGACTCATCATTTGTAAAAATACGATAAATTCCAAAGTTTGGGAGATGATGGAACATACGAACATGCTTACATAGCCAACCACTTGCAAAGCTTATTAAAATCATAACCCTCCTTTGGCATTGCCGTAGTTGGGTACAAAGGATACGCATACGGATCGGAGAAGCGCGGACTAACGTCATGACGTTTCGTTAAAGTTAGCGCACGTTGAAATCTTTTACATACAAGGAATTATGTTGTCGTTAACTACAATAGACATCAACGCGAACTTAACGACCATTATTTTCTATCGACCATTATTTTCTGTACCTGCATAATATGTCTAAACTTAGCTATCTGAATACTTAAATGTATTTTGTAATAGTGTAACCAACTCCGTTACCCACAACATTTCGAATGTGTTCGGTATTTTGCGCCAATATTCGGTGCCACGGTAGTGCGGTGCGTAATATAATTACCTAGACGGACCTTCATGTAGATCCAGCAATACGTTCACGAATTCATTCATTATTACATATTGGATGTTGATTGCTTTCGTCGCAAAATCCGACCGACCGAAACGATGACCTCCGTCCATGGGTTCGCGATGCGGCTGCCATGCAAAGGGCGCGGTTTGGTTCCCAGACCGAAAATTTTACTACTACTATCTTTTATTTCTCGGTTTTCTGTAAGCCTTTACTGGATGTGATTTTACATCTAACCTAAATGAGCACAGGTAATCGATGTGTTTGTTTGTATGGCACTAAAGGTGGCTTAATTTATCTCCATAATTTGTTTTATAATTCAAATGAATCGTCCAAACGAAACGTTTGAGATCTGTGAGGGTACATATCTTTAACGGAAAATTTAAAATCTTAATATTATTGGGTCTTTACCTATGACATAGGATTTTTTTTTCTTCGTTAATCATATGTACCAATTCCTGCAATTTTCAAAGGTATATCTCAATTTATTTTTTATTTGGAAAATGGAATATTATTTTAAGGTTTCACATGAAATATTTTTTAATTTGTGGGCTAAATCACATAATAATCATTTCTTAGATGCGCTGAAACTTTTATAAAGCGCTTACTTTTAAAAATTAACGCTGCCTATACTTAACTTAATGTTATCCGATAACACACACAAAGTTTAGCTAAATTTGGATTTACCGTTCCCAAAAAAAAATCTAAAATGTTTGTATGGAGAAAACAGTCTTAATGAAATTCTTCATGCAAAACGCCAATTTCATAGGTAATATTAACCAAATTACAAAGTGGCTCACGAAATCTCAATTCACAATCATAAAAGGGCCTCTGGCTGGAACAGCCGCTTTAGTAAATAAAGGGAAAGCTATACTTAAGGCATGTCAAACAAAATGTAGCTCGGAAACAAGCTGTGCTCGTAGGCATCGAGACAACTGTTGAGCGCATCTGCGTCTCCGGGCGCGGGCACCCTGCGCCTCATATATAATAAATAGGCTTTGAACCGCGCCGGCTCCCATTCCTGTGCCAACCGCGGGCTGGGTTCTACGTACGTCCCGCGCCAGTCCCGCGCATTCGAAATTCGGCCGCGAAAATGAAGTGTATTCAAATTTGTGCTCTACTGACTCTCACCTATATACTGACAGTGGATGCAGCGGAGTTACGAGTTAGAGATGAATTGCAAGCGATGGCGGAGCAGATCGAGAACCTCAAAACTTTGCATTTAACTGACGTTACCCGCCTGAAAAGAGACATTGAGGAACTCAAGTAAGTAATATTATAAAATAATTCGATTTTAATATCATAATATTAAATAATAATCTTGGGGAGCAGGCAATGAAATGCGTTATTTCTTTTAATATTAAACATTAAAATTATTTGTACTGGTTTAAAATAATACTTAAATTCAAAATGATTTTCAGTAGGTGTGCAGTTTAGTCTTGTTTATTATTATTTAGTAAGCATAACTGTAAATGTTGATGGGCAGAAAAATAATCAATCAAACAAATACTCTTTATTGTACAATTAACAAAAACTACATGGAAAATATAGCGTACATCATTAATCGCACAAAAAGGCGGCCTTATCGCTAACAGCGATCTCTTCCAGGCAAACCTTAGGGTAAAGATACAAGCTACCAGTAGATGAGGTTTGCACTAATAGTAGCAATACGGGTGTATTTTATAGTTGGTAATTATTATACAACGTAAAGATAAAAATACATAAACTAAGCCTACAAACTATAACTAGATCATTTAACTGCACTTAAAACATATAATATATTATTGACTACATAACACACATAAATTTATATATATATTAAATATGTAATATTAAATACATAAAATTAATAAATACATGCCATTTGTTTGTTCAGAAATAACTTAGAAATCATATTGACAACCACGGAGAAGATAAGAGGACTTTCAATGAATTTTGTTTCTTTTTTTTTATTGAACGAAGTGCGCTTTGAAGACGTTTATTGATGGAGCGCGGCGAAATAATATTTAATACTTAAAATTGACTACTACCTATAACATAATGTAAGTATATAAAGTATATACTTAAGTTATAAGTGTTAATCAATGTTAGTATTCGACAGGTAAGTAACTTACGTATAGGTTAAATAGGCATTATTCGTTTCTATTAAGAGTAAATGAGCATAAATTTTAAACCCCCTTAAAATCTTATCAAAAACACCCATCATATTACATACTTAAATACTTAGTTCAGATACTCACAGGATACAGGTAGACTATATTGTTCTATTTGAGATCTCGATAATACTAATTGATTTTAATAGTCTGTCGGTTTATGTGTACGTATATAAGTTTCTATGAACCTTTAGATGTCAAAGATTGGCCGATTATCATTTATCTATCACTCCTAAACTAGTACCTCAATTTAGGTGTGGTAATTTTCCTTTAAATTTTATATGCATATTCTACAATAGTAATACAATTGAGCCTTTTCAAATTTTCGATAATTGTATTGGCAAAACGACGACTTCAATAATTTTCCGTTCCCTATGTCGAGAGTGCATCATCAAATCTTCACCGAATTTATATGCAATTATGGAAGAAAATAATAGTTATCGAAATGGGTTCACTAAAACTGACATCAATCTCGATATGGTTTTATGCAACATGCGAATATTAGTAAAATGTGGTGTTTTGTTTTTGATGCTTGCTATTGACGAGTGCTTTTTATTTTTGCCTGAGCGAGTTGTTATTGTAAGTACAGTCGACGGCATATCAGACGTAACACTTCGTTAATAACATTTTCCCAAATCTACAGTTTTGGAATTAGGAATAAGATTTATATAAATACACCTTGCCTACAATGTTTGGTTTTAGAATGGATTGCTAACTGATTGTAAGGACCTCTTCAGTGCGTATGGTTGCTCTCGTATCTGAAATTCAGGTGAACTCCTAGCTCAGCTGTGGGTGTAACAGTGGTCACAAAATGTATTAGCTGACTATCACTGAATTAGTAGCCATTTTGAAAATAAATTTATTTTTTTGTCATTGTTAAACCGATATGAACTGTCACTGTCGTCCGCAACCGTATGAGAACTCAACGAATATTGGCAGTATTAAGCTTTATCTGTTGTCGACTGTACCTATAACCCAATAAAGAAATGTATAATGATGAATCATTCAAAAATTTTTAATCATTTATATCGAATATTCACTTTGATCCACCATATATGTACCTACTTACGTATTACACGTATAGGTATCTGCTTTTCCGACTATATACATTAATAAAGAGGGATTATGTACGTATATATAGAAGACTAAGCGCTGGTTGCTGCTCGCTGCCAAGTGTTTGCACGGATTATACTCCCAGAGGATTAGCAAACTGCCTTATAACTACCAAAGTAGGTGTGCAGCGGTCAAGCGCAGGATACAAGACGTGGCTATAGTTGATATACACGTAATGACTAGTTGATATTTGTAGATTGTACTGAATAGTTCCAATTTAATAATGAAATGGCAAACTAATGAAATTATGTAAATTTTTGCAATAAATCTTTATTACTTTTCGTCACACACACACACACCTGGTAATAAGTGAAGATGAGGCCTACCGAGAATTCTCAGCTATAATGACGCTACTACATTTATATCTTAATCTTAAACACCCGAGCTCAAATGATAATTCAACTTATTTTTAACCCCCGACGATAGACAAAGTTGTTATGTCTTTGACATCGTTGTGTTTTTGCCCGGACGTATCTCACTAATGCATGGTTTAATTTGATTCCATTTTTTTACAATACAGTCTAAACGAGGGAATAGTTTCCTATCTATGATTGATGGAAATCGATTAAGCCATCTCGAAGATATTTAGCGTTTAACATACTTAGTTGGTTTCGTCAATCTGGATGATATAATTTGTTGTCTCGGGGGGTTTTGTAAAATTTCCTTTTACAGTTATAGCGGTTGAAATTAATGTGTAATTAGTCGCATACGTTAATGTATTTAATAAATTGATTAAACCGAATATCAAACATGTGCGATGTTATTAAATCATTAAGCGAAGGAGGCGGTCAAAAAATGTACCCCCAAAATTCAGAAAATAAGTTAATAATTAGCTGAATAACTTTTTAACTAAAAACCCACCATCTTTATTTATTTATTTATTAAAGAAACCAACAGCGTTATAATCTACTTAACTTTTGTAGCATCTATATTTAAAGTATTTCAAACAAACTAACTTCAGAGAATCTTGTACGTTTATGTAACGAAAGGCACATCTTTAGTAACAGCCCTTCAGCTCGTTCGAATCTAATGCTTTGCATTTTTCAAGTTTCGCAAGACGTGTCCTATTATAAAACTCGTAAAGTTATAAGAGGTGCTTCGAGAACGCTGCAGAGGAACAAGAGCCTCTCATCGAGAACCAGGCCATCTTATACATGAGTTATTTTCGCCTGCCCCTTCGATCTTCGACTAAATTTAAAAGTCAGTAGAGCATTATAGTTCATCATTTATCAGGCATTTTCTATCTGAATGTCTTTGAAATTCCTATATATCGCTTGAGTCAAAACTTTGTGGCTGGGCTTGTAAGTTCGATTAAATCCACTCGAGAGCAAAAAAAACGCTTCAAACAACAACTCTTCAAATAACCCCATAACAAACTATTCAATAATTATACCGATTTTAAGAAGCTTATTAAAGGCTTTGTCCAATCAACCGTCCGACACGCGCAGCCACATTCCAGCCAACTGCCCGCTCCGCGCGGTCACACTTTAGTACTGCGCGCACGGTGCCTTTATTAACAAAAACCTTCATATCTGGTGAACAATAACAACTAGAGCGACAACAAATACGTAAGTATAAGCGAAGGATTACAGATTAAGACAATATAAAAGAGATATTCCTCTGTAATGATACTAAGATGTTTTTATTTAGTAATTTTTTTGTAGCAAAATAAATCGAAACAAACTACCTACTAATATTCACACGGCCTTCAACTCGCTCAAGGACGAAAACATGTTCAAGTTTATAGCAACCCTCATCAAAGCCTATTATTTCAATCAGAAACATGTATGAATGTGCTGAATAATGAAATATAATTTATTTTTACTATTATTATTTGTTAGGCAAAATGTAAAATTATCAGCAAGCCGCTAAAACTGCTAAAACTCAGATATGAAAAAAGCCATGAAAATTAATATTTAATTCATACTCGATTTATCGCTACAAATTATAATAGTTTGCATTTATTGTAAAGTACTTTCGCGCGATTTACAAACTGGGCCCCAGAATATCTCTTAGGAATAAATTGGTTGGTGGTAGGGCATTTTAAATGTCCGCCTGGCTAGCTACCACAATCTTATCTGCCACCAAGCAGCAATGTTAATAGCATTGTTGTGTTCCGGTTGTCAGAGATAAGATAGCCAGTCCCCCAAATGTGTTGGGGTTTCCGGGTCAGTACGCTTCCACCTTCGACCTCATATTCACTTAACATCAGGTGTGATTGAGGTCAAGTACGAACCCGTCGTGCATAAAAAAAATTGAAGAAATTAATATATTAACATTAACATCTCAATATGTTTACGAAAATTTAATGTATGTAAGAAAAAATCTAGAATCGTTTAAGAAAAATAGTGATATATATAATGTTAATGTTAAAAATAAAGTTGCTGTTCATGTCAGCCGTTTACACAAAGTCACTAATTCATTTAAAGGGCTATGTATACGCTTTTATAATAAGGTTCCAGTGGACATTCAAAATTTACCTTTAAATAAATTCAAAACCTTCATAAAACAGACATTATTTACCAAAGGCTATTATAAAATTGCTGACTATCTGGATGATAAGCAAGCATGGACATAGACCGCTCGGTGATATTCAGTCTAATTATATAATATAATATAATTGTAACCCAAACTTATTTAAAAGAGCAACCCTTGAGTTTCTTGCTCATTCTTCTCTGGGGAATCAGCTTTATGAATGAGCAATAATGTCAAAAACTTTAATAATAAGATAAAAAAAGTGACGTTTTCAAGTGATAATTTTTATCCTACGCAATAATTTTTTTTAAATTTTTTATTTGACTAATCGTCACGATCATGTTGGTATATAATAATCCCAGAAATATGTAATAAAATTATAATAACTCACATAAAGTTGGAAAACTGACTGAGCTACTACTACAGATAACTGAACGAACAACTAGCATTGATATTTTTTTGTCTATGAGAACAACCGAATACTGTCCTCTTTATCCCGTAAAATAATTTATTAGTGGTCATACTGAATATTTTTTCCCAAATAATTTCTACTACACATAATAGGAATTGTTTCGAACCTTATGAACATGACAGTGGACTGGTTTTTTTCTTGGTTACAGGTGTAACCACGGACGGTTGAGTGGTTATTTGTTACTACAGCCACACACATTTAACATATTAATAAGTCGTCCCTTAAACTTTATTTACACCGATAAGGAAAGAAATCAACAGCTTTGTGTTGTGTGTGTTAAAGTATTTGCTTGCTCATTGCGCAAAATGCTAGTTTTCGGCTAGCCCCTGAAACATAGCAACGTGGAAGCAATATAAGAGAAATCAAAAAGTCAAAAGCAATTTTGACAATCTTAAAATAATGGCTGATAAGTTGATAGTAGGTATGAGTGAAAATTGAGATAGGTTTTCTCTCACACTTATTATTATATTTTATTGAACTTTTCACTTATCTGCAGGAAAAATACCATCAATGATGATCTACAATAAATTTTCGTTACATAAGCTGGCGGTAGCGGAAAAACAATCCAATGCCGCGTCGATAAAAGACTCGATCAAATTATATGAACATTGCGCTGCATGTTTTTATAGATTCCAGCACCATAACCACGATTCGATAAATTTTGCTTAAATGGTGGTGCTACAGAAAATTTTACTGAAATCGGTAAAATTACTGATTAAGTAGTTTGTTTTGGAGTTGTAAGAGAATTTATTGTGTGAGTCGTACGGATACTTAGGTATGTTAGCTTAATTTTTCTAAACATTGTCACGTTGAGATATATACTTCCAAAAAGTGATCAATTTGATAGGCATCGTCTATAGTAACCCTAAAGGCATGCGAGTTTTCATATAAAAATTAGTTACCCACGTAGCGAATCACAAAATACCTATGTACACGTCGACAGAGAAACAATGAGGTAAATGTAACCTTATTATACTCTGCACTATGAATGAAGTATGAAGATAAACTTATTTTATAGTGTCATTAAAGTATAAAAACGTGGAGCAAAATGAGCGCCGCGCATACCTACGGCTTGCATACTTGAAATGCAACAACGCCAGCTGTTTGGGTTTTGTTAATCGATTTTACTAACTTGCACGGCTTATTTTTATGGTCAAGTGAAGAATAAGTAGTTACGGAGATAACTGGTTGGGTATTACGTAGTCCAATTTTAAAGCTTCTTTATTTCAATAAGACACATTTCTCTTCTTTGTCAACACCATATTTTGTAGGTATTAAATTCCCCATGAAGTATGGAATAGGTATTATATTGCTCATAATCATGTTTTTCAATTTATTAGATAATGATGATAATCACCATCATTACGCGAAGAAAGGTATACAAAGTCTTAAATAATACGATAAAATTTTACTTACTTTCAAAACTGTTGTTGTGTTTGGCCTCAACCCGAGGCTGTCGCTAATGTGTATATGCATATTAATATTTAATGAGAATGGCTCGAAAAAAAAAGAAAAAAAAAGATAATTATAATTCTATTAGATTAGTTATTTTTAAAATAAATCATTAAAAAATTTTTGATTGAAGTGTATAAAAAGGCAGATAATAATAAAAAAAATATTATTTGTGTTTTTCATTTGAACCTAATTAGTATGTCGAAGGTATATTCCGTCGAAATAATAGACCGTCGAACAATTTCATGTCGAAACAGTGTCGTGGTGGTTTTTCGAAGACGTGTGTTGACGAATCGAATCGTAAACAATGACTTGTCGAATTATGTTTTTTCGAAGTAAGCAACATGTCGAAATAATGAACTGTCGAAGTTGAGTGGTACAGTCTCTTGTAACAGTTGTAGTTTCACGCATCAATACTTTACCATTTCAGAATTCTGATACTATTTCAGAAATAGTTTATCCAAAGTTTTGCTGGAAACACCTCACCAGCAAAGATCGATAATCATTTTCAATGATAAAATAATTAATGTATGCCTAAGATACATATACGCGTAAAATAAAATATTTGTAGATGTAGTTAGTGTATACCTCATTTGATAATTATCACATTTACCAACAGCAAATCAAAAAACGAGTTGGCGTACCTATAGCAATGAGGGCGCACATCTGGCTTTTAATGGGATGTTTATTTATATCCCTACCGGAAGTAATGTGCTGCGAGCCCACATCCGGTGCTCTACAAATGGCGCGCGCGTGCGCTTCAAATCCAAAAAACATATCAAAAGCCAATTTGCTAAAACATAATAAAAATGTACTTAGGGCGTTGTATGTTATGACCATAATGCTATTACGAAAAACTCGTCATCCTTAATGAAATGGATCCTATTACATATAAAAAAATTAGATTTGTATACCTGGTCACTTCAAGTATTATAAAGAGATTTCGCTGCCAGCTTACATTGGTACACCTACCTCTAGAAAGAGACTGATAACCATTTTCCATCCCCCAATTCAAAGGGCAGGTGTTCTCCATATAAATACGCCGGCCTGTGGACGCCCCGCTTGATCCATGCGTTTTTTACTTAAAAGTTTAATGCATAATATGCATAAATCGAAGAACCCTAATACAATGGCCAGAAAGATTATATCGATTTGAACTGTTCTGGTTAAGGATAGCTTTAGTTTTTTACATTGTTCACTATACGCATGACTGTTAATAACATGCCGTCTGTCGTTTCAAACCTCAAATAAAACGTCAGTGAGAGTTTGTTAATTGACCGTTTCTGGTTTCGTTGTTCTGTAACACGATTCACTGAAACTTCAGTAGTAATGTGTTTTCTGCTTACGGCTTGTTACGTAGATCGTTCTTATAAACTTCGTTCGTTTAAGATAATAAATACACACAAATCACACCTTTTCATATAGGTAATAACCTAATTATAGGTAGGTGACCATTGCCATGATCCCATTCTAGCTTATGTTATCTATGATTTGCTTCATTCATTAATCATAGGCTTCGCCTGCTTGGAATAACTTTATTATGGATTTTTACAGGATGAACAGTATTGATTATAAGAGAAACATTAAACAAACACATAAATAAAACAACGGAGAAAGTGAAAAATTCAACTAATTTGTACTTATTGTTGTGTTCTCTCTGTAAATGATATTATCCACACCAATATATAAATAGGAAAAAAGTCTATCTCGGTCTTTGTTTGTTTATCCCTTGTCGGTATAAAAAGTATCCTATGCCTCGGTAATAAAATGTACTCAAGTAACACTATACATATAGATTAGATTTAGTTAACATGTTTTATGTTCATCCTACGGAAACTCATTTTTTATAATATAATAGGATCTAATATCCTATTCCAGGGCATATTATACTTTCGTACCAAATTTAATCCAAATCCTTTCCACGATTTCGCCGTGATTTAGCAACAAACATCTGTTTGAATTTAATTAGTGTATCCCGTGAGAATTACTCAATTTATGGGGATGAAAAGGCATCTTATGTTTTATTCCAGGATATATTCTATCTATGAACCAAATGTCATCCAAATGCGTTCATCGATATCGCTGTGTTGGAGCAACAAATAAACGAACAAAAATCCAAACGTTTGCAATTTTAATATTAGTTGGTATTGATTAATTATACCTCGGAATTTTCTAGTACTCAAATCATACATGGTGTCCTTCCATTTTATGATTCCACCAGAATTTGAATAGGAAGTTTTATTAAAATAGGTAATGTAAAATAGTGTTGAATATGATTCTCGTGAGTACTTGTATCATCAATAGGTAGAAACACATCATGAATTTAGGATTAGTTTCAATGTGTGTCTGTTCACCAGCAAACGGAGTCCATTCCACCTGACTCAGAATTTCTGAGATATATCCAATATCCACCTCAATACTATCTCTATCTTTTGTGTCTGAAGTTAACCTCCAACCTAAATTTTGGGCGCTCCATAGAATCGAACGCTAAAACAGCAGCTAAGAAGCTTAGCGTTCTCCTTAAGGGCAAGCGATATTTCGCGCTGAAACAAAAAACGGTAACACGGCTATATTACAGCAGCATTAAATAGCTATACTCGCTAAACAGAATCTTCTGACGATAGCTTAGAACGAACGGAGATATTGAACAAGACATTCCGCGTCAAGACTGCAAGCAAATGTTTCCTTTTTTAAAATTTATTTCAAGGAATAGAATCTTGCAATAGCCCTACAATAGAATCTTGGGATCAGTTATCATCAGGCGTGATGCATGCAAAAAACTACTGAACAGTGTGTACTGTGTGAATGTATGGGAGTGTAGACTGTTGAATATTTCATAGAGGCATTTATCTGATTTAGGCACTAAATATGTACTATTTAGGTAGTATTTGAAGGAATTAAGACCACCCTGAATTGAAGAAGTTTACGCTACCTTGATGGACACCGTTAAACAATGAAACTACTATATCTGCAAATGTTAGCCCCGAAGTAAGACTGAAACATAAAGTTTCTGATAAATGTCGAGTTCAAAGGCTTTTTCGTTTGAATTGCTCTTGATGTGAATATATTAATAAATATCAGTATTTGAACAGATACTTAATTATAATCGCTTAATTATATATACATTTTGAATCAGATAAAATCATCCAAACTTTCGTGAATAGGGGTAGGCCGTCATTGATGTGAGGCATCTGAGATCTGGATCTGAAATCAACAGGAGATCGCATTGAATTCATATTGTAAATTTTCTCAGAACCAGCGTCAAATCGCAAATGATTAGAATTAAAATGTTTGAGGTACAGTTTTAATTTCCATATTTTTGCCGAGCAACGGGGATCCCTGAATCATACAATCTTGGCATGTTTTGTCTAAAGGAATAAGTATTTACTGAAATCGCGTTTTTGACTTTCGTTTTTCGTCTTTTTATCATTGTATTATAGAATATTTCTATATCGAAAACTGTTATTAAAATTTGAAATAAGCAAAGCATGTAATGCTTAGTAGGTAGGTTAAAAACGTATCAAGTCTTTTCCATTCTACATCTTCTTCTACATCGTCCTTATGTGAGATTGTAATGTCTTCATCTCGTCTATGTAATAGTAATAGTAGTAAATAATAAGAAATATTTCGGACACTTACACCAATCATCTAGACCCAAACTAAGCAAAGCTGTAGTGTCGAAACTTAAAAATCGACTCCTAAGGGCAAATTTTTTCATCAGTTGGTGGACCAACTAGTTTTCTATTGTCCGTTTATCCGTTTACGGATGATCCATATTGTAAAGTTCACCCGTTGAACCGAATTGTTACAAATTAAGTGTCTTTTGATTCGTCGCAATTGAGTGATACTTTAAATCCGAGTGTCAATTAAGATACATAAAAAATAATATGGCTGCTGTAATGTCAAAAATGTATCAATTGAAAGGTTTTTATTGTGTGGAGTGGTTCGCCGTATAGTACACGTAGCGCTTGTAGCATAAATAATTGAAAGAGGATATTTTTTTGAATTTAACTAACTTAAATGAGATCTAGTGACAACTTAAGTACCCTATATTGAGACTAAGCAAAGTTAATACGTTATTTATTTGACACGGTATTTTAACGTACCAGATTGTTAGTTACTACTTATTAGCTTTATAAACTTTAGTAATGAACGTTCCTGATACTACGAATAAAGTAACTACTACTTATATCTTTTGTTTATTTAGTTCACGAAGAATTTTCGTAGCAAGGATTTAGTTTTTAAACTTCTTTTAGGGTCCCGCACCTTATTATTATTAAGAGCCCATAGTGTCCCATTGCTGGGCAAAGGCCTCCCTCGTCTGTTTCCGTACATTATAAGATAAAAATGGGACACATATAGAGTTACTTTGTCTCCGCCTGTGTATCCCTTAAGACCACGTTAAAGCTTTCAGGAAGGCTAGAGGTAGGTGTTGTCAAGCTCAAATCAATATGAAGTGCTAAAGGGGCCCACCCATAGTGACTGGAGTGAGTCCGTCTTGCACGCTTTGAGCAGGACTCGAGACGTATCCTGCTAGGTGTTGCCGGATGCATGCAGGCTGCGACAACATTCACAATCCAACAGAAAGCAGCGGACGGCAAAGCGGACCGCCGTGAATGGGCCCCTTTACAGTTCTGTAAAACAATCGAATTTATATGTAAACGCAATTTAAAAAGTACGGCCTTAAGAAACGTTTTTTAAACGTTTGCTGACAGACGAGAAACGGTACAGATCATCAAAACCTAGGATATTTCGCGTTAACTTGAAACCTTAAAATTGGGTTAGTCACCAACTTGACATGAAGTACAAGTACATCATAGATCTGTGTGATATTAAATTATAACTATCAACAGAATCACATTCGATTGCTCTAAAATAGTTCCGCTGGTATTACGAGTACATCACACCTGTCGATAAGCACTTGGTGTGTCGATTACATATGATAAATAACAAATTTCAAAAATAAACATTCGCCGTATCATTGCAACTTGTTTACCCGGTGTTGGGTTGATAAAGAATACAGCAGTGGTAGGCAATATTCTATCTAACCACCGATAAAATTTGTAAATATAGGCCCATGAGTAGAAATAGGCTATAGAAAAACAATTCTAAGTAAGCAATAGCAATAATCAACTGGTTAACTACGGTGGATCTCCTCGTGCTACTGAAAATTCATAAACATTAATGCTAATGGTTGAAATGAAACATGCACACCCATAGACAGTCTTAGAAAGCACTGATCGGCAACAGAAGGCTTCCTATAGAGCATAGCACAAAAGCAAGCCTCATCTCAGAGCTAGAGGGCGAATGTTGCCGAGGGTGGAGCGAGAGGGTAGTCCACAGTGCTTAAAACGTTTTTCCGCAATTTCTCACCAGAACAGGAAAACGAAGTGTTCTGCCAGGTTTTTTTGGTAGGAAATTTTTTTGAAATACTTACCTTTCGAATCGTCTCAGGGTAAAACAATGACAAATATGAATAGGAAATTATAATATAATTTATCGTTTTTCGTCGTACTTCACTTACAGCTTGTAATCTGGAATTCTCGAAATTATAATAAATTAAATATGAATTCTAATAAAAATACGATATATTTAGAAACTTAAGAAGCAGATTTTGAGATTTTTTTAAATAATTACCGTCCGTGATCAGAACCCGCCTCCGTGGCTCAATGTAAACAACATTGAGCCAATACTATACATTCCATCCACCGGGAGAAAATTGTTCGATTTGGATTTTTCGTCTGGCCTACAAAAAGTGTCCCTTTTCACAAAAACATCTAAATAATTTCGCTGTTTATTAAACACTATTTATGACACTTGTATTTTTCGGTTATAACATGGTCAAAATAGCTGAATTCGACTTCGTGTATTCTTGCATCATTCCTACATAATTTTCTCGAATGTTTAATATGGTGAGCTCAAACATTTATTGTATCGATGCATCAAAATGTCGAAAGACAGATTGAAGGATGAATTTTTTTAAAAAATTAACTTAGACTATCTGAGCTAGACCCTGGAATAAATACGAGTTCGTTACCTACATAGGTAGCACAATCTTTATATACACAAGTCTAAATATGGAGTATTAATGCCTAGCAAAACTAGTGACAGCGGAGAGCTTAGATCACCCTTTGTTTACTTTCATCCACCTAATTTTCGAGACAATTTTTTTAGCAACCATATGACATTTTGTGAATTTTAACCAGGACACTTAAAGCTCAGGCCTTTGGAAAATTACACGTAAACCGAGCCGGAAGGGTCGCTGCGCGGTATTGCCAGAGCAGTGATGTATGACGGGGTTTCCCGGATGCGCGGGAGTGTCAATAGTACATTAAATATTAGAATAATGAGAAATAGTAACGAATCTAAATTAGAAATGAAAATTTAGTGATCGAATATTGAAATGATCTATCTAACATACAACAACAACATAATGTAATAAAATACGTACGTAACATAACCAAATGTAGATAAAGAATAAGAATTAAGTCTCTTTCATTGTCATGTCATTGATTTGTATGGATGTTCACGGCTGCGGCCCCCTCTTAATTTTCACTCGTAATGGATTTTCAGGTAAGTTGATAAGTTTATTGTTATTGCAGGCAACACTCATCTGCGAACCCGGTTAGCAACCACGAGCGTAATGAACAAAAGACCTTGCAGTGGGCCAAATCCTCCATGAACGAACTCCGAAGTGAGATGAAGGAGCTGAGCTCAAGTGTCAACAACTCCGCCCTCCTTAGGCAGCTGCACCTCATTCGCAATGAGGTACATATTTACCTATTGATTTTTATAATAAGCTAAATATAACTTTATATGCCTAATTCAATCTTAACACAAACGGCCGGAATACCATAATGCTATCAACATTTCTATATTGTTTATATTGAGCCATGTAAGTAGGTACTATATCAATTCTGTGCGATGGAGGCGTTTAAACCCACGCGGTTTCATTCTTCATTTAAGTCTTATTATGAAATTGCAGAACGTAACTGACTACGAACAGTTTTAAACGGTTTATTATATTTTGTTTATATATCCAGTTGAAACAGGCTCTGATGGAAACGACTGATCTGGCGCAGTTCGCCCGTACGCAAGAAACGAGGATTGACAAATTGGACAACGAAGTCGGCAGGCTCAAGTACGAAGGACAGCGAACGAGAGATATAATTGCAGAATTGCGCTCTCAAGTCGGAAAATTATCTAAAGAGGTAAGTCGAGTAAATTATGAAATACTAAATTTTTCGGCGGAGGAAAAACCACGTAGGTGGAGTTATTTTATATGGTTTTTAACCATTCTATAGTTGTATGGAGTTAGGTGTTTAATTAGGTAAATAAATATCTTTTTACATTATCGACACTGGTGTCGGACGGTCAGGTACCGATGTAGTAAGTATGTTCCTATGGTTCTCTCCTTTAAAACTTTTACTTCTTGGAAGAAGTGTCAAGAACTCAGGGATATTCATATGCAACATTTTATTTTTATTGACATTTATAGAAATGAGCCATCTATTATTATTAGATATTATATATAACTAATCAACTTCAAAAACGTCATCCAAAGGGGGAAGTAGCAAAAATTTTTTCAATAGTCGGTATTATTAATATTAGCTAGATCTAAAACATATTAATATTTATAAATTTTATAAATAACGATATGCAATAAGTTTTTAACTAACCTGTTAAAGATAGGCCAGCATTGGAAAATTCTTAAAATTTTAGTTGTAATATATATAGTAGCATAGCAGCTTTTTACTTTTATAAATATTAAAACGCTTTACATTTGCTTTACTTTACTGCAATTAAAAAATAAATCAAAATATAATTTATTCTTCGTTCAATAAATTTTATAATGAAAAAAATACAAGTACAAATATTTGTTAATATAACCATTTTTATAACATACATGGGTACAGTAAAATTGCGTTACGCTTTGCTGCACTCAATGGGGATGATAGGGAAATGAGAAATGTCTGTTCAGGAAATTGTATAGCGCTGTATACCCTTGACCCTGTTGTAATAATTATCTGGTAATAACTTAGGGTAGATAATTGACTTGATTGTGTAGGCACGTTGGAGACACACCCATACTACGATTATAATAAATAATTGTTTAACAGTTGTTTTGAGAGTGTTATCACAAATTCATGTTTTTTTCATGGTTGCAGTCTCATTAAACCTTTATAACGATACCTAAGGGAAAGTATTTATTTTTGACACTGTTTTAAATAGTGTTTTGTAGTAACACCGTGGCAACCTTATTACAAAAACCTTTAATATTTATTCTCACACATTATTTATTTAGATACAGGGATTACATTTTTGAAAATGATCATATCACTGATGATGAGTTGGAGATCACAATTTTCCTTGCCTTACCATTCAACATGGTACTGCCGCCAGTCTTTTGCCCCCCTACCGCGCGTTTCGCACCTCGAGCAAGGTAGAAACTACCTTTCATAGTTATGGAGAGATAGAGGGCATGTTCGGATCTGTTTACGTGTTTTTGCTTTTTACTTTATGTTTTATTTAAGTTACTCTTATACAAAAATTTATCAAAAAATTTAGTTATTAGATAAGTTCAACTTCGAGAAGAGGGCCATCGTTGAATGCAATTCGGATGGGCAGCGTTCAGGGAACGTCTTCTCGTTCAAAATTACTCAGTGCGTAATGACAAAGCTATGTACAATTGTCTATTACCAGTGATGACTTATGGCACTAAAACGTACATACATACTTAAATTAAACATCCATGAGTGGGTCAGAAATGCTGATAATCATCTTACAAACACCCATAAAATAAATAAATAAAAAAAATATATAGCTATAGTGAAAATCGCAATCGTCGTTTTCGAGGGCAATTTAATACACTATATCAACCGGTCTACAATACATTGAATTTATCGACGAGTCAATTAAACTCCACTTTCATCTTCCCATCCCCGAAAATTTCATATATTCCGAAATTCATTCGAATGGAAAAAGTATTTTCCTGATAACTGCTGTTGAATGATTGTTATGAGAATAGGGTGAGAGATATGATTGGTGCAGCTTACAAACTCGAAGGGTTGTAAATATATCGAACATTTCAATTTACTCATCGGGTCTTGTTTTCTGGCATTCATAATTAAAATGTTTGCGCCGAAGAACCTTTGAACATTTTCGTTTTTCAATAAAGGATATTGGAGCGTACTCGACTATGTTATGTATGAAATATATATTTGAATAAAAATAGCTGCCAGGTTTTACTTTATAATGAATTTTAAAAAACAGAATAAGATTGGTGGCTTACATGCCGAAGTTTTTCGCTGTAATACATTATCAACCTATAATATAAACTAGCTACGTGTAAATTACTTCTTAAAGACCACATCTATGACCATATGGACATCGTTTAATAAGTAATTTCCTCATAAATAGCATGTGCGTAGGTACGCATCGAAAGATTTACTTGAACCTCCCTTGAACAAGGACCTCGCGCAAATGGTGAATGGTTACTCGTATATTTATTTATCATTAATAAAACACATTACATCACGAATTATACTGATTTCAATATCGGAGGACGTATATCACATAAAATAATTAAGCGTTCAATTTGCCATATTCACCGATTTTAATTAGTGTGTGATGTGATGACATTTATATCGGCTATGACCGCCGAGATAGTGTTTCTGAAGTTCTGCAGTATTATATCGATAGAACACAAAACATGAGTTTCTCAGTTCCCTGCGTATCTAGCCAAAGCCGCTTCATACTTCTAACTTACATAGGTTAGTAATGCTAAACAGTATATCTTCATTTTTTAAAAATATTTTTATTAAGGCTTTGAGCGCCGCTGCGGTCACCCGTGACCGCAAACAATTGATTTTCAATTGTGTCTGCGTCGCGGCACTTATGGGGTTAAGTATGGAGTCCCAAAAAAATAATAGACAATTTGTTTTAATTAATTAATAATTTTGAAATTTTAAATCTAATAAATGATGAATAACCCTTTTTTGTGAAGTTGAATCTATAGTCTGGAGAACGAAGGATAAATAAAATTACACATATTAATTGTTTTACATAATATTCAATGCATATCTTTGTTATAGTCGAACAACATTTCATTGAAAAATCGGTTCGAATTTGTTTTAAATAATAGATAACTGTTCATCGAATTAACCCTTCATAGAACAATTAGTTTATCAATTTATCGAAACATAATTTACAGAATTTACATTACACGTTTCCATAAAACCACAAACAATATTTCATCGCAGTACCGTTTCTTCGATGCCTTTGTAACGAAGCAACGCGTTAGGAAAAACTTAGACATAGACAAACATGCATGTATAGATATGCAGGCTGCAGACATGCAAACAAGCCGGCATGCATGCAGGAATTCTGAGAATTTGACGATTCCAGCTGCTACGGAACCGCTGCGCTTTAGGCCTCTCGTCACCTCGTCGCGGCGTGCTTACCGCTCGTGCGAAACTCACCCTCCGCGCCTTCGATTAAAAAAACACACTAGGCTACCCCTAGATCGACAAAATTAAGAGGGCTGCCACGAGTCTATTCCGTGACAGATAATCTTTTAATGATTCATATCTTGAATTAAAGCGGGTGTTAATCTATCTACTTACTTTGGATGAAACGTTCTACCGGTAAAAAGTATGTCATTATAATTATCGGAACTGAAACTTACGTTGAATTAAAATTATGGGAATGCAGCTTCGATTAAACAGAATGTCGATGTATAAATAGAATAGTGAAATTAAATTCGACGAATTGATATTTTAGTTAAAGACTATTCGAACAAATGTGTGAGATGTAATGAAGTTTGATCAACCATTTCTATATGAATATGAAATTCTGCGAATTGTGTTATGGGAAAAGCAAATCGATGAAATGATTTTCGTTAACCCAACTACGACATAGATATGTATATACCTAATTCTTTTTTTTATTACTTTTTTAATATATTTACTTAATTTGTATGAATAATATTGAGTAAAATTAATGGAAAGTGTTATCATTTTGTTCACATGAAATTGTCTTAAATGTAAGACATAAATGGTAACTTATGCAGTAAATCTATTCCTTGGTGGTAGCAACTACTCTAGTGTGGGGAGGACTGAAAATCAGCAAATATCAATGAAAAGCTGCTGAGTCTCTACCTTCACATCACAGTTTGATGTTAACCTATTTTTTTTAAATTACTTGTTAAAATAATTTCGTGTTTTTATTTATTTATAAATCCATGAGTCATGGGACTTACTGAATTACAATATTTTTTTAAAAATAATGCACATAATCAATCATGAAACTTATAGAAATCAAAACAGCCAACAATCAAATGAGTAGTGTTTTGATCTATTAGTCTTCTATGCAGGTTATTAGTCTGAGAAACACAAATAATACACACAAAGTGTAAGGATTTTACTTTTTTCTGATTGAAACTTGAACATACTTTAAGCCCTCACAAGGGATAATTTCCTATATTATTGTCACCAAATGATGCTATCTGTTTACGAGTCACTTGACATCAAGCATACGAATACCTACTTCACGACTAATTTGTAAATAACTATAACAACTATTACTATATTTTAATACTGGCACAATGCACTATTTTAGAAGTAATAATAAGGTGCTGTGAATTGGAATTCTTGAATGGACGATTAATAAATTTGTTTCTTAATAGATTATTCAGATTTATTAAGAAACCTTATTAGCCCGTCGAAAACATCGATATTTTATTATTTATCCTTCGTTCTCCTCACTTTAGCGCACAAATAATATGTGAGCGGAGAATCATTCGTACGGCACGAGTGGTATTTTATCCGTATTTATAGAGTTATGTAATTTCGCTGTAGTTCGGTTTTCGGGACATTACAATGTATTATATGCATTATTTTCTACAGGGTATCTCGTTGATGGTGGATACTATTTATAAATGCGTGAGCCCATAACTCATGGGGATTGTCATATTTTACCCTTATAAAAGTCTTATTTTAAATATAGCTGTAATCTCAATTGCAATTCAAATAATTATAATCTAATAGGTTTTATACTATTATTAAATTGAGACGAATATTTTACCAACTGTTATAAGAATTTTCGTAATATTTATGCGAATAAATCCTATACGATATTTTACAAATAAAGATCACTTTACTATTCAATATTCAAAAGGACCAGTAAAAAGTTGTGGGCGCAACGGTCGGCGACGGTTACGATCATGGAGCGTGAAGAGAGGGATAGTTCTACCACCTGTTATTATGTACCGAACGATCTTTAACTCTATCACTGGACACGTAAATTTAGTTTAGAATTGGTATATTATATTTAAATATATATTAATTATTATATATGTGATTCTGGATTGGAATATATTTAAACTTATTTAATTGTTGTAGCAATTTCATTAAGCAACCTCTTAATGAATTTATTTTTTTAGTTAATAGCATTAAGTTAAATATAAATAAATAATATAAATATACTTACACCGATCATCTAGTCCCAAACTAAGCAAAGCTTGTACTATGGATACTAGATAACGGATAAACATACATAAATATTTATATAAACATCCATGACTCAGGAATAAATGTTCATATTCGTCACATAAACATTTACCCGTCGCGGGATTCGAACCCGCAACCGTTGGTTTCGCTGACAGGGTCACTATCCACTACACCAATCGGTCGTCATAGTTAAATCGGAACTAAGGCAATTTAAAGTTGGAAAAGACTATAAAAGTTCTATATAAAGGCTTTCAAAAATACCAATCCAATAAGTAATGCAAAGGTTAAAAATCTCGTGGTAGCTGGACCGTGTTTCATCATAAAAAGGGTTTCAATATGTTTGTAGAAAATTGGGAAAACAATTCCCGTCTGAGGGTGAGTCCAATAGTGCAATTACATTGTATACATGTGTAGTGGAATTTTAATCAAACATCAAATCAGTGAAAGTCTATGGTCTCTGCCTACCCCTACGGGAAACAGGCGGTGGCTTTATGTGTGTATCAAATCACTGGCAAAACCTGTACCGATATTTGACATCTGAATGCGTATTGCATAGGTATAGATATTTGAATTAGGTTTTTTAATTTCTAGATTATTACGTTCTCTAAGAAATTTCATGTTAAATATTATCATTAAAAGTGCTAAGCGTAGATCTACGCTTGAGCAATATTCTTAGATACAGACCTTAGTCCCGTATTAATAAATCGTTCTCAAGATTGCGATGACTTTAAGTTGACGCTTGAGAATCTGTGTGGCATATTAAAACAGTATCAAAAATATAGTATTGAGACTCAATCGCGTACTCAATCTCAAGATCGATTTATTAATATTAATTTATTACAATACTGGGTTGCATAGCTCGAAGAAGCATTATTTCTAGAAAAATCGTATTTCACATGGCTTCCAGATTGAAATTTTATATTTCAGATATTGTTTTTATTTTCTAGATTTTTAGAATGTTTGAAATGGTAATTGTAGAATCTTTTACATAGTTACAAGGGAAAATATCTAATCTGGGAATGAGAACCTAAATTTTATATCAAACGCCTATTGGAGAGATTTCCTGTACATACAGCGCTCTTGTAAAGAAATATCGTTAAATGGATGTCATTGTCAGTCACTGGCATTGTGAATGGCTGGCAATATCACAATAGCATGCGATAACCTTTGCCATTTGCACTGCTTCAAAGGATTAAAATCCTCACTCGGTGAATAAGAGGCATTTAAATCCCTACATTATTATTTAATAAAATTAAAGAATCGCTAAAGGGGTACAATATTGATACAGAGTTAGAAATAACTTTAAATTCTGACAAATTTGTGCAAATAAATAATATTTGTTTTTAAAATTCAGTACATATAGAAAATCACAGAACGTAAAAACTTGTTACTTTCAGAAATGAGATTTCTTATCATTAACCGACTTCAATTAAAAATCAAAGAAGGAGGAGATTCTATGTTCGACTGTATTATTTCATAACTCATAACTCATAACTTAAAGACTGGTCACCGGGAACTATCTTAGAGGTTTGATGATTCAGCAGTGAGTGCACCCTATGGTATGAAAATACAAAAAATAGAGCTCTACTCACTGAATCCGCTGACCCAACGACACTGGTTTGGTGGCATTGATGTCAGCTGTTTTTTTTTTTTGTTAAAAATACTAGTTGTTTTTATGAGAACTGAGCACTGCCGTTCTCTTTGATAACTTAATAAGCCCGCCGACGCTAACCCGCCGCCATCCGCCCAGGTCGGCGGATTTAGTTTCTAGAGTGCTTTAGTATTCGAGAATTATTTCGACTTTATAGCTCCAGCCAATTCTGCGAATTAGACTGACAAACCGACGACCAACAAAGTGATCCTATATTAGTTCCGTTTTTTTCCAAAATGAATTACATAAACAAACAAATATAACGTCATGACCTTTACGCCAAATGGAGTGGTCAGAGATATCCCAAAGAAAATAGTATACAGGTGCAGGGTGAATTTTTCAAGTGGACGTGGATGGCTCAATCCGAAATTATGAGGAATAGCGAAAAGTACTCAAAGGAGTCTCGGGCCCGATTTTGATGAAAACTAATACTGCATCATTGGATTGTTGAAAAATCAATATTCCTAGCCAGGTATCGAATCGAAAGATCCAAACCGTTGATTTTGAAAAAAAAAAACACTGTATTATTACACCATTCGATAGTGTCGCTAATAAGGAACGAATTCTGGGAAGTAATGTCTTTTGAAAATTGATTTTTCAAAAATCCAATGATGCAATTTTAGTTTATATCAAAATCGGGACCGAAACTCCTTTGAGTACTTTTCGCTGTTCCTTATAGTTTCAGATTTGGCAATTCACGTCTAGTTGAAAAATTCACCTGTATATCATCCATAAATTATTGTTTATAATGACAAAGGTGACAACAGATCACATGGGGATGAATTGGGAAAAGGTTTCGCTTGAAAACGTTTTAATTCGTTACAATTTTGAAGAGTGTTAGATCAGGATATGGTTTTTGAGTTTCTGCCCTAGCATATAGAATATTGTTCGTAATTCATAAAATAAAGTCTCCTATTTTAATCAATGCAAATATACTACACAAACGAAGTAACAAAACTAAACTTCAATTGTATTAATCTCATCAATATTTAATAATACTAAGCCGCTTTCAAGAACTTCAGCTTCAAATATTTGCATTATACACATTCGACTCTTTAACTGTTTCACCGGTTAATTCAAGCAATGTTCTTCAAATGGTCGTCGCCGAGTTAAATATCCAATAGAGTACAATAGTATCCATACTCTGTACAAAACAATCATTACAGCTATGTCCCCGGTGTAATATGACAAACACAGAGAATAATCCAACTTCCATCCAGCTAGTTCATCTAAATGCTAAAATTTATAGGTACCTACGAGTATATATTTCTTCGTAGCTCAATCACGGCGAAACGGACGAACGGGTTTCGATGAAATTTTCACATAAATGAATTCCACAGATGTATGTAAATTACATATATTATATAAATAAATTAAAAGTAAGCGAAGCCGCGAGAAAAAAATCTAATAAATAATCGCGTTTCGAATTAGTTGATAATTAGATTTTCATGTTATCACTTTTACGAATGGTTTATACATATGAATAAACATAAGAATGAGATTAAGCGTATAATGGATAATTATTTAACACACAGCTACCATCTTTGAAACAGGAGTAGGTAGGTACTTACTCCACTACTACTGGTCTGATTTCCGTGTCATTGAAGGACGAACAAAATGTTTTTTGCATGATGCGACCCTTTTGTTCGAAAACAGAATTTGGAATAATTGAACGGATGTGTGCTCGTGCGGGTCGAGGCTGTGCAATGCAAAAAAAATAATTTATATGGAGCGGTAAAATGGTAGGTGTTTAGGTAGGTAACCAAAAAAAATAAATAGATTATTTTGTCTCTCTTTCACAATTCACAAGTTTAGACCCGGTCTTTTAAATAGCCCTTTTTCATGCCTAGCTTAGCCAAAGCGCATGGGGAATACTGATCAAACATTTAGAGACCCTTTTCCGAGAATTGATCTTAGTTTCTACATGCACCATCGACTGCTAGAAATAAACGTTAATTAATTGTAACATACAAAGCTGGGCTATTATATTGTGGTGTACTGCGCTAGTAAAGCTGTGGTTTTAGGTACATATAATGAATAGAACCAATCCGTATCTCCCCGTGGGTGTCGTAAAAGGCGACTAAGGGACTTTACAGCATGTTGTTTCAGATATTAAACTCTTAATGGTTGGGACATCCCAACAGTAATGTTTGGGATAGCTCTGACCACCACATTAGGCATAAGGGACGATGGTGACGTTATGTATGTACAACTGATGTATATTGAGGCTCCGTACCTGGCTCTGATCTTAATCTGAGACTGGTAAAATTGACAGGCGGTGACACGGCGCTCTCTAGATAGGCCCTCGTAAAAATACCTCAGGTCCGTGGATAGCAACACCAATGCGAGTGGCAAGGTAGTACAGAGTGTCCAGAGGGGAGTCTGCGGTGTGCCTGATGAGCATATTATATTATGATAATAATAACACTATTCTGTTAGAAATATTTAAATAGTGCATAAAAAATCGCTGCAGTGAGGCAGCTATTTACAGCAGATTTAAACAACATAAAGTTTACGAATCGGAGGTCGCGGGTTCGTACCCCAGCGGGGTACATGTTTAGTACTCTGTTTGGTTGGTGGTAGGGCATTTTAAATGTCCGCCTGGTATGGCCATGTATGTATTGCATTGTTGTGTTCCGGTTGTCAGAGATAAGATGGGGGTTCCTGGTCAGTACATTTCCACCTTCGGCCTCATCTTCACTTAACATCAGGTGTGATTGAGGTCAAGTGCTAACCTGTGCATAAGAAAAAATGAGAAGATGGTAACTTGCTATTCCTCTGCCTCCTTATGACCTTATTATCAAGAAAATTTAGTGGATTATTACATTATGTACAATCTAAATAGGTGTAGCACGAGGTATCAGAATGACTTAATTTTTTCACAAGGATTGTTGAAGGTGCGAAGAAGAAATGGGCGACTTATATCCCGCGAAACACATTTCCATACGAGCGGCAACTGAGAATATGAAATAGACTTTTTGGCATAAATCCCTCACACCAAATGTGCAACATGCAACTCTTTACAAATTACACTAAAAAGTGCCTACTTCTTGGAAAATATGTATCAAAGCGAAAGTTAGAGATATCTTTACTTCATTTACTAGCTTTCTGTCTGCGTCGAATTGCTTGCCACTTTATTTAAAAGTGTCATATTAGCAAGGCTTTCATAAAACAGGATCATATAGAAATAAAGAAAATGGATGAAACAACGTAGAAAGGGATAAATTTAACAAGTTACTATTGTTGTGTACACAAAGTGTACAAAAGTTTCTTTTATATAATTAGTTTTTACCGTAAGGAAAAAAATAGGGCATGAAGGTGGTTTATTTTTTTTCAAAAACGCTCGCGCCGGTGGAGTTTGATATGCGACTAGTGTAACTCATAGGGTTCTTATCATACGCAATTTATTTGGATCTCATATTTTTGACAAGTTTTCTTTATTTATTTCTGAAAATCGTAATTAACTTGAAATCTAATTTCTATTGGTGTTTTTGCGCAGTTGGAGGCAGTCGGTAGGTAGTAGCCAAAGCGAGTTTCGTACAAACATTCAGGTACAATACAGTTTCTGTATTGTGATCTAAATTCACTGTATTTCAAAATTTTGTGTGTTATTTTCTAATTCAGGTTTAACAGACAGGATTCTTGTTTCTTTTTTACTTTTTAATACCAAAACTATAAAACATGTTCCAAAGAGTTCTTACAGCAAAGACGACACGTTACGCTTTAAATAAACTGATAATTAAGGAATCGTTATGTCCAATTTGCCCACCTTTCTCCCAATAAATAGATCATAGAGTACCTATTACGAGCTTATAAAATCATAAGTACGATGCACATCCGGGAAGTGCATCTGGGGTACTGGTGACCTGAAACACAGGCTCACGCTTAGATCAGGCACCAGTCTTCACACGTACTCACCAGCTCCATTACCACCTGTATACCTGTATATAGAAGTATGGTTGTGAAGAAGAAATAAAGTATTATATTCTATAATGTTAAGAATTATCGATTCTACTCCTCAAACGGAACAACTTTTGCTCTACGAGTTTAAAGTAGGTTTAAAATAAAAAACGATGTTCCGCAAAGAAATGTTACGGATACACTTTATTAATTTTTAATCGGGCAATTAAACATTTCTTTTGATAGTTTTCAAAACTTAACTTCAACAGTTAAGGACTAGAATCATAATGCTCAAAAAGATTTTATGTCCGCTTAGAATCGAATACCGGTTCTGGAAGCTCCAAGTTCGTTGACACCTCGTATAAATTAACAAAAGTATGTACGTAACTCAAGGCACGATTGTTCTGACAGCAGACGGGCAAAAAAAGTGTGCTTTACAAGAACCCCCCTTGATTATTCGCTTTTGCTAGATGTAGTGATACTCCTGAAAAGCACCCCGGCCGGAGCTATGAATATTCCCCTTCGTCACGTATCGTCACAATCACAAGACGCAAACGCTACCGTAATCATTACCATAGCAGAGCCCTGTGTTTACCATTTCATCTCTTAGTACCGACATTTCCCCCGGAGTGTTTGCGGAGCACCAATATTACTTATGCTGTCAGAATTTTTCATTTCTGTGCTAGGTAGGAAAAGTGTTGCTTTGAAAACGTAGTCGTTGTGTACTTCGCTCTCGCCGCATTCCGTATTTATTTCTGAGCGTCGCGACAGTATTGAAAGGATTTTATTTGTATTGTTCAGTACGACAAGCCACGAACGGATGTAGGTAACTACCTCCTCAAGCGGGATTGATCCTGACCAATCCAGGGATCATTTGTGCAGTGCATTGTCGACGTCGCTTTATCAAACGTTTAATAGAATCAGACCAACAATTTACTACTACAATGGACTTCAATAAGTGTGGAATCTTTATTCAAACTGAAATTATAGTAGGTATCTCAATATGAGAAGATATTTTACAAAGGTGACCGAGCGGATGTTCCCACAGTAGTATGTAGATATCTGCTAATAAAATTATAAATACTCGTTCTACTAAAATGTTCATAGGTAACCCCGGCCCGACTTTCAGTTATCCCATTGCGCAAGTTTTTTGCTCAACCAAGCTACGTTGATAGACATTAGAACTTTCTTTTCGTCGAGGTCACGTAGCCAATTCGCCAGCGGTGCCTGTCCATTGCAGGGAACATTTAAAGCAATCCCTCAGAAATGATAACCAACCTGACTCAGGCAAGAATTTCACTATATTAGATAATATTGATTGCACTTAGCGTACTCACTCTCGCTTTTGTCGATAGTATCGCTACTGATCGTATCCTTGCCCTTGCCCGTTCTAATCACTTTCGGAGAGGCAGCAAGTTGCCGGTAGATTTCCTCGTTGCCCTACTCTTGCATCTTTCTAGGTAAGAGGTGAAGGGTCTCCTACCGGGCTGTCGTAAGTTTAAACCGATACCGCTCGAACAACAAGTGTTACTGATGTCGCAGAAGCATGTTCGTCTGTGACCTTCATAGTTAGCAACTATGTGATACGAGGGAGATGGTAGTGTTTAAATACTCGCGTAAGTGAAGGATAATGGGCCCACGTACTATGTGACTTTAGCGACTCTGAGCAAAATCGACAAAGTAATATAACGAAACGACGACAAAACAAATATCAGTGTTTCTATTCCTGGTTCTATAAATAACTAATTAATACTAGGCAGAGGACCTATTCTTGCGACTCCTCTATTTTAGTTTTCTATCCAAATTTAGCACTTCTTCGTATTGCTATTGCGCTAGACTTTGCTATTTAATATTTTTTTTTTGTGTTTTTTCCGATTCAATACCTCCTATAGATCAATTCGCAGTATTTGTTCTATGGACTACATTGGAATCACTAGAAGAATTTACTTTTAACTATTTGGTTGTTTTTCGAATTATATAAATTACGAATGTCAGGACGAATTTTGAAGGCGTTAAGAACATAGAGCATTGTTCATTCCTATCTATTAACCTGCTACTAATAGGTATTTCGTGGACAAAAGTCAAAATAGTGATCCCAAATTTGTGTTAGTTATGAAGAAATAATTGAGTTTAGAAACCTTTAGAATATTCTGGAGCTGATCAAGATATTACATAATTTCCATTTATTTAACATATCTTAATCTTATATAAGGGATTGAAAGTTGTTTTCTTTGTTACAGGTAAAATCGAAACAAATGGATGATAGCTACAATGACGTTCTAGAGCCTTCTGAAAAAAAAGCGGAAAATTCAGGATCCACTCACAAAATTCGCCATAATAAAATGGTACACACCCAGATATCTCGTTTAGCACGCAGCCAGGATCAGCTCGATGAATACCAGCAGAGTCTTCAAAGACAAGTCTTAGATGTTCAGCGACGTCTCGATCGCTTCGAAGAACCAAATTGGAATCTCCTCTCAGCTAAAGTAGAAATTCTGGAGTTGGAAACTAAAGTGCTGCGTAATGAAATGAAAAATGTATCCCTAGCAGTTTCAGACTTCGAGAAAGTTCATGCGTCATTGCTAGAACTACGAGAAGATGTAGAGAGCATCGAAAATAAGGCTGATAAGACGATCCCGGAATTTAGAAAGGAAATATCGAAGCTAGATATAAACTTCGCTCAGGTATGTTCTTTAGAAACCTCGCTGAAATGACATGTTTCGCACATCTCACAACCATCACTCACATATGAATACAGGCACTTAGATACATAAAAGCCACTTGCTACGATCCTGATACACCTCCTCGGCTCATCCACTCTCCACAACAATATCGACAGTTTAGAGTTGCGGATTGATTTTTGAGTTTCGCTCGCAACTAGAATTTATACAACCCTTATAGAGAGTTATACAACTTTAAGTATAGTAACAACGTGCCTGCTCTAATTTAATTTTACACGGTGGAAATATGAAATCAATAACCATTCTAAAATAGTCCGCGTTTGGCCATTACGATCTGTTTTAATGGTACATTTATCATAGTTAACAGCAAGCCTAAATATAGCTATAACCTGTCAAGATTAACTAGGTTATACTTTTAGTTTAATAAATCATCAGCATGTCAGCCATTGGTGCGCTGGGGCTTAAATCTCGATAGGTTATTTAAATTCCAGAAATTAAAAAATAAATAATCAAACCCGGAAAATCACACCTAATTTTTAAATCGCTCGGAGACGCTTTCAACTGTTTTATTAAAATACTCCTTTTCGAACTATTGCGGTTTTCATTAAGGGCATGGTTCCATATGAAAAACGGAACCCTTTTACGATCACTTTGTTGGCCGTCTATCTATTTCTCTTCATCAAGGCCACTTCTTAAAAGCATCAAGAATATCAAGTTGAAGTTAATATCGAATCATCTAAATGATCAAAGTGTAAAGCAATAAAAAGATACGACATTTCAATGCGTATTTTCATACTAAATGTCTCATTCACTGAGAGATCATTTAACTAAACCATATAGGGTACCCGGTGGTCTACAAACTTGAAACTAACGATGATAGGTATTTGTGCCACTAGTGAAGGAATAATTATGAAAATAATTAATTTCAATTACGAGACAAGAATTATTTACATTTAGTAACCATCTCCCAGCGAGAGGAGGTTGTGCCCGAACATTTGGGATGTGTGAGGCTGTTGATAAATCATTATCATCAGACCGCGCGCTTCATCTTGTGAAGAGGTTGTTCAGCCTGATCTTGAAAATCTCAAATTTTTTGCATTTCGTAAAAACTGACGCCGTAAATTAATTTGCCTTAGCTTTGTTCGTTTCTTCTATTCCCACCTGTTCTGCTGATCAGTTCTGCCGCCAGAACTACTTTAGCTCACAGTAAAAATAAAACACTACCTAGTCATTTTTTATATGATCAATTATTCATTGATCCATAATCATCACCTCCATCCACACTTCTTCTGATACACCATTAGTAACCGAATGGTTACCTACTGAATTAACTGAAAGTATTTTATTGAATATGTAAACTTACAGTACTATATTAATTCAGTGCTTACAGTCAGTAATCAGCATTAGTCTGAGGGCGAATTGACGAATTCTCTGACGTTACTAATGTGGCACTTTGAAAATCGTTGACGCCGACTAAATACCGAGTATTAAATTGAAAACCTCCTGATTTTACTTTCGTACTAAAATAGAAACCACCGCTCAATTACCGTTTAATTTTTACCTAAATTGGGATAAGCGGAGACAGGATATGTTGACGTTTAATATTTTTAAAACACTAAATGCTTAGCATAGGTCAAATGTAAACAAGTTGATTTAAATTCTGAATTCATTTAAAATATGATGGTTTAACTTCAGTGACCATTCCTTTTTTTTTTAATTAGGAGAGGCAATGTGTCTTGTCGGTTCTTATTTTTCCCAATATTTATTAATTCCCTAATATTTTTCAGCAAATATTGAACTCCTCCAAAAATACTTTATTTCCCAAAATTGCGAATAAGATCCTAATCTGGAGACTGGTTATTTTCTACATGCTCGATTTAATTGGCGTTATACACCGTTGCAGCTTAACGCTCAGGCATCTTACCTCAAGGAAGATCAAGAGAATTTGCGGCAATCAGTAAAAGCCATCGCTGTCAGCGTGAGCAACACCATCGACCGCGCCGAGATGGATCGCCTCACGATGAAGAAGATCAACGACTGCATCGCCGAGCTGAAAACCAGGTCTAAGCAACACTTCTACCGACTCAATGACCATATCCTTAAGGTACGTACTTTTATGTAGCTTAAAACGCAACTTGGGTAACTTGAGATTACCTAAATTGTTCAACACCAGTCTGAACCTAGCACAGGAAGTCAAGTATCTGGGCATAATACTTGACAGTAAGCTTAATTGGCACAGACATATTGACCACAAGCTGGAAAAGGCTTGTATCACCTTTTGGCAATGTAAGAGGCTAATAGGCAAAAACTGGGGTCTTACACCCAAAATCACCCTATGGCTATACACTGCCGTAATCAGACCAATATTAACCTATGGCGCCATAGTTTGGTGGCCCAGAACCGAATTAAGCACTGTTATCAACAAGCTGCAGAAATTCCAAAGACTCGCCTGCTGTGCGGTGACGGGCTGCATGCGCACGACACCGACAGCAGCCTTGGAAGTCCTACTTGGAATATCGCCTCTGGATTTGCATATCCAACAGGAAGCAGCTATGTCAGCCATAAGGCTTAAAAAGTTAAGCTTGTGGCATCACCGCGAGGGACCACACTGTAGAGTGCTTGGAAGATTTGTTGAAATTCAACCTCTCTTCGGGGCACCTTGCGATAGAATCCCCAAGACACAAGTGTTTGGTAGAAGCTACCGAATACAACTACATGAAAGCGAACAAGATCACTCGGGCATCCATGAAGTCCGGATTTATACGGATGGCTCCAAAACCTGCAACGGTAGTGGAGCGGGTGTGTTCTCGTATGATCTAAATATTAATCTATCACTAGCATTAGGAAAGCATAGCTCTATTTTTCAATGTGAATGCATTGCTATTACTAATGCAGCCAATGCGGTCCTTCAGAAAGGGATATCTGATTACAATATCAGAATACTCTCTGACAGTATGGCCGTACTCCGAGCACTAGAGAGTAATACCTTTACCTCTGGGCTGATACAAGAATGTCACCTTGCTCTGGAATGTGCCTCGGTATTAAATCGAGTAACATTACAATGGATAAAGGGGCATAGCGGCTCACTGGGTAATGATGCTGCAGACGAACTAGCCAGGCGGGGCTCGGAGAGCCCAGCCATAGGCCCTGCACCACTTCTGCCCATTCCTTACAGTCAGTTAAGGACATGGATGCGTAAAATTACCCAGGACAAACACAATACCTTATGGACTAATATCACCAGCTGTAGACAGTCAAAGGAGGCGGTATCTTCTCTATCGCCTACACTAACACGACGCCTACTCAGCCTTAACCGTCAGGACCTTAAAATGGTTGTTGGCGTGGTTACTGGCCACTGCCCCCTGAACAAACACTTGTATACAATGAGCTTTACCGACAGCCCTATATGCAGGGGCTGTCTTAATGCTGAGGAAACAGCCGCCCACGTTATCCTGGAGTGCGAGGGAGTGGCATCACAACGGGTACAAATCCTCAAATCGCCGAGGTCGCTCCGAGAGGCCTGTGAACGTCCCAGGAGACTTCTGTGCTTCTGGAAGGAGCTGGGCTGGCTAAGCTAGCTGGCATTCCCACGCATAATGGACCGAATAGGAGTCTAAATGCGGAAAAGGGAGCCCACCATCAAGTATCAAGTATCAAGTAAGGTAGGACGCGGCCACAGTTGAACATAGAGATAAGTTGGGAAATTATAGGTAATAATTATCTCGAATACTTTTCATACTGCAACAAGTCAAATTATGGAGAGACACGATTGTCACACAGGGATCAAGTGTGATACGGATGCTTGATTTGAGATCGTAAATTCGGGATTGGGTTAGTTGGTCTGGTGCAACTTCCATACCAAATAAACGACTTAGACGAGATATACTTAATCCAGACTGAATTCAAACTTGATAGGATACGACAGTCAAGGCAAGACTGTCATCTGCACTGCCTCTTTTCACAAAGACTTCTAAATAACTTCATTGTTTTTGAAGAACTATTTATGGGACTTATATATTTCGGTGACACGATATAGTATAAGTAGTATCAAATATATAAGTCCTAATATAAACTGTGCATATATATGCACAGTTTCTTTGGGATATAAACTATAATCATAGGTATAAGCGGTCTCTGCGATTGAGAATGAGGATTCCAGCAACACTTGATACCAGAATGCTCACTTATCAAATCAAATCAAAAAAATATTTATTTCGTAGGATAAAAATTATCACTTGAAAACGTCACATTTTTTATTTTATTATTAAAGTTTTTCACATTATTGCTCATTCACAAAGCTGATTTCCCAGAGAAGAACGAGCAAGAAACTCAAGGGTTGCTCTTTTAAATAAGTTTGGGTAACAATTATATAATATTGTATAATTAGACTGAATATCGCCGAGCGGTCTATGTCCATGCTTGCTTATCATCCAGATAGTCAGAAATTTTATAATAAATAGCCTTTGGTAAATAATATCTTATAATATTGAAGAACTCTTAAACTACAGTGGCACAATTTTTTTCCTTTGGGCACTATTTCGGCACAGTTTTTGATATTGTCAAAATAGCTGAATTCTACTTTGCGAAATCTAGCATCATGTTCGTCTTCAGAAGCTGTCCAATTTCGTGCTGATAAAGGGCATACGGCCGGAGAAATGGAATAGGGGTGGGTGGTACTGTTTTTCAAAAAGGCTGATAACATCATTGTCTACAAACTGTTTGACACATGGATTACATTACACACATTAAACTAGGTAGGTACATATTGTAGATATGTAATTATGGATTGGTAGATTGTCAAGCACATTATGGATAATTGACCATAGCACTCTCTTCAGCAATATGGTTAATATGTCTACGGAAGAGCTAATATAGGTTTAAGTATGAATATTTTACATTTCATCAAATTCGTGTAGATACTAAATAATTTACATTTTCGGTTCACGTCACGTATTATAAATTAAGGGCAATAACATTATCCATTTGCTTCTGAGATGGAATAAACACTAAGGTAATATAGTTACTTCTCATATTCATTGTAAGTACCTACAACTATTATCATAATAACGAACGCATTCTATTGCTATTTAAAATTCCTTTTCTTAACACGTACTAAGCTACTATCCAACAATTTGCACACTTATAAACAATTATACCCAACGTAGCGTAACTCACATAAACTCTTTTATTTATTTATTGGAAAGTCTTACATTAAAATGTTAAGACATCCAAAAAAACAATAAATATATTTCGGACATTTACACCGGTAATGTAGTCCCAAAAATAAGCAAAGCCTTTAACAGTTTATAAATATTCATAGCTCGGAAATAAATATTCGAATTCATTCTACAAATTGAAGATAGATTCACACCCTATCGGTCGTCAAAATTTATTTTACACAAAATATATAAATTGAAAATGACTGTCGATTAGATATTAGGTACCTATATTCTGGCAGAATATCTACTTACCTAGTATAAATAATTCCATTTCAAAGTAACAATATTAAAAATTAAAATACTTATGAAGCCCTAATAACGTATCCCTCTTAGACTCTACTTACCTACTTAAACATATACCTGTATATTCCGTAACTCTGTACCTACATTTGAACTTGAAGATTAAAGGAAGCCTTCACGTAATTTAGATGATATATTATACGTAGAAATGAGATTGCCTTATAAAGTAAACCTACAACTTAAACGTAGGTTATTGGTTGGTACCATTCATAAAGCTAATTAATTTAGGTGGTGTGAGATTATGTTGATATCTGTCGAATTTTACAAAATACAGGCCGTAGGGCATATTGCAATACATCAATGCAAACAACTACTAAACTCCAAGAAAATTCAGGGGTTTCATAGAGATATTTAAAACATGAACCCCAAAAAATTGACAAAACAATCGACTTCAGTGAGGTTTAATTCTCTATCTCCGGAGTGCGTCATCAGATATTTACCAAGTTTATACGGAACCACCCCTGCGGCGGTCTATTAAATCATGATGCTAAAATACACACTGAAAATGTCAAATAATTGTGCGCAAATAGTGCTAAATAGTTTCCCGAGGGAAAAAATTGTTTAAGAGTTATTTAATATTTTAAGAGTTATTTAATACTTTACCCGACTACGGCGATTTAATTATTCAACGCGTCTGGATGTATCTATCAAATGAGAGGTCTCGACGAAAGAAATTAAATTACTGATAATTATCAATGTAGTTATAAAAAAGGGATAAATTAAAAAAACAAAAAATAAGTAACAAGGTAAAACATATTATAAAAACCCGACTACTGTTATACAACAAAAACAAAAAGATATAACTCCTCTGGAGGCCTATATGAGATCCTCGTAGGATGATTCACTCGAGTTTTTATAATATTTTTTACCTTAAATTTTTCCACTTTTTTCATTTTGTAGGGGACTTTGTACGGCACACGGAAATTTTTCCACTTTGTAGGGCAGAGCTGAAAATACAATAAACCTCTTTGAGGTCTACATACTCGTAGGGATTATGTATCTCTCTGCCCTACAAAGTGAAAAAATTTCCGATGAGTAGAGCATATCATAGATTTTTCATCAATAAAGAAAACAAAGTAATAGTGAATTGAATTCTGGGCGGATGAAACAGCGATGTCAAATATGGGCCCCGCTTGGTACGGGTTTTAACTTAGGCTTTCAGCTCATAATATTGGTAAACTACTCGATAGGTTTGGTTAAAAAAATATTAACGACTTACAAACACCTACCTAACGACACTTGAGTCCTTAGACGAATCTAACGATACAGTCGAGTAAAAAGGAATGAACACAACATCAATGATACTCAAAATACGATGCATAATTTAAGAGATTAGTGAGAGTTAACATTCAGTCAGCCGATTGACATTCCCCACATGACATATTTTGGAATTACTTTCTTGAAATTATCCTTGCATGAAGGTAATAATGGCTGATGTAAGTGTCGGAAATATTTATTTTAGTTCGATTATCGCCCTTTTCAATAAATAGGTTAAGTTCTCTGAAGTAGGTACCTTTTGTATACCACCGTTCTTTATATGTAGTGCCCACTAGTGACATTCTAATGTGAGTGTTTCCGTGCTTCGAAGGCGCGTTAAATAGTTGGCCGAAGTTATTTTTCATTTGAAAGCAGTCGTTAGTCCTTGTAGGCAAGGACGGTTTAAACATACCTACTGATTGAGTCCGCGTGATATTTTATGGTCTACATCCTCTCCCAGTGATGTGTGAAGATGACTCGGCACTTGTAAGGATCTTGAAGATGACCTCTTGTATATTTAATTTTTAATGTTTCTTACAGAGTGAATCCAACACTCGGAATACAAACGGAACGGAGATTATCCCTTTACCCGAATTGATGGGAGAGGTTAAAGAGTTACAGCCGGTGCAGCGTGAATATGAAGATCTCGTCAATCAACTTCCAAGGGATTGCTCAAGTATATCTGGACCAGATGGCACTTACCTAATTCATCCCGGGCACACTCCAGTAGAAACTTGGTGCGTCAACGGCAGCACGATTCTCCAGCGGCGATACAACGGATCTGTAGAGTTTAATAAGAAATACACCGAGTACGCCCATGGTTTCGGAGATGTGCAATCAGAATATTGGCTAGGTCTGGAGTCCATGCACCAGCTTACTATTGATAATTGTTCATCTATGGAAATAGGTATGACGGATATCTATGGTGGCAACTGGTACGCCCAATATGAACACTTTTCTGTGGGAGGTGCAGATTCAGGATATGTTCTTGAGGTTAGCGGATTTAAAGGTAATGCGAGTGACGCATTTGAGTATCAAAATCACATGGAGTTCTCGGCCATCGATCATGATAGAGATATTTCTAACACGCACTGCGCCGGAAATTATGAGGGTGGCTGGTGGTTCTCTCACTGCCAGCACGTGAATATCAACGGAAAATACACTCTCGGCTTGACTTGGTTCGACTCTGACAGGAACGAGTGGATCGCAGTGGCTACTAGTGAAATGCGCATGTACCGCCGACCAGGCTGCTCTTAAGGAGCGTTTTTTCTTACATACAGAGCTTTCATAGCAAGCTATAGTTATATAAATTAAATAATTATTTAAATAATATTGAATCATGCCAAAGATATCACTAGTAAGCGATGTTACGCATTTATAGAAAATTCAATTACACTTTAGTAGGTGAACTCCTTTTAAATTAATACTACCTACAATATAAAAATAGTTCTCACAATGTTTCTTTCTCTTTTTCACATAGAATGTTGTTGTATTTATTTGTTTATAATCAGCGTATTCTTGTATATATGCAAATTAATATTAACTTATTAGTATGACTTTAGTGAATAATATTGCTTTAAAGTAAGCTGGAAATATGTCGCAAGAATCCGGGTATTTCTACAGTATACCTGTACATGTCACTTCTCCACATCAACGGCCATTACTGGACATTTCCCAATTGAATAGTCACGTGCCACATATTTTTAGCTATCAGCCCGTCGATTGACAGTGCTCACGATGGAATTTTCCAGTTCCCGTATTTATATCTATATTATCCATATTAGACGGACGTAATTGAAATAATTGTATCCTATTCTTGTCTAATACAATCCTTTTAAACTAAGACAAAATGTAACGTAATATTTAGAAGGTTAGCCAAACAAAATATAAATGTAATATTGGAGTATGGTTATTCATTTACAAGATCCCTGGGGATAAGCCAGCTTATTAGTCTAAGAGTATTTCTAATTTGCATTGGAATAACGTAGTACTAAAAATAATACGAATTCTCATGAGATTCCTGATTTTTGAGATTTGAATGCATAAGTAATTTGTCTACATGTTGTCCACAGATAACTTCTACTTCACTTACCTAATATGTCCTATGTTTTTCCTTACGGCAAAAAAACTCACCGGTATATAATAGGACTATTAGAATACGGGTCCAGTTTTGAAGAATCTTACAGATTTTTCCACAATTTTGACATATGTATCTTTATTAAAAACACACGTATTAAATATATTAAACAAGTAATCTGATACGAAGTATTATAATCTTCAGTTGGACGAGGGAAAGATTTTAGCAGGTGGCTGGAAACTTGTCTATTACACTAGCTTATGTATGATTCCATAATTTCTAATAAGAGTGTGTGTGTGTGTGTGCATTTCTTTCTTTTCTTTCTATCTTTCTTAATCTTCAGTTCATGCAAACATCTTGAACCGTCTCCGTGGCTCAACAATATAGGGTTTATGAATCGGAGGCCGCGGGTCGATCCCTAGCGGGGTACATGTTTAGTACTCGGTTTGGTTGGTGGTAGGGTATTTTACATGTCTGCTTAGTAAGCTACCTTATCCTTGTCTCCCGCCAAACAGAAATGTTAATAGGATTGTCGTGTTCCAGTTGTCAGAGATAATATAGCCAGTCCTCCAAATAAGATGGGGTTTCCGAGTCAGTATCTTTGGCCTCATCTTCAGTTAACATTAAGTGTGTTTGAGATCAAGTACTAATCCATTGAGCATAAAAACATCCTGAACTTACTCAAATAAATAAAATAGCTTATTTCTTGAAACTATCAATGTTTACAAATTTACTGAGGAGTACCACTGAGGCGGGTCAGTATGCAGAAGTCTTAAGAGGTAACCTTCTTAACCCATCTCCACACCTTCCCACTGCAGCTCTTGTACAGCCAGGATCAACAACGGTACAGCTGAAACCTTTTATTTACTAGGGTTAAAATAAAATGGGAAAAGATGTGAGGATGTCTTACCCACAAACACATAAGGGCCACTCGCTGAATCTGATCCACCCTTCGGAGGAGAGTGCCTCTAGTATCTAACCAAATTGGCCCACCGTAGCGTCGAGTGTACAGAAATGTAGCCTGGTAGATAACAGGACTTCTTCCATTAGGTGGTATATTGGATGGATGGGACCGATTTTAACAGTTCTTTTTTTCATTACACACATTTGTAATGAAAAACCAATAATATTGTTCCATATTTTGGTGAAGATCTGATGCACTCCGGAGATGGAGTCGGTTATTTTGCCAATGTTTGGCGTTTTAATTATTAGTGTTTCGCTAACACCGCGGAAGCTTTTGCCGTCGTGCACTGATGAGTTTTATGAGCAACAAAGTCTAGTCGGTAGAATACACCAGATTAATGAATTAATTTTAAATATTTACCAGAACTCGAAGCGCAGTCATATTCGTTGCGTATCTGTCGCGGTCAGGCCTTGGATGGGTAATCGCTGGTGGCATTTTAATAACAGTGTTTCCGTGCTTTGGAGGGCCTTGTTAAACAGTCGCTCAGGGTTGTTTTCAATTGAAGGCGAATTCGTTAAGCGAAATCGGCGGCGGTCAGAGACAACGTAAAACCACTAACTGTTAGGTGGCCACTGGTTTGACACTTATCCACCAATCCGCACGGGGCCCGCGTGGTGGTATATGGTCTACTCTCTCTAATGAGAGGATCATCCAAATAAGCAAACGTTGGGATTTTAATCAAACATAGCGAAGAACCATCTCGCAATGATTAACTTTCGAAAAGAAAGTTTTTAAATCAGTTCGGCTATTTTGGCGCTACATTACTTCAGACAGACGTGGACATCCAACTTCCTCTTTATGTCAGAAATTAAAAATTTATAAACTGAGTCCAAGATGTTGATCAAAATTTGGAAAATGAAATCCTTTAAATTTTATTCAAATGTGGATCTATTTTAAATTTTAAGCCCTCTAGTCAAAACAGTTCAACACAGCCTTATGCAGTATGTTATATTCGTATCGTACAGTTAGATCAAAACAAATCTTGGCCTCAGTTTATTAATTTTATTTATGCACAACACATATTAACAACTTATTCACGATCACGTCACACCTACAGTGTGTGAAGATGAGCTATTTTTAATTTGGCTTAGCATCCTAGCTTGCATTAAAGTCACGTAGGGTACAGTTTACGTTCAGAGAGAATTATGTTTTATTATTGAACTAGCATGGCACCAAGCTAACGACTAAAACCAAAGTCACAGAAGAACGATGGTCACAATACCATGTTCGAAGATAAATTTATTCTAAGCAGACGCACTTTGATTTCCACACGATGGGGCTTACAGGGCACCATTGTTGCGTATGTCTAGGTATCCACGAATAAGTATTCTTGTCGATCACCAAAATGTTATCATGAAAGTATTTAATATTGTGTACGTACATTTAACTAAAGTTACATACGTATACGTATCATATTTCAAACGCTCGAAGTTCTTTTTCAGGGGTGGCATGCTTTCCTTCCTCCATCGTTAGACTATTGTCGATTTCCATAACATGAAAAGCTATCAGTTATAGTACAATTTTTTACTTAGCAGATAAGATGAGACCCATCAGATGTAAGTGTCAATACCTGTTTATTTTTAAGCATATTAAATCTCAAAATTATACATGAAGTCTTGATAATTTGTTTATCCAAGTTTAAAAAATCCAAAGTAACTTCTCCACATTCAATAATAACCTAGCTACGTCTGTGTGGATGTCATTCATCCGACATTTCCGTAGTATACTCAAAAGGATTATTATCGTCTTCATAATCCATCTCTTCGCTATCTATGCTTGTAAAGGCAATCACAACCAATGGTGGCCGGTCAGTCATGAGGTTCTGAAGTCTTTCAGTACGATTTATTTGAGCTCTTAGCATACTATAAAGCCTTACTTTAGCGTAATGGTAAGTTTTGTTATACACGAAATTTCTAATATCATAGACACTTCCTTTCAAATAAGCTAGTCTCTTATCTATTTCCAAAGGCAGTAAGTCTTCTTCAAAATGGTCATGAACGTTCAACGAAGCTCTGGTCTTTATGAACCAATCAGTTAATATGTAAGCTTTTGTTGCCTCGTATAGTTGAGTGAAGTCAGATTTTGATACATTAAATAATACTTCCGAGTTATGATATATCCACCTGTAATGTGTTTGTACCAAATGTGAATAAAATGCTCGATTTAACAAGACCTACAGCTAAAATTTGTCGAGAACCACTTACTCAAAATAGTAGCGAATGTCAGAATAAATAAGAGGAAGATCATTATTATAGCCGCAACCTAAGCCCCACGATAGGATTCCTAAAAGTTGAGCATCGATCACTAGTGGAGCACCGGGGACTGCAGAACAGGGCATAATAGAATTGGTTTCTCTTGCATTCCCTAAGCACAGCATTCCTGGCTTTAAGTTAAGGTCAAACTGAAATATAATTGAAATAAGTGAGCACTTCTGAAATGAACTTATTAATTTAGTTATTATGTTATGGTTTAAAATTAACTACCACATAATTGGGACTAATGTATTAAGTTTCAGTTTCACCGTATTTATGGAAAATTATGAAATAATAATAAACTGAAATAATCTCCATTTAATCATGGTCAAAGTACACTGACACTAGCATTAAGTTAATACTTAGTTCTAACTCTGCTCTAAGTAAGAAAGTCTCGAGTAAGCAAGAATCAGGGGACATGGGACTTCGATGTTTACCTTACCTTTTATAATATACTTTGTAATCATTGAATATATACGGAATATTTTATTATAACACATATAAATAATTTGTTTTCAATATTAAAACTCCGCAATATTATTATTGGGGCCATGGTGTGTAAAGTCAGTATTAAAAATATTATTTGATAGAGGATCTTAAATATTTTTTTACATAACATTATAGTAACTCACCAAGCGTTTATATTTGTCACAATGCGATTGCGAATTGTTTCCAACATGTAACGAAACAGTTCTCAGCATCGGGTCAAACTTTTCGTCGGGATAATATATGGACGAACGCGGCAGGCACAGCTCACGACCCTTAAAAGGAGCGTAAATTATGTTAAAAATTACTTATCCATCATCAAATATCATCAAATAAATAACTTATTTTTAACATAATTTACGAACTAATATATGTATAATTATATTTATGGTTATGTTTAGATGTTCTTCAGCTATGTTCTCATTTACATATTTTTTTAGTAGTCGATTCTATTATTACATTATATTGCAAGTATTTATATACTAGGACATTAGACATTATTCTTGGAAAGAACAAACAAAAACACAACTTATGCCCCATTAAACGCTCTCTCTTAGACTACGATGAACTTATATTGATAGTTGAGATACTGGTCTGTATTTAAAAAGCATAAAGGAAATAATATTGAGAGTGGGACTCGATCTCAATCTTAAGATAGCTTCACCAATATAGCCCTTAGAGCTATTAGAATCGGTGTCGTAAAGTGGTCAGTGTGAATTGTAGTTGTAGGTACGCTGATTTTCTGTGGAGCACCTGTGACCAACACTGACGTAAAAAATAAAAAAATAAAATTGGATGAATACTCTTACTTTTAGTTATAATATACTTATTAAAGATTAATAACAAAAACATATTGAAACATATGAAATAAAATTGATTTGGTATAAAGTATAAATTACCTACCCACCCGCGCTATCAATATTTTTATTCACAACAGTAAGCAAGTAACGAGAGGGTGAAATGAACGTTAAATACATCACGAATGAGGTAAGTCACACGATAACTACGTTCAAGAAATACGTTTTAAGAGTAGAGTTAAAATTTCTAACCGTGTGCAGCCCTATAATTGGAGGCGGCAAGTTATTCCAGCATTTAGTTTATCGGAAACTTCCTCGAAATGCCACTACTTTAAAAAGTGATAGTACAAATTTATATCCTGAAGCCCTCAATGGGTATGTGATGCAGTCACGCATCCACATCAACTTGCCAACGTCGTCCCTGTGTACGACAATTGACGTGATTTATTAATTTTAAACAAAAGTGAAGCTAAATGCAAATTTCGTCGAAGAGTATTTTGAGAAGATTTGCCTCGTTCAAAAAAGGAGTAACGTCTCTGAGAAATATTAAAGCAAAATCGGGCGCAGGATTTCTGCACTCGTTGGACAAGACTTGCAGTACGTTTTATACAATTTTATACGCACTTACTTTAAAGAAACTCACGAATTCTTATCACTTTTAGTTTGTATAATCAGTTACGTACAGTCTCTACAGCGTGATTTTGAAACCGCAACTCCCCATCCATTTGCAATCCCAAATTATACTAGTTACTAGTAAAGAACGTAATACTGTTGTAAATAGGCCATTATGGGTGTCGATTTGGATGTAAACCAACTAAACTAAAACCAGTTTTAAAGTAGTACTGTCTCTTTCTTTCCTGTGACAGTACGTTGCGACGGCACCATTCTAAAACTAGTTTTATATAGTTTAGTTTAGTAGGTGTAGATCCGAATCGACACCATTATCCTTAAAATTTACCAGTGATGATGAGTTGCAAGCGGCAGTTTTAAGCCATTTTGAAGAAAAAAATTCAGAATAATTTTTCAAAGGTAGGTATAGAACATGTGTTACAATTAGAGGAGACTGTATTGAAAGTAATGTGGGTTTTATTTCATTTCTACTTCTATAAACCCTATTAGACCTGTTTATCTTATTTAGCTTTATTAGACCTATTAGATTGTTATCTGAGTACAAACCACTTTCTCCAATACCTTCGATATATCTACAAAAAAGTATATTAATAGGTCGTAGGTTCTTCGCAACCACAGGATTGGATATTTATATGTAGGTCTGATCAATGCCGTCTTCCGTGCCCTAAGGAAAGATTTGTATTATTGGATAGATTTACAATTGCCGTTATACGGTGCATAATTTCCGGTAGCGTCAGCAAACCATATCTAAAGAGATTTCATCAGCACGCACAGCGTTTGAGCTAAATTCATAATAATCTTGTGCACCACGTCATTGATGCATATAAAACGATGAAACTAATAAAAATATAATCTTGATAATGGCATTTCATCTTTCGCGTATGAATATGAGGTTTCCAGCAACACGTGAATGTTCACGTAAAAATAAATCAACAGTGGCCTTAATTTTGTCCTTTGGGCATTTTCTATTTATAGCACAATTTCTAGACTGAAAGTCAAAATAGCTGATTTCCCCTTTGTTCATTCTAACATCACGCTACGTTTAATTTAGACGAACTATTTTGACAGACGTATTGTTTATTTTTACCGTTAAATCACATCGACCCCATCCGGTGACAAATGCCTTCTGGTCCATGATGGGAAAAGTTGAGAGGTATAATCCTTTTACTGGTTTGGCAGCCGGTCTGGAACAGGTAGGTATTACACATTTCATAGACTCATAGTCAAACCTAATTAACGACCTAAAAAACAAACCTAGGCCCGTATTAATCCCTCCTGAGCAGGTCATCTAAAATGCACAATGTCTAGATAGCAAAATGCCTAAAACGAATGTCTAAAAAGCAAAATGCATGATAAGCTATACCGTCCAAAGATTGAGATGGCCTTAAGTTGACGCTTGAGAATTTGTTGAATATTAAAACAGTAAAAAAAATTGTATTGAGACTGAAATACGATCTCAATCTCAAGATCACTTTATTAATACAACCCCTAATGACTCTTTTACAACACCCTATTTCTTGCTGTCCCATATTAATCAGGCCGGTCACATCACAACCGTCACATTGAGCGCGTTAAATATTACGTATTACGCGTGAAAATAAAAATTTGAAAAGCAAAACTTGGGTTGAAATTAGAGCGTTTTCATGAAACATAGTTAATGTAGGTATGCAAAGAAGTTAGACCAAATTATTTCCTAAATAAAAATATTTCCGATACTTACACCAATGATCTAGTCCCAAACTAAGCAAAGCTTGTGCTATGAATACTAGATAACGGATAAACATAAATAAATATTTATATAAACATCCATGACTCGGAAATAAATATTCGTATTCGTCACACAAACATTTACCCCTCGCAGGATTCGAACGCGCAACTGTTGGTTTCACTGACAGGGTCACTATCCACTACACCAATCGGTCGTTAAATATAAATTAATGTTTGTCAATAAATTATTACTAATAATGATTTATTCATTACCCAGTTTACAATGCATTTGTTAATTTTAATGACTAGAGTTGTGGATAATACATTTTAAGTCATCTAGTATAGTAGACCCCTGACCCCGAAACTAGTTAATCTGTATTATCAGAGACAGGTATATTCCTCAGGTATTGATGACATTATACAAAGTAAAGATGTGGAGATTCTAAGGTATAACCTACTAAATATGAATGAGGTTAAGAAATTACTGTATAGGTGTAAGTTGTGAATTATGTGTGAGTATATAACGATGTATATGGATGGAGGCTATATGCATAATATAATTTAATACTACCACCATCACACTACATACATACCACAATATACTACATCCATAAGCACTAGATTCAGTGAAACGCACCTGAAATTCAAATTCTCAAAGAGCTGAATCATTGCTATGTCTCCCTGTAGGGTGTAAGGGTTAAAGCTCTCGTGTATAATCACTAATACGATTGTCAAGGGGACTGTACCACGGTCCGCGTAATTCTCTCCTACGACAACTTCCAGTTCGTTTAGTGGAACGCTGTAATCATAATTAGGTGCATTACATTTTGATACAGCTCAGCTTAGTCACTGAACACGATTTGCAAAATATACAATGTCCGGCTTTCAGCTTCCCACAAAATCGATCAATAATGACAAATAATAATGACCAATCATTCAAATACATCTAGTAGATTCAAATTTATATATATTCTGTAAATCCAAATGAAAAATGCGAGTGAGCTGGCAGAGCCCCAACACTGGGGATGATGATGATGATTATTTATGTCATTGTTTTGTGTAATCTGTAGTAGCTAAACTTAATTTATTCGAATCTAGCTTTCCGCCCGCGGCTCCGTCCGCGTGAATAAAAGACTTACAAATAAATAAATAATATAAATAAAAGGTATTTATTCACCACAAAGTTACTTTAACAAGTAATTAATTGATAATAATTTAGGTCAAACTGTGATGAAAAGGTTGGGTTTATGAGCTTTTGCCTGTCCAAAGAAAATCTATTTTTATTATTTACTACGGTCCACAGAGTCATTATCCGAAATGTCAAAGTCTCGTCAAAATGTGTAAGTCCATGGGCTAGATATGGAATCAAAAGACTCGTTCAACGATGCGGCATTCTTCGGGGAATAGATATTGTGTGTGTGACCAATCACAATGGTGTTGCAGGTGTTAAAATGCAGTACCTATAGCCGATGTTTAAAAACGGCCCATTTCACCCAAAACTTCATAACGAAACCTGAGCAACGAAATCCGTAAAACTTAGACAATTAAAAAAATATTATTTTAACGTCGAAATGAGCCTCGTTTTCAGACGAGAGCTTTAACATATATTAATGTTCATGAAGGGGAATATCCACATTATGTCAGATGACTAAATTACACATTCCTATTATACGTCTTTTTTTTGTTCCCAACCTGTTAACTTCCAGAACCCAAACCAACAGTTTTTATAAGTAGATCACTAACATAATGATATAAAAAATGCAATTTTTATCAAATCTTCCGAAATGTAACGCTTTAACATTAACAAAGTTAACTTTTTTAGTAACGGATTAGCGATTATCGAAGTTAATTATTGCCCAGCTATGGAATTTTTATAATTGCCTATTATTGATCATACCCTTCGACCCCGAGTTATCCGAGATAAAAGGTACCCTTTACCAGTCCCCCACTAAATGCTTACCCCAAAACCATAATTCAGCTCTCTGTTAAATTTCATCTAAATTCGTGCAGGTGTTATAGCGTAATTGAAGAAAAAACACCAGACTTCGGCATATAATATTTTTGGGAAGATACTGGGTGGCAAATATATACCAAGTTGCCAGAAGTGCATAGTTCAGAGTGTTCCCTGTGTGCGTATGAATGTACAAATCAGGTGTATATAATGTTCATAAGTACTTTATTACTAAAACTTACTCGAACAATGGATGAGCTACGGTAATAATGAGGGACTTCGATATAATTGTTCCAGTTAAAAAGTGGACGTAGTTTCTTCGTATGCTCACCACGTATGGATGTTCCTGAATTGTTACGCGCATCCCTCTAAAAATCTAAAATTTATGTATAGGTATACCTACTTATAATAAATGGATAGATTAACAGGTAGAAGTTTTTTAGAATTATATGGGTTCGCCGCCACGATGTACAGTCAGGTTCAAAAATGCAGTCATACTCGAAGTTTAAATGATAAGATTTTTCGCCTTTATATATAAGACAAGTAGCGAGTACAATTCTTGTGTAGTACGATGAATTAAGGGTATTTTTCTTTAAAGATTGAAAGGTGCTCCAAAAAAAATTAACCGTGTGAACTTGGTTGGACTATGGCTGCAATTTTGAACCTGACTGTACGTATACAGTATTAAAATGACCTTAAGAAACATTGTCTTGGTGACGCGTAGAGAACTGTTTGGGTTGTGGATGCATATCAATACCATAATCATCAATTGCTAATATTCATAAGTAGGTACTACCAATTAAACTAATATCAATTTCACACCTTCCTGTTAAGTAAAGGTAAATCTCCAGGTTTCGGATAAAGCCCGCTTTTGAATACTGGCACTCGTAACTCTACTTCTCTTCCCGGTTCTTCGTAGTCATAATATTGCTCACAAAAACCTCCAGGCACCCATAAACCTATTTTCATTATAATATAATCAATATTATTTACACAAAAGTAATATCAACAATTAAGTAAAATTTAATTTGTAGACTCTGTCTTTACATACTTAATATTAGAATAATTAACTTCATTTCAAACTCATAAAGCTCCTTAACTTATTAGGATTATTGTCTACCGCCATTCAATGTTACACACTAATGTCTATTCATATTAGAACATGATCTAGTTGGTGTTGCTACTAGTTCAATTAAATAAAGTATTTGCGAATCGATCTCTTTAAATAATAGTCGAACAAATTGTGACAGTCAGTTGAAAATTGATTCGAACGCTCAAATTTCTAGGTCTTAGAATTCTTAATTCAACAACGCTTTCACCATAGGAAGATTTGCTTGCTTGAATCTTGTATTCAATCTGCATGCAGATGTGCAAAATATGATTTGTGATACTTTACCTACATATAATTCTGATAATTTAAATATTCCTTAGCGCTATGAAAGCATTTTGCATGAAGCCATTGTATTAATCGAATTTTAAACATGTTGTCATTAATTTAGCTTATTTCGCCGGGCAGACCCTGCAGATTTAAGAGAAAAGAGGCAACAAGATGTATTTAACTTCAATAACTGTAAATAAATACCACCAATCATTCATCAAACATATATCAGGATTGCCTTGCTCTGAAATGAAATGAAATGAAAATGATGAATATAATTTATTTGCAAATGATTTTAGGTATAAACATTAGTTGGTATAATTTCACATAGTTCCAGCAAAATCTGCCTATATACAGGCGTGCAAATATTATTCAAAATTTAATTTTATACATATTTTATGTCAAGCCTACAATATTTAGGAAGTATAATTATGTCAATGTTACATTATATGTTAATTATTATTATTGTCATTATTGTTATTAATTAAGTTTTCGTCAAGATATTCCTTAATTGAATAGTAGCACTTTTTGACCAACCATTCACACAACTTCGATTTAAATATTCGCCCCGATAGGATTCTTAAATCGTCTGGTAGAGCATTAAAAATTTTTGCAGCCATACAATTAACATTTTTTTGTGTAACTGATAATTTAGTCACACGGACCTTTATTTTATCAGTGGGTCTAACACGCAATCGCTCACCATAGTTTGTCGTCAACTGTTTTGGAAAATGATCGGGATGCTCCTTTACAAATACATAGAGTTGTTTTATATATAAGCAAGTTAATGTAAGTAGCTTATATTTTATAAATAGTGGTCTACAGGTATCCATGAAATCGGCGCCACAAAGTGATCTGACGCACTTTTTCTGAATCTTAAAAGCATCATCTATATCGGTGCAATTTCCCCAGATAATTAGGCTATATTGTAAAACTGATGATACATGTGCGTGATATGCCAGTAAGGCGGTTTCAACTGAGGATATCTCACGGAGACGTCTTAGCGCATAAGAATACCTATTTAGACGCTTACACACTGATTCCACGTGAGCTTTCCAACTTAAGTTTTCGTCAATTATTATTCCCAAAAATTTGGTGGAATCTACATTATCTATTGCTTGTCCGTTATTTGTAATATTTAAGCTAATTCTATTTGTTCGGTAAGTGCCAAATTGCATTATTTTTGTTTTATTAATATTTACCTTAAGATTATTTGAGCTCATCCAATTAATAACCTTGTCAACTGTCACATTAATGTCATTTTCAAATTCAATTAAATTAATTTTATTGGCTGTAGTATTAGGCTGTATGAGTATGGTGGTGTCATCAGCAAACAATATGGATTTGTGATTTGTAATATTTGGTAAATCATTTATGTACATTATGAATAATATAGGACCTAATATTGTTCCTTGAGGAACTCCGCACTGGTTTAGTTTGTAGTCTGATTTACATGTAACTCTCTTATGGACATGTTTATGAGTGTTATTTATTTTAGTTGTTTCTACACATTGGTATCTATCACGCAAGTAGCTTAGAAACCAGTCATGTGCTATACCTCTTATTCCGTATTGGTACAATTTATCCAATAATATGTTGTGATCTACAAAGTCGAAAGCTTTGCTCATATCAAAGTATGGGATGGGTTGATGATCGGAGATTGTTAGAAACCCTCAGCCCCATCAATGGTACTCATTGAGAAGCGATAATTATACGTAAAATTAGTAAAAAAGTAAAGTATTTTAAAAATCAAAATCAAAAATCAAAAATGTTTTTATTTCGTAAGTTATAAGAATAACATTTGAAATCGTCATGACATACAGTTATCGCTCATTCACTAGGCAGTCTCCCCAGAGAAGAACGAGCAAGAAACTCCAGGGTTGCTCTTTTTAAATAAGTCAATACAAATACAATTTGAGATACCTAATTGTAAAATTTATGATTCGACAAAGAAAATAAGAATAAAATATACTGGATAATGGCGAGCGGTTCATGTCCACGCATTCTTATCATCCAGATAGTCAGAAATTTTATAATAGCCTTTGGCACATAGTTTCCGTTTAATGGTTGTTTTAAATTTATTTAAAGGCAAATTTTGAATGTCTACCGGAACCTTATTGTAAAAGCGTATACATTGTCCCTTGAATGACTTAGTGACTTTGTGTAAGCGACTGCTATGGACAGCAAGTTTATTTTTATATCTTGTATTAACATTGTGTATTTCACAATTTTTCCTAAACAAATACAGATTCTTTCTTACGTACATTAAGTTTTCGTAAATATATTGCGATGCCAAAGTTAATATATTGATTTCTTGAAATTTATTCCTCAGAGATACTCGGGAGCCTAACTTGTAGATCGCACGAACCGCTCGCTTCTGCAGAACAAAAATACAATTTATGTCCGCGGCATTTCCCCATAACAGAATGCCATAAGCCATTATGCTATGGAAATAGCTGAAGTATACCAGCCTCGCGGTGTCCACGTCGGTTAAATAGCGGATTTTTTTAATAGCGAACACTGCAGAACTGAGACGTTTCGACAACCTTTCGATATGTGGACCCCATTGTAGTCCTTTATCTAACATAATGCCTAGAAATAGAGTAGTGTCCACAAGCTCCAACTCCTCGTTTTTTATTAAAATAGTACTAGCTACCTGTTTGACATTAGGTAGTGAAAATTTTATGCATTTGGTTTTTTTTTCATTAAGAAGTAGGTTATTTGACGTAAACCATTCAACCACCTTAGAGATAGCACTATTCACGTCGTCAAGAGTTTTCTGTCGTCTCCTAACTTTGAAGAGCAAGGAGGTGTCATCAGCAAATATTGTTATCTCATGGTTTCCGTTTATACAATTGGGTAGATCATTAATATATACAAGAAATAAGAATGGCCCGAGAATTGAGCCCTGTGGAACACCTATGCAAACTGGAGACCCTGACGACCTCTTACCATTGACATCAACCCTTTGAACTCGATTACACAAGTACGATTCCAAAAGGTTGAGGGCACGGCCTATAATGCCATAGTAGCGTAATTTCCTGACCAGACCATCATGATGAACGCAGTCAAAGGCCTTGGATAGATCACAGAAAATACCTATCGCATCCTGCGAATCTTCCCATGCTTCAAATATATATTCAATAAGCGCAACACCGGCATCGGTTGTTGAGCGACCCCGTGTGAATCCAAATTGTTTTGAAGTCATTAAATTATTAGTATTGAAGTAAGACAACAATTGATTTAAAATTAGTTTTTCGAAAACTTTACTAAAAGTTGGTAGAATTGAAATGGGTCTAAAATTAGTGGGGTCTGATGTACTACCAGCTTTGAATAATGGAATTACTTTACTTTGTTTCATCAAGTCAGGAAATACACCACTGTCTACACATTTATTAAAGATGCAAGCTAAGTGTGGTGCAATGCAATCAATGATGGAATTAACTATTTTAACAGAAAGACCATAGAGATCAGTGGTTTTTTTCATTTCCAGTGATTTATACGCTTTCATGATGTCATTTGGACTAACATGTCTAAATATTTTCAGTTGCACATTCGGGACATCGCTATTCATTCTGAGTAAAGATTCGGCTACGGTGGGAGATGACTTAAGTGACTTCGTGGTTGTTATTGGAATATCTGTGAAAAACTTTTCAAATGCTTCTGCAACCTCCAAGTCTGTATTAAGGATGCAATCGTTAATTTTTAGTTCCATATTTGAATCGCGAGCCTTAACTTTTCCAGTTTCGCTGTTTATAACTGTCCATGTGGTTTTCACAATGTTTGTACTATTTTTAATTTTGGATTTTATAAAATTTGTCTTTGCTAAGGTGCAAACACGTTTAAATAATTTGGAATATTTTCTTACATAATCAGCAAAAGCTGGACTAGTGTTATATGTCCTTTCATGATAAAGATCATATAACTTCAGGCGACTTTTATGGATTCCCACAGTCGCCCAATCAGTAAATACTAAACCACTATTTATTCTTATAACTTTTTCTTTGAAAATATTTTTGCACTCATTTTCTACCAAAGTGAATAATGAATTATATAATTCATTCGGACTCTCATACATAACATTTGTCAAGTCATACAATTTTGCCATAACATTATGTCTAAATTGCTTGAGCCGACCATCATTTACAGGAACACACATAATATTTCTTTCCAAAGACTTGCTAAGGGGTATGTTAATCGAGACTAATTGACCACAGTGGTCTGATGTTAACTTATTTATAATAGATTTATCACTCAGATCGAAGTTTGCAAAAACATTATCAATACAGGTCGATGAAGTTGGTGTTATTCGAGTTGGCACAGAGAAATTATGAACAAGATTATAACTTAAAAATATAGTTTTAAGTCTATTAGTGAGACTGCTCACTTCTAATAAATTTACATTAAAATCGCCACAAACTACAATAAATTTATTATTGTTACTAATTTTACCTAATGCTTCGTCCATAATTTCCTCGAATAAGTCATAAGATGAACTGGGGGGTCTGTATACGCTCATTACAATAAGCCGCTCAAGCTCTACACAGGCCAACTCAGTAGTTCGCTCAATAGAGAGATTCACTATATCCGAGCGTTCCCGGTGTTTTAATTTATTATTGGTAATAATTAAGGAACCGCCCCGTACCGCTTTATCCCTACTGAACGAACTTGAAACCTGATGATTTTTAAAGCTAAACATGAACTGACCCTGTTTTAACCAATGTTCTGTAATACATAATATATCAATATTGTGACAGTTCATGAATAGCTCAATCTCCAGCTCTTTGCCCAAAATGCCCTGAATATTCTGATGTACTAGGTTTAATTTGTTACTCTTACATTTAGATGAGGGCTCAAATTTTTTACATGAAGGTTGATTTTTATTTAATTTTAACAAATTGCCAGAGTTACCCTCTGTTGTCTTATATATTAATTTAAATAACTTGGAATCGATTCCAAGGATTGTTCAATGTCAGTTGACTGCTCAATAGAAACAGTTGTCGTGTTTGCCAAGGATTTGGCAGAATTAATTATATAATATGATAGCAACTCAGCTATTTGTCGCTTAAAATATCTAGACAGATAGTAATTATCTTTAGTCAAAGTATAACAGTTCTTAATAAATTTATTTGTATCTATTATATGAAATTTATTGTCATGACATGACATGTTATGCAATAGCATATTTAAATTTAAAAATATTAACCTCGTAAATTTCGTTTATTGCCCGTGGTCCAATCGCCGAGTTCTACTGATCGATCCATGGGTAATTTTTTTTGCCTGTGGTTCTATCAATCGGACCGTCATTATAAAAATATAAAATTGTATTGGTACTGGATCTACTGGAATAGTAGTACCAAGGTAAATATTTTTACCCATGGTACTACTATTAACATTATTTAGAAAGTAAAAAATACTTAATTATATGAATAAAATTTATTGAAAACTTTTTTTAAGCAAGACGATCTAAAAAAAAATATTTTGTTTCTTAAAACTACATTGAACTAAAAATATTATGCTTTATAATATCAAAACAGTATCGTTTAATAACATAGCTTGTCCAATGCATGTCCAATATTTATGTGGGTATTTAGCAACTGTAGTTGTATTTGCATAATAAAATATCATTTTGAATTGAATTCCATATTTTATATTTGTAATTACATCTATGTCGGATTTTTGTAAAATTGTCAGGAGCCGTTGGAATGTATTTATTAGCTCAATATTATAAATAAAAACAAAAAATTGGATAGCAACTAAAATATAGGGAAAACTAGTCAGAGATGTAATGACTTGATTGAAATTTAAATACATAACGTTGTAACGAGGTGTACAACCTCTTCTAAATTCCGTCTTCTTTTCGGTAATCTCTTTGGCGTTTTCTTTTTTGGAACATTATTCAAAATTCGGAATTCTAAATTATTTTCAAAAACTAGTCAGTCTGGATGCAACTAGCGAACTGAGACTGTTCTTTCCGTTCTTCCTTTTATTCCTTTTAATTATTATATCATTATTAAGTTTATAAGTGCCTATACCTTCTTCCTGTCCTTCACCTACCTCTTCACCGTTCAGCAGTGGCTGCAGTCCTGGTAGGGGCCTGAATTCTACGACCCTGAACCTCATCCTCTCTACGGCGCCCAATACCTACACGTAATATCTCCAGCAGCTGAGCGTTCGCAGAACCGCGACAACGTGACGACCTTCATCGCAAATGGGGTCGTCAGAGAATTTTCGAACACCCAAACACAATAGGTTTTTTTTCGATTGAAATTTAATTATGTACCTTATTTTTTTTTTTTTTATAATAATAATAATAAATATTTCGGACACTTACACCAATCATCTAGTCCCAAACTAAGCAAAGCTTGTGCTATGGATACTAGATAACGGATAAACATACATAAATATTTATATAAACAAATGATTGAAAAATTATAAACAACGTACTCATTCGATCAATTATTTTTTTATAAATCGAATTACTTTGCATTTATAGTCGGTAGAATAAAGCCTTTTTATTTTATTTTTATTAATATATAAGAGGAACAATTTTTTTTTAAAATTTAATTTAACGACTGTTTAGTAAATAACTATTTAAGTATTTGAAAACCAAAAACCCGATGGCATTTTTTATATTTTGCGGGCGCCATGTTGGATTTTTTACCATAAATATCCTATGTGACGCTGAATCTGTGGAATCGACCGAAACTTTAAATTTTAAAATCGGTTAAGCCGTTTAAGCTACATAGATATCTACAATATATTACCCTCCTTCCTGAGGTGAGCAAAGCCTTCAATAATAAACCTCATATACTTGAAAAAGAAAACATCAAAATAAATATTACTAATACATAGTATATTCACTTAATGAACAGCACACAACAAGTATAAAATAAAACTAGCCTATATAGTCTAGCCTAAATTTATAAGTCAATTAATAAATAAATAGGTGATGCATTTTTGCGATCCTACACTCGCATATTTCACTCGCGACTCCAAAAAGGTCGAAGTACTTACAAGAGTAGAAATTCAAAAATCGGATACCTAGTTCATGCATTATTATATAATTTTATAAGTAAGTAGTATTCACAAGAAACAAAACTGTTCGACATTAAAAATATTTTTCCGGTACTGAATATTAAGAAAAAGTTTGAAATTAACATCATTATGTGGTCGACAAATATTACAGGCTTATCGGTGAAAGTAATCATCAAAAAGCAGGCCTGGGAAGTATAAACGTCGATCTGCACTGGGATACGGGTAACCTGCATCCTGCAAAATAGAGCAGTTAATATAGGTATCAGCACATAATTGATGTGGACCTTGATGTATATTTCGGAAGTATAACCTAATAATAGGTATTAATAATAATAATAAAACCTAACCTATGAAATTGCCGTTCTGCAATACTGGCCATTTCAAATCAAAATAATTTTTGTTTGGCTAAGAATTCAAATTTCAAATTAATTTTATTTTAAAAACATGGAATTCTTTTTCCAAAAGTAGTCATTTGTTTATTGATTAGTGTTACATTTTCATCGCATTTCAATCTTTTTCGTCATCATGGATACGTTAAAAATTCGAGTAATTATGGAATATGAGTACCGTCGTGGCAGCAACGCGGCACAAGCATCACGAAACATCAGCGACGTTTACGGAGCTAACACTACAAACCAACGCACCACCTCTTATTGGTTTGCTCGCTTCCGTTCCGGGAATTTCGACCTGAAAAATGAACCTCGCGGTCGTCCGAAGACTTTGGTCGACAATGACGAATTAAAGGCGATTGTGGAAGCTGATGATACACAATCTACGGCTGAATTAGCAGCAGCTTTCGACGTTAGCCTCAAAACAATATTGGTGCATTTGCGTCAAATTGGCAAGGTAAAAAAGCTTGACAAATGGGTGCCCCACGAACTCAATGATCGCCAGCGCGAAGTACGCGTCGAGACGTGCCTTGCACTGCTCAACAGACACACAAATGAAGGAATTTTGAACCGCATTGTTACCTGCGATGAAAAATGGATTCTGTTTGATAACCGCAAGCGCTCAGCAAGTTGGTTGGATCCTGGTTCAGCACCTAAACAATGCCCTAAACGAAAACTTACCCCTAGAAAAGTGATGGTCTCTGTTTGGTGGTCTAGCGTCGGTGTGATTCATCATAGCTTCTTACCAAACGGGATGAGCATTGTGTACTGTGAAGAACTGAACACAATGATGGAGAATCTGGCACATCTCCAACCAGCATTGGTCAATCGCCCCTCTCCGCTGCTCCTGCACGACAACGCGCGACCTCATACTGCACAGCAGACGGTCTCCAAGTTGCAAGAACTGGGATTGGAAGCTCTCCGTCATCCGCCCTACTCACCAGACCTTGCGCCTACAGAATACTACTTTTTCCAGAATTTGGATAACTCTTTGGCAGGAAAAAAATTCAATACCCGAGAGGCAGTACAAATGCCTTTGAAGAATTTGTTGCCTCCCGTCCAGCTCAATAAACTGCCACTGCATTGGCAAAGATGCATTGATTGCATGGGTGATTGCTTCGATTAATACAAATAAAAAATACATGAAAAAATTCGTTTCAATTTTTTCATACAAAACGGCAATTTCATAGGTAATATTTAAACGGATAATTTGGTTGTGTGTTCATCATATCAGCCACAAAATGTCCACAGTCGAACATAGGGCTCCCCATAGATTTCCAGGACGAGTGTTTGGTCGATCTACATCCACCACGATTTCCCGCAACCTTCATCGGGACGTTCGTTACTTTGTGAGTGGACATCCTACTCTGCGCTTGCTAGTGCGTAGTCTCCACTCAAGAACTTTAATGCTCCATCAGTTATCAGTTCTTCGAGCTATGTGCCCCTGTCACTGTATTTTGAACTGACTAATTCGTTGGGCTATGTAGATGACATTCGTTCTGCTACGATTCTCCTCATTTCTGATTCAATCACGTAGTGAAACGCCGAATATCGTCCTCTTCATATAGGTGACCTTGAGCTACGTACATTACACGAACTACCAGTGCACGACTTTAGACGTACCTACCGCTTACCTATTGTCACTGGTATGCCTCTACTCCTTAGCAAGTGTGGTAGCCTGTTCGTCGCCAGTGGTGGGCGTGGCGACGTGTACGAAGGCGCGCATAGGCCAGGCGGTAGGGCGGGAGCGTTCCATCAGCCCGAGACATGAGGCCCCGCTACCACCGGACGCACTCGCTAGCGGGTGTGTGCTCGATGTGAAAAGCGAGTGAACTGATATCACCTGTCATGCAATTTAGCAGTTAGTCACTAGAATCAAATTGACTCTTAAAGTAGCTTTCATTGTTTCTTTTCGATTTTAACAAAGGACAAATAAAACAAAAATATAAAATGATAGACGTGCGTGAGTAAACCTACACACAGGTTTACTAATTTAATAACGGCATTTGTGTTTCATTTGTCCTTTGTTAAAATCGAAAAGAAACAATGAAAGCTAATACTTCAAGATTACTTAATTCCAGCTATTATTCTGAGGCGATGCGCGCCTTAACGTTTCTTGACATGATTGTTCAGACTCGTTTTAGCTTCCTGGAAGATTGCTAAAAACAGGGGTATTATCGCTTAAAATATTTTTTATTTTTGATGTCTATTGGAATACCAACAACTTTAACAAATTAGGTGACATTAGATAATTCTAGGCCAATAACACCTTAACCACTTACAATTTGGTTAAATTATTCTTGCTTTAGCAATGGCTAATTCAAACTCAAAGCATTTTATTTGAACGTAAGATACATGATATCATTTGTTGAAATGGATGCTAATCAAGCGTGGGCATACGAGTAGACCACTCGAAGATATTCAGTCTAAATAATTAGGCTGTAATTATATTGTATAAACAATATAATATATACACAAAGATATGTTAATAAATAAAAAAAAACAGATAATATCGACTGTGGAAGATAAAGGAGATAAAGTGCCATAGGAGCACCTATACAGGAATTTTTATTATTCAAAACGATAATGATGTAAGAGAAAATTAAAATAATCCAATTTCAATGTTATGTTTGTATTAATTGCTTATACAATATCCTCTGTGTATATTTTTTATTTTAATCATTAATTAATAAATACTTAGTAGAAATTATAATGAAAGACATGCTGTCAGGTAAGAACGGCTCATGTGCAAAAACAATGTACACCTTGTTAATGAATCCGAATTGAGTCAAAACTAGATTAAATTTATAAGTGATGTTTATTTTATGCTACGTAGAAAAAAAATTCAGTCCCCACCTAAAATTATATAACTATAATTTTTGACAAATGTACAGAACTTTCCCTTTTCGCCGTTCAAATGCTCAAATATATCTTTGATGTAAGTATAAAATCAGTATAACAGTGGTAAAATACCCTTGATCGGTGGTGTAACAGGGGGCGGCTCTCAGAGGAAGATATGTCGCCCTCTATACTCCTTGTACGGTAGCCTTGAGACATTCGAAGGAATAACAGCATCGCCAATGTCAATACAGCTGCATATACAAAGAATTCCGTCGCCTAGAAATAAATATATAGTACTTTTCAAAACGTGTCCAAAGAACACCGCACACCAAGAATGGAAAAGAAAGCTCGGTGAAAAATTTTATAAAAAGTTATATGGTCCTAAAAATCTTTCTGAGACTTCATGAAATAATAATACGTAGTTAAAAAAGCAAAAAAAACACGCTAAATTTCCACCGTCCATCTCCTGATCTCCTGGCTCCATCATCAGATCGTCGTCACCAAGTGTAATACATATATTGGACTCGTCAAAACGAATCATAAGAGCCCAAACTCGAGGGGTTTACTAGTAACCACTGAAGAGTTTCACCATCCACCTCCTGGCTCCAATATCATATCAGCTCCAAGATACCAAATTATAGTATTGTCATCAGAATTACATATATTCATTTCGATAAGACAATTTGAAATAAGTCTAAATTAACTTTTAAGATTTGATTGCATTGTTAGTTACAAGTGAAGCTAATGAAAGAGTGTTAAAAAAAATGTTCAATTGGAAGTTCTCCGCATATTACGCTAAATATCAGAATTCATATCATTGTATGTAACAATACATTCGTTATAATATGTCTATTGCGACTACCGTTAACAAACTACACGGTTCTCGAAGACCACTTATTACGAAAATCGGAAAAAAATCGGTCTAACTCGGCTATGGGTCCTTGGGAAAAATTGTTGATATGATTTAGGTTACAGACACGAACTTAATTGGGTTAATTCGATCGAGTGAACACACGGATTTGGATACACGCGTGTCCAACTGGACATAAGCATTATACTTGCATAAAAAGGTCTTAAACGAACCACGTTATATTAATAACTAGCTTTCCGCCCGCGGCTTCGCCTGCATGGAATAGCTTTATATTGGAATTTGTTTATCCCGCAGGAACTACTCACTATAACGGGATAAAAAATTTCCTATGTCAATCCATGGTTTGTTCTACCTATATACTCGTACAAATCAGTTAATCCGTTTCGCCGTATAATTGAGCAAATGACAAACATCCAAACTTGCGCATTTATAATATTAGTTAGATTTATTACAGTAAAATAATATAAGGAAAGAAACCTCAATAAATAAAATCGTTTTATTAATTCAAAATTATTAATATATTTTTGTGGCCATAGAGAATAAAATTCTTACCCGAGACTCAAAGATTTTGGTCTGGGCCACGAGGATAACAATCAGATTACCAAACGCTACCGACACATACCAAGCTGCTATTGTGATAGTCTTCATACTTTTTGGTGCCTGTAAATATATCGAACGTTTCAGTAAATAGGTAAGTATTGTGTTAAGATTTTTAAGGTTCCGTTTCTCATTTTGGAAAAATAGAATCACTTTACGTGTCCTTTCTGTCTTTCTGTCCGTATCAAGGCCCTTTTTCTCAGAAACCCCGGTATCAAATTGAAATGTAAGGTTTGCAGCCTAATAAGTTCAACTTTCTAGTGTCATACAATGAAAAGAGTTACCTATCACCTGACGACCTGTTTGGTGTAGTGGTTAGAAACTCGGCTACTATATCAAATGGTCGCGGGTTCGAATCCCGCTAGGGGCATATGTTTGTATGATGAATACAGACATGTGTTCCCGAGTTATGGATGTTTTTCATTTATACATGTATTTATTTACAAAAAAAAAAATTTTTTGTGTAGTTTATCAACCATCTGGTATCCATAATACAAGCCTAGATGCTTACTGTGGACCTAGATGGCGCTGTGTGTTTGTGCAAAGACATTTATTTATTTATTATTTATTATCACAGGTTCAACTTTTTTATTTCCGAATTTTAATATTTCCTAAACTTAATGCCTATTTTTATCTCCCATAATCCATAAAGTTTAAGTCCAGATTTTTTTATTGGTCCTTTTTTCTTTTTATTGGCCCTTGACCTTTGTGTTGTAATCCAGAAAGACGAATTTCCGACAAAACAACTATTTACATTACCTATAGGGTATTTAACGATACCCTACAATATCGAAATGGGGGCCACAGGGGCCAAGTGAAGGAATAAATATGAAATTCATTAATTAGAAAACCCGTGTGGAATTAATATTATTAGGTCGTCTATAACGAAACAGATATTTAATTTTGTCAATTTAAAAAGTTACCTAAATTGTTTACTATGTAGATACAACCTGTGATACAGTTAAGTAATGTAAGCAGTTTGTTCGATATGTTTAGTTTATAAATAAGAAAAGAAGATAAACCTATATTTTACCTGAGTAAAAGAGAACTCAAGACCAGAGACAGCGAACATAATTTCTGCAACCGAAACCAAGAGGTACTGCGGAACGATCCAGGCGAGGTGCAGTTCGTTCGGAGGGTTAGGAGCATGGAGTACGGCCGTATCTAGTCGGCCCAAACGCTCGCGTAGGCATAGAACGTACACCCCTCCAGCGCGGAGGAACCCCTCCCCTGACCCCGACACTTCACCGCCGGCACTCTCTGCGCGCCATTTAAACCTATAAACAGCCCTAGGCATTAACACATGGTGCAATACTAGAATAGGGCTTTCCCAAAACGCGATTTACTTATCGGCGTATTGTCAGATCTACGAATCCTGGCTACATTGAGTAGTGGCAATCAGACCCTGGGGTGGAGAGACTGTTCCACGTTTCGCTTTAGGTACAGAATTAATATAGTACTAACGTACTTTAAATCTTATAACTAGGTTATAGGTTATATCCGACATTGGTCGGGGAGGGTGGGGTGAAAAGTACCTTGGGTTACTTTGGAACGAAGCGTGCGAATTGTTTCAACTATTAACTTTATTCGATCTTTAGTTAAACGTCGTGCAATTTATTGGCTTATTGTTGATTGTAGAGATATTTAGGTGTTCAAGAGCAATGGTACCAAGTTTTATTTAAAATAATTTTGACAACAGACGACCCACTCCTTAAACCTTAAATACACAGAGGGTGCTTTTCACCAAAACATCGAGAATTTGCTGTTTTCGAGTTCTGCGTCTCAGTAGTCACCTAATAAACTTACAATACATATTCCTAGTCCTTTATATTTATCTCAATTACGATAAAGCTATCCTTGACGGGTTTATGACTTTATGTAATTTGACAAAATTTATCTAAAATAGAAAATGTTTCACATTGCACGCCTATTGAGGTAGATGGCCTTGGTTACAATCAATCCCTTGCTACAAAAATTGTCCCCAAGTTTGTATTGTTCTTTAATTTCTTTTCTATAAATGAATACTAAATTGTTTTAAGACTGTAGACTGTAAGAAGTAATTCATATTACTGAGTTAAGACTAGTATTCATATTATATTTACCTTATTATTATTTAAGATTTGACCTTAGATGTGTTTGTTTATGTTTGTCGTTTTTCGTCGAGAATTAAAAATATAGGTTGGGTTAGGTTAGGTTAGGTTAATAAAACAGTTATTACTAATTAACAGAGGATAAAAAAATTAATTTACATTTTACGCAATAAAAAAGATGTGATTAATTTTATTAAAAATAGTTCTAAACGTTTTTACATAATTGTATATGTGACGCAGTGCAAAAAAACTAAGGCGCGCAGTGTACAAAATTATTCAGGGAACAAAAATGCCGAAAACACTTTTTGGCCCCGAAATCGCAAGCGATTGCAATTGAGGAAGGATAACTACTCATTATTTTAATGAGACATCTAGAGATCGACTTACAAAAGTGCATAATAACCAGCCCTCAAAAGGTTAAAGTCTGTATTGTAGAACCATACTCAAGTCACGAGAAAACAGTTAGTTGTCATTATGTCAGTAGAAATCATTTATGTTGACAGTGAACGGGGTTAGCAATAATGCCTACTCAAACTTGTGAATCGATCTGTATACAATACAGACTTCTAACGGAAAGGATATTTAAATCAGCTGCAATAGAATTAAACTATTAGATAGCTAGGCTATATTTACCCCTACATGTTACTTGCTATAAATACAAATATGTTCTTAGTCGTTCGAGCTGAGGCTGAATTAGTATCTCAGATTATATTAAGTATGTTAATATTTTTGTGATCTGAGATAAGAATATAATGAAACCGATTTTACACTCACTTTCCCGGCTGAAGGCACATGTATGCGGATTCACCTATATGGTCAATTGGTGCATCTGATACATAGTAGATATCATTCAGCCTCTTGTCAGTCTCAATTGCTATGGACACGTTTTTGTTAGGTCCCGTATCGCCTATGTAAACCACTCTACCAAAAAAGGAAAAAAATAGTTTTCATTACAACGAATTTTTAAGCTTTCAACAATTAAAATATGTGCAATATCATTATCTCTGATCCTTATGAACGATAGTATACTTACTTAAGTTTCGGTTTTCCGGTTAAAGATTTTATAAATGGATTTGGATCCATGAAATAGAATGATAATTGGTCGTCCGAGTTTTGTCCGACGACGACGGGCATGAACTGTAATAAAAGTGTATTATAGACAAATTACACTTTTGCCAAACGTTCTCTATAGCGGCCAGTATTTGAATGGGCAAGTAGTGGCTATTTCGTAAGAGTAAATCCGTGCTTCGGAGGACACGCAAAACAGTCAGTCTCCGTTGTTTTCTGGGACGCAACAGTAAAGTTAAATCGGTAACCTAAGGGATGGCTTTGTGACTATCAGATTATAAGCCACTAGAATGATACAAATCCATTAATACGTCCTTAAGGTCATAGCTCATTAGACCCACCCAGCACCTACTCCGCACCGCCTCGCCTCGTGCGGTTAATATTCTTTATATGGACTTATATGGGTATGCGCTCACTACATCAACTCCGTAGCGTCACCGGATCGCCTTAGTCGTAAGCCCTCCACGCGCGGACGGCGAGTGGACCACTCGGTGATAACTCGTTGGTGGCATGCTTACCTTGTGTTGACTGCGCATTGCCAACGCGCGGGTCACGAGTGGACCGCGCACTGCCCGCGAATGTTTTCACGTGTAGACCAAGTGCCAATTGTTAACAGACAGACTACTCGAAAATTCGTAGACCAAGCGACGTCCACTCGTTGACCACGCGGAGTCCACTGGTTGACGACTGCGACGGGCGGTGTGGAGTGGGTGCCGGGTGGGTCTAATGAGCTAAATCCCGACGCGACGACAGATTGGTGTAGCGAGTGGGCATCTACCGCTACACCAATCGGTTGACGGCTGCACGTTCGAATGTCATTGGGGATAAATGATTGTATGATTGATGATATTAAATATAAACATTAAAACACATAATCATTAAAATATATAAATTAAAAAATTATAATGTTCATAATATGCTTAAAAGAAATGTCCATAAAGACCCTTGTCTCAAATATAATGGATTTTTAAGTTATGGATTTTCAAAATCTATATGCATTTATGATTTTAACGAATCGACCTGCAATTACGTTTTCTCTTAATTATACAGGGTGAATTTGAATTCGTGTCATTCTCTCGTGGTGGCGCCACTCTTCATTACGAACAACTTCCCTCGAGGAGCCATAGTCGAATACGATCATAAAATTTTCCATTACCCATACCAAGTAAACCATTCTCAAACCACCTTTAGTGTCCAACAATTGTCCTAATGGTTCCGTAGAGAAAGTTGTTCTTAATCCAGAGTGGAGTCACCAGTAAATAGAAATTACACGAATTAAATTTCACCCTTAGTAAACTGGAAGGAATTGGCATATTTGTCGTGTAATGATTACATGACCCGTATTTATTGAGTTAAATTTCATATTTTTTTAACTAACTCTGAACTAATAGTTCGCGAAGAGGAGGTAAACTGAAACCTGCACAGGAAATTAAGTAAAAATGCAATCAAATATGAATATTTTCTCAACAAGAACGTTACTGGAGTGGCGATACCTTGATTTTTGCTACATAGTAACCTATATTTATATTAGCTCATAATTGCAGTGCGAATATTAGCAAAGAAACGTGAATTACATCGAAGTTTTTGTTTGAGCCCAGATTTTGAGTATATATCTTAGGAACACATAAAAAATTATTGTAGGTTGGAAATAATGAATAGTGGATCGGTGGGAGGTGGGATGACTTCTAAAGGCAAAATCGTAGGGATCGGCTTGTATGGACCCTTCGCCGCTGATCTAGCTAGGTACTGTGTGATGTAGATCTAATTGCTTATTTCAATGTATTCGTAGTCCGTATAATGAATAAGAAATCAATCAATCACCATCCCAGCAACGGTCTTTAGTTCATGCTTGATTACATGCCGCTTCATCACCCTCCCTGCACAGTTAGCGGCGCATCGCGCCGTAATCGCTAGCATCTTATGTGGCAGTGGCGTCATCAACGCTGTCCCATGCTGGGCGACCGGCGCCGTCCCCTCTCCGTGGACTCCCACCTCGACAACGCAACTCAGAGTATTCAATAATACTAGTCCAGTTTGATGGTGGCCTGGCACTTGTAAAGTAGATCTCTGAATAAAACATGAAAAATTAGAGTTTAAAGAGAGGATTCATAATGTTAAACAGGTAATCGGAATTTTTAAGCTTCTCACCTCAATACCAATCTGCAAAATGCCAGCAGATACAAAAGCCATAGCAGCCAAAATACCTCCAAGGAACATTTTGTGCAAGGGTGGTAGTTCAGGCAAGAGAGGCCAGGCTCCTCCTGGGCACAGGGGGATCATTACGAGCACCATGGCCGGATTCATCACTTGTAGTTGATCAGGCATTAAAGTTATGCCAAACACTTCGCTACGAAGTCTCGAAGCTTGAAAAGTCCAACGGGAACCCTAGATACATAGTAGGTAATTATCAATATTTTGAGGTAGGTACTCGTACTAATTTCATGCTAAGTAGTACAAAGTAGATAAATATAGATGATAGTTAATAACGTGTCCAAGGACTACCTATCTATTAGGACCACATAAGGTAGGTAATTGTCACAAGGGCTTTGAGATAAAATAGAAACGTCTCTGTGTGCTTTCAAAAATGATTGCTTAATGTATTTTGTGATATGTACCTGCATTCCGCAACAAAAGTTGCTGAGCAGCAACATTACAAATTCGCAAATCCACGTTATGTTGCAACCACCGCCAGCCGAAAGTAAAGAAAATGAGTTTTATTTTAATAGTCATGAAGCTTGTTTCACTTATGTTTGGCTGCATTTCACTGCAACTCTACTTTTCATGCTTACTATAAATAACTGTTTTAGAAGTTTTGTCCGTGTGTCTAGAATGAAGATTTCAATCGAGTTTTTTGTTTTTTTTTTATGCACAACGGGTTGGTACTTGACCTCAATCACACCTGATGTTAAGTGAAGATGAGGTAGAAGGTGGAAGCTTACTGACCCGGAAACCCCAACACATTTGGGGGACTGGCTATCTTATCTCTGACAACCGGAACACAACAATGCCATTAACATTGCTGTTTGGCGGCAGATTTAGATAAGATGGTGGTAGCTAGCCAGGCGGACATTTAATATGCCCTACTATCAACCAAACCGAGTACTAAATATGTACCCCGCTGGGGATCGAACCCGCGACTTCCGAATCGTAAACCCAATGTTGTTTACTTTGAGCCACGGAGGCGGTTGAGTTTCTCGAATACCAAATATCCAAACGCAAATTTAGCATTTTACGCGTATTATTATATCTAATTGTTGCAATAACCTTACAAAAAAAAAAAAATACGCCCCGAATACAGAACCTCCTCCTTTTTTGAAGTCGTTTAAAAATAAACATAGATAATCGGATTTAATAATAGCAACTATTATTAAATTCGAGACATTTCAAAAAAATTGGTAACAGCGTCGTATCGTGATGGGTATACGTACAGTTATACCCATAGTTAAATTGACTTGCCTTATAAATAAATTTATTTTCTTAGACTTATTAAAGATCTAAGTGAGTAATTATTACGAACCTGTTGATCAAAAAGTGACCAGAATATGGGCACAGGAAGATACAGGTACAATATTGCGCAGACTACTTTCATATCCTCCACTAACTTTTCCCCATACTCATCGATAGAATAGTCCAACCAATGTTCGCGAGGCGGCCCGTCCGCTTTATTATCGTGATGTATACGTTTTTTAAAAGCATACTGAAAAACAAAAATAGATAGGGTAATAAGTAATTTGAGACATTCCTTTGAAGGGATAAACTAGAGATCATTTCCAGTAACTTAAGACATTGTTTAAAATCAAAATAAGTTTTATTTCGTATCTTATAAAAATAAAATTTTTAAGGAAAAGTCCATGGTCACAGAAAAACATACGTACCTACTATGGTTTGATGTTGATAGGAAATAATTCAATGTAGTGACACAACAATAACTTTAATCCGTTAGCGGCCGATTCGATCATTTTATTTTATATATTATGTAAGGGTGGTGATATCTTAAAGCTTACCTGATATCTAATGTTGTAATGGACTACTGATAATGATTTCCATGAACAGTGTGTACTTGTACAGTTGTATTTTCATATATGGGCCGATTTTCATTGTTTAATTTTGTGAAAATGAATTTCTTTACTATAGGGTAAGATTGTCGTGTTTTCTGGACAAAGCGCGGCAACACAATGCATATAATTGACAAATAACTCACGGGCCAGAAATGTTTTCCAAAAATATTGGACCCGAAGGATGAAGAGACGTCGATCCGATCCGACAAGCCATACATTTCCAGTAACGCAATATGTACGTAGGTCACACTAAAAGTTTTACGTAACTTAAAAAAAAAACAACATGTTATAACCAAAACATTATGTTTATTGCTTTTCAAAATACTCTACATTTTAAACATTTTTTCATGCGATCGAACCATTTTTAAAAACAGGAGGACCACAGATCTGAAGGCATGCTTTCTATAGCTGATTGAACGCTATCACTGCCACTTCGGAGTTGGTAAAAGTAAAACCTCTCATCAAATCATTGATTTTGGGGAAAATACAGAAATCACAGGGTGCTAGGTCGGGGCTATGTGCAGGATGGGAGACGAGTTGTACTTTTTCGGAAGCTAAAAATGACTTTGTTGTTTTTGTTGACCGTGTGTGAAGAAACGTTGTCATGATGTAGGAGAAGGCGGTTTTTGGTCGTCTTTCGCGAACTTTTTCTAACACCCTCTTTTGATCTTCAAGTGGAATTGTGCAGATTGGACCCGTAGCTGAGAAAAAAAACGCGATCATTTTTTACCGACGTTTCTCGCCTGCCGCACTTTTGTTGGCCTGTTCTCATTTTCCAACACCCATTCACAAGATTGCTATTTTTTCGGGTTCAAAACAAAAAATCCACGTTTCGTCTCCTGTGACAATGTCATAAACAGGATTAGAATGTCCGTGGTCGTACTTCAGCTCTCCGCTCCGCTGTCAGTTCATGACGGATCCAGCGACAACAAAGTTTCCGGACTTTTAATTCTTCGTGTAAAATTTCTGTATATGGTTCATACAAATGCCCAATAGTCCTCAAATCGTCTCACAGGTAATCCGCGGGTTTTCTACAATTAGCCGCTTAACAGTAGCCACATTATTTTTGTTGACGGCAGTTGAAGGCCGCCCTTCACGAAATTCGTCATGTAAAGAAACCCGACCTCTCTGAAATTCAGCAAACCATCGCCTCACGGTGCTCAAACAATGTGCTTCTCTCCCAAAAGCTTTTTGAAGACGAGCGGCACAGTCTTGCGAAGAGAGAGAGAACTTTTAAAATCATAAAAAATCATCGCTCTAAAATCTTTTCGACTTAATTCCATTTTCGTTGCGTACCTACGTAGAACTTTGATGTGTGATAAAAAACAATTGACAAATGATTTCCCGACAATTTTTTTTTATTACTGTTAGGTATGTAAATGGGCGGCGCCACCAACGGTGACGTTCCTTACAATAAACCAGTGTGAATCCAACACCCGGTCGTTTTAGTTGTCTCCCTTGTCACCGACGTAACAATTACTATGAAGGTTGCAAGTCGTATCAAAAAATATAACATTCGAAATTCAAATAGTTCCGATTAGCTAGAAGTGCTAAACTTTTAGTGTGCCCCATGTATTAGTATCTTTTAAACATTATTAATAAGGTATTTCAACAGTTTAGAGGCTAGGTACTACAAGATCTATAATATGATATAACTGGGTAGATCCAACGCTCCGTATGCGACGTAGGTAAATAGTCGGTGCTTGATTGTGAGGCTGATGTGGGTAAGTCAATTAAGAATGCATCAACATTTTATAGATGCCTACTGCTGGCACCTGCTGGACAAGTAGGTACCTATGGCATAAGCTAAACTTATTCTTACTCACCCATGCACATGACGCAAATTTCAATGTAACATTATCACGAGGCTCTTTTATTCTATACCAAGGCTTCCCCGTCACGAATATCACTAAAAATTTAAAAAGATCATCAGTTTTGTCGATACCGCTTTCCTACTACGATCGGTTATATAGTAGTTCCCTACGGAACCGTTACGGTCACGTTTTAAAAGCAAAACTAAGAATAGAATCGGCGGTTAATACCAATCGAAATAAGTACAAGAAGAGCCGGAAAGCCAAATCCGAGAGCATAGCAGGCATCATCCCCGAAGCACATGACGCTCCTGCGCAGAGCAGGTGTCACTACCATTCCCATGAACCCACCAAGGTTCACAGTGCAGTAAAATGTTGAAAAGAAGCGCTGCAATCTCTGATTCTCTTCGGGGAGACGGAACTGACAAAAAAAGGAAAACTTTCTACATTATAACAGGCTAGCTATTCGTCCGCGGCTTCGTCAGCGTCGAATTACTTTATCGCGGACTTCATTCAAGATGAAAAATATCGATATTAGAGAAGCATTCGTAAAATTGTATAAATGAAAATGAACGAAACAATGAAGACAGAGAAAATTTACAAATTCTATTGATGCATCGGTACACAAAGTCCCTTCTGTAATTAATGTTATTGACACCCCGCAAAATATATATTTGCGAAAGCTCTGCCTGTCCATTTGTTATTTATTCAAGACTAAATCTCTGTAACGATTGTATTGGCCTGGTACCTGGCGAAGGATATAGACTAAGTACGTTTCATATAGAAGAAAGTAATCACAAGCTTGCGAAGCCTCGAGCGGAAAGCTACAGTTTATGTACCTATCTAACTTCCAACTAGTCTGAGAAAATTTCAATGTTTGTTTGCTTATTGCTCAATCACGGCGAAAGGATTGAAAGGAATAGATGAAATTTGATACACAGGTAAACTATGTTCTGGAATGACACATAGGATAGGGTGAGGTGGTCATAGATGAACCACCTAATTTTCAATCCCATGTAACCTTTTCTAGGAAAGAGCATATCAAAAAAAAAAGAAAAAGAGTAATAAGCCTGTTAGGGATTGCAATTGCTGGATCCAGCGTACAGCAATCCAGCTGGATCCAGCGCCTTTTTAAACATGCTGGATCCAGCATACATCTTGATCCAGCGATGCGGATCCGCAAACGTATTTTCTATTGTTTAGTTTTGAGTTGCAGCCATTTTCGAATCGGCGCGGCAACGTTGCCGTTCTGTCACCATAGCACGTGCCGCATGAAAGGCAACGCCGCCCGCCCCCTTTCCCCCTTACCAACTGTACCGCTTATGTTTGTTTATTTTATAAATCAAAGACAGTTGATGAGTTGAATAACTGCTCTCGTCTCGATAGAAAGTGTCTTTGTGTCACTAAAGTGCATATGAAGTGCGTGTTGGTTGTTGTTTGAGAGACTTGTTTAAAAGAGAGAAGGAGAACTTTAATAAACAAAAGCCAAGTGGTCAATTAGATTACGAAAAGATCCTGAAAAAAGAAATGAGCGTTTATGAGAGCGAAAGAGTGCGAGGTGAACATTTATCAATGGTTTATGAGTATTCAATGACCTTAAAACCGACCAGTGTAGAGGCCGAAAGGGCATTTTCAGCAGCTGGCTACATATGCAGTTCTGTGCGAAGCAGGTTGGGAGATAAGACTATAGATAAAATTTGTTTTCTAAGGTCTTACTTTCAGAGAATTCAAAAAAAGAAGTAGTCTCTTATCGTCAGACTTTAAACTGCTTAATTATTAAGGATTAACGAGCGGAGAGAAGATTATTTCAAAGCTTTTTTTGTTTGATACAAAAATACTATTGAAAATTAAAATAGTGTTATTGTTACGGTCCTTTTTTAAAAGAATGTTAATTAAGTTAATTTTAAAAGAATTTGTGAGACTGATTGCTACTGATTAGCCGTCCTATCATTAAACATAAGCGTAATTAATAAGATAGTGCTTACTTAGAAACATTATCTTAAATGTTATATGAATATAAGGTTATATGTTTGTTATTTAATTTTATGTTGATTATTTTGATCTCAAATTATTGAAAAACCAAAGCAAATTAATATAAGATATCACCAAATGAGTGGAAGATTTCAAAGATTATCGTAAGAAGTACAAATTAATAAAAAAAGTCTTAAAAATGTCGTCTTTTTATTTTCGTTCCACGTTTTGCTGGATCCGCGCTGGATCCAGCTGGATTCAGGTCAATCCAGCAAAAATTCCGCTGGATTGAAAACGCCGCTGGATTGCAATCCCTAAAGCCTGTTTATCTGACTTTAAAAATATTATTCTTATTACTGTATAACTTCTTCCAGAGTTTGTTTATTTGTGCCTTTTTTTAAAAATGGGAAGTGGTTCATCGAGTACTCCCAAGGGTACTAATTGAATCGGTGGGGGTGCCCCACTTGATCCCACGGTGGTACTATTTGAATAGGCAGTGGCAACAGTGGTTCTTCTTGAACATAGTCGTATTCATCTACAATAAAGAAAAGCGGGATATAGTATGTTACGATGGGAGTAAACGTCAAATTAAAATAAATAACTTTTCGTTATAATCAAACAGGCATCCGAAATTATAAAAACACCTTATTAAATGGTTTATTGAATCAACTTTAAATCGCATAACATTGACATCAATTATGCAAACATTATAGACTCAGAAAATTTCAAGTTTAGCCTTATTTCGTATTTTTTTCGATTGTAATCACAGATTCAGGATATCTTCATTGTGTCGTAAGTATGGCAGCCTTTATCGCGAGGAACGGAGCTTCCTCTTTTGTTCCGCCCAATGCTAAAACAATTTAAATAGGATGCACATATGTATCTACATATTAAATCCAGTTTCAGTTACATACTTAAATTAATAAAATAAATCGTTATTAAGATACAAATATGTATATAAAATTGTGTCTGTTACTTTGTCTCACGATGAAACTGAGAAATGAAGAAAATGAGGATAGTTGGAGGGTTGGAGCTGATTAAACTACTTTTTACCATGGGAGAATTCTTCTTCCACATTTTTAGCTAAAGCGCACTAATTGAACCGTGATTCATCATTGACTCCCCTCAACTGGTTCACTTTGGACCACCTCTATTTTTATGTTTTAAAGTTATATGTTCCGGCGGCTATTCAAAATATTTCAAAGATAGCTCAAAACTTAAGTCTAACACTACATCACATTCATATTCTAGCAACAGGCATTCAATTAAAACTATTAAGAAAATTGTACTTACTTATGTTTACTTTTGTCAATAAAAAACACAAAATTCAAAATCACGGGCGTGTCACCGAGCGCAGCTTACCATCGACTGGAGAGGGCCACGGTACTAGAAACGCGCGCATTTTTTAATATCGTACGGAGCGGAAACGTTGCTAGCTGCCGCAATTTCTGTGATTCATTTAGTACACGTGGTTCATCTATGGCCTCCTCACCCTACCTATGTTACGTTGGTACTATAATTAATTCTGTGCCTTACGTTTTATCTGGCTAAAGTGAAGTTCTCACAGGATAAACAAGTGAAATTTATGAACGCAATTTACCCTAGATTTACATTATCTATTATATACTTATCGATACGTCTATATATTCCACATTATCTATGTTAATATATCCAATTCCATTAAATAATATTGTAAATGCGAAAGGTTGGATGAGCGGATTTGGAAGATATTAGGTACCTAAACGTGTGGAAATGCCACTATTTTCTATGAGATAAACAAATGAAACATAATGAATAAAACTTATTCTATCTATAGGTAATACTACCAATCTATAGATAACTATACAGGGTGAATTTGAATTTGTGTAATTCCCATTAACGGTGACGCCACTCTTGATTACAAACAACTTTCCCTAAGGAACCATAATGGAATTCGATCAAAACATTTTCGATTACCCATACAAAGTAAACCATTCTGAAACCACGTTTTGTACTTACCTATTACAATTTTTGGGTGTGGTTCCTAGTGAAAAGTTGTTCTTAATCAGGAGTGGAATCACCAGTAAACAGCATTTAAAGTTCACTCTTGTATCTACAAAACGAAAGCAACTCGACATGGAATTCAGCTAACACCAGACATGCTTATCGCGTAAATAATCATCAATCCGATTCCGATTCTCACGTAGCTACTCGACATTTTTCTGTCGGACTTTGGCGTGCCTATCTCTTTCACTCTTATATTGTAAAAGTAGTGTAGTATAAAAGTGACAAACGATGCTTTGTTAAACTCTTACAAGTTCTGGTATTTTATTGTAAAAATTGTGTCCCATAAAAGATTATGCTGACCTTGCCAAGTCCAAATTGGGGAATTTCAATTTTATTCTTTCTATAGTAAGTATACTTTCTTTTATAGCGAAGATGATGTTTGCGCTGGACAAATCTTCGATCTCCTCCATTAAATAGGAAACTGAGAATATCCGGAAACTGAGGGCAAGATTACAGTTCCACCTACTTTGCCTCAGTTGTGTCGACCGTTAACGATCTAATAACCCGAATATACCCGGATGTCCACAAGATACAACAGCAAATCCACGGGATGGCTGTGTGAACGTGTGTGAATTCCGACGTCTAAGATCGGTAGGCTTCTATTATTAATGACCTTTGTTAAAGTCATTCGAAGGTGCCCAATACCAACACAAATCTGTGGACACTGTAGTGCATATGTTTAATGCGTGGAGTTCCTAAATACGTTTAACCCACTTGATCTATCGCCTCACACTTTTATCCTCAAAATAGGAGCTCCAGTAATGCTACTGAGAAATCTAAAGCGTGTCGCAGCCTCACCTACATAAAATACGTGGTACAGCCAATTGTATGTATTGTATGTATTGGCTGTCTTAGAGGTGAATCTCGGATACCTATCTCTTATATGGTCGGAGTACCTACCCATTCGAGTTTAAAAGGTTGCAATTCCCGGTTAGGTCTGTATTGCAATGACGATTTATAATTCTCAGCGTCAGTCATTGAAAACAGCAGGAATTGATCTTAGGGGGATTGCTTCCCACACGGCCACGGACTTTTTGTCGGCCGCACTGTTCCATCCTGCCGGACATGATTGTCCAATTTGGATTTTATGTCTAGCCTACAAAAAGTCCGTCATCTGCGATTCCTCTTTTCACAAAAACATCTAAATAACTTTGACGTTTTCGAAGCACTATTTATGTGACTTGTATTTTACGATCGCACTATATATGCATAATTTTTGGGGACATAAATTATAATCATATGTATGAGAATGAAGATTTTCGCAACACGTGATGCCAGAATGCCCATGTGAAATATTGAATAACTCTAATTACAGTAGCAATATTTTTTTTCCTTTGGGCACTATTTCAGTAGTTTTTTTCCCATTTTGCGTATTGTGGCATCACGTAATGGTATTTGTAGCTACTAATAGTAAATATTAATGAATAAAACCTGATCTCCCCCAAAGGCCGCAACGCAGGGCTTGATACCACCAGTGCCCGTAGCTATTAAAGCCAGGCCTATCATTGACGTGGTACTGTAGACAATAAAAAAAGTTAATTATTATAAGATTACGCGCCATACATACCTGTATCAAGAAGCATCCGTAGCTATTTTATTACAGAACGCAGGTACGGACCACATTGTGAAGAAACCTGTCACAGTAGATACCAAAAATGTTCATCAGTGGACGTCATGTGGCTGAGATAGTGATGATGAAGACACAGTTTTGTCATCCATCATGTTAGAATGTTTACAATGTAGCAGTTAAAAAGTTTTTTAATTCTTTAATCTACCCTTTCTCTTTATTTTTTCTCACTGGTCATTATTATATAGGTGGTATTAATTCGAGCTTTATATATAATTCTTGTCTATTTTATTGTTTTACTAAATTTTTTGTCATTTTTATTATTTATTTATAAGGTATTATTTTTATTATGTAGCATCCCACTCTCTCAAACGTCTCCAAAGCTTTTAAGATCATTCTTGTGCAATCTCTTATCTTCCCAATATTCGACTACGCCGACTCTTGCTACTTGGACGCCACCGAGGAGCTTCTTAACAAACTTGAACGTCTCCAAAACTTGTGCATACGGTTCATATTCGGACTGCGCAAGTACGACCATGTGTCCCATCTTCGTTCGCAGCTCAAGTGGCTCCCGATTCGTCTTCGTAGGAATGCTCATGTCGTCTCTCTTCTCTATAAAATCTTGCATAATCCTTCTTCCCCTTCTTATTTGCGTGAGCGCTTTTCTTTTTCGCGGCCACAGGATGAGCCCTGCCGTTCTAATGTCAGGACTCTGCTGTGTATCCCTTCTCACCGCTCAGACTTCTACTCACATTCTTTCACTGTGCATGCTGCCAGGCTGTGGAATTCTCTTCCTCACACTATCCGTGCCAGTCCATCGATCGCTGTCTTTAGGAAAAGAGTTAAGGAACATTTGGGGTGCGACGCAAACGCTCATCACACCACCTGGGGGAGCACGGACGTCAACGATAGGGGTGAGTTGTTAAACGACTTTCTGCTAACCAACTCTTTAGAACTTCTCAACAGAGGCTGCACTCCAACCTTCGTGACAAAAGCCCGACAAGAAGTCCTCGACATCACCGTCGCCTCTGAAAACCTATCCAGGCACATGCAAGACTGGAGGGTAAGTAATGAAGCATCCATGTCTGACCACAGTCACATCTGTTACAACCTAAAGGCCGCCTTGGCCTACAACAGTGTATGTTTTAGAAACCCAAGGTGTACCGCCTGGGATATCTACTGTGACAAACTAAGGTGGAACCTGGAAACGTTTCCAAACAGTATGAAATCCATTGAGAGCCTTGAACTAGCAGTGGCGACAACTTCAGAAGGTATCAAATCTGCCTATGAAGAAAGCTGCCCTCTAAAAACAAGGACCTCTAAGCGTAAAGTTCCCTGGTGGAACTCTAAGCTGAAAAAGCTAAGAGAGAAAACCAGAAGACTGTTCAACAAGGCTAAAAAGACTTTCGAATGGGAGGTCTACAGGAAAGCCTTGACTGAATACAACAAGGAGATTAGGAGGGCTAAGAGAGAATCATGGAGGAAAATCTGCGAGGAAGTCAATAGTACGCCTCAAGGAGCCAGAATCCACAAAATTCTTTCGAAAACCCAGCCTACACCAGTAGGTCTATTAAAGAGACCAGACGGCTCCTTCACTACCAACGAAGGAGAAACGTTGGAACTGTTGGTATCGACATACTTTCCTGGGGCTCTACGCCCTGCAATCTAGCAAGCCCGAACGGATGAGCATTCCACATAGACCTCGCAACGAGGACTGGAGCACTGCCGCCAGGGTGATCAGACCAGGACAAGTGAGGTGGCCTATCAACTCTTTCAAACCGTACAAATCCGCCGGGGTCGACGGAATCCTGCCGGTCCTGCTACAAAAAGGTGCGGACATCTTACTGCCCTATCTGGTGAAAATCTTCAGAGCGAGTTACGCCTTTGGATACTTACCAGAACAGTGGACCTCTGCCAAGGTCATCTTCATACCTAAGGCTGGTAAGAAGGACTACGCAGCACCCAAGTCCTTCAGACCGATAAGTCTTACCTCCTTCCTCCTAAAGACTCTGGAGAAAGTGCTGGACAGGTATATCAGAGATGGGGTACTGATTGAACGACCCATACACAACAACCAACATGCCTACTGTAGAGGTAAATCTACGGAAACCGCCCTTCTAAACCTGACTGACAGGGTAGAAAAGGCATTGGACAATAAAGAAATCGCACTATGCGCTTTTCTAGATATTGAGGGAGCCTTCGACAACACGCCCATCCGGACACTGATGAAGGGCCTTGCTCACAAGTCAGTGGACCCCACCACTAGTAGATGGGTGCTACATGGAGCCCAGCTTGAAGTCGCAAACATCAGAGGTTGTCCCCAAGGTGGTGTCCTATCACCCCTCCTATGGACCCTCGCCGTAGATGAGTTGTTGCATAAGTTGGCGGAACTTCGCATAGACTCCGAAGGCTTCGCGGACGACCTGGTGATCACTATACGAGGCAACTGCCAAAGTAAGGTTCATTAAATTAATGATCGAATTCTAACTTCACAATTAGAAGTTGCAGAAGCTTTTGAAAAATTCTTTACTGATATCCCAATATTAACTACAAATTCTCTGAATTCATGTCCCACACTCGCTGAATCGCTACTTAAACAAAATGTGGAGATTTGTGACTCCCATTTTAAATTTAATCATGTAAGTCCTATAGACATCTTAAAAGCATTTCGTTCTTTAGACAAGAAAAAAACTGCCGACCTTCACGGTTTATCAGTAAAAATTATTAGTGCCGTAATTGATTGTATTTCACCACACTTAGCTTATATCTTTAATAAATGTACTGATGATGGCATATTTCCTGATCTCATGAAGCACAGTAAAGTCATACCTTTATTTAAAGCCGGTAGTACATCAGACCCCTCTAATTTTAGACCTATTTCAATACTACCGACTCTCAGCAAAATCTTTGAAAAAATTATATTAAATCAGATATCGAGTTATTTTTACAGTAACAATCTAATGTCATATAAACAATTCGGTTTTACAAGGGGCCGCTCGACAACCGATGCAGGTGTCGAGCTCTTACAATATATTTTTGAGGCTTGGGAAGATGCGCGGGATGCAATAGGAGTATTTTGCGACTTGTCCAAGGCCTTTGATTGCGTTCATCACGACACTTTAATCAGGAAATTACGTCATTATGGTGTAACCGGCCGAGCTCTCGACCTTCTGAATTCTTATTTGAGTAACCGAGTTCAGAGGGTTGATATCAGTGGTAATACATCGTCAGGGTCGACAGTCTGTATGGGCGTCCCACAAGGCTCCATTCTCGGACCATTTTTGTTTTTGGTTTACATAAATGACTTGCCAAACCTTGTAAACGATAAACATGAAATAGTATTGTTTGCTGACGATACCTCTGTAATGTTTAAAGTAAATAGACTAAAATTAAATTATGACGACGTGAACAATGCTATTTCTCAAATAGTAGAATGGTTTACGGCAAATAATTTGTTACTGAATGAGAAAAAAACTAAATGTGTAAAATTTGTACTGCCTAATGTCAGGGAGGTGCCCACAAATATAATGATAAAAAATGTCACTCTAGACCTTGTTGAGTCCACTGTATTTTTGGGCATTACTTTGGACGCCAAATTACAATGGGGTCCTCATATCCATAAATTGGCGAAGAAGCTCAGCTCTGCAGCGTATGCAGTCAAAAAAATTAGACAAATATCGGACGTAAATACTGCTAGATTAGTATATTTTAGTTATTTCCATAGCCTGATGTCTTACGGTATCTTGCTGTGGGGAAATGCCGCGGAAATCAATACAATCTTTGTTTTACAAAAACGAGCCGTTCGCGCAATTTATCAATTGAGACCTGCAGTGTCACTTAGAGATAGATTTAAAGAGTATAATATTCTAACCTTTTCGTCACAGTACATTTTTGAAAATCTAATACATGTCAAAAAAAATATAGCATCATTTAGGAAAAATAGTGATAAACATGATGTCAATACAAGAAATAAAGATAAACTGGCAGGTCACATAAGTCGCCTCCACAAAGTCAGTAATTCATTCAAAGGGTTATGTATACGCTTTTTCAATAAAGTTCCTGTTGATATACAAAATCTTCCTTTCAATAAATTTAAAGATACTATAAAACAGAAACTTATTAAGAAAGCATATTATAAAATATCAGATTATTTAGATGATAAACAATCATGGACATAACCAGCCCGTTCGCATAACCAGGCTATTTCACAATTAATAATGAAATATTATAATATAAAATAATAATTTTGTAATATAAAAACCTTTTTTTAAAAAGAGCGACCTCTCGAGTTTCTTGCTTGTTCTTCTCAGGGGAAAATTGCCTTTTGAACAAGCAGTAGCCTTAAAAATGTAAAATCTGACTATTTTAAGTGTACCCTGTGTACCTACAAAATAAAGCATTTTTTTGATTTTGATTTTGATTTTGTACTATCTCGTACCTTATGCAAAAAGCACTCGACACGATCAGTCGATGGTGCAGGGAGAACAGCCTATCTATAAACGCCGATAAAACTGTTATCGTGCCCTTTACCAGGAAGCGGAAGCTAGACCGATTGGCTCCCTCCCGCCTGGACGGCACAACCATTCCGTTCTCCGCTGAGGTCAAGTATCTGGGTATAATTTTTGACCAGAAACTGACCTGGAACAGCCACCTGAACGGAGTCTTGCGAAAGGCTAAAACAGCCCTATGCACATGCAGTCGTCTGGCAGGACTAAAATGGGGTCTCAATCCCAAAATCGTCCTATGGCTCTACACAGCCATTGTGAGGCCAATGGTAACGTATGCCTCAGTAGTTTGGCACAGCAAGACCACCCAGACGACTACAATCTCTAAACTTAACAGCCTACAAAGAACTGCTTGTTTGATAGCCACGGGAGCCATGTCGACCTCACTCCCGGAGCTCTAAACGCATTGCTCGACCTTCCACCCCTACACCTCTTTATCCAGAGCGAAGTCGGTGCTAGCATGCTAAGAGTATTGAACCATTCGAGGAAGAACTGGCTCTCCCAGTCACTGAGAACTCTCCAAAGCTCGGTACTGGAGGACCGAATTCAAGGCATGGTGACCGACGCTATGATTCCTAAGTACTAATTCTGCAGGCTATTCACCGTAGAAATTCCTCACAGAGAGGACTGGTTAACTGAACGAATTACTTGGAAACCCGGGAGCCTAAAATGGTACACCGATGGCTCTAAGTCAGGTTGTGACGTTGGCTGTGGAGTATATGGAGAGCAGCCTAGATTCAAAACCAGTACTAATCTTGGGAAACATGCCTCCATATTTCAAGCAGAAGTATACGCCATAATAGAGTGTGCGGAAATCATTCTACACAAACGCTACGTCAACCATACCATCTACATCCACTCAGATAGCCAGGCGGCTCTTTTGGCCCTAGCCTCAGACAAAAATGTCTCAAGGCTGGTTGAAAACTGCAGGCTTACTTTAAATACCCTGTGCAAAACAAACAGGGTCTTTCTTCGTTGGGTCCCGGGGCACGCAGGCATCGAAGGCAACGAAAAAGCCGACGAACTAGCGAAATTGGGGGCTAGCGGATCCCAGTACGGCCGTGAGCCTTTCTGCGGTATCTCAAAAAGCCTAATTCGCTTTACCCTAATGAACCGGTGTACCCAAGCAGCTCTTAAACTCTGGACGAACACGCCAGGTTTAATACACTCCAAATCACTAATCAAAGCCTTCAACAAGAAGGCGGCCGGCGAAGCGCTGGCGCTCAGTATATAGGAACAATTTACGCATTCTCACAAGGGCACTAACGGGACACTGCTGTCTGAGCAAACACATGCTCAACATAGGGCTCCGAGAAACAGGAATGTGCAGACTTTGCCTCCTCGCAGAGGAAACACCTGCACATCTGCTGTGTGAATGTGGCCCGCTAATGCGTAAACGCAATATCCACCTGGGCAGCTACTTATTACACCCGGATGAGATAAAAACCATCGGTGCCAGGAAAATTATCCAATTCCTCAAAGAGGCAAACCTGAGCAACGAACTGTAGGTCAGTGGCGATCACAATAGACCGGCAACGGTCGCAGTGATATAGGTCTCCGATGACCTGCAACAGCCACATACACATACAATACAATACAATAAGGAACATTACCTTTCCATTTCATAGTGTTATTCCGTGTATTATATGTATGTTATACTTTATATTCGTATGTATTGAAATATGTACTTATTTATTTATTTATGTACTTATTAGTATGTAGTTACATTTATATTGAGTTAGGTTTTTTTTATCTATCATATTTATTCATTTTTTTAGATTGTGCACGTCTTAACTGCCTCTTCCAGTCATATCTCTCTTTCGTAGATCTGCTGGAAGAAATTTCATTGTAGAAATAAGCAGAACCTGTTGTGTCGTCTCTATTATGTTGTATCTGTATGTTTTTTTCTTGTGTGCAATAGATGATAAATAAATAAATAAATAAAATATATTATAACCAAACCAAAAACGACGGGTGTTATGCGTTTGGCGGCGTTCTGTGTCCGTGTTAGCTTTTAACACAGTTGTTCGGTGATATCATAGAGAGTTAGGTGATATCATTATTTAGGTTTTAACATTATCTTTCAGTCCCGGTTTACCTGCCCCCGCAGTCTCGACATAGATAGCGATCGCTATACCACCGATTTCGGTCGTTATGTCCTAACAATGTTATTTTAATTGGAGAATTAGAGACTTTAGTATCAAAATATCGGTTTCCATTGAAACTACGATTCAGGCTTCCAACAAAAACCTATATGATTATGAACACTATAACATTTAGAATAAGATCGTTAGGAGTTAACGACCGAAATCGGTTGCTATCTATGTCGAGACTGCGGGCCCTGGACATGATGTAGGTAATCGTTTGCTAGATGAATGTTGATGGGGGTTTTCTAAATTTTCAATTAAGCCTAAGTTCATTAGTGAACGTCCTGTGGCTGATGATGGTTAGGTATACTATATTTTCTATTTTTATACAAGGCATTATTTATTATGTAGCAATTTCATGTCTGCTTCCGTATTACGCTCAACTTGCCTGTATACTATTGAGGGATAAGGCCGCCCAATGGTTTTTTTTTTATTATTTTAATAATTTTTGTAAAAAAAAATATCTTTGAAATTCTAACATAAAATATTTTTATTCCACCTTATTCTTGTGAAGCCAAACGTAGTACCTACCTACAAAATACTAGTAATCGACAGTCCAAATTCGACAACCCTGAGAACGCTCGGATTGTTCTTATAGCAACAGTTGAGGAAAGTCCCTAATTAAGACTATCGAAAATGTTTCGAATCGTGGTTTAGACGCATGAGTCGCTAGAAGAGGATGCCCTTGCCTATGTAAATACCTATGTAGGTTAGAAAACCTACATAGGTATTTAAATTACTTGGAATTGATTCCAAGGATTGTTTAATGTCAATCTCAATTACTTCACTCTTGGCTTCTGACCTTGGTGAATCGACGCCTTAAGATGATGAGGTTTCCCATCACAGTGGCGATTTGATCCTACGTCTGTGCCAAGGAATTTTAATTTTAACCAGATACGAAACACATTGAACACTGATCATAAATCTATATTTAAAAAAAATCGGAGGTTGATTGTAAAACTTTATTTGGTCCATTTAGCGACACCTATATATTACAATTAATTGATCGGGTTGTATGTAGATACCTACTACATAACACAACATCAACAAATGGAACATCAATCTAAAGTATACAGTAGCTAGTTTTCGGTGTCGCAAAGTGGTATCAAATCAGGCGCGTTATTCTGTAACTTCATCGATATCCTCATCGATAACGATGCCCAATGAAAACATCATATTGCCGAGCGAGCGATGCACCAACCAATCACACGTCAACGTAATCGATGACGATGTCAATGGAGTTATACAATAGCCCCGCTAGTCCCCATATCAGCATTTGTTGTAGTCGAGAGAAGAAAAACGATTACAACGCTGGTTTTCAGTTGAGCCTAAGGACGTAGGTATACGTGTACGAATGTACACTAAAGTCCCTCTAATCTATTATGATGCTCGCTAGTGTTTCAGAGTTTTAACCACTCGTCGCCGAAAGGTTATTGTAGTACAAATCAGAGCAGGATCAAATGAAAAAAATATAAATAGGTATCTACTTACGTCGGCGGTAACATAAGCGGTGGTATAGCTGAACAGCAAGTTAGTACAGTTCCAATTAAATATATCACTGAGAAATATAATATTACTCTGAAATAAGTATATTACATTTTATTGTTTGGCTTCAAATTATCTAGCTAAAGGGCTCAGTAGGAGTGAATGTCACAACAGAAGTACGAAGAATACTTACTTGTATCTCCCTAAAAAATTGTCGGCTAATATGGCACCCATCAGTGGCATTGTGTAGCACATCATTATAAATATATGGTACACTACGGTAGCTGCGTTTTCGTGGAGACATAACACGTTTCTTAGGTATAGTGATAATATTGCTACAACAGATTAACAATTTACATTAATCACCTGCCTCTTTTTAATTAATAATAACCTCGAAGTCAAAAAAAACTACTAAGTACTTACTTCTTAACCCACAAAACGAGAATCTTTCGCAAAATTCCGTTGCTATTATACAAAATATTGATGTAGGATGACTATGAATCATTATGAAGCAGACAAAAATCTTTAACGTTGTTTCCTCACGCCCAACATGAACTCGATGTAGGTACAAATTTCCGTTATTCCGCTAATCGTTGTCGGTTGCAATGCGTGACATACAACTTAGCCCATCGATCTATGTAAATTCCAAAAGAATGTCTACTAATTATTTATTGTAATTAGGATTGATTTAAATGCCAATGATATTCCTAGAGACAACCGTGTTGCTGCCATCAAAGAAACAAACTCTGTGACAAACTTCAAAACAAGATAAAGGTGATTTTGTCATTTGCCTCGTCTGATAGATAGAACAATAACCTAAATATTTGTTGTAAGAGTAAATCATAGTGTCACTGCCTATAGAGGCCTATAGGTACTACATGGATGAATAAAACAAAAAAAAATCATAGTGTCACTCGGCGACATATGAAGCAGTGATATAGAAAGGTTCAAACCTTAGATAGTCTAAGGCTTTTTGGCGGGAACTCGGCGAGTGAAGTAGCATTTTTCTTTATAGTTCTTATAATTTGTGCATTCTGACTTTTGAAGCTTAATAATGGCAGAATATTGTGCAGCAAACGTTAGTGATGGTGTACAAGTGAAGGGAAGTGTAAATTAAAGTGCGTAACGGAGCTTTCGGGTTCCCACAAGAAGCCTCCAAAATCTTTTGTAAAGCATTCTGCCACTTTACTGAAGAATGACTTGACCGTGACTAGACTCTGTATACGCCAAGTATACGACGAATTACTTGTTTTGACTGAGACTGACTTACAAACTGAAGAAATAAGATAAATAAGACGTGGCTATTATGGGCTAGATCCCTTTGCCTTCTCCTAGAGGAGAAAATAAAACTAAAAAAAAAATTAGATAACATAGGGAAGTATATTATATAATTGTTATATACAAATTCCCCTTTTGTAAATATTTTATCCAAGTATACTTATATCCATAATATACTTATAAGATAAAATTATGAAATTTAAGTATATCTTATTCGTGATCTGTCACTGTGCTGTCCTGTATTATATGTTCGTGTTGGTTTTCCTTTCTGTTTTAGATCGCTCAAACAGGATCTAGACCCATAGTTTGGCACAGACTTCATACTGGTCAACCTCATCAGCGTTTTAGCCATACAACTGGACTCTGGCAGTAATGGTCGATCGTAATATAGACGAGAGATTGTCATAAAATAAAAAGTTGAAGTTAGTCTAAGGGTAGCAAACCAAAGCAATTAGGTATGCACAGACATGTAAATCTGTATTTTCGTTTAATATTATGTACCTATCTTGTTCTTCTATCTGCTATATAGGTAGGTAATTGTCAGCCTACTCGGGCGATATTTCGCAGCCCAAGATCTTGGACAGGGATAAAGTGCCTAGGTACCCACGGTTACAGAGGCCAACTTTGTAAAACAAATCATCAAATAAAAAGGTGCCCAGAATAATAGTCACCAATGTACAAAAAATGGGGTGCGTACGCCAATGGAAATGTAATGAATATATTGATTTGCCGGCAAAAATTACTAGGTAAATGTAAATGTGCACGAAAATTAGAATTTGTGCATCCAGTCGTTATTATTATTCGTCAAAAACTTTGCCAGTTGACTATTCTAAAACAAATTAGCAACGATGGTAGATCATTACATGCTGTGTATGTGCGTCTCTCTGAAATGTGTGCAGCTTAGGAGTCCGAAGTTACCTAATCAAAATGCCGCTGTGGTAATATTTAGGTACCTAATACGTAGATCTCGGGAAAAGTTAAACGCGCAATTACTTATCTATGTTTTTTTTACACACCATCGTTCCCCCAGTGGAAATTGTTTTTACGAATATCTCAATAACGACTGGATGAACAAATTCTAAATTCATGCACATTTACACGAAATTACGCTAATAATGTGTGCAGTTCAAATCACCCAATTCGATACTTTTCCGCTGGCGTAATGCATTCTTTGTGTCTTTGTGTCATTGTGTCCGGCCATTTAGGAGATACAGAAATCGCTCATACGTAACCCCAGCAGAAACTTGAATAACTTCGAAACCTTATAACACCCATATTTCATTTGTGGCGCAAATCATCATCATATCAGCTGAAAGTCGTCCACTGCTGGACAAAGGCCTCCCCCAAAGATTTGCACAATTAGGACAAATTACAGGCTACATATTAAACTATTTCCTATTTAGATAAGTCGCAAGAATTAAAAAAAATCTGCCATGGCAATGTTGAAATATCTCAGTAACCCATGGACGCACAAATTCTAAATTTTGAGCACAAAAAATTAGACGACGCAAAAAGAATACACACACGCATGCAACCGGGCATTAAACTGACGGCACCACACGATTTCGAAAAAGTTTTCGTAACTGTAGATAATATTAACTCGATCTAGTTTGGATGTACGATGGGTATACCTACATCATTAGCCAGTTAGGTTTCCTTAAACACAAAACCTGACTATACCATGCTCCCGACTCTTGGAATAAGCAACAACGCACGACAACCATCGTAAGCCCTCCTCTATCCATCCAGCGCCCCACAGTTCATACTGGCCATTTATGTGACCTTGTAAGTATATGATACAGTGTGATATTAAGACCCCAACCCGCCTTAGAAACTAGAGTAGGCGTAGGTATATAGAAGTCCGATTTGGCGCGGTTGCCAGTATGCTCAGTAAACGAGAAGACAATAAAGTAAGTTATACATGGGGTTTAATATTATTTGCTACGCCCTTGAAGTTAATGGGGGTTATATTTTTAGGTCACACTTGAGTAACAGTTGCAGTCTTATGGAAACAAAATCCTGGCTGTTCCTCTGTCCCCAATACGCAATCAACATGTCCGCGCCAATCCTTCTTGTGCAATAGAACCAGTGAATACATGCCACACCTACAATGTATTATGTTTTACCCACTCAAATATCTACAAAGAACTCGGATTTAAGAATAGCGTACTTGCCCACTTGATACTTGGCCTAAATGTGCATAATTGTCTGAAGATCAACCCTACTCGCAGGAAAGAAAACTCTTCTGTCACATGAATACTTTATTTATTATTTCATTAAAAAAATCATGTACCTCAGGATAGCCCGGCCTCACGACGACGTAGCTACGAGAAAAGCATCAATCGAATCTAGGGCCAGTTTTGGTGCCTTACATATCGTTAATTTATTATCATTCGGTTATATGTTAGTACTTCATCCTGCTATTCAAACTCCAGTCCAGAGGTTTCTCATTGAGCTTTTCCAGGCCGGCGGGGAAATACCTGCGGGGGCCATAATGGTCCGCTGTCTCTGATGCATGGCAGACTCATGTAAACGGAATCTTTGAGACACTATTTGTAGAGGTGATAATTATACACCCCAATATCCTATTTAGCGTGGCGCAGATGCGATTTAAACCCTTGAACTCGAGTTGAAAGGTCTCGAATAAGATCTCACACTGGAATGTCACAGTATTAGTTAGTAAGATGTTATTAGGGTATTACGGATGTTAGTAAGATGTAGGATTACGGAATTAAATCAAGAGAAGTACGTTCGATTGAAGCTTAATGCACATCTCCTACACCTATGTCGTCAAGCCAGGCCACCCTGACGTACATAATATAGAAATACACACTTAGACAGTTATACAAATACATTAATCATTTCTACCTTGCAGGTACTAAACTCTAAGTAATAAATAAAATAAATTAATAATTTCAGAAATCACACCGTTATTGGAAACACTCTGAACCTAATACTAATTGGTCTCATTCAAATAATAATGTGAGTGCGATGGCTACCATTAACCACTTTTAAATATGTAACATGAATGAAATAACTGAAACATCGTTAATGATGATGCAGGAACGCAATCTATTTCTGTTCTAAATTATTGTATTGCAGCCTTAATTTAATTAGCCATTAGTATGCAACCAGAGCCTTTAATGAGTTTACGACACTGAATACTGAATATTTATATATGGAATAGGTTGGTATTAATTATGTTCAATATAAAACAACAGTTAATAAAAGTGCACCATAACATACTCACACTTTTATTTAAACGACCTAATAAGGTAAATCACAATATAAGGATTGTAACATTGTCAGTGTCGTTTCTCTAAGCCTTTACCAGCGATACCTTAGCTATGTAAAGTACCTAGAACCCAACAAAATATTCCCATTGAAAAATTTACATCCAATTTAATTAAAAATTCCGACAAATCACTAAAAGATAGAAACTGTTTTTTAAACATATCCCATTTGTTACGATATACTCGTCTACTGATACAAATCAAATAGATCTACCTATTAGTTTTTGAAGAAAAAGAGTAGTTCTTTATGAGTTTATAGCGGGATTTTTTTTGAGTTCTATTACCTATAGTTAGGTAAACAATCGCTAGTTAAAGAGAAACGATGTTGTTACGATCAGATAATAGGAACTAGTTATCAACTTAAAATACAGTCGCTATTATTAACGTCCGTGATGCTAGTATATGAATAAGTTCGTTGTTCCTGAGGTAGGTAATATTTATGGGGTTTGTATATCTCGATGGCACTATTTTTGTGATATAAGTAAAGCAGTCTCGGCGTATGAGAAATGAGGATTCCAGCAACATGCGGCGCCAGAATTCTCACTTAAAAATATTGAATAACTTAAACTAAAGTGGCACATTTTTTTCCTTTGTACTTTTTGGCACTTAGTAAGCGCAATATTTTGACATTATCAAAATGAATGAATGAATTTTACTTTGCGTATTCTAGCATCATGTACGTATTTTATTTCTAGGTCAGTCGATATAATAATAGACGATAAACAGTCGCTTAGTAAGATTATTTCGTAAAATAATTAGCGAGAAAAAGCAAATTACTCAAAACATTTATAATCTTTATCAAAAGAATTGTCACAATTAAAGCCACATATTGTACCTACATACCTACTTCTACAAATCGATAAATTCATGTAAGTAATTGAAGTCGCAGGGCTATTATAGTACCCACCTATATGATGATGGAAAGTTGAGATGGAGCACGAATGTCATCAATAGATTTAATGGGATACAGCATACCACCACACGAGATTGTGGTCAAATTCCTCGTAAACTAGGCGCTTGTGAAATTTGGACCTACTTCTTTACTCTCAGAATTTGAAAAAAAGTACAGACGTCCAATAAAGTTCCAATATGACCCAAAAAATGTTTCACGCCATTCGCATCTTCGGATAGTTAGCAACAAGTCTCCAAAGGGTCCACTGAAGTCGCGGTACTAAAAGTCACTTCAAATTTGGCTGAAATTAACCATACATTTAGTAGGGACATAACAGCTTGATAAGTTCGGTACCTACTGACTGATAAAAAACTGAGCTGTTAAAACAAAATGAAACTACAAAATTTAAATAAAGCTTTGAAAAGGATAAGGTTTTCTAAAATTATTTCGGACTTAGTCATTTACCGTTAGAGGTTGTCGTATCCTTCCATCCATCCTAGAATCCATCGGGAAAGTTCCGAAATTATACCCCCGTACATAAACTCAAAATACCTCTTATAATATTATAAGTTTACGCAACTATTCTCGTTATCGAAATCTGTCGGTAATGTTGTTCGGTCCAGATGCGAGTAACAGTGATAGAGCTATAGTTTACTATAACGAGTGCAGTTTGCGTGAACCCAGAATAGATCCACTACTGGTGCTATCGTGCGTGCCCCATCTCAACTATAAGCACCTTGTACACATACCTATGTACTATATACGTGGTGTCTACGAGCTCGATATCGATACCTGCTCTAGAAGCCCCAAGCTCGAAGACAACACGTTGAACTTCCTGAAAATGGAATTACTTTACATGAACAATAATAAAATCACGTTAGACTAAATCCCCTTTCAGGAGCTTCCTTGCATAATTGCCCTGATACCGAAAATCTTTAAATATAAAATACTTGTCCTGTATAGCGGACGTTGCCAATCCAGTCCTATATAACGGACATAGCCTTTCCTGTATAGCCCTGTATAACGGACATAGCCAACCCAGTCCTGTATAGCGGACATTGCCAATTCAGTCCTATATAGCGGACGCTGCCAATCCAGTTCAGTATAGCGGACATTGCCAGTCCAGTCCTGTATAGCGGACATTGTCAATCCAGTCCTTTACAGCGGACGTTGCCAGTTCAGTCCTGTGTAACGAACGCTGCAAAATTTGTCCTGCATAGTGGATGCTGCCGTTTTGCATAGCGGACGCTGTTGTCCTGTATAGCAGACCAATCCTGTGTAGCGAACGCTGCAAATCTAGTCCTATATGGCAGACCTCGTCAATCCAGTCCTGTATAGCGGACATTGCTAATCCAGTCCTGTATAGCGGACATTGCCAATCCAGTCCTGTATAGCGGACACTGCCAGTCCAGTCCTGTATAGCGGACATTGCCAATCCAGCCCTGAATATTAACATTGCTCTGTTCAGCGAAAGTTTTGCCATTGCAGTCCTGCATAGCGGACAATGTATAGTCTGACGATGAGTGCTTTTTCACAACATAAGTACCTACTTATCGACCATAATAACGAAATAGGTATATGTTTTATGAATCATATTCCAATCATGCAATATACCCCTTGTCCTCACTTTAGCGAGGATTCCTTGAAAACAAGCAGGGTGGCCCTATCCGTGGTGCAGGACAGTTCGCGGGCGCCCGTGGGCCTGATCGCTGAGAATGATCGGATTCAATCTAACTAATATTATAAATACGAAAGTTATAGTTTGTTTATTTCTCAATCACGGCGAAACGGATGAACGGATTTGGATGAAATTTGGTATATAGGTAGAATATACCCTGAATTGAGACATGGGGTATTTTTATCCCGATAAAATGGGTAGTTCCCGCAGGATAAATATATTTCCGCGATAAAGTTATTCCACGCAGGCGAAGCCGAGGGCGGAAAGCTAGTATTTAATAAAAGCTTCTTCAAAAGCTTAAATAATCTCTGATCGGTCAAAGTAGGACTCGTACCCTGGTGCCGGTTTGGCTAGGGCCACTGCCGATGAATTTGCCAAATCATGTGTCAAGCAAAACGCCATGTAAATGCCATACTGTCAACCCGTTCTTCTTGCATGCGCTGTTGCTATTATTACAGATCCCGTGTTTCAACTCGTCATTTCTTGTTTATCGCGATATGGGGTAGTGTTGTAAGGTGCGGTAAGCTAGTGATATCTATTTTTTTATCCCGCGCGCACGACTCACTTTATCGGAATAAAACATATCCTGTCTTATACCTATCAGGATATATTCTACCTATATACCAAATTTCATCCAAACCCGCTCATCCGTTTCGCCGTGATTGAGCAACAAATAAACATCCAAACTTTCGCATTTATAATATTAGTTAGATTCGCAATAACAAGATCGAGGAGACTGAAGAGCCAAATCAAAAAACAAAATTTTACGGTAGGGAACAGGACTCACCGCGGTACTGTATTCCATGTAAATTAAATATTCTCAAAGTTTTAAAAAGTTATAAAAGTATTTAGTTAATTCAACTGACTGCTTATGCATCTCAACAATTTCTAAGCTGAATCTAATAAACAGTAAACTTATTTCATTCAGTCGTCCTGTTTCGTTGTACGACGTCAATTGAAAACACCCAGCATTTTTATAGCTTTTCGTTTACAATACATATTCAAGTATAATAAGTATAACTCTATACTTTTCAAAGGCAAATTTTCAAAAATCTTCAAAAAATTATTCAAAAATGTAGTTGGCAAAAATTGCATTGAACTAGGTACCTACTAAAATATTTCATTATTATTATTTCTAAATGGTGAATGAAATATCTTTACCGCACAGCATCGTGTAAACTAGAATTGAACAATTTTTTAAATAAAATTTGAGAAATACCTACAATACTCGCATTATTTATGAACTTAAGGCTTTCTGACACAAACAATATAGGTATTGCCTATAAAGCATTTTAAAAAGCAGATGTTTATGCTTTTTAAAATTAAAATCGATGTATTTAGATTAAATTCATAAATATGTAAAAAAGTCGCAGGTGCAAAAAATTCAATTTCGCTTGGCATAACCCCCGAACGACAATAACAACTCATCATTATTGTGACCTTAGCAAGGAAGACAGTGCGCAGTGGTCAAGATTTCAATTTAGCGAGAAGTCCGTATTTATGAAAATAAAGTTATCTATTATAGTAGGGGCTTTATCGCCACTCAATGTATGGAAACCAATATTTTTATCATGAGCTTCGGCACAATGGTTCCTCAGGTGGTGTACCTGAACGGAAATAGCCCGGGGGGCCTTGGATACTAGTCCGGGTCCTATTGCAAGCTATTGTATGGAGACCCTGCAGATTGTGACCAAAGCATGAAACTTGGTACGGTTGTAGCCCAGGTCAAATTGAGCACATTAAGCCCTGGCCCCACCAGATCCGGCCGGGGGAGGGGGTGGTTGAAGACCGCTCACGCCGCTCCGCAAACCAAAAATTCTGACGCCTCGAGACTACATACGAGACCGTGTTTGGTGTCATTTTCGTATAAATTGGGGATAAGGAATTCATATTTGAAGTTTTCGTAATACGAGAGGTATTACGAAAACTTCAAATATGAATTCCTTATCCCCAATTTAATTAAAAAAAAATTTTTTTGAAGGAAACGTGAAAGTTAGAAGTATTATATTTCTGTTTGAATAAGCGTAACTATAAAATTGGTAAGTTATCATACAAACAAAAAATACTGATTTATAATATGATTACTCTAGTTTGTAAAAATATATAATTTATATATATTTATTATATAAATGAGACCAGAAAAAAATCCAAAGTGTCGCGCGGCGTAGAGGTCGAACGAGAGTTGTTGAAGTCCGCTCGGCCAACCAAAAATTCTAACGCCTCCTGATTTTGTGCCAGACCGTGTTTAATTTCTTTTTCTTAAATATTAAGGGTGAGGCATTACTATTTGAAGTTTGCCTTTTAATACAGTAAATTGACATTTTGATAGGAAAAGGTGTAAGTTAGATGAATTATTTTTTATTTGAATAAGTGTAACTTTAAAATTGGTTAGTATTGGTAATCATAAAAAAAATAATTTATAATATTACTTTTCTTGTTTAAAATAAAAATATAATTTAAATATAATTATTACATAAATTATTCCAGAGAAAAGTACGAAACGCTACGCGGCGGGGAAATCAAAAGGCGCGACACACTAAATGGTTTAAAATTGTATCCTGTTCTGGTTAATTTTAAATTGATTTTAAAATATTTTTATATATGATAAATAATCATAATATTAATTATCATTGTATAGATTATAATATTACAGTAGGAATACTTAAAACATTATACAACAGCAGTACTAAATAACAGAAATACACATATTCATACATGTATCTTTATTCCCTATGTCTGCCACTGCACAAACACAGTTCAGTGCAATTCAGCCCTTGTTTTTTACAACTGCATCTATTACTGCACTCCTGTTTGCATTTGCAGCGTACAAGCTCTAAACAAGCACGCGCAGCAACAGGTGCAGTTGTCCAGTGTGGCACCGTCGGTCGTCAAGTAGTAACTATAATTAAGTAGAAAGACTCAATAGAGGCGCAGCGTGAGAAAACTTCACCCTCCTCCCCTCCCTCCAGCAAGGTGTCTCCCTGTGCATCCCGGGTCTTATCCATCCAGGTACATCTAAGGCAAGAGCGTGTCCAAGTCTCATGCAATGACAAAAATATTGGTATGTAGCTATAAAGTCATTACAAGCGCACATCGTTCCTACAGCCAAAATAAAAATCAAATTACTATTTTCTTTGTCTCATTCCGCTACAGCTTACATGTTAATAATTTACTAACCCATATACCTACTTCATTTATTAATATCCATCATTCAATCACCTCCGATATACATAGATGAGAATATAAAATGAAAACTGTAAGAAACAGATATTTTAGCTCGCTCGTCATAAAACGTAATTTATGTGATTGATACATTGTTGACTACTATACTGGTATAAAATTTGATTAAGAAAGTATATATACCTGTAAGTGTTGTAAGGAGAGGGCATGATAGACACTAGTACAACTTGGGACGTTTTACTTTTAGTAACCGTCCACCGACTATTACGAGAGATAAGACAGAAGCGGATTTAAACAAAAAAAACAAAATGGTCCCTTTCTTATGTAACTCATCTTCTCGATGGGCTCAATAGGCCAGCATCGATAACTATTTAGCGATCCATGACCTAGCTTGACGTACGTAATACTTAAGACTTATTAATGACATGGAATGGTCTTATTGAGCAAATCAAAATAAAGAATTTCCGTCTGGTACCACCAATTTTACCACCACTGCACTGGGGACAGATAGAACTTTTTAGTACCTTCTGCCCCCATTGTGGTGGAAGCAACAATTTTTTTCTGCCTCCCACCAACGGGAATAGAATAATTCTGTCTTTCACCTGTGGACTAAAAAATTCTATCTGCCACCACCGCACCGGTGCCTACTTGTAGGTAAGATACATAAGATAGACATAATTTTTTTCATATACTTAGATATATAGGCGTTGAATTAAAATAATGTGTACGAAGACAGACAAAAATTTTAATCTCGTCGAAGTTGTACCAATCTTAGATCAAATAAAGGGAATATCGAGATCTAATATCGAGGTCAAAATCACATTAATTATAATTACAGCAATTGAAAGAAGACTAACTTAATATTCAAAAAAAAAATCTTTAAAAAGGTTTGTATAAAAAAAATTGTTTTAAAATCAACATCTATGTACCTACCTACAAATAGGCACCAGTGCGGTGGTGGCCGATAGAACTTTTTAGTTTCGTCCATCACCACTGGTGGAAGACAGAATTTTTCTATTCCCGTCTGCCACCACTGGTGGCAGGCTGGACAGAAGTTCCTTCTACCACTATGGGGGCAGAAGGTACAAAAAGTTCTATCTGCCCCCAGTAGGGTCAAAATTGATGGTGGCAGACGGAAATAAAGGCTGCCTACACCTAGTTCAAATAACACCATATTTTAAGCCCAATAATAAATTATGTTGTGTATAGACATTGGCCGTTACTAAACTTTCGTATTCGATGTTCTAGATTCCTGTAAATAGTTACTAATAATTAGTTTTCATTTAGTCCTGGCTCATATATTTCCTGTTGTTCCTTAGGTTCCATTAATTTCTCTGGCTCCTTGGATGTCTCTGACTCTTTGGATGCCTCCGATTCCTTGGCTTCCTCTGTCTCTTTGGATGACTCTGACTCCTTGGATGGCTCTGCCTCCTTGGCTTCCTCTGGCTCCTTGGATGCCTCTGACTCCTCGGATGCCTCCGACTCCTCGGATGCTTCGGACTCCTCGGATGCCTCTGACTCCTCGGATGCCTCTGACTCCTCGGATGCCTCTGACTCCTCGGATGCCTCTGACTCCTCGGATGCCTCTGATTCCTTGAATTTCTCTGCCTCCTTGAATTTCTCTGCCTCCTTGGCTTCCACTGGCTCCTTGGATGCCTCTGACGCCTCGGATGCCTCTGACTCCTCGGATGCCTCCGATTCCTCGACTTCTTCTGCCTCCTTGGCTTCCTCTGGCTCCTTGGATGCCTCTAACTCCTTGGATGCCTCTGATTCCTTGAATTTCTCTGCCTCCTTGGCTTCCTCTGGCTTCTTGGATGTCTCTGACTTCTCGGATGCCTCTGACTCCTCGGATGCCTCTGATTCCTTGAATTCCTCTGCCTCCTTGGCTTTCTCTGGCTCCTTGGATGCCTCTGATTCCTGGAATTTCTCTGCTTCCTCTGGCTTCTTGGATATCTCTGACTTCTCGGATGCGTCTGACTCCTCGGATGCCTCTGACTCCTCGGATGCCTCTGACTCCTCGGATGCACCTGACTCCTCGGATGCCTCTGACTCCTCGGATGCCTCTGACTCCTCGGATGCCTCTGATTCCTTGAATTCCTCTGCCTCCTTGGCTTCCTCTGGGTCCTTGGATGCCTCTGACTCCTTGGATGCCTCTGATTCCTTGAATTTCTCTGCCTCCTTGGCTTCCTCTGGCTTCTTTGATGTCTCTGACTTCTCGGATGCCTCTGACTCGTCGGATGCCTCTGACTCCTCGGGTGCCTCTGATTCCTTGAATTCCTCTGGCTCCTTGGCTTCCTCTGCCTCCTTGGCTTCCTCTGGCTCCTTGGATGCCTCTGACTCCTTGGATGCCGCTGATTCCTTGAATTTCTCTGTCTCCTTGGCTTCCTCTGGCTTCTTAGATGTCTCTGACTTCTCGGATGCCTCTGACTCCTCGGATGCCTCTGACTGCTCGGATGCCTCTGACTCCTCGGATGCCTCTGAATCCTCGGATGCCTCTGACTCCTCGGATGCCTCTGACTCCTCGGATGCCTCTGATTCATTGAATTCCTCGACCTCCTTGTCTTCCTCTGCCTTCTTGGATTCCACTGGCTCCTTGGATGCCTTTGGCTCCTTGGAATCCTCTGGCTCCTTGGAATCCTCTAACTCCTTGGATTCCTCTGACTCCTTGGATTCCTCTTGCTCCTTGGATTCCTCTTGCTCCTTGGATTCCTCTGACTCCTTAGATTCCTCTTGCCCCTGGGATTCCTCTTGCCCCTGTGATTCCTCTTGCCCCTGTGCTTCCTCTGACTCCTTAGGTTCTTCTGGAGCATCATTCCGAGGGCCCGTCATCAATTCATCCATAAAACTATGCGTAAGGTCGTTTATTATGATAAAAAAATTGGTTGAAGGACCTCGATGTGGCTCATCCCCCCTGCACAGAATAAAAAAACATTGACACTAAATTGTTACATCATCATCATCATCAACCAGTAAACATCCCACTGCAGGAATATAGGTATTACTTCGTATATGAGGGAGTATGGGCCATAGTCCGCCACGCTGGCCCAATGCGGATTGGGGACTTCACATGCCTTTAAATTTTTATTTCTCAGGCATGCAGGTTTCCTCATGATGTTTTCCTTCACCGTTTAAGAGCAGTCGGATAAATACACATAAGTAATTAAATAAAATTTGAGAACACATTGGTACATTGGCTGTCTGGGAATCGAACCCGGACCTCCTAAATTGGGAGACCCCGTCTTAACCGCTGAGCCACCGACGCTCATTGTTGTTGATACATTTCCATACATTACACACATTGTTACATACCATATTTTTTATATATTTTAAAGTTGAACCATAATCTTCGTAGTGGAGTAGATATACCAATTATATGGGTTGTACTCTGGCTGACCAGCAATATGATATCCAATAGATTTAAATTGCCTTGCTATTTCCTAAATATCACATAATGTCACGACCTTTATCCCAAACGGAGCGGCCAGAGAAATTCCACCCACGCATAAGCCTTATGCTACATCTAATGGTATTTTGATTTGATATTTCACCAAAATATCGTTTTGTAATTTGAAACGATGTTATAATGCTACTAGCATTCCGCCCGCGGCTTCGCCTGTGTGGAATAACTTTATCGCGTTCTTTTTTCGGGATGAAAAGTATAATTATAAGACAATGACGACCTGTTTAGTGTACCTAGTGGTTAGAAACGCTGACTGCTATACCAAAAGGTCGCGGGTTCGAATCCCGCTAGGAGCATATGTTTGTATGATGAATACGGACGTGTGTAGCCGAGTTATGGATGTTTTCCATTTATATATTTACAAGAAAAAATGGTATTTGTGTAGTATATCAACCATCCGCTATTCATAATACAAGCATAGTTGCTTAGTGTGTGTTATAAATACCTAGCATTAAAGAGCTGGCAATGCACCGACCCAGTACACAATGCACACGACCCTACTTGCGGAGTCAGCGGAACGCGGCCGCCCGACGACACCCGATGCCCGACCGACCCGGATCATTTTATTATCATTGTAAATCTAGCATCGATTTGCGTTAGACATAATTTTAGTAATTTCTTCTTTTTAATTAAATTAGTTATTGTTTTTTTTTTGAGTCCTCCGGCAGTGGCCTTCGTAATTGGAGCAGTCGGTAGGATAGTTCAAAAGTAGTAGCTTAGATAGGGTGTTCTAACATCGAATTACCGCATCGCTACCGCACGAGAGCCATCATCGTGACCCTGCGTGTGACCTGGACTATCCTGAAAGAACCTGAAGTTCCTGCCTGGAGGAAAAATCTAGACATCGTCCCGTGGAAGGACCGAAATGAAAAATTTGTGAGTACACTTCAATGGCTCCTGTGTTTCTATTAAGATACTCTATAATTTTCAAAATTTTCCACCCTAAGAAATCCCAGCCTAGAGAGCCTGTGTTTGGTAGGTTAGCTCGAAGGCAAGTGATAGATCATACTAGAAATATTAGTCAAGATTTAGTTTATTGAGAATTACAATCTTAGCGAAATGGCGCATGACCCTGATACTATCTATAAGGCCTTGCGCCCAGTACCAGAATTTGATGGAAACCCCAATGTTCTCTAAAGATTTATACGTCTCTGTGACCAAATTGTGGCCCAATATCTAGCTGCGGCTGGACACGAACTACCAAATTTATGTCTAATTAATGGGATACTAAATAAAATAACAGGACCCGCAGTTCGATTTATAAATTCGAATGGCATACCTGAAAACTGGATTTTCATTAGAACAGCATTAATAAATAACTTTGCAGACCAAAGGGATGAAACAACCCTCCATAATGACCTCTCGCTTACCACTCAGGGTAATAGCACACCCCAAGAATTTTATGAACGATGTAAAACTCTTTTTGGTACTATCATGACTTATGTAACATTGCGTGAAAACGTAGCTACAACCATTGAGGCTAAACGCCAGCTCTACAAAAAGCTAGCAATTCAATCCTTTGTACGTGGGTTAAAGGAGCCGCTAGGTTCTAGAATACGTTGCATGCGTCCTGATAGTATAGAAAAGGCGCTGGAATTTGTGCAGGAGGAAGTCAATGTCATGTACCTACAGCATAGACTTGACTCGGTAGCTGACAGGAAACCTCTAGCTCCTAAACCCGTAACTATGCCCCCCATATGGGCCCAGTAACTATGCCAACACCGTCAGTGCCTAGGCCATTTAGTTTCCCTGAACAAATTCCCTCACCAAACTGGCAAAAGCCTATGCAGCAGTTCCAGCGGCAGTGGAGGCCGAATTTCCAGATGAATCATCCACAGCAGCAACAGCAGTCCCGCACTCAACAAATGTTTCGTGCTCTTCTACCTAGTTATAAAAGTAACGTTTTTAGATTACTCCCACGGAATCCACCTGAAAACCAAGGACCAAAGCCCATGAGTGGTGTGGTTCCGTACACTCCGAGGCAGTTGCCCTTAACAAGTCACGATTGGCGTAGGCATGGCAATTCGCCACCGACAAATTATTTCAAGGCCAGAGAGATGAACATCAACGAACCCCCCTTGTGGGCCCCTATATACTATTTGGATATCATCATGGCCACCCTGTCATCAGGATGCTGGTCGCCTCCTTGTTCAGCATGAAGGATATAAGGTGTAAAAGGTGTTACACAAAGGAATATGTACACCGAAAATGTTTAAAATTCAATATGATAAAACTTTTCTTCTCGAATGTCCTACTTGTATAGGATATGGAATTACAGGCTTATTTTTGGGAATGTAGCTGTGCTTTACTTCGGGATCAACTTTTTCAGGGGTTCGCTATGATTTGACAAAATATTGTTATATTCAATTTGTCCTGTAGACAAATGTTGATTCTGTTTGTGTTTGGTTGTATACTGGGTGGCGCAGCTAGACCGACGACACGGTTCTAGAATGGGGTGTTCCAATTATGAAATGATTTTACTATAAGTTCTAGGGAGAGAAGACAATGCGCGAATGTTGCCTAATATGTCAATTAATGGCGTTATAATGAAAATACAATCATTTTGAGGTTATACATACAGAATTATAAGTGGCAGCTGGGATGCCGTTGTTCTATTTGCGCCACTATAGATCTTTAATTACTTCCTAATTTAGCGGTGTTGACGATTTTTCCATAATTTGTAAAAATCTGGACTAAATGTAGTCTAATTTATCCAATTCCAGACAATTGCAGATGCAATGAGTAATGAGTCCATTTCGACACACTGCCAGGATCGCCATGTTAGAAGATAAGAGAACTTTCCCCGGAAAATTAATAAGCAATTGCGGAGACATACCCTACTTAGCCATCTCGATCGCCGGATTTCACGCCGTATAATTTTTTTCTTGTTTAATTCTAAAGTGTAGGTACTGTAATAATTCTCGCACCTAGGTGTTTACCTACAGGAATATATCCAGCGTGAAATTGCAGTCATACTCCCAACTCTTTGTTAGCGCGTATTTGTCAAAATAAAGTTTTGTTCACAAGAGTGTATTACGAGAAATGGACGACACTTTGAAGTCATCATTTTTGGGAATTATATACTAAACTAATTCAAATATATACTAAACTAATTCAATTATATACTAAACTAATTCAATTATTTTACAAACTCCATATGCACTTATTATGAAGCCAGTTCGTGTGAAGTCTATAAAACTTATATTAGTTTCCGATTATAAAATTTGTACATAGAATAATACTTGTAACTGATAATTTTGTCAAGTTGCCCCAGATTGATTTATTTGTTTATTATGAGTATAACACAAGAAAAAAGTAAAACAGAAGCATGCAGAATATACAGGCTGTGGTTTTAAACAGTCTCCAAATTGAAGGAGGGGATTGTATTGCTGTAAGTGATTATAAATCAATTAAAAAAAGTATACCTTAAAAAAATTAAAATATCGAATTTATTTTGAAGCATCTGTTTTTTTTGCGTATACTATGGTATCGGCAAGTTCAAATTCCCACGCTGCCGCCACACGCCTATTACCCGCCTCCACACTCCTCCCACTGTAACTCCTGTAAGCCAGGATCAACAGTGGTACTCTGCACGGCGCCTACTGAAGGTAGACGGTGCCCTACGTGTCTCTATTGCTACCTTGGGCCCCAGACTAATTAAAGAAGAGATAAAGGTGTGAAGTAGGAAAGAAGTATCCCACCCCCACCTCGGCAAATGGGAGTGTAGCTAAATGAATTCAAAATCAGCACTAAGGCTTAACCTATGGGGAAGGGGATCAAGTTATGCTTGACACTCTGTTTTGATACACCACGGACAGCGCCACAACGCAGTGAGTGTTAATGTTTAGGAAGCAAAAGGCTACCGTGAATAATAATGCCAATAGTAATTGTGGCAAAATTTCCTAAATGCTTGGAAATTATGTCGGGTCGCCACTAAATCGGTGTAGAAGACCGGATGGTTGTACGATGACACTTTATCCAGCATGACCCTCCTTTCATTAGACCAGCGCGGGCAATCTCACAAAATATGATGAGCAGTTTGCTCTGTATATCCACATTCACATTCAGGGGAAGCCACCAACTTCATAGAGAAAAGCTTGCCCCTGAAATTGCCATGACCGGTAAGAAACTGCGACACACAGTGATCTACCTCCAACCAAGGACATTTTAATCGTTCCATGACATTGGGAAAGAAACAGTACAGTTGACGGCCTTTATCAGTAGTCTCCCAGCGGTGCTGCCAATCTGAGAGGAGTCGCTCGTCTACACCATCTTTAAATAGATGTTCGATCCTATTTTGATCACCCAAACCATAATCACACCATTCCATTCCCCTTCTGCGATAAAAGGCGGCAGCTCTTCTTAAAACCTCAAGATCCGCCGGCAACACTCCAGCGAGGACAGGAAGTGCGTCGGTGCTGACTGTGCGATAAGCTTTGCAGACAAAGATAAGAGCTAATCTCTGACTTTGTAGGAGCCGTCTCCGTACTGCCACCATCGCCGCTCTGTCCGCCCAAGCAGCAGCTCCGTATGTTAGGCTAGCAAGAAATGTCCCCTTATAAATAGTTTGGAGCACAGGGAACCGCAGTCCCCACGTAGCCTTGGAGATCCTAGAGAGTGCAAAAAAGTTATTTTTGGCTTTAACGCCGATGGATCGAGTGTGTTCTGTATAAGCAAAGTTTCTCTCCAGGGTCAAGCCAAGGTATCTGACGTGTGGTCTGCTGGTGACCGGTGCTCCTCGAAAATGAATACGCGGGGGTACCTTTAGATTTCCCTTCATTAGTAACTGCTGCGTTTTGTGTGGAGCGAAACTCAATTGATTACGGTCTCCCCAGTCGCCGATGAGCTCAAGACTGGAAGCTGAGACACTTTCGACCTCTAATCTAGAGTTTCCCTCAACTATAAGCAACACGTCATCTGCGAAGTCATCAGCAACCTCGAGCAAGTCATCAAAACCAATGTTCCATAAGTAGGGGCCTAACACTGAGCCCTGAGGGCAGCCTTTCGTGAGGAACTTTGATAACTCACAATGGCCAAGTTTGAGCGTTACAAAACCGTTTTTAAAGTATTGTAGCAACATATGATATATGTTGCAAGGACACCCCCTGTTTTTGAGTTTTAGCATTATTGCCGGCCACCATGCGTTATCAAAGGCTCCAGAAATATCCAAAAATATACCTACGACGTATTTTGCTCGAGATTGCATAACTATCCGCCTCACTTTAATTACAGCGTCCTCTGTAGACCTACCCCTACAGAAACCGAATTGGTTGTCATGAAATGAAAGCCCCGAAGGCAGGAGTCGAGATACTATTAGGCGTTCAAGCAGTTTCCCAAGACAAGGGAGAAGTGTAATAGGTCTGTATGACTTAGGGTCGTCTAAAGGCTTGTCTGTGCCCTTAGGTATAACTTTTACGACACCGGCCCGCCATACAGATGGGAAGACTCCCTCCAATAAGCACCTGTTAAGAACATATACAATTGCCTCCGGTGCTGACCTAAAAGCTTCTAAAATTATACGATTAGAGATCCCATCTCTACCGGGGGCTTTTCGTAATGGAAGAGATGTTACCATGTAAAAGAGTTCATCAGTAGATGCTACAGTAGATGGCGGGGTAACGGGTGACTGCATCATAGCTCTTCTTACCTCTTTATGGTACTCATTATCTTTTTCACAGTTATCGTCAGGAATAAGAGAGTATAACAGCACGTGGGCAGTCTCGTCCGCGGATATAGTGTGGCCCTCATCAGATTTTAAGTTATTGGTGTAAAGTTGACATGTTTTATGATTGTGTTTATATTCGTGATATAAAGGCGACCACGGGTCTGCATTCCCCAATGAATTAACCATTTGTCGCAGCTTCTCACCTTTGGCATTGATAATAGAGGCTCTATACTTGGAGCGGGCTACACGCAACGATAGTAGAGTGCTTTGGTACTCCTGTGAGTCTGTCGAAATTCCTACTTTTTTCAATTTGTTAAGCTTTCTTCTATGTTTCCTGAAATTAGACCTATTGAAAGAGAGGTTTTCGTGCCACCAATTTAATTTAGTATTACTTTTTAGAGACCTACGTCCTATAGCTATGTCCGCGCAGTAGGTCATCGAATGCGTTAACAATTCCGCACATTTTTCTGGACTGAGAGAATCTTTAGTAAAATCAGGGGCCACGCTGGAAAACAAATCTTTGAAGAGGGACCAATCCGCATTGTTAAGTTTATAGGCAAAACCATCCGATTGTTCCGAGCGATTAGTGACTCCACGAAACATTTCGAATACAATCAGCCTATGATCGCTGCATGATGCATCTGGAAGGACACACCATGAGCTGATTGGGATGTCTCCGCTGGTAAGTGTGACATCGATGAAGGATGAGCCCGTAGGGCTACAGTACGTGGGTGGTGTATCGGGGACATTTTGGACAATAAGGTTGCGTTCGGCAATCAATTCCTCCACAGCAGTACGACGATCAGTATCGTGATTGCGAGTAGGCCCATGCCATATAGGTGACGAGGCATTAGTGTCTGCGCATATCAAAACGTTGGCACCTCTAAGTGTATCCAGAACCATTGCAAGATGTCTTGCATGTGGCTCCGCGGGATGGGCGTATTTGAAATAGGCACTCACCGCGTAGAAATGACGGGAAGCAAGACATACCTCCACGACAGCACAGTATATGTTGGAAAGATGGCGCAAAAAAGTGAACTGAATAGATTTATTCCGGACAAAGATCCCAGCAGAAGATGAAGTATTAAGCTGGATTAGATTTTCACGAAACTCGCGCAGTTGATACTGTTCTTGAACAAGTACAAAGTCGAGATTATATTCGTCAGCCAGTTTAAAAAGCTCTTGGGAGGCTGATCGATCACCATGGAGATTAAGCTGACCTATTTTAATTCTATAGGTGAACTTATCCATAGTTGGTGGTATTTATGAGGTACTCCAATCGTGACCGCAGTGTTGGGCATTCATCGCTACCAGTCCGGTGATCACAGGGTTTGACAAGTTTTTTGCATGTTGCACACGTTAGTTTAAAGTTCTCTTTGTTTATATTTTCGCATTTCATGGAGTCGTGGTTTCCAGCACAGTGAGCACAGGTTTCGGTCTGCTCGGTACAGTACTTTTTAACGTGTCCAAGCATTTGGCACCGGACGCACCGAACTACTTCAACATCATCGACATATCGACATGATCGCCAGCTAATGAAGAGCTTTTCTTTGGTTGTGATAAAGTGGTTTCGAATTGCAGGGGGAAGCTCTAGACCGTACCATTGACCTTGCTCTAACTTTCTGCGTCTTACAATTTTTACATCCCGCCTAAAGTCTTCGTGCGATAGATTTAGTTCTCCTTCTATATTTTGTGTGAATAGACATTTCAGGAACTCCACTTCCTCCATTCCTAGAGGCACATCTTTCACAATAATGCGGGGGTTTCTGCCACGAGGTTTCTCCAATTTGAATCCCGCTTTCTTAATTGCTGCAGAGTTTTGTAGTTTGGTCAATTGAGCGTTGTTGCTAACTCGCAAAACTACACCCGACCGGGCCGTCTTTTTCAACCCAACGATCTGAAATCCCTCGTTAGCGGGGTTGATAGCTTTCATGACTGCCTCCTTGGTTTGTGAAGCGGTTTTAATGGCGGCGTTATCTCCTGGCGGGTAAGCAACTAGGCACGGTAGTGGAGGACGAGTTGGCACTGAAATTGTGGACTTGGACGGTAGACGCAGGCGAAGTTTCTCGGCGTATGTTGGTTGTAGGGATTTATCGTGGACGGCATTCGACGTTGTTAATGTAGTCTGGACCGGTAATCTGGTTTCTAGCTCCTTGACTTTCTCTGACAATTGTTGGTTTTTTAAGCGGAGTTCGTTTACTCTTTCCTCAAGTAGTAGCTCTCGTTGCCCTGAGAGAGCTTTGACCTGCTCGGCCTCAGCTAGTGCCAGTGCTAGATGTGTAGTTGCAGCATTTATTAATTGACCATGGGAGTTGACAGCTGCTACCTTAGCTTTGGAGGTTTTTGTCTTATCACCCTCAATTATAGCAACAATTTGCCTCACAGCGTGCTGTACGCGGTCTAAGAGTCGGCGTTTAGAGTAGTCCGCCAGGTAACCATACTCGTTATCTTCCTCAGTATCACTCGAAGAGACTGCTGAAGCATACTCGGGCGTATCAATTTTGCAGCTGCGGAGAAGAATGCCAGAAATGGGTGGTGGGTTGAGGGTTGAACCAGTAGCCTGAGCAGAAATTCCCGTAGGGCGCTTGGTCAGCCTTTTACCCCGGCTGGATAGAGCCTGAGACTCAGGTGAGCGCAGTCTCTTAGCGGCGATTCTGTCACGTAATTCACTTGCTAGGGGTGCACTACCTTCAGAAGCGGTGTCGTCCTGGAGGGCTGTGGGCTGATAATCGCAAGCTTGCTCCTCATGGCCTGTAATTACTGCAGAAAAGACAGCATTAGCGGCTGCTTGGGCGGCGGCTATGACCTCAGGCGGTGTTCTTCGGAGTGAGTTCCGCCCCATAAAGGGGTTGTCTCCGATAGTTGGGAGCGACGGCGTGGTCTCTCGGGAGCGAGTAATATTGGGATAGGTGGGGGAAGTACATTCCTCATTACGTTGCGAGTTGCTCATTTTAGCGCCAAGTTTAAAAAAAAAAAAAAAAAAAAAAAAAAAAAAAAAAAAAAAAAAAACCAACACAATAAATAATAAAACTAAAAGCGTCCCTTTCGCATAGATAAAACAGTTAATAGCGTCAAGAAAGAGAAAAAAAAAAAAAAAAAAAAAAAAAAAAAAAAAAAAAATCACTATCCTGGGGCAGTCCGGGTTTGCGTCTCTCAAACACAAGAAAAACGCGTAGCAACTACCACTACGCCATTCGGTCGCTTGTTGTACCGGCCAAATTTGCTATCCTACTATACACATCACACATAACTGTTACCGATATTTAAGTACCGTCTTTACTGTGTATGATGATATGATAACAATAACATATTAAATTTATACTATTCACAATTTTTATAAGATTGACAGAGTTAATTTCGTTCATAAAGTATAGATTACACTATTTTTCATTATTCTTAAAAGGTCTTTTGCATTGAAATCACTTCACCACAGTCACTATTTCTTACATTTTGTATCACTAATAATGTTTTAATAATAGTTCGATAGTTTACTAAAACACTAGTCCATGCTAATTGGATATTTGTCTATGAACTAAGCAACATTAGTGCACTAGAAAGATGCAAAAAGATTTTTTAAATAATAAAAACACCGGAGCCAATGTTCACCACCACAGAGGCGGGGGGGGTGGATCCACACGCCTAGCCAGCGCCGACAAAGGGACCGGCTTCTTTGTCGGCATCTACGGCCGCACGCGCCGCTCGGGTATGCAAGCGACTTCGCTAAACTCCGGTTAGTCTGCCCGCTGCCGTCACCGCGAAAGCACAAGCACACGTGGTACGACTTTCGTAAATTTTGCTTAAAATAAAATGTCGCGTTACTCTAACAGAGATTACTTGGAGATGGTGCGGATGTATGCCCTCGCTGGTGACAGCTTGAGTGCAGCAGTACGCATGTACGCGGAGAGGTACCCGGATCGTCCGACGCCGTCACGGGTAACAATGCTGGCTGCTACACAACGCCTGCTCGACTACGGGCAGTTTGCAGTTCCAGCGCATGCTAGTGGGCGTGGCAACGTGGGCCTGCCCGTCGACGTACAAGAGCAGATCCTGCAGTTTTTTTGAGGATGAGCCCCGCGCCAGTACACGTGAAGCTGGTCGTCGCTTCGGCCTGGATCATACCATAGTTTGGCGCCTATTGAAGAAGAACCAGCAGCACCCGTTCCATTTTCGACGAGTTCAGGATTTGCTGCCCACTGATAACGTCGGCCGAGTCGAGTTTTGTAGATGGCTCCTCGAACATCAGCATGTGAACATTTTGTGGACCGACGAGGCGCTATTCACGCGGGTTGGCGTTTACAACGTGCATAATGAACACTGGTGGGCGCACAGGGAGCACAACCCTCATGTGACCAAAAACGACTCGTTCCAAACTCGTTTTAGTTTGAACGTATGGGCTGGTATTATCGGCACCCATTTATTAGGACCTTATTTTATAGAAGGTCGTCTCACCAGCCTTACCTACCTGGATCTGCTGCATCAGGTTGTCGATGAGATGCTGATGGATATCCCATTGGCACTCCACAGAGACTTGTACTACCAGCAGGACGGTGCACCACCACATTACGGTAACATTGTGCGCAACTACCTGAATGATACGTTTGGAGCACAGTGGGTGGGACGTGGTGGTCCAGTGGCGTGGCCTCCTCGGTCTCCGGACCTTACACCTTTAGACTTTTATTTATGGGGTGATGTGAAAAGACTAGTGTACAACGAGGAAATTACCAGTGTAGTGCAATTGCGTTCTCGAGTCGTGTCTGCCTTTGAAACGGTTAACGAAAACGTTTACGTTTTACGAAAATTAAAAGAAAACTCTAGGCGACGTGCCGAACTGTGTATTGCTCGTGGAGGCGCACATTTTGAGCAGTTGTTACGAGTAACATAAGTCACATTACGTAAGTACCTACAACCTTAAATTTTATTTCGAACACCTCAACCTCTAAATGTCTTTATGTCGGTACGCTACACGTACCAATAAAACAAATCTAATCAACATTACTTGGCTGCAACACTATTGGTAATTTGGGAGAGAAGGAAACTACGCAATGGGTATACATACATACATACATAAAGTCACGACCTATATCCCAAATGGGGTGGTCAGAGACATCCCAAACGAAGCGTTTGGGTGTTCCAAACATTAAAAGATTAATGCTTGAAACAACATCCATGTTTCACCCTAGGAATCACAGAAATGCACACGTGACAGGGGGTGAGCCCATCGCCGTTAAAACCTGCAAGTCTATGGATGTTTTTATGGAAAGTCCCTTAGTCGCCTTTTAAGACATCCACGGGAAGAGATGGGTTGGTGCTAATCTTTTTATGTGCCGACACCACACAGCACTAGACGATCGAAATGTTTATGTTCATTGACTTTATTGTATCGGTCGTTCGTCGAGCCTCTGGGCTAGTATACGCAAATTTTGGTATAAAGCATAAAACCTTACAAGATGAATAGGGCACTGACCATGTTGTTAATTTGTTATTTAATAGTTTTAAGCACATTTATACTATTTGTTGTAGACTTTCGTATAATATGGAGACTGTTTAAAACCACAGGCTGTATATATAAAGGAGAAGATAAATTAATTTGATAGATACCTCAGACCCAGATTGGTCTACGAGGTATATTCTTTTAGCTAATATTTAAAAAAAATAAAGAAGCCATTTCTATAACAGGTTTCTCAAGCAACTATTAATTACGAGACAAGTCGTTTGTGTATATACCGTTGTGATTAGTATACAGTCGCAGTCTTTCGGTCAGTTTATCCTTCAAGATACTAATTATCTTATCTACCATGTACACCTACTGTTTGGAATTTAATCAGTTTTGATTGATGTCAGAAAAAATATGCCTACGTAATGCTAATGATGAATGACGAAACAAAATAGATGAACAGATGAACATTTCAATGAATTGCAAAGCGTGATGGTAAGTAAATAGGTGCAACAAAAAGAGTGGTAAAAGTGAATCTATTTTTATTCCCACACATGTATACTTATTCTCTTCGTTTTGAGTATGATTGCACAATACTCAAAACGAAGAGAATAAGTATAGATGTGTGGGAATAAAAATAGATTCACTTACTGAAACAATTGCAAGGAAATATACCGGATGAGTTATTTTACCGTAAGGAAAAAATAGGGCATATTAGAGAAGTGAAATAGAAGGTATTGGCATAGGTAGTTTAATATTTTTTTTTCTTCTAAACCATAAAATATAATAAAACGTTGTGTCATTTGAGGGTCGCGTTGGTAGCCTATTCCACATAATTATATTATTAAATTAAACAAATGAAAAAAACAATTGGAGAAAATATGAGTTCCAATTAAAATTCGCATGATAATAACCCTACGAATCCCGCCAGTCGCATATCAATCTCGGGCAGGCGCGTGGGTCAATGATGGTTTTGAAAAAAAAAAAATTAATCTACCTATGCCAATAACTCATCAGGTATATAGATGAAAGTGAAAAGGAATAGAGAAAATATAGTGGGAGTTAAAAGAAAAGTAAATTTAATATTGGTGTCGATTTGCTTGGTAGACTCTTAAATAAATTGAAGCAAAATATTCTATCCTTTTATGATTGCAAACACCCAAAATGGTCGACATGCCATTTTAGTCCTGTTACTTAAGTTTAGTTCTTATAAATTAGCATGTTTAAAAATTTTTAGAGAGCATTATGTAGATATGAGTAAGTAACAGGACTAAAATGTCATGTCGTCCTTTTGGTGCGCTCGCAGTTAAAAAAGGATAGACTAGTCTAAAGCTTGTTTTAAACTGTGCTAACCGAATCGACACGAATATGTGACAATATTGTTGGGAGAGAACAAATTTGTTGAAATTTTGAACTGCACGCTATTAGACTGGATACATTGTCACATTTTTGGTGGCTAGATAGTTTGTGTAGTATCTGTTCTTGCATACTAGCATAACGGTATCATTTACAGATATGGTTGGTGTAATTATTTAGATTTTATCTTCATGTTGCACAAAAAAAAATGTTTGTAGGTAACCGCCCCGATCACACCGTTCTTACGATTTGTGTGCGTTTAAATTTACTCTCCGCGCCTGAAGGGTATAATGTCTATGACACCACCATTATCACCACATTGTGACCACATGTACACATACGACTGGACTCGGTAACTTCACATATCTACGATAGAAAATTAAAATGCAATTTCAATCAAACAAATATACTTTATTGCACAAAGGATAAAAGCCATAACAAAAAATAGCCGTATAAATAAGCAGTCTTATAGCTAATATATGCGATTTCTTCACAGCAACTCAAAATAAACCGGCAGGCGATAATTATTTTGAAACAATGAGTAGGTGACATGAACTACTCTGATTCTGAGATATCCAATTATGGTATTACTTACTCCGGGCGGTACTCTGGTAGAACTGATGAGAATATGTTGAAAAGTGCAGACTGACTGATGTTGGGGTTCAGGCTGCGCCTATGGATCGCACCATAGTTGTTACGATTAATATTGATAATGGGCGGCACGGGGTCAAACGCGTAACCGCGAATAACTTGAGGCACGGCCTGAAACGATGACAAATCGTACTATGATTATATTGTAAACATATTAAATATATACACACAAAGACACACAACCTCCTACCTACCTACCTACCTACAAAAGCTCACCACATTATTAGGGATTTCTCCATTTAAAGTTATTTTCATTAATGTGTCTATACTGTACAAGCCTTTACTTTTTCAAACTACTTCCACTAAGCATTCAATTTATGTTAGCAAAAAAATATTTTATCGGTATACCCACATCGACCGACGAGACTTATAATTGTTTTTGTAGAAATTTTATTATTCTCATGTAAGTGAATAAGTTACTCTTATGGGAAATAAAGATATATACATATACCGGATAAGTTTTTTTTCGGTGGGGAAAGAAATGGGGCATATTAGGTAAGTTTTTTTTTTATATGAGAGGGCGGCAAACCATCATGCGGGTCACCTGATGGGCGGGTGCGAGGGGCACGTGTGTGTATGTGGAAGTGGAGGGGTGTGTATGTGTGTGTGCTTGTGCGAGAGCAATCTGTGTTTATCGTTATTTATTACACGTACCCGACACTATTTAACTGTGATCATTACTTTTTCTGTCTCCTCATATATTAGCCCTAACAGACAATTTTTAAGAGCCATTTTACATTCATATCTGTTTAATGCATATATGTGTATGCATCTACATATTTCGTTGTACAGAAGAGATCCAACTTACAAAAAATTAACGGTGATGTAGTTCATAAAAATATTTAAACGGCACCTCCCCAGTGGATTCGTACACGAATTCGAACATCCTTTATATACCAAACTTCAAATGTGTCCCGCAGGCCCATTAAACAATTTCATGCTTGCGAAACCACCGATGAAAGGCTAACAAAAATATAAGATAAAACTTACTCCGTCTACAATCAGGGCGGACATGGGCCTGATGACAGTCAAATGACGAATAACCTCTTCCGGCCAACTCTGGAACAAATTCAGGCGCTCGTTTTCTAATTCCTTGGCACGCTCCTGTAAAACAACGAAAAATACATTAACATGTTATTCCGTTTGGTGAATCCAATGTTTAATATGTTAACGACAGTATTTATTGTGAAAATACATAAAATAAATAGTAAATACGTATAGGATAGTTGATTCGTGTAAAAGTGTACCTACGTAATAATAACGAATTTACGACATACGATTACAAAGTCGTCTAGTGCAAAAGACTGCATATTGCAAAATAAAACATTTAGATACGAGAAGGTAAATAATATTCAACAAATTTATTACGGAGCACCGCCTTTTCTGTGAGACACAAACCGCCACCGGTGGCAACCAATCATTTTGAGGTCCGTGATTCTAGAATATACACAGTTCGTTTCTTTGTTTGAGGGAATACATTGTTGTTTGTACCATTGAAAAGAAGCTATTTAGATCGAATTACAAGAAAACCAACTTTGCAATACGAAAGAAAATTTATGACAAGACCACATCAATCAAATTCAAAAATAGAGATATAAAAATAAATGGGTACACCAAGGAGTCCTATCGTAACATCCTCCGGGGAGGAAAACGAGCGGACGTCAGGATCCGGTTCATCATAGACCCAATCTATTTGGCACTCTAACTGTGCGACCGCATCGCGTTACAGTTGCAGACGGTGAAGGGATTGTAGGCAAAGGATCTACTGACGAGCTGGGTTCTCCACTTGCTCGAATTTCCAGGGGGTACAGTCGCTGAAATGGTCTTATCCGGACCCCCTTTGCAGTCCGAACACGTGCTACACGCTCTAGTCCGTCTCTGCCCTTAAAAGTCTCCTCAACTAGTCTCAAAGGCCAGTCAACCCGCTTTCCCTCAGTTTCCAGTAGGTCAACTTCTCCTGCCATGACGTACCTGCCGCCTCTTTGTCCTCTATGAGCCAACATAGCTATATACAATGTGTCCCGGAGAGAAGTGACCAGCGGGCGTAGTTTGAAAATTTATACAAAATTATCGATAAATCATTTAAATTTAGAGACCTAACTGCTTTTGTTTTTTAAAAATCGTTAATCCTTTTTTTTAATAGACATGTCTGACCTCCTGCACTATTTTAGTCATAATTTCTTTGTTTTTACGTCTTTCCCAATTCTTTTTTTTTTTAATTCAGTGCTGTTATCAAATTAAGTTATGAAAATTATCCCAAAACAAATAAATAATTTATTAAAAAAGAAATAAACTAAAAATTCGACCAACAAAACTGTATTTTTTTAAGTTTAAAAATAAAAAAACGAAAAATGTCCCTATAACATCATGTTTTTTTAAAATTATTATGATACTACATGATATTCTCTAAAATATCCTAGAACAATGTTTCTATCAATTTCAAACGTGTGCCAAAGTACAATGTGTTGAATTGTGACCTTCAAATAAGGATAGAGCAGGTAAAAAATTACTAGCTGTTATCGTATAGCTCCTGTCCTCCCGCCCCCCGCCACCTTTCTCAGACCGGCTCCAATTTGCTTATTATTAGTTAGTCGATCATTCCTTGTGTCCGTGACGCTACGTCTTTGAATTCAATTGGTGCGCTTCCGAGTTTCGAGGACTACTGTTTAAATTTGTGACTTTGTTTTAAAATGTCTAGACTTGCAAATCATTTTGAAAACATAATTAATTAATTACCTGATTTTTCTTAATAAACAATCATTTTAACAAATTAAGTATCTTTTATTTATTATTAAACTATCATGTTAAAATCAAAATGATTCATTGTAATAACAAAACACTTAAATGTGCAAATAAACTGCTTAAAACATTACTTTCATTTTTTTAAACTTATCTCTATCTAGTTACTTCACATTTATTTGAAATAACTAAAAACATCGTTCTAGGATATTTTAGAGAATATCATGTAGTATCATAATAATTTAAAAAAAACATGATGTTATAGGGACATTTTTCGTTTTTTTATTTTTAAACTTAAAAAAATACAGTTTTGTTGGTCGAATTTTAAGTTTATTTCTTTTTAATAAATTATTTATTTGTTTTGGGATAATTTTCATAACTTAATTTGATGAATAATAATAACAGCACTGAATTAAAAAAAAAGAATTGGGAAAGACGTAAAAACAAAGAAATTATGACTAAAATAGTGCAGGAGGTCAGACATGTCTATTAAAAAAAAAGGATTAACAATTTTTAAAAAACAAAAGCAGTTAGGTCTCTAAATTTAAATGATTTATCGATAATTTTGTATAAATTTTCAAACTACGCCCGCTGGTCACTTCTCTCCGGGACACATTGTATTCTTTTTTAAATCGTTGCCTCAAATCTTGGCGTAACTTCTGTAAATATTTATATCTTTGCACCATACTAGTCCTGTCACGGTCGCCATATGAAAAGAAGCTATTTAGATCGAATTACAAGAAAACCAACTTTGCAATACGAAAGAAAATTTATGACAAGACCACATCAATCAAATTCAAAAATAGAGATATAAAAATAAATGGGTAGACCAAGGAGTCCTATCGTAACATCCATTTTGATATTCCTTTTGAAGTGATTTGTTTTGATGATTACTAACGCTGGAGGCAATTGTTCCTTGTGAGGATTTAAAATGTTTTCATGCTTTAATCGACGAGGAAAAGGTAAAATCTTTAAACACTTAGAAAAAAACAGTTTATTTATTCGCCAAAACCGACGCCTGATTTATGTATTTCTCAGACTGGTAAATCACATAAAAGACAATTTAATTGCTCAATTGATAATTGTCATTGGATTCTTGGCTGTTCTCATTCAAGTAAGTTTAGTTGTAAAGCTGCATATTTTTGCCGACCGATGAAAAATTTGAAATATTTACCTATGTATCTCCCTACACCAGCCCCTGTAGCATGACATCGTTTGTCGCGCGCGACGTAGACAAATTAAATTTACTGCTCATTCACAAAGCTGACTCCCCCCAGTGAAGAACGAGCAAGAAAATCAAGGGTTGCGGTTTTTAGTAGCAGTGAGAGTGGGATAGTTGTATATTTCGTCCAAGCAGATGAGCAGGACACATATCATCTTGCGCGACATAAACGTTTATCGCGCCTGTCATACTACTGGTGCTGGTTATGACGATCTATATCACAGGAAATTGCATATGACCCTACAAATTGAAGAGAAAATATGCAACAAGATGCTTCTTATAATGATAACTTCATTAAGTAACCGCAAATCATTCATAAAACATCTTTAAAAAGCATCAAAGCAATATTTATAAAGCATCGCGCGCCGCCGTACATCTCTATAAATATATATAACAACGTACGCGATGAGGCCGTCTCATTATTTTAAAAACCTAGACTGCACCATTTTCAATACCTCCGTGTATATATGGTGTTTTGTCTCGATTTGCGGTGTTTTATTTTCTTTTCATTATCCTGTAAATGTAGATAAAGATGTCGCACATGTGGATTTATTCACTCTTTATAAAAACTTACCCGTAATTTTTCGTCTTGATCGTATTTGTCTAGCAATGCATGAGCGTTTTCCGCAAACCATTCGAACACAGCTGGCTCTCGCCATTTTGAGGACGTAAATTTGGCGTAGAGGAATATGAGCTCCTTTAAATGTGATCCTGTCCTGTAACAAATTATGGGTTTTATTAATACGCTATATTTAGGAAGAAATTATATAAAAGAAGGCTACGTACTATCCCCCACCCTGTTTCTTCTGCATATCAATGATATGTTACAAACCAGTGACTTCCATTGTTATGCGGATGACAGTACGGGTTATATGCCGGCCGTGCTAATCTTTCTCGGGCGCACGTTGATGAGTGTCGGGACAAGCTTGTGTCTGAAATCGAGACCTCACTAGACCAAGTCTCTAATTGGGGCATTCTCAACCTAGTTAAGTTTAACCCTAAAAAGATACAAGTTTGCGCATTCACCGCAAAGAAGATTCCATTTCTCCTGTCTCTTCAATTTCAGAGCACTCCCCTTGACGTTAAGCTGAGTATTGGGATTCTCGGAGTGAACATCTCTAGTAACGTTCAATTCCGCGGTCATCTGGAGGATAAGGCCAAGTTGGCCTCCAAAAAGTTAGGTGTCCTCAGTAGAGCGGCTCGTTACTTCACGCCGGCTCACCGCCTCCAAATTTATAAGGCGCAAGTTCGGCCGCACGTGGAGTATTGTTCTCACCTATGGGCTGGGGCACCTCAGTACCAGCTTCTTCCTTTTGACCGCGTTCAACGTCGCGCAGTCCGAATTGTCGGCCAAGAAAGTCTCACTGACCGACTGGATCCCCTGGCGTTGCGAAGAGACGTCGCGTCCCTCTGCATTTTCTATCGCATATTTCATGGGGAGTGTTCTGAAGAACTGTTCGAGCTAATACCCGCTGCTCAATTTAACCGATACACTTCTCGGAGAAAATTTAATTTCCATCCACATCATCTGGATGAGTGGAAGTCTACCACTGTACATTTCTCAAGAAACTTCTTACCACGTACAACCACCCTGTGGAACGGACTTCCGGCAGCGGTATTCCCGAACGAGTACGACATTGGAACCTTCAAGAAACGAGCCTACACCTTCCTCAAAGGCCGGCAACGCATCTGTGACCCTTTTGGTGTTGCGGGTGTCCATGGGCGGCGGTGATTGCTTTCCATCAGGTGACCCGCATGCTCGTTTGCCGCCCTCTCATATATAAAAAAAAACATAACATAACATAATATAATGGGAATAGAAAGTAAACTGTTCTGAACCACCTTTAGCATGAAAGTTCAACAATTTTCGGCTGAATTCGGCTATAGTTCCTAGTTGAAAGTTGTTCGTAACCAGAAGAGGAGTCACCAGCCGAAAATTGTTGGATTTCCATACTAAAGGTGATTTCAGAATGGTATACTTTATATGGGTAATCAATTTTATTTAGATCGGATATGACTATGGTCCCTTGGGGATTGTTGTTCGTAGTCAAGAGTGGCGTCCCCAATTAATAGGAATTACACGAATTCAAATTCACTCTGTATATAAAAAATCAAAAACGACGAAATAACTCAATTGTTTTAGACCGGAATCGGATGAGTCTATGCGGTTACTCGTGGGTAATATATTTTTTTGAGAACTTGGTCTGAGCTCTGTCGTGCGATTCGATCAATTTGTATTTTGCTTACGCGACCTTCGACTCTGGCCAAAAAAAACAATTGAGTTATTTTAAATAAGTTATTTCGTCTTGTTTTTTATTTTTTAATCGACTACGGCCAAGCCTAAAGGGTAATGTATTCCTCGCATTTGTATGAAGTATGTATGTACGTTACCACCTATAGCCTAAACGCCTCAGCCGATTTGGAGAGATGAGAGGTCGTTAGATTCCAACAAGGCCCGGGATTATCATAGGGATTGGAATGTCATGATAAATCCAATATGGTGGACGCTAGCAGCCATTTTGTCATACTGACAACAAATAATTTCAGCAACACATAGTATCAAATGATAGGTCTCGGAAGAAGTTAAAAACCAGATAACAATACGATATCTTAATAAAAACTTTTAATAAATACCAATTGTGCAAGAAAGTGTATACTATTGGGATATTTTTTTAAAGCCAAACGCACGCACACGAGCAGAAGACACACACGCGTACACGTATACACGCGCAAACGCATAGATGCGGTGAATACATTACCCTCCTTTTGGCTTTGCCGTACTCGGGTAAGAATAGATCTGTCTATACATCTACTTTTAGTTGAAAATATTTACACTCAACCATGACTGCAACGACTGAACATCCCTCGTCGGCATGGTGCGAATCTAATCTACCAAGAAAAAAAAATATATGACTAACTTATCTGCAGTGAATAACGAATGCTTCTTGAGCCGATCGGTAAGTTGAGCATTGCAGGACTTGTAAATATTCAATACTACTACCGGGAACCTCAGCATGGCGTCTTGTAGCAAATTGTCTGCAGTCGTCTTATCTCCTACAAACCAAAAATCAAATAAATACAGGTGTGTACACATTTCCCTGAAGGCACTCGTTTACTGCTGACATAGATTAACCCATGGGATAAATTTTTTGACGAAAATTAACATATTGATTTTTTTATTAGTGCTTGATAATGACAATTTAGGTTTCACTCACAAACGAAACAGTTACCTACAAAATTCATTGTAATTTGTAATTTTGTTTGGGTTTTTTAATTTAAAGTTTAAGAGGTGATTAGTCCACTCAACATTGACATGTAATTTTTTTTTATGCACTACGAGTTAGCCGTAGATCTCCATCACACCTGATGTTGAGTGGAGATGAGGCCGAAAGTGGAACTATGCTCACCCGGAACCCCGATCATATTCAGACAATGCTTTTAATATTACAGCTTTTCGGCAGACTTAGATGACATTTAAAATGTCCTTCCACCAAACAAATAAGAGTAAGAAACATGTAGCACGCTGCGAATCGAACCCGCGACCTCCGAAACGTAAACTGTATGTTCTTTATATTGAGTCACGGAGGCGGACATTACATAATATCTTTTTATCAAGAAAAATCCCATGCAGGATTATTAATAAAATCTATTTAGGTATTATTTATAATTAGCTTTAAAGTACAGAGAGTAATATTTTTGATTTAGGCTGTATTTAAAAAAAAATCTTAATTTATCCAACGTCACTGGACGGATTAAACCCTTTGAACACGTTCTCGAAAATAAACTGTATCGATTGAAGTACATAGAAGTGGAATTTTCCATTATGACACACAAATCCAAAAGATTATTGCGTGCGCAAGATTTTAAAAGAAGTAGGCAATGATAATCTTAGAATCGATCAGGCAAAGGTAAATATTCCTCATAAAAAGGCTTATTGGAATGTTTAATACATTGATATTATAATCTCATTTGCATCTTTGAATCAGTAAGATAAAAACTCCTTGGTTTCCTGTCGGTTTCTTAACGTAAGGAAACTTAACGAACAACAATTTTTTGATTTCTAGTTGCGTGGCAGTTTATTAATAAAAATAAATTATAACGTTCCACTCATGGAGGCACTTTCTAATAGGTACCCTGTGTCTTCCGCTAAGAGAAGAATAATGTGGTGCTTCGTCAAAAATAAAAATATGTTTATCATCCTTAGTGCAGTAGTTTGAGGAAAATAGAACCAAATTAGAGTAAGATTTAGTTTACGCAAGAATGTATGTATACCCTCACTAAATAAATATTTACACACAAATTATGTAGTCTCAAATAACGCTAGGAACTCACCCTTATTCTTCACAGCTACATGAAAATGCGCCATAGCACAGGAGAATTTGATGTTAAATAAAAATCCTGCACTTCTTTCTTTGGACCAAAGTTCGACAGCATCTATAAGCCATTGATGCTCCCTCGCTCTCAGTGCAAGGGTGTCGATAATGAAAAGAACCGCTAGAGGATCGGACGGATCCAAGTTTAAAAGGAGCTTTGCCAGTTCGAGAGCGGTCCGGTGACATGCCTTATTAGTAGATAAGTGCATGTACTTGAACACCATTATATAGAAGGTACGATTCTCGACATATTTGTATTCTAAGCGCACTGTACTCTGCAAAACAAAATCAAGAATCAATTATAGATTAGTAGGTAAATATTTGATTGACAAAATGAAACAAGGTACTCACATCCGTAAGAACAAACGATGGATGAGCTACATAATGTGTATAGCCAATCGTTTGTTCTACTAAAGAGTTGGCAACTGTGAACTCCTCGACTAGGAACATAGAATCGGCGCACTAAAATTTAACAACAAATATTACAACAATATTTCATGTAGACTACAAAGCAACACAAACACACTTTATTACACAACAGAAGAAAAGTAACAGGTACAATTTACACTTTATCATTTATAAGCGATTTCTTGGATAACATCTCAAATAGGTTGGTTGATCGATATTACAAAAGAATGATGGTACAAATTAAGTGAATAATAGTTTATATACTTGCATAGATAGATAGACAAACATACTTTATCATCATCACAAACAGAACAACTATACATAAAATGTGTCTATATAAATGTGTAAATACGATAAAATTAAACATAAATAAATGGATGAGTATCTATAGTTATTATAATAATTTAATGATGGTATTTCAATAATAACTGGGTTTTGTCCAACGAAATTTGATATTTGCCTGGACTGGAAAGAAAAAGAATAATAACCGACAAGAACAGTACGATAAAGTAAAGAGAGAGAAAAAAAAAGCAAATGGCCATAAAAGTATGAACAGTAAGAGAACAGATTAAAGCACCAAGAAATGCTCTTTGACTGCGTCCTTGGATGCATATAAAGATTGAAGTCGTCCATTGGACTCTTGTAGAGTGTTGAGAGTTCCACAACGAATGTCATGCAATGTAAACACTGACTAAATTGAATTTTGCGGTGGAGCGTTACGCCATAGAGAATCAGTCCAACGAAGGGTGCGATTATGGGTGGTGGAAAGAAATTACAGCATTCGTCGAGATAAAATAGGGTTCTAAAATCGAACAGTATCGAATATTGGAGGGAGAGAATGTGCAGGTGTTTGCGACGACGAATTCTCTCTTGCTCCTGTATTTGGAAAGGCTAATGAGAGGTTTGAAGTCGCTAAAGTTTGCTGAGAAGTTCTGCAGTGAGATCAGGATAATATCAGTCATGCTGACTTGATACGTGATTTGGCAGAGAAGGGATTATACAAGAACAACTTTCATGGTAGCGGGTAGGAAATTATGCAAACATCGTAAACCCAGCCGCGGCAAACATCTACCTGCTAACTTCGGCAACAAAAATATATACCAAGATTATTCATATTATCATGAATACCATTAAAATATAGGTATAAGAAGTAGCAAACCAAACAACGGAATATCACGTGTTGTCGCTCAATGATTATAATGAAACTCGGCAAACTACAACGTAGCGAACAAATCAGTGAGAGACACCTTGCGAGATTCCCTTGTTCGTTAAGTCTAGACTCGTACGCTGTCAATTGTAATAGTATATGACTTAATAGGATTGACAGTGAATATACTCCATTGCAACATAAGGGAAGACCTGCATTGACAGTTTGAATGGCATGCAGATACACTAACTGAGTTTCGTCACTATTCACGTGAGATCGAGGTCAAATTCGTACCTATTTAGGCGTTATAAAAAATCACATCAATATTGTTTAAATCCCTTAAATCTTGTTATTTATATACTACCTCCAAGAGTCCTTCCACATGCATTGTCTTTTGCGACTCTTCCATAAGTGCTCTGGCGTCATGTGTCCTGTAAGTGAACGTCTGCAGGAAGTTTTGGTGCATCCGCTGGTATTCCGGGCTGTGCTCGAACGTGAAATATGTAACACCATTCTCGCGGCGATTAATTGACATGCTTAGCCCTGAATAGATAATAAAAATAAATTGAACTAAATATTATGATATCATCCTGGACAATAACAAAGCAATGGTGTTAAAAGTTACGAAGCTTTCGCCTGGTTTAATTTTTAATAAAAAAAAAACATCCGAACAAAGATTGGACACTAACATACGCACACACCTTTAGGGTCTGATGATGATCAGGAATAGTGACAGGATCGCAACGCTATCCAGAAGTACCTGGATTGTACTCAGATGTTTAGATTAATGGTGGCCTTTACACACACAAAACTTTCAGGGTTTGACGATGACCAGGAATAGTGACAGGATCGGTAACGGTACTACCTATCTGCAGCATCAGATCATGCATGCTTTCTACCACCCAGACGCCTATCGTGGCTGAAGACGACAGTCATTTGCAGAGAAAGAAAAGTTGTTTCTTAAAACAGTTTGCAGCTTATTTAAAACATCACCTCCGTTTGTATTTTTTTTATAAAATAACATAAATAACCGTGGGCATACACACATCGCCATCTAGTACCACACCAAGCAACTAGGCTTGTACTATGGATACTAGAGGGTTGATAATAGGTCTTTACGTATGAAATTGCCGTTCTGCAGTACTGGCCATTTCAAATCAAAATAATTTTTGTTTGGCTAAGAATTCTAATTTCAAATTAATTTTATTTTAAAAACATGGAATTCTTTTTCCACAAGTAGTCATTTGTTTATTGATTAGTGTTACATTTTCATAGCATGTCAATCTTTTTCGTCATCATGGATACGTTAAAAATTCGAGTAATTATGGAATATGAGTACCGTCGTGGCAGCAACGCGGCACAAGCGGCACGCAACATCAACGACGTTTACGGAGCTTACACTACAAACCAACGCACCACCTGTTATTGGTTTGCTCGCTTCCGTTCTGGGAATTTCGACCTGAAAAATGAACCTCGCGGTCGTCCGAAGACTTTGGTCGACAATGACGAATTAGAGGCGATTGTGGAAGCTGATGATACACAGAATTAGCAGCAGCTTTCGACGTTAGCGTCAAAACAGTATTGGTCCATTTGCGTCAAATTGGCAAGCTTGACAAATGGGTGCCCCACGAACTCAATGATCGCCAGCGCGAAGTACGCGTCGAGACGTGCCTTGCACTGTTCAACAGACACACAAATGAAGGAATTTTGAACCGCATTGTTACCTGCGATGAAAAATGGATTCTGTTTGATAACCGCAAGCGCTCAGCAAGTTGGTTGGATCCTGGACCTAAACAATGCCCTAAACGAAAACTTACCCCTAGAAAAGTGATGGTCACTGTTTGGTGGTCTAGCGCCGGTGTGATTCATCACAGCTTCTTACCAAACGGGATGAGCACTACTGCAGATGTGTACTGTGAAGAACTGAACACAATGATAGAGAAGCTGGCACATCTCCAACCAGCATTGGTCAATCGCTCCTCTCCGCTGCTCCTGCACGACAACGAGCGACCTCATACTGCACAGCAGACGGTCTCCAAGTTGCAAGAACTGGGGTTGGAAGCTCTCCGTCATCCTACTCACCAGGCCTTGCGCCTACAGACTACTACTTTTTCCAGAATTTGGATAACTTCTTGGCAGGAAAAAAAATCAATACCCGAGAGGCAGTACAAAATGCCTTTGAAGAATTTGTTGCCTCCCGTCCAGCTGATTTCTTTAAGAAGGGCATCAATAAACTGCCACTGCGTTGGCAAAGATGCATTGATTGCATCGGTGATTACTTCGATTAATAAAATTAAAAATACATGAAAAAAATTCGTTTAAATTTTTCCTTTCGTAAAGACCTAATATAAATGCTGCAGGAATGTATTTTTTTGTAATATACATATTACAAATGTAAACATCCAAATCTCGAGTATTCATGACCGTATTCATCATAAAAACATAGCGGTTAGGTTCTCTAACGACTACAACAAACGGAGTCGTCAATTATTATATTGCAAATTACTTTTATTCCATGAGAGAAACTAACGCAAGATGATGTATGCGGTTACATGATCAGTTTTCCATCAACCTTTCATCAATCACCATCCGATTGAAGAAAAATATCAAAATAATAAATTTTCGTCAATCCAGATCATCATCAGTCCGTCAATTAATGGGTTACACGATCAGTTTATGAGTCAATCTTGTTGGACTAAAATATATTGAACTGGTAAAATACTGATGACGTAGCCTCATTAATTCCGATTAATTATAAAAACAATAATAACAATTTACAATAATTTCTCACCTACTGATTAAAAAATATCATCTCAAAACAAGAAAAGCGAACATGAGCAAAGCAAAGTTACTAAAAAATTCAGGAAAACAGAATCTATATGTCCTGGTACAGGCACCAATATTTCAGTTATAAAAATTAGGATTATTCTTCTCATTTTCTTAATATTATAATGGATAAAAAAAAGAATAGGCCAAAACGCGACCGGAGTTTTTTCTATTGGAAAATGAATTCGGGCGATTCCCAATTTTATTTTCCAACACTGTTTCCGGGTGAGCGCCCTTCCATCTTCGACCTCATCTTCAAAACTGATCAATTAATGTGACTGACTGAGGTCAAGCGCTAACCCGTTGTGCATAAAAGAAACTTACCAAACCTCCGTAAACCTGGATTTTCTGCCATTGAAATTATAGTTGCCTTCTTTTTGACGTAATTGGGTTGACGTCTAGGCCTGCGAAATAAAGTAAAGATACATTACTGCAAATCACCCATTGCCATATCAGGCATCGATGGACTGCGGGCCGAGGCGTAACTGAGGCACCGAGTGCAGCTAACGTACAGAGCAAGAGCTCCCAAGGAGAATCGTTTTTATTAGCCTATTCTTGTAGAGCTGCCGCACGAGAAAATAAATTTAACTGTAAATGTAGGTAGGGTAAATGTTTTACTTATTAATTGTATGTTATATTATTGTGATATGTCGATTAATAACCAATTATAATATATGTTATCTTACCACACTGTAGCAAAGCAAATTAGAATTTGATAAGTGTTCGTTTTAAAGACGAAGTGTTGTGTTTTTAGTTTCTTCAATTAGTTACAATTAATAAAGTACATCTTGCATCATTTATCGGCTTTAGTTCTTTATCTGTTATGAGCGCCAAACCGATCAGGAGTCGAAGTGGTCGCCATGGCCGAAATCGGTCGGAAGCATTATCATCATCAATATGTCCAAAACATTTAACCGCCTCCGTGGCTCAATGTAAACAACATTGGGTTAACGTTTCGGAGGTCGCGGGTTCGATCCCCAGCGGGGTACATATTTAGTACTCGGTTTGATTGGTGGTAGGGCATATTAAATGTCCGCCTGGCTAGCTACCACCATCTTATCTAAATCTGCCGCCAAACAGCAATGTTGATAGCATTGTTGTGTTCCGGTTGTCAGAGATAAGATAACCAGTCCCTCAAATAAGATGGGGTTTCCGGGTCAGTACGCTACCACCTTCGGCCTCATCTTCACTTAACATCAGGTGTGATTGAGGTCAAGTGCTAACCCGTTGGGGATAAAAAAAACATAATAAGTCAAGGTCTAAGGACTCCAGGAAACCATTAGCTCATGGCTTACTACACCGTCTAACGTTACATACTGGTGCCGGTCATTCAAATAGCTATGGAATAAATTAATCACAATTTCTTGGACACAGAGACTTTCAAGTTTGTGTAATAGGATTGGAACAGAGACAGTGACCAATTCTTTGGATAAATTAGGAAAAATATCCAATAGTTAATTCCAAAACCACACATTCAATGGCTTTACCACTTCCAAAGCCAAATTGAATAGGTGCGAAAATCCTTGGAATAAATATTTTCATAGATCTTAGATTTTTCAGGTAACACTTATGTTGGCCGGTAATTACTGACACTCTATCTCCGTTGTTATAAATAAGGTTCTGGTCCTCACGAATACAGTGCACTAAAGCCTTTTTAAGTACCCTAAAAGGTGTAAGCACAGATTGAATATGAGTCGAAGAATTTAACAAAGAAATACCTTCTAGGTGGTGCATCTTCTTCAGGGCCAAATCTTCTCTCAAGCTCGTAGGAGACATTCAAATTTCGACGGTCAATTGACATCAACTTTGGCCCAGGGTCAGGAAGTTCAGGCTCTGGTGATACACTAGGAGCCCGCGGGACACCAAGCAAGGCATTCAGTTCCATTAGAGATCTGTCGATCTCATCTAACTAAACGAAAAAGTTAAACATTTTAGAAATAAATTCATAAGCAAGACAAGGTCTGATGAACAGATTAGACTACGGCCGCGGTAACGCCTGTGATCAAAAAGCAATGACGTCGTAAACATCGGCTGCATTTACAAACCATAGGGGTAGTGATTCAGGAGTGTCAGGTGATACTCCCATATTATACCCATATATCCCATACAACTTTCTGGGCAGTTCGCACAATGTCATATTAAAACAAAAGTGTCAAACATATTTACAAACGATTTACCTCAGCGTTTTCTACTTCCCATGCCTTGGGACCATGCTTTGATTTTCTCTGCTTTTTCTTTTTTTTCTTATTCTTTTTCACAGCTCCTCCGGATGCTTCATTCTCCGTTTTAACTACTTCTGCTAAATCTGGTTCTGATTCAGAACTTGAGCTCAACTCCAACTGAAATAGATACAATATCTATCACATTCAATACTAATGTCACAGAAAACAGAGGCGGTACTGGAGTCACAGATAAAAAAATCATTATTTAATCTCTGGCAACACTTTTACTTGTGTGTGAAAAGACAGATGTGCTTTTATGTTTTAATCAATTAAACTGGCTTAAAATAAAGCCGTGATTCTGATCATGTGACCAAACCAAAATTCGTGACTTGAGGGTTCCGTTCATGACATATGGACAAACTTATGAAGGCTTTTTTCTCAAAAACAGCTAGAGGTATCAAAACGAAATCGAAACTAACTACATACTTAAATTTGCCACTTTAAAAAGGATTGTTAATGATGACGTTATGTATAAAAAAACACATAGGGCACACAGTGCGGAGTGCAGTACCTAACATCAGCATTAACAACTTTTTCATACCGACAAAGTTGTAAGATGGTGTTTAGTCTAATGAACGATATTAACTACAAATAATGTTTGTCTCGAAATAATTTCATCCGGGATTTAACATTAATGATTTTCGTATTTATTTTCAATTATGCACATGTGTCGCTTACCTAGGTAAAGTTACCCTGACAGAATCTGTTTTCAAAATTTTGCACACAAAATAATCAGACGATGCACTAAATATCTGTAAGACCCAAATTTAAAAACATGACAACATTCTCCTCGGGTACCGCTTTAGTAAATTGTGTCAGATAAACAAAAAACTCCAAAAAGATGAGAGAAAATCGCAAATCATTATCTACTAAGGCCATACATGAACAAGTTCTCCCAATATGTCCCTTTATTCATTTTTTTTTATGCACAGCGGATTGGTACTTGACCTCAATCACACCTGATGTTAAGTGAAGATGAGGTCGAAGGTGGAAGCGTACTGACTCGGAAACCCCAACACATTTGGGGGACTGGCTATCTTATCTCTGATAACCGGAACACAACAATGCTATTAACATTGCTGCTTGGCGGCAGATTTAGATAAGATGGTGGTAGCTAGCCAGGCGGACATTTCAAATGCACTACCACCAACCAAACCGAGTACTTAAACATGTACCCCGCTGGGGATCGAACCCGCGACCTCCGAATCGTAAACCCACTGTTGTTTACATTGAGCCACGGAGACGGTTAATTATACTACAACCACGGAATACTTTTTAATCCTTGTGTTTATCGACAATCATAACCTGAGTTAATGAGAATCTAGCTGCACCTTTGATTTTGAATAAAATAAAAGTAATGGGTACTATTTTCAGAGTACACTCAGTTATCCTTTTACTTCTTTTTGTATTGTATACTTACACCATCATATTTAAATTTTCTTGCAGCATCTCTAACATATAATGGTTCATAGTCATCGTCGGAATTGTCATCAGGGGGGGGGAAAGATTTATCACTGTCGCCGTATACTTTCTTCACATTGCGTTGCGACATATCTGTAATTACATAAAACATTATTAAGATAAATGGCAATAAACGCTCGTGAGAATAACAATCCTACACATTCTAGAATACATGTATCCTTCAACCCAGAATCGTCGAACTTCATGAACATCAATTTTGACAATGCCAAAAAATAGTCATAACCATAATAAAATTATCCAAAAATGTAAAAAAAATAGTCTCATTATATTTCCGAAGTTGTACCTAGGTTGGTGAGGATGCTGCTGGGATGAACGTCAGCACAGATTCCCCACCTGTATATTTGTGCTTAGATACTTTTTTTTTCCGTGTTCCATTATTTTAATACTTCTACCAACCTGGGTCTAACAAAATTAACCCGACAAAATTTGGCAATTGCATGTGCATGACAATAAAATAATATATTCATTAAAAAAACTAGCCTTAAAAATTTTGTTTCCGAGTAAAAAAATAAATGTAAGTGCAAATGGAAATACAAATTAACAGACTTACTTCATTTCGATTGTACCTTATTTTATCAATGAGAGAAAAAAGGCAACGTTCAAATGGAAGACGCCAAAGGGGGTGGCGGGGCACAGGACGCAACCAATCACAGCAAGTCGCGAGCGGCGAGTGGTCGCCTTTCGGCGTCTTCAAAGATACCGCGGCACTTGTCTGTGTGTTGTGGCAAAGTACTTAGAGAGCGTGGCCATTAAGATCCAACTCACAAAGTTTACATTTCTAAATTTTATTTTTTGAATAAAATCGGTTAACTTTAATGTTTAATTTTCTCGTAATACATACATCCTATACACACACTTTGCAACGTTTATCGGGTTAATTTTGTTAGACCTTATATAGTTTTTGGGCAGAAAATATGTACTCCCATGTTGAATACTTTAATGTAAGTATTAATATAACTTAAGATTACATTTAACTTTATAAAATTGAAGTATGTTGAAATAATATGATAAAAATGGAACATGAATGATATATTTTGAATCATTACATATTAATATTGAAGTGCTTTTCGAGTGTTTTTCGAGTGCATGTATGTAAGTATATGTATGTATGTAGATTTCTATGTTACCTCCTGTAGCCCAAACGGGTTGACCGATTTTGAAATACAAGGTGTCGTTAGATCGTCTTTCCATGGAGTGTCCTAGGATACATTTGAAGGTTTGGTATACAATTTAAAATTGCGGCCGCAAAACATGTTGTCGGGTTTTTTTTACCCGACTGCCTAAGGAAGGAGTGAAATATTTTTCGAGTGTTTGTATGTAACTATGTATTGTAGGTAGATTTCTATGTTACCTCCTTGAAATGCAAAGTTCCCTGGAGGTTCATAGGACACATTGTGGTATAAAACTAGTTTTATAGTATTAAAATCCAAAAATGCCAGCAAAACACAAAATATGCTGTTGTGTTTTTGGGTTTTTAAATTCATATTGTTATTATTTAATGAAAATTTTTAATAGGAACTTTATCATTATAAACTTAAACAATATTTACTCCAGCGTCATGTTTTATATACTAAACTGTTGAATACTTTATGTACTAGGAATTTTCTAGTTCTTTGGCCATAAACTTGTATTATGCTTTGACTGTTTGTGTTCTTAAAATAAATAAATAAATAAAAATAAAATAAATAAATAAATAAAAATAAAATAAATAAAATAAACTGTTATGGCCTAAACGGTTATGGTTATAGAAGAAATAAGGGAATACTTTTGTATATCTAGATTCACTAGGTACATTACCTATATTTCCCTTTTCTCTTCTTTTTTATGAAATAAATGCACTGGCAAGCAACATTGATGAGCCCCTTTTCCTGGATGTGAAGTGGTAGAACAAGAAGTACACCATGTCGAACATCAAATGATTGAATATTGGCACGATGCTAAGAAAATCATTACTGAAGATCAAGTGGAATGGGCTATCATGCAGTTTGCTCCTTACAAGGCTGCGGGACCAGATGGTATGTTTTCTATGATCTTACAGAAAGCTATCAAACATATAAAAGGAACACTGGCGGAGGCATACAGAAGCAGCATAGCACTCGGATATATTCCCACAGGCTGGAGGAAGGTCAATGCCATATACACACCGAAACCAGTTAAAGGTACGTACTATGAGGCAAAGTCCTTCAGATGCATCAGCTTATAAAAGATAATTGACAGACACGTAAGAAACACACGGGTTTGCTGGAAGAGATCTCTTATAGAGATAAGTTCGCCCTTTGTACATTTTTCTTATATGTTTGTTAATGTCCATTTCTTGTGTGTCTAGTGTACAATAAAGTGTTAAAATAAATAAAATAAATAAATAAATATAATTAGTGATTGTGACAAACCTCTACATAGCATGCAAAATGCATACATGGAAGGCAAATCCACTGAAATTGCTCTTCATAACATGATACTAAAGATAGAAAGAGCCACAGACAACAAAGAATATGCATAGCATGCTTCCTTGACGTTGCCTTTGATATAGCCACATTCGAGCCAATAGAGACGTCACTTAATAGTGCATACCAGTGGGAGTGGCTAATTGAATCCTCATAATGCTAAAGAAGAGAACTGTCACAGCACAGCTGGAAAAAAAATCACTAACAATAGGGAGCTTCCCACAAGGGGGCTGTCTATCCCCACTAATATGGTGCTTACTCATAGATTCCCATTTAACGAGAGACGAAATGTTAAGGGCAGTAGGCATGGTCCAAACTGGGGCTACTCAACGGAGAAGATTAACAAAACGTGATATCAAGGTTGTGATCAAGTTAACGTGCCACTGTTGAAGTTGCTGAAAGGCACCCAGACAGGAGCGCATGACCACTCAAAGACAGGACCGATGTTTGCAAGCGAGAAGACAGCCAAAAGTTTCGGCTATGCAGTTGGTTCAAAGGCTCCTGTCAGAGTACCAGTTGCTTCTCAGTGACCAAACGGTGAGGAGAGGACTGCACGAAGCTAACCTTCATGCTCGTAGGTCGCTTTGTACTCCAGCACTACGCAGAGGAAATCGTGAACGAAGATTACAGTGTGCTCAAGAACAATTTGCTCTGGGAAGATAATCAGTGGTCTGTAGTGCCTTTTTACCGATGAGTCTCCATTCGGTTTTCATCCTGTTTCACGAAGAGTATGTGTATGACGAACTTCTGGTCGTAATAACCGCCTACAACATCCTCAGAAAGTCCATCCATACCAAGATGGAAGCATTATGGTTTGGGTGGAAATTCGTGTTGGTGGAAGAACAGACCTCGTTTGGATCAGAAACACCATGACTGCTTAAAAATACAGTAATCAGATGCTAACACTAACAACCTATCCTCAACGACTGCAACTGGGCCAAGTTTTCACTCTCCTGCCCGACAACGCCCGTCCGCACACTGCGAAGTGGTGACCAGCTGTCTACAGGAGCACGACGTGTCGCTCTTGGACTAGCCTGCGCATTCAACAGATCTAAACACTATAGAGCTCGCGTGGGACATGCTCCAATGAAGGGCTTTGAAGTACTTTCGTCCAAACATCGCGATTGAAGAGCAACTTTTTTTGCATTTTAGCAGGACCTGGGACAATATCCCGCAGCAAGACTTTGATAACTTGATTCAAAGCATAAAAAACCGTTGCAGGACCGTGGTTAACGTCATGGGTGGTTTTACGGACTACAAATTTTTCGCGTTACTGCCAAAACCTGATAATTTTCTTTTTTTTTTAAAGACATTTTTCATCCTTAGATTTACCATTATTTCACTTTTTGTCTTTATTTCAATAAAAATTTATTTACACAAAAAAAAATTTCGTATTATTCTAAAGGATAGTTTGATAAAAATATACAGGGCGTCCCAAAGTTATGGGACATGAAGGGGAAGTACCTTAAATATTGTAGATAGTGAATTTTGCTCAAAGAAGACTTTATGTTATTTTTAAAAGTTAGTAATTCTGCATTCATAGATTTTCTAAAAATTACTTGCTTCGGCTGGGAATCGAACCGACTTAAATGTGAAAAAAAAAACACCCTACTTTTATGATGCCAATCGAAAGAATAGCTAAAAAATAATAACTCTGCCTAAGTAACATAGTATTTTAAAAGAAAGGAACAACATAAAATGATTGAGTCAAATTTCAAGAAAGTTATTTATTGCTAAAGTGATTTCTTCTTTTGGGGATACGTGAAAGATATGCTATACAAAAAGCGATACGAGAACGTAGGCGAGTTGCAAACAGAATTGTGCCATATCACATCGAGTGTTCACCATAAAATGATTAGAAAATCAACAGGCAGCGGGCTCATTAAAAGATTGGCGATTTGCGTAAGACAAGAGGGATCACATTTTGAGCATTTAATTAATTAATTTACAAAAAAATACCTACTTAATTGACTACGGCAGTTTCATGTATGTTTTTTATTTGATTAAAATGATTAATTTCACGTTGTTCCTTTCTTTTAAAATACTATGTTACTTAGGCAGAGTTATTATTTTTTAGCTATTCTTTCGATTGGCATCATAAAAGTAGGGTGTTTTTTTTTCACATTTGAGTCGGTTCGATTCCCAGCCGAAGCAAATAATTTTTAGAAAATCTATGAATGCAGAATTACTAACTTTTAAAAATAACATAAAGTCTTCTTTGAGCAAAATTCACTATCTACGATATTTAAGGTACTTCCCCTTCATGTCCCATAACTTTGGGACGCCCTGTATAATAGGTCTTTACCTATGAAATTGCCGTTCTGCAGTACTGGCCATTTCAAATCAAAATAATTTTTGTTTGGCTAAGAATTCTAATTTCAAATTAATTTTATTTTAAAAACATGGAATTCTTTTTCCAAAAGTAGTCATCTGTTTATTGATTAGTGTTACATTTTCATCGCATTTAAATCTTTTTCGTCATCATGGATACATTAAAAATTCGAGTAATTATGGAATATGAGTACCGTCGTGGCAGCAACGCGGCACAAGAGGCACGCAACATCAACGACATTTACGGAGCTAACACTACAAACCAACGTACCACCTGTTATTGGTTTGCTCGCTTCCATTCTGGGAATTTCGACCTGAAAAATGAACCTCGCGGTCGTCCGAAGACTTTGGTCGACAATGACGAATTAAAGGCGATAGTGGAAGCTGATGATACACAATCTACGGCTGAATTAGCAGCAGCTTTCGACGTTAGCGTCAAAACAATATTGGTCCATTTGCGTCAAATTGGCAAGCTTGACAAATGGGTGCCCCACGAACTCAATGATCGCCAGCGCGAAGTACGCGTCGAGACGTGCCTTGCACTGTTCAACAGGCACACAAATGAAGGAATTTTGAACCGCATTGTTACCTGCGATGAAAAATGGATTCTGTTTGATAACCGCAAGCGCTCAGCAAGTTGGTTGGATCCTGGTTCAGCACCTAAACAATGCCCTAAACGAAAACTTACCTACCCCTAGAAAAGTGATGGTCACTGTTTGGTGGTCTAGCGCCGGTGTGATTCATCACAGCTTCTTACCAAACGGGATGAGCATTAGTGCAGATGTGTACTGTGAAGAACTGAACACAATGCTGGAGAAGCTGGCACATCTCCAACCAGCATTGGTCAATCGCTCCTCTCCGCTGCTCCTACACGACAACGCGCGACCTCATACTGCACAGCAGACGGTCTCCAAGTTGCAAGAACTGGGGTTGGGAGCTCTCCGTCATCCGCCCTACTCACCAGACCTTGCGCCTACAGACTACTACTTTTTCTAGAATTTGGATAATTTCGTGGCAGGAAAAAAATTCAATACCCGAGAGGCAGTACAAAATGCCTTTGAAGAATTTGTTGCCTCCCGTCCAGCTGATTTCTTTAAGAAGGGCATCAATAAACTGCCACTGCATTGGCGAAGATGCATTGATTGCATGGGTGATTACTTCGATTAAAACAAATAAAAAATACATGAAAAAATTTGTTTAAATGTACATACAAAACGGCAATTTCATAGGTAAAGACCTAATATATACATGTTGTATGTTAGTTTTAACTAATTTTGAGTAAATTGAGAAAATCAGAATATCCCTAGAAAGTGTTGATGTGTGTATTTGAAAATACAGTTTGTTGAATGTAAAATTTCTGAAATATACTGAAAAGTGGACTTTCCATTGGTTGTGTTAATTCTAAATTCATTTGTTTTTTATTATCAAACAGCTATCTATTCGCAAGCCAGTAATCTAGTCAAATTGTACTTAAAAGGTACCCTGGTGGGAAAGTTGGGGGTAGTGCTAATTTCTGCCATGATCTATGTTTTTGGGGTGCTGAATCCAAATCTGAGGTTTGCTACCAAAATTTCTGGCGCAACATTAAAAAAAACCTAATAAAAATCAAATGTTTTATATCATATAATATAATTATAAAACTGCACTATTGCTCTGAAATTAATATTAAGAATAAGAATAAGTACAAATACATATATCTCTGTAGGGCAACACCAACGTCTGAATGTTTCAAGGAGGACTTTCGAATGGCAGTTGATTTGAAGGGAATCTGTTGGAGCTAGATATAATGAGGTAAATATGCAGATTTTATAATTATATTATGTGATTGTTACACGCAGTCAAGTTTGTAATATATTATTGAATAGGACCAGAGTACGAGAGTGTTATCTCTCCGAAATAGTTCATTGCCGCACTGGAAGACGCCTTCAAACTCCTGAAATGCCTTGAATTCGGCATCACTCTTAATAGTGAGTATATCACACACCTACAGTTTGCCAACGAGATTGTAATCATGGCAGAGTAGATGGATGACCTCAGCACCACAATCGAGTATCTCTTTGTCTTACGATGAACATGGACAAAACCAAAATTATGGCGAATGGCCACACCGTGCCCACACCTATATCAGACGGGGACTCCATACTGATGTTTTAGACGAGTAATGTCTATTTAGAACAACAAATTCGATTAAATAGGTTCAACTTCGAGTTCGGCAAACTCCGCGTAGGACAGCCAGTCACAAGGTGGAGGCTAAATGCAAGCCGCTTCCAACCGGTCACGCTGGAAATCTATGGGGGAAGCCTATGTTCAGCAGTGGACATCCTGTGGCTGTCTCTAAATACCAAAAGAGGTTGGAAAAACATCACAATGAGCTGGCTACAAAATCAAAAAATCAAAATCAAAATATTTTTATTTCATAGGATAAAATTATCACTTGAAAACGTCACTATTATTATTAATATTACATTATAGTTTAAATTTAAATTTACTGCTCATTCACAAAGCTGACTCCCCAGAGAAGAACGAGCAAGAAACTCTAGGGTTGCTCTTTTAAACAGATTATAGGTTGCGATTTGATAATTATATGAATAGACAGCTATGTCCATGCTTGCTTATCATTCAAATAGTCAGTGATGTTATAATAGCCTTTTGTTAATAATTTCTGTTTTATGATTGCTTTAAATTTATTTAAAGGCATATTTTGAATGTCTACTGGAACCTTATTATAAAAGCGTATACATTGCCCTTTGAAGGATTTACTAACTTTGTGAAGTCGGCTAACATAAATAGATAACTGGTTCTTATTCCTTGTATTAACATTGTGCCTATCACTATTTTTAGCGAATAAGGTTATATTTTTTTTTGCATATAACAAATTCTCATAAATGTATTGAGATGCCATTGTTAAGATATTAATTTCCTTAAACTTATCTCTAAGAGACTCTCTAGGTCCTAATTTATAAATGGCACGAATAGCACGCTTCTGCAGAACAAAAATCATATGTATGTCAGCAGCGTTTCCCCACAACAATATGCCATATGACATCAAACTGTGGAAATAGCTAAAGTAAACCAGTCTTGCGGTATGAACGTCTGTTAAATTTCTGATTTTTTTGACTGCATACGCAGCAGAAGCAAGCTTTTTCGCTAGTTTCTCAATATGAGGCCCCCACTGAAGCTTAGCATCCAATGTCAGTCCTAAAAAGACAGTAGTGTCTACAAGGTCCAATTTTTCACCTCGTACAAATATGTCAATAGGCATTTGTTTAACATTAGGTAAAGTAAATTTTAAGCATGTAGTTTTTTTTTCATTCAAAAGAAGATTATTGACAAACCATACCTACAACAAACGACTGAAACGGAAAGATGTCTTTAGTGACTGAAATACCTCCTATGCGTAATCTGAATATGGGTAGATAACCTCGCTGGAGGATGCACGCGAAATGTATGAAGGACCTAGAAAAAATCTATGTTAAAGAAAAGTGATTGTAGATGAAACGGAGGAAAAATAAAAAATTATGTTTACATGTGGGCACTATGGAATGAGGGACCTCTTATTTAAAATGGGCCTAGCTGAAAATTCAACCTGCAGCATATGCAACAAAGAAAGTGAATCATTGAAGCACCTTGTGTGACTGCAATACCATGGCCACACGGCATATGCGTAATTTGGATAAGGTGTATTTGTGCCGAACCCAGTGACTACAAGCTCTTTCCACTAACCTATAACAAAAGACTTATGAAGTCTATAAGTTTGCAGTAGGAGAGAGTGAAAGCAGGGGAAGTACACAAAAGATCCCGATAGATTGAAGTGCCTGCCAACCACATGGCAAATATAAGAATAGAATACATGTGGCAGTGGCATGCAATAAATAAAATTAAAACAATTGAATTATGGATAGCATTTTCACTCATGAAATGATGTTGTTGAGCTAGGTAAACAATTGTGGTCATTGCTTCAAGCAAAAATCAGTAACATCTGTTGCATGTTGTAATATGTCTAAAGCATTTGGGCAGTATCAATAAAAAAGTGCAAACCAAGTTAGAAAAATCACACTTTTCCACCAGGGATTTCAAACCAAAAGTCAGGCTATAACGAACATGAACATGACATTGTTGTAGGAATTAATAAATCAGGCATACCAGTAAGTAAGCAACTTAGACAAGCATCCCTCCATCTTGAAATGGCAACTAAGTTAGGTAGGTACTATCTGCACAATAGCTTTCAGGTAAGTATAAGTTTTTGTTAGTTTTATTAAGAACCTTTATTTTTTGTGGGGGGCCCCTATAACGACTATCTAACCCCGCAATCTTCATCGTTGTATTTATTTGTATTAGGGTACATATCCCAGACAGGAATCCTCCATTTTGAAATGGTAAAATAAACGCTTTGGGGTGTAGGTTTTTGTATTGTTTTAATTCAGAACTACACTTTTGTGGCCTTTCCCGTAACGACACTGTTTGAAGGACGCCGCAATCTTCATCGTTGTATTTGTTGTCTGCATATATCTACTAGCGAGCAGTAAACTAGAACAAATAACCATCCTTATACTACGTACATAGGTACTTACCCCAGAGGAAAATTTGGAAGAATATATGCTATCACTTACCTGTTTTATCCTGATAAGGAAATTACACGCGAAGTACAAGAATAATTTAATGTAAAAATCACACAGATAATGTTTAGGTATGTATTTCGATAAAGGTATCTCTTTACCGAGAGATCACAATAGGTAGGTACCTAACTAATATTCGAGCACTCGAGTGGTTGCAAATTTTGGCAAACTTTATCCACAGAACACGAATATATGCGGTCATCAAACTCACAGCAGACAGGATTATGATGATTAAATTAACCAACAAGCAAATCAACAAAGACTCTGCTCGTCCATGGCGATCGTGGCAGTCGGCGTCTCGGGAGGGGGGGACAAACGTGAGACAGAATATCATAAGCATTGTGATGTTATTGCGCTCTTACTCGCACTTACGGGCCTGAGGAGATATAGTGATGCGCCGAGTTTTTATCGATTACGATAATTAAATTACCAGTTTAATTCTAATGGGAAAGAAAACAGACATTATTGTTTCTCCATGTCCGTTTATATATGAAATCTTTAAGAAAATAGGTATCTATATATTTCATGGTTCAACCTCCACTGTGTAAGTAACATGGGGGTGAATTATTTATTATTATTTTTTATTTAGCAAACCTCACAGTGTAGGTCCTACGTTGTAGGGCATCGTTGGAAAGGTTTTACAAAAAATATTGAGGGTTGTTTTTAACCTTAAGTTTTTGTTATCCATTGCATTCAATTTTACCATATTAGAATTAAGAATATTAGATTGTAGGTATTCGTAATTCTAATATGGTAAGATAGGTAGCTGTAATATTAACATGGTAATGGCATAATTTGTGTTCTGTTTTAAATTGCTCAGCAGAAATTGTCATTGTGGCATTCTTTTGACTTAAAATTTATATTCTGTGTCACCCTAACGAGTCACTTTTTTTTTTTTTTTTTTTGGCTTGGTTACTAGACCATTAAGCTATGTCTTTATTTCAATACACTGTTTTTTATGCACTATATTTTTCCGACACTGTTTTTAATAAATTTAAAAATTGGGATAAAACATTTCACATTTTTTAATAAGTCATTTAAGCGGCGGGAGCTAACGAGTCACTTAACATTGGAAGAGTTGCCAAGAACCAAAAAAGTGTCAATGTAAAGGTTACTTGATTATCAGTCATAACGTGTTTTATCCCACATCCCAATTGTGTTGTATAAGTAGTCAGAGATCAAATCCAGCCAGTCAATAAAGACTCATCACCTTTAATATAACAAACAAGTCTACTAACAGTAGGTAGATGTAATTTTGTTATATGTGTTATGTAGCTTATATTCGACAGATTTGTTATAATTTTGCTGGCCATTAGGTCACTTAACGGCCTCGCAAACATAAAAATTTTAGATTATAAATTTATTATTGTTTTTGTTTCTTATCCTTTTTCAGCTTAGGCCTTCCTATTAGCTCTTATTAGCATGGACATCTTGCAAAGAAAATTATGTAGATTATGTAATCATCAGTTCATGACTATCTCACTAGATAGTGCTGAGTTACGTAATATATTGTAAGAAGATCTGTTACATCTTATTACTTTCACGTTAAAGCTACGAAGTCATTATATTAAAATAATTTAATGTTACAATCATGAATTTTGTCATGAATATAATTATAATATTTAACCGCCTTCAAAAAGAAGGAGGTTCTCAATTCGGCCTTTGTATGTTTTTTATCAAATTATTTTATTGCTGACTTTCTCATCATGAAACAACATCCATTCATTTATTTCGATATTATTAAAGCAGTAAGCAACCAAAGAAGGGATCTTAATAGAAGCAATTATTTTAAAACATCTAAATTTTATTATACTTTTTGTAATATTAGGTCTTTACCTATGAAATTGCCGTTTAGTATGAAAAAATTTAAACGATTTTTTTTCATGTATTTTTTATTTGTATTAATCGAAGTAATCACCCATGCAATCAATGCATCTTTGCCAACGCTGTGGCAGTTTATTGATGCCCTTCTTAAAGAAATCAGCTGGACGGGAGGCAACAAATTCTTCAAAGGCATTTTGTACTGCCTCTCGCGTATTGAATTTTTTTCCTGCCAAGAAGTTATCCAAATTCTGGAAAAAGTAGTAGTCTGTAGGCGCAACGTCTGGTGAGTAGGGCGGTTGACGGAGAGCTTCCAACCCCAGTTCTTGCAACTTGGAGGCCGTCTGCTGTGCAGTATGAGGTCGCGCGTTGACGTGCAGGAGCAGCGGAGAGGAGCGATTGACCAATGCTGGTTGGGGATGTGCCAGCTTCTCCATCATTGTGTTCAGTTCTTCACAGTACACATCTGCAGTAAAGCATATCCCGTTTGGTAAGAAGCTGTGATGAATCACACCGGCGCTAGACCACCAAACAGTGACCATCACTTTTCTAGGGGTAAGTTTTCGTTTAGGGCATTGTTTAGGTGCTGAACCAGGATCCAACCAACTTGCTGAGCACTTGCGGTTATCAAACAGAATCCATTTTTCATCGCAGGTAACAATGCGGTTCAAAATTCCTTCATTTGTGTGTCTGTTGACCAGTGCAAGGCACGATTCGATGCGTACTTCGCGCTGGCGATCATTGAGTCGTGGGGCACCCATTTGTAATTTTTTTTACCTTGCCAATTTGACGCAAATGGATCAATATTGTTTTGACGCTAACGTTAACGTATCCATGATGACGAAAAGATTGAAATGCGATGAAAATGTAACACTAATCAATAATCAAATGACTACTTTTGGAAAAAGAATTCCATGTTTTTAAAATAAAATTAATTTGAAATGAGAATTCTTAGCCAAACAAAAATTATTTTGATATGAAATGGCCAGTACTGCAGAACGGCAATTTCATAGGTAAAGACCTATTATTAATAATACCACATTTGCATTATTAATAATGTAATACGACTCTGTAAAGTTACATAAACAAATATATTTTTTATTTGATTGATTTGATAATAATATAGGGCCAAAATACATGTGAAAAGTAATAAAGTCGCCTGGAGAGAAAACTCCTTGTATTGTAACTCTGTTTTTAACACAATAAATGATTTTTATATTTACATTTACCTGAACTAATATGAAAGATAACAAATTTTGCTCAAAAGAAACATTAAGTAAAAAAACTATTATCTCATGTCATTAAATAGCTTATTTAAGCCGGGAATGCAACAGACTAAAAGGTAAAAACTAAACACTTTACCGTTGTCAATGCGTCTGTTGACGACACTCGCCACAATAAACGAAGAGGTGCTGAATACGGCGGCGACGAAGAGGCGCGACGATACGAGCGGGACGAACACACTGCACACTAGTCAGGATGCACACAAAGAAAACTGAAACTTTCTTCTTATTATTTATTCTTCTATTTTCACTGTTTAAATATAACTGAGCGCACTGTGGCACTGTGACTGGTAAAATAAGACTGGACAATTGCACGCAGGCAGCTTTTTTTTTTTTTTTTTTTTTTTTTTGCGCCCATGCAAATGCACCCTCCGGAGGAACAAGGAGGGAGGCGGAGAAGGCTCTAAGCGTACGAGCACAGCCGGCTGTGCAAGTTATGTGGGACTCACAGAGTGTGCCTACCCACTAAAACTCCGCCTTGGAGGTAGGGACTAGCCGTGAGGCTTTTATCCCGTCATCGGAAGCGACCCCTTTCCTGGGGAGGGGAGGGGCGCTAGTGGTGCTCTGCTAGAAGAGCATCACTTAGAAGAGCCTGGAGCTAATCGAGAGTCGATGATGAGTCAGGGGTGACAAGTGCCCCTGACTCATCTGTGGCCGCCAGGAGGCAAGCCAGATCGGATGTGAGTTTGTTGGGTGGGTCGGTGAGGACGTTCCTAGGACGCCGGACTTGATAGAGAGAGGTTGATGAGGGGGTAGGGTAGACTGCTGACCCTCTTATTAACGGATTTGGGTGTTCGGTAGCTGATTTGAAAAAGGATTCGGTGAGGGTTTTCAAAAACTGTTGGATTGATGGTAAATCTATGTCACGGTGAAGGTCAGCATTTCTGACGCACCAGTGGGCGTTCAGTGCTCTACGACAGAAAAGGTTTTGTACGATTTGGAGTTTATTTATTGTATTAGGGTTCGCGTGTGCGAAAACGGGGGCCGCGTATGTCATTACCGGTCGGATGCATACCTTGAAGAGTGTTCTCTTATTGATGGGGGACATTTTACTACTAAAACTAATAAAATAAATAAATAAATATAATTAGTGATTGTGACAAACCTCTACATAGCATGCAAAATGCATACATGGAAGGCAAATCCACTGAAATTGCTCTTCATAACATGATACTAAAGATAGAAAGAGCCACAGACAACAAAGAATATGCATAGCATGCTTCCTTGACGTTGCCTTTGATATAGCCACATTCGAGCCAATAGAGACGTCACTTAATAGTGCATACCAGTGGGAGTGGCTAATTGAATCCTCATAATGCTAAAGAAGAGAACTGTCACAGCACAGCTGGAAAAAAAATCACTAACAATAGGGAGCTTCCCACAAGGGGGCTGTCTATCCCCACTAATATGGTGCTTACTCATAGATTCCCATTTAACGAGAGACGAAATGTTAAGGGCAGTAGGCATGGTCCAAACTGGGGCTACTCAACGGAGAAGATTAACAAAACGTGATATCAAGGTTGTGATCAAGTTAACGTGCCACTGTTGAAGTTGCTGAAAGGCACCCAGACAGGAGCGCATGACCACTCAAAGACAGGACCGATGTTTGCAAGCGAGAAGACAGCCAAAAGTTTCGGCTATGCAGTTGGTTCAAAGGCTCCTGTCAGAGTACCAGTTGCTTCTCAGTGACCAAACGGTGAGGAGAGGACTGCACGAAGCTAACCTTCATGCTCGTAGGTCGCTTTGTACTCCAGCACTACGCAGAGGAAATCGTGAACGAAGATTACAGTGTGCTCAAGAACAATTTGCTCTGGGAAGATAATCAGTGGTCTGTAGTGCCTTTTTACCGATGAGTCTCCATTCGGTTTTCATCCTGTTTCACGAAGAGTATGTGTATGACGAACTTCTGGTCGTAATAACCGCCTACAACATCCTCAGAAAGTCCATCCATACCAAGATGGAAGCATTATGGTTTGGGTGGAAATTCGTGTTGGTGGAAGAACAGACCTCGTTTGGATCAGAAACACCATGACTGCTTAAAAATACAGTAATCAGATGCTAACACTAACAACCTATCCTCAACGACTGCAACTGGGCCAAGTTTTCACTCTCCTGCCCGACAACGCCCGTCCGCACACTGCGAAGTGGTGACCAGCTGTCTACAGGAGCACGACGTGTCGCTCTTGGACTAGCCTGCGCATTCAACAGATCTAAACACTATAGAGCTCGCGTGGGACATGCTCCAATGAAGGGCTTTGAAGTACTTTCGTCCAAACATCGCGATTGAAGAGCAACTTTTTTTGCATTTTAGCAGGACCTGGGACAATATCCCGCAGCAAGACTTTGATAACTTGATTCAAAGCATAAAAAACCGTTGCAGGACCGTGGTTAACGTCATGGGTGGTTTTACGGACTACAAATTTTTCGCGTTACTGCCAAAACCTGATAATTTTCTTTTTTTTTTAAAGACATTTTTCATCCTTAGATTTACCATTATTTCACTTTTTGTCTTTATTTCAATAAAAATTTATTTACACAAAAAAAAATTTCGTATTATTCTAAAGGATAGTTTGATAAAAATATACAGGGCGTCCCAAAGTTATGGGACATGAAGGGGAAGTACCTTAAATATTGTAGATAGTGAATTTTGCTCAAAGAAGACTTTATGTTATTTTTAAAAGTTAGTAATTCTGCATTCATAGATTTTCTAAAAATTACTTGCTTCGGCTGGGAATCGAACCGACTTAAATGTGAAAAAAAAAACACCCTACTTTTATGATGCCAATCGAAAGAATAGCTAAAAAATAATAACTCTGCCTAAGTAACATAGTATTTTAAAAGAAAGGAACAACATAAAATGATTGAGTCAAATTTCAAGAAAGTTATTTATTGCTAAAGTGATTTCTTCTTTTGGGGATACGTGAAAGATATGCTATACAAAAAGCGATACGAGAACGTAGGCGAGTTGCAAACAGAATTGTGCCATATCACATCGAGTGTTCACCATAAAATGATTAGAAAATCAACAGGCAGCGGGCTCATTAAAAGATTGGCGATTTGCGTAAGACAAGAGGGATCACATTTTGAGCATTTAATTAATTAATTTACAAAAAAATACCTACTTAATTGACTACGGCAGTTTCATGTATGTTTTTTATTTGATTAAAATGATTAATTTCACGTTGTTCCTTTCTTTTAAAATACTATGTTACTTAGGCAGAGTTATTATTTTTTAGCTATTCTTTCGATTGGCATCATAAAAGTAGGGTGTTTTTTTTTCACATTTGAGTCGGTTCGATTCCCAGCCGAAGCAAATAATTTTTAGAAAATCTATGAATGCAGAATTACTAACTTTTAAAAATAACATAAAGTCTTCTTTGAGCAAAATTCACTATCTACGATATTTAAGGTACTTCCCCTTCATGTCCCATAACTTTGGGACGCCCTGTATAATAGGTCTTTACCTATGAAATTGCCGTTCTGCAGTACTGGCCATTTCAAATCAAAATAATTTTTGTTTGGCTAAGAATTCTAATTTCAAATTAATTTTATTTTAAAAACATGGAATTCTTTTTCCAAAAGTAGTCATCTGTTTATTGATTAGTGTTACATTTTCATCGCATTTAAATCTTTTTCGTCATCATGGATACATTAAAAATTCGAGTAATTATGGAATATGAGTACCGTCGTGGCAGCAACGCGGCACAAGAGGCACGCAACATCAACGACATTTACGGAGCTAACACTACAAACCAACGTACCACCTGTTATTGGTTTGCTCGCTTCCATTCTGGGAATTTCGACCTGAAAAATGAACCTCGCGGTCGTCCGAAGACTTTGGTCGACAATGACGAATTAAAGGCGATAGTGGAAGCTGATGATACACAATCTACGGCTGAATTAGCAGCAGCTTTCGACGTTAGCGTCAAAACAATATTGGTCCATTTGCGTCAAATTGGCAAGCTTGACAAATGGGTGCCCCACGAACTCAATGATCGCCAGCGCGAAGTACGCGTCGAGACGTGCCTTGCACTGTTCAACAGGCACACAAATGAAGGAATTTTGAACCGCATTGTTACCTGCGATGAAAAATGGATTCTGTTTGATAACCGCAAGCGCTCAGCAAGTTGGTTGGATCCTGGTTCAGCACCTAAACAATGCCCTAAACGAAAACTTACCTACCCCTAGAAAAGTGATGGTCACTGTTTGGTGGTCTAGCGCCGGTGTGATTCATCACAGCTTCTTACCAAACGGGATGAGCATTAGTGCAGATGTGTACTGTGAAGAACTGAACACAATGCTGGAGAAGCTGGCACATCTCCAACCAGCATTGGTCAATCGCTCCTCTCCGCTGCTCCTACACGACAACGCGCGACCTCATACTGCACAGCAGACGGTCTCCAAGTTGCAAGAACTGGGGTTGGGAGCTCTCCGTCATCCGCCCTACTCACCAGACCTTGCGCCTACAGACTACTACTTTTTCTAGAATTTGGATAATTTCGTGGCAGGAAAAAAATTCAATACCCGAGAGGCAGTACAAAATGCCTTTGAAGAATTTGTTGCCTCCCGTCCAGCTGATTTCTTTAAGAAGGGCATCAATAAACTGCCACTGCATTGGCGAAGATGCATTGATTGCATGGGTGATTACTTCGATTAAAACAAATAAAAAATACATGAAAAAATTTGTTTAAATGTACATACAAAACGGCAATTTCATAGGTAAAGACCTAATATATACATGTTGTATGTTAGTTTTAACTAATTTTGAGTAAATTGAGAAAATCAGAATATCCCTAGAAAGTGTTGATGTGTGTATTTGAAAATACAGTTTGTTGAATGTAAAATTTCTGAAATATACTGAAAAGTGGACTTTCCATTGGTTGTGTTAATTCTAAATTCATTTGTTTTTTATTATCAAACAGCTATCTATTCGCAAGCCAGTAATCTAGTCAAATTGTACTTAAAAGGTACCCTGGTGGGAAAGTTGGGGGTAGTGCTAATTTCTGCCATGATCTATGTTTTTGGGGTGCTGAATCCAAATCTGAGGTTTGCTACCAAAATTTCTGGCGCAACATTAAAAAAAACCTAATAAAAATCAAATGTTTTATATCATATAATATAATTATAAAACTGCACTATTGCTCTGAAATTAATATTAAGAATAAGAATAAGTACAAATACATATATCTCTGTAGGGCAACACCAACGTCTGAATGTTTCAAGGAGGACTTTCGAATGGCAGTTGATTTGAAGGGAATCTGTTGGAGCTAGATATAATGAGGTAAATATGCAGATTTTATAATTATATTATGTGATTGTTACACGCAGTCAAGTTTGTAATATATTATTGAATAGGACCAGAGTACGAGAGTGTTATCTCTCCGAAATAGTTCATTGCCGCACTGGAAGACGCCTTCAAACTCCTGAAATGCCTTGAATTCGGCATCACTCTTAATAGTGAGTATATCACACACCTACAGTTTGCCAACGAGATTGTAATCATGGCAGAGTAGATGGATGACCTCAGCACCACAATCGAGTATCTCTTTGTCTTACGATGAACATGGACAAAACCAAAATTATGGCGAATGGCCACACCGTGCCCACACCTATATCAGACGGGGACTCCATACTGATGTTTTAGACGAGTAATGTCTATTTAGAACAACAAATTCGATTAAATAGGTTCAACTTCGAGTTCGGCAAACTCCGCGTAGGACAGCCAGTCACAAGGTGGAGGCTAAATGCAAGCCGCTTCCAACCGGTCACGCTGGAAATCTATGGGGGAAGCCTATGTTCAGCAGTGGACATCCTGTGGCTGTCTCTAAATACCAAAAGAGGTTGGAAAAACATCACAATGAGCTGGCTACAAAATCAAAAAATCAAAATCAAAATATTTTTATTTCATAGGATAAAATTATCACTTGAAAACGTCACTATTATTATTAATATTACATTATAGTTTAAATTTAAATTTACTGCTCATTCACAAAGCTGACTCCCCAGAGAAGAACGAGCAAGAAACTCTAGGGTTGCTCTTTTAAACAGATTATAGGTTGCGATTTGATAATTATATGAATAGACAGCTATGTCCATGCTTGCTTATCATTCAAATAGTCAGTGATGTTATAATAGCCTTTTGTTAATAATTTCTGTTTTATGATTGCTTTAAATTTATTTAAAGGCATATTTTGAATGTCTACTGGAACCTTATTATAAAAGCGTATACATTGCCCTTTGAAGGATTTACTAACTTTGTGAAGTCGGCTAACATAAATAGATAACTGGTTCTTATTCCTTGTATTAACATTGTGCCTATCACTATTTTTAGCGAATAAGGTTATATTTTTTTTTGCATATAACAAATTCTCATAAATGTATTGAGATGCCATTGTTAAGATATTAATTTCCTTAAACTTATCTCTAAGAGACTCTCTAGGTCCTAATTTATAAATGGCACGAATAGCACGCTTCTGCAGAACAAAAATCATATGTATGTCAGCAGCGTTTCCCCACAACAATATGCCATATGACATCAAACTGTGGAAATAGCTAAAGTAAACCAGTCTTGCGGTATGAACGTCTGTTAAATTTCTGATTTTTTTGACTGCATACGCAGCAGAAGCAAGCTTTTTCGCTAGTTTCTCAATATGAGGCCCCCACTGAAGCTTAGCATCCAATGTCAGTCCTAAAAAGACAGTAGTGTCTACAAGGTCCAATTTTTCACCTCGTACAAATATGTCAATAGGCATTTGTTTAACATTAGGTAAAGTAAATTTTAAGCATGTAGTTTTTTTTTCATTCAAAAGAAGATTATTGACAAACCATACCTACAACAAACGACTGAAACGGAAAGATGTCTTTAGTGACTGAAATACCTCCTATGCGTAATCTGAATATGGGTAGATAACCTCGCTGGAGGATGCACGCGAAATGTATGAAGGACCTAGAAAAAATCTATGTTAAAGAAAAGTGATTGTAGATGAAACGGAGGAAAAATAAAAAATTATGTTTACATGTGGGCACTATGGAATGAGGGACCTCTTATTTAAAATGGGCCTAGCTGAAAATTCAACCTGCAGCATATGCAACAAAGAAAGTGAATCATTGAAGCACCTTGTGTGACTGCAATACCATGGCCACACGGCATATGCGTAATTTGGATAAGGTGTATTTGTGCCGAACCCAGTGACTACAAGCTCTTTCCACTAACCTATAACAAAAGACTTATGAAGTCTATAAGTTTGCAGTAGGAGAGAGTGAAAGCAGGGGAAGTACACAAAAGATCCCGATAGATTGAAGTGCCTGCCAACCACATGGCAAATATAAGAATAGAATACATGTGGCAGTGGCATGCAATAAATAAAATTAAAACAATTGAATTATGGATAGCATTTTCACTCATGAAATGATGTTGTTGAGCTAGGTAAACAATTGTGGTCATTGCTTCAAGCAAAAATCAGTAACATCTGTTGCATGTTGTAATATGTCTAAAGCATTTGGGCAGTATCAATAAAAAAGTGCAAACCAAGTTAGAAAAATCACACTTTTCCACCAGGGATTTCAAACCAAAAGTCAGGCTATAACGAACATGAACATGACATTGTTGTAGGAATTAATAAATCAGGCATACCAGTAAGTAAGCAACTTAGACAAGCATCCCTCCATCTTGAAATGGCAACTAAGTTAGGTAGGTACTATCTGCACAATAGCTTTCAGGTAAGTATAAGTTTTTGTTAGTTTTATTAAGAACCTTTATTTTTTGTGGGGGGCCCCTATAACGACTATCTAACCCCGCAATCTTCATCGTTGTATTTATTTGTATTAGGGTACATATCCCAGACAGGAATCCTCCATTTTGAAATGGTAAAATAAACGCTTTGGGGTGTAGGTTTTTGTATTGTTTTAATTCAGAACTACACTTTTGTGGCCTTTCCCGTAACGACACTGTTTGAAGGACGCCGCAATCTTCATCGTTGTATTTGTTGTCTGCATATATCTACTAGCGAGCAGTAAACTAGAACAAATAACCATCCTTATACTACGTACATAGGTACTTACCCCAGAGGAAAATTTGGAAGAATATATGCTATCACTTACCTGTTTTATCCTGATAAGGAAATTACACGCGAAGTACAAGAATAATTTAATGTAAAAATCACACAGATAATGTTTAGGTATGTATTTCGATAAAGGTATCTCTTTACCGAGAGATCACAATAGGTAGGTACCTAACTAATATTCGAGCACTCGAGTGGTTGCAAATTTTGGCAAACTTTATCCACAGAACACGAATATATGCGGTCATCAAACTCACAGCAGACAGGATTATGATGATTAAATTAACCAACAAGCAAATCAACAAAGACTCTGCTCGTCCATGGCGATCGTGGCAGTCGGCGTCTCGGGAGGGGGGGACAAACGTGAGACAGAATATCATAAGCATTGTGATGTTATTGCGCTCTTACTCGCACTTACGGGCCTGAGGAGATATAGTGATGCGCCGAGTTTTTATCGATTACGATAATTAAATTACCAGTTTAATTCTAATGGGAAAGAAAACAGACATTATTGTTTCTCCATGTCCGTTTATATATGAAATCTTTAAGAAAATAGGTATCTATATATTTCATGGTTCAACCTCCACTGTGTAAGTAACATGGGGGTGAATTATTTATTATTATTTTTTATTTAGCAAACCTCACAGTGTAGGTCCTACGTTGTAGGGCATCGTTGGAAAGGTTTTACAAAAAATATTGAGGGTTGTTTTTAACCTTAAGTTTTTGTTATCCATTGCATTCAATTTTACCATATTAGAATTAAGAATATTAGATTGTAGGTATTCGTAATTCTAATATGGTAAGATAGGTAGCTGTAATATTAACATGGTAATGGCATAATTTGTGTTCTGTTTTAAATTGCTCAGCAGAAATTGTCATTGTGGCATTCTTTTGACTTAAAATTTATATTCTGTGTCACCCTAACGAGTCACTTTTTTTTTTTTTTTTTTTGGCTTGGTTACTAGACCATTAAGCTATGTCTTTATTTCAATACACTGTTTTTTATGCACTATATTTTTCCGACACTGTTTTTAATAAATTTAAAAATTGGGATAAAACATTTCACATTTTTTAATAAGTCATTTAAGCGGCGGGAGCTAACGAGTCACTTAACATTGGAAGAGTTGCCAAGAACCAAAAAAGTGTCAATGTAAAGGTTACTTGATTATCAGTCATAACGTGTTTTATCCCACATCCCAATTGTGTTGTATAAGTAGTCAGAGATCAAATCCAGCCAGTCAATAAAGACTCATCACCTTTAATATAACAAACAAGTCTACTAACAGTAGGTAGATGTAATTTTGTTATATGTGTTATGTAGCTTATATTCGACAGATTTGTTATAATTTTGCTGGCCATTAGGTCACTTAACGGCCTCGCAAACATAAAAATTTTAGATTATAAATTTATTATTGTTTTTGTTTCTTATCCTTTTTCAGCTTAGGCCTTCCTATTAGCTCTTATTAGCATGGACATCTTGCAAAGAAAATTATGTAGATTATGTAATCATCAGTTCATGACTATCTCACTAGATAGTGCTGAGTTACGTAATATATTGTAAGAAGATCTGTTACATCTTATTACTTTCACGTTAAAGCTACGAAGTCATTATATTAAAATAATTTAATGTTACAATCATGAATTTTGTCATGAATATAATTATAATATTTAACCGCCTTCAAAAAGAAGGAGGTTCTCAATTCGGCCTTTGTATGTTTTTTATCAAATTATTTTATTGCTGACTTTCTCATCATGAAACAACATCCATTCATTTATTTCGATATTATTAAAGCAGTAAGCAACCAAAGAAGGGATCTTAATAGAAGCAATTATTTTAAAACATCTAAATTTTATTATACTTTTTGTAATATTAGGTCTTTACCTATGAAATTGCCGTTTAGTATGAAAAAATTTAAACGATTTTTTTTCATGTATTTTTTATTTGTATTAATCGAAGTAATCACCCATGCAATCAATGCATCTTTGCCAACGCTGTGGCAGTTTATTGATGCCCTTCTTAAAGAAATCAGCTGGACGGGAGGCAACAAATTCTTCAAAGGCATTTTGTACTGCCTCTCGCGTATTGAATTTTTTTCCTGCCAAGAAGTTATCCAAATTCTGGAAAAAGTAGTAGTCTGTAGGCGCAACGTCTGGTGAGTAGGGCGGTTGACGGAGAGCTTCCAACCCCAGTTCTTGCAACTTGGAGGCCGTCTGCTGTGCAGTATGAGGTCGCGCGTTGACGTGCAGGAGCAGCGGAGAGGAGCGATTGACCAATGCTGGTTGGGGATGTGCCAGCTTCTCCATCATTGTGTTCAGTTCTTCACAGTACACATCTGCAGTAAAGCATATCCCGTTTGGTAAGAAGCTGTGATGAATCACACCGGCGCTAGACCACCAAACAGTGACCATCACTTTTCTAGGGGTAAGTTTTCGTTTAGGGCATTGTTTAGGTGCTGAACCAGGATCCAACCAACTTGCTGAGCACTTGCGGTTATCAAACAGAATCCATTTTTCATCGCAGGTAACAATGCGGTTCAAAATTCCTTCATTTGTGTGTCTGTTGACCAGTGCAAGGCACGATTCGATGCGTACTTCGCGCTGGCGATCATTGAGTCGTGGGGCACCCATTTGTAATTTTTTTTACCTTGCCAATTTGACGCAAATGGATCAATATTGTTTTGACGCTAACGTTAACGTATCCATGATGACGAAAAGATTGAAATGCGATGAAAATGTAACACTAATCAATAATCAAATGACTACTTTTGGAAAAAGAATTCCATGTTTTTAAAATAAAATTAATTTGAAATGAGAATTCTTAGCCAAACAAAAATTATTTTGATATGAAATGGCCAGTACTGCAGAACGGCAATTTCATAGGTAAAGACCTATTATTAATAATACCACATTTGCATTATTAATAATGTAATACGACTCTGTAAAGTTACATAAACAAATATATTTTTTATTTGATTGATTTGATAATAATATAGGGCCAAAATACATGTGAAAAGTAATAAAGTCGCCTGGAGAGAAAACTCCTTGTATTGTAACTCTGTTTTTAACACAATAAATGATTTTTATATTTACATTTACCTGAACTAATATGAAAGATAACAAATTTTGCTCAAAAGAAACATTAAGTAAAAAAACTATTATCTCATGTCATTAAATAGCTTATTTAAGCCGGGAATGCAACAGACTAAAAGGTAAAAACTAAACACTTTACCGTTGTCAATGCGTCTGTTGACGACACTCGCCACAATAAACGAAGAGGTGCTGAATACGGCGGCGACGAAGAGGCGCGACGATACGAGCGGGACGAACACACTGCACACTAGTCAGGATGCACACAAAGAAAACTGAAACTTTCTTCTTATTATTTATTCTTCTATTTTCACTGTTTAAATATAACTGAGCGCACTGTGGCACTGTGACTGGTAAAATAAGACTGGACAATTGCACGCAGGCAGCTTTTTTTTTTTTTTTTTTTTTTTTTTGCGCCCATGCAAATGCACCCTCCGGAGGAACAAGGAGGGAGGCGGAGAAGGCTCTAAGCGTACGAGCACAGCCGGCTGTGCAAGTTATGTGGGACTCACAGAGTGTGCCTACCCACTAAAACTCCGCCTTGGAGGTAGGGACTAGCCGTGAGGCTTTTATCCCGTCATCGGAAGCGACCCCTTTCCTGGGGAGGGGAGGGGCGCTAGTGGTGCTCTGCTAGAAGAGCATCACTTAGAAGAGCCTGGAGCTAATCGAGAGTCGATGATGAGTCAGGGGTGACAAGTGCCCCTGACTCATCTGTGGCCGCCAGGAGGCAAGCCAGATCGGATGTGAGTTTGTTGGGTGGGTCGGTGAGGACGTTCCTAGGACGCCGGACTTGATAGAGAGAGGTTGATGAGGGGGTAGGGTAGACTGCTGACCCTCTTATTAACGGATTTGGGTGTTCGGTAGCTGATTTGAAAAAGGATTCGGTGAGGGTTTTCAAAAACTGTTGGATTGATGGTAAATCTATGTCACGGTGAAGGTCAGCATTTCTGACGCACCAGTGGGCGTTCAGTGCTCTACGACAGAAAAGGTTTTGTACGATTTGGAGTTTATTTATTGTATTAGGGTTCGCGTGTGCGAAAACGGGGGCCGCGTATGTCATTACCGGTCGGATGCATACCTTGAAGAGTGTTCTCTTATTGATGGGGGACATTTTACTACTTCTGCCTATCATACTATTTAGGCGGCCCAGATAGAAGCGGGCAGTGCGAGTCACATTCAGGATGTGAGGCTTAAAAGTTAGCCTCGAGTCCAGAGTAACACCTAGGTATTTGGCAGTGGGTTTCCAGGGGACAGGGGTACCTAGCATACGGATTTGGGTATCATTGAGATCGAGATGGCGTCTTCTCTTATGACTGAATCTAATCGCGGTGCTTTTATCGGGGTTTACTTCTATACGCCATTTCCTAAACCATTCTCCAAGCTCATTAACTGAGCGTTGGAGTTTGGATATGGTTGACGACAGCCGCTGACCCTTTATATAGAGGGCAGTGTCGTCGGCGAAGAGAGAGAGTTGGACATTGTTTTTGGGGATGGGTATGTCGTTTGTGTACGATATATATAGTAGGGGAGAGAGCACTGATCCCTGAGGGACTCCGGCTTTGAGCGGGCGGGGGGAGGATAGCACTCCTTCGTGTCTAAAACGAAAGGTACGATCCTGGAGATAGGATGCTATTGTTAGAACTAGCCTATCGGGGAGACCTAAGTGGTGTAGTTTATAGATAAGGCCTGCGTGCCATACTTTATCGAATGCCTTTGCGACATCAAAGAAGACTGCTACTGTTTTTTCGCGTTTAGGGTAGAAACCGCTCAAGATGTACTCGATTATGCGGTGGACCTGTTGTGGACAAGAATGGTTTGCGCGGAAACCGAATTGGTGGGGTAAAATAAGAGGGGGCTCACCTACTGGGAATAGGTGTTTTCTCATATGATAGAGGATTACTCTTTCTAATACTTTGCCTAGCGCCTTGAGGAGGCTGATGGGACGGTGGCTAGAGGGGATATTGAGGGGCTTTCCTGGTTTGGGGATACCTATGACTATTGCTTCCTTCCAGGCGGTTGGAAAGTAGCAGAGATCAAAGCAAGCGTTAAATATAAGAGACAGTAGGGTGAGTGCATTGAGGGGGAGGTGTTTGAGGGCTTGGTTGGAGATTCCGTCCGCGCCTGGGGCTTTTTTTGGCTTAAGGCCTTTGATGATGGCTTGAATTTGGTCGGTGGAAACTAGGATAGGGTCTGAGGTTGGAGGGGAAGTCGTTATACAACGAGCTTCCTCCTCCACCATTTGGACATGGGCGGAGTCATACTCGAGAGTACTGGGGGAGCATTGCGCGGCCGTGTTGTCAGCGAGACATTCGGCTTTTTCATCGTCTTCGAAGGCAACGGTGCCATCGGGACGGTTTAGCGGAGGGGTATGGGTGATTGTGTCTAACCGGAGGGCTTTCGCCACTTTGTAATACGCGAGGTGGGAGGGAGAGATTTCCTCCATGAGTTTACTCCATTGAGCATTCCTCACTTCGGAGAGACGGGACCTAACCTGACGTTGGAGTTGGTTGGCTGCTTTCCTATGGGAGGGGGTGGGATAGCGAGCAGCTCTGCGGAGGGCTGCATTCTTACATTTAATTAGGTTGATGACGTCTAATGGGAGCTTTTGATCTTTGACCTTGGCTACGCGCTCGTTGGCCTTGATCGCAGATTGTATGACTTGGGTGAGGGAGCTCACCGCATTGTCTATATTTTCAGTGCTATCGAGATGATGATATGATGATGATGATGATGAGGGGACATACGGTGAGTCTGGAGAGTCGATGGCTGCGGTGAGGGATGTTTTGAACCCATCCCAGTGGGTGAAGGTTTTAGGGGTGGCGGGAGGAGGGGTTTGGGGCCCCAGTATCAGTGAGACTGGGCGGTGGTCTGATCCTAGGTCGTCGAGAGGTTCGATCGTGTTTAGGTTTAGGGAAATGTTTTTAAAAAGAGCGAAATCGAGAATGTCTGGCAATTGGTTTGTGTTATCGGGGTAATGGGTGGGCCAAAATGGACATATAACGTCTATATTTAGAGACTGGGTGATGTTGAGCAGCTTAGTGCCGCTTGCATTGGTAGTGAGGCAAGTCCAGCTAGTATGTTTGGAGTTAAAGTCTCCGAACATAATAACTGAGTTGCCCAGTAGGAGGATAGCTTCAAAGTCACTTTTTAGGGGTGGAGTACCACTAGGAATATAGATGGAGGCTATAATAATGGATTGATGACCTGTCATGGCAAGCCTGCAGATAGAGGCTTCCATATTAGTGAGGGGGGGGGTGGTGATGGGAGAACAGTGGAGAGATCTTTTATAGTAAATGGCTGTTCCACCACGTCCGTCGAGTCTGTCATTACGTATTAGGGTATATTTGGGGATGGATAAGCCTTTACGGTCAGTGGCTTTGAGCCATGACTCCTGTATTAATAAGAGGTCTACTTCTCTACTGCGCACGAACTCTTTTAGTTCGTTGACATTAGTGCGCAGACTGCGCGAATTGTAGGAGATGAGAGAGACACCTCTTGGTTTGGTCCGACCGGTACCTAAGGGGGTGTTTATATTTTGGGACATTGTACTTAAATGGAGTTTAGTAGGTGATGGTGTTCTACTAGGGCAAGGAGACGTTCTTGGGCTGTGCGGGAAGCGCGCAGCTTGCGGGCGAGTATTGATATCTCTCCGATATCAATACCGCTGATTGCAGCGTAGACGGTCTGCATGTCCTCAGCCAGGGAGGGCATACTGCCACCTGGGTGAGGCTTTGGATGGTTTGGGCGTGGGGTGGCTGGAAGAGCCTGAGGACGGAAGACTGAGGGGGGGGCTGGGGTTTTAGGACCCCAGGGGTTTGAGGCCTGGGGGGGCTTTAGGGGTGGGAAGTGGGAGGCTGTCGCCGGGGGTGGTGAGGGTTTGTGGCCTGCTTGGGTGGAGGCTTTAGGAGCCTTTTGAGTGGGGCGGGGGCGGGGAGCACGCGGGCAACCGCGGTAGTTGGCCGTATGGCCGGATTGTCCACATAGCACGCACGATGGAGGAGTCTCATCGTCACGTGTGCGTGTGCACTCTTTTGTGCTATGTGGCTCTAGGCACTTTACGCACCTAGGGTTGGCGGAACAGTTTGCCGCTGCGTGGCCATAGAGCTGGCAACGGTGGCACTGACCGGGGTGACCGCGTTTGTGCGGGGGCTCTATTTTTATTTTGGAGAGTCCACAGATGGTGAGTTCTCCTTTGAATATGTCCCTAGCGTTGGGGACGTTGGTGAGGATGGCTAAGGCCAGTGGGTATGTTCTACCCGTGCGACTGTGCATTTTGTGCACAGCCTCAACGGGGAAACCTTGCTGGATGAGGTCATCGAGTATGGCCTCGTTGGGGAGTTCGTGCGGGACGCCACGAAGGACGGCACGGATTTTACGCTCCTCGGGGAGCGCATAGGAGTGGTAGGGGATTCTATTTTGGGACAGTAACCTCGTGAGGTTCCTAAAATCGGTGATTGAGGGGACTTCTATTTTGATGGCCTCACCGGTGTTGGAGGCATGGGAGTAATGCACCTTGTTATCGGTGCAGAGCTTTGAGACGAAGGTCCACTTCGTCTTGTCTCTGAGAAAGACAGGCGGGGGGGCTTTGAGTTTGGGGAGCGTGGGGGTGCAGCGGGTTGCTGGTTTGGTCGGGGGGGCAGCCGTCTGGCTTGGGGGGGCGGGGGTGGGGATGTCTAGTGACATCAGAGGAACTGGGGAAGGAGAGAGGGTGGGTGGGGGAAGGGGGGAGAGGGGGCGGGGGATCTCGGTGGCCGAGCTAGGGGGGGGACTGGGGGGTGCGGTTTTGGGACCGCGTTTAGCAGACCGCTTCTTGCGGGGTTTGACGAGTTCGAATTCGAACTCGAGTTGGTCGGGAGAGGGGTGAGCGCCGGTGACGGTGCCATCCTCGGAGATTTCCGAGTTGGAACCGTCATCGGGTGAGGCGGGCCTCTTACGGGAGGAGGTAGTTGAAATGGAGTCAGAGTACTCCATTTCTTGAGCGGGCGAGGGGTTGAGTTGGGCGGGTGGGGCAGTTTTAGCTTTAAGAGCTTCGCTAAAGTAACTTTGAAATGCAGCTTTGTCAAATTTGACGCCGCTGATTTCCAGGAAGGATGAGATTAACTCCAGAAATTCATTTTTGGTTGCCATAGCGGCTGAGGGGGTGTTATTATTTGGGGGGGAAAAACCTCCCTGCCAAATGGCAGGGGGGAGAGAGAAGGGGAGGGGTGTGAGCAGGTATCCCTATTGGATAGCCGCTCGTACCGTCACCCTTGGGTCAAGGCCCAAGTGCAATGGGATCGGGTCTGCCGGTTTCTTCAGGTCCTGAAGGGATTGAAGTCGCACCGGGTCAACGACAGTTGGCTTAGTTGTCACGGTTACGTATCCACCAACTCAAACGCGGCAGATGCGCAAACTGAGTGCTTACGCGGTTTTGTGTTACCAATGAATTGGAAACAAAAAACCGCGCATCTGAAAGGCGGCGGGTGTGCGGAGGCACAAACGCGTATGACGCACCCACGGGGGGGTGCGGGACGCGGCACAGCGTACTCACGGCAATGGCGGAGCGAGAGGGCGCGCGGTACGTGCGGGCACGACGGCGGCGCGGAGCGGAATGCAGGCAGCTTTCCTAAATGCAAAGGGTTGGCACCTCTGGTTGGCACCCAACTAGTATCTCAATTGGGCAGATTGATATTTACAATTTGTCTCTCTCTAACATTAAGTTACAAAGTGGGTAGTCTAAATAAACATTTTCTACATCTACCCCAACTCAAACTATTCAACATACAATGTAGGTAGTTACACAAATCAAATTCTACAAGTACCTTATCCCAAAACGATTCAAAACATAATAAGGGTAATCAAAGAAAGTAATATAATGAATAACAAAATTACCCACATAACACTAACAATTATTGCGCTGCCCAACAGCGTCACTGTATCTGAACTCCCAGAAAATCTTTGCCAGCGACAACTCCTTTTTATGGTTAACTAGACACGCGTTTGACCACAATCTCACCTGACAACTGACCACTCCTATGCCCAGTGCGGCGATTTGGGACAAATCCTCCTGTAGAAAGCGATGATCTCACACTATTGGCAAGGTTTATGTCTAAAACTGTGAACAATGTGATGTGATTAGGTAACTAGGTAGCTATTTATTGTTGTATGTAATAATATAATTCACAGATATCATGTATATTTCAAATAAAGTGTTATCGCCGTATTAATAAAGCAGTCTAAGATTGACTTCAGATTGAGATCTAGATTCTTAACTATCGATATTGAGATGAATAAGGCAGATGCGCACCCCTCTGGGGAGATTTGATTTTGGTTTATTGATTTTTATGACTGGGATTGTCTGGGACTGCTACGAGCGTTGGCGTTTAGACGTACTAAAAAACAACCACCACTCATGCGCGCGCAGGTTTGTTTTCCAGCCCGAGTGCGCAAGTCCTCAATTCTTCCAGTCGTCTGTATCATGACATGCATAAATTAAATGGAGGCTAAGAGCCAAAGAGTACCTATACAAAGCTGGTTTTAACCCCGTGAGTGTGAGCGCATGCGTGTATCACAAGTTTCATTGGGTTTCCTTGAGAGCAATCGATAATCAAAACGCGGAGCAAGGGGAGGTCTATGTAAAAAGGTCAAATTGATCAATTCAGATATTTTCCTGAATATAAATATCTGTAGGTATTGCATTTCAAATTCGTATTTAGTTAATCATTTTACTAATCTCACAATATTAAATGAATATAATATGTATGATGCACGACACCCATTGTTGCTTCCGAATTCTGGTCCATTCGTGAATGCTTAATAGCGGATTTTCTCTTAGCGGCTTAGATTATTAACTTATTTCGCCTGGTTTATTGGTATGCAAAGTTTATATCTAATCGAACCGTATTTCAGAATGTTGCTCAAGCGTAGATCTGCGCTTGAGCATAGTTAGAAAAAGATACCGCTGTACAAGTTACAAAAAGCTGTCCCTTTAAGTCCTCAAGCGGAGATCTCTGCTGGAGTAAAATTCTGTAATATTGGCTTTAGATCCATATTTCAGAATGTTGCTCAAGCGTAGATCTGCGCTTATGCATTGTTAGAAGGAGATGCCGCTATACAACTTACATAAAACGCCCCTTTTTAGCTGTCCTTAGAGATATCAGAAGGGAAGTGTAAATTATAGTGTAAGTGTAAAATCTTTTGTAAAGCATTCTGCCACTTTACTGAAGTATGACTTGACCGTGACTAGACTCTGTATACGCCAAGTATACGACGAATTACTTGTTTTGACTGAGACTGATTTATAAACTGAAGAATAAGATATGGCTGTATGGGCTTAGATCCCTTTGCCTTCTCCGACAGGATTGAACAATAATATTTTTTTTTAGTCAGTCAGTCAGTCAGTCGTAGGCACCGTATGCACGTCGAGTCGTTGCCTCGTTGGTTGCCCGTTGTCGTTTCGTCTTCGATTTACTCTAATTTCAACATTCTTCGCTGTTTGTATGTAGTTGCAATCCAAAATGGATTGTTGGCGCTTTTTTGTGATCAGTGTTGTGATTTACCTTAGTTTATTAAACGGTGTAGTTATTGCACTTAGCGTTGTTAACGATGAACCAGGACTCTATAGTAAGTCAGATCAAGTTATTGTATTAACCCAGCGAAATTTCGAGAGCCTAGTTTATGGCCAAAAACATGCATTACTAGTGCAGTTTTATAATAGTTATTGCGGCCATTGCAGGGCATTTGCACCTAAATATAAGAATTTGGCGGCCGAGCTCACGACATGGAAAAATATTTTGAAACTAGCAGCTATGGACTGTTCTGAGGAAGAAAATGTTGAAGTTTGTAGACAATTCGAAATTATGGCTTATCCTTCTCTTCGTTATTTACACGAAAGATACGTAAAGGGAAATACTAATCTCGGTGAAAGAATTCCAGTCACAGAGACTACTGAGAAACTCAAAACACACCTCATAGCTAAACTAAAAGCAGAAAAGTCAATAGGTCGTCTCTCTTTCGCGCCTTCACTAACCATTGCATCACATGCTACATATGCTTCAGCTCTCAGTGATGTTCCAAACAATGTCATTTTCTCATTTCTTATTTTCGAAAATGACAATTCAACCATAGGTTCTGAGCTGGCGTTAGACCTTAGTGACTATGAAAATATAAATATCAAGAGAGTGTATGACACCAGTGAATTAGCAGATATAGCAGGAGTCAAGCGCTCTCCTGGACTTGTTGCTGTGGGACCTACACTGGACGCTACAGCACTTACACCAATAAATCCTACAAAAAAAAATTTGTTGAAAGCCATTAATACATTTTTGAGATCTAAAAATTATGCATTTCCACTTCGTGAGAAGGTTTATCAAGACAACTCAAATGAATATTCCGATGAACAAGAAATAGGCTCAAATTCAGATTTGGTTTATTATAGTGACTTAGAGAAGACATTAAAAACCAGTCTACATACAGAAATTACAAAGTACAAAATTTTATCTGATGAGGCCCTGCAGGCTTTGTTAAACTTTTTGAAAGTTCTCATAAGCTCATTCCCATTCAGAGGCAATCTTAAAGAATATATTTTAGATTTACATGACACACTAAGCACAAAATCTAAGTGGGGTGGGAGCGAAATTTATGACTTAGTAAAAAAATTGGAAACTGATCATCTCCCTGTTTACACAACCCACCTCGATTACATTGGGTGTAAAGGAAGTCAGCCTCAATACAGAGGTTACACTTGTGGGCTCTGGACATTATTCCACACCTTAACCGTAAATGCAGCTATGAAGCCTGGCACAGAAGGGCCAAAAGTATTAAGTGCTATGCATGGATATATATCACATTTTTTTGGGTGTACTAATTGTGTGGAACATTTTCAAGCAATGTCAGAGAGAAACAGAATATTTGAAGTCAAAGACAATGACAAGGCCATCCTTTGGCTATGGATCTCACATAATGAAGTGAATTTGAGACTAGCTGGTACTGTTACAGAGGACCCTGATTATCCCAAAATACAGTATCCAAGTGCTAGAAGGTGCCCAAATTGTAGACAAGCAAGGGGTGCATGGAACCTTCCAGCTGTGTATGAGTATTTGCAGACTGTGTATGGATCTGACAGTATACAAACTACAAGACAGTCGAGTTTAGCTGTAGCAGTGTCGAGCCCACTCTCCACCTTGGATCTTGGAATGCTAAGCCTCCTGTACATATTATCTTTTGTTATTATTATTCTAGTCATAAAATATTTTCTAACCAAACGTTTATATAGAAAGCGTCCTTACAAGCATGGATGGGGTAAAGTATAACTAAGTTTTGAGATTAAGTAGTAGGTACTTTTGTGATTTATTGAAGTGTTGAGTTGTAGTTAGTTGATTTTTGGGTCTTAAACTTCTTCCCTCTTATCGGAGCAATTAATACAATTATGAATGTGGAACCAATTATAATATATTCATAACAATACTGCAGAGCACTCATGCTCTTTCGGGGGATAAATCACTATAATTACACTCACTGCCAAGACTGTAACTGCCAGTAATTGCATGGTTATATGAGTTGATATACACATTTCAGTATTCTATATGATGGAGGTGCCCAATAATGTACTTATATTGAGCAAGACATCTACTATAGACATGGAATGGTTGTGGTAATTTTTTTTAAATTACAGTAAAGATCAGAGGTTTTCTATTAGCTTATTAGTTGTATCTAATTAAAATTAAGAAAAAACATGGTATAGTTTATCATATTAAATGTTAAGTGAACTTATCATATGATGTGATTATTTGCAGTTGATATATGTGCAGGGATTATTATCAATATAAATTTAAAACATATTGATAAAGTGAATATTACTTAAATACCGACAATAGGGTTTTTTTTTAGATATCGACACTCGCGCACGCGAATTTGCCTGATTTACTGTCTGCGCGGCCCAATCGGCGATTCCCTGATTGGTGCAAGCTATGCAGAAAATACAGAAATATCAATAAATAGTAATGAATATTTTTATTAATACGTTTTGAAATCTCGAAGATAGTTTATCAATATTATAATTATAGAAAATTTTATCGATATTTAAATGCCTGTATGTGAAATGATAATTTAATGGATTTGCCTTGTTTACAATGCAAATAAAAATCGTGCCTAGTGTGAGTCAAAACTTGGTGAGTGAGTATCAGTTGTTTTGCTGCAATTCTAAAAGTAATTGTAATGCCCAAACCTGTTTCAAGCAAATATACCTAAACCACAACGCAAAGGTTGTCAAAGAACTTTCTTCATAATTATAAATAAACTATTGCCAGATAATTTTTATCTGATAATGTTCCTTCAATCTACAATTATTTCCAAGAGTTATGATTTTTTCACCAAAGCTTTTCAAAAAAGTGATAAAGCAATGATACCGCATAAAGTATAACATATTAGTTATATATTTTTGAAATAAGCATTTATATGATGATGTGAGTATGACATTATAATGTTCCGATGTTTAAAAAATAGGTAACTAAAATCGAAATTTCACTAAGTTTGCATCTGTATTTAAACCAAATTTCCCTTGTCTATGGGATAAGTAGATTTCAAGTAGGTAGTTTCTGAAAATAAATACATAACTATGCTAGACAGATAGAACATTTGAAACGGTTTTTGTAGCCTTGTTATTGAAGCAAACTTTGCAAATAATTATAAATAAGTTTACGGCATAAAACAACAATGCAGTTAGGGTAGCCAAGTGGTAATGATTAATTGGTTACACGATTTTTGCTAGTGTGGTTGGTAGCAGCAGAAAATTGGAATTGGTTTCACATAATATTGTTTTTCATTACTCTGTAGTTTCACAATGTTCGATTATTACTTTTGTAATATGCTAAGTATAAATAACAAGATATCGTTCGAAATAATCCGGTAAAAAATAATACATAACTTATCTTCAGGATTAGAAATATACAGATCATTTTCAGAAATCTCGAGCACTTAAACCACATTCCTTCAAACATTTGCTTGACATTGAATGTTCAACCAACAAGCGATTGCTCAACAGAACAATTAGACAGAACAATTGACCAATGAACTCGACAGAAGGATTGACGGACAAACAATTTGACAAATAATTACTTTACAGAATTAAGCAGTGGCATTTCCTTTTTATACAAAGGCTACTAACTTTAAATATAAAGTAGAATCGTTATAAGATCACTCTCGCGTCCATTTGCCCATATATCAATTTCACTTTTTCTTTCCCTATGATGTTTAGCATAATGTTAGATTTTGATGACACGCCCGTCTACAATTATAACAACAATTAGATTGAAGTGGAGGGTCACTTTGGTGCAAAGAAAAAAGTTTTAATTAATAGGTAAATCGTATGAGGCATTAAATAAATAAATAACTAAATAAATATTTCGGACACTTACACCAATCATCTAGTCCCAAACTAAGCAAAGCTTGTGCTATGGATACTAGATAACGGATAAACATACATAAATATTTATATAAACATCCAAGACTCGGGAATAAATGTTCGTATTCATCATACAAACATTTACCCCTCGCGGGATTCGAACCCGCAACCGTTGGTTTCGCTGATAGGGTGACTATCCACTACACCAATCGGTCGTCAACCTTATGTAAACCTTACATAAAACCATTCAAGTGAACTTTTGTTTTGATAAAGCTGATCTTGAAATTAATATGAATCACGACAGTCAATGATTCCTCACAAATACGTACAAAAATCAAGATTCTTGTTTTATTCTAAAAAAGTTACAAAACGTTACAATACAAAGTAAAGACTGCATATTTTAAAATGTACACTTATTTATGAAAACCTATAAGGGTATTTTCTCGTGGAGCATGTACGTTCAAACAGTAGGGTTTCAAAATAGAATATTCAGTCTCAGTTCAAACTTAATTTTTTAAAGAATGTCGTTGAATTTATACCGTACTAGCTTTCCGCCCGCGGTTTAGCCTGCGTGAAATAACTTTACCGCTGACATTTGTTTATCCCGCGGGAACTGCTCACTTTATCGGAATAAAGAATATCCTATGTCTCAATTCAGGATAATAATATATTCTACCTGTGCGCTGTGTAGGTACCAAATTTCATCCAAATCCGTTCATTCGTTTCGCCGTGATTGAGCAACAAACAAATAAACAAACAAATATCCAAACTTTCGCATTTATAATATTAGTTTAGGTATACGAGTAGGTATATAGTTACGATTTTAGTGATAAAGATAAAGATAGTTTATTTGTAAGAGCATGAGTAAATATTGTACATTCAGATGTTATATTAAAAGTGCTGCAGTCAATTGGTCTGTCGTGCAGTCGTTCGTCGGCTAAACGTTTTGTCGAGCAATTATTCGTCGGTCGAACGTTCTGACGAGCAATTGTTTAATGGTCAAACGTCCTTGGATCAGTCGTTCTGTCGAGCAATCTTCGGTCGATCCACCATTCTGTCGAGCAATTTGTTCGTCGGTTAACCGTTCTGTCAAGCAATCCTTCGTCCTTCAAACGTTCTGTCGAGCAAATGTTTGTCAGAATACGATTTCAGAGTCCACATTTACATTTTAACAATGTAAGGTTATGGTTTTCATCTACACATTGAATATATTTACCTAATATTAAAAAAAAAAAACAGTGCAGACACTCACATACCGATTTAACACATTTATTTGCCTGTCAATTAATTTATTTTAGTTGGGTTTTCTGAGTGATGTGTTGTGTATGTACATGATGCTTAAAGTTAAATTCCAGGTGTTAAACATTTAGAGCATAATTTACTGTTACCCAAGGTGTGTGCAAATAATAGGCAAATAACGAAACACATAAAGGTCTATTCAGACATAAGCCAGAACGCTGACGCGCTCGGTGGCGATTCCGAATCGGTACGCGATATCGCTGTCGCCATATCGGTAGGCGATATCGCTTCACAGCGCGGCTGAGTTGGGCGGTGCGCAGCGAATGCTCTTCTCTGTAGACATTTTAAATGCATTGTAATAAAACATTCTCCATGAAATTCATGTTCTAGTTTATGTCGTGTATCCAAATTCTTTATTATTCTTTATTAGTGGGTCAAGTAAAGCTAATAACAATAATGCTTCCTCTTCATCGCTATCCATTAAATATAAATTCTATCGGTCACGATCGAAGTGTACTCGCGTTTACTAATGGACGGCTTACCTAATGGTGACTAACCATTTAACCGAGCGCGACAGCGATATCACTATTTTCGCGATATTGCATACCGATTCGGTATCGCAGCCGAGCGCGACTGCGATATGGCTTATGTCTGGATAAACCATAATTATTCAGGTAGGACCAGTGAAATGTAGTTGTATAATATATTCGGTTCTATGAAATGTGACTTATCTAGTTAGCCGAAAAGGAAAGCATCTTAGATATATTTTTAGATGTCATTATATTCGTTTGTATGAAATATGATTTATCAAGTTAGCCGAAATGGAAAGCTTCTTAAATGGGAACATATTTTTATACTTTTATACATATAGTACCTTGTTGTTAAGAAATCACAAAAAACAGTTCTTACACTATAAACAACCCATCCATTGCTGAACAGCGCCACTTACACGTCTGTTTGCCTTTACTATATTTGAAATATCGACAGTCATTTATATAACACCAATGATAGGTTGCTAAGAAAACTTTACGTTAACTCGAAGTTTAGTTGCAGCAACTGCTTATCATAATATTAAATGATAAATACGATGTAGTTATATCACATAGATACGTCATCCATCGACATGAAGGACAAGCTTCGAGGTAAAATTATCGATGTAGGTACCTTAGGGATGTACTTTCGGTCGACAATATCATTTTCGGTATCTTCAAGGTGAAGTTTTGGAGGAGATGTAACATTGCATCAGTAATATTAATTATCTGTGGTAACGTACTATCTCTTGGACAGAGCCAGTTGACGACGAAATCAGAGGTATTGATGGACGATCGACAGGTTTTATGGATTGTTTTATACCACGATCACTAAATCTGTTGTCAACAACTTGTCGCTATGTCCAGCGTACAAACTGCGTCTACAAAAACGACAAAACTTTCGATTTGCCACTATGTCGATCCGCGTACAGGAGCGCAGCACGTGAGCGATTCCACTGCAAATAGGCGCGAGACAGGGAGACGATCTCCGAAACTGTTTGCTGCCACAATGGAAGACGCCCTTAAGCTCCCAGAACAAGGATTCGTCATTAATATTAATGGTGAGGATAACACTCACCTATTGGTTTGTCGACGACATTGTAGTCATTGCAGAGTCGATGGAAGATCTGCGTCTTACGATGAACATAGGCAAAACGAAAATTTTGGCGAAAGTCCGTGTCACGCCCTCCACAATATTGGTTGTGATCTCCAATCTCGAAGTTGTAGATGAGTAGTTCTACATAGGACAAGAGATTCAATTAGATAAATCCAATCACCTGTCACGGAGGGCATATGGCCGTTCCGGCAAATAAGTTCTAGAGTTGAACTACGGATCGGCAATTGCAGCGTGACACGTCCAGCCACGAATCGATCTGTTAAAGGTCACTGACGCCGCTAGATGTGGTCCGCTTCTAACCGGTAGCTTTGAAATAATTTTCGATATTATGTATTATTACCAGAACAATATTTAGAAGACTGTAAATTACTATTTGTGTTGCAAAATAATTCCTATCCAGCAAATCAAATTTTGTGTCCCCAATATACCGACATACAACTGCCTATATTTCTGATTTTACAAACTGTAGATTAATTGCCACTGCAAAGGAAAGAGAATCATTAATGTAGCACTACTAACCCGCGACGGATTTATTTGACAGATCGTACAATGTCAATCTATCGAATAGTGTGTTGGACTAAATACTATTTTATATTGAGTCTGTGACGCCGCCTGTGAAAATTTAAAGTTTTTAAGTTTTTGCATGTATGATTTAAAAAATAAGATACATTGATCTCAAACAGTCGTGTTAGCATGACTGTTGTAGTTAAAGGTATTGCCCTCTATGAAAATTACATTCGCATGTCGATTCAGAACATACATTTAAAATTGATATTGAAATAAGCTAGACAACGCTCATTACTATTCATGAAAAGCGCAAAATTCTAAAAAGTATGAATACATCCTGTACAAAGTACTTAAGTATCAGTTATCCCCTCCTTCCCCACCACACTACTAAGCCGCACTAATGGTAGTGTCGTAGGTATTGTTTTCCCGTTCTACATTACTAGTTAATTAAGAAGTTGGAGAATGTATGGACGGTGCTGGAATATTTTACTAAAGAAATTTATTTGGAGTCGTTAGGAGATAAACGTTCTGAACGCTACCGGACCTAGGAGGTGAGCGGGGTGCGGCAACGCAAAATCACCAGCATAGCTTGTTGTGTTTACCATCTACCTAATGGCCAAATATTGTGACTTCTACATTGCACTCACACACATTTAGAACGATCGTTAGATATATATATATTATTAATTTAGATAATAAATTCATAAATAATATAAGAGGGCTCAAACTCTGGGAACATTATATTAATCCAAAACTTAGGGAATATAAACTGATTTCTAAATGTCAGTAATTCCCCAGTAAAATGAACTAGTAAAATTTTGTTCAAAAATTTAAATGAAAGTAAATTTTATGATTAATACCTTCTTACTACTACGTAATTAAAATGATGTAATGACCGATCTTACCTGATGTGAATAATTTTATTTCGCTCGTAATTTAACAGTAGGACTATTTGCTCTAATAAAAATACGGAAGTGTGGACCTAGCGAGAGTAAACTTGTGTGGTTGTGGAGTAAAATAAATATACGTATTTATTTCATCTCTTCTTTACAATCATGGTTACAATATTTAAATACTAAAATTAGTGACATATCAAGAAGAACTGCCTAGAATTAAGATTTAGTTTTATACTTTTAGACATTGTTTTTATTATTAACCCAGCGATTAAATCGCTAAACTTGTTACCGTTTATAATTATCTATTAATATAATATAAACTCATGAGTAGAGCAGTTGCCTATTACTGGAACAGGTTAGTAGGTAACTAGTTAAACATTTATTTAAAATTAAATGCATATTCGTTAATCTTATCTCTGTGAAACCTTGTATTTAAATAAATTTAACTCTGCAAATGTGTAGTTTGTCGCTGGATAAATCTCATTTGAAATTAAATATGGATCGGTAACTAGTTGTTTCAATTGTCTTTTAATTGTACATTATATCTTGTGTAAATAATAGTAACAGACATATTTTTATTTAAACAGTTTCTTTCTTCACATCTGGGTGGAAAATCTTCTCGTAATCTAGTCAAAGGTCAGTAGTTTTGAATGGAAATTTGTTTAATGCGTAACTTGTGTGTATGGGTGGAGGATATAATCACAAATTAAATAAATCTACTAGTTTGGTTTTGTGCTTCAATTTAACAATAAAATACATTACGTTATGTATCTAAATAGGTGCTTTTTGACTTTGTTGTGAAAATAAAACGTGGGCGTAGTAAACACTTAATCAGTGGGTTTTTGCACGCTAACATAACATTTAATTGTTATTGTACTAAACCAAAATCTACTTTATTAGTTAGTATATTCTTGCTTATTTATTACCATAGCTGAAACGGCTGGACATATATGTATTAGTATTATACAGTAAAGTTAACAAACTGCATTTAGAGGGGGCAGGAACTGATAGTTTAAGGTGAGTGGGGGTAAGAACTGAAGGATTTTTGCTTCAACCCTTTTCTCAAAATGTCGTAACTCATAACTGTCACAAAGTCGCATATTTACTTTTCTGTAATCTGGAGCCAAAAGCAAAAACCACTCTTTATGGAAAACGATTTTTGGACACTCGATGCAGCGACTGAACGCTGCACTCCTCAAACTTTCGAATGCCAGTCGCAGCAACTCAATCAGGCATTATTATCTAACTAATATACAGGGCGTCCCAAAGTTATGGGACATGAAGGGGAAGTACCTTAAATATTGTAGATAGTGAATTTTGCTCAAAGAAGACTTTATGTTATTTTTAAAAGTTAGTAATTCTGCATTCATAGATTTTCTAAAAATTACTTGCTTCGGCTGGGAATCGAACCGACTTAAATGTGAAAAAAAAAACACCCTACTTTTATGATGCCAATCGAAAGAATAGCTAAAAAATAATAACTCTGCCTAAGTAACATAGTATTTTAAAAGAAAGGAACAACATAAAATGATTGAGTCAAATTTCAAGAAAGTTATTTATTGCCGACGACGTTCGAAAAGTAGCGATATTATCATTCCAAAGATAGCATTGATTATTCGTAAATAAGTTGCAAACAGAATTGTGCCATATCACATCGAGTGTTCACCATAAAATGATTAGAAAATCAACAGGCAGCGGGCTCATTAAAAGATTGGCGATTTGCGTAAGACAAGAGGGATCACATTTTGAGCATTTAATTAATTAATTTACAAAAAAATACCTACTTAATTGACTACGGCAGTTTCATGTATGTTTTTTATTTGATTAAAATGATTAATTTCACGTTGTTCCTTTCTTTTAAAATACTATGTTACTTACGCAGAGTTATTATTTTTTAGCTATTCTTTCGATTGGCATCATAAAAGTAGGGTGTTTTTTTTTTCACATTTGAGTCGGTTCGATTCCCAGCCGAAGCAAATAATTTTTAGAAAATCTATGAATGCAGAATTACTAACTTTTAAAAATAACATAAAGTCTTCTTTGAGCAAAATTCACTATCTACGATATTTAAGGTACTTCCCCTTCATGTCCCATAACTTTGGGACGCCCTGTATATATAAGTTTATTAGCCCATAAATCAATTCTCTTTCTTACCTTATTATTTTGTCTGTAATCTTTAGTAAACTATACAAATAAATATTTCGAATACCTAAACCAATAGGGTGGATCACAATAGTCACGAAAAAATTGTAAACATATTTAATAACTTTTATATGTTGCTGAAGAAAGTGACGTCATTGTAACTTTGAATTATCAAAATAATTAAAAATCTATAAACAAAACGCCAACCATCGGCGCCTGACGTCACCATATTATATTGTAAACAGCATTTCTGCTAGGTAGCTACTACCAGAGACTTTCCGTGAGTTTCTTGTTTTGGTGAAAGATAAATTTTACAATGGAAGCTGAATACTTAAAAACGGATAGCGCAAATTTTCCAAGAATTGATTCAGTCATGGTGGCCAGTTTCATTGCGACGACAATGATTTCTGTTCTGTAGAATTTCGCAATCGACAGGTCGTTCTGGAAATCTATGGGGGAGGCCTATGATCAGCAGCGGAGATCCTGCGTCTAATATGATATGATTGAAAACAAACCTCTCCCCTTGGATGTCGTAAGACTAAACGATCGTGAGCATAACGGTATGGACTAGTGGTTACTTTAGTAACTTATTGGTAATCTGTGCTAGTGGTGAGCAGCAACGTCATTTGTTCGAAGCTGCCAGAAAAAATCTGTAATTGTCAACTCGCCTGTGTGCGTTATGCCAGCGGAAAAGTAACGAATTTGTTGATTTGAACTCACAGTTTGAACTGCACATACAATGTGTCCCGGAGAGAAGTGACCAGCGGGCGTAGTTTGAAAATTTATACAAAATTATCGATAAATCATTTAAATTTAGAGACCTAACTGCTTTTGTTTTTTAAAAATTGTTAATCCTTTTTTTTTAATAGACATGTATGACCTCCTGCACTATTTTAGTCATAATTTCTTGGTTTTTACGTGTTTCCCAATTCTTTTTTTTTTAATTCAGTGCTGTTATTATTATTAATCAAATTTGGTTATGAAAATTATCCCAAAACAAATAAATAATTTATTAAAAAAGAAATAAACTTAAAATTCGACCAACAAAACTGTATTTTTTTAAGTTTAAAATTAAAAAAACGAAAAATGTTCCCTATAACATCATGTTTTTTTTTAATTATTATGATACTACATGATATTCTCTAAAATATCTTAGAACAATGTTTTAAGTTATTTCAAATAAATGTGAACGTACGAGACATTGAAATTGACCTTTTATGCTCCAGTAACTAGATAGAGATAAGTTTAAAAAAATGAAAGTAATGTTTTAAGCAGTTTATTTGCACATTTAAGTGTTTTGTTATTACAATGAATCATTTTGATTTTAACATGATAGTTTAATAATAAATAAAAGATACTTAATTTGTTAAAATGATTGTTTATTAAGAAAAATCAGGTAATTAATTAATTATGTTTTCAAAATGACCGCCGTCAGCGGTTATGCAGGCCAGGGCCCTAAATGACATCCTTAGTGTAGTTCGCCTTATTTCTGCATGATTCTGCGCTATTTCTGCGGCAGCAGCATCGATTCTCTGTTTCAGCTGGTCTCTTGAAATTATTGGCACAGCATAAACTTTTTGCTTCATGTAGCCCCAGAAATAATAATCAAGAGGCGTCAAGTCTGGTGACCTCGGGGGCCATGCTACTGGACCGCCTCTGCCAATCCATCTTGGATAATTTTCATTGATGAATTCACGTACCGATTGTGCATAATGTGCCGGGGCTCCATCTAATTGAAAGTACATGTGACGTCTCGTCAGCAAAGGGACGTCCTCTTTTCTTAATAAACAACCATTTTAACAAATTAAGTATCTTTTATTTATTATTAAACTATCATGTTAAAATCAAAATGATTCATTGTAATAACAAAACACTTAAATGTGCAAATAAACTGCTTAAAACATTACTTTCATTTTTTTAAACTTATCTCTATCTAGTTACTGGAGCATAAAAGGTCAATTTCAATGTCTCGTACGTTCACATTTATTTGAAATAACTAAAAACATTGTTCGAGGATATTTTAGAGAATATCATGTAGTATCATAATAATTAAAAAAAAACATGATGTTATAGGGACATTTTTCGTTTTTTTATTTTTAAACTTAAAGAAATACAGTTTTGTTGGTCGAATTCTAAGTTTATTTCTTTTTTAATAAATTATTTATTTGTTTTGGGATAATTTTCATAACTTAATTTGATGAATAATAATAACAGCACTGAATTAAAAAAAAAAGAATTGGGAAAGACGTAAAAACAAAGAAATTATGACTAAAATAGTGCAGAAGGTCAGACATGTCTATTAAAAAAAAAGGATTAACAATTTTTAAAAAACAAAAGCAGTTAGGTCTCTAAATTTAAATGATTTATCGATAATTTTGTATAAATTTTCAAACTACGCCTGCTGGTCACTTCTCTCCGGGACACATTGTATAATTAGAGTCATTTCGTGTAAATGTGCACGAAATTTAAAATTTTATTATTAATTAAGATATTCGTCAAATGCGGCATGTATTTTTCCTAATGCACTTATCTAAAAACACATTAGCCACAAACGTAATCATGAAGTGTTGTAAATGTGCGGGTTCATCTTAAAATTGTGCGCCTTAGAATTTCGGAGTTATTCAAAATGCTGCTCCCCTACTTCGTAGATCTCGTAGAATAGTATTATAGATTATTTTTTATAATACTATTTAAGGCGAAAATAATCTCGAGGGCAGCTCGCTGCCCGAGAAACCACCCGGAACACTGGTCTGGTTTTATATAGGTATTATTAATTAATTTGATATGGCACAAAGTAAGTAACACTATACCTTATGTTAAAAAACAGGGATTCCTTACATAAAGCACATTTATGTATACTCTAGCAGTGATCAATACAAAACAAATTGTAAACGAACGTATTTTTCAAGCGTAATTCTAGAAATTTTGTAGGACACTGCGGCAATGCACACCATTATTTAAGCTTAATTATACTTAAAATACTTATAATAAAACTACATCATTGAAGAACTGTTGATGAGCAAGCAATTGTTTACTTTTTAATCCCCGACCAATGACTACTGTTATATGTTTGACTGTGTTATGTGTTGGTCCAGTGTTTGTATCTCGGGATCGGGTGGTCCAATTTGAGTAGTTTTTTTTTATATTACACTAAACGAGGGGGACAGCTTTTTAGCCATGTTTGGTGAAAATCAGTTAAGCTGGTTGTAAGATATTTAGGTTTGAACACTGTTCATGTATTTCGATGATATAATAGTCTAGATAAACTTTTTCCAAGAAAAGCCTCCACAAAACTTTTTCCTGTAGTTACAATAATTCTATGGGCAGTGATTCTCTCACGTTCGACATCAGTGTCTCTCATTTTCTTATAAAGACAAGTGCACAAGTGACACCTATGGATGTCTATGTCGATATTGAAATCTCGAGTGAGCGAGAATCAGGGGCCATTCTCAGTTCATGCGAGATATCTCTAATTCGAGATAATGTCTAATCGTGGAATGTCGATTAAAAATGTCACAAAAATGTCTATGATACGAAAGAAACGTATTCTCGCGGTCGCTAGAGATAAAATGTCACGAACTATTGGGATGTCGATGTAAGTTACGTTCCGTTTTATCGATTGTGTTTAGTCGTAATCGAGATCAACGAATCCAGCCTTATAATAGGTTCTGAAATATAAGACTTAACCGACTTCATTTCAGAGTATAAATAAACTACAAGGTATTGCTTTATTATTGAAATCTAACGAAAAAGATTCCACAGAATGACTGGTTTGTTAAACAAATCCGCGTAAAACGTAACTCAAGCAAGTGTCAGTCTGACATGTCAATTCCACTCCTATTACTTCGTCACCTAACATTGTCGAATTTGTCGATTTAAGAGCTAAATAAATGGCACTTAGACGATAAATCACACAAAAACACAAACACTTTTCCAATACCAAACTGGCAGAAAGAAATGTCACTACGATACCTACGATTTGACGATTAGAGATCCAATGTCGACTGACGTTTACCACTCTTTGCAAGTCGAGCGCTGGGCATAGACATTTGTCTATTATGACAATTCGAGAATACAAAAATTGTGTTTCAATCGACATCCGCCATTTTATTTCGACATATCTCGAATTCGAGATCATGTCTATTGCACGAGAATCGCCTCCCTGGAGGTACGCTTTGTCCCTCAATCACTAAAATGTATTTTGTAAAAGATACCGAGTACCTACACCTTTTATCATTAAATACTTGACATTATACGAAAATGATATTTTGCGAATGTGCGATGTGGCTAGTTCAGAATATGATACCTACTTATTTTGCGGTGTGAATATGTTATTTAGAAGAAGCATAACATTTTGCGAATATGAAATTTTGCGAAAGTGACATTCCATGATGCCTAATCCCTTTTTCAGCTTTTTACTGGATTAATAATGGTAGATAAGTAACCTAGTTCCATTATAAGAATCGAACCAAAGAGGAAAAAGGCTTCAGAGAACTACCTACTTGGAATAACGATTTGTGTGTAACAAAAGATGTTAATTGCCTTTTGATATAGTTGTACCTTGTTGTGCCTTTTAATATTGTTTTAGGTACCTCCTTACATGAAGAAGTAGTTGGTAGATATTAAGAGTGCTTAGATTGTTTTTACAAAAATCATAATAGCAGATGACCATTAACGTAGAAGCCTCATGGAGCCGTGACTGATCAATGCTGCGCTACCGGAAGTAGATAGGCACAAATTGCGCTGTAGCTAATAAGTCTATATTGATAGAATTCGATTGCCTAAAGTCTAAAATTTATTAAAATGTATTTTAAATTAAGAATAATAATAATTTATTGGGCATAGAAATAAACATATACAGTACAGCATTGCGATGATAGCAACTGTAGTTGCAAACGCACACCTCCAAAGCAACAGCGTATCTAAAAATATATTGTTAATACACTATATAAAACTAATAGTAATGCAATAATACTAATAAAAAGGTATGTATAACAACACCATCTAATGACTGGATAAAAAGTAAAAACAGAAAGAAAAATTACGAAAATGTCCTTTTGTATTTACCTAGTTAACAATTTGTTGTATGAGTTTAGGAGTTGTTTGTATGTGTGTGTTTGTATTTAACTATGTATGTGTATAATACCTGTACATACTTCCCTTTTTTTTTATTATATGAGAGGGCAGCAAACGAGCATGCGGGTCACCTGATGGAAAGCAATCATCTCCTTTATTTCCTCAAATGTGAGGATCTTGGAACCGTAAAGATGTTAAAATTTTAATTTGTCTATTTAAATAATATACACGACAAAGTGCAAAATTGTATACATATAGCTAGCTATAATAGATCCCCACTGATATGAACAAATAGAATATAATAGTTTATTTTTTGCGGTTCGATTCCCGGGTCAGGTAATCGAATTTATGAAAATCTTTGAATGCAGTTTTCATCTTTTTTAAAAACAAAAGGAGTGTTTCCTTCAAGTAAAATAATCAATTTTAAGGATTTAAAGCGGTCTCCCTTCATGGCCCATGTATGGGACCGTTAGGTCCACTGACTGACCAGCGAACAAAATTATACCATTACAGTAGTAATTTCCCGTTGTCCTCTAATCTGGAAGCAAGTCGGCTCTCATAGCACAAATTAAAAAAATATTAGATATTAAATTGGTCAGATCAGCTATGTTATTCAGTTATTCCGTATATCCACACGCACAACTCGTGTGCATCTGGTTTTAAAGCCCATTTTTTTAATTATTGCAAAATGAGATAACACTTACAGGGATTTTAGTAAAAAATAGGTAAAAACTTACGAAAAGATTCTTAAATTTCTTAAACGTGAAACAAAACCGTTACGATCAAACAACTTGGGCTCTCAATTCTGACGCCTGTCTAAAGTGGCATCACCTAAATCTTAGAAAGTACTATCCCTGGGAAAATAATTTTTATTTGAGAACTTAGTTAAGATTTTCTGAAATAAATTAAGAAGTTCCCAAATCCTAAAAATGCGATATAACAGATTTATGGCGGTTTAGCTTGAGCCCTCAATTCATAAACATCTGAACTGAGGAATCGGCAAAACATAAATTTATCTAAACTAATAACATCAATACGACTTAGGTATATTTAAATTCAATATCTCGGTAAATTGGTTAAAAAGAAATAACGTCACAAAAGTTAACTGTTAAAAAGTAAATGAAATTCTAATTTTCCCAAAACGTCTGAACTGAGGGCTCAATGTTTTCGGCAGTATTGACTAGGCTAAGCCTTCTACATTACAGCACATTAGCTAATATATTTTAACAATTTTTAACTAAAATGCAACATAGCGTCTATTCTTCTAAATGCCATACTAAATGCCATACTTTAAGAGAAAATCTATTTACAATGTTTTGTAGGAGAAAATTCTGTAGGGTGACCATAATACTAATGTTTGTCGTGGTCGTGTAGTATTTTGTAAAGCGCAGATGGAAAATTATATACGACTAGCTGTGCTGTGCTCGCACCTATTTATGCGTGGAAAAATAAAATAAACTCAAACTCAAAGCATTTTATTTCAACGTAAGATACATGATATCATTTATTGAATGTCAATTTAAATCTATTGGAAATAAAAATAGGGCTAAGCATTTTTCGGTCAGTCAGTATGTCCAAGCTACCACCGCTTCGGAAAGGGAAATCATCTGTGGGAAAAGAAGCGGCGCAAGAAACCCACAGGATCATTTTCTTTTCTTTTCTTTTTTTTTATATATAAAAGTATACAACTAATACAATTTTATAATTTTTGGGAGCTGGGCGAAGTATACCAAGCGTTTTTGTCATTTAGGTAGTCACTAATTTTGTAATAACCTTTTTTTGTTAATGTTGTTTTGACATGGTTTTTAAATTGTTTTTCATTTAGATTAATGATATTCTCAGGTATAAGGTTATAAAAGCGTATACAGTGTCCCATAAATGATGTATTAACTTTGCTCAGTCTGAGCATAGGGGTGGCTAATTTGTCCTTATGTCTCAGATTTAAGTTATGCTTATCGCTATTTTTTGGGAATGCAGAAATATTTTTTCGCACGTACATAATATTCTCGTAAATAAATTGTGAAGGAACAGTTAAAATATTAATTTCTTTGAACCTGTCCCGAAGAGAGTCATATCGACGCAGATTATATATTGCGCGGACTGCCCTCTTTTGCAAAATAAAAATATTTTCAGTATCAGCTGCTCGTCCCCAAAGCAAAATACCATATGACATGATACTGTGGAAGTAACTAAAGTAAAGTAATCTTGCAGTAGCCACATCTGTAAGCTGTCTAATCTTCCAGACGGCATATGCTGCGGAACTCAAACTACGCCCTAAAGATTCTAAATGTGGTCCCCACTGAAGCTTGGAGTCAAGCGTAATTCCTAAAAAGACTGTTGCATCTACAAATTCCACTTTATCTTGATCAATTACAATATTACTATCAATTTTTCTTACATTTGGAAGACGGAAATTTATGCATTTTGTTTTCTTGGCATTCAAAACCAAGTTATTGGCTGTGAACCATCGTAAAATTGACTTTAGAGCACTATTCACCTTGTCAAGGACATTGTCTTTCCTGTCAACTCTAAAAACTAAAGATGTATAATCAGCAAATAGTACAATCTCGGTCAATCTCTGTACCATAAATGGTAGATCATTTATGTAAACTAGAAACGAAAAAGGGCCTAATATTGAGCTCTGTGGTACGCCTATCCTTACTTGAGAACCTGGTGATCTTACGCCATTTATATCTACTTTTTGTATCCTATTTTCTAAATATGATTGAATTAAGCTAAGGCTGTCATTTTTAAATCCGTAATATTTCAATTTCATTAATAAAGTTTTGTGATCAACTTGTGATTTGTGATCAACTTGTGAACAACAACAACAAAGTAAAAAAAATGTATTAGTAATAAATTAGTAAACAATTAAGTATAATTTTTTTTTGAAGCTATATTTATGAAGTGTATTGTAGAATTTTGTGCAATAAAGTGTACTTGATTGATTGATTGATTGAAATGAATTACTGAACGTAATTAAATTAGCACCTGTATAATATTTCCTTATTTAGCTTCAATAGACTACATAAAATTAAACTTTATCGACCATTAGTAGGTATATAATATAATAAGTAGTCATCGTATTTATGAACTGTACCATTACAGAAAACACAATCAGCAATTAAGTTGTACAGGGTGTATGGAAAAGTTTCATCTTCATTTAAACCACATGTTGTGTAAGTGAAGTATGTCACGAAAAATATTAGAAAAAATTTTTTGGAAGTTATTAAAATTTTAACATATTCCTAGCCAGAAATCGGACCCATTGATTTTGAACACTTATACCATTCGTCCGTGTCGCTAAGGATTGGATTCTGGGAAGTAATGTAATGAAATCACATACAGCAAACAAGAATATTTCAAAATACTTATGTAACTTTTCTGACATAGAAAAGTTCTAATTTAAAATTATTATTTTTACCTACTTACCCGTACGAGTTTTTCTTTTAATTTCATTATATACACTATATTGCCGTGACTTTTTTCACGTATCCAAAACACTCGACTCTAACAAATATTAGGACTTTAAAGCTTAATTAAAAATAAATATGTCTGACACTTAAGTACACCAATCATCTAGTCCCAAAGTAAGCAAAGCTTGTACTAGATAATGGAGAAACATAAATCGTCAAAAATCGAAGAACTGGTTAAGATAACCTCTAATATTTTTGAAAGATCTATCCAACTTATCTTACGAACGAAAATTAATCCCCAATATACGTGTAATTAAAATCTAAAATATTTTTCAAGATTTTATTTTACCACTTTATCGGCGTGATAGTCTATCAAAAATACGTAATTTTTAATCGTAAAGTTCCTGATTTTTTGTATTAGGAAATCGAATTTATTGAGTCACCTTTATCTGTGTATAATTTTTTTTTGTTAGAAATGATAGATATACCTACGGTACTGGTCGAAAAGGGGTTTATATAAGGGGTATAGCAATGCGAAGAATATGGGTAAAATAATTTTTTAGTTTTTGCTTTTGTGTCATGAATATAGCTGATCGGTCATTTTTGTATGGGGAGTAGATTTATTTTTTCGCAATAGGAATGATTAAACTTGTAAAGATACCTTCCATATTATTATAATTTGGTGATTATTATAATTCATAGTATATTTTATGGCGTAATCTCTTCCCGTGAGTAAATATCTATAGACTTGCACGTCTTAACGGCGATGGGTTCACCCCCGTAACGTGTGCATTTCTGTAAACTTCAAAGGGGAACCGTGGATGTTACTCAAGTGAAAATACATAATTTTTGTGGCGTAACTTCCTATCTTAATGTCTTGTACACAAAACTGATACAGAAATATGCATTGTGTATAAAATTTACGGGCTTTAGTCACCTCTGTTTTGATTTCTTGTACGTTGTTGTGGATTTTTTTTTTCGGTGTGTATAAATAGTATAAAATGTACAAAGACCAGCTTAAATCCGATAGAGTTTTATGTCTTGAAATAAAAGTTCCTAATTTCTTGTAGAAGAATAGAGTACCTACCAATCAGTAATACTTAGAATAAAAATGTTTTATAACCGTTCTGTAGCTTGCTTAGGGTATAGTATAGGTATTTAGTTATAAAGCCTACAATATTAAATTAAAGTTACCACTGTGAACTTCATTGCACTGTAGAAGATGCTAATATCTTCTAATTAGTAACTTCTAACCTAAGCTCTCGACCTTCTGAATTCTTATTTGAGTAACCGAGTTCAGAGGGTTGATATCAGTGGTAATACATCGTCAGGGTCGACAGTCTGTATGGGCGTCCCACAAGGCTCCATTCTCGGACCATTTTTGTTTTTGGTTTACATAAATGACTTGCCAAACCTTGTAAACGATAAACATGAAATAGTATTGTTTGCTGACGATACCTCTGTAATGTTTAAAGTAAATAGACTAAAATTAAATTATGACGACGTGAACAATGCTATTTCTCAAATAGTAGAATGGTTTACGGCAAATAATTTGTTACTGAATGAGAAAAAAACTAAATGTGTAAAATTTGTACTGCCTAATGTCAGGGAGGTGCCCACAAATATAATGATAAAAAATGTCACTCTAGACCTTGTTGAGTCCACTGTATTTTTGGGCATTACTTTGGACGCCAAATTACAATGGGGTCCTCATATCCATAAATTGGCGAAGAAGCTCAGCTCTGCAGCGTATGCAGTCAAAAAAATTAGACAAATATCGGACGTAAATACTGCTAGATTAGTATATTTTAGTTATTTCCATAGCCTGATGTCTTACGGTATCTTGCTGTGGGGAAATGCCGCGGATATCAATACAATCTTTGTTTTACAAAAACGAGCCGTTCGCGCAATTTATCAATTGAGACCTGCAGTGTCACTTAGAGATAGATTTAAAGAGTATAATATTCTAACCTTTTCGTCAGAGTACATTTTTGAAAATCTAATATATGTCAAAAAAAATATAGCATCATTTAGGAAAAATAGTGATAAACATGATGTCAATACAAGAAATAAAGATAAACTTGCAGGTCACATAAGTCGCCTCCACAAAGTCAGTAATTCATTCAAAGAGTTATGTATACGCTTTTTCAATAAAGTTCCTGTTGATATACAAAATCTTCCTTTCAATAAATTTAAAGATACTATAAAACAGAAACTTATTAAGAAAGCATATTATAAAATATCAGATTATTTAGATGATAAACAATCATGGACATAACCAGCCCGTTCGCATAACCAGGCTATTTCACAATTAATAATGAAATATTATAATATAAAATAATAATTTTGTAATATAAAAACCTTTTTTTAAAAAGAGCGACCTCTCGAGTTTCTTGCTTGTTCTTCTCAGGGGAAAATTGCCTTTTGAACAAGCAGTAGCTTTAAAAATGTAAAATATGACTATTTTAAGTGTACCCTGTGTACCTACAAAATAAAGCATTTTTTGATTTTGATTGATTGATTTGATAAAAAGTAATCAATGGCTACTTCATATATTTTTTAATAGTTTTTTGAGTCGTGTAATTAGCCCTCGGAGAATATTTTCCTTATATAAAAAGTTATGGATGAAGCTGGTAAAACTTATAATAGTACATTACAATATAATTGCGTTATGGTGACTATAAGACACGAGGCGGAATTTGAGCCCGAGCCGAAGGCGAGGGCATAATAGAGCCGAGTGTGTTTAACCAATATTCGCACGTATATCGTACGACGTTTTTCTACATACTTGCGAACAAACAAAATAAAAAAATCACGCGGCGCGCTGCCGACTGATTCGGGGACGCGCGGCGAGCCAGTTCGAAATTTGAAAAAAAAAAAAACAATTATTTGATACATATTTTCTGATCTCCTTATCACATGGAGATCAACGATATTTTATGCACCGGGCTGAAGGTGTTATCACTTAGCTATATGAGACTTTGTTATTTGCCATAGCAAACAGTGCGGTTATTAGAATATAATTTCACTATTTGCGTTTATAAAACACGCGTATTTTATGAGCTACTTTATATGTCTAAAACCGATGAAATTAGATCCATTTTACAAGCAAGTATGTTGAAAAATGTACTTTCAGTTGAGAATAATAATAAAACAACAAACTGCTTCTAAGTCCTCATAATATTATTATTGTTACGGGCGACTGACAAGGGCACGTGGCTCGATTTTTATATGTTCTATGGGTAATTTGATTTGTAATAAAACAATAAAGTAATAATACAAATCAAAGAAATAAGTTGACAATCAGGCAGCTGGTTATCACTCAAGTAATCGCATATTTTAATAGCCTTTCGCGCATATGTTGCGTTATCAAGCGCCTTGTTTTAGATATATGTAAATGCAGATTGCCTTTTGAAGGATTTATTAACTTTGTGAAATCGGCTAACATTATGTATTGACGTAAAAAAAATATAAAACATGGGGCAATTATATGGGAATGTGTAAGATTTTTTTTTAATTCAAATATTTTAGATAATTATCTAATTAAACGAACACGTTATTTAGAAACATAACATCTGGTGGGGGTTATTAGACTTTTTTAGAAATCCCCACTAAGCGGTGTTTATTTTACCAGTGGGATTTCTGGAAAAAGAATGATAATCTGCTCTGGGGATATCGGTAGGAATTTTATAATTCAATGATTTATTGTAATAATGAGTGATTGTGACTTTATTATATCACCTATAACCTACCTACTGCCTATCTTTAGTTATGTTCATGTCGAACACGAAACACGATAGGTAAGTTTAATGATTAATAAGAATAATAAATAAATAATAAATGGTTATTTCGGACACTTACACCAATCATCTAGTCCCAAACTAAGCAAAGCTTGTGCTATGGATACTAGATAACGGATAAACATACATAAATATATAAACAGCCATGACTCAGGAATAAATGTTCATATTCATCAAACAAACATTTACCCGTCGCGGGATTCGAACCCGTAACCGTTGGTTTCGCTGACAGGGTCACTATCCACTACACCAATCGGTCGATTAAATACTTATTAGGCAAAAAGTTGTTTGTTTCGGCTTTCATACCTATTTCCATTAAGAAATGTTTAGATCATTGCAGCTTGTATGAAATCCAAATGGAAACAGAACACAAAAAATGATTTGAATATCAAGTGATTAAAAGTTTGATGTGGCTCAAGTTTATTAACAACTAGCTTTCCGCCCGCGGCTTCGCCTGTGTGGTATAACTTTATCGCGGAAATTTATTTATCCCGCGGGAACTACTCAGTTTATCGGGATAAACTATCCTATGTTTTAATCCAGAGTATGGTTACCTATATACCAAATTTCATCTAAATCCGTTCATCCGTTTCACCGTGATTGAGCAACAAACAAATACACAAATTTTCGCAATTTATAATATTAGTTAGATTGTTTCGTGTCCGACATCTTGATCGCTCTGTGACGTCACCTCCTATGAAGTTGACGATACCTCATTTGGCGAAATCGGTCATGTCATTTGGCCGCCGCCACGGGGGATAAAGTAACTCACAGCTAGTACTTATTTGAAAAGAAATCTTAATTTATCAAATCATGATGTCGCGGGACCCGATACACCCTCTTAACACATGGACGACAGCGGCGGCGATGTCGTGCGTTACAATACAAAGAGAATATAATCACTACGCTTTGTCGGCACCGCCTCACCGCCCTCTGTCGTCCAGTTCGTGGCCTAAAACAAAACTGTTCTAAAGAAGAAGAAACAAAATCTATGCGCAAATTTTACTTCGTAACATAAACCGTTTTGTTAAAGGTTTTCGATAATTAAATATTTTTTTTCATAAACTTCCCATAAGAGCTATGCTAAACGTAGTTCTATAAATCAATCTTTAAGAATAGTAAGCGTCAGGACCCCTGGACAAAACTATGGACCAAAAGAGAAATTTGATGTTTGGAAAACGCCAAAAAAAAAGTTCTGCTAGTCAATGAAAAAAAAAAATCTTCATTTAGGCATACATCTATTTAGTAGTTCGGAAGATACCTATTTACCTTTTAACATAGTTTGTTGGTCTATCTAGCTAGGTGATATGTAATCATTTATTTTCATTTTTATGCTATTATGCTTTTTTTATTTATTTATTACAGCTGAAAATCCGTGAATTTGACGATAATAGCATTATAGTTTACGAAATGCAAATTACGTCATTTAGTAATCCATTTTTATGTACAAATATTAAATAAATCAATTTCTTTTACAGGTACATGTCAGAAGTGTTGTAGAACAAGATAATTCTCGACATCCAGTTTTCTCTTCATAATAACGTCAAGATTCGGTGGTGTAGATTAAGTACGTACCTACCTAACTATAAATATATATACCTATACCTATCTTAAGATTATATGTTCCAAGTTCTTAGAAAGGAATTTACATTGTCTTGGGATTAATTTTACCTATACAGAATAAGAGATAGAGAAACTTCTAAGGAACCACGTCGTCGTATTTAAGAGAATAAAACACTGAATTCAAAGATTAAAAAAAAAAACACGTACCTATACCTCTCGAGCGTCATACCCTACCCTGCCATTATCCAAAAAAAAGTAAGGTATTTCATTCCGAAAATTGGTTGTTCACCCTCACAACCTTGTAAGGAATAAAAGTTGCTATGGAATTTCTGCTTTTACAATTAAAATGCTGCATGTAGGTAATTATTTCATTGATCTAAGAAATTGTTCAAATGCGGGCGATTTTCTTGAATCCCTATAATTAACTCTTTTAAGTACCTAACAATTTAGTTATTGCGTTGATTATTTTCAAGTAGTGAATAATTTTAAGTGGTGGAATACCACCACCAATATAAAAAATATTTTATTTATTTAACTTTTTGAATATTTATACAAAAATGACTTAAATTAAGTATGCTTTAGCTTTTTAAGGACTCTTTAATAAGTTGTTTATTATATATATATAGGCTTGACAAATAACAAAATCTGAACTTACAAGAAATAATTGAATTCAGCAGTTCCTTACAATCTACACACCTAACATTCGTAAAATCGATGACATAGTTCTTGAGAACAAATTTCTCTATCTCTTATAATTTCAGTTTTATCCATAGTGACCCATTTCAATTGTTCATTCTGTATAACAACCTAAATAGTTTGAATATTTTTTTTTGTTAACAAAAGTTTTCAAATTGCACACACATAGATCGGGCAGACTTCAACCTGTGATACAAATGAGACATGACAGTAAATGGATTTCCATGTCTTACTACGTTGGGTACCGATTTTTGTGTTTCTATCACACGTAAATTTCACTCGATACACATTTTCAATTACGAGCGCTAGTGAAATTCAATCGTGTACCTATTAAGAAATATGCAATAGGTATACGAGTATATACCTAACAGAAAATGTATGATTTGACAGAAGCTATTGTAATTATACCCACTCGTTCCTTGTAGTTGGACCTCGTAGCGCCAATAATACAGCAATCGTGTTTTAATAGTATTCGTCAATTCACGCAGAGAAAAATGAGAAGTGAATGGGTTTCTACATTAAAAAAACAACACACTGGACAGTAAGCGTAAACCCAAAAATACGACGTGCGTGATGCTAGAATTCACACATTGGAATTTAGCTATTTTGACAATGTCAAAAAACTGCTGAAATAATGCCAAATAGTGCCCACAGTAAAAAAATTGTGCCACTGTAGTTTAAGAGTTCTTCAATATTTTAAGTGAGCATTCTGGCGTTACGTGTTCCTCATTCTCATGCGCAGAGACTGATTATAATTTATAGACCTATGATTTTATATACCAAAAAAATGTGGTTAAATAGGGCAGACCACGGACATTTTGTCGGCTGCACTTTTTTGTTCTCCGTGTGTGTTATTGCATAGAATACTATACATTCCATCCTCCCGGTCAAAATTGTCCGATCTGGATTTTTTGTCTGGCCTACTAAAAGTCCGTCATTTACGCGGGCCCGTTTCACAAAGACATCTAAATAAGATTCAAGATTTTTAAGCACGAGTTATGGAACATGTATATTTCGGTGGCACTTATGCATAGTTTTTTGGGATATAAATTATAATCATAGGTAAAGCAGTCTCTGTGTATAGGAATGAAAATTCCAGCAACATGTGACGTCAGAATGTTCACTTAAAATATTGAATAACTCTTAAACTACAGTAGCAGAATTTTTTAGTTCAGCACAGTTTTTCAGCACAATTACGCTTTGTGTATTTTGAAATCACGGAGGTACGTAAAATTCGAAATATTTTGTCGAATAGAAGATATTGGTGAACCATTTTCACGTTCTATTATTTTCTTTCGCTCGCTACTGACTTACGACTGATAGTAACTCAAAAATCTGGTCCTTAACCCTAACCGCAATTTACCGCAAATATAGTAATAATTCAATTAAATTTGTGGTTATATTGGGGTGTTATATTTATATTTACACCGTATTGTATTTGATTTCCGTTAACTCCGGATTAATAGGTGGAAATGTAATAAAAATTTAATTAAATTTGTGGTTCTGTCTGTATCTATTAATTATACCTACTTATTTAGCTACATGCAGGCTTGTATTAATTAATAAAACAAACCTGAGATCGAGTCTCAATCTTAATACTATTTTTGAAGTGTCATTTTCGTGAACTCCATGACAATTGCTGTAAAATGTATTAAATATGGATGTAAATTTGTGGTTCTGCTCCTATTAATTATAACAATAATTAGGCTCGTATTAATAAAGCGATCTTAAGATTGAGATAGGCAACAGTGTCTCAAGTGTTAACTAAAGGTCATCACAATCTTGAGATTATTTTATTAAAACGAGTCTTACACCGTGTTGTATTTGATTTCCGTTAATTTCGGGGATGATTGCTCATTCGTTTATAATTTTTTTGTCTTACATAGAAAATAAATAATAGTTGACACAGTTGTTATCTAAGTGACTGGATAATGGCAAAATTACGTATTGACGTTAAAAGGATTAAAATATTACTTATAATCCCTAACCTGCATATATATCTATACAGGGCGTCCCAAAGTTATGGGACATGAAGGGGAAGTACCTTAAATATTGTAGATAGTGAATTTTGCTCAAAGAAGACTTTATGTTATTTTTAAAAGTTAGTAATTCTGCATTCATAGATTTTCTAAAAATTACTTGCTTCGGCTGGGAATCGAACCGACTTAAATGTGAAAAAAAAAACACCCTACTTTTATGATGCCAATCGAAAGAATAGCTAAAAAATAATAACTCTGCCTAAGTAACATAGTATTTTAAAAGAAAGGAACAACATAAAATGATTGAGTCAAATTTCAAGAAAGTTATTTATTGCCGACGACGTTCGAAAAGTAGCGATATTATCATTCCAAAGATAGCATTGATTATTCGTAAATAAGTACCCACTTCATAAAATAGGTACTAACATAGTTTTCCTTATTATAAGTGCACGTGTAGATGAAATGATAAAACTTGTATTTCAATACGTCCTCTGTAAGCTAGACAGAAGGCAAATTAAAAACAAAAATAATTAATTTATAATTTGAAAATGGAACAGTTTATGACAGCGTTTGTTTGAATGCATACTTTTTAAGATATCACATATCACATCGAGTGTTCACCATAAAATGATTAGAAAATCAACAGGCAGCGGGCTCATTAAAAGATTGGCGATTTGCGTAAGACAAGAGGGATCACATTTTGAGCATTTAATTAATTAATTTACAAAAAAATACCTACTTAATTGACTACGGCAGTTTCATGTATGTTTTTTATTTGATTAAAATGATTAATTTCACGTTGTTCCTTTCTTTTAAAATACTATGTTACTTAGGCAGAGTTATTATTTTTTAGCTATTCTTTCGATTGGCATCATAAAAGTAGGGTGTTTTTTTTTTCACATTTGAGTCGGTTCGATTCCCAGCCGAAGCAAATAATTTTTAGAAAATCTATGAATGCAGAATTACTAACTTTTAAAAATAACATAAAGTCTTCTTTGAGCAAAATTCACTATCTACGATATTTAAGGTACTTCCCCTTCATGTCCCATAACTTTGGGACGCCCTGTATACATTCAGTGTACTAAGTATCGGGAATTTGTCAATAAAACAAAAAATACAAATTATTCATCTAAATTTATTTTATCGCCTTCAAAGTAGGCCCCATCGCTTGCAATACAACATCTCCACCGCTTCACCCAGTCTTCCATACATTTTTCATAGGCTATTTGCGGTATGGCCTTTAGCTCATTCAGCGAATTTTCTTTTATGGCTTCTATCGACTCAAAACGTTTTCCTCGAAGTGGTAATTTTAACTTGGGAAATAAAAAAAAGTCAGACGGAGCCATATCAGGTGAATACGGTGCTTGGTCGAGAACTTTTGTTGAATTTTTCGCTAAAAACTCTTTCACTATAATGGCTGTGTGTGATGGTGCATTATCATGGTGCAGCATCCATGAGTTGTGTTGCCACAAATCTGGACGTTTTCGGCGGATACTCTCACGCAAACGCTTCATGACGCCTAAATAATATTCTTTATTCACTGTTTCTCCCTCTGGAAGGAATTCGGAGTGAACCACACCACGGTAGTCAAAAAAAACTGTCAGCATCACCTTGATTTTGGAGCGACTTTGCCGCGGTTTTTTGGGTTTCGGCTCGTTTTCGAGACGCCATTCTGAAGACTGTTGGCTTGTTTGCATGTCGTACTCATAAACCCATGTCTCGTCGCCAGTTATTATACGTTTCATAAAGGTCGGATCCGTAGAAGCTCGGGAAACCATGTCTTCAGCGACATGCTTTCGCTGCGCTTTTTGAACAAAATTGAGCTCTTTTGGAACTAGTCGAGCGGCGACGCGTTTCATGCCTAAAATGTCAATGAGAATGTTGTGGACGGACTTAAAAGATATGTTCACCTCACTAGCCAACTCTCTCAGACTCATACGTCGATTTTCGAGCACTAGCTTCTTGATTCTGTCGATGTTTTCTTTGGTCGTAGCGGTTGAAGGTCTACCAGAACGAGGCAAGTCTACTACTACTTCTCGGCCTTCTTTAAAAGCCTTATACCATTCATAAGCCCTTGTTTTCGATATACACGATTCGCCGTAGGTATTTCGCAACATTTTTAGTGATTCACCACATGAAATATCATTAGAAACACAAAATTTAAGGCACACTCTTTGTTCAACAATATTTTCCATTGTAAAAATCGCCGAGGACTCAAAACTATGACCAACAAAAAGTGTAGTTTAAAACAAATTAAATGACAGATCCCGCTCAAATTTTGCGCGCTAAATCAGTACAGTGCTACCAACATGCAGTAAAAAAATTAGAACGACCTCTTTTACGCGGGTCTTTTTATTGACATATTCCCGATACTTTTTACACAGAGTAGTACTATTATGTAAGTGATAGCGATGACTTAAAAAGTGTCCTCAACTCTAACGGGAATAAAAAAACACGGTACCTACACTCATCCATAAATAGAAAAGACGATGAAATGCGAGTACACCTCGTGCCCTGAGCGTTCCGTATATAGCATTACCATTGACAAACTTTTGAAGGCTCATATCTGTCTGCTCGTCCGTGTGTCAAGGCCCTTTTCTTAAAAACGTATCAAATTAAAATTACTATATAGGAAGTCTGTGACCACAACCAACAATTTTGATGCTACCCACATATCTATCTATGTCGAACTAATTGCAATGCGCGATGTAATTGACATGAAAATAGGTAACAACATTTAAAAAATACTAAATTTACAAAATGCTAATTTCTTCGTCTCTGGGCTCCAAGTACTCAAGATATCCACTTCGAACGGCGTAAAGACATAGCCCTCTGCGAGGTCTGCATGTTTCCGTCGCTTGAGTGATTCAGCGGAGGCTCACCGCGTGCTGACATGGGATGCGATTAAAGTAGCTACGCAAATCACATCCCACACAAGCGACCATCCCAATTTCCAAGGGCCCAACATCAGGCAAGCAGGACTTTTCCCGCCCCTTCTCTAAATACCCGTAAAATATCGTTCAAAACTGTGTAACGCTGCAGACGACCAGCACTTTTTGAGCATGGAAGCACGTGGTGACCAAACAAATGAACGCGATCCCTGCACTGACATGTAAGATGATGAACATGCCTTGCACCAAGTCTCAGATATACCGCTACCGTAGTTCTATCAAACAGTGAACCAATATTGGCAGAGGGCAACCAATGTAGCTAATGTCCGGACTCCCTCTCTAAAATGGCTAGAAGGCGAACATGATATCAGGTTCTGCAACGGGTTGTTAGCAACTTCTGATGTACATGTCCGAATAGAGGCTCACCCCATTGACGGGGGGATTGAAGCGCACGCGGGGGATCGTAACCTGGGGAGGATTCGTTCAAAGCGGACTTCGTCTCGGGCAAGTGTGCCAATTCGATGGAGCCCAGTGAAAAGGAGTTATATAATATATCCACACTGATTGAGCACACTGTGCACTGACGACAAGAAGACCGGGAGAGTCAGAAGGATTAAGCAGGTCTAGATCGCCAAATCGTATGGGGAGTATAGCCTGCGCCCAAATACGTTCATTCATTGGACAATTTAGAATTTGAAACAGAACTATTTGTATGAGCCATTCGGGGGGGATAGAAGCCAAAGGTATTTCTAAATAGCGGTACAGTGTAGAATATATTATGTTAGTTTGAGGACAAACGAAGAAATGTATTTTTGTCCCCATACAAAATAATTGGTGTCACGCTGTGTCCACCTAATAGACAGCGTTATAAGCCGCTCCCTGTAGGCTTCCGCTTAATGACTGCCTTCAATTGAAAACAACCGGGACTAACCATTTAACGTGGCCTTCGAGACACGGAAACACTTGTATTAAAATGGTACTATCCAAAGAGTGACCGCGCCAGACATTGCTTATTTGTAATAATATTGGCAATTATTTGTACGTGTTTCTACGTTTATTTTAAATTATTGTCTGTTTAATAATTTGCAGTGTTTAATACAAATTAAGTCCTTTATAAGACGATAGGTACGAATTTGCATACCATAAATGGCAGAATATGCGGACTCACTTAATATATTGAACGATCCATTGTTGTTACCATGTTCTAGTGAATAAACATTTTATTCATTGATACCTACCTCAAACAGTTTCTAAGAAAAATTACCTTGACCACAGATATTATTTCGATAACAGGGGCTCTACCTCCTCACTCAAAGCTATAGCGATAACCATAGCAATGCACTGTCTGTCTTGGTCATTGTGTTACAATATGACAAGGACGGAGAGTGCATTGATGTCATAAACGATAGCAATTCCCAGAGCAATTGAGTTAGGCGGTCTGACTGCTGGTCTGTAAGACTTGACACACAGACAGACAGACTGACAACAAAACGATCCTATAAGGATTCCTTGTTTGCCTTTTAAGGTACGGAGCACTAAAAAACTAAACGCTTCTGGCCAATTTATGAATTAGTCACCTGTATTGCATTGTAAAATTATAATAAATCCAACATATTTGCTTATGTGAGTCGGACTCATTTTAGTAAGTAGGTAGTGAAATACAGATAAGGTGCAAGCTGTAGAATGGCTTTACATAGAGGAAACTCCTGGAAGATAAATGTAAGGTGGTACCTAACCTGGGGTAGGTACCTACCTAGTATAATTTCATATCAACGTAAACTAAACATTCCAATCTATTTTAAACAAACTTTAACATGAAGTTTGATAAGTTGAATTACAAAATTCAAATGTAACTGTGGAAAACGCCTTCGACAAAGATTAAATTTTAACTTTTCTCAATCAAACCTCGTGTTAAAGTTTCCTTGAAATAAATTGAAAATCAGTGAAGTTTCAGGCCCGTATTAATAAAGTGATCTCAAGATTGAGATCAAACTTAAGTCGACACTTACATACATTCGTACCTAAATAATTTCATGACCTTTGTCCCAAATGGGGTGGTTAGAGATGTCCCAAACATAAGCATTTGGATGTTTCTGTTCCATGTTTTCAATCAACACACATTTCACAGTTCGAAATACAGAAATGACCAAGTAACAAGAGTAGAGCCCATCGCAATCACAACGTGCAAATCTATAGATGTTTGTTGGCTAATTGTCTCTTAAGGCGGGTCGGTTCAATTAATTTTACGTGCCTGAAACTACAGAGTATTCTCAAGTAGGGATGAGCGATTTTTATCGATATTGATGAAATATTAATGTCTAAAATATCAATATGTAAATATCGTTACATATTATTATAACAGAGTTATAAATATAAATGTCGCATTCACAATATTTCACCTAATCTTTTTTCTTACTTACTTTTTTTTGTATTTCGTAATAGATTCTACTGAAATCCCATACTTCATCTTCGACGACATCATCACTTCCATCAGGTGAGATTGTGGCCAATCGCATATCCAGTCATTCATGAATATAATTAATTAAAAAAAGATTTTGAGAAAAAAATGCAAGTTTTATTATTTTCCTGTATTATTAACCCTTTGTTTTACAGTTGAAGTTGATTACGGCCTCCTATCATGATAATAGGTATGATTAAAAAGTGTTAAAAACTATCGATATTTTCGAATATTTGTGATCGATGATATCTATAATAGACTCGATTTCCAAATCGATATCTTATAAATATCGCTCATTTCTAATCTCATGAATCAACTTAGGTTCGTAATATTTTCTAGATTATGCATTCTTAATATTATGTCGCATTAGATACTACATACAATTGCGTACGACTATGCTGGAAGGAGACCCCTGTGGATCAAGTGGTCTTAACTTCGATCAACAATAAACTCGACTTCACTAAATTGGTTAGAGAATTTAATATGACATATCTACCTAGTATCTGTACCTTGGGTATCTATAGTGATTTTATTAGATATTTTATTGTTGTTAAAATCTTGGGTATTGGAAAAGAACAGAACCAGTATACTTATATATAAATGCGGTACCTGCTTAATCAATTAGAGTACTAACTCTACATACTCTACAACTAGTGTACACACTAATGTACCTACACATCGTAAGAGTAGAAAATGGGAAGAATAAGGTTTTATGCATTTCAATTCAGCAACACTTTCATCAAATTGTTAATTTTTGTTATCACTATTTATACACCTATTAAATTATAAAAATGTTATGGTACCTACATTAATTGACTTTATAAGAAAGGTGACAAAACTGACTTTGATAATCTCAATAGTAGGTACTTTTGATGTGCCCTACCAGGTCCATGTGTGTGACTTAGGCCCGTATTCAGAATGTTGCTCAAGCGTAGATCTGTGCTTGAGTATATTTAGAGATGCCGCTATACAAGTTACATAAAGCTGTCCCTTTATAACTGTCCTCAAGCGGAGATCACTGCTTGAGTAATATTCTGTAATACGGGCACAAGTATCATTTTACACCGATGCATGTGCAACATGGAAAACAATAAAGAGTTGAATTGAATAACATTACTGAACACAATCATTTATTAAAATTTTATTCCGTTACCTACTACTGATGATCATGCAAATAGTTTTTTGGCTTATCTGTACGTAAATTATATAGCTAGTAGGATTTTTTTTCCCATCATATGCATATAAAATTGATATTGTCGCAAAATATGGGTATAATCATAAGTAGATTTACAGAGATAGGTATGAGAACCCACAAATTCTCATTTTTATTTAAAGCGTGAATTTTTGACTATTTTTAAGTTAATTGTAATAAACTTAACCTTAGGTACGCATTATGTAATTCATTTTGCAAGAACCACTCCTGCGGAGAAGTGTAATTCTATATACCTAGGTGCTACCATTTTACATTCAAAGTAATGTAACTAATTTTGTATGGAAAATATCTTTTAAATAAAAAATACTGTCTTATGTGAATTTGTGATAATCATCAACAGCCTTACACGTCCCCATTGTTGGGGCACAGCCTCCTCTACCTGGAAGAGCCATTGTGGATTGGTGGAGTTGTGTCAGACTCTAGTCTGACAGTCGAGTGTTGTTAGTTACCGGTAACGACTGCCATCAATCGAAAACAACCGGGACCGACTATATTTAACGTGCTCTCCGAATATATACTTACATATATATACTGGATGAGTTTTTTTACCGTAAGGAAAAAAATAGGGCATATTAGGTAAGTTAAATGGAAGTTATTGGCATAGGTAGTTTAATATTTTTTTTTTTTCAAAAGCTCACGCGCCGGGTCTAATATAATATGCGACAGGCAATTCAAATCAAATCAAAAATGCTTTATTTTGTATAAGGTACACTCAAAATAGTCAGATTTTACATTTTTAAAGCTACTGCTTGTTCAAAAGGCAATTTTCCCCTGAGAAGAACAAGCGAGAAACACGAAAGGATGCTCTTTAAAACAAAAAGGTTTTTATATTACAAAATTATTAATTGTTATTTTATATTATAATATTTCATTATTAATTGTGAAATAGCCAGGATATGCGAACGGGCTGGTTATGTCCATGAATGTTTATCATCTAAATAATCTGATATTTTCTAATATGCTTTCTTAATAAGTTTCTGTTTTATTTTATTTTTTTATTTATTGAAAAGAAGATTTTGTATATCAACAAGAACCTTATTGAAAAAGCATATACTGAATCTGAATGAATTACTGACTTTGCGGAGGCGACTTATGTGACCTGCAAGTTTATCTTTATTTCTTGTATTGACATCATGTTTATCACTATTCTTCCTAAATAATGCTATTTTTTTTTGATATAATATATTTTTTCAATAAAGGTACTGTGACGAAAAGGTTAGAATATTATACCTACTCTTTAAATCTGTCTAAGTGACACTGCAGATCTCAATTGATAAATTGCGCGAACGGTTGTCGGTTGTCGAGCGGCCCCGCTATTCGTAGGGTTCTTACCATGCGAAATTTATTTGGAGCTTATATTTTATTTTATATTCGTAGTCGGTAGTTGATTTTAACACTCATTCACTATATTCCGTAATTTATTAAAGAGCCTAATTTGTTTACACCAAACGCATTTATTTTTAAATTAAATCTCTTTCTCTTTCCACAGCTTGATGTCTTACGGTACCTACATATCTTGCTGTGGGGAAATGCCGCAGATATAAATACAATCTTTGTTTTACAAAAACGAGCCGTTCGCGCAATGTATCAATTGAGATCTGCAGTGTCATTTAGAGATAGGTTTAAAGTGTATAACATTCTAAACTTTTCGTCACAGTAAATTTTTGAAAATCTAATGATGTCAAAAAAAATATAGCATCATTTAGGAAAAATAGTGATAAACATGATGTCAATACAAGAAATAAAGATAAAGTTGCAGGCACATAAGTCGCATCCGCAAAGTCAGCAATTCGTTCAAAGGGTTTCATCTTATTGAAAAGGGTGTATACCTACGCTTTTTCAATAAGATTCCAGTTGATATACAAAATCTTCCTCAATAAATTTAAAGATACTACAAAACAGAAACTTATTAACAAAGCATATTATAAAATATCAGACTGTTTAGATGATAATCATCCCTGGACATAATCAGATCGTTCGCATGCCAGGCTATTTCACAATTTATAATGAAATATAAAAACCTTTTTGTAATATTAAAACCTTTATGTAAAATCAAAACCTGATTTTAAAAGAGCAACCCTTCGAGTTTCTTGCTTGTTCTTCTCAGTGGAAAATTGCACAAGCATTAGGTTAAAAAATGTAAAATTGACTATTTTAGGTGTACTCTGTGTACCTACAAAATAAAGCATTTTTGACTTTGACTGACTTTTGGAATAACACTTCGGGCGATAACTTCAGGACAACACACATTGTGTGTATAGCAGGTGTTTAAAAAAGAAAAGGTTATGTTATATAATTATATTTATAAACCTTATCTGCTAATATACTTTATCTACTAATATTACTGCACAACTCAATACCATATAATAGTTCAGTAAAATACGCAATTTTTGTGGTTATAACTTCTTATAATCTTAAAGTTCCTCATTTTTTTGTATAAGGATAGAGTACCCATCAGTAAGAGAATTAAAATGTTTTCTAACAATTCTATTATTTAGTATTTAGTTATAAAACCTACAATATTTACCACTGTACAACTTCATTGTGTTGTAAAACATGCTATCTCCTAAAAAATTAATCAATGGCTACTTTATATTTTCTAAAAATAGTTTATTGGGTCGTGATATTTACCGTCGGTGAAATTTTCCATAAATATGAAGAAGTTATTGATCGATTTTATTGACAATTGTTAGAGGAGTTCTAAGTATATTTTCGAACGCAAACATTCACAGTTGTAATTTCGACCGGTTCGGGCGATTGAGAAACTGGGCCCCAGAGTGTCTCTTAGGAATAAATTTAAAGAAATTAATATATTATCATTAGCATCGCAATATATTTACGAAAACTTAATGTATGTAAGAAATAATCTGGAATCATTTAAGAAAAATAGTGACATACATAATGTTAATACCAGATATAAAAATAAACTTGCTGTTCATCTCAGCCGTTTACACAAAGGGCAAGTCATTTAAGGGGCAATGTATATGCTTTTATAATAAGGTTCCAGTGGACATTCAAAATTTACCTTTAAATAAATTCAAAACCATCATAAAACACATTATTTACCAAAGGCTATTATAAAATTTTTGACTATCTGGATGATAAGCAAGCATGGACATAGGCCACTCGGCGATATTCAGTCTAATTATACAATACAATACAATACAATACAATATAATATAATATAATATAATATAATATAATATAATATAATATAATATAATATAATATAATATAATATAATATAATATAATATAATATAATATAATATAATATAATATAATATAATATAATATAATATAATATAATATAATATAATATAATATAATATAATATAATATAATATAATATAATATAATATAATATAATATAATATAATATAATATAATATAATATAATATAATATAATATAATATAATATAAATAATATAATATAATATAATATAATATAATATAATATAATATAATATAATATAATATAATATAATCTAAATATATAAAGGAAGAAACTGAATGACTGACTGACTGACTGACTGACATATCAACGCACAGGCCAAACCGCTGGGTCTAGAGTTTCCAAATTTGGCACGTAGGTTCCTTACGAGGTCTAGGGGAGCACTAAGAAAGGATTTTTCAAAATTCAACCTTTAAGGGGGTGAAACAGGGGTGGGAAGTTTGTATGAAGAAACAGTATAACTTGGACATTTCGACTATTTTCGACTCGAAACTTCGCAAGAGTACTCCTAGGAACAAATAAGCTAATACGTGTTTTGAGATTTTTCGAAAAACAACCCCCTGGGTTGTGAAATGGGTGTTAATACCATAAAATCGATATTGGTGTCGTTATTTAGGATTTATGGGATGTTGATTATGAAAATGACATTTATTTTAAGCTAACCCTCTAGGGTTGAGATAGGGGTGGGGGTTGATACCAAAAAAGTCAATATTGGTGTCATTATTTAGGTTTTTTGGGACGTTGATTACGAAAATGCTATTTGTTTTGAAGCTAACCCCTTGGGGTTAGAGAATGAGATAAGGCTGAGTTAAGATTTTTCGAAAAACAGCCCCCTGGGGTGGAAATGGGGGTTGAAACCACAAAATCGATAATTTTGTCGTTATTTAGCTTTTTTGGGATGTTGATTATGAAAATGACATTTATTTTAAGCCAACCCTCTAGGGGTGAGATAGGGGTGGGGGATGATACCAAAAAAGTTGTCGTTATTTAGGTTTTTTGGGACGTTGATTGCGAAAATGACATTTATTTTGAAGCTAACCCCTTACGGGTTGCGATAGTGGTAGGGGTTGAAATCACAAATTCAAATTGGTGTCGAAGTCGAAGAGTCAATGTCGAAGATTCAAATTCGAAATTCAAAGTCGAAGGCTCAAAGTCGAAGGCTCAAATTCGAAGGCTCAAAGTCGAAGACTCAAAGTCGAAGGCTCAAAGCCAAAGGCTCAAAGACGAATGCTCAAATTCGAAGGCTAAAAGTCGAAGGCTGAAAGTCGAAGGCTCAAAGTCGAAGGCTAAAAGTCGAAGACTCAAAGTCGAAGACTCAAAGTCGAAAGCTCAAAGTCGAAGGCTCAAAATCGAAGGCTCAAAGACGAAGGCTCAAAGTCGAAGGCTCAAAGTCGAAGACTCAAAGTCGAAGACTCAAAGTCGAAAAGTAAAATTCATAGTCAAAGTCATGTCAAAGTCATAGTCAAAATCATAGTCAAAATCATAGTCATAGTCAAAGTCATAGTCGAAGTCATAGTCAAAGTCATAGTCAAAGTCATGGTCAAAGTCATAGTCAAAGTCATAGTCAAAGTCATAGTCAAAGTCATAGTCATAGTCATAGTCATAGTCATAGTCAAAGTCATGGTCAAAGTCATAGTCAAAGTCATAGTCAAAGTCATAGTCAAAGTCTTAGTCAAAGTCATAGTCAAAGTCATAGTCAAAGTCATAGTCAAAGTCATAGTCAAAGTCATAGTCAAAGTCATAGTCAAAGTCATAGTCAAAGTCATAGTCATAGTCAAAGTCAAAGTCATAGTCAAAGTCATAGTCATAGTCAAAGTCAAAGTCAAAGTCAAAGTCGTAGTCAATGTCATAGTCGAAGTCATAGTCAAAGTCATAGTCAAAGTTTTAGTCAAAGTCATAGTCATAGTCAAAGGGGTGAATAGAGTTTCCAAATTTGGCACGTAGGTTCCTTACGAGGTCTAGGGGAGCACTAAGAAAGGATTTTTCAAAATTCACCCTTTAAGGGGGTGAAACAGGGGTGGGAAGTTTGTATGAAGAAACAGTATAACTTGGACATTTCGCCTATTTTCGACTCGAAACTTCGCAAGAGTACTCCTAGGAACAAATAAGCTAATACGTGTTTTGAGATTTTTCGAAAAACAACCCCCTGGGTTGTGAAATGGGGGTTAAACCATAAAATCGATATCGATAAACTCTACATCGTAATTTTTCTGCTGAATGTATTCCCGTGGGAAAGTAATAAAGTGTTGATTCATGTAGTCTACGCGGACGAAGTCGCGGGCAGCTGCTAGTATAATATAATATCTAAATATATAAAGGAAGAAACTGACTGACTGACTGACATATCAACGCACAGGCCAAACCGCTGGGTCTAGAGTTTCCAAAATTGGCACGTAGGTTTCTTACGAGGTCTAGGGCAGCACTAAGAAAGGATTTTTCAAAATTCACCCTTTAAGGGGGTGAAACAGGGGTGGGAAGTTTGTATGAAGAAACAGTATAACTTGGACATTTCGACTATTTTCGACTCGAAACTTCGCAAGAGTACTCCTAGGAACAAATAAGCTAATACGTGTTTTGAGATTTTTCGAAAAACAACCCCCTGGGTTGTGAAATGGGGGTTAAAACCATAAAATCGGTATTGGTGTCGTTATTTAGGTTTTATGGGATGTTGATTATGAAAATGACATTTATTTTAAGTTAACCCTCTAGGGTTGAGATAGGGGTGGGGGTTGCTACCAAAAAAGTCTATATTGGACAACCCCCTGGGGTGTGAAATGGGGGTTAAAACCATATAATCGATAATGGTGTCGTTATTTAGATTTTATGGGATGTTGATTATGAATATGACATTTATTTTAAGTTAACCCTCTAGGGTTGAGATAGGGGTGGGGGTTGATACCAAAAAAGTCAATATTGGTGTCATTATTTAGGTTTTTTGGGACGTTGATTACGAAAATGCCATTTGTTTTGAAGCTAACCCCTTGGGGTTAGAGAATGAGATAAGGGTGAGTTGAGATTTTTCGAAAAACAGCCCCCTGGGGTGTGAAATGGGGGTTGAAACCTTAAAATCGATATTGGTGTCGTTATTTAGGTTTTTGGGATAGAATTTTGAGATAAACTCTACATGGTAATTTTTCTGCTGATTGTATTCCCGTGGGAAAGTAATAAAGTGTAGATTCATGTAGTCTACGCGGACGAAGTCGCGGGCAGCTGCTAGTAATATAATATAATTGTAACCCAAACTTATTTTAAATGAGCAACCCTTGAGTTTCTTGCTCGTTCTTCTCTGGGGAATCAGCTTTGTGAATGAGCAATGATGTCAAAAACTTTAATAATAAGATAAAAAATGTGATGTTTTCAAGTGATAATTTTTATCCTACGAAATAAATATTTTTTTGATTTGATTTGAATTTTAATCATTTAATCTATGTTTTATTACTAAATACCTATACGTGCCTATACTATATCTAAAGCAAGCTACCGATTTATTAGAAAACATTTTTATTCTATCACTAAGTAAGTAGGTACTCTACTCCATCCATGTGCAAAAAATCACGGTCTTTAAAATTATAGGAAGTTAAAAACGTATCCTTACTGGACTATAATAAAATCCCTGAAATTTGCAAAAATTAAAAAAAAAGCAACCAAGGTACAAATTGACGACCGATTGGTGACCCAGTCGGCGAAACCAATGGTTGCGGGTTCGAATCCCGCGAGAGGTAAATGTTTGTGTGATGAATACGAACGATTCCCGAGTCATGGATGTCTATATAAATATTTATGTATGTTTATCCGTTATCTAGTTTCCATGCCACAAGCCTTGCTTAGTTTGGGACTAAATGATTGGTGTGTGAATTTTTTTTTTCGACTTCGAAAAAGCTAATCTGCGCTTCGTCACCTAGTCCAACATACCCCATCAGTGCTTAAAAGATGATGATAATATTAGCGTCGTTCGAAGGGCCCCTAAGGGACAAGTCGGCCGCTCGGAATCCGACCCATGAGCAACATGTTCACCATTTGAAACACCTGTCGTCAACACCATCGGACGATTAAATCTACTGGGTTCAATTTGTTGATATAGTATACTTATATGTCAATAGTTGTAAGGCTTGTAGAATGTCAGTGTAGGTAGGAATAATTCAAGTAAGCATGATGATACACGCAAGTTCTCTCTGTTCTTATAAGCCTAGATTCATATATATATTGATAATCAAGGATTGTCAATATACATATGTATTGTCTCTTTGTGGAGCCTCTGTGCTCCTTCTAGGCGAGGCCTCTGTGCCTCTGAATTGACTTCCTAAGCGGCCCCCTCTATTGTCAATCCTCTGCCTCCATGTAAACTCTAGTTTTGGTGAAATGGTTCTCATAGGTAATGTATGCATACTCACCCGCGAGCTTCTTTAGTTACGCAAGGACTCACCAATCTTTTAAATACTACCTCACTTCGTTATCTTCACACATTACGCACAAACATTCTCCTATTCATTTTTACAGCTCTTTTTATCTTGCCGCCATCTTCTCTTCCTTTCTCTTCTTACCCCGCTCTCACTCTCACAGTGTTGCCACCTTGCGAATCTTAAGCAATGTCTTTCGATCGACGCAGATTTGTATTACCATATTCGCGCTTCGCGATACTCCCAACAACTAAGAGAAATAAAAGTGTTAAAACATGTAAAATGTTCTAAAGAATCTAATGAATTTAATGATAATATACATACCTATTTATTGTAAAGTGTGATATTGGGAAAATATTAAGTAAAACTGAACACATCTCTCATTTTACGGTAAGTACTATCTTTAATAAAAACTTAAACACTACATCTCTCAAAAACTAAAGATAACAATTCTTTTGTCCAGCTGCGGATCCTCTCTTGGGCCTTTCTAGCAGCGCATCGGCTACTAACTCTACTACTTTCAATTTCCTGTTCAACGGGTGCAACAGTGGGCTCCTGTCCACATTCCTCTATTTGTCCTTTATCTACATTTCTTAGTTGTTCATCTCTTTCTCTATGATCCTCCGCCTCGATTTCCAGAGGATATAGGTGCGCAATTGATCTTGTGTTTTCTTTATTACCAACTTCCACAGTGGCAGTTCGTATTTCATTGTCCTTTCCTTTGTGTAAGTCGGTAATTTTCCCTACTCTCCATAAACACCTATTACTACTATCACCTTTTATCTGTACTATATTTCCTACTTCTGGTGATTTCTGACTTATTATCCTTGGCTGTTTGTGATGTGTCTGTTTTCTCTCTTTCAAGCTCATGAGATATTGATTAACAAACATTTTCGCGAATTCTTTTAACAACCTTTTCTTCTTTTCCACCCTTCTATTAATGATTCTTTGTGTCAAATACGTTTCTTCTGAAGCTTCCATCCGACACGAGTACAATCGCAGAAAATCTATAGCCTTTAAAATGTGTTCTGGTTCACTTCTAACATAAGTGAGTAGTCTGGTATTGAGAACCAACTCAATTTCCTTCATGATCGTGTACAATTGATTGTCCTTCAGGGAGCACCGGCATCTGTGGCAGCCGATATGGCCCACCACCGTGTCTCCTACACTCGAAACACTTCTTCAGCACTCTTTGTACTTTGATCCTTCCTTGAGGAATCCAATAATTTTCCCGAACTAATGACAGAGTATGATTCACTCCTACGTGATAGTTCTCTTTATGGGTTGCATTAATAATTTCTTCTGTCAGTTTAGAATCCTTGGGTAAGAGAATTGGATAATTGTGGTCGAACGGTAAGTCTGTTATTACCACTCGTCCTCTGCCACGAAGAATACGGTTTTCATCTTGAAATATCCCCAGGCTTCGACTCAAATCTGTGACTTTTCCAGCACATTCCTGTGGATAATGTGTGTTTTGTTCCTTTATTACTCTAGAATTTAAATCTTGATATACTCTGCTCGGATCTTTCAATCCAGCTACAATTGTTTCTGATTCTGTGTTTACACATATCGTCTCCCTTCCTTCTTCATTTCTGTCTTTGGCTTTATTTACTTCTGATGTAATCAGACCCTCTGAAGCACAATGATTTTGTGTTAATGCCCAGTTATTCTTATAGTTAGTTTTTTTTTTCATAAATTCTGGCCCTTCAAACCATAATTTTTCTTTTTCAGGTGTCCAACTTCCTGTCCTTGGGTTGAAAGATTGGATATAAAGTATTTGTGAATTTTGAGTATTTTTTTTATTTCTAAAATTATTCTTGCAACGAAAGGTGGTAAAAGTTTGTCTGAGCGTAACCAGCTTAGTACCACCTGGCTATCCGTCCAAAGGTATTCTCTAGATATAGGTATTTCCATGTTTCGTCTCACATAACACAACATTCTGCTGCCAATAAGTGATCCTAGGAGTTCCAATCTTGGTATCTGAAGAAAGAAAGAAAGAAAGAAAAAATTCTTTATTGTACACAGCTTAAAAATTCTCCTGAACAGCTGAAGATTCTCCTGATCTTTAATTGGATTCAGTTTTGTTTTTGACATAAGTAGTTTTACACATGATCCATCTCGGAGCTGTGATTTTAAGTAAATTACTGCTGCGTATGTTTCTTTCGAAGCATCAGTGAAACAATGCAATTCATTTTCTCCTTCATTTTGTTTTGTATTTATATATCTTTCTATCTCAATTTCTTGGATAACCAGTAAACTCTCTCTGATCTTTCGCCATTCTTCTTTTAAATCACCTGACAGGTGAGAGACCCATTTTAGTTTCAATTTCCATAGATTCTATATGTATAATTTGGCAGGCAAAAGAATAGGCGAAATGAAACCACAAGGATCGTAGATTGACGCCGTTTCTTCCAACACTATTCTCTTCGTTATCTCTTTTCTTTCCAGATCATACTCCGGTATTTTAAGCTTTAATGTATCACTTTGTGTGTTCCACATCAGCCCCAACACTTTCCTTATAAATTCTTTGTCTCCTAATTCCTGTGGGACTTGTTTAAGAAACTCTACCTCGTTTGAATTCCACTGCCGTACATTCATAGAAATACTTTGAAGATATCTATAGTTTTTGTCATATAGACATTTGGCTTCATTTGTATTTGCCGTTCCCACAATAATATTGTCTACATATAATTTGTTAGCAACATTTTTTAGTACCTCATCATCACTTTTCATTAGGTGGTACTTGATGGTTGCATTGAGCAGAAATGGACTAGAGACTACACCAAATGGTACCCTACAGAATCTATAACATCGCAGGTTGTCAGCTGTAGCCTCTTCGGAAACATCTTTAACCCATATAAATCGCGTCACATGTCGATCTTCCTTTTGTAGCCCAATTTGAAGAAAAGCCTTCTCGATGTCTGCTACAAGTGCTATTTTATGTTGTCGGAACTTTAATAAAAGCCCTACAAGGTTTTCCAACATCAGTGGTCCCTTGTACAAACATCCTCCAAAAAGTTAGGTACCTCTTCAATTACCTTAGAAGACTCCTGTTCGCCGATCGTCGCGTCATAGGTAAGTAATATATCATTACTTAGTCTTCTAATCAGGCTGATCAATCTTCCTGCTGCTAGACCATAATTAGGTAGTAAGCAAAGTGGATACTGAATCCATGGCCACTTGATTTGGTATCTTTTATCCTCAAATAACACTGTATCATTAAAGTGTTGTATGGCTTCTTCCTCATTAGTAGTTGTGGGACAATCAGTTATGCCGATAGATTCTAATTCCAACAACTGTTTGATATCATTGTCTTTGATGAGTAAATCAGGTGACACAAAGCCAAGTTTGTCAGGTAGGAGAGTCTGTAGGTAAGTAGTTACACTCATAATATGTTCATCGTAAATAGGAAGCCGACCACTGCCCACCCAACCAAAATCAGTTTCAATGAGATATAGATTCTCATTGATAGACATCTTTCCCTCTTTAATGAAAGTAAAATAGTAGTCATTACCTATAAGGAGGTCGATGCCGTTGCCCTTGGATCCGTCATCAGCTGAACTTATTTCTTGGTCGAGTTGGTAGTCTCCTGCTCTTTCATTCTTCTACCGTAGCTACCTTCCTGCAGCTGTCATTGTAATGTTCACCTCCACAGAATATACATGGTAAGCTTCTTTGTTTGTTTGTTTTGTTTGTAAACGCTTTATTGTACAAAAAGGCAATACATTAATTTTGCATTGATACATAAATTGAGTACAACGGCGGACTTATCCCAAAGAGGGATTTCTTCCAGTCAACCATAGGGTTAGTTAGAAAACAGCAGATTGGGCGTATACAAATTACAGCAAATTCAAACTAAAGCAAAGCAAATACCTACACTACACACTAACAAATATATATATATATATATATATATATATAAGTATATAAAAGTAATAAGAAAAATATATAATAATACATATACATACATACAACTATATCTTAATAAAATATATACCTACATACTAATAATACATATAAATAAATATGTATATAAATAAGGAAATACTTAAAGAGAGGATTTAACACGCAGTTGTCATTCATCAAAAGTAGCTACCGCTCAAAACGCGTTAGAACCAGAGAGCTTTTTGATGTTAGTTTTAAAAGCATTTAGTGATGGAGACTTTCTCACATGCAGCGGCAGTTGGTTCCACAATCGTACAGCCTGGACAGTAAAGGACTTGGTATAAGAGTGAGTGAGGTGACTGGGGAAACCAAGTTTCAGGTTGTTACCCGAACGCAGCCGTCCTCCACTCGCGTCACACATATAATAGAATCTCTCCCGTAAGTATTTAGGAGCTGCTGGATTAAATAAGATGTTATACAGAAGAAAGAGTATGTGTGAGTTTCTCCGTGTACGGATAGTAGGCCACTTTAATTTTAGACGGAACGCAGAAATGTGGTCATATTTCCTTAATCCAAACACATAGCGTATGCACACGTTTTGCAAGCGTTCCATTTTATCCAGCAGTTCCTCAGTCAGATCAAGATATGCCACATCGCCATAATCCAAAAGGGGAAGAAGAAGAGATTGCGCTAACATACTCCTGGTTTCAACAGGCAGGAAGTTTTGCATTCTCTTCAGGGAGTGTAAAGAGGCAAAGATTTTGCGGCTCACCTCACCAATGTGAGCAGTCCAGGATAGTGTTTGGTCCATAATGAGACCCAGATTTTTTACAGTAGCTGAATATGGGATTATTGTTCCGTCAAAACAGATATTGGGTAACATTATGGCGTGTAGTTTCGAAACATAGTGGGGACTGCCAACTATGATGGCCTGTGATTTCGCGGGGTTTACCAACAACCCAAACCTCCCTGCCCAGTTGGAAACAGCTACCAGGTCTTCATTAATGATGTCGGTAGCAGAAGAGAAATTTGGAAACGTAGCCGAGGCGTAGAGTTGCAAATCGTCAGCATATAGGTGGTAGGAAGAAGATAACAAGGAAGTAATACCATTAATGAATATAGAAAAGAGAAGCGGGGAGAGCACTCCACCTTGTGGAACACCTGCTGTAAGTCGGCACCACTCAGACCGGTCATTATCAACTTTAACAAGCTGACAACGGTCGAAAAGGTATGAATGAAACCATGAGATGGCTGTCGGAGACAAACGAAGCGTTCTGAGCACTTCCAGCAACAAGTCGAAATCTACTGTGTTGAAGGCACTGCTGAAATCTAACAGCACTAGAAGGGTGAGCTTTTTGTCCTCAATATTAGATCGAATGTCGTCAGTGACTTTCACAAGTGCAGACGCTGTACTGTGCCCAGAACGAAACCCAGACTGATATGAGCTAAGAATGTTATGTCGATTTAGATGGCAGGATAGACGTTGGTGCACATAGTGCTCCAGCACCTTTGAAAGAACGGGAAGGATAGAAATAGGACGAAACTGAGAGAAGGACGAGGGATTAGGTTTTTTTGGAAGAGGAATGACATGAGCATACTTCCAGGAAGACGGGAAGACACCGGTAGAAAGGGAATGATTAAGGATATGAGCCAGGTAGGGAGCAATGTGGTCTAAGATAGGAGTAAACATGTCCATGCTCAATCCATCATTTCCAACCGCTTTCGTCTTAATAGACTTTAGGAGTTTAACCACATCTCCGGCAGTCATCTCACCAAGTTCTAATTGAGAAATAATGTGGGTATTCAGCGAGCCTGCTAAGAAGGACAAAGTGCCCTGTTTAACAGAGGGATCTAAAGAAACGGGGGAGGTACTAAAGTGCTTGTTTAGTGCGTTAAGGTCAAGATTATTGAGAGGAGAATTTTGAGATTTACCCACACCCATAGTTTTCAAAAACTTCCAGAGTTTATCCTGCGGACAGTTTTCGATCGAGGAGTGAATGTGGTGTCGCCTAGCTTTCCTACAAATCCTATTGCAGCGAGTTCGCAACTCCACGTAAATATCGCGATTCAAATCTGAAGAGTCCTGTCGGAATCTGATATGCGCCCTATCCCTTTTTGCCATGAGTGCCTTGATCTCCGTGGTAAGCCAGGGCGCCGGGAAATGCCTTACGCGTGTCGGTTTTAGTGGAGCATGCTTATCAAACGTATTGAGCATAATGGCATTAAATAGTTCAATCTTTGAGTCTACATGTGGAGCAGAAAACACCGGCTCCCAGTCGGCCTTGCTTATATCATTTTGAAGCGCCTGATGATCGATTCCACCAAGATTCCGTAATAGAAGGACTTTATGCCTACGTTTGGGAGAACGAATTTTATATGAGGCATAGATAAGATCGTGTTTTGAGAAAGCGGGAGCGTGGAACTGACCATGCGCAGAAACAAAATCGGGACACGAAGTTATAACCAGATCCAAAAGGGACGGGGAACCATTGTGGGGAAAGTGAGTAGCATTGAGGGGCAAAATGTGAAGATCGACAGACTTGAAGAGCGAGACCAGAGATTTAGCCCGATGGTCATCCTTGATCAGGCACGTATTAAAGTCTCCCGTTAAAATTACATGATTATAGCTAGGACGAAGATCGGTCAAAAGTGCTTCCAGCTCGTTAAAATAATTTATCTGTAGCGAGGGACTGTAGAACACACCACGCTTCAAGAAAAGCAGCGTGACGGGTGGAGGTCAGGAACTCTGATAACGTCAACCCACTACCCTTCAGTCTACTCTTGCCTGTCCAGACAGCATTGCGAATGTGTTGACTCACAAACCGGGCCAAAATAGGACGAGGTTTCTGAGAGTCTATTTTCTTACCCAGTCGATGACATGTCACAAGTGAATGAGCAGTGATTTCAGGCAGTTGAAGATTATCGTTACAAACACTGATCACTTTCTTTGTGATGTCTTGTGAGGTTTCTGATACACCATGCAGTAGTAAAACATTTGTACGAGACCTTGTTTCTAATGCGTCCACTGTATTGAACACAAGCTCCATCTGCATCCTGAGACTGCTTATTGCTTTCCACACAAAGGTTTTAAAGATGTGATAATCGTTGGGCAGTGCTGCAGTGTCTCCTTTAAGACTGGGTGAGGCAGACTTCTCAAATGCTGCCATTCTCGAAGAAACCATCTCAGTCATATCGTCCATCTTCTTCCTCAGCTCTGCGATGGGGTCCATAGTGAACAGTGAGTGTGAAAAGAGTGATTATAACTGACAACGATAGGTATGTTACTCTATGCCATGTAGCCAAACTTTAATGAATTTATATTGACTAAAACTAATTATTTTAATTTATTAAAGAGGTCCACTTAAATTTGCGTCTTACTTTGTCAACTACCCGAAAAAAAAAAAAAAAAAAAAAAAAATGGAACCCCTTTCCCAACCAAAAAAAAGCTTCTTTTCTCATTCTTTGCATGTGAAGTGAAGGGCATTTGATACTTTCTTTTTAGCGGTGGTTTTCCTTGAAGGTGAGTGTTCGATCTGTTTACAAATGACCACGTACTAATATTATTATTGTTCACATGTTTCGATGACATTGCATGTGCGGTTATCTGTTGCTCCAACAACTTCCTAATTTCATCTAGACTCTGTTCTTCTAACTTAACTTTAGTTCTTAGTTCATATAAAATGCCATCAGGATATTTGTTCAGTATGATTTTCCTCAAATTGTTATGGTTTGTATCCTCTCCTAATGCCTTCAGAATGCGGAGATGTTTTTCTATCTCATTGAATACATTCATACATTCATCTGACGTGTCAGCTCGCTTGATGTTCAAAAGTGCATCATAATGTGCATCTATAACAATCCCTGGTTTGCCAAATCTATCTTTAAGGATTGAAACAGCAACATCATAGTTGTCTGTTCTAATATCCAACCCTTCAATAGCCGCTAAGGCGTTGTAATCTAAGGACGAAACCAAGTACGCAAGTTTATCGGCCTTAGATAAATTTTGAGCATCAACACTTGATGTAAAGCGATCCCAAAATTCGCTCCATTTCAGGATATCGCCATTGAAGCGAGGCAGTTCTAATTTAGGGAGCTTAGACTGACTGTTTTCCCTTGGTTGGGAAAGGGGTTCCATTAACGACAGGCTTTCAGCTTGTATTTGTAGCTTAGTATATTCTTTTACTTTATCGCTTGTCAATTTTTCTATAAACACATGTGTTTCCTTTATGAATCTGTCATTCAAAATCCTTAATCTGTGACGTGAAGTAATACTTCCCTCAGCATTGCATTCTTGCAGTGTAGCCTGCACCTCTTCTTTGTACAGTTCCACACGCTGCTTCCAGCCTTCCATGCTTCACGACACACTTTCAACTATAGTACAGAATTGATTCCGGAATTCCACAGTTTGTTGAACCAGGCTCTTATAAATGGGATCTCAGTTGTCTTATATTTATTTCTCATTCGTTTCCTTTAATGTGCACAATTCAAAACAATCACAATTAGAAAATCCGCACAAAAAACATTTATAGCAAAAGCTCCCACATTTGGGCAGCGTAGCCATAGTTACGGAAAACAATTATGGCACAGATTAGTTACTTCGTAGTTTTTTAAACATAGTATCGATAAATCGATTATTGAATATTTAGTGTGTGAAGTATACTATAAACTATGAGAAAATATTTTACTAAACACTAATTTGTAAGGTAATGTATTAATAAAATATGTATGCAAATTATTTTTACTTGTTTTGTAACTTACAGCATCAACCTACTTCAGATATTTGCGTTATTATTTTCACGCACTTCTATTTAAGCAGGTATATAGGTAACCGTTTGAAAAAGAGACAAATAAATTAAAAAATAAAATAAAATAATAGTGTAAATATGTGTGTAAGCACAAAATTTCAAAATAATCCAAGACATAATCTACTATTTTGCAAGTTTCATTTACATACATCATCTATGTGGAATTTTACATAATGTCTATCTCTTGAAAACGTTTCCTCCCACATAGAATCTCCTTGGGAAGCGTGCTACTCAACAAACTCTAGGAATCATACTCTTCCCAAGATTATTTCTCATTCTTTGGAGTTGCACTCTTGCACACACAACCCAACCTTAGAGTAAGAGTGTGTCCACCTCTAAAAGTGGCAAGTGACATTACTTTTGCCTTTCCTTTTAAACTAAACGCGCACGTCATAGCGTGTGTACATTATGGATGACTTCGTAGCTTAATTCTCTCTCTCTCTCTCTCTCTTTTCTGAGAAGCAAAGTGACTAGCTAATATTTTCGGAAAATCTCATCTGCGCGCGACTTCGTCTAAGTGCTAGAGCTATCTTAATCTCTCTAGTGTTCTCAGCACAAATGACCAAATAAGCCTCTCACTTATTCTTACAATTTCTCTGCTTCGCTGTATCTCTAAATTCTGTATTCTTAGCTCATCTCGTAACTCTCGTAACAACTATCTCTCATAGTTACAGTTATTAAACTCTTTGCGGGAAATCGCTCTAGTACATAATTTTTTACAAAAATCTCTTAAAATAATTAATTTATCTAACTATCTCGAGATAATAATTATGACATCTCTATGAATAACACAAGATATTTTTGTAATGCCAATTCTTTCAACTCATAGAAACTCTTTTTGAATATCGATAAAAATCATATTTAGCACATCTCTAAACTGTGCTTCTCTTTCCGACTGACAGGATATGGAAATACAAATTTATCTACTTACCTTTTATGAATGAATAAACCAATCGTATATCCCAGCACCTCCACCATGTCGTCAACACCATCGGACGATTAAATCTACTGGGTTCAATTTGTTGATATATACTTATATGTCAATAGTTGTAAGGCTTGTAGAATGTCAGTGTAGGTAGGAATAATTCAAGTAAGCATGATGATACACGCAAGTTCTCTCTGTTCTTATAAGCCTAGATTCATATATATATTGATAATCAAGGATTGTCAATATACATATGTATTGTCTCTTTGTGGAGTCTCTGTGCTCCTTCTAGGCGAGGCCTCTGAATTGTCTTCCTAAGCCGCCCCCTCTATTGTCAATCCTCTGCCTCCATGTAAACTCTAGTTTTGGTGAAATGGTTCTCATAGGTAACGTATGCATACTCACCCGCGAGCTTCTTTAGTTACGCCGCAAGGACTCACCAATCTTTTAAATACTACCTCACTTCGTTATCTTCACACATTACCCACAAACATTCTCCTATTCATTTTTACAGCTCTTTTTATCTTGCCGCCATCTTCTCTTCCTTTCTCTTCTTACCCCGCTCTCACTCTCACAGTGTTGCCACCTTGCGAATCTTAAGCAATGTCTTTCGATCGACGCAGATTTGTATTACCATATTCGCGCTTCGCGACAACACCTATGGTATCGCCCACAGCCACTTTCTAACGCAGGTCAGATATCTCCATCTACACATTATTTTAATCAGCGATTTAACTCTTAAGTCGTTCAAAATATTAGGTAGGTAGGTACTACCTGCGTAGGTATAGAATTTCATATTTTATTATTATTTTACGCATATATAGGCACAGAATTAATATAGTACTAACGGCATAGGTAAGAACTAAATTATATTGCTAATATCCGTATTATGTGAGGGGTCCACTAAATGAGGGTTTGGTTTGTACATATCACTCTAACAGTGGACTTATCATCATCAGCTCCAATCCACTGCTGCTCTTCCATGTATATGATGCGATGGGAGCCATCCCTCGATGTACGAGCTAAACGATAGAGGGTAGCAAACTTGCTGCGACCGATTTCGGATATCCAGGGCATTTTTTTCCGTTCGGTAACCTCATTTTGAAAAAAAAAGGTAACTATTACAGGGTCACTGTTGTTCGACTGTCTGTCTGTCCGTGTGTCAAGGCCCGTTTTCTAATAAACGGGTGGCGAAATTAATATCGAGTATTAAGGCCTACGGTGCTGTAAAACATTTAATAACAAAAAGATAATACTTAGGGACCTACCTGACCTTTCAAAGCGTATTTTCAAGTCGTACCTACTCACTAACAGGTAACATTAAGATCTATGGGGTACTTCCCGGTGACCTACAATTTTTAACACGAAGGGAATTAAGTATTTTGGCTCATGTGAAGGTATAAATACGAGAATCATTAATTTGTGATCCCATGTGGATTCATCATAATCATATCAGCGACAGACTCTCCACTACTGAACATAGGCCTTCCCCATTGATTTCCAGAGTTACCAGACGGAAATGGCCTGCATCCCCAGAGATTTCTCAGGTCATCCGGCCAGCTTGTGACTGGAAATCCTATGCAGCGAATTCAGAGTTGCGTAGTCTCTATTCGAGATCTTTAATACTTACAACCCCGTTACGTTTTTTAAATTTCGATTTAGGTAAATAACAGATTATGGAATTCGTTTAGCGTTAAAAATTATAAGTATAGTGCCTACCTACTTACTTTTTCAGTCACTCACATGCTCCACCTAGTAATAATATCAGTGTCCATCTTTGGATTATTAGTTCCGAAATAATCGATTTGACACTTTCTGTTCCACCGTGTATAAGAGCAGGTAACTAAAAAGATAATCAATAATATAGAATTCATAGATCACGGCTAGTTAACCATTGAAGATAATGCAGACGATATCGATTACAGTAGAAATAATTTTTAGACCACAGATACATCTTGGGATGAATGTAACTAGGTACCTACCCATAAATACATTTATTCCGATTCGTTATCAACTTTAACTATGGAACCAGAAGAAGAGAAGCAGTCTAAAAATTATGGAGTATTTATTTGGCATCGTCACCAATCTCTTTATTGGTTCTATGAAGTTGAAATATGTCTCCATGTTTTTCTCAATTTTGAAAATAAATCTATTGCGTTTGACGTCTAAGATCGAAAATCTGCATCTGCGGATGTTAGTGAAGCAACTTTGTAGTATATTTGATCGTTTATTTCATTTCTAAGTATGCCAAGTCTGGATTTCGATCCGACTTTTTCAATTTTATTTTTTACTAGCTTTCCGCCCGCGACTACGTCCGCGTGGAAGATTTCATCAAATCGGTTCAGCAAAGAAATTAGCCTATATGTTAATCCAGGGCCTAATCTATTCGACGACCTGTTTGGTGTAGTGGTGTGGTAGTGGTTAGCAACTCTGACCACTATACCAAAAGGTTGCGGGTTCGAATCCCGCTAGGGGCATAATGTTCGTGTGATGAATACGGACATGTGTACCCGAGTTATGGATGTTTTCATTTATAATAAGTATTTATTTACAAAAAAAAAAGTATTTATGTAGTATATCAACCATCTGGTATCCACAACACAAGCCTATAGTTGCTTACTGTGGAACTAGATAGCGCTGTGTGTATGTCTAAGGATATTTATTTATTTATATTTATTTATTTATCTATCTATCCACCAAATTTCATCCAAATCCGCCCAGCAGTGAAGAGGTAACAAACATACATACATACACACACAAACTTTCGGATTATAATTCATTTTATTTCATAGTAAATTATCTTCATAGTAGTCTTAAATAAGAGGTTATTGACCTTAAATCAATCTACATATTCCGATCTCTGCTAATAACAGTAATACCTATATCGTCCAAATATATTTATCCTACTTATCTTTTTACGAATTTAGATTTTTGACATAACGTGTAAAGAAAGGAAAATCAATCAAACAACAAAATAGTTTTACATTTTATTGAATATACATTAATAAAAACCACGTCAATACACGTACATACAAGGTGATTCACACAGAACGTAAAATTGTGTCACTCTCATTGTCATCATTGTATTTATGACGTTGGTGATCGATCACTTAGGTATGTATTTAGGCTTATTAATAAATTTATGTAAATATATTTTTACAAGCGATACAGGCAAATGAAAAAAGTAGGATATCATCGATTAACAACAACATTACAAATTCGTGAGTACAAGTTATTGTGCAAAATAGAGATGCAAGTCAAGATGTCCATTTGTGCTGAATGAAACACACGACCTCATTTACAATTACCTACCTGTATTTATGCCGACGACTGGAAGAGTGCTTACAGTTCGCCAGACGTTCAATATCGATGTTGAATCGCGATCAATATCGATGGATCATTTTTAACCTTAATAGGCATCGGGATATCACAACCTATGTGTGTATGCCATATTAACTTAAACTAGGTATGTATTTACTTATGTAAATTTGTAAGGCACGCATTACAGAGTTAATCCAGATCACGATCCGTGGATTACAAACAATAATCATGAATCAGATTTGTATTTAATTAATGGATTACCTCCCAACACGTTTACATATATGGTACACGATGGTGATCTGGTTGTGCGTCAAGATTAGTTGTGTCAGTGTCTAAAAATTGCTACTATATATTGTGATGAGGTAATATGCAAGAGCCAGGTTCTTGTCGGTGTAGCCTTCTACATTAATTTGATATCTACGGTAGGTAAGCAGGTGCCGTAAAATAGATTATCGATTAACAACACATGCTTTTAAATTAAGGTACGAAGAGTGACACCCAGATCAGGGTTGGCTTGTGTTTTCTATCGCCACCACATCCTCTAGTACGGACCGCCCTGAACTGCGCGTCGTACACAGTGATGAACGTTTACAGGGGCGCAGTCCGGTCTGCGGTGGCATACATTGCTATATAGTACCGTAGCAATTTTTAAACACTATTGCAATGCTCAAATGGATGCCTAATTTTATTGATATAGGTATGCATAATAAATATAGAGATTCAATTCAATATGGTAGTGGATATTGACCGTGTAGCATTCGCCATAGAAACTTACTTCCTAAGGTTAATAAAACAAAATAAACTTTCAAATGGGTCGTAAACATCCTATATATAGTAATTCAAAATATGAAATAAGCATATCTAGGACTGTTCCCGTGTCGCCTTCTTAAACCCTCCCCCTCGGTTATTCACCTTATTCGCTACCAGAATACAGGACTTTTCGCCATACAAAGGCACGCCTCGACTAATTATGCACACACCGACAGTCTATACCTACCTACTACTACTACTTACAGCTTAACGTAGGCCCCTCCGAAGGGACGATGACTTTCTATGACATCCACGAAAAAATCGATGAGATGCAATCTCCAAGATGATTTATAAAAATCGTTTGGTCCATCTAATACTTAGATGAAGTGAAGATAGTTAAACAAACCATTTGGCCTGTCTTATTTTCCTAAGGATAGGGCATTTAAAACAGAGTTGCACAATGGAATATAGAATTGGCATCGGATTTGATACTTTTCAAGAAGTGTAGCGCATAAAAAAAACCGACATACCTATTTGTTACGTTTGCCTGCTAACATTTGGTGGGTGAGAATAATAAACGAAAATTTGTGGTGCGATACAGTGCTCGCCAATACTAATGTTATATAGATAGAATTATAGTCACTTTGGATTAAAGGAATTTTTAGTCCTTGTTTCCAAAAAAATATATTTTTGCCTGTTTGGGTCGATCACTTGTATCTACATCGATCGATTTAGTTTATCATCGGAAAAAGCGTTAATTATATAGAGTTCTAGCGACCAAAATTTTGACGCAAATAGCCAGCGGCTTCTTTATACGTCATTTATTAATGACAATGAGAATATTTTTGTTTCTCATAATGGAAACATACACCACTAAATAACACAGCTTGTTGGTAATATATAAGCATTACATAAGCCAATAACCACTGCTAGACTTTACAGACAGTCTTGAGTAGGTACCTACAAAAAATATATACGTATTTTACAGAATACATCGCAAACTGTAAAAATGCCACACCAAAAATCGTATTCATTTAATGATTGTACATTAAGTAATTGTTTTAATAATTAAATTACCTACTTGTGCTTACCTAGATTTGAAACGTCATTTATGTATTATTTTTACTCACAAATGTCGTATAACACACGTGCTAAGTTAATTTACTTCCATTTATTCCAATCTCTGCTATATCTATTATATTCGCTCGCCTTCAGCTCGAGCATGGCCTCGATATTAATAATCAATTTTTAGCACTCGTATCATTAAGTACTATTGATGGAAAATTCAAGTCGTTCTTAGTCGATTTTATCCAGTTTGTGTAGCTAAATAATACAATTATATTTGGTTAATTAAAACGACACTTAGATACCCTCTCTTGTAAAACAAATGCCTAGCGAAATTGCCAAAACCCTGTCGAATAGTAAGCGGTTTCTAGTAACTTATTATTATTATTATTAAATTCTTTATTGCACACAAAAATAAAATACAAAGAACATTTAACATAGATGATGAAGTGTACAAAGGCGGTCTTATCGCTGATAGCGATTTCTTCCAGACAACCTCAGTTAAAGAAGCTTTTTTAATAAGTAGTTGGATAGTGCAAAGTAAAAGCTGAATAACTTAAATATCAGTAGGTACATAGACGATACATAGAAAATACATAGGTATAGTGGAATACATACAAAGATAAACACTTACTAAAATAAACAAACCATATAAATAAGTACAATAATAAAATACACATAAATATATATAACAGTATATACAATTCATTAGAGAGATAAATAATAGTCCTTTAGCCGCAGTTTAAACACTGCAAGCGATTCTGCGTGGCGAATACTTAGTGGTAGTGCATTCCACAACTGCGCAGCCTTAATGCCAAAGGATCCCGAGTAATAATTTGTACGGCAGCTGATGGGCTTAAGCCAATTGTCTGTTTTAGACCTAAAGGGTACATCGTGATCGGATCCTAAATATGTAAACAGATTTTTAAGGTAATGGGGGGAAATCTGACTGTATAGTACGTTATAAAGAAGAGTGAGGATATGCAAGTTACGTCGGAGTCTGATAGGAAGCCACTTTAATATTTAATATAAAACTTATTTGATAGTCTATCTAAATTCATTTATATAATATACTTAACAAATAAAACCCTCGCAATAAAATATCAAATAAATAGAAATCAACGGAATACTCGTAGTTAGAAATTCGGCCAACAAAAATCTTTATTCGGACTGTGGTGGGTGTGGATATACTCGTCTAGCTATAGGGGCACAATTTACTTACCGAACGTAGATTATTGTCGAATAGGTATATGATATTTTCTAACTCAAGTTTACATGTGGTGGTAGAAATTTCAAACTTAATATATATGTGGCATTGCTAAGATAGATGCTCCAATTTAAGGGGCACGCCACGAAAGGACACTCGACGGTGCAGCCACTCAAGTAAATATTTATATATTTCATAAACAAAACCTCAACAGGGTAAACGATTTACGGTATTATAATCTGAGCTATTTGCAGTACTTTAAAACATCGGAATGTAAATCAACTACGGTTTGACATTCTTGTTTTGCCCTGTTAGAGATTTAGGGTACCCCCTTAAAAAACATTCAGAACACAGACATTGTATTTTCTTATATTTTTTAAAGCGCATTAAAATTATTTTCTATGAATACTTAGTTAAATACAATGTTTTAGTAGCTTGCAGTTGCATACAAAGACGAAAAAAGCGAAAATATAGGATTTTTTGTATTTATCTGATGATTATATTATAATTAGAATTGTTTAGAAAAGAATTTCTTCACAGTATGGGCCTACCTCATATTGATCTCTAGGCAAAGTACCTGTTTTGTCTGTAACTTATATATTTATTTAAAAAATACTTAATCTCATTTTAAAGAAAAACTTTCATAAAGTGATTAAAATTGCAGAATGTCTAACCGTAAACTAATATAAATCGTCTAAATGTGACTGTAGAAAAAATATACCACCTAATAGACAATTAAACTATATTTTTGGTACGAGCACTGAATACCGATTTTTGAGTTTCTATATTCATCCAATGATCAAAGTAGGACTTGTAGAATTATTTTCGAGTTGTGTACTAAATATGCAGCTGTTGAAACTCAAAAATCGATCCCCTGTACTGAAAAACCATCACATATATGGGTTGGAAACGATAAGTTTACGCAAGCAATTATTTTCTTATATTATACCGGGCGGTGAATTGAATTGGGTCAATCAGTATGAACAAGTTTGAAAAAAAAAGTATTCTCAAGCATGTCTGCTTCAGTAGTGTAGTGTTAAGATTACCAATCCCCAGCCAATCCCAAAGCACATTACGGAGTTCTCAGGTTCGGTTGGGGTCAAGATAACTCTGTGAATTAATATAAAAAATTATTTGTTTGTCATTCGAATAGGAATTCGGTAACATATCGTAACAAAATAATTGTATCGATTTATGGAGTAGGTTAAGTTTCAACATTTGCGAAATAATCGCCCGTATACACTTATCATTTCTATCCTGTATAGATATATATTGATTGTCGAACGTCAATAGGTCGACATCGATTTATTCAAAGATCAAAATGGCGATAATGCAATTTGTCGCAATGTCATTCGTCGAATGGTTAATGGTTAAACCAAGGCCGGCCAAACAGGCACGCGGGCGTTTATATGACAGAGGGTCGTTCTTATGTATACCTGCTCACATAACTGGTGTATAGAAGGGTCGTCAGCTTCCGGTCCGACTCGCCCGTGGAGGTAGCTCTCTTATTATGCATATAATACGTAATAAATGTTCCAAAAAATTATTCAAAATGTTTGACATTAAATCATTAACTTAACTTATACTAGAATTAGTTTAAGAGTAATTTTAATTTATATAAACAACTAATAAAAAGCAGCATGTTAATTAAGAGTTTAAATCTATACAATAAACCTCTCACACAAATTCACTGAAATCCACTACAGTATATTAATCTTTTTCGTAAGACAACAACAATGTCTACGAATGCGCTAAATTACACATAGAATTTCCTAAACAGCAATTTTTGAACACCAAACATTTTTCTCATATTTTTTTTATCCTAAAGACACTTACGACAGTTTAGCTAAATAAAAAAATATAGGTATCATTTTGTTTGTATAACAGTCATTAATTATTTAGGGAAATAATTTAGGCGATTGGTCAATAATTAATTGTTTAAAATATATTTATTTAACGTACACTAGAATAACACTTGTACATCGTTTTCGTCGTTACCTAGTAAGTATTGCATTGCATCACACAATTAGGTACGTACGCAATATTATGACCATTGATCTCCACGAGGTAAGTAACACTGTTGCAGACCGTGGCAGTTACTATCAAAACTACATATTCATAAAACATTCTAACGGTTTCTTACAGCGATTATATGTGTTCACATCGGAATACCTACACAACAAATATAAATAATAATCGCAATAAGAATACCTTACAATGTTTCCATATCCATGAGGTAATTAATTTTATGGGAAAGTTTTAATTTAAATGCATCAAACTATATTTGGCTTGGGTATACATTCTGTCAGTAACTCTAAGTTAAAAATTTCAACACTTGCGTAATGTCACAAAAGCTAAGGATGAAAATATTACATTTTAATATATCCTTTTAAATTTAGACATCGATCTTCAAGCTATTTGTTCGCTATAATCAATCAATTTGTTCGATAACCTACACTTCCCTCTCCGAGGGCCTACCATGAAAAATTATGGCGATATTTCGGACCCGAACGAAGGACGACGTGTTCTATTTGGTTTAATTAGAATCGTTTCATGGTAAGATACCAGAAATACGAACGCGAAACGAAACAGACCACGTCGTTTATCGTAACGAAATGTATCTAATATTTGTACTCTTTTATATTTAAGAATTAACTGTTAATCTAAAACCCAAACGAAACATAAAATATAAATATACATTTTGTATTAATAATTTGATTTGGTTTAATTTTTGCTATGCGATTATTCAAAAGTGGCACTTAGGTATAATAAAATTATTAATTTACTTACCTTTTATAGGTATAATAAAACAAACAAGGTATAATGACTTTTGTAGAAGTAAAAATATTAAAAAGATCTGACCATCCTACGTAGATTGCAGGTTTACAATGCGCGAACACCCTGTGAAAAAAAATATATATGAGATCATATTAAATTATTTGTTCCTACTAAGGGTTGAAGCAAAATTTGATCGAGTGATTTAGACCTCAAAAGGAAAGAACTTTAATGGGACCCTAAAATAAAATATCAATTTTAAAATAAGTACCTTAATCATAAATAAAGGAAAGTAAAAGGTCATTCAATGAAATGAACATTTTACTATTTCAAATTAGTTCAAGTGAAGGAAACATCAAAGGGTTCTTTAATATTGAATTCGACCATTGGCATAATTCTTAATTAGGTTTCGCCTGCGTAGAATTAATTTATTATAATAATAGTAATGTTTATTTATATAAACCTCTTAAAAACATAAAAGGTGTTATATCTAAAGATTTTAAATACAATTTGGCACTTTTATAATAATTTTTAAATAATTATCATTATAACTAGTATAGTTGGCTTTTATGCTAGGTAAACCTGTGTAATAAAAGTCAGTGGATGGACTCTTGTAATCTAACTTCTAACTAATATTATATATATATAGCATGTTAGGGCCAAATTGATCAGTTTAATAATTGTAGTTTCAGTACCTAATCGTGTTTCAATTACTAAATTTTAATAATAAAATAACATTGCGCAATTGTATTTATTGTTTCCTCCCAAGTGCAAATGAAATGCATTAGCATTGGTCATAACACTCTTAATCCCATCACCAGTTCAACTATTTACGTTAAACGATTTCTGAATCCAAAATTATTCACTTTACGTGAATAGTACACCAAATTAGTACTTAGTTCGGTCGTCCATTCGTACGAAGTTTTTAATGGATAACTTGCAGCACTAAATGACTTATGACAAACCCCGTACCAACGTATAATAGCAATACAACAAAATTTCCGTATGGCGCTCCAACGGACTTTCAGTAGTCACGCTTGTTGGAATCAGCTTCAACTATACTTACACCAGTACCTACGCGTCTGGAATATAGGTGATTAAGCACGAACCTCGAGCACCTGTTTACAAAACAAAATCCCTCCGTATTTCTTTAAAATTACTAATTTATGTTAAATCTACTGCCACCTTCCGAGAAATACAATAATGTAAATTTTTCTCGCTATTCGCGCGATATTCCACTAGAAAAGTAAATTAATGGCCTTTCTGTTACCATCGAAAGCAAATTTGTAACACATTTAACGCTCAGTAAATAAATTCTATCGACAGTGGAAAGGGCTTAACGTACCATAAGTGCAACTAAAGGAAAGCTAAAAGCTGCATTTAAGATCGGAAGTACCTACCAAAGCGATGGGCCCTTACCATTTATTTATTTACACTTCTCAATATAAGTTATTTAAATATTGCACAACACAAAAGATTCCTGGTCTAAGTCACATTTGGTTCATAAGCCACTGAAGAAAAAAATATAAATACATAAAGTCACTCCTGTTTACCGTAGGGGTAGGTACACAGAGTTCCACTTGCTACAATCCTGACACATCTCTTTGGGTCGTTGGTTTAGGGTTCTCTTGACTAGGACTTTTTACTTATTACATCTCCGATTTAATAGTGATACGTTCGCAGTGGTTTTACTCTACCTACACTAGCCATCCATTCGCTACGTATATCTCTTTCGTTAATCTTCTTTCATTCATCTTCTCCACGTGTCGAAACAAATGTTCTCACAAAGGCTCAGGCAGGCCCAGTTCAATTGATTCACCTGTAATACACAATTACACGCACTTGCTCCATCTTTAACCGCCTCCGTGGCTCAATGTAAACAACATTGGGTTTACGATTCGGAGGTCGCGGATTCGATCCCCAGCGGGGTACATGTTTAAGTACTCGGTTTGGTTGGTGGTAGGGCATTTTAAATGTCCGCCTAGCTAGCTACCACCATCTTATCTAAAATCTGCCGCCAAGCAGCAATGTTAATAGCATTGTCGTGTTCCGGTTGTCAGAGATAAGATAGCCAGTCCAGTCCAACCCAGTTGGGGTTTCCGGGTCAGTACGCTTCCATCTTCGACCTCATCATCACTTAACATCAGGTGTGATTGAGGTCAAGTACCAACCCGTTATGCATAAAAAAAAAAATCTTTTCTTCATCTATCAAAATACTGGAATCCGTCTTATATTCCTCTCTCTCAAATATCATAACTTTCCTTTTATTCACGTTGATTTTCATTCCTTTTTCTTTCTAAGCTGTTTGCAAAATTATTACCGTCTCTTCTGACGATTCAAGCATTACGTGATCGACGGCATAGAGGGGATTTTGAGGAATACCCATTTATATCCGTTCATACGTTTCGCTGTGATTGAGCAACAAAAAAAATATGTTTAATTTGTATATCCCTCGGGAGCTACTTTATCGGGATAAAATTCCAGGGCATGCTTCTACATATGTACCTAATTTCATCCAAATCCGTTCATCCGTTTCGCCGTGATTGAGCAACAAACCACCATGCAAACTTTCGCATTTATAATAACGAACTATACAAACAAACAAAAACCCGTCAAATTATGAGAAATTGAGGACGAAACAAACCATTAACTCACGTGCATAAAATTCAACCGTGGTCACGATGTATACTATGGTTTTTACTTGTTTAGATACCTTATTTCTAGAACCAAAATATTCACCACTTCAGGTTATAATGGGGGACGCCTTTGTCGAGCAGTGGACATCTTTCGGCTGATATGATGAGGTTATCATTGTGATTTGTAATGCAAAATTACTATCTCCTAAATTTGTGTACCCCTGTTTTATATTTTTTCTTGTTTTCTTTTCGGCAAAATCTTTAGAAAAATATAGCCGATTTTTAGACTTCTGTACCGTTATAATTTCGCATGTCCGTCTGTTTGTATGCCATAGACAATTTCACTCGCAGGCTATTAACGATTGATGTAGATAATGATGACACCTATAAAGTAGTGAAAAAAAATCTGCCGTAAAAAGTTTTTTAGGATAAAGGTACCCTACAAGTAAAACTATCGTTGACTAGGTCTTTTAAATAGTGGTGATTTTGGTTAGAGTAACGTGCCCGCACCCCCTATCACCTAAACGTATGATTTCAGCCAGGTGCAGCTTTGTAGAGTGAAAGTGCGCTGTTATGTACACCAGAGAGTTCTTCAATGTGGTCATAGTGTGAAGTGATATAAATATTTTAGGTATTCGCTATTTCAGACCTACCCGAAAAAAATACAGAAATCACCAATGTAAAATTTAATCTCCCTGTGATAGGAACCTTAAAGTAATTAGAGAGACATTTAAGAAGTCTTCAAATAATTTTTGGTACATATTTAAATTAAATTTTATTTATTAAATTATATCTAAGTAAACTTCGAAGTCAATTACAATATAGGATTTAAGATAATCTACTTCTAGAACGAACTGATTTACACTTACCTAGATTATCATATCATGCACATACATGCGCTTGACCCCATGTCGAACATAAGATAAGATTAGCGACAAAATTTTGTTGTTATGTACGTTATACCGGTGAGTTTTTTACCGTAAGGGAAAAAATAGGGCATATTAGATAAATGAAATAGAAGTATTGGCATAGGTAGCTTAATTATATTTTTATGCACCCGCTGACCGTAGATTGATATGCGACTGGCGGGTCTCGAATTTTCTTTATTTATTTAATTTAATGATGTGATTATGTGGAATAGGCTACAAATGCGACCCACAAATGACACAATTAACGCTTTATTCGATTATGGTTTATAAAAAAATAATATACTACCTATGCCAATACTTTCTATTCATTTACCTAATATGCCCTATCTTTTTCCTTACGGTAAAAACCTCATCCGGTACAATTTTGAACGTTTTGAGTTTATGTTTTGTTGACGAGTTATTCGAGAGCCGCCGACTCGGGCCCACTTTGCAAATCGCTAAAGATCGTCAATCAATATCGTTACTGAAACATACACCAATGGGTCAGCTATGATGTGTTTCACAGACGAGTGCAAAATGAAATTTTTTAGCATACATGCATTTCTTGCACTATTTCTAACTACCATCTGCTCCTATACTAAACAATGAAAAAGAATTGACAAGTACAGTAATGTTTCTTCATTATATAAAATAAATATATAAGCATGTTAATAAAATAAAGTTTTCTTTACATGTCTTATGGTGAAGTACGATACAATTAAATGAAGCATAATTTTTAAAAACACTGCACGGCCTTCTTTATTTTGACTAGTTTACATAGAAAAAGTACAGATAAACATACCTACATACTATTGTGTAATCCCCGAAACTGAGTTACGGAAACTAGTCTCTAAGCATTCCGCGTCTGACTGTTTATGCGCTTAGTTATTCTAAACTACGGAACGGATTTTGATACGGTTTTCACTATCATTTTTTCCGTAAGGTTGTATAATACAAATAATAGTTTATTTTACGCGGACGAAGCCGCGGCCGGAGAGCTAGTATTTCAGAAAACGGGTTTTTAGTGTAGACCGATATCCAACAATAACGGAATTAATACGTAAAAGAACCATTAAACCGTCACTCAGACGCCATTTTGTCGCGCTCTTTCTACAGTCTGCATATGGCGCGTCCAATGGCTTATCAATTTCAATGCCCATTAATTTAATGAAAATTTTAAGGTCATGGATATGTTTCTAATTTCTATGCAAATGAAAAGAAATGGAATAAGTCCGCCGTTGTACTGTAACACTTGTGTATTTTCTTTTTGTATAATAAAGCGTTTACAAACAAAGAAATTGCCTTGGTGTATTCTATTCATAATATATTTACTATAATAATCTGTGATATTAATCAATCTGTGTTTTAAAATGCTACGTGGCTCGAAGAATGTGACAAATTGCTCGAGGGCCTAAAAGGTTAATTTGCATAAATATGAAACAAAGTTAAAGGATCAATAAAGATTCCCTCTGCAGAAATAAATTATGTACTAAAGAGTCCTAACAAACCATACGTTACGCAATAAACTTTAATTTTTCATATACAGGATGAAATTTCATTTGTGTAATACCTGTTTACTGATGACTCTGCTCCTGATTATGAACAACTTTCTCCAACGTACCACAGCCGAATTTGATCAAAAAATTTTCAATTACCCATACAAAGTATACCACGCTGAAACCACCTTTTGTATGGTAGTCCAACAATTTTCGCTATGGTCCCTAGTGGAAAGTTATTCGTCATCAGGAGACATTCCATACAAAAGAAAGAAAAAGAATGGTATACTTTGCATGGGAAATCGAAAATTTGTTTTCGTTCGTTGGGGAAAGTTATTCATAATCAAGAGTGGCGTCACCAGTTAATGGGAATTACACAAATTCACCCTGTATAAAATGGAACAAATGATGAGCTAAATGCTTAACTGACGGATGATAAATGAAAATAACAATGTATTTACTTGATTTCTCTTGGGGCATTCCTCTCAATCAGTACATTTTTATTTCTCTAAAATATTAACACCTACTACGTAAGGACATATTTTTTTAAGAAACAACTTATCCCTCAATTGAATTGAATTTGAATTGAAAAATTTATTTCAGACCAGGTCCATAGATATTAGTATACACTGACTTACAGACTATGTTAGTATATCACAAACGTCGTAAAAATTAACAGTTTTTTTTTTTTTTCACATTTAAGGTGAGTTTTCACCCAGCTCCATAGGAGGGGGGAATCCCACCTGTCCACAAACACGTTCAGGATGCTGTTGGCGGTTGACCGCAAGCGCGCCAGCAAAGAGGCGCAGCGCTTTCGCACTAGCGCCTCAAAACTGTCGACTCGCGCCTCCGCGAGCATTCCTGACGCACTACAGCGCCACGGTAACCCCAAGAGCACCCTGAACGCGTTATTGTACTGGACACGCAGATCGCTGAACGCCCGCCGAGTAAATTTAGTCCACAGGCTGCACGCATAAAAAGACTGGCAGAATGCCTTAAAAAGCGTGATTTTTACTGGCCGAGTGCAACGTGCAAACCTGCGGGCCAACATGTTACAGCGGACTGCCAGCGACCTACGTTCCCGATCAATGTCGACGTTATCCTTGAGATCCTCGGTGACCCAGTGACCCAAGTATTTAAACCTCTGTACTCGACTTAGTGGAGAACCCGAGAGTAAGAGGACAAGTCAATACAACAGCAGGACTATCATAAATTAAGAAGGGTGAGTTTTATAAGAACTTGCGTAATTGATAAGACTCTGTTTTCAAACAGCATTACTCGATTACGCGTTTACAGATCGAACCAATCGAGTAATCTTTAGCAAGCGAACTAAGTTTGTTCGTGGTATAACACGCTGAACGAATACATTCGACAAGCACCATATTTGCACTCTATTAAATAAAAATTTAATGTAAAGCACTGGTAGTCCGGTCGCACTCGGTAATCGAAAACCATTAGCGAAGTTAAGCAACGCTTGGAACGTTATCTTCTGGGATGGGTGACCATTAGTGATATTTTCTCAAATCGAAGAAAACTTTCCACAGGCGTAAAAATGGCTGAAACCACTAAGCACGTTTAAAGGGAGAGGCTAATCTAACAGCCTTAGTACAAAAACGATAATGAACTCAAAATTATTTTATCTTTTTAATTCCATGGTTACACTCACGTTTAACCTCTAAAACTGTAAGGGAAACAAAAAGTGTTATTTTTGATACCTATGTACTGATAGTGTTAATATTTTGTGGTAAGATCATTATGTTTCAGAAAAGAATGTATGTCTTGCTATTCGCTTTATCATAATTATATCGTATCAAATTTCTCATTATAAGTGACCATTGCTATGGTTCTTGTGAGAAATAAACACTATAACCGTAAGAAACTGTGTCATGTTATATTCCAAACATTGTTTTTTTTAATGTTAAAGTTGTCACTTTACCGCTTACCTCCAGATTATATAATAAAAAAGACTGGAGTTGTACATTCAGAGACAAAAGTGCAGTCAGTAAACAAAGGCCGGATTAACTTGCACATAACAAACATGCCTGCTAACTGGAGGTAGACGTAATTATAGCGTGATGGATGACATGACATTTTAGTCCTGCCACTTTAGTTTTTATAAAATAGCATCCTCAAAGATTTTTACAGAGACATGGAAACTAAAAAATGATTAAAACCGGTTGAGGTTATGATTTCTGAACAAAGTGACGGGACTAAAATGTAATTTATGGTCGTCATGTTTTGTGCGCACGTAGTCATAAAAGGTTAACTATGGCTAGTTTACTTTTAAGCGTGCACCAAGGGAACCCTCACCACCTGTCTACGTTGACATGGGCTATCTACTCTTAGTTACCATAGGAAATAAAACGAGGTGTAGGATGAATACTAGTAGATTGGTAGTAAAGACAACACAACTTCCCTCTCTACCACTCTATGCGAGTGTGTAAGTTCGCGTTGTAGTATATATATATATTACAACGAGAAATAGTTTACACAACGATGGCAAAAGTTTATCTGAAATTTCTAGAGAGACCAGCGTAAACGTAAACATTTCTTTATATATTTATGATATAATTTGTTGTTTATAACTGACATTGATATTACAACAGAATTTGTTTCTTGCAGAAGAAAACCTTTGTTTTATGGTTGCGACGATTCGAACAGAAGGGTGCTTTAAAGACGTAAGAGTACCGATAGACATCTCATTGATCTATCTCATTGATATATCAACTCTTGGTGAGAAGGCATGAAAAATACGGATTCATAGTGATAAGGACTAGGTTATTCGTAACAAGTCTGAAAACTGTCCATCGTCGTTTTCAGCGTCCGCATCAGCATTACTGCAGGCATACTTTTAAACTCTTACTTATGGATAGACCTAAAAGAGATATCGGATAAAAGTGTAATCCAGATTACAATCGAACATTTCGAAGATTACATAGAAAGCAACTATTATACGAAGTTTGAGGTTTAGCAGTAATTTACTTTTCGTTTTCGTAAACGAATTCTTGAGCAGCAAGCGTCAACTTTCTTTGAAATTAAACAATAAACATATTTATAGTAAATTTAAAAATGTAACAAAGCAACATTACGTTGGCTCAAACAGACTTCAAATTAGTTTGATATCATAAAATAATAAAACTGATTTTAGTATGGTACCATTCCGTTCTCGTCATTCCACGAATATTTTTAATTTAGAGATTGTAGGAAACGAGCGCAGCCCACAGCCGAATTGCTGAATTAAATAATAAAAAGTATATACAAATCAAAAAGTACAACTAAAGTAAAATCGATTCTCGTGACTAATTACGCAAGCGGTCCGTTTCTCGACATATCACATACGCAACCTCTTCCACTGTTTTGACGCACATTTCGCGGATGCATGTACGAGTAAAATGATCAATTAAAAAATTGTAGTACCCCTTTCTAATGAACGCAAACAAATGTGCATGGTCCTTATAGCTAAATTTATTAAAGTGTAACAGAGTGCAGTGCAAATTATGGTGTACAGTTACACTTCATGTTTAAGGCTAAAACAAAACAATAATTCGTGGTAAATAAGCACTTTGAATGTATGTATGAATGTATTATTGTTACCACAGAAGAATGGAACATAATTCTTAATGAAATAAGTTATAACTAGTAAATAAAGTAATATACAGGGTGAATTTATCAAGTGGGCGTGCATGGCCAAATCCGAAACTATGAGGAATATCCTAAAGTATGCAAAGGTGTCCGGTCCAATTACGCCATTCGTAGAATAATACTAAATGTGTTTTTTTTAATCAACGGGTTCGATTTCTTTCTAGCAAGAATGATTTTTCAAAAATCCAATGATGCAGTTTTAGTTTTTTTATCAAAATCGGGCCCGAGACTCAAAGTATAAGATAAAAGTACTCAAACTTTTCACTAGTCCCTAGTCATACAATTAATATTTTCGGATTTGGTCATGCCCCATTTGAAAAATTCACCCTGTATACTATAAGTCTATACAAGTATGTAATGATCAATTTATCATGAAATGATTGGTAGTTTCTAGCAAACCCTACATAAGCAAAGCGATGAAATTTTTTTTTTTTTTTTGGCAGAAACGTTTGCTGATAGTCGCGGGACTTTTTCAGCTTCACCGGGCGGGTGGGCGAGCGCGGGAGCGCTCTGACCGTTTCTTGTTCTCAACAGCACTGCGATGAAATGTGTTTGTAAAATGAATACTAAAGAAGCCTAGAAAGAAGGGGGGGAAATTGTCTCGATTTGGTTTCTCTGTGTTGTTTTTTTACCGCACATTGTATTTTTATGTAAGGCCTGGTTAACTTCGTAGGCAATACTCGACTCAATCGACTGCCGGCTCAATATGACGCAAGGGCCACTCGCCACGCAAAGTATGTGTGTAGTTGCTACGCTTACTCACGCGACTTCGCACTATGGATAACACCAACATAAAACAAGCTAATGTATCGGTTGTTGAAATTCTGAAAAACCAGCAATATACTTACATGCGGTGCGTACGGACGAACCAAGCGCAGTAAGATTCCGTACCCATTTTTAAAGTACAAAGTTATTAATTTAATTTTGTTTAACTTTTTAAAGACCCAACATAAGTCGGTCGACTGTTACTCGAAACTAGTAGTGCCTATTTTGCTGACAATTTTACTTTTAGTTTCGGGCAAGGTGCTGCTATTGTAAGTACTTTTAAAACTTTCGAAATCATATATTTAGCTGGTAGGGGTGGAAATAATAAAAACCACTATTTACAAGCTAAATATTTCGTAATGTAACCCTGTATCGAAAGGATGGTCAAGACAATCTTCAACATTTTTACCTCACTGCCCCAGGAAGGAGGGTAATGTTTTTAGAGTGTATGTATGTATATAAATTTCTATGTTACCTCCTGTGGGTAGCCTATAAACTTGACCGATTTTGAAGTACAAGGTGTCGTTGAATTTTGATCCCCAGAGTTTCTTAGAATACTATCAATATGCCGTCGAGTTTTTTCGGTTATTGAAAGAACTATTCCACGATATCGTATACGAAGGGGTACAAAATAAAAAATACCCCTCTTTACATGTCGCGGAGGCACTCTAAAAAACAGTAGACAGACGTACAGGGCGAAATTTCTAGAGAGACCAGCGTAAACGTAAACATTTCTTTATATATTTATGATATAATTTGTTGTTTATAACTGACATTGATATTACAACAGAATTTGTTTCTTGCAGAAGAAAACCTTTGTTTTATGGTTGCGACGATTCGAACAGAAGGGTGCTTTAAAGACGTAAGAGTACCGATAGACATCTCATTGATCTATCTCATTGATATATCAACTCTTGGTGAGAAGGCATGAAAAATACGGATTCATAGTGATAAGGACTAGGTTATTCGTAACAAGTCTGAAAACTGTCCATCGTCGTTTTCAGCGTCCGCATCAGCATTACTGCAGGCATACTTTTAAACTCTTACTTATGGATAGACCTAAAAGAGATATCGGATAAAAGTGTAATCCAGATTACAATCGAACATTTCGAAGATTACATAGAAAGCAACTATTATACGAAGTTTGAGGTTTAGCAGTAATTTACTTTTCGTTTTCGTAAACGAATTCTTGAGCAGCAAGCGTCAACTTTCTTTGAAATTAAACAATAAACATATTTATAGTAAATTTAAAAATGTAACAAAGCAACATTACGTTGGCTCAAACAGACTTCAAATTAGTTTGATATCATAAAATAATAAAACTGATTTTAGTATGGTACCATTCCGTTCTCGTCATTCCACGAATATTTTTAATTTAGAGATTGTAGGAAACGAGCGCAGCCCACAGCCGAATTGCTGAATTAAATAATAAAAAGTATATACAAATCAAAAAGTACAACTAAAGTAAAATCGATTCTCGTGACTAATTACGCAAGCGGTCCGTTTCTCGACATATCACATACGCAACCTCTTCCACTGTTTTGACGCACATTTCGCGGATGCATGTACGAGTAAAATGATCAATTAAAAAATTGTAGTACCCCTTTCTAATGAACGCAAACAAATGTGCATGGTCCTTATAGCTAAATTTATTAAAGTGTAACAGAGTGCAGTGCAAATTATGGTGTACAGTTACACTTCATGTTTAAGGCTAAAACAAAACAATAATTCGTGGTAAATAAGCACTTTGAATGTATGTATGAATGTATTATTGTTACCACAGAAGAATGGAACATAATTCTTAATGAAATAAGTTATAACTAGTAAATAAAGTAATATACAGGGTGAATTTATCAAGTGGGCGTGCATGGCCAAATCCGAAACTATGAGGAATATCCTAAAGTATGCAAAGGTGTCCGGTCCAATTACGCCATTCGTAGAATAATACTAAATGTGTTTTTTTTAATCAACGGGTTCGATTTCTTTCTAGCAAGAATGATTTTTCAAAAATCCAATGATGCAGTTTTAGTTTTTTTATCAAAATCGGGCCCGAGACTCAAAGTATAAGATAAAAGTACTCAAACTTTTCACTAGTCCCTAGTCATACAATTAATATTTTCGGATTTGGTCATGCCCCATTTGAAAAATTCACCCTGTATACTATAAGTCTATACAAGTATGTAATGATCAATTTATCATGAAATGATTGGTAGTTTCTAGCAAACCCTACATAAGCAAAGCGATGAAATTTTTTTTTTTTTTTTGGCAGAAACGTTTGCTGATAGTCGCGGGACTTTTTCAGCTTCACCGGGCGGGTGGGCGAGCGCGGGAGCGCTCTGACCGTTTCTTGTTCTCAACAGCACTGCGATGAAATGTGTTTGTAAAATGAATACTAAAGAAGCCTAGAAAGAAGGGGGGGAAATTGTCTCGATTTGGTTTCTCTGTGTTGTTTTTTTACCGCACATTGTATTTTTATGTAAGGCCTGGTTAACTTCGTAGGCAATACTCGACTCAATCGACTGCCGGCTCAATATGACGCAAGGGCCACTCGCCACGCAAAGTATGTGTGTAGTTGCTACGCTTACTCACGCGACTTCGCACTATGGATAACACCAACATAAAACAAGCTAATGTATCGGTTGTTGAAATTCTGAAAAACCAGCAATATACTTACATGCGGTGCGTACGGACGAACCAAGCGCAGTAAGATTCCGTACCCATTTTTAAAGTACAAAGTTATTAATTTAATTTTGTTTAACTTTTTAAAGACCCAACATAAGTCGGTCGACTGTTACTCGAAACTAGTAGTGCCTATTTTGCTGACAATTTTACTTTTAGTTTCGGGCAAGGTGCTGCTATTGTAAGTACTTTTAAAACTTTCGAAATCATATATTTAGCTGGTAGGGGTGGAAATAATAAAAACCACTATTTACAAGCTAAATATTTCGTAATGTAACCCTGTATCGAAAGGATGGTCAAGACAATCTTCAACATTTTTACCTCACTGCCCCAGGAAGGAGGGTAATGTTTTTAGAGTGTATGTATGTATATAAATTTCTATGTTACCTCCTGTGGGTAGCCTATAAACTTGACCGATTTTGAAGTACAAGGTGTCGTTGAATTTTGATCCCCAGAGTTTCTTAGAATACTATCAATATGCCGTCGAGTTTTTTCGGTTATTGAAAGAACTATTCCACGATATCGTATACGAAGGGGTACAAAATAAAAAATACCCCTCTTTACATGTCGCGGAGGCACTCTAAAAAACAGTAGACAGACGTACAGGGCGAAGCAATAAAGGTTGCGCTGTTGCCTTTGATTACGAAAACCTCACAAAAACGTCAGAATGGTTGCACGCGTTTCAAATATCAGAATAAAAATATCTGCAAGAAGTGGTCTAACCTGTGCGCCGCCAAATGGCATGCAAATCCGTTCAGCTGTTTAGTTCAATTAAATATTTATATGCGTGATGAGGAAAGAAATATATCTTTGAAATGACAAAATTGTAGGTGTACTAACACAGAAAACTAATTCATTAATTTTATTATAACCGTGGAAAAGTACTCTCGTCAATTGCATAACTCTCTATCTATCGATTGCGGCACGTGCAACGCTAGGGTTGTCATAATTTAACCAAAATACTAGGTTAAGTAGTGCGTATCTTTTTTAACCCCAAACATTAAGAGCGGTGTTATAAGTGTAAATAGAAATCGGTGTATCTGTGGCATTTTAGCGCCGAAACATTATTTGTTCTCGAAAGCTGGTCTTTGCGAGATGGTTCTTAGCCATATTTGATTGAACTAGTCGTTGCTTTTAATATAGTTGATTTGTATACCGAGATGATACTGTGAGTACTGGCGGTTTTCTAAATTTTCATTTTATAATTATGACAAAATCCGCATATATGTATGTGCTATGTCTACTATTTTGGATACTAAATCAGGTTAAGAGAACCTTCGCATTTGTAGCAGTATGTCGTGATTACACAGTTGGTATCGTGCTCGATTTGAAGTTTCAATTGTTTTTCTTCACGTTACCACCAAAAACACACAAACAAAGTTTATCTCATTGTGACTCATCTATATTTACATACACATACAATGTAGGTTGCATTAGGTGTTATGTTTGGATAACATGTAAAAATTGTCGCCGTTTCTATGTGGTCATTCCTAAGACAAATGAGACTAGTTACAATTGGTTATTTTAGAAAAAAGGAATCATTCAGCAACCACAAATTTGATGTACAAAAACTTAAATATCATTTCTTATACTTAAATATTATACTTGTAATTGTTGAACTGTATTAAGAAAATATTTTCATGGTGGTCGTTACAAAACAAAGATATACCTAGGATGGGAAAACAATGATTATTCTGTGAAAATTTAAACAACTGAAGGCAATGCAATTTCGTGGTTTCTCCATAACAGGAAGCGGGTTAGTGGAACAACTATACACAAACTTCGCGTAGCGATTGACGTGTGCGTCACATTGACGATCGATTGGTGTTGGTAGTGGGTGTTAGCCTACTAGCGAATCCCGCTAGGAACAAGTGTTATTGTTATTAATACGAACATTGTTTCCGCGACATGGATGTTAGCATCACTATTTATGTATAGCCGGCCTTTATCTAGTATCTCTAGTACAAAATGTCCGTACACTCGAAAGATTAAAGTATCGCCGACGATAGGCACCGTTTCATATCTCGGAATAACTAATATTACTTGACGGGGTAATATTAGTATAGTACTAATAAGTAATACTAAAACGAGATAGCTCTTTCCTTAGGACTGACTAAAACCCAAGTTTAAAGTAGTACAGATATTGTGAAGTAATGTATAAAATTCTAACTACCTAAAATCAAACACGTAGCCAATAGGTAAATAAATAATCGGACATTTACACCAATCATCTAATCCCAAACTAAACAAATCTTGTGCTATGGATACTAGATAACGGATAAACATACACAAATATATATGTAAACAACCAAGACTCGGGAATAAATGTTCGTATTCATCACACAAACATTTACCCCTCGCGGGATTCAAACCCGCAACCGTTGGTTTCGCTGACAGGGTCATTATCCACTACACCAATCGGTCGTCAGGTACTGCTTTAGTAAACAAAAAAGAGCTGGAGCTTGTAAACACTACCTCATTCCTAGCCATAATGTTAGATAAAGGATTGCAATGGGATCCACATATCGATAAGTTAACGACACGCTTCAATTCTACAGTGTTTGTTATTGTTATGTAACCAATGTGAATACCGCGAAGCAGATTTACTTCAATTATTTTCAAAGCATAATGACTTACGGATTTACAAAGCAATATATTAACATTAGCATCGCAATGTATTTACAAAACTTAATGTTTCTAAGGTTTTTTTTAAGGAAACAAACGGAAAGGACTTAACCAAACATAAGACCAGGGTCTGCAGTCTCGACATAGATAGCGATCGTTATGTTATCGAATTCGGTCGATAAGTCCTAACAATGTTATTTTAATTGGAGAATAAGTCTTTAGTATCAAAATATCGGTTTCCATTGAAACTACGGTTCAGGCTTCCAACAAAAACCGATATGATTATGAACACTATAACATTTAGAATAAGAGCGTTAGGAGTTAACGAACGAAATCGGTTGCTATCTATGTCGAGACTGCGGGCCCTGGTTGATTGGAGTGGAGTTATAAGTGTTGTGCTCTGTTTTTAGCCCCCGACGAAAAACGACGGGTGTTATGTGTTTACGGAGTCAAGTGTGTGTGTATGCCCAGTTTTAATGTGAGTGCTGTTCTTTTTTATATTGAAGATACTTCATAAGATTAAGAGACTAGGGGAAATTTTATCCCATGAAATATATTTGGCTGGCTATTTACAGAGATCAAAATACATAGTTGTGTCGTTATTCGTGAATCTTTTTTATATTGGGAAGACTCATAACTGTGCACAATAAATAGAAACGGTTTTATTAATACTGATAACTAAATTTCCAAGGTAGAAACCATGTCTAAGTAACTTGCTGTCAACAAATCATTGTCTATATGTTTTGTGAACGTAAAACACCATAATACCAATACTTAAACATGGTTTCTACCTTGGAAATATAGTTTTCTAGGCCGCAAAAGCAAAAATGAATGTAATAGCGAAAACAAAACCTTTTATTCGTGAGTCACCGTTTTCACATTTATTTGCCTCATTGATGAAGATTGATACAGAATTCATTAATTAAAACTCAGATGACTGCAACAATGTGCGAAAATAATTTAAAATATAGCTAAATTGTTGTTGTGGATCTTGAATTTACTCGGATGTACTTTGTTCGATACCTTAACGGTAAACGCAGATGACAACTTTAAGGATTCGTTATACTGAGTTTCATACTTAAATTGGGATATGAACCAGACTCGAATTATTTTCAGTCCTTGGAATTTTCAAATATAGCCAAAGACTGAGATCGCGCCTGACCTTTAAGCACGTCGGGTGTGCGGGTTGTTATATATAAATGGAAGAAATATTTCGATACTCGGAACTACCCCCTTTTAGTATAAACTTGAATTCTTACCTCGATGAGCATATAATAAGCTAAAGTTCTTCTTCAGTTATCGCGCTTTCCTGGCTGAGTCCCCGCGCGCCGTGGGCGTGGGGATCGGAGCGGGTTCCGCCACCGCCTGCCACCACCATGCCATCGCGTCACGTTAGTCAAGCAAGCGTTAGTTACGAACACAACGAGCAAAGGCCCACATACATCGCCCGCACAGCACATAGACACCCTAATAACCGGCGAGGGGCATCAAACGATCAGGATCATAGAATATATACCTAAAAACTACAAATCGTTTGATATACTAAATTAAACATTAGGCGTCTATAGGCTGTCTGGTCGATGCCCACATACAACATGGATAGGGTAACAGCAGAAAATGGAAAAATTACAAGTGTCATTATTTACTTCTAAAAGAGACTAGGAAAACCTAATCTACTAGTTTAACACATTCCGGGACACATCACGTCTCTAGGCGTAATAATAATAAAACTTCTATTGTGTCTGGTGATGTGTCCCGGAACGTAATAAGAGGAAAGTAGGATTATATGCTCTAACTAAAATACAAAAAGTTTTAAAATAAGGCTCTCATCATGGCCGAAGATTAAAAATTACAATTATATATGATTTTGCTAAAACCTAATTAATATCTATCACTATAATTTTTGCATGCCGTTATTACGTGTTTAAAAATGTTGTGCTCACTTTTGTTATCTTTAAAATGCGGTAGGAAAATGAGGTCAGTACTACAATACAAATATACATAAATGAAATTACATAAATTCAATGTTCTTTAGTTAATAATAGTGTCTGTGAGATTAGGTTTGCTTGATACAGAGTCAAAGGTGAATTGATATTCTTGTTTGCATACACTTACGTAACAACAGTTCGAGGTGAGGGAATAACAAATAGCAACAGTGACATAAACATTACAAAAATATTCTTGTGATGATAAGGTGGAGATTAAAGTCAAGCGTAATCTTGTGGTTTTTTTGCGCCGCTTCACTTTCCTCAGATGTTTGCTCTTTCCGAAGCGTTTGTAGTTTGGGCATACTGACTGGTTGTGAAACGGGGTTGTTTCTTCCAGTAATAGATTTAAGTTGTAATTTTGTATCTTACATTGAAATAAATGTTTGCAGTTTGAAGTGACACTATCAATATGAGCAGACTTCTAGTCTTCTAATGTTCCTAAGGAACGATTCAATTATACATTCATGTAGAACTAAATCTACTAAGATACTTTGTAATAACCAATCAAAACAACATAAATGTTTTTGGTTTGCGTAGTCCGTAGTTGATTATTAGTCTCCTAAACCGTATTTCTCCCAATATATGTTCTCCACATCTTTGTAAAACCAAGATCAGTTTGTTTTTCTGACTATTATGTGCTCAAACTTGAACCTAATTCCAAGTGAGAAAGCGCTGCAAATCACCAACAGGACCTATATTGCGATTTGTTTTGCACATTTGATAAAAATGTAAAACGAAAATATTATGCCACTCTAGGATAGTATCAGTATTTTGTAGATGCGGTCTGAAATTTAGTCTAATTTTTCGTTAGTAAAGGTCATATATGTGCATAAGTACCTTCGAAATATCAACGCCAGTGACACCCTTGACCAACTCTGGGATGCATTGGACGATGCTGAGGACCTCGCCAGTAAGCTTGGCCGCCCCAACTTCCCCACCTCCACAAGACACCATGGTGACCTTGCGAGCCTGTGACAATGGGGCAGCGACCTCCGCAGCGACCTATGCAACAAAATACAATTAATATCACATTGAAATTGTGTGAACGGAAGAAAATCGAAAAAGTTGATCAACATTTTCGCCTTATAAATTCTAATTTTCCATGCCATGATAAGAGGGTCGTTAAATCGTTTCATAAGCACGAGTTACGCCTGCGTCTGTAACTAACGGTAATGAAAACACTCAAGTTTCTACTTTTAAATGGTATTAGACGTCGTTATGATTAATTTTTATGGTTTGGATTTTTGAAATTGATTTCAATCACTATTAATTTATTACACCAAGTAATTTCTGGCGTCAGTTGTGGGGTTTATTTTAAAAAGGTATTCTTTCGTTATAACACATTGGGTAACTCGACCTTATTTGCCTGAAAATGTACTAAAACAATTGAAAACCATATACAGCTTGGTCAAGTTATTTTAACTATTTATTTATATATATTATTCGTCGCAGCATGAGCTGAGTGCTAACCCATTTGTGCACACCGCAACACGTGACAGCATTGTCGGGATCTTCTTCATAATTGTATTTCTGTTTTAGCTATAATTTACTACTTTTGTTTTTGCATCGTGTTGTGGCGTTCATAATAAACTATTCTTATTCTTATTATGGAGTTGGCAGTTTTCGTATAACATTTGTCGAATATTTTAATAAGCAACCCTCGAGTTTCTTGGGTGTTGCAAACTATAATCGACAACGTATAAAACATTAGGCGATATTTTGTGGATTTTAATAAGAAAAGATAAAATGGCTGGGATTATTCCGTCATATTATTGAAATAATCAAAAAATAAAAATTTAAACACCACTACAATCAGGGCCACTAAACCCTACCAACTTTAACTTATGTTACTAAAATAAAGATCATCTCACATAAGTTTGAAATGTGGTTGATTGTAGCTTGCATGAAACCTAGTTAGTATCGCATACCCTTAAACATAACTCCAAAACAATGTATTAATTTAGTTGCAAATCTAAAATAGTAAAACTGTTTATTGTTATGACGCCATCATGAGGGGAAATTTAATCAATACTATGCATCAGTTGTTTGTAGCTTCATAAATAAATAAATGACAAACACAGAGAACACATACTTTAGGCAGGGTTTCCAGCATCATATCGACCATAGCAGCCGAGCCATACTCCTTCCATGCTTCGGCTTTCTTTGCCATTTGTTCTGCGTCGGCCACCGCCTTTGCTTTGATGGCGTAGGCTTCCGCCTGTGAAAATAATAATAAACATGCATTATGTGGAATACTGCAGTACTATTGCAATAACGGCAGTGTGGTAGTGGCTTATGGCTGCGTTTAAATCAACGAACTTTAATGCGTGGACTTTAATTATCATTATAATCATCATAACAGCCACAGGACGTCCACTGCTGAACGTAGGGCTCCCTCATAGATTTCCAGTAACCGGTTGGAAGCAGTCTGCATCCAGTGGCTACCCGCAACCTTCCTCAAGTTGTCCGTCCACCTTGTGAGTGATCGACCTACGCTGCGGTTGCCGGTGCGTGGTCTACATTCGAGAACCTTAATGCCCCAGCGAGCAGTCATCGAATACTAGTTGGATCGACCGTTTGCTCAGAAAATCAGATATCCAAGTACACAGTCCAGAGGAAATTTCATATGAAGGGAGCTTGCTTAAGAGACCAGCATGCAAATTCCTGTCAAACATCTCTAAGATGAAAGGCAAGAGCCCCGCTATGTTTCTCTATGGCTTAACCCCAGCAGTGAGTAGTATATAGAAGAAGATCGCCGGTAGATTGGTTTCATCAAAAGCCGTATTGTCGATCACTGTGAAACTCGCAACCTTCTAGGTATGATAGTAGCCGGTCGTTAAGTACACGCTCCATATCTTTAAAAAGTATCAAGGTAATTGCGATGGATCTGTAATTGACCGGGGTCCGCGCGACTACCCTTTTTGAGCACTGGTTGCACATTAGCAAGCTTTCAGCACTTAGGAACTTGGCCCGTTTTTTTTAAAGAGAGACTGAACAGGCGTGTCAAGATTGGAGACAACTCAGGAGTCTCAAAACAATGGCTGGAATTCCATCGAGACCACTTGCCTTATTCACGTTCAGAGTGCGGAAGTGTCTTAAGCACCTGCTTTTGGCAAATATGTACCTCTGGCATCACAGAATCGCAGCAAGGGCTAACTGGCGGAGCTTAGTTCGCAGTATCTGGACGGCAATTGTTGACGAAGAGGGACGCAAATAAATCTGCCGTCTCTATCGCAATATGTGCAAGTGATCCGTCAGGTTTAAACAGAAGCGGCAGCGTTGGTCGACAAAAATTCGATTCGACCGATTTGGCCAGGGACCAGAAAGCCTTGCTACCAGAAGGGTAAGAGGCGAGTCTGATTCCTGTCTGGCCGATATGGTCGAAACGTGCCTTACGCAAGATCTTCTTGCAGGATTCAACAGATGGACCGGTGTTTTTTGAGTGCGAGCAGTAGCCCAGGCCAAATACGCAGATTGCTTCGGCATGAGCACAATGCGCGCTAAACCATGGGCTTGCTTTGCCACCGAGAGATACGTCAGAAAAAGAAATTCCATACCCTGACGCAACACATCGGTCATGGCTATCACGCAGCTCGACGGATCGTCAGAGAGAAACATGCCTGCCGCCAAGGATAAGATGCAAAAAAATTACGCATCTCGTCCCAATCCGCTGACGTGTATCTCCATACTCGCCTGGTACCTATGGAACTTAGTTCAGGTGGAGAGTAGTTAGATACAGATTTCACCGGACAGTGATCAGGTGTCCCCAGTGGCGATGAAATCGAAACCAGGTATCCATCCGGATCGGTTGTCAGTAGAAGATCCAAGCAATTAGGAGTGTGGCCGGCAACATCGGGTATACGCGTAGTTAGGGTGGGGGTCTCATCTTCACTTAAAATCAGGTTAAATTGAGGTGAAACACTAACTTGAATAAATAAGCCCTAAAAATTGTGTCAGTCCAATGTTTCCTTGGTGTCAAATTCCAAATAGATCTGTTTCGGTTTATTGGAATGTAATGTTGATAACTTATGTTTCGCCGAATTATAAAATATTCCTTCAGACTTCTTCACTCACCTCTCCTCGTACTTTCACAGCCTCAGCCTCAGCTTCGGCTTCTAGAACGGTTTTCAATCGATGAGCTTCAGCTAATTTCTCCAATTTAAACTTCTCCGCCTCAGCAGGCCTGAAAAATAAATATATTTGAAATAGTATACGTATTATGGGAAAACTTAAGTCTAATCCTACCCTTTTCTATTTACAAGCACACAAAAAGGACAACGTACCATTTTAGTTACGTCACAACTTTTTTTAGCCATAATTTAAAAAAAAAATATCATTTTGTGCAACAAATCTTACTTAAAGATTGTCTTACTTTTAGTTAAATAAAAATATTAACTTAGTCTTCATGTTTCAGTAGCCTTGAACCATAAATAAGTTAACCAACTCGGTAATTTGCAAAACCCTTTTATCTACTCCATAAAAAAATTTGATGGTCTTTCTTTGATGTTGTTCGACCGATTGGTGTATTGGCGCTGCGCTCGAAACCAATAGTAGCAGGTTCAAATGTTTGTGCGATGAATACAAACATCTATTCCAGAGTCATGGCTGTTTATATATAAACATAAGTTTATCCATTAACTGGTAACCATAGTATAGGTTTTGCCTAATTTGGGACTAGATGATTGGTTTAAGTATCCAAAATTATTACGAAATTCTGAATGAAATCTCATAGCATTATGTAGGTTTTGTTACAATTAGAAATAAATATGTTTTATTCGAAAACATATTTATTTCAATTGTAACAAAACCTAAATAATGCTATGAGATTTCATTCAGAATTTCGTAATAATTTTGGATACTTAAACCAATCATCTAGTCCCACTCGCCAGAAGTATCAAAATATTAAAACTCTACTAATTTTAATCATCTATGTGCTTGTTTGCCGTAGCGTCACCCCGTGGCCACATTCTGGTCCTCAAGAATTTAATGTTTATGAAGAAGATGGCCTGATATTATAAAAAACATAATTTTCTCACCTGCGTACAGTGGCCTCCAGCTCCTTCTCTTTTCTTTGTACCTCCCACTTTTGTACTGCGATCTCTTGAGTGCGTTCTACAACTGCAATTTGCATTTGTTCTTCCTTAATACGTTGCTTAGTCTTTGCAGCTTGCAGCTCATACGCCATTTCAGCTTCAGCCTATGCAGAAAAGCGAATAGGTAATAAAATATCAAAGAAAGCAGATAAAGATTTAAATAACTTAACAAAACTGACCAATGGGGTCTATCAATACTATGCATTTCATTAAAATTGTCCACAGGCGGTCCACTGCTGAACACAGGCTTCCCCCATACATTTCCAGAGGGTCCGGTTGGAAGCAGCCTACATCCAGCGATTTCCTCGACCTTTATTGAGTCATCATTCCACCTTGTAAATTGATCACACACTGTGCTTGCTGATGCATGATCTCCACTATCGAACTTTTCAGTCCTATGCGCTATGTGTCCAGCCCACTGACACTTTAACTTACTAATCCTCTGTGCTGCCGATGGCATTCTTCTACGGATTTACCTTAAGATTTTTTATGAGTCCCTTAGACAGACATTATTTTTAAGTGCCAAAACTCATCACTAGTAATGCACATTGATTAATACTTTCGCCTTTAAGCACTGCGATATTTTGGATGAGAAGACGCTGCGCAGTTATCGAATATAGTTGAACACTTATCTTATCTAATCGGATCTCTTGTCCTAAGTGACATAGTCGTCTTCAATTTCGAGAACAGCATTCCCAACTGATATTGGTGTGCGTCCGCCACATTTTCCGTTTGTTTTATAAGATACTAACTTTCGCTTCGCCTGCGTGGAATAACTTTATCGCAGAAATTTGTTCATCCCGCGGGAACTTTTACCTATATACCAAGTTTCATCCAAATCCGTTCATCCGTTTCGCCGTGATTGAGAAACAAACATCCAAACTTTCGCATTTACAAGATTAGTTAGATTGGATATTTTATAAAATTAATGCAAGGTTCAAACCTTTTTCGTTTGAACTTCTACGTCATAAGCGGCCTTTTTAAGTTCGAAATCTCGTTGTGCTTTCGCTATTTCAGTGTCGTTGAGGAATCTGGAAGCCATTCGTTGTTCCTCCGCCATCGCTTCCTTGATCTTGGCTTCGGCCTGTGCCTCTGCCTCCCCGATACGTGCGTCACGCTTAACTTCAGCTGTGCGAGCCATGCCAAGCGCTTTTAAGTAACCCTGCGTCAATAAATTACAATTTAATTATAGGGAGACAAGAAGTTGTAACAACATAGGAGGTAAATTAGCAATAAAGTTCCTTTTTTATATTTTTAGCATCCAGTAATCTAATGATATACAAAGACTCAAATATTGTATATGCAAATGACTGATATATTTTGTTCAAAATCAAATTATTCTATTGCAAATAATAATCAGTTCTTGTTAATCTGTGTGTATACTATCACAGCACATGAACTGACTAGTTTAGGTGAGACAATAAAACATTATTTCATGTGCTTGTACTGTGCATGTTTCAAGTCAACACCACAACGAAATTAGATCAAAAATTCACACAAATTAACAGGCAAACATGCACATCAGGACAACAGACCCGTTTATTATTTCTCATTTCGTCAGTCGCGTTTGATAAACATGCATAGAGCTGAGGTCAATTATTTCTTAACCACTACATCACCTACTTTAGCCTCCAACAGGCAATAGTAAGTCAACCGTAAATCAACCGGTATGAACAGAACCCCTTTATAAAAACAATAAAACTTAAAAAACATGAAAAAAGAATACTTGGTCGAAAATTTTATGCATCTCTCAATATCTACTTTCATTATAATAGTTAAAATAAAAGAAAATCAACAAATAATAAGAGGTTGAGAATGGTGGGAAACAGGGCCCATGTGGTTTAGTGCGGCTCACACACTGGCGCTGGGAAATCGCCACCTAAGCTCTCGTAATTTATCCACTTCTGTATATTGTTTGAAAATAAAACTAAAGCACAATGAACCCAAGTGTTGCGTATTGATCCATTCCAGCATTATTTTTTATTACTACATACTATCATAGTGATTTATGCACCGCCTTGTACTTAAAGTACAGTCAATATCAAAATTAAATTAGCAGCCAAGTTGGACAAATAAATTGTGATATCTAAAAAAAAATAGAGAAATTGCAATAAAGTTCATTTTAGGGTCGGGTGGCGATTCACACCACAAACGGTTCGCACCGCGGTGTGAAACGACCCATTCAATTTTTGAAGAGCCCCTTTCGCACCGGTGGTGTGAATCGCCACCTGCAAATTTTGAATGGGTCGATTCGCACCACAAGGTAAATGACCTTTGATTCGGAAGTTGATTCTGTTTCGGACTCATAATAAAAATATTTCACCTAGGTAAATAGAAAAGAAGTAAAAATGTATAAATCATTTTTTTTACATAATAGATTGCTTTACTTTTATTATTATAAAGAAGTAAATATACTCAACGTTAAAAATATTTTTTTTACTAAAAAATAAGCTTCTATATACTGGCTAGACTAGAGAATTACTACAATATAACCACAAAATAAATACAAAGTATTATTTATGATTATTTGTGATTATTTTAAGATTATCTATTTAGCCTACAAAGATTAGTTTAAGATTCATCATCATCATCTGATTTAAGAGCCATGCTCTTGTCGGTGGAGATTTTTCCATATCTCTCTCCTCTGCACCTTCCTCTTGACCTCCTGATACGACACGACGTTCAACTTCTCTTTTGTTTGCTGCATGTAGTTTATTCTCGGTCTTCCTCTTTTTCTTTTCCCGTTTAAGTTTACATGACTTTTATTACTTGATTTTTATAATTATTTAAAAATGTTATTTATGATTGTTCCAAGGTTATCTATTTAGTATTTCTTATTTGGTAATCAATCTTTGAAAAAGAAACTGGTAATAGTGTCCGTGATATGATAACAAACAACTTTCCCATACAAACATAGGTCGAAATGTGAAAAAAATTCTTGGATTTCCCATACTAAGTTGTGTCACGTGACCGGACACTTTGTATTGGAAGGCCACTATCACCAGCTTTTTTTTATAGATATAGATAGATATAGTGGTTAGTTGTTTGTTATCATACCACGGACACTATTACCAGTTTCTTTTTCAAAGATAGATTACCAAATTAAGAAATACTAAATAGATAATCTTGGAACAATCATAAATAACATTTTTAAATAATTATAAAATCAAGTAATAAAAATCATGTAAACTTAAACGGGAAAAGAAAAAGAGGAAGACCGAGAATAAACTACATGCAGCAAACAAAAGAGAAGTTGAACGTCGTGTCGTATCAGGAGGTCAAGAGGAAGGTGCAGAGCAGAGAGATATGGAAAAATCTCCACCGACAAGAGCATGGCTCTTAAATCAGATGATGATGATGAATCTTAAACTAATCTTTGTAGGCTAAATAGATAATCTTAAAATAATCACAAATAATCATAAATAATACTTTGTATTTATTTTGTGGTTATATTGTAGTAATTCTCTAGTCTAGCCAGTATATAGAAGCTTATTTTTTAGTAAAAAAAATATTTTTAACGTTGAGTATATTTACTTCTTTATAATAATAAAAGTAAAGCAATCTATTATGTTAAAAAAATGATTTATACATTTTTACTTCTTTTCTATTTACCTAGGTGAAATATTTTTATTATGAGTCCGAAACAGAATCAACTTCCGAATCAAAGGTCATTTACCTTGTGGTGCGAATCGCCCCATTCAAAATTTGCAGGTGGCGATTCACACCACCGGTGCGAAAGGGGCTCTTCAAAAATTGAATGGGTCGTTTCACACCGCGGTGCGAACCGTTTGTGGTGTGAATCGCCACCCGACCTTCATTTTACATAGATACTGCAGGCCGATAACAAAAATTAATTATGGTACTGAGAATAAGGTTCAGTTTTCGTAATAATAATATATTTGAATACCTTGGTAGCAACTATAATTAAGGTGCTGAATGTACCAAGAGAACAGAAGCTGCTAAGAAGTTGGACTGTAACGCCCGGTCCGCGGTCGGTGACGAGCAAGACGTATTTCTCGCCATTTCATTTTGTTTTTAATTCTAATTATTAGGTGGAAGGCATAAAAAATTAATATTTGCAACTTCGTAGGTATTTCATTAATTAGTCATTACAACCATGAGCCGTTTATTATGATGGTGAAAATACCAGCCTGAAAGTGAAATAATGTTGTAATGGAAATTAATGCTATATTGTAATTACGTACATTGTTAACACGATTTTGTAATACGGGAATTGAAAAAGTGGAAACCCCTTGTTATACAACCAACCGTACATTGTTCGTTAGATTTAATTATCAATCATATACAAGTGCGTGCTTTGGCAATACCATTACGACACAGGGCTAAGTCAGCACAACAAGAAAAACAAGCCGCCCGTCGCTCATATGCTAATAATCTTGCGAGGCTGGAAGAACAAACCAGTGTAGTTGTCAACTATCCATTGATGAATGGAGATGGATGCGCAATTTTGATACATCAACTCCACACTACCAACTACTGACTTCAACCAATCATATTCGAAAAATTACACATACCTTAGCTCCCTGTTGCAATGTTAGGAAAAAAATGTCTACTAAAATGTGTGATACGATGTATATTAATTTACAAAGTCATAGATTAGTCATCATTATATTACCATGCTATGATATATGTCTGTTACTGTTAATAATAGTTGTAAATCGTGCAAAAGTACAATTTGGGTTCCACATTTTTAGGTGATGATAAGCTAGATGTTGCAATTTTGCCAAAAACATACACATGCAGATAAAAAATGGTAGGTATGCAGAACACAAATGTTCAATAATCAATAATATATATTTTTCAATAATGACTAATAAATGCATTAAAGATATCAATTAAAAAATAGAGAGAAATATAATATTGTTAACAAAGACAAATAAACACTGTTGGATAAGATACCTCTTCATCTCTGATGTCCTTCAGTGTATAAGATACAACAGTTATTCCCATATTTATAAGATCACTCGAAGCCACCTCGAACACCTGCAATAATTATATAGTCGTAAAGCCTTGCCAAATAATTCAGCATACTTTGTAATTAAACTATTCACGAATTGCTTGCATATAATTTTTAATTAGGAATCTCTTAACAATTCATAAAACTTTATTTATAATAATCATTCACTGTATATAATTGTCACTAATAGTAATTACTTTTGTATTACTCGTACATAAGGAAATTAATTTTAAAAAATATTATTATTTCTGGCATGTTTCTATGTCATACAAGTCTTAAGATGCTAGAAAACACAAAGTGGAATTTTAACCGCCTCCGTGGCTCAACATGGGGTTTACGAATCCGAGGTCGCGGGTTCGATTCCCAGCGGGGTACATGTTTAGTACTCGGTTTGGTTGATGGTAGGGCATTTAAATGTCCGCCTGGACTGGTACCACCATCTTATCTAAGTCTGCCGCCGAAACAGCAATGTTAATAGCATTTTTGTGTTCCGGTTATCAGAGATGAGATAGCTAGTCCCACAAATAAGACTGGGTTTCCGGGTTAGTACACTTTCACAGTCGGCCTCATCTACACTTAACATCAGGTGTGATTGAGGTCAAGTGTTAATCCTTTGTGAATATAAAAAAAAAACAATTATTTTGACAATGTCGAAAAACTGTGTTGAAATAGTGACCAAAGGAAAATAATTATACCACTGTAGTTTAAGAATTAGTATTCTAGCGTCACGTGTTGCTGGAATTCTCATTGCCATACGCAGACTGCTTTACCTATGAATATAATTTAAAACCCAAAAAACTATGCATAAATAGTGCCACCGAAATATACTTGTATATATTATGGGACTTGTCCCATAAATAGTTCTTCAAAAACAACGAAGTTATTTAGATGTCTCTGTGAAAAGGAGTAGCGCAGATCACTGACATTTTGTAGGCGTAGTGTAACGCATTTAGGTACGCGTTGAAGTTTGAGAGATAAGCCGCGTCAACATTTGTCGAGCGGCATGTGTCCAAGGAGATATCGGGCGACGTTGCGTGACAGACAGATATTTGTTGGAGTGGTGCATTCCCACTCGGATGTATTAGGTTCAGAAGGTATAGTTGTATTCGCAGTACAGTGTACAATAGTAAAAAATATGATTAAGAAAAAAATGTTTATGGATTTAAGATTTTTTTAAAACTTAAAAGGGTGAAAGTATAAGACGCGGGTTTGACGGACGTGGGACGGCAACGGGACGTGGGTGAGACGGAGTTGCGGGCTCCTCGCTAACACTGCAGTCTAGCCACAAAAAACTTATACAAGCTTTAGGATTATTATACCTTGACAACATAAGTTGAGCCGCACGCGCTAGATGGCACATGGTATTATTGATTATGTGGCGTCGTGCGGAAAGGCACGAGTATATAACGATATTGATAAAAGAAATATCTGGCTGTGAATAGCGACGTGCAACTATGAGCTCTTAAAGCAATCCGTTTTAAATGTTAATTGACCTAATTAAAGTTTAATTGATAATCGGCCTGTGACCTTATGCAAGCCTAATGTTACTAAGAACTCAGAATAGTATGTAATCTATTTACGAAATGCCACCTCTTTTATATTAAAAAAATGCCACATAAACAGTCATTTTCCTGTAATGACAATATCAAGCAATGTATCAGTGTGGAATCAGCCACATGTATCTCCACAATATAATGGTGGTATGAGGGAAAAATAAAGAGATTAGCACCCAGGCCATGTGGAGATTCAAAAGTTCCCATTGGGGACGAGGCTTATGGAGAGGAATAGCCAGTTTTTGTTGAAAGTTAAGTGTTTGATTTTTTTTTGCACAATGGGTTAGCACTTGACCTCAATCACACCAAATGTTATGTGTAGATGAGGCCGAAGGTGGAAGTGTACTCACCCGGGACCCGGAAACCCCATTTTATTTGGGGCACTGGCTACCATATCTCTGACAACCGGAACACAGCAATGCTAGTAACATTGCTGTTTGCCGGCAGATTTCAGATAAGTGGGTGGTAGCTAGCCAGGCGGAAAGTTAAAATGTCCTACCACCAACCAAACCGAGTATTAAACATATAACCCGCTGTGGATCGAACGCGCGACCTCCGAATCGTAAATCCAATGTTGTTTACATTGAGCCACGGAGGCGGAGATAATTATAATTTTTATAGTTACAAAACAAGTTTAGATTTGAGATTCATAAATGCAATAAACACTATTTAAAATTTTATTAGTAATGGTCATATTTCACCTTTTTTGAAAATATCTTTCTGTCCTTGTATATCTCTTCTACAGTCATAGATCCCATAATAGCTCTCTGATGACCTTCAAGGGTTACCAGAGCTATATGTTGAATTTCTTGTTCCGATTTGCCAAGGAACTGCTCGCATGCAGAAAGCAACATTTCAGCATTTTGACCTTGAATCTTCACCTGCAAAGGTATGTTTTATGTGTGTGAGAATTAAAATAAGTCTATGTGGTATTTTAGTTTATTAAAAATTTATTCAACTCAGTCTGTTAATTTATTGATAGTCATTCATTACATACTTCAATAAACAATTTTTTGTATGATATTGGTAATTCTATTAATTTGAAGAGAGAAGAAAACGTATATGGACCATTTCTTATCCATGCGATTTGATATTCAACTACTTCGATAAAATTATTACAATCGGTGGTGGAACTGGAAATTATAAAGCTAGGTTTAGACTAGAGTGAAAAACTAATACAATAACCTCATATAATGTAACTGTTGGATGTAAAATGGTATATCGATGAAGGAATAGTACCAATAATATATCCACTACACAGCCGCTACAAGCCGATTTTGATTTCCTGCGCAGACCAATGGGGTGATTGGTCTGTGATTTACTGTAACGAATTCTGTCAACCAGCTGAGGTATAAGGGAGGCGGGGTACCCCGTGGCCATACCAAGATTGAATATTTACGTGTCCAAGAGCCAGTCGGAGCTGGCAGCACTAACTAACATCTGATTCGAAGTTTTTCGGCGGGGCGCGTTCTTTTATCCTAAAGTTCTCACCGACACTGTGTAATGCAATAACACTAGACAAGAATTTCGTTATAGTATGGTAGAAGATTGATAACTTTTATTAATTACCTGTGCTATGCCAGTGACAGAGATAGGCACACCCTGGCTAGTGTAAACAGTAGGCGATTCCACTTGCAAAGTCATTGTGTTGAGCGATATCCGTTGTACGCGTTGTATTGCTGGCCAGACAAAGGCCCGGCCTCCAGGCACTAATAGAGGTTTTGAGTAGCAGCATCCTGAATCACAAAACAATAGTACTTGAGGTAACTGCACTATCAATAATGTAACTTTGGGCCCCAGATGTAGAGCCCTTGCGCGGACGATGTTCAAGCAATGGGCAATATTGTATTTTAATATCAAAGAGTAATTTATGTTACATTAATAAACATTTTTTCAGACTCAAGGCTGGAAGGCAGATGTTATTACTTTTCTCAGGTATGTCCACTGCCAGTAGTGTAATTTTAATTGAATTAGATGATTTGTTAGACTATAAAGCACAATAGATTGACTGGATGGACATCATTCATTCCTCATAAAGGGCGGATTAGCAAAATGTCGGAAAAGGATACTTTTAAAAGTTATATAAAAAGCAAAGTAGGTATACGCTCTATAATATTCCAGATTCTCGGGGGTACTTCTCTAGTAAAAGGAAGCTATGCCCCAGCAGTGGGCACATATGGTTGTTCTAGTAATATTTCTTCTTTGTTTCGTCGAATCACAAATTGTAAACTACTACCTATTTCAAAAGAGCAGCAACCGTTACATTCCTGAATCTTCTTTGAGAATTCAATGTAGTGCATGTGCACTATAAGTTAAAAAAATCTTATCTTAACATTTCGTCACATCAAATTAAATAAAAAAAAAATGATTCTGTCCTCTATTTATGACATTGTGGCCATATGGTTTAGCAATGCACAGATTTTTTATGCACAAAGTATTAGTGCTTGACCTCAATTACACCTGATGTTAAGTGAAGATGAAGCTCGGATCGCCTCATGTCAGTAGAACATTCTATTGTCACTAAACAAACAAAATATTTCCACTTCGGTACAATTCCAGGATGAAGCAACAGACAGACAAAGAAGACACTATTAAAGTAATTGTGCCTAACCTACAAACACAGATATAAACAATATTTTATGTATGACTTTCTATAGACAATCCTCTAAGCATCATTTGTACATTCTGCCAGTATAAATGATACAACAGTCCTTGGCCTACTACTAATGGTGGGCTGCTCAGCCTGGAATACAATCTGCAAATTTATTTGCATTTATTTAGAATTACCTGTGTTTCCCATGTTCTAACTACCTTTGCTGGCTAACAATCAATTGTACTTTCTGAGATGGACGAAGAGAGAATTAAGGTATTAGGTAGATACTAACGTGGAGCAAATTGGTGCCAGTTGGACCAGGGACATTTTAATGAGACATTTTAATGCCACTTCTACCATTAAGGGCAGCGGCAGGCTGTACAAATGATCAAGCAAGTTTTCTTATCTAACTCCATATTATTTAGTAACAGTTTGTTTTTAACAATATGTTAACCATATTAGTTTAAGCAAAGCACTCGCTAACGCGACACAGCATAGCAGACATATTTAAGAAATCAAAACACTCGCGCGAATACTTCTCACATCCTGCCTAGTTCTAGAATAGTTGTATCCTATATACAAAAATTCACTGCAAGGCATGAGCCCGCTAAATGTACATAATTTTCCAATCCATCTCATTGAAAAATGTTAACATCAGTGATATGGGTCTAAAATTCTGGCCGCTAGCAATATACCATATTGTGAAAATAATTTGTGATCATAAAAAAACCAGATCTTTGGTTACAAGTAGAACAGTCACAAACATCAAAAACTAAAATTGAAGTTATTATAGGTATTATGTAGGTATTAGAAATGCGATTCGCTACTTCTTAACACAAAATATATTCAATATACCTATGTGATATTTTGCCATAAAATGTATTATATGGATTGTTGTTGATGACATTGGATTTTTTGCCATAAAATGTATTATATGACACTCTAGCAATCATATGATCGTAGCAAGTGGAAGTCTGTGGTCTCTGCCAACCCCTACATGAAACGGGTGTAACCCTATGTATGTTATTATTGGAATTGCACGATCTTATTCCACCGTCCCCTTTCCATCTTCGGACAACCAGGCGCGGGGAGGGTTTCCTTCCATATGCTGTCAACATACTGAACAACCGCACTAAGCGCTTTGCTTCATCATTTATAATGCGGACTGCTAAGGTATGGAACTCACTGCCCGCGTCGGTTTTTCCCAACACTTACAACCTTGGGATCTTCAAGTGCTAGAGTGAATAGGCATTTACACGGGTGCGCGTGATACATCTTAGGCTACATCGTCACTTTCCATCAGGTGAGATTGTAGTCAAACGCTAAACCAGTTTTTAATAATAAAAAAAAATCCTTTATTGCACACAAAATAAAATACAAAGAACATTTAACATAAATAGAAAAAGTGTACAAAGGTGGTCTTATCGCTGACAGCGATTTCTTCCAGACAACCTCAGATTATACAACCAATGTTTATCCGAAAATTATTCATGTTAATTGCAGAAAATATTGGTAACACTATATAGATAGGTACTAATTGACAAGTTACAGTAACAGCTTTTAGCTATAATTTATAAAACATTGTTCATAGAAATGTACATACAACCTTTATACAACCACAGTGAGATTCTTATTTCCCTGTCAGTAACATGTAGCATGTCTTTTCAGTCATTGTCATATTCACTTACTCGCAGGGCCTTACTCTGGCTGGAAGCTTTGAGGCTTGACTGTATGGTAAGGACTCTCTATCTGGACATTGCAGACTGAATAAGTATAGGAACCAGATTTGATTTTGCAGTACTACAATCTGGACATTAATAACAACTCCCTAGATTTAATTGTAATAATATTAGAAATAAAATACATATTTCAAGACTTACACCAATCATCTGGTCCCAAACTAGGCAAAGCTTGTACTATGCATACATATATAAACATCCATAACTTGGGAATAAATGTCCGTCCGTATATATCACACAAACCAGGAAAAACGCAAGATTCGAACCCGCAACTCTTGGTTGCACAGACAGGATCACTATCCATTGCACCAATCGGTCATATATAAAAAATAGGTGTATTCCAAACTACCCATTTGTTGTATAGAAGACTTATGAAATTGTATTTTATTAAGGATAACAAATATGTTACTAGTCTTAGATTAAGAATATGATATACCTATTGAGTAAGAAATGATAGCACTGCACTTTTTACTATGAATTTACAAACTTGGAAAACCCCTCAAAAACAATGTTTATAATAATATCATTCACATATACAAACCAACTGCAATAAAAGCTACATATCTTTATTTCTCTCTATCCTAGCTTGTCATCAAACTTGGCTAAGAACCATCTCACAAAGACAAGCTTTCGAAAAAAACCATTTTCAAATAGGTTCAGGCATGTTTTGTGAGTGACTACCTAAATAAATACCTTGGTCTGAGGATAGTAACAGTAAATTTTCAATGTGTCTGGTGAAATGGCACTCTATCTGTTAAGGTCTTAGTTGAAGCTGTCAATTAAAATAAATATTGAAAGGAAAGTGTTTAAAAAGGAAAGGGTGTTGTATTCAGCGGTTTAAAAAAATAACTTCTAACTTCATATTTGATGTTCAAACACAAGACTATCATTTCATGTCTCGTCTCTAATTATTGTAAATTACAACATTGCCCAATCAGTATGACCTTGACAGCATATTAGTTAAATACAATCCTGTACCAAGCTTTTTGTTTTTAAGTGGTAGAGAATTTTATTGTATTTGGCTGATACACTGTCAAGGTCATTTGAGGAGTGGATGAATATAAGATCACATGTCTGGAAACAGTTAGTTGTGGTTTATAGACAGAATTCTACTTATTACCCTGAGGTACATCCACTTTCAGTCACTGTTCTTTTAAAAAGTTACAAAAAGTTTATAAATATTGGGCGATGTCTCAAATGTATTCATTCCAAAAACCAAGCTAGATTATAGTAGGTAGAGACATAAAGCTATAATTTACACGTTTTCTAAAACGTTTTAGAAATAAACCAAGTGACCCTTCATCAATACCAATACGTTATCAAAATAGCAATAATTTTATATAAAAGCACAAGCTCGTTTAATATAAAATGAAAGTGCGGAGCCTTATTTAGAAATTAGCTAAATTGAACCCTTTTTACCTGACTGCCCCAAGAAGGAAGGGCAATGGTTTTCAGATGTATGTATGTAGATTTCTATGTTACCTTTTGTAGCCTAAATGACTTGACTGATTTTGAAGCCGTCTTGATCCTGAGATTATCATTGGATACATTTTATGGTAAAAAATCGGTTGGTTGGTTGGTTGGCGGGTGCAAAATACAAAAGAATGCAGTCAAGTTTTTGCTCTTTATATTGTTTTTATATATGAACATTTCCTATTTGAATGTAACTCAAGAGCAGTTATATAATTTAAAAAATTTAACTGAGGATGTTCAAGAGTTAATCACTTCAACTATTTAGGTTATGGCAATCTATACCAAATTTTTAATTTTTAAAGGGTGATCATGCTTTAAAGCTAGGGTAGCTTTAAAAATGTAAAATCTGACTATTTTAAGTGTACCCTGTGTACCTACAAAATAAAGCATTTTTTGATTTTGATTTTGATCAAGTCTTAAAAAGTAAATATATAAGTGTAAGACCTAGCCAATAACAACTGCCCGTTACCTGTAATTCAGATTTGAAATATGAGGAAACATCTATTGTATTAGGTACCTCAGCAGCAGTCTGATGTATTGCCAAATGCTGATGATGTCAACACTCCCAGTTGCAAAATTTTCATGTGAAGGACATGTTCTGGAAGGGCAGTGCGTTCACCAAACCACAAGTTTTTATTTTATAAAAGGTTATTTTAATTTTGAAAAAGGAGATGTAGTATTCTGTGGATTTGGACATTAGTCGTGCAAAGGATTATCCCATCTTTATTGATAGGAACTCGAGAAGTACCTTATGTTTGTTGTGTTGTGACAGTGTTGCTAATCTCATGAGAAAAATTTGATATCAATGGATGACTCATTTCTTATCAAGTAACAAAAGAAATACTGACATTTTACTGTAAATTGAGAGTACCGTGAGAAATCATGGTGTAAATTACCTATATATCGCAATGCCAAATAATTCGCATTTGAGAGCTAAGATTTAGGTAGTAATATTGCATTGCAGGTCAAGAATAAATTTCAAAGAAGGCACTTATTTGGCACACGGCAATCTAGATAGAAATATTATACCAACAATATCCTCCTTGAATCAAATTATAATAAGCTACTAAATTACGCAGCAGAAAGGAAAAATGTAGATTTTATCGTACTCACCCGACACCACAAGTGCTTCATTAGGTCCACATGTAACAAAACCCCAAGTCATGATTGCAATTGAAAAATAGCTAAATTTGAACTATAAATGTTTGTAAATAAAATAAAATCATGTAATATCGGAAATTATAAAATATTTGTAGCATCAAAACACAAATCGGTATAGGACCGAACCTATAGTACTCTATGGAGCGAGTTCGCTCAATCAACGAGAGGCAGTGGCAGAGTGAGAGCGCTGTGTTTCCTAGTGTTGCCGGCAGTCAAACAAGAAGTCCGAACAAAACCCAATCAGAAATTACCCCGTTTTGTGTAAAGTCATAAGCATCTTGGTTACAGGAAATGCTGGCCCAACTGATGTCACGCGGTGAGCTTACACTGACAAAACCACAGTTCTTCGTACGTTTGTATTTCGATGTTCAGTTACAGACCCTTTAGGCGTCAGGTGTTGCTAGAATCCTCATTCTCATACGCAGAGACTGCTTAACAATGATTATAATTTTTATTTCAAAAAACTGTGCATAAATAGTGCCACCGAAATATACAAGTCCTATAAACAGTGCTTCAAAAATAACGAAGTTATTGAGATATCTTTGTGAAAAGGAGCAGCGCAGACGGCAGACTTTTTGGGCGCCGGACTATTTTGTCCACCATTTGCTTTATTCCATAGAATGCCATGCATTCCATCCTCGTGGACAAAATTGTTCGATCTGGATTTTAGCCCGGCGGAAAAAAAGTCGGCCTGCGCTGGTTTTTTCTTTGGGCATTATTACAGCACAATTTTTTATAAACGTCGGCCTATGGGGCCTTTACATATTTATATTTTCTAGCAGTAGATTCCTTCAGTGACTTGATTTCTAATTCTTATTTCGGTATTGCTATTTTGAGTGACGCGCCCAATAAAAAATGATTGAGAGAAGAAGATGGTTCACATGGGCGAACGCGAGCCAAAAAAGGTTTTAGGTTGTAGGTTATAAACGCTAGATAGGACGATAACCAGCCAAAAAATAATGATTTTAACAATATTAAAGTGCAGTAGTGACTCTAAAACAAAGAATAAACACTCAAACAATGAGCAAAACCTAACAGAATCGAATGAAATCGACTTACAAAGATGATCCACACAACTCGTGTGGCTCTGATTATTTTTTATTCAATTTAGTCATCTTCAGATTTAGATCATGTGGCAATAATATACGTTTTGAATTATAAAATACAACAATTTATTTATACTTCATTTAGCCATTTGCTCCAAAATTCAATTTAGATTATGTAAGTGGCAATATATTATAGAAAACAAAACAATTGTCGAAAGTGCTTAAATTATACACTTAAATAACTACCTAACTACTACTGATAAATAAATATCTATGTGTGTTCATCTATGATTTCCAGCCTCCCGAACAAACTGGTTTCCGAAAAGGCTTTAGCACCGTAGACCACATAAACACGCTGCAGAAGATTATGCAGAAGACCGAAGAGTATAACCAGCCACTATACATCGTTCGTAGACTACGAAAAAGACCTGGGCTATGCTGCAGTCCCTCCAGCAGTGCCAAATTGATTATCGGTATAACGAGGTATTGAAGAGTTTGTACGAAAGCGCCACCATGTCAGTCCGTCTCCAGGCTCGGAACTCGAAGTCCATCCAACTGCAGCGAGGTGTAAGACAGGCGAAATGATATCCCCGAAAATGTTCATCGCTGCATTGGAAGATGCCTTCAAGCTTCTGGATTGGAAAGGAGTCGGCATCAACATCAACGGCGAGTACATCACAAACCTTTGCCGGCCGATGATCGTAATCATGGCTGAGACCCTTGAGGACTTCGGCAAAATGCTCTATGACCTCAATAGAGTCTCCCAAGGAGTGGGTGGTGGGTCCCAATGAATATGGATCGAATAAAGACCATGATGAATGTCCATATTCCCACACCTCTGAAAATAGCCCCTCGAAATTGTCAACGAGTACGTATACCTGTGACAAACAGTCCAGTTAGGTTAATCCAATTTCGAGTACGATTTCAATCGTCAAATCCAGCTCGGCTGGGCAGCGTTTGAGAAGCTATGTAACATCTTCTCGTCCCAAATACCACAGTGTCTCAAGACGAAAGTCTTTGATCAATGTGTGTTGCCAGTGATAAATAACATATGGAACTGAAACGTGGTTGCTCACTATGGGCCTCCTAAGGAGACTCAAGGTCACCCAAAGGGCAATGGCGAGAGCTATGCTCGGAGTCCCCCTGCGGGATTGAATCACAAATGGGGAGATCGGCAGAAGAACCAAAGTGACATATAGCCCGAAGAATTGGCAAATATAAGTGGCAATGGGCGGGGCACATTGTTCGTAGGACCGACGGCCGTTGGGGCGAAAAAGTTCTTGAGTGGCGACCACCCACTCTGAGTCTTCAATATTTATATGTATATAACATTCCCTCCATATCATGCCATAATCTTGTAAGTATTTTTTGGTAACGTTTCATACATTCAACAAAATGTCTACTGTCAAAATTATAGTCACCCTGTCTGTTTTTCATACAAAGTGTAATGTCGATTTGTGCCTCATTAAGTGGAGTGGTTGCAGCCAGTTTTGTTATAAACCTTAGTGACGGAAAGTCAGTTCAAGTTACTAATATGTAAGAGGCCAACGTTCATATTTTTTCGACTGATTTACTCAACAATACTCAAAATTACACCTGGCTGCCAGTCATCCTTTCACGCACAGGGGCTAAAGTTTCCAGGCTAAAATTACCCGAAATGGGGTAAAATTACCCGTACCGGCAACGTTGGTGTTTCCACTTAGAAAAATTTAATTTAAGTATTCCCAGGTTTTCTTCGTCTGAGGGTCAATCGTTGGTCAGAGCGCCAACACAATTGGTATGGATAAAAATACGCGCTGTTGCTATTCTAGCAATATACAGATCGCCGCAGTAATGTACTATTATTACCCTCCTAATAAATGAGTAGTTATAAATCAGTGTTCCCTGAATAGAAAATGTAAAACCTGCCCATAGAACCGAGTAGGAGGTAGGTATTATTCATCGGCCCAATCACCTGCCCCATGTAACGCGAAACATTTTGTTTGAAAGAAAGTGAAATTATGGAAACATGTTGATCGTGAACCGGTCTGCACTAGTAGCATGACAGGCGCGATAAACGTTCAAGAACTTCTACCATACTGCAAACTCCTCAAATTCCACCTCTTCTCATCCAACTAATAACACTCACTTTCACCCATACTGCAAACCAGACAACATCCTATAAAATCTCATTCCATAACGAAAGTCTACCAGTACAGTATCGACCTAAAATCTCCATTTTTCATTATGTTTCAACAAAATAAATCAGTTTCTTTTGGTTTCCCTTGTAAACAGGTCCCAGCCACAGCCTTCAGCTCACTTCCTGGCCTATGTTAGTAATTCAGGAAGCAGATACAGAGTAATTTAGTGTGACGTTAAATTGTTGTGTTCTACACAAAATCGAAAATATCTGAATTCTCTTTTGGCTTCCGTCGTCTACAATAAATGCAAGCTCACAAGGTTAAACAGTACAAAATATCAAGGCCGCATTCATTAGGACTAGTAGATATATACCTACCTACTCTTGAGCTTTAGTTAGCCATTTACTATAGAACAAGAAAGTCAGGAAATAAATCCTTCCAGTATATCTACATCCGGACTAGTGGTTGCCATCTGGCAACGGATTTCCGTTTATCCAAATATCGGAACTTAGAGGAAAAAAGCGGGACTGGGACGAAAAAATTGGGACGTTGAAAAAATGCATAACAATACGAGTAAATAAATATAATTTCAGAGGCTTGTACACTATTATCTAGTCCCAAACTAGGCAAAGCCTATGAATACTAGATACCTAACGGATAAACATTCACAAATATTTATATAAAGATCCATTACTGTGAAGCGCACGGCTTTGAGGAGGGCAAGATCTCTAAAAACTGGCCGGCTCGTAGGTACGCGCACTATTTACACGAACCATTTCGAGCCACTTTTTCACCCCCTCTATCTCAGTAACATATTATTTTACGCAGGTAATGTTATATTGGTATGTTAATGTTATCATTACCAATATTCCAATTTGCAAAATTGTAGCTTTAACCGTTTCTAAGATAATGACACTCAAAAAAGCAGATTTTGGGACTCACTGTCTCACTCACTCACTTTCAACTCTTTTGTAGCTCTAAATAACAGCTGAATGAGAAGTTGGCCTCTTATTTTACATTAATGTTTTTGGTGAGTTTACTCTACCAAGATTCAAACCCGTAACAGTTGGTTTTGAAGGCAGGCCAACTCCGACTCCACCAATCGGTCTTCACAATAAATAAGTTGTAATTATTTTGTTAAAAAGAATATATATACAAATAAAAGAATAGATTTGGCCATTATGAATATATATACACAGCAGCAGTATAACATTTAAATGTTTTTGCTAGAGAAACAACACAATGAGGGTCTTTTCCTCAAAAGGGGACGTTTTTTTTGTCCAGTGACAAGGTAACCTAACCTCTTATTGATTATGTTCAATCTGTGGCGTGCGTGCCCGATGACACATGTGTATGAGTTTACCCGGGGCTTTTTGGCGGGAACTCGGCGAGTGAAGTAGCATTTTTCTTTATAGTTCTTATAATTTGTGCATTCTGACTTTTGAAGCTTAATAATGGCAGAATATTGTGCAGCAAACGTTAGTGATGGTGTACAAGTGAAGGGAAGTGTAAATTAAAGTGCGTAACGGAGCTTTCGGGTTCCCACAAGAAGCCGCCAAAATCTTTTTTAAAGCATTCTGCCACTTTACTGAAGAATGACTTGACCGTGACTAGACTCTGTATACGCCAAGTATACGACGAATGACTTGTTTTGACTGAGACTGACTTACAAAATGAAGAAATAAGATAAATAAGACATGGCTGTTATGGGCTAGATCCCTTTGCCTTCTCCTAGAGGAGAAAATAAAACTAAAAAAAAAAAAAAAAAATGAGTTTACCCGGACGATTCACGTTATCGAAATATATCGGAAATGCTGCTTGTTGCAGATGTGAGCGACAGTGATAGCACGATAGTTTACTATAACGAGAGTAGTTTGCGTGCTCATATGCTCTGGGTACAGCTACCTATACATATATTTTGTAATACGAATAGGATCATGAATATAAACGTAGGCATAATATTAGTTAAATTTATGCATGGAGAACTCACCGCCGGAACTGTTCGAGGGTAACCTCGGTATCTATTTCCGACTGCGGTCGGTCAATGACATCGATCCGGAACCACAGCTGAACGATTAGATAGATGGGGTGCAACCGTTAACAATCTACTACTCGTTCATCTTCAAAAAGGAGGCTAATTTCTACTCTTGTTTGATTTTCCAGTGCTATGTATTATCTTAAAATACTGCCCCACAAATTCAACTATAGGCAAATAGGTGCGCTGAAAACACATGATTATATTAAGAACAGTCGATAAACTACTTATCCTAGGAAGCAAAGAGACGCCTCGGACTGGAAAGCGTAGGTACTTACCTAAGTAATTTATCTCATCGTCATATACCTACCTATCTATTAGACATAAATAGTTCCCGTTCAAATTGCAATAAAGACGACCCAAGCCTGAATTGTGCAACATGTAAGTGGGTCGTAAATAATAATAATTAGCGCAGTATTTCTACGAGAAATTGCTACGACTAGGTGTTATATGACGAAACTCCTATGTTCCTGTAAACTAATCTATACATAGCTACTATACGGTTGACTGGTATACAATAAACTAAAATTTATTTTATTTTATATTCCTTTTTTTTATTTTTACATTCTTATCACTTAACCCTAACGTCTGTTCATTAGTATAAGTACCTACCACCGAAATAATGAAGAACGCTGGTCGCTAATAATAACACAGGTTCCAACTTAGTATAGACCTCAGACGTCCACTTAATTTACTATAGGTACTTTATTTGTACAATAACACTGTAAAAATTAATTAAGTGTGTATTTTTTCTTTATTTATTGATTAAAACACTTATAACAAAAATAACTAATCTTTTACATTGCCATCCTACGGAGATCTCGTCGGTTTATGTGTTACATCTTGTTACATGTATTCAATGCATTATCTGACAGGGTTTATACTACAAAATAGGGCTTATATCGTTATTTTTCATAAAATGAGGCTTCAATGAATACTTAAACTTTATTATTATTTGATCTTACACGACTCAATTAAACTATTCACGCTGTCCGCGAGGGTCAACCATAAGAATGGTAACATACCTATAAGTGATTATATTTACTAATGGTGTATGGTCCTAAGCTGGAGAAATATAGGTATAGGTACCTACGTCGTCTGAACTTATAGTCGTAGACGACCGATTGATGTAGTGGATATAGTGACCCTATCTCCCAAAACAACGGTTGCGGGTTCGAATCGAAGGAAAGGTTTGTGTGTTAAGTACGAACATTTATTCCAATGTCGTGGATGTTTATATAAATACCTACTATTGCTGCTGGCGGATCCAGCAGCTTCACCTGCGTGGAATAACTTTATCGCGTAAGTTTCTTTATCCCGCGGGCACTACTCACTTTACCGGGATAAAAAATATCCTATGTGTTAATTCAGGGTAAGTTCTACCTATTTATATACCTACTAAATTTCATCCAAATTCGTTCAGCCCTTTCACCATGATTGAGCAACAAACAAAGAAATATCCAAACTTTCACATTATCTACCTATAATATTAGTTAGAAGTTAGATTGACGTTTGATTTTATGAAAATGGCGCGCAGATCGGAAAAAGTGGTGGTCGAAGACTCCAGCTTACGGCCCTTGTCGGAACCACGCAAACCTATCAGAACCACGAAATTATAGATAAAGGTGGACGTCAGGCCACATTCTCTAACTCAAGCTAAAGTGAAGCCGAAGAATTTGGGCCTTCACTATTCCCATCTCGCTCACTCAGGTACGCTCTCTCGTTCCTAGGAGTTATAAATTGCCCTAGTTACAAAGGGAGCGAGATAGGCAGACATAGTCAAGGTCAAATGTTCCATTTTTATAACTGAATTTTATAACTGAATTAGATGAGGTGCAGTGCAGCCTAACCGTTAACAATTTATTACCTACTCATTCAACTTCAAAAAGAAAGTTACCTAGCAGCCTAATTTCTAGTTTGATTTTACGTGGCTATGATTTTAAAGTTACTGCGGCATAAGTTCCACTATACATTAGGTACGTTGTAATCACAGAATAAGTTTAAAAACATCCCATACCTAATCAAGCTTAGGTCTAGACAGCAAATACACGTCTCGGACTGGGACATTGATAGCCTACCTACTGTACCGCTAGCGTTGCGAAAGGAATTACCAATTGCGAATGACTCTGGAAACTTTAGATGTTTACCATCATACCTACTTTTAAATAACATTTTGCATATGGGGCTGTTTCCCGTAAAAATACCTCTCTAATTAGTATTATTTACGACCCATTTACATGTTGCACAATTTACTTTACTCTTGCATTACGGCCTGGGGTGGAGCAGCTAAAACACACCTTCTGGATCTTGAAAGATCTCAATGGGCTGTATTAAAGGTGTGTAATAAAACATTGCTGAGACCCTGCAGCCTTCTAGAAACCACTATCCCACAAATAATAAACTCTGAGATTACAATGAATGGAGATGTATTAGAAAGGTTGATAAAATTGGAAAAATCGATGACTAAATCCTGTATTTAATCGATCACAGTACAAAACAAGATGGGTTCGTCTTCAAGCTGTAAGGTGAGGATTATAACCAACTAGGAATGTTGTTTTAGAATCAATTTCTGGATGCGGATGAAAACGGATGTTTTCACAAAAATAATTTGTATCCTTTAGATACATCACATAATTCAATAATACGCATAAGTACTTCAATGATTATCATCATCATATAAGCCACAAAACGTCTTTTAGCTACTTCAATAATACGTAAAAGAAATCATTGATTACTACAAAATTAGTTTTACGAGGGTTTATCCCGCACGGTATTTATTCCGAAAAAAAAAGTTTCAAGTCCAAATTTTCCGAAATGAATAAACCGATTCTAACGAAACTTTACAAGCATAAAGCAGCCCGCGTTTCCCCGACATAATATATACCATTCACATAGACGTACCTACCCATTAAAAATGGGAAACCGTCTCCAAAAAATATTAAGGCGTCTATATACCGATGTAAATTCGAAGACCGACCGCTCTATACCCTGGGCCGCGGAACGAAACGATATATCGCGTTTTAATTTTGCACAGCGCCATCTAGAGTCGCTAGTGGAAGCTCCGAGAACCCGAGGGACGAATCGGGAGAAAATCAGTGGTAATAATAATAGTAGTAGGATATGCAAATGTTAAGGGAAGGCTCATTCCTGCGAATTGTGATTAGACAAACTAATCGGTCTTGTACACAGGGACTGAATAACCGAAAAATAAAGGTAATAAAGGTTAACGGTATGACGTCATACCGTAAAATTCGGCTATTGGAATATTTCCATATCGATAAAAAACGATACCGAAATGAAATTTTCTGGTACCTAAACCTTTATGAAAACGGTTCCTTTGATGAATCGCCGGCGCAGCGCGCCGTGCGTCCTTGTCGGTGATTTGTGTGGGTCAGAATGGCGGGTGTATTGTTTCAGAAATGATTATGTTATATACGACAGAAAAGTACCTACAATGTACTAGTATGTACCTTTAATGAAGGTCAATGTACCTCAATGAAACGGGAGCAATTATAATAATAAAGTGAGCCGCGGTCCTGACGGTCAGAATCGCGGGTGTATGTTGAAAATGAATGTAATAGAATAGCTATGGGTATGTACTATTTACCAAACGAATGTACCTTCAATGTACCTCACGAAAATATAATCTAAATCAAATTGAATGAGTAATTAATGAGGAAATCAAGAAAACAAACTTTTGACGCCTACAATTTTTTTATAGCAATATGAATAGAGTTCTATTTTGCTCGTATTATGAATGTAAAGCCAGTCATAAGAGAAATATTTATGGGTTTGTATATGTGCTTCGATAAAGTAAAGAAACATGGATAAGACATAATCATTTACTCATCGTTTATCAAAAGTTACAAAGAAAAAACAAAAAGCGTGATTACTTTTGTCCATATCATATACAATGTGCAATTATGTTTTTACGTCTTCATGTAGTTCGATTACATAGGTTATCATAACACACCCACTTATTCTGTCTGTAGCAATGGGCCTTGTAATGACCGATTTTGTCAAAAGTATTTGATATCGGCGGTAAGAATTCAATAATCCCTATGATCTCGTATGTTTTTGATTCTAGATTTATTTCAGTGGCACTTCATCTATGCACGCACACCAAGTCACTTTGACTTATCTCAACATTTATAACATTTTGCAAGACATATGTAAATGTTCGTGCGGCGGTTAGGGGTTGTCTTAGGACGTTTAGCGCCCGTTTAGCCGCCAGCAGGTAGGTATAGAAGAAAAGAATACCAATTTGATTTGGATTTAGTGGGTTTATTGTACATTCAGCTCACTCCCCTGCACCCCTCGGCAAATCTCCCCGTACGGTCACTGGCCTGAAGGTCTTGGAGCTGCAGTGGACGTAGCCTTCGAGTCCTCTCGTAGATGACGACGAGGTGGATGCTGGATGAGCGGTTTTTGGGGGAGGGTAGATCAACCCCGAAGGTCTCCCAGGTGCAGACCTGGATGTCGACGCCGATAATTAGTCACTTCGGACCTTGATCCTGAAGAGCACAGGCAGGCATTAGTTAGTGCCCACATATATCCTCGTCCACTGCTGGTATTCACGGCTCAGCAACCATAACGAACACCACGCAGTTGACAGACACAAAATCAGAAACAGCTTACATTAAAAATAGCCAGACTATTATGGAAACTCAGCCTAGAGGGATCTTCCGTAGTTTACTTAAGAGGGTTCAGGTGGCAACCGAAGCAGTGTTCTCCCGGTAGCAAGGTCGCGGTCAAACAGAGGACGATTCGGGTTCCCCCACTCTAATTAGAAATCGTCTTAACGACGTCATCGCAACCGGACAAATTAGCGTACCGCAATACCGTGGTGAGGCCCTTTTTAAATAAAATAATAATTTGAGGGTTCCGTAGGAAACTTTTATTATAAAGATGAAGTAGTGTGTGTAACAATCTGTAAACACAAGAAAAAGAAAAGAAATATATTTAGATGACTCGATTTTCGCAGAAACCCCTACGCTAATAGAAAATTGGAGAGGCCTCGGAAGCAAGGAATTGCCTAAAAAGAAAAGACCTATTAGGGACGTTCCTCTTCTATTAAACGGTCTCAAAACTAGATCTGGTGTGGAAAAGGTAGTACTAAAGAACACATGCGCATTTGATGCTGCGGCTCAAGTAATTGCAGCGGCTTGTGCTTGATGGTTTTGCCGTGACTACAACTATTAACTAACACTGGCAATAATTTTTGTATGTTTAAAAAACCTTCCTTGATGACGAGAAAACAAAACAAGACTTGTACAGAATTCGTGCTCAAATTGCAGAACAATATTTTAAAACGAATTTTTCAAAAGGAATCACCGAAATACACTGTGAATGTAGCGTGACAAAAATATTTGATGAATTCTTGATTGATGCAATTTATAGCGCTGATATTAAAGAAAATTGTACAAACGAATCTTGTGTTTTCAATAATGTAACCAGAAAGATTGTTTTTCTGCTAATTGATATGAACAAAAAGGAAGTTTCAGAATTAAATGATTTCGCAGCATCTATGCTGGTAAGCGATAACGTAGTATTGTGTCGTCGTAATAACTGCAATGGAATACGAACATTTACATATGTCTTGCAAAATGTTATAAATTTTGAGATAAGTCAAAGTGACTTGGTGTGCATAGATGAAGTGCCACTGGAAATTAATCTAGAATCAAAAACATACACGATCATAGGGATTATTGAATTCTTACCGCCGATATCAAATACTTTTGACAAAATCGGTCATTACAAGGCCCATTGCTACAGACAAAATAAGTGGGTGTGTTATGATGACCTATGCAATCGAATTACAAGAAGCCGTAAAAACATAATTGTGCATTGTATATTATATGGACAAAAGTAATCACGCTTTTTGTTTTTTCTTTGTAACTTTTGATAAACGTTGAGTAAATGATTATGTCTTATCCATGTTTCTTTACTTTATCGAAGCATATATACAAACCCATAAATATTTCTCTTATGACTGGCTTTACATTCTTAATACGAGCAAAATAGAACTCTATTCATATTGCTATAAAAAAATTGTAGGCGTCAAAAGTTTGTTTTCTTGATTTCCTCATTAATTACTCATTCAATTTGATTTAGATTATTTTCGTGAGGTACATTGAAGGTACATTCGTTTGGTAAATAGTACATACCCATGGCTATTCTATTACATTCATTTTCAACATACACCCGCGATTCTGACCGTCAGGACCGCGGCTCACTTTATTATTATAATTGCTCCCGTTTCATTGAGGTACATTACCTTCATTAAAGGTACATACTAGTACATTGTAGGTACTTTTCTGTCGTATATAACATAATCATTTCTGAAACAATACACCCGCCATTCTGACCCACACGGTGATTTTCTAGTTTTATTTATTATTTTCGTGTTTGCACGTGTCGAGCGAGGGAGTTGTCTACTATCGTAAGTCATATTTTGGCAAAACAAGAGATAATGAGTGAGTATACCTATCCAATTTATTACAATACTATGTATTATTATAAAATATGAAAGTGTACATCTGTATTTTGTAACTCAATCTCGCAAAAACCGCTGAATATATTATAATCATTTTCGGAGATGATTAAGGTTAGGATTATATAAATTTAAACAATTACAATCTGAATGAAAATTATAATATAAAACTTCTGGACTTATTTCAAGGATACTTTTTTCCGTAATTCCCACGGGAACAGCTGTGCTATTCTGTAAGAATTCACTTCAAATCCTCAGTGAAATGAAAACTTATTATATGCATATATATTATACAACTTATCTGACCTTGTTTTCATAAAAGTACCTGTACTAATAAGCTAGGTACTTTAGTTCATTTTACTTTAGAGCACAAAAGAAAAAACAAAATAATATTACATATCAGAAAATAGAAAATTAATTTCTAAACTTTGTGCGTGTCTCTGCGCTGCGGCCGCGCCCCGCCCCGCGCCCGCGCGCCTCTCCGCGGGCCTCGCGCGCATACCCCCGCCCCGAACCCACCCGCGTTTCTCCATATTTCGGTACCGAAATCGCGAAAAGGTTAAATAACGGTATGGCCCTACCTTTATAAAACAAGGGTATCGTTATGATTTTAAAGTACCTTAACCTTATACCGTAACCGCATTCAGTCCCTGCTTGTACATGATTTTGTAAGAAGTGAGTGATCTTGTTGCTATCTCTTTTCTACACTATCTACCGCCCTATTAGAACGAAACAGAGGAAGGACATGCATTATTTTGTATTTGGTTAGCTATGTTATATAAATAAGAAAGAATCATTCTTCGTTTATTTGTTTATACATCGTCTTTAGTTTATTTGCTCTGTGAGTAGTGTTGCCAGGTGTCCCGATTTACGCGGGACGTCCCGATTTTCAGGGTCTGGGGACGCGTCCCGATTTGCACCTGATCGGGACGCTAAATGTCCCGATAAATCAATAAACTTATTAAAAACCATTATTATTACAAAAAATAAATAAATTACGCATCACATCACTATGTCGAGTGCGCCAATGCCCTCAAAATGAACGCATCACATCACTACGCTATAGGTATAGCTTCGTTCTCTCGCTCAAGAGACACGATCGCTCCGCGATGTGTGCTTCATTTTGGCTTCACTAAATCAATCGATCTTCGTTCGTCCAATCATTCGTCATTCGCCCGTTCAAATTGTTGCGGTGCGAATGTATTTTGCGATTTTAAGAACAGATAAAATATACATTTAGGAGATTCTTTGCAGGTAAGCATTAAAATCATTTAATTAAAGTTTTATTAAATGTTTAGGTAAACGCTTTTAACATTCTTTTTTTCATATTTGGTTCTTTTTAAGATTCTAATTCGCGTTTGGGAATTTTAGGTTAGGTATGATAGTGAGTTGGTTTTTGTTGATTTATTGATATGAATTTTAGAATATTACAATTAACGATTTTCAACGAAATTATATGCACTGGTTTCGTGCTTGATTAACATAATTGAGCGTATATCTGTTCGTATGTTGGTACTTAGATGTACGTATTTACGCATGTGTGTTAATGTGTTGGTGGTGTTGGTTGCTGGTATTGGATTTCTTTTATTTTCAGATTCTAAAATGAGTGATCCGGAAACTGATTCCGAAGTAAAAACCGATGCTTCGACTTCGACTCCGAAAAAGAAGAAACAAAGAAGAATGTGTTCTTTTCTTGATGTTTGGATGAAAAGTTACTCGTTTATCAAACCCACTCCAAATAATAAGTTTAGAGCACTTTGCACATTGTGCCAAAAAGAGTTTAGCATATCTCATGGTGGCAAGAATGATATAGAAAAACACCAAAAATGTAATGAACACCAAAAAAGAGAAAGAAGTGCTAGTTTATCTACATCGCTAAAAATATTTTTAAAAAGTGATCAAATGAGTACTCAAGAAGAAAAAGTGATAGCCGCTGAAGTCACAAAGACGTACCACTCGGTCAAGCATAGCTTATCATTCAATTCACTCGAATGTGATACCAAACTCGATCATACTTTGTATGGTGACTCAAAAGTTGCTGAAAAAATGACACTTGGACGAACTAAGGCCAGTGCCATTGCACATAACGTATTAGGTCCAGCATCGACTCAAGAAGCCGTCGAAATTTTGCAAAATAATACATTTTATAGTATTGCTACTGACGCCTCCAATCACGGTGCCACAAAAATGTATCCGCTGATGGTGAGATTTTACAACCCAACGACAAATTTAAAAACGTGTGTACTTGACTTTTATGGCGATGCAAATGAAACTGCATCAGCCATCCATACGAATTTAGTGACACGACTGAAAGAGCGCAATATTGATACTAAACACCTTACCAGTTACTGTGGAGATAATGCAAATGTGAACTTTGGCTGTCGTCATTCAGTTTTCCAGTTATTGCATCATGATAATGACAACATTTTATCAGTGGGATGTCCTGCACACATCTTGCACAACAGTGTAAAGTATGGTCTGGGTAAGAGTGCGTTTGATTTAGAGAATTTCATCCTGAAGCTGCATAACCATTTTTCATATTATGCAAAACGAGTTGACACTTTAAAAGACTTCTATGAGATGCACGAAGCTGAATTTGCTCCCGTCCTGCGGCATGTTAAAACAAGATGGTTGTCACTTCTCCCTGCTGTGGAACGTGCTACCAAATCTTTCGATATACTGAAAGATTATTTTATATCGTTGGGAGAAGACGAGTGTCCAACTACGCTGTGGCAATTCTTTAATTCTGACGAAACGGAACCTTGTCTAGCATTTTACCAAAATGCACTGAAAGTCTTACAGGATGCAGTAATATGTCTTGAAAATGAAATGTTGCTGTGTTTCGAAGGTCACGAAGTAATGGTTGAACTGAGTAAAAAATTGAGGCAGAGGATTGAAGACGAATTTGTGGGATTCACGTGCAGAAATTTATTTAAAAAGTTGCCTGATGATAAAGTTACGAAAATAAAGAAAGACTGTTGTGCGTGGTACAAAAATGTTCTGCATTACATAGAAACTAGGTACGAATTCAAGGATAGCAAAATGGACTTATTTAAACCATTTTCTCTCCATGACGACTCATTCACTTACGCGTCAATGGTTAACATCATCGAAAATCTAAAAATTGATACGTTCTTCGACATGGATCAACTTTATGAAGAAGTGTGTAAAGTCAAAGAAGTAGTGAAAGCGGCAGTACAAAACAAAGATTTGACGCCGCTACAAAAATGGCACAACATTTTCAAAGACAATCAAGACTTAGCAAACCTTCAAAAGTTATTTTCTTTTATGGCTTCAATACCGGTATCAAACGCGGTAACGGAAAGGGTATTTTCCCAGGCTAACTTAATTTGGTCTGAGAGGCGAAACCGTTTGACACTCGAGCATGTCAAAGCAGAAATTCAAATTAAAACTAACTTTAGCATGGCTTGTAGTGAATTTTATAACTACGTTATAAAAAACAAGGCAATCCTGAAGGCAGCAAAATCTAACGAAAAATATAATTTTAATTAAAAATAAACTAGAATAAACCACTTCAATAATTTTAATACTTATAGTACGATTTTAGTGTAATATTCTGTAATTTCTACTAGTCCTGCAAGTCTGACTATTATTATGTATGATTCAATTCAGATATAGGTACTTAAAGTAATATTAGTTGCGAAACGCAATAAATTAAACATTACCTCAAAAAAACCTTGTTTTTTTGTTTGTCCCGATCTACAACCCTAAATCCCGATTTGTTTTACCTTCTGTCCCGATATAAGAGAAATCGGACCTGGCAACACTATCTGTGAGTCACAGTATGAAAGGGATTTAGATGTACCTAGCCATAGAAAATTTCCGTGTTATTTAGAGTGGCGATATGCATCCATGTTGTAAAAAAAACTTTTTAACTTTAGTCACGTGTTGACAACACGCATAACCGGACCCCCGTAGCATGACAGGCGCGATAAACGTTTATGTCGCAGGAGATAAAATTTGTCCTGGTCATTCACTTGGGTCTAAATATACAACTATCCCACTCTCATTCCTATGTCGCGCGCGACAAACGATGTCATGCTACGCAGGCAGATCAGGCTCAAATGTGAATTTTGCGTAATATAAAATCCCAATTTGGGAGGTCCGGGTTCGATTCCCAGGCAGGCCATGCACCAATGAGTTTTTAAAATTTTTATTACTTGTGTGCATTTATCCGACTGCTCTTAGACGGTGAAAGAAAACATCGTGAGAAAACCTGCTAGCTTGAGAAATAAAAATTCTAAGGCAGGTGAAGTCTCCAACCCGCACTGGACCAGCGTGGTGGACCATACTCCTTCATATACGAAGGAAGACATATATCCTTGCGTGGGATGTTTACGGGCTGATGATGATGAGTGGCCTTGTAGTCTTTTTTCCTCTCAACTATAACTTATGCTAATTAATTATGCCTAATTACCACTTAGCGACACCGAAAACTAGCTCGTACTACTACTTATCTTTAGATTGCTGTTCCATATTTCATGTTGTATTATGTAGTACAATCTGATCAATTATTTATAAAGTATGTGGTAGCTAAACAGAACAAATAAAGTTTTCTTATTCTTATGAAGTATACGAGAAAAGTTTGGGTAATTTTGCAACATCTGGCAACATAATAAAATTACAAACTAAGAAATTTCCAATAACAATTTTGGTTAAATTCGCAAATATGACTTAAAGAATCTTTATTGCACAAAAAAATATAATTCACTTTACTACATGAGACGAAATGCTACAACTAATGTGACCGTATCTTGCAAATTATAAATAAGTATAATATCACATTGTAAGTACCTACCTAGGTAAAATATCACAAGGAGAGTGTCGTTACGCATGAAAACTGATATTATAGGCATCAGCTTCCGTTACATTTCTGGGTGTTCTTGCATCTTTTCACGCAACAAGTCGGCATTTTACAGGTAATTTTTTTTTTGATTGACCCATAAAGCCATTTAGGGTGGCATAATTTAATACCTATTGTCAATTTTATATGGTAATTGGTGTATAGGCAATGGGGTAACGCACCTGCTTATTCCGGCTGATAAATGATTATTATATACAGAAAGAGACTAATCAATCCCAAAGGCCCGCACTGGCGTCGATTCGGATGTACGCCAACTAAACTAAATTAAACTAAAACCAGTTTTGGAGTGGTGCCGTCGCATCGTACTGTTGCAGGAAGAAAGTACAGTACTACTTTAAAACTGGTTTTAGATTAGTTTAGGTTAGTTGGTGTACATCCGAATCGACACCACTGTGGCCCAATCGAGCTCATGGTGCCGATTCGGATATACAGCAACTAGATTAAACCACACTAAAATTAGGTTTAGTTAAGTCAAATGACGTTTGCTATTTGGAAAATTACAAACTTAACTAATTTGACAGGACTTGATTTATTTTAGTTTAAGCGAATTCAACTTGGTTCAAAACACATTTTTGCTATTCGGGATGACCAAAAATCGTCTAAAATAAGAAACGTCCAACGTAAATTAACTTAATTTTAGTCGATACATAATTTTGTATATGGTTATGGTATTATGGATAATACGGTTGGAAGTTTTGCAATAATATGTCAAAAGAATGACATTTTTAAATTAAGCTGGTTGGCTGGAGAGATCGTAGAGTACGAGGTTGGAGCTGTGATGGATGCAGATGAAAGGTAACTAGGTATCTACCTTGTAGATGTACCTCAGATGTCTCCTGTGCTGACTCGCCTATTTCGCCTCTCTCTTTCTCAAGGAACTGTGCCATCAATCTGGAAGCTTGCAAATGTGCAGCCTATCCTTAAGAAAGGGAGTCGTGCCGACCCTGTCAACTACAGACCTATCGCCATCACCTCCATCCTTTGCAAGGTCATGGAGAAAGTGCTTAACAGCAAGTTGTTGAGGTACCTAGAGAGCAATGATCTGCTGAGCGATCTACAATTTGGCTTCCGCCAAAGGCGATCGACTGGCGACCTCCTAGTGTATCTGACACATTGCTGGGGCGAGGCCATTGAGAAGTGTGGAGAGGCATTTGCTGTCTCTTTGGACATCTCAAAGGCTTTTGACAGGGTCTGGCATGCAAGCTTGCTCAACAAGCTCTCAGCATATGGCATCCCCGTTCGGTTCTGCAACTGGATATCTGATTTCCTGAGCGGACGGTCAATCAGGGTAGTCATTGACGGCTGCTCCTCTGACCTCATGGCTATTAATGCCGGAGTTCCTCAGGGATCTGTTCTCTCTGCGACCCTTTTCCTGCTCCACATTAATGACCTGCTTCGGCCCGGTATTGTTGGTTATGCAGATGACAGTACGGTCACAGAGAGATATATATCTAGCCAAGGAACCGACGGGACAATCAGTTCCCTGAGAGGCCTCATGTTGGAGCGGATGAACCTGACCTTAAGTCTTGTCTCTAAGTGGGGAGATGACAATCTGGTCGGATTCAACGCTTCCAAAACACAGGCATGTCTCTTCTCCACCAAACGGAGTCCACCCAACTTGACTCCGACTTTCCGAAATATAACCGTTCCTGTCTCCGATCACTTGGAGCTACTTGGCATGAAGTTGTCATCCACCCTAAACTTCGGCACATCCATTGAATCTACAGCCCAAACTGCGGCCAAAAAGCTAGGCATTCTCAACCAGGTCAAGCGATACTTCACACCTGGACAGCTTCTTACCTTATACAAAGCGCAAGTCCGATCCGGTATGGAGTATTGCTGCCACCTGTGGGATGGATCTGCTAAGTATCAGCTTGCCGCTTTAGATTCAGTGGAACGCAGAGCCAAGCGATTGATAGGCAACAAAGAGTTGGTAGAATCTCATCTAGACAGCCTTGAACACCGACGGAAAGTCGCATGCCTTTCAGTCTTCTATCGGATATATTTCGGAGAGTGTGCTGAAGTACTGCATGAGTTGATCCCGCCATCCCCGTTCTTATTAAAACTATTTGGTTCTTTTATAATAGGCCATTACTCATTATTTTAAATATGTTTTTCTACTCTTCCTTTTATAGCTGTCAGTTTGTTTGTTTACTTTTACTCTTTTATCTTACTTCTTGTCAGTTCGTTGTACCTATGAAATATATCTCAATACGCTAACCATTGTGTTCCTCATTATCAAACAGGAGGTTATGGGCATTAATCTGATATAAAGGATAAGCAATGGAAGGAGACAATGTCGCAGCACAACCACAACAGTGGACATCATCCGCACCATCTCGCGGAAACACAAGTGTGGGCATCATCTCCGCAGGCGTACCAGGTATTCAAAAGCTTGAGGGATGCAGCAATTATTCGAGCTGGAGTTTTGCAATGAAAATGTTTCTTATTGATTGTGGTCTGTGGGATTGTATAGAACGTCCGACAGAATACTCTCAAGAAGTCACCGATTTCAACAGGCGAGACAACCAAGCACGAGCTAAAATTTGCCTAAGCATATCCCACAATATTTATCCCGTCGTGATAACAACGAAAACTGCAAGGGAAACATGGAGTCAACTTCAAAAAGCCTATGCTGATAGCGGTCTTTCACGCCGCCTAGACTTATTGAAGAAGCTGTTCAGTACTAAACTGATTTCGCACCAAAATATGGAAGCCTACATAAATGATATCAGAGATACCCAACAGAAACTCTACGATATTAATGCTGCAATTGAAGACGAATTTGTTGGAGTTATAATGCTAGCTGGACTTTCCGACGAGTACAAACCACTTGTTATGGCGTTGGAACACTCAGGAGCCATCATCACAACAGACTCTGTAGCTACGCTACTGTTGAAAGAGGGTCAACGAGACGGCAGCAACAGTGTTTCAGTTTCACATGGCAGCAGCAACAGTGCTTTAGTTTCAGCAAAAATTGTGCATTGTATATATTGTAAGAAGTTAGGGCATGAAATATCAGAATGTAGAAAGCGGTTACGTAATCAAAACAAGAAAAAGAAAAATACTGTACATAATAACACATCAAATTATACCACAGATGTTACACTTTTATCATGTTTTAATTCTTCCATTTCCCATTCAGGTGCAAGCACTCCTACTGTTGACTGGCTCATTGATTCGGGCGCAACAGCACATATGTCTAACAGGAAAGAGTGGTTCCGGGATCTCACCCAAGAATCGAAGCCTGTTACAGTTGCAAACAGTGAGCAAATTCTAAGTGAAGGTAGAGGTACTGTTCATTACAAAGTTTCCGAGAATATTAATCAAATTTCAGATGTTCTTTACGTTCCTAAACTGGCTGTTAACCTTTTATCAGTCAGTAGTTTAGTTGCTAAAGGATTTGTAATTTTATTTTCTCAAAAAGGTGCAACCATTCTTGACAAAAAAGGATGTAAAGTGTCAGGTACCATCCTAGCTACAGCATCCAACTATAAGGGCATGTATAAGTTAATGTATCACAGACACAGGCTCATGTCTCTATGTGCAAGGAAACCGCACTGTTATGGCATAGACGCCTAGGGCACCTAAATGCCAAAGCCTTAAATATATTAAAAAGTAAAAATGTAGGAATAAATTATGGCGACAGACTGAATGACGTCTGTGTTCCTTGCCTACAAGGTAAGTTATCAAGGAGGCCATTTAAAAATTCTACAAATGTTTCAAACGAAAGGTTAAATATTATCTGTTCCGACCTATGCGGACCAATGAGTTCGCATACCTGGGGTGGAGCTCTCTATTTACTAACCTTCACGGATGACTTTTCGAGAAAAACTTTTGGATATCTTTTAAAAAATAAAAGCGAAGTTTTTTCGAAGTTTGTAGAATACAAACTACTTGTTGAAAATCAAACTGGTTTAAAAATCAAGATTTTCAGATCCGATTGTGGTGGCGAATATGTTAACAGCGAAATGACCAATTACTTAAAACAACACGGAATCATACATCAACTATCAATTCCGTACAATCACGAACAAAACGGTTTAGCTGAACGCGTCAATCGCACTATAATCGAGAAAGCAAGAGCAATGCTCCAAGACTCAAACTTACCAAAAGCTTGTTGGGGCGAAGCTGTGAACACAGCAATTTATTTAAAAAATCATTCGCCTACACAGGCATTAGCCAACAAAATTCCCGAAGAAGTTTGGACGAAAAAAAAGGTAAACCTATCACATTTGAGAGTATTTGGCTGTGAAGCGCATGTGTTAATTCCAAAGGAATTACGCACAAAGCTTGAGCCAAAAACACAAACCTGCATCTTCGTAGGATATTCCTCTCAAAGCAAAGGTTATCGCCTTATAAATCCCAAGAATACGAGGAAAATAATAATCGCAAGGGATGTTGTCTTCATTGAAGATAAGCCAACGTCTTCAAATGAACCTGCTACATCCAACATTCCAAGTCAACCGGTCGATATACCAGAGGTGTTAGAAATCCACCTACCATCAACATCATCATCTTTACCACCAGAGGAAACGACTCCTGACAATCCGGTAACAACAAACAATGATGAAAATGTGACTGAAAGTGAGAGAACATATCCACAAAGAGAGCGCCGGCCACCAATACGATACCCGGAAGATGCTCTCTACATGGTTTCAAATGACTACTAACCTGATTCTTATAAAGAAGCCGTTGAAGATTCAAACAAAGAAAAATGGTTAGAAGCTATGAAAGCTGAATATAACTCTCTTATAAAAAATGGAACGTGGACACTGGTAGATAAACCTAATGACAGAAAAGTGATTAAATGCAAATGGGTGTACAGAATTAAGAAAAACACGGATGGCGAAATTGTAAAATATAAAGCAAGACTTGTAGCAAAAGGTTTCACGCAAGTCTGTGGCGTAGATTATAGTGAAACTTTCTCTCCAGTCGCTAGATTGTCATCAATCCGTCTTGTAATAGCATTTGCAGCCAAACTCAACTTACAACTCGACCATTTAGATGTCGAAACTGCCTTTCTCAATGGTGACTTAGAGGAGACGATTTATATGCAACAGCCTGAAGGCTTTACCACTGAAGTAAACAAGGTGTGTATGCTCAAAAAATCGCTCTATGGGTTAAAACAAGCGCCTCGGCAGTGGAATAAGAAGGTTTGCGAAGCTATGGCAACTCTTTCTCTCAAACAAGCTGAAACCGAGCACTGCATCTATTACTATAACAAAGATAAACTAGTACTTGTAGTTTGTGTATTCGTCGATGACTTCTTTATCATGAGTAACGATAAAGAATTAAAAGAGAACTTCAAAAATAAATTGAAGAAACTATTTGTTGTCAAAGACCTCGGTATCTTGAAAGATTGTTTAGGAATCAGAGTTACACAACAAGATAATTGCATCACGTTAGACCAAACGAACTATATTCAAAAACTTATAGAAAAGTTCGGCATGGTAGATGCCATCCCAATTTCAACTCCACTAGAAACTGGAACCAGACTTGTGTTACCAGAAAAAGAAGAAGAACGCATCGATCTGCCATACCAGCAGCTTATTGGGTCTTTAATGTATATTTCCATTGGCACAAGACCTGATATTTCCCATGCAATCTCTCTTTTAAGCCAATTTAACACACATTACGGGGAGGTACACTGGAAAGCTGCCAAAAGAGTTCTCAGGTATCTTAAGGCAACGAAACACCTGAAAATCAAGTATTTCAAAACAGACGATGACGTGACAGGATATGCTGACGCTGACTACGGAAGCAACTTAATTGACAGACGGTCATTTACTGGCTATGTATTTAAACTGTCAGGAGCACCCATATCATGGGAAGCAAGAAAACAAAAGACAGTTGCACTTTCTACTACGGAAGCGGAGTATATGTCACTCAGTGAAGCTTGTAAAGAAGCGATTCATCTCAGAACTTTAGTGAAGGAAGTCTTTAACATAGACACGCCAGTCAAGGTCTACTGTGACAACCAAAGTGCAATAAAACTCACCAAAAACAGCAGTTATCACTCACGCACTAAGCACATAGACATAAGACACCACTTCATCAGAGACTCCTTATTACAAAAACAATTTTGTCTGGAATATCTGCCAACAAAAAATATGACAGCCGATATTTTAACGAAACCGCTCTCAAAATTAAAGCACACTAAGTGCATACAATTGTTAGGTTTAGTTTAAGTTGGTTAAGTTCTAGATTCGGATTGTTTTATGTATATACTTTGTAAATATCACACTTAGTTATACAGGATGTCTATACCAAATTATACAAGGTGTCTATACCAAGTTATACAAGGTGTCAATACCAAGTTATACAAGGTGTCAACACCAAGTTATACAGGGTGTTCAAACTTTACTGTGCAGTATGTTCATATTAATGTTTCACGAATCCTATTACGGGGAGGTATTAAAACTATTTGGTTCTTTTATAATAGGCCATTACACATTATTTTAAATATGTTTTTCTACTCTTCCTTTTATAGCTGTCAGTTTGTTTGTTTACTTTTACTCTTTTATCTTACTTCTTGTCAGTTCGTTGTACCTATGAAATATATCTCAATACGCTAACCATTGTGTTCCTCATTATCAAACAGGAGTTCTTACATCGAAATTCAAGACGTACCGCAGGATATCACCCGCACTTAGTTGACGTGCCATTTATAAGGACCAAGCGTTTTAGGTCTTCGTTTCTCATGCGCACGGCTAAGGAGTGGAACGCATTGCCCCCGTCTGTGTTTCCAATCGCATATAACCCGCAGCTCTTTAAAGTCAGGTTAAATAGGCATCTTCTGGGAAAGCTCGTTCCATCGTAGACCTTATCTCGACATTAGTCCAGATTAAGGTCAAGAGCGAAAAAAAAAAAAAAGATAAAAGTTTTATTTATTGATTGCGGCTCGCCTATTTAAGTAAGTAGTTACTTACCTACCTACATAAAACCTTCTCTGTTCGTTCCTATTTCAAATGTTGATTGTGATAGGAAATTGTCAAAAATAAAAACCGACAAGCGGAATCGTTTAATAACACCAACTGTGAATGGAGTTCTTTTGGCAGATCAGGCTGTAAAAAAATCTAAGTTTCTCAAAATATGTTGTCAAAAGTGACTACCACACTTAACGTCTTAAACCTTCCCAAATTTATAAAGATTGAGATGACCTTAAGTTGACGCTTGAGAAGCTGTTGCATAATAAACCAATATAAAAAAAATTGTATTGAGACTGAGACGCGATCTTAATCTCAATATCGAATTATTAATATGCCCCATGAAGAGAAAATCCGATGTAAATGTTAAAACAAACAAATAAAAAAAATGAAGTGGCGCTATGGCATTTTCAAATTTCCCGTCTGTCTGGCTACACTGTATTCAATTTAGTTAACTTATCCTCTGTCTAAACAATAGCACATGCACTTGATTAAGCTAATTTTAGTCGAAGTTTGGTTAAGTTTGGTTGTACATCCGAATCGACACCAATATCGTCTTGTTTTTAATTATTTTATAGGATTACTATTTTTATTTAGACAAGTTTTTAGAAGTATGTATGGACGGTTCTGGGGGCCAAAGATATACCTTAAAACACTGGAACACGTACCAAACATAACATACGTATCACACTGGATTGTGGTTAAAATTGTAAGGATGCGTTTACATGTGTGACTAGTAAAATAATTATATAATGTTTTTGCACTCACAAAACACATTTTAACCCGCTTTTGTGTTAGTCAGGTATACAATACAAATGAGTTAAATGTGTTTTATAGTTTAAAGTAAAAAAAATATATTAAAAATGCCATTAAATCTATTCACGTGGTTTATATCTGTATCCTTAATTAATTACCGCACAACCTCCCTATTTTAAATGTATTGTCCTTATACCCAGAGGTTGCTTATAAGAGATCGCTTTTAGTGTCGCGTAAGGTTCACTTTTTACGGTCTACTCTTATCAACTTTCTGTAACTGTATTTTCTTTTTCTGTTGTGCAATAAAGTGTGTTTGTATTGATTTGCATTGTATTATGTAATAAACATTATATTATATACAGAAAGTGACGAATCAATCAAGCTAATTTCCTCTTCTTTATGTTTTTAATAGATTATGTAGACCGTAATCGGCTTTTATAATTTTTATTACTACTCGTACCTAACTTTATTTATACATTTTTTTTATAAATATAGTAGTAGTATAATATAGTAGTACTAACGTACAATGGTTCAATCGGCTGAAACGATGTAAGATGGATGAATGAATGAATGATTTATTTATTTACCAGAGTAAGGGTTTAAACAAAGATATCAATAACAGTTCCGTGCCGTCATACTCTACCACTCTACCATAGTCTGAAGTGTAAACCATGATAATAATCCTAAATAATAATAAATAATATATCATGCATGTCACAGAGATCATAAAATTAGACGATTTATCATTATCACATATCGTTGATCAAAGTCAAAAATGCTTTATTTTATAGGAACACCACACAGGGTACACTTAAAATAGTCAGATTTTAAATTTTTTTAATCTACTGCTTCTTCAAAAGCCAATTTTTCCCTGAGAAAAACAAGCAAAAAACTCGAGGGGTTGCTCTTTTAAAAACAGGTTTTTATTTTACAAAAAGACAATATTTCATTATTATTTTGTGAAGTACTCTGGCATGCGAACGAGCAGGTTATGTCCAGAGATGACTATAATGTAAATAGTCTGATATTTTATAATATGTTTTCTTAATAAGTTTCAGTTTTATAGTATCTTTATGATGATGGACAAAACATTATTTTATTTCTTTTTTGTCATTTGTGATTCTAAATACTTCGGTTTTCTCGTGTTACGATTCGGTGGAAGTAGATATCTAGGGTGTATTCCATTTCTGTTATTTATACTTGGCGGATAAAATTTTTTTCTGAGCTATGGGTAAACCAACATCGTGTGGCCGCATCCGTATTCTAAGTTGTGAGCGTGACTGTGCGGTCGGGTGTAGCGCGACTCGCGCGAGTAGGTGGAGGTTGATCTCTCCGGCACCATTGCGATGCACATCCGGGGCGGTCGATACGGGCGGCGACTTGCGCGGTATCGCGGCGTCCCTCTCTACCCCTCACGTCTTGATGTCCCCTCAACGACGACGACGCCAACGACTCACATCGATTCACGCGCTTCGTAATTATTAAGCACTTGTTGCGAAAATTTACCATTTTACTAGCTTCCGCGCACGGCTCCACCCGCGTGTAATTAGATCATAGTCCCATGAAAAATACCTGCTTGTTTGGGGATCAAAAACAATTGTATGATAATAATGCAGGATGTAGTCTTTCTTTCTAATGGAGATTAATTTTCCCGTTACACTACTAAGGCCACTGTAATAGTGTCATAGAAAATTCTTTTTTAGCCGTGGCACTACCAGTAGTGTCATGGGAAAGTAAAATTTACCATGACACTACTGATAGTGCCAAGCAGTAGTGCCTAAGGAAAAAAAAGGATACATACGAGTATTTGAAACATCCGATATCTGTTCTTCTGGATCAAAATTCATACAGAAAGACAAAACTTCTAAATACTGATAAGTTGGTTAGGTACACTAACCTATTTATATTTCAGGTATCAGCGAATAACATGATTATTCCACCCCTATTGTTAATTTTGAAGGCACATCTGTCTAATATATTCATTACAACCTATAATTTAATTAGTTTCGGATAAACTCTATTTCTCTCGTGGTTGCTGACTTCCCCATAATAAGTAAGCAACCATGAGCCAGTTCTTCGAAAGAACCACATTTCTGATTTTACCTGCGTAAGAATCTACCTACCTAAAAAGACTTTAATGTTTTTGTAACCATTTATACTTACTATTAGTTTTTTTTGTATTCACGATTAGAACACTAGTCACACAAGTAGGTACTAAATTACTACCAGAGCTGTCTTCTTTCTGAAATAAAAGTGGAATACACACAGTGGAATTCAGATATTTTGAGAATGTCAAAAAACTGTACTGCAACAGTGCCAAATAGCACCCAATGGAAGAAAATTGTGCCACTGTAGTTTAAGAGTTATTCAATATTTTAAGTGAGCATTCTGGCTTCACGTGTTGCTGGAATCCTCGTTGTCATAGGTATGCTTAGTGTGCTTCACCTATAATTATAATTTATATCCCAAAAAACTGTGCATAAATAGTGCCACTGATATATAACAAGTCCCATAAATAGTTCCTCAAAAATTCAACATCATGGGCTCAAGCAGTTCTTTCTGTGAAATACGGAGGTTTGGGCGTTCGTGCTATTTCTGATTGGTCACTCCCAGGTTTTCTTTCCTCCATCCATAGCACGACTATGATCATTTGCAGGATTCTTAATGTTTCTAACCCTGCTGATTTGCAAGTGTCGGGCTGCATGGCGGTGGAGTCAGCTTGGTGTGTTGCAAATCCAAATGCCAGCGTGCCAATAGAAAAAGATCGGCAGAGTGCTTGTGGTCAAAGCGTGCGAAAACCATCATTGCGTTTGCGGTCAGCTGGTGGACGACCTTGGAGGTCATGGGCTTTCGTGTACCAGAAGTGCAGGTCGTCTTTACAGACACTTCTCATTGAACGATTACCGTCCGTCCGATTATCCGCCGGACGCTTACTTCTGCGTCAGTGCCGTCGACACTCGAACCATCTGGCATGTCGGCATCTGATGGCAAGAGACCTGACGGATGCACTCTGGTTCCCTAGCGACTTGGCCGCACACTGGCCTGGGATGCCACTTGTGTAGATACTTTGGCCCCATCTTATGTACAGATCTCAGCCCGCATGGCCGGTGCCGCCGCCGACCTCGCCCAGACAGAAAAGTGCCGCAAATACGCGTTTTTAACTACTATACGAGTTTGCGGCACTTGCCTTCGTAACAATGGGCCAGTTGTCGTCCAACACCTAAAATTTCATAAAAGAGATGTCGGACTTGCTAATCCAAGCGTCAGGTGACCCCAGGGCGGGCGGGCGCCTTCTTAACACAAAGACTAAGCCTGGCGTTGCAGTGGGGCAACGCGGCTAGTGCTGGGGACAATGCCGCAGGTAGAAGAGCTCGAGGCGATAACTTTTTATAGTTATGTAAATATAATAATTTTATTTCATTATTAATAAGAAGATTTTGTTTAATTCTCTGTGAATAAATAAATATCCTCAAAAACGACGAAGTTATTTAGATGTCTTTGTGAAAAGGGGCATCGCAGACGACGGACTTTATGTCAGCTGCAATTTTTCATTGTCAGTATGTGTTGTTGCATAGAACACCATACACTCCATCCTCGCGGACAAAATTGTACGATTTGAATTTTTATGTCCAGCATACGTTATCTGCGCTGCCCCTTTTCACAAAGACATCTAAATAAGTTAGTTGTTTTTGAAGAACTATTTATGGGTCTTGCATATTTCGGTGGCACTATGTATGCACAGTTTTTTGTGATATAAATTATAAACATTGTAAAACAATATCTGTGTATGAGAATGAGGATTCCAGCAAAACATGAACTACAGTGGCACATTTATTTCTATTTCACTACTTCAGGACAGTTTTTTGAAATTGTCAAAATAACTGAATTGCACTTTGTGTATTGGACGCACGTCGTTTGTTTAATGCGTTATGAGCGGCGTGAAACAAATTACAAAAGTTTAAAAGCTAGGAATGCTTTTAAAAAAGTTTTACCTCCTCAAGCCAATTATCTAGCCGCGGCACAAGCACAAAATTTCCGCAAATAATCCGCTTGACCGTCTCCGAACCGCTTTAGACTTCGTGGTATTCTTTAATTAACACGACACATGTTTTTAGAGAAATTTGATCCTTATCAATCCTATCGAGTAATGCTATATAACATTCTGTATTTTTATATAGAACCAATTTGTAATTTGGTATCTTAGACTCGTATTTTAATCATTTGGAGTTGAACACTCTAAAACTTCTACTGTGGGTATCAAATAAAAACAAAAGCTTCAGTGGAATTCAAATAAAAAACGAAATTAGTTTACGATCATATTATTATCTACCCTATTATTTCTAGCTGCCTATAGCTATAATGAACAAAATGGATTCTTAAGGGGACGTTCAACACCACCAACCTTAAACAATTTATAAACTTCTCCCTATCTGAAATGGAAAAAGGAAAGCAGGCTGATAGGATCTACATAGGTTTCGAGGACGCTTTCGATCCAGTGGGTCATATCATCTTGCTTCAGACATTTTAACGGACTAGGAATACACGAAGACCTCTTTCGCTGGGTAGAATCGTATCGTAGCAATGGGTCACAAGTGGTCGTTGTCTGTGGCTTCAGATGTGATTATTGATATTCCATCAGGCGTTCCACAGGGTTCGCATCTCGGTCCTCTTTTGTTACTGTGCTTTTTTATACGACAGGTGTGGAGAGAGGGGAGGGCGGGCTTTGTTCAGTGGGATAGTATGGGCTCCTAATGAATGACAATAATATTTATACGACATTTATGTTTGTTTTTTTGGACTCCAATTACTTATTCGCGAAGGACAAGAAGATTATTCTCGAAATTGGTAACGTTGGTTCGTTGGTAGATAATGCTGACAACAATTTATTCCTCATCACTTTGTCATAGGCCTTTTCAAAATCCACGAAAGCGCAATAGACTTTTTGGTCTTTTGCCAAGAATTTTTCGGCTATGCTTCGCAAGGAAAATACCTGATTCATATCATACATCCCATTCCTCTTCTAAATCCTGCTTGCGTCTCACATCTTTTCATCCGTCTCTGCCGTTACCCTTTCAATTAACACTTTCGTATAAAATTTGCCGACAATGCTGAGAAGCCTGATTCCTCTGTAATTTTTACAGAGTTGCTGTGACTCTTTCCCTTTGATCCCTTAACGATGACGGCCTTGCACTAGTCACATGGAACTTGGCCGCTTCTCCAGCATAAATTAAAAGGCGGTACAACTGACTTACTAAAATACCCTGTCCAGCCTTCAACATCTCAACTGAAACTCTGTCATACCTTACAGCCTTACCTGACTTCATACCTTTCAACGGTTTCACAATCTCATCCATGCTTATTTCGTCAAACAATTCGACATTTACATGTGAGGCGCGTGCAGGCGTTTCTACCTGCATCTCCTTTCTTTCGAAAAAACTTTCAAAGTATTCCTTCCATCTCTTCAATATGTGTGTTCCACTTTCAATATACTTCCATCCTAGCCTCTGATTTTAATCAGCTCAGAGGTTCTCATTTTACCTCTGGCGGTTCATATATATTTCCAAAACAGTGTAAGATTTGTTCGGAAATCTTCAGTGAGCATGCAGTCAAGCTAATCTTTACGTTCTTCTTTCTTCTGTTCAAAACATTTTTGTCTTTTGACAGACGTCCTATTAAATTTTGAGTTATTTGGTTCCGATAAAATTATAAATAAATAACTGTCCTACTTGCGACGATTCTGTATGACATGGCTGAAATTTTGCTGATTTGTTCATTGATGTGAAATGGTTTGGCAATATAATTAATACGATTTAGGTACCATACGTATACCTAAAAAATAAACTAAAGTATAGGAAAAATTCAAGTAATAATATTAGGTCATTACCTATGAAATTGGCGATTTGTATGACTAATGAATGATACAAACATTTTTGAAATTCTTTTGGGAACGGCAAATCCAAATTCAGCTAAACTTTGTGTGTATTATCGGGTAACATTACGTTATGTATAGGCAGTGTTAAATTTTAAAAGTAACCAACCGCTTTATAAAAGTTTCAGCGTATCTAAGAAATAATATGGGAAGCACATGAAAAGAGCAGTGTTCAAGTTTTTTTATTATGTGATTTAGCCCAGACATTAAAAAATATTTCATGTGAACCTTGAACATATATTCCATTTTTCAAATAAAAAACAAATTTGGAAATAGCTATAGAATTGTAGGATAAATAGGTACATTATGATTAACGAAGAAAAAATCTCCAATTTCATAGGTAAAGACTATTAGAAGTTAAAGAAAAAGTTGTCATTCTTTACATAGCAGAACAAACCAACAAATTACGGCAGTGGACATAGAAAATAACTGATTGAGAGACAGGTATGGACAAATTTAAATTTCATTGAAGTTTTAATAATAAATGCTTCAAACTTTTAAAATTATACGTACAAATGCCATAATCACCTTAAGATATTCTGCGACATACCAATTTATAGTTTTAAAGTTCATAAATGCCTACATTGTCATTATTTATTCGAAACTCTTGTGACAAGACTTAAAGGGAGACAATATTCTTTAGTTTTGTTTAAATAAACATGGAAGTCTAGAAACTTTGCAATAGATCTAGATTTCAACTCTTTTTTAGGTCTAAATGGCAACCGAATGAGAAGTTGGCCTCTTTTTTTACAGTAATGTTTTTGCTGGGATTGTTTTTACAGTAACCATTTAAATACCAAAAGGAATTTATAAACAGATTCTTATGCTAATAATCTTAACTTATTCAAAATGACACCGGCGATTTTGAATACAAGCGTTCAATGCGCGCGGTCAGTCGCCTATAACGAGCTTCATACCAATATCGGCGGCTGTTTTGATCAAGGATACCTTGAGTGATTCCATATGAGTATGAGGTTTTGATCAGGCCTTTTCTTCCAAGTGCTGACATATTTTATAATCCAACGGATTTAAGGCTGGTCTGGATTTATTTTTATGCTCAACGGGTTAGCACTTGACCTCAATTACGCCTGATGTTAAGTGAAGATAAGGCCGAAGGTGGAAGCGTACTGACCCGGAAACCCCCATGTTGTTTCGGGGACTGACTATCTCATCTCTGACAACCGGACCAAAACAATGCTATTAACATTGCTGTTTGCCGGCAGACTTAGATAAGATGGTGGTAGCTAGTCCGGCGGACATTTAAAATGTACCACCAACTAAACCGAGTTCTAATCAACATACCTATTACCTATAAATCGCGCCTTCCGTATTGTAGACCCTTGTTTACATTGAGCCACGGAGGCGGTCAAAAAAGGCGGATAAAGTGACATTCACGCGCCGCCAGACAGTTTGAGTGCGTTTCGTTCTAGGAGCAGACACTGAATCTTGCTGGAATACCCAGTGTTTGTTATTGAACATGGTATTAGAAAGAACTTCCACAAGGTTTGCGAGGACCGTATTTTGATTTTCTAACTTTTTACGCTTTTCTCACAAAAATGTAATAAAAAAGTAAAACGTCTTTCGTAAGTTCAAGATACTCGTATTTTGATTTATCAGGTTATGGGCAAACTTTAAATAAATTTCATCTTCACTTAACATCAGGTATGATTGAGGTCAAGTACCAACACGTTATGCATAAAAAAGAAATTACGTTACAATGACCAGCCCCAGTTACTGCCCGTTCTAATGGAGAGTTAAATTTCGGTAATTGGAAATTTTGATAGGAAACGAGGAGAGAGGAGGAGGATAAACAAAAGACAGTGAGGGTAGAAAAACTACCGCGGAACAAGACCCTTATGGGCCGTATTAATGAATCGATCTTGAAGGCCGATTTCAGTCTCTTTAAAAATTTTTTGATACTGTTTTAATATGCTACAGATTCTCAAGCGTCAATTTAAGATCATCTCAATCGGGAAAACGGTTTATTAATACGGGCCTAAGACATTAAGATCATTGATCGTACAGTGCTTTAGTGAAAAATATAGCGGTATAGTAAAGGATGCAAGTATCGCTGTAGAAATAATGACTCTACTAGAATAAAACGGACAAGCGTCGTGAATAAGCTTCATAAGCGTCAGCTTTGACGACCGATGGGTGTAGTGGATAGTGACCCTGTAAGCGAAACCAACGGTTGCGGTTTCGAATCCCGCAACGGGTAAATGTTTGTGTGATGAATATGAACATTTATTCCTGAGTCATGGATGTTTATATAAAAATTTATGTACGTTTATCCGTTATCTAGTTTCCATAGTACAAGCTTTGCTTAGTTTGGGACTAGATGATTGGTGTAAGTGTCCGAAATATTTATTTATTATTATTATTTATTTAAAAAAACAACTTCTGTGCCTAAAATGTAAACCAGGCGATAGCTTAGAACAGGACCATTTTTGGAATTTGATGCTATTATCTATAATTTAGAAAGTATTGGTACTTAGTAGTAGTAAGTCCCCAATCCCGCATTGGGCCAGCCTGGTGGACTATGGCCCATACTCACTCATTATAGGAGGGATGATGATGATAGTGAAGTATAAATATATAACCCAACATTAGTTATAGTATAAGATCCGGCCATAGAAATATATACCCTCATCTGTTATTCGACTATAACAAAATTATTATGTTAGTTAATGAATATATTAATACATTGAAAATGGGTTGCCTAGCTAAATCGCGGGCCAAACGGTTAATTAATGTAAATCCAAATTAATTGTTTTTCAATTAACTTCCCCGATTTGTTATTTATAAAAATCGACCATTATCTGAAAGAACATAACATAAGGAACTGGAAAAATATAAGTTGCCTACTTTCCCTTCAGCCTAACTATGGAGTTGTCATGTATAAACATGCGAGCAAGCGTTATTAATATACCCTCATCAGTTATTTAATTGATTTTTTTTTTAAATTAAACGTTATTTTATTCTCTTTCTAACAGTATAAGGTTGCCTCAGTAAAAGTTTGTCACATGCACGGTTGCTGTGATTTTAGATGCGTCGTACAAGCGAGCTACATTGAATAAATATTGGATTTAAGTCAGATTAAATATTAAAAATGGTATCAAATACTTTTCACTCACATATTTATTTAATAACAATACATAATTATAATTACATAAAAATTAGAAAATTTTTTTGTTTACATATTTTGATTCATGAATAGCAAAAATATTTTTTAATATCTATTAAAAAATTATATAAAAATTTTCCAATAAAATATTTTTTTAAAAACTTATTCTGCTTCTGATTCGTCAGAAGTACTGATATCAAAATCGAATTCTTCATCGTTATCTTCTTTTGATTCGGTGACTATATCCTCCACTTGTAAGGGCGTTGGGTCCCCTTCAAACCACGTTGGCTTCAAGTAGCCATCCAAAAACCAACCACAATCTTCAGGACTTAGATTGACACAACGTGCATTTGTTGCATGAAGCCACATTGAATTGACGTAAATTGTGCACTAAACAATTCATTCTTTTTTTTCCATTTAATTTCTTGTATCGATTTAAAACCTTTCGTGGCCAACTCATGACTATTTAGTTCTGTAGTGTTGTATTACAAGCAACAATGGTGTCGATTCGGATGTACACCAACGAAACTAAAACCAGTTTTGGCGTGGTGCCGTCGCATCGTACTATTCCAGGGAGAAAGAGACAGTACTACTTTAAAACTAGTTTTAGTTTAGTCGGTGTACATCCGAATCGACACCAATGCGTGGTTTATTCTACCTCGAATTAAATAATCTCTCAAACTTTCGTAACGAAATGAATTGAATCAACTCAAACCCACCTTCGTGCAAATAGAGATAAGATGACCCTATCAGTTTGAGCTTCACTATGTTGAAAGGTGAATCGGAGGCATCAAGAGAGTGCATTACATCTTCCTGCTGCCTTTTTAGAGAAAATATTCAGGTCATCTGACATGAGTAAAGGACGAGAGTGACTAACAAATGCATATAGTGAACCAATATTGTTACTAAATACTAAAAGAAATAATTTGGTCATAATATTTTATTACACTAAACCTGTAGCGACTTGGAGAAAGAAAAATTTTTATATAATTTTTTAATAGATATTAAAAAATATTTTTGCTATTCATGAATCAAAATATGTAAACAAAAAAATTTTCTAATTTTTATGTAATTATAATTATGTATTGTTATTAAATAAATATGTGAGTGAAAAGTATTTGATACCATTTTTAATATTTAATCTGACTTAAATCCAGTATTTATTCAATGTAGCTCGCTTGTACGACGCATCTAAAATCACAGCAACCGTGCATGTGACAAACTTTTACTGAGGCAACCTTATACTGTTAGAAAGAGAATAAAATAACGTTTAATTAAAAAAAAAATCAATTAAATAACTGATGAGGGTATATTAATAACGCTTGCTCGCATGTTTATACATGACAACTCCATAGTTAGGCTGAAGGGAAAGTAGGCAACCTATATTTTTCCAGTTCCTTATGTTATGTTCTTTCAGATAATGGTCGATTTTTATAAATAACAAATCGTGGAAGTTAATTGAAAAACAATTAATTTGGATTTACATTAATTAACCGTTTGGCCCGCGATTTAGCTAGGCAACCCATTTTCAATGTATTAATATATTCATTAACTAACATAATAATTTTGTTATAGTCGAATAACAGATGAGGGTATATATTTCTATGGCCGGATCTTATACTATTACGGCTAGGTGGTAGTGCACTACACATGCCATATTACTTTTTCGATGCTGATCTTTATTTATAGTATTTAGGTCGAACCTTATAAGTATTTAGATAGGGCAGGTATCGAAGGTGCATTCGACTAGTTTTTACTGCCATCACATCGCATATTCTTTGGAAGTTGCGTTTGTTGCCGATGTTTAGTAGTCGAGGAGCGCGCACGCGGGCGGAGCTGGCAAGCGCGTTTCTTTTTGTCCCCCACGGATTCCATTGCCCCATGTCCAACCTGTAAGTCCGGCAGTTTGCCGTGCGTTGACCGCGCGGCTTTGCCACGAAGCGCAAAGCTGTTCAACAGCTACTACCTATGTTGGATGTTTTAGAACATTAAAAATAAAATGTTATGTAGGCTTCTGTTTAATTATATTTTGGAGACAGGATGGAGTCTTATGTAGAGAGACATACGTCAATTCGTAAATTTTGCGTCATGTTCAACCGTCGATCAAAAACGATGGGTATGATGTGTTTGGCGACGTAGTGTTTGTGTTTGTATGTGTTTTTTTTGGTTTTTTTTTATATAGGTATTATAACGAAACGTGGGGTCCTTGTTTGATGAAAATTGGTTAGTTGTTTGGTGTAGTTATTTGGATGATATCATAGTACTTCAGGGGTTTTCTAAATATGTTTTCTACATCCCCATATTTCACGCGTAATTCTCGTCTCACAAAATCAAGCTAATATTATAAGTGCGTAAGTTTGGATATTTGTTTGTTTGTTACTCCATCATGGCAAACCGAATGAATTTTGATGAAATTTGATAGGTACACAAGTGCAAGGTGGTCTGGAATAAGATATAGGGTACCTTTATCTCGATAGAGTAGTTCCCACGGGATAATCAAATGAACTAATGTTATAAATGCAAAAGTATAGATGTTAGTTTATTGCTCAAGCAGGGTCAAGCGATCCAACTAATTTAAATGAAATTTGGTAATACATATCTGGGATATGCCTTGGAATAAGACATCTGGGATACTTTCATCTCGATACAGTAAATAGTTCCGACGGCATAAACAAGTTAAATTAAATTTATACTAAATGAAATTAATGTCATCGATTACTTATCCATACGTTTATAATGTATTCCACAAATCTGTATCATTTTATATTTACCCATAATACAAACCTATATAGTAGCTTAAAATGAAACTAGATGGCGCTATGTGTAGGTATGTGTAAGGATTAACAAACTAATTATGAACTGAACTCACTATTTTATAAATATAGAGAATAAGAAATATAATGGTAGTAAGCCTACTACTACTATATAATTTAATAAATTTCTAAAATAAATAACCCTCTAGATATGGATAGAGAATAACGATTATTTTATAGAACTGCTTATGATATGGATAACTGGAATAGACAATCATGTAAAACAGTCCTGTATTATATTAGCTGCCAAATATACATTCTTATAAAATAAATATATGTGGCATAACGAAGTTTAAAAAACACAGAAATATACTTAGATATGGTCACCGAAAAAATCTTTTTTTTATGCATAACGGGTTGGTACTTCACCTCAATCACACCTGATGTTAAGTGAAGATGAGGTCGAAGGTGGAAACGTACTGATCCGGAAACTCCAACACGTTTGGGGGACTGGCTAACTTATGTCTGACAACCGGAACACAACAATGCTATTAACATTGCTGCTCGCCAAGCAAGATGATGGTAACTAGCTAGGCGGACATTTAAAATGCCCTACCGCCAACCAAATCTCTAGTAGATATAACGAGTAATAAGTAGATATCTACGTTGTTTGTTATTGTCTGCTTCTTTTTGTAATTTTTCTGTCTTAGTTGGTGCAATTTTTATTTACAACTCGGACATTTGATGCAATGTCTAGTTCGTGAATGAAATTCGGCACGGGCCGAGGTCATATACACAAATCATTGGTGCCATTTTAATTTAATTTACCTACCACCATATCAACTTCCTAAATGTAATAATGTATATGGCATGAGAATATGGGATTATATTTTACCAGATATTTTAAATAGTATTCCTGGTGAACTATATTCACATAACGTAAAACTATGTAAAAATGCATTAAAGAAGTACTTTATAGATGGAAATATGTAGGAAGTGCCTTTCCAACAAATTTTATTTCGATAGCGAGACACATGTCTACTTGCTTTCGTATATCAATCTTATGTATTATGTATGTAGATATTTTAAGTTGCTTTTGTAATAATTAATAACGTGGCGGGTCAGTGACCTCATTCGCACTACACACAAACCTTTACAGGTTTTCGTAGGCGTCTTATAGTGAAGACGACTCTCGATTAGCTCTAGGCTCTTCTAAGTGATGCTCTTCTAGCAGAGCACCACTAGCGCCCCTCCCCTCCCCAGGAAAGGGGTCGCTTCCGATGACGGGATAAAAGCCTCACGGCTAGTCCCTACCTCCAAGGCGGAGTTTTAGTGGGTAGGCACACTCTGTGAGTCCCACATAACTTGCACAGCCGGCTGTGCTCGTACGCTTAGAGCCTTCTCCGCCTCCCTCCTTCGTTCCTCCGGAGGGTGCCTTTGCATGGGTGCAAAAAAAAAAAAAAAAAAAAAAAATTGTTCAAATAATGTTCTATGGATAAATAAATTAAAAAAAAAAAAAAAAATTGTTTCAATGACTCACGCGGTCGATACCTTACTTACTTATACTTATATATAATTCATTTTTCATTCTTTGATCTTATCGACCTGTAGTACAGAGGTAAAAAACACCGTAGGTAAAAAAATTGTGAAAACCCAAAATCCCTATGTACCGCTATAAATTCAAAAACACGACAATAACTAAATTTTAGCATTGACGCAATAAAACATGTACTACGAAATTATCGACACACCGCCGTGTTCAGTAAATAAACATCGAAACAACTATGTTGAAATCAATAGAATTATCACTCATCTTCACTTAACATCAGGTGTGATTGAGGTCAAGTACAAACCCGTTAAGCATAAAAAAGCCGGAGTGGAAAGCCTTTATGCTAGATTAATCGAATAGTATCTCTGATTGGTGTAGGTATTACGGTAGCTTTGCTAAATTTCTTATTCTTTCTAGATTTTTTAACCGGCTTCAAAAAGGAGGAGGGTCTCAATTCGGCCGTTTGTATGTTTTTTATTTATTTATGTACACCGATATCTCCGAGATTAGACGGTTGATTCTCGTGGTTCTTTTTGTAATGAAAGGAGATATCGTCAAGTTGGTTCCTTTGTAATTTCAGTGCAATCAGTTCAGTAGATTTTTTTGTAATCATGGTAATCAGCAAAATACCATTACATATTTAGACGATTGTGTAGTTTCTGCACAGGGAAACTATGAGTAGATACAGTTAGGGTTTGTAGGAACAAGTGTAAAGAAGGTCGGTGTGATTATCAAGAAATATGACAAGTCGAAGATCATCAGGTCGTGCTGGTATACCTACCCCAACTGCACACCTAGCCTGTAGGAGCGAGAAGGGTCGCCATCGAAGAAAAATGATCAGGGAGATTAGCAAGCACGCTAAAATACTAGAAAGTGAAAAATAAAATCTTTTTAACAAAAACTAGTACAATATGAAATTTTTTTTTCGATGTCGGCGCTACTATGTAAATCAATCTTGGTACATTATAATCTGGGGGCACGGCAGTGCCCCCGCCAAGTCGAGCGCGAAGCAAACACTGCCGTACCATCCTTTACTGGAACCATTTCGCCGCATTTTCAGGCCCCTATTTTAGAACCTCTGGATAAGACTAGAACGCAGAAATTATCGTCATCCAGTAAGCTATAATCACATACTTAAAATCCAAAATTTCAAGTCTGTAGGTCATTTAGTTCCGAAGTTAAGCGAAAGCAAAGTTTCGCATTTATGACACTCACTCACTCACTCACTCACTCATGATCATCAAAATAGAACTAGTGCTTCCCATAAACTCAGAGAGCTGAAATTGGGTACAGAGTTATGGTTTAATGGCCACATAAAGGGAAAACTATAAAAACTAGGATAATCGAAGATCTGGAGTACCTGGTGACCCTGATTAGGAAACACAAGAGCCCAACCAAACTATTAGAGATCGACATATACCGCCTTTACAAAAAATATTCAACTTGGTGGGCCGCTTCATTTGATGTCAAAAATCGAAGGTCTGAAGTATCTGATGAAGAACCCTCAGCTGGTCTCAGCTGTATTAGAGATATGGTAATGCCCCCTTCTACTATTGGTACATAGAAAAATCGACTGTCATTGCAAAAATCCAGCGTAGTGGGACACATCTTCTAATTTAATCTAGCCTATAGCATCCCACTGCTGGGCGCATGCTTCCCCTTCTGCTTATAATACGCATATAAATAAAATTAAAAGAAAACTCAGGATAAGACTATACTGGCTTTTATACTTATACTTACAAGTTTACAAGAAGAAATAGTCGAACGATTAACTTTATATCTGACGAAGAACTCTCAGCTGGTCCCAGCTGTATTAGAGATATGGTAATGCCCCCTTCTACTATTGGTACATAAAAAAATCGACTGTCCAGCGTAGTGGGACACATCTTCTAATTTAATCTAGCCTATAGCGTTCCACTGCTGGGCGAATGCCACCCCTTCTGCTTTTAATACGAATATAAATAAAATTAAAGGAAAACTCTGGATAATTCTAGACTGGCTTTTATACTTATACTTACTTATACTTATTACAAGTTTACAAGAAGAAATAGTCAAACGATTAATTTTATTCTACTCGAACATTACACAAATTAAATAAACAAACGAAAATTTGGTCAAAATATAATGCATTGGCTAAGAGTGGCGGTGATACCCGCACGCGTCGCTAGATGGCGTTGACTGTATTTTAAAACGCTCTTACGTTTTGTTTTTCCGATAACCTTATATGGCAAAAAGTGGCAACCGGCCGCGTTACAGTCGTTTACAACATTCTTCTATTGCGCTTGAAAATGTTTGCTAGGGATTAGGAGGGATTATTTGCATTTCGTTGATTTCGCTGATTATTTCGTGAGGTTTGCTAAGGTTAATTGGCAGGTTGTTATTATATTAATTCAAAGATTTAAACAGGTTAGGAATTATATGGTTAGTGACGGATTACTGATTATTACTTAATTATCAGAATTAAAAGAAGTTTCAATTGAATACTTTATTTAATTGTTAATTATTTAGTACCTACTTTTAGTTTTCTAGGTTTAATTTACAGTTAGGCAGTACTTCGAATCGTGTTCGTGTTTATAAGTACTTTTCTAGTATTCTAGTTTAGTTTATTTAGTTAGATATTACTTCGTTTCGTTTAAAAATATTATTAATTTAGCTGTATTTCAGTACTAGGTAGGTAGTACCTTTGGTAGAAAGTTCATTGAAAATTAATTATATTGACACTTGTCTAATAATTAAGAGTTAACGTTTTGCTTATAGTTTGTATAGATTGAGTAGGCATAGTAATATTTTCTTTAAGTTTTTTTTATTAAGACAAAAGAAGTCTTAAAGATATAAGTAGGTTTTAGTCTAAATATTATCGGTATTTCTGATTTGTTGTCCATATACTAAAGGTCGTTGAGTTTAATTGTGTTTGATTTCGCAAGATAATAATTATCGTAAAAAATGTCGATAATATTAAAAGACGACGATGAACTTAGTGGCTACCAAGTAGTTAGTATGCCTAAAGACGGGTCTTGTCTCTTCCATTCAATATCTTTCTTGGTGTATGGTAGAACTGACTCAACTTGCAGTATCAAGTATATTTGTAGAAACGTGGGCATATATATAATATGCCCACGTTTCTACAAAAAGAAGTGAAATCCCACCAAAAACATTCTGTAAAAAACTAGCCAAGTCTCGATGGAGCTGCTTGATTATCTCTAAAAAGTAATGAAAAAACCAGGTGCTCCATGACACCATTGCACCAATCTGCCAGAACCCTTTTGTACCCCTGTGTACCCTTCAACGGCCAAGTCACACAACATTAACTATAATAATAAAGAAATCGCAGTAATGAACCTTACACTTGGCACGACTTTGTATAGATTTCATTACTTTTTAGAGATAATCAAGCAGCTCCATCGAGACTTGGCTAGTTTTTTACAGAATGTTTTTGGTGGGATCACTATTACACAATGGCGCCGGCTTCGAAATATATTTTTCATATAATAGAAATAATAATAATTACTACAGTGAGATACGAGCATTTCAATAAAATTATTTTTTACTTTGTAGTGGCTGATTCAGTGAAGTTTGTTATTTTTTTGTTAAAAAGTTTATTTGATGACCTATTTTGTGGCGAGTTTTAACTTCTTTGATGGGAAACTGGTCGCAAGGTTGAATACCAATTGGCGACTACAACAGCAAAAATTGCTGATACCTACTAGATACATACCTATGTATAGGTATGTCGGCCCGTGACTAACTTAAAGTGCAACAAAATCTAATCAAATAACGAATGAAGATTTTGTAATACAGCGAATATCACTTGTCCTGCATTATTTATTAATCTAATATAGAAAACAATCAACAAGGAAAAAACGGCTAGTTACTAAGTATAAAAAATTACACGTGAACAAATAAACATTTTACATCATCATCATAATCATCTGATTTAAGAGCCATGCTCTTGTCGGTAGAGATTTTTCTATATCTCTCTGTTCTCTGCCTTCCTCTTGACCTCCTGATACGACACGACATTTTACATAGCATGCCTATAAAATACATAGAGTTACTTTACCCAAATATAGTCAGGGGTATCCAAAATAAAACTAAAAAATTACTGTCATTTGAATGAATTCATAAGTATAATAGTAATATATACTTTTATATAACTGTAATAGTAATATAAGGTATAGGTACTTTTATGTATTTTAGAATTATATAGAAAAATGTATATTGTTTATAACTATTAATCTGCTACACTCACCTAAAATAATAAGAAAATTTTGCGTTAAAGAAAAGTAAAAGTCTATAACATTGAATGATAAATTTAGTAAAAAAATCAAAAGAAGACAAAGCGAACAATTCTATAACAGGCCAGACTCGAGAATTCAAAAAAGGTAGGTAGGAATATGTACGTATCCCAGGAACTATAAGCTTGCCAAATTTCAGCTGTCTACAAGTAAATGTCGGAGACATACAGATGAACAGACAGACAAACGGACATGGCGAAAATGTAACGGTTCCGTACTTGCTTGTGGTTGTGGAACTGTGAGAAGGGGTATTAAATACAATATAATTAACAAATGCAATAAACTACTGCACTAGATACTATTACAATATCTAACAAATTTCACCCGACTGCGGCGAAACCAAACAGGGTAATGTAAAGTAAATAATGCATATAACTATGTATGTACGTTTCCCCCTATAGCCTTCTCAGGCGAATTCGATAAATGAGTTGTTACCTATAAAGTAAAATAAAAGAGTACTGGTGGTTACGGGAATATCCAAGGATAGCTATTACGTAAGGAATTTATATAGGTACTACATAACTGGAAGGTTTCATCAAATAAGCCACCGAAAGGCTTACAATACAATACAAATACTCTTTATTGTACAACAGAAAAGAAAATACAATTTCGGATTGTGGTAAGAATAGAATGTACAATTTGGCGACCTTATCACTAAAAGCGATCTCTTCCAGACCACCTTTGGGTATATCAGTACATTTGAAATAGGTAGGTTGTGCGCTATTAAATAGAGATGTAGATACAAACTACGTGAATAGATTTCATATATTTACATACACATACTTACATCGATCAATAGACAAATATACCTACTTACTCATTACTTTGTATCTTATTTTTAACTGATTTAATTATTTATTGTGTTAAAAGGAAATGCAGGCTAGATAGAGACCCGCTTTTCAGTCGCTGTGTCCCTTTCGCACAGTTGCCGGTGTATGAATAAAGTTGCGTAGTGGAAACAATAGGAACACATAAAATTACTTTTGCAAGCAACAAACCCTCACAAGACCCGTTAGCTATATAGGCAACTATTTGAGTTAGCTTTTATATGTCATTAAAAACAAGAATGTGTTAATTATTGATTGAAGTAAAGTAGTAATGTGCTGATAATGCTGCTAATCTCTTCATCTATTCTTCATACTATTGACAACGACTATTTGGTGTAGTGGTTAGAAACACTGACCACTGTATCAAAACGTTGCGGGTTCGAATCTCACTAATGGCATATGTTTGTATGATGAATACAGACACGTGTTCCCGAGTTATGGATGCTTTTCATTTATATATGTATTTATTTACAAAAAAGAAAGTATTTGTGTAGTTTATCAACCATGTGATATCCATAACATAAGCCTAGATGCTTACTGTGGACCTAGATGGCGCTGTGTGTAAGTGCAAAGATATTTATTTATTATTAATCATCAACCTATTCAGGCGACATTTCAGCCAGTGTCGAATATAATAATAACTTCAGTTAATAAATTATTCATATTTTTCATCTTCCATAAGCTGACAGTGCCTTACGGAAGATTGTGACGGCTTCTTATGGGATCACGAAAGCTCAGTCAAACAGGTTAGCTCAGTCACAGCTCAGTCATACAGGTTACAAAAATTGAATGAAAAAAGCACAAACTTAAATACTCCATAGCACCAACGAAAGAGATCGTACTAAAATATTGTATGAAAAAATAATGGCAACCGTCCTTATAACAAAATACTAAAAAAAAATCGCGCGTACCTACTACACACGGAATTTGTTCACATTTAACATTACATATTTTATATAAATAATCACTAATATATTTACATAACAAGCGCTTCTTGTTTTTTTTTCATAGAGGGAGATGAAAAGTAGAGTGTATCACTCGAGCGCAATAGTACATTGTTATCCTAGGGGTGAAAGTAACTTAAAACCCCGTGTCGGGACTAAATAAGTCTTTAACACTGTGCTTTTCATTAAGAATTCAAAGGAAAGTAAAAATAAAATTAATAGAAATCTCTGATAAAAGAAAGTATAAATAAAACTCTACAACTCGAGAAAAAATGAAGATCAAATTGCTGCTTTCCCGCCTATTTTGTTTTTTTTTTCTATGGCCGGCCAGCTATTCAGCCATTATTTTTCATTTTCATCATTGAAAAAATGGTAGATATTTTGCCCAAATCTATGTTATTTTAAAGAAATGTATAAACTAAATTATATTAAAGTCATTTAAAAAAATCTTTTCTTTAATTTAATACTTAAATTTATGTTATTTAAATTTAAATGTTGTTTAAATTTTTCATCGCACTGTAATTGAGTGACTGTAGAGAAAGTTGGAACATGGTTCAATAGGTATTTGAAAATTGAACTAGTTTTTTTTTTATTTGAAAGCGGGATTTTTGGCGGAATTACAGCGAATATTGCATTTATATGTTAATCCAGGTCCTAATAAAATATTAGTTGGGATTAGTTGAGATAATGGCAGAATATTGTGTAGCAAAAGTCAGTGATGGTGTACAAGTGAAGGGAAGTATAAATTAAAGTGCGTGACAAATATTTCGGCTTCCTACAAAGAGCCGACAAAATCTTTCGTAAAGCATTCTGCCACTTTACTGAAGATTGACTTGACCGTGACTAGACTCTGTATACGCCAAGTATACGACGAATGACTTATTTTGACTGAGACTGACTTCACAAGACTGAAGAAATAAGAAATAGTATATGTCAGTTGAAAGAGATTCTCCCTAGGGCTGAAAAGTATCTATTAATTTCAACCCGCTCCTTAGGCAACTTCAAACAAGTATGAGTAATGAAAAATTATTTTTTACTTCGGGCGATGTACATTGGGTCCCTCGCTACACTCAGCTAAGTTTCTTTTTCATTCCACTCTGGTTTCAAAATAGCGCCCTCGCCGTAAAAATATTATTTTGCTTCCTTGTACACAATCTACTATTGTGTTTGAAATTGGCGATTTACTCCAGGCTTCTTCTTCAAAATGATTCAGACTTATAACCTGAAAGAAGGATATATCCGGTTTGTGAGATATCTTTTCACAGGAATTTCGGTAACTAATCTCTCTTATTTCTATTCATAAACGGTACAGAAACCTGCATCTTCCTTCCACGTACCGTTACTTTTTGGAATAAGCTCCCAGCGGATGTCTTTCCGAACCGATACGATCTGGGAACCTTCAAGAAGCGAGCACATTCCTTCCTTAAAGGCCGGCAACGCCACTGCGGATCTTCCGTTTCCGTAGATGGTTATGGGCAGCGGTGACACTTACCATCAGGTGCGCCTCTTGCTCGTTTGCCCACCTCTTCAATAAAAAAAAATAAAAAAAATCTATCTAACAGTAAACTACGATAAGAAGAGACCATGATAGCCCGTACGGTATCCATTTCATTTAAATCTTCAGGAGACGTTAATTTGGTAAATGTTATCAATAAATTCTTTACTTGTTGAATATTTTCTTACTCTTAGCAATGTTTCATTCTGTTACATCGTTGAGTGTCTTTGTTTCGAAAATCAGAGCCTGCGAGCGATGGAAAACCTAAATCATTCAATTCAGAACACTGTTTTGTTTATAAAATATGGTCGCATTATATTAGTAATAGTTTTGTTTACGAAATATTAGGCTTTAAAGTAGTGATTGTCGTTACAAGTTTATTATGTGTACGCTTCACCTATAATTTTGAATTAAATTAAAAGTTTTCACAATACAGCGAGATTAAAAAATTGACACAGAAATTTACAAGCAATAGTTGACAAACAGATAATTTGTTGGGCCTATAAAAAGTTCATAGAAACAAAATAAAATAAACTGCAAAAATAACTGAGGCATATTTGTCCAGTCTTACATTATTTTTTAACACTGCGTGTAAATCATAAATACAAAATTAGAATAACAATTATTGTAAAACTCAATGTTGCAAGTAAAATGTTTATAGGTACTTATTTGGTACATACGTACTCTTAAAAGATTTACTTTTGTTTACCTGTAAAATACCTACCTACAACACATTAGCGCAAGGTTGCCCGTAAAACATTTATAGCTAGGCCTTACTACGTATAACTTACTCTTGAAAGCTTCATTTTTGTTTACCTGTAAAATACTGATCGTTACTGACTGATATACGACATTTGTAAATATATGTAAAAGATAAGATTTATGTAGACCACGTAGATAGAAGTAATACCGGTGAAGTGGACAATGATGAATTCTCGAGCGAGTTGATAAGCCACGAGACGAGTTGTGCGCACGCAGCGGCGTCACCGAGTAGGCGTTTTGTAGCGGCGGCGGGCCGGCGGCGGCGGCGGCGGCGCGGCGTGGCCGTCCGGCAGTGGAGAGGATTGCTTGCGCGCGAGCCGTTCATTGATGGCCAGGCGTTACTGAGGGTCGGGGGAGGGGGAGAGGAATGCGGTCGCGCCGAGCAATGACCGCACCAGGGTCGCTTCCTTTACGAGAAGCGCGAGCCGTCGTACTACTACAGCCAAATCCCCTCTTCTCCTCGACCCGTAGTAGGTACATAGCCCTAAAGACTGCTACGAATGCGCGCTTTGATCCGCAGTCCGTTACAAAAATTAAGTGCGCTGCATTCCGCGACAGCTTATACGTCTCTTTCACACTTCAGTAACGAAGTTCCTTTACTTTTCCTGGGAGGGTGACGCAGATACCTACTTGCCATCCTTGTTTACCGCAGCGAATAAAATAAGCTCTTGCACGCTTAAATTTTTTTATTGTTTTGGTGATCTTCGATTTTTACACAGAAGTTCTATAGAATTATGTTTAAATCGAAGGCAATTGAATAGGTTAGCCATGTGGTTCACGGCAGAATTAGAATAGGGACGAAATTGCTTTGTACAACCCGCGGAGCAGAGCTCCTAAAAAACGTGTCTGCGATCGTCAACACGCCTGCCCTCGCCCTTAGTGCAAATTCTCCCATGGAAAGCGATGCAAATCGCGCCATGAGAGAGGCTTTTTAAATTAAATGTTGTGAGTGGCGGTTGTGAGCGGGAATGTGTAATATAGGTTCATTCGTATCGGGGTCGCAGCAACGAGGAAAATGGAAAAACCAAACCAAAAACCTTTTCTTACACGTCATAATACTATGTGTAACATTTTTTAAGGTTCCGTAACTTACATATGCAGTTCTTGCAATTTAAGATCGATCATTATGAGTAAGAATATATAGAAAAATAACACTCACAAATAGATGGCTATTTATTTATAAACAAAAATTAAATTTTTTGACTGACCTATCAAGCTTTTAGATGAAATGTGGCCTTTGAAAAGGTCTCCTAAAATGCAATCCGATTTAATTACATCGAATAAATTTTTATGATTGTCTCTTTCGCGAGAACAAGATAGGTACGCGAGTCCACGAAATGTCATGTTTGCAATTATTTCACTTTAGAGAGATTTAGCAATAATAGGTAATAATAATCTTGAAACTGACTCTACCCACAAAACATGGCTAGGGATTACTGCGCGATTATTCGACATGCGCTTGGTCGGTTTTTAGGGTACAGTTGTCAAATGTCATAAACGGCACCCTTCAAATTCGTCATATCCGTCTGTACGTCACATTCATTTTACTTGGAAACTATTGGAACTACGTGATTGTAATTTGGCACGTTGGTATCTTCTGTAAAGCGTTTATTACACTATCCTATTTGTAGGAAATCTAATTAGGAACACTTTATTTAGGAAATCACGCCGACACAGTAGTAAATTAAAACCTTTAAAAAAAATTGTTTAGGGGACGTTCACAAGTAAAGTGGGGATGATTCTTTTTTATTTCTGATACCCGTCGTGTGGGAATGGGAAGTCGTTGGATAAGTCGTTCAAAATATCAGAAGTTATCTTGAACAATTTATCGATTCAGGGATCCGTTTGAGAAATATAAAAATTTCAAATCCATCATAAAACAGACATTATTTACCAAAGGCTATTATAAAATTTCTGACTATCTGGATGATAAGCAAACATGGACATAGACCGCTCGGCGATAATCAGCCTAATTATACAATATAATATAATTGTAACCCAAACTTATTTAAAAGAGCAACCCTTGAGTTTCTTGCTCGTTCTTCTCTGGGGAGTCTGCTTTGCGAATGAGCAATAATGTCAATAATTTTAATATTAAAATAAAAAATGTGACGTTTTCAAGTGATAATCTTTATCCTACGAAATAAATATTATTTGACTTTGACTTTATGAAGTGCAAATTTTTGGTACAGTCAAGTGTGTCTCTCCTCTTCTGTCAGCTAAACAGTTAGTTTTGGATACGTGAAGACATTTCTAAAACGTAGGTATTTTCCGTTGAAAATTATTTATCTAACAACAAAAAGCCCGAAAAGTACTTGGTTGGTTTTTTTTATATCAAATTTAGACTACTCTGAGTAAGTAATAAAAAATGGAGTATTGCATGGTGGTCGAGGACAAATTTAGTCGCCTAGAAGAAGGCACTTACAAATTAAAAGTGTAGCGAAATACGTACTAGCACTTTCTCATTCATGCCAACGGTAGATCTTGCTAGACCTTACTCCGCTGCATCTAATGATACAGTCTAGAGCAGTGAATGTAATTCACAGACTTGCAGTAGCTGGATTGTAAAATGATAATATGCCCCGGACTAGACATGGTAAACTGGAGATGATAAGAAGTCTGAAAGCTAACATGAGCATAGCATAGATTGCGATAAAATGCTAGGCATAGGTACCGACAATAGTATGGATGGATGGCACACACATGGCTCCAAAATAGACTCAGGTAACGGGAGCAGGCATCTATGCGACGAGCTGTGAAATCAGTCAAAGTAGGTATGGGTTGTTACGTTACAGTTTTCTTGCTATGGAATAGTATACCTACCTAGCGTGTGCAAAGGAGCGTATAGATCATAGGTACTATTGGTAAAACGGTAAGTGATACCCAGGTGGCATTGAAAATCTTATTTTCGTGTAGGGTGGATTTCGGGTAGGATCTTAAACATCATTGTCATGTTTCATATACCTACACAACACTTCTAACTGGACATTTTTCTAAAAACAACTCTGTTGTGTAACTGTGATATCCCGAACGTGGTGACTATATTCTCTTTCCATTACCCTGGATCATAAAACTTATGAAGTCTTGGCAGTAGGAGAGAGGTTTCAATGAGGTGATAGAATTATTTATTGTCAATTGTGACAAAGTCTTTGCTAGTGTCCGCCATATTGGATTTATCATGATGACCTATATCCTACACCCAAATCGGCTGTGCAGCCCAGAGAAAATACGTTTAGACCTCGGGAAAACGCCTAACCGCGATTTTCTTGAAACATTTATTAAAGGGTTGTAAATATAGTAAATATTGCTAAAAATTAAGCATTTGTAAGAAACGCAAGACCTATTATATATCCCAAATAAGTTGTAGTTGAAAAATGTTTCTTTTAAAAATACTCAATTTAAGGGTATGTCTTTTAATTCAAAACATTTAGGAAATTATAGTTACAAAATATTAGTTCTCATTTTTATTTCTTAAGCACTGCAGCTCAACGATATTTTCAGCTAAAAACACATACATGCCTAACTATTGTATAATGCTTAGTTTTTTATCCATCTATAAGCTAACTGTGTTTAACCAAAGTCTACATAATTAAATATCAGTTAGTATTTATTGTTATTAATATACAAATTAATAATAGGGTTTTCTAAATAAATCTAGACTAAGCTATAATTTTTTTAGGCTATTTATTCAAAATTATTAATATACCTCTTTAAGATAGCAACTATATAAGTCGGTTCTGAATTATGTCTAGCTAAGCTAATTTTTTACCGTATTGTCCCTGGGCTAGTAGTGTTTAGGCCATAATCAGTAGATAATACATTCATACAGAGACGCATCGAATACAACACGCTCCTTTTGGGTTCACTGTAGTCGGGTAAAAATAGATTGAAAACGTCAGTTCATTACGTTTCACTTCAGCTACTTTATAGATTTGAATCAAACTTCAAATAAAGTAAGAAATAATGCGAAAAGCGTAGAAACTCTAAAATCGATCCCCAATAGGTATAATTTTAACTTAATTTTCGTAACTTCTCATAGATTGGATCAATAATTTGTATTTCGTATAAGTCCACATTTAAATGTAACGTAGCGCCATCTAGTTCCACACTAAATAACTAGGCTTGTATTGTGGATATCAGATGGTTGATGTATTGCACAAATACTTTTTTTTTTAATATAATACACACATAATGTCACGCCTGTTTCCCGTAGGGGTAGGCAGAGACCACAGACTTCCACTTGCTACGATCTTTAAATATAATAGGTGTTTAAATGAAAACATCCATAACTCGGGTGCACGTGTCCGTATTCATCATACATGAAGTCGTTTAAAAATATGCCCCTATGGCGCGCCGCTTTACGTATACTTTGTGCCCTTAGCGTGATTAGAGACGCAGTCAGGGTTACCAACCACTACACCAAAGATCGTCGAATAATGTTTATAAGTAAATAACAGTAAAAATTATGCAGTACCTACATCGGTACCTACAATAAAGTGTTTGCAATCATACTGGAAAGCTGCTTGATCCTGTATCTTAGCAAAGACAGTAATTTACTTTATTTTGAAATTTAAGTAATAGATAATAATTAGTAAAGTTTTTACTAGTTAAAAAAAATCGACCCACCAAGCCTACCTAAATCTCTATACAACTTCCTACATTTCTGGGTTTAGAAACTAGTTAATAATTCGGACTCTATCGATTTTAATGAAATATTCAGTTTTCTACAGCCAGTATGTTTTAACCGTCTCCGTAGTTCAATGTAAACAACATTGGGTTTACGATTCGGAGGTCGCGGGTTCAATCCCCAGCAGGGTATATGTTTATGTACTCGGTTTGATTGGTGGTAGGCCATTTTAAATGTCCGCCTGGCTAGCTACCACCATCTTATCTAAATCTGCCACCAAGCAACAATGTTAATAGCATTGTGGTGTTCCGGTTGTCAGAGATAAGATAGCCAGTCCCCCAAATGTGTTGGGATTTCCGGGTCAGTACGCTTCCACCTTCGATCTCATCTTCACTTAACATTAGGTGTGATTGAGGTCAATTAACAACCCGTTGTGTAAAAAAAAAATAAAAAAATTGTCACCAATTAAAATGATCAATATAAATGGCGAGTATATCACTCCACTCACCTTCGGTTTGCCGACGATATTGTAATCATGGCAAAATCGATGGAAGATCTATGCTCGACGACTTCAATCGAGTATCTCAATAAATGGGCCTTAAAATGAACATGGACAAAACGAAAATTATGGCGAATATCCATGTAGTGCTCATACCAACATCAGAATCAGGTCCCACTGCATTCTCGAAGTTGTAAGCGAGTATGTCTATTTAGGACAAGAGATCCGACTAGACAGATCCAATCTCTAGAGAGAGGCCTATCGACGAATCCAACTCAGATGGGCATCGTTCGGGAAACTGCGCAACGTCTTCTCGTCTAAAATACTCAGTGATTGAAGACGAAAATATTTAATCAATTTGTTTAACAGTGATGATTTATGGCACTGAAACTGGTCTCCCACTTTAAGACCTCTCTCACTTTAAGACTTAACCTCATAAGAAAGCTCAAAGTTCCGCAAATGGAAAGGACGATGCTCGGCGTTTCACTACGTGATCGAATCAGGAATGCGGAAATCCGTAGTCGGACGAAGGTCGCTAAGAAAGCCCAGCGGATTAGCAGGTTGAGGTGGCAGTGGGTAGGGCACATAGCTCAAAGAACTGATTACCAGGTGGGGCATTATAGATCTCGAGTGGAGACCACGCACCGGCAAGTGCAGCGTAGGACGTCCGCTCACAAGGTGGACAGCTACGAGTAATAAAGGTCGCGGGAAGTCGCTGGATCCAGGCCGCTTCTAACCGGTCACTCTGGAATTCTGTGGGAGCGGCCCATGTTGAGCAGTAGACGTCCTGTGGCTAATATAATGATTATCAACTGTCAACCACACATACCTACCTACAATCTTACATCTTACCATCTTACAAATCATGATTGGTTGAATTTGAAAACAAATGAGTATTCCATTGGTGGCTAGTAAAATTATTTCTAACCGTAACACCAGTGTGAGAGAGCAGTGTGAAGGTTAGTCGGGCCCGAAAATAGGTAGGTACGAACGAAATAAGTGGGTGAGTAATAACTAGGTAGGTACTTAATCTTAAACGAATTAATACCAAGTTTCGAAATTCGTGCGTGAATCTGCTTAATTTTTAACCTCAGACGAAAAACGACGGGTGTTATGTGTTTGACGGCTTTGTTTGTGTCCAGTTTTTGTACGGACGTATCTCAGTAATGCGGAAAGGAGACAGGTTCTTAGCCATCTTTAATTGTTGAAAATTGGTTAAGCTGTTTCGAAGATATAAAGCTTTTAACACAATTTGTTTGATTTATCCAGATGATACCTATAACCATTTGTATTTCAGGGCTTTCTAAATTTTCAATTTATAGTTACTACATTTGCGTTGAGCATTGTTTTTGCCGGCAACTCTACGCATATTTGTAAATTTCACTTAAAAATGGCATGCTACTAAAAAAGTTAGATCACGGAGCCTATTATTTATTACCCACATTTGAATTTTATTAATTTGTTATAATACGAAATAATAAATAAATAATACGGGCGAAATACCTAATGCGAGTGTATTAAACTGAAAATCCACCCCTTGGCTCGGAGCGTGATGACGACAGCGACACGTGACGACACACGACGGACGCGCGGTTGCGAGAGCGGGACGACCTGCATGCACACTCGTGCTACTTTATGGTACCTATGTAGTTGGAACTGCATAGCGTAGTTATGCCTATATAGGATGTTTGTGTCCCGACGCGGTGCAATGCGCGGCCCTGACGCGCCCGCGACCGAGGCACGATGAACGTAAACATCGAGCAAGGTCAAACGCCTTCGATCCTGTGCATCGTGTGCATCGTTATTTTGTAGCCTTTTTTTATTAAAACCTGCATGCACGCTTAAACACACCGATATAGGAGTTTGTGAATGTTTTATTGTTCTTTGCAAGGATAGTAAGAATTAGAAGACCGCATAGAAGAAAGAAGTAGGTAGGTGACCTGATTTGATTCTGTGCCTTGACATACATTTTGTCCGTAGGAAAAAGGCGTTTGATGGCAGGCATGTCCTGATAATCGAAGGAAAGTAGGTCCTCTCTATCTAGCTTAAGGTAGGTATTAATTAATAACATTAAATGCTTTTTTCGATACACGGGGGGATCCGTTTACGATATTTACGTTAAAAGTACTATAAACTGAAAAAAAATTTAATCCCGACTACAATTTTATTACCTACAAGACGAAAAATAACTCAATTGATTTAGACCGATGTCGAAGATTCAAAGATTTCCCCTATGCAGTTCCTTGTAAGTAATATTTTTTTGAGAACTTGACCTGGGTACTGCCGCTGTGAAACTCGATCAATTCGTGATAGTGTCTTGCGGTACATTTGCTTACTCCGGCCTAAATCAATTGAGTTATTTCGACTTGTTCTTTATATTTATAGGTCCTTTCTTATAATGTAATCGTAGTCGAATTCTTATAACTGATTTTAAAGTCTATTTTACATTATTTTCCACCATTTTTTTAATTGTTTTATTTATACATTCTTTTGTCGAGACCAATCCTTTGATAGGTACCCATTTTGATGGGATGCTGAAATTATTCGTTGTCAAGTTTGACAAAATGGCTATTAAAAACATGGATATCTTGCAAAGCAGATTTATTATGGTGATTTTCTAGCATTTTAATGTTAATAATTTTTCTGGGGTTCGCAGACTTACGCATGATATAAAAAAAAAATATTTCTAAACTGGTTATTAGTTTTTCACGAAAAAAGGGCCGCGTATCTTTAACCGACTTCAAAAAAGGAGGAAGGAGGTTCTCAATTCGTAGGGTTGTCTTTTTTTATGTCTGTTTCCCGATTACCTACTCGAAGACGCCTGGACCGATTTGGAAAATTTAGTTTTTGTTTGAAAGGAATACACTTCCCAGGTGGTTCCATGGTCATCAGGTCAAAATCTGATGATGGAATCTTGGTGAAATCGAGGGAACTCTTCAAATTTTATAAGCACGCATGGTGTGTTTGGTAAGTTTCTTTAAGTTATTCAGCTATTGGCGTCTGAAAGTCACCGCGTGATGCTGCTGAGCTGATGATGGAATTCACAACATTCCTTGACGGTTAGGAATAATATAGGGTATTTTAATATTAAATATAACGAGCAATAGGTTCCATGGTACCTATGGGATGTGGACGACCTCCATGGTATTGGAAAATATATCGCACGGAACTCCTCATTGGAAGCCCGCACAAATGAGAGGATTGCGTTATCGCATTGGTGAACACTGGACATAGCTCTGTAGGTAACTAGTAGGTACTACAGAACTTTAAGTAGGTACGTATCAGTCGTGACCATGGTTTGGGTTTGTATGGATAAAATGTAGATAAAGTTAAGGCGATTACCAATAAGTATGACGCATCGAAGATCATGAGGTTGAGCTGATATTCCGCACCTGTCCACCTAACCTGAAGGCGCTAGAAAGATCAGCTGGAAGTGATCAGGAAGATTGGCAAGCACGCTAAAATACTAAAAAGTGAAAATAAAAACTTTTTCACAAAAAAAGAACGATTTCAACCTAAATAATTTTATTAAAACGCTCCTATTATTATTATTTCTACTTTATGAAAAACTTACTTTCGAAGTCGGCGCTATTGTTAAAAGTTGATAAATCAATCGACATTATAATATTAGTTAGATTTATTTATAATATTACTTAGATTAATAGGTATATTTTATTTATGTAATCATACAATTTATAAATTTTATTGTTGCCCAATCATGACGAAACGGATGAACGTATTTGGATGAAATTTGGCATATAGGTAGAACATACCCGGCATTTAAAACAGGACATTTTTTATCCCGATACAGTGAGTAGTTCCCTCGGAATAAACAATTTAAACATATCCGCGAAAAAGTTATTTATAGTAAATAGGTTTGTGACATTTGTTACCTCTTCACGCCTAAACGGCTAGACCGATCTGCATGAAATTTGGTTGGTAGACTAAATTTTTGCTGAATCGATTTTCACGAAATGTTTCACGCGAACAAAGTCGCTGGCAACAGCTAGTTATTATATAAAATACACATTTGTAATGACATGTTGCTGCAGCCCGGCAGGCATATGCACTATACAATAATTAAACCATCTGACTGTCATAATATACATATCTTGGCAGGTACACACAATTAAAACAACCTTAAAAGTGTTTCTACCTTCTATTACTTTAACTTTAGCCTTGGTGAACTGGTGTTCTGGATGGATCATTTGTTTACCAACGAATTCAAAATTTACCTTTTTGTATTTAAAAAAACATATGTATTTATGTTAGTATCGCCTTCATTTGCATTGCTGAACGCGTTGAGCGCCATATAAATGAACGATTTCCATGTTTGTATTCAAGGACTGCGTCGTCAGATGTTTACCTACTTTATGTCAAAAAGATACATCTGCAATATGCAGCTTCTTTGCGAGTGTCGACTGGTAACTAGGCGATGTTGTTTTTTTTAACTGCGCGACTAAGGCGAAGTAAAGCAAAGCTTATGGTTTTATTTAACAAACCATTAATGTATGTATAAACAAAACTTAACCATGCTCAAAACTGTATTATGTAGGTACGATGTTTCCCTGCAGCATCGCTCCTAACAGTAACGGATAGGTTATAACGCTAGGTTCACATGACAAGTGATTAACGGGTGTTTTGCACCTTACAAGCACGAATTATTTAGGCGTTTTGCATTTCACTCAACGGCAATTTTTATATTATAAATAAGTAAACACACATCTAAGGCTTGTCCTCCGTATAATACCGTGAATAATGTAACATTCTTTTCACTTCACTCTTTTACGTTAACCGTGACATTTTCTCGAGTGAAAAATATAAGTAGTAATCTAGAAAACATATCCGTTTTCCCAAATTTTATTTTAATTTACAGATTTAACAGAAAGAAAAATAAAAATGCTTTCTACCGTTTTCTTCGCTGTAGTATAATGTACCTACCTTATACTACATAGATTGTATTGGACTGGACGCGAGTCACCTGGGAGGGCTTTAATAACTATTAATTCAAAATTTAAAAATAGGTATAAATTACTACACTATTGTATAGTATATAAATAAAATAAAATAATCTGATATTTAAAAAATAGTCAGTGGATAACCTGGCCTTGCCTAACATTAACAGTTTCAATATTCCGAAGACTCTTACCCTTTCTTAGTGTGGTACCTATTCCACTTAACAAATATCTTTGTCCAATTTCGATGTTCAACATTTGATCAATTTTTTTGAGGAGACTCATTCCACTTGTCTAATATCTTTGTGCAAGATTTTGCATAGTCTGATGATTATTAAAAACGAAAAAAGCGAAACAAAAAAAAATCAAGTAAAGGATCCATAGGCGAAGAGAAAATTGCAATTATCAACTAAATCTTACGGGCAGCCATTTTGTTTAAATGTCATTAATCTTTGATCAAAATCGGTGTTTCTAGTATATTTGATGAAATCGTCCAATTGGACAAACATATTTGATAAATGAATAGGTACCACCCTTATCAATGGAAACATTCGATGATCGAAGAGCGAAATGGAATTATTGTACGTGCGTAATAAATAATAATAACTAACCTCAAAAAAAAAACTGATAATTTTGCAAAGTAGCGCGGTAGCGGAGGGACCACAGGGGATTGGATGACTAAAACGTGGATATTTCACTAGTTTCCGACGTAGGTATCTACATAGTTACCTCTTTCAGACCTGCTTGTCAAAAATCCTGAACTACCCGACCTTTCGTGGGATAAAACATCTCTATTCAGAACTACCCTACTCCTACTAAGAATTATTTTTATTGATTTATTATAAACAAAATTATTTAGAAGTGTAAAACTATTAAAAACACGTATACCTACCTACCAACTAACACTTATTATAGTTATTAAACACGAAATTAAGTGGATAATAATAATTCCTAACAAAAAGAATATTGTGATTGTCTTTAAACATGTTTTATTATATTACCTTGATCTCTAACTTTCTACATTGTAAGCACATTTAACAACTTACTTTTCACCTATTTCTAAATTATGGTATCAATTCGATTCGAGCAACTCTGGTAACATATCGCGTACATGTAGGTATGTGTATGTATGCACACGCGGCTGTACCATCACCGTAGAGCACTTTCAGTATAAGCAGGTCTCGTGGCGTTCAGATATCCGATAGTATCGCAAAGTGAGCTTACACTGGTAGTGTAACGGGCCTCTTGCTGCCGACTGTACCTACCTACCTACTTATCAACTTTGCAAAATGATAAGTTTTTTCCCCCATTACTACCTATACCTACATATTAATATTTAACTTTGCAAGTTGTCATGTTTTATACTTACTATATATGCTACAAACAAATGATTGTGTGTGAAAAATTTTAAGTACCAAATTTTACTAATTTGATTTTAAACCAACTGATGAATGTGAAGATAGTTCTATTCCTATATATGTAGCTATGATTTAAAAGGACTTCTATATAACATGGCACCCATTAAGATCTGAGTGCTTTTAACTGCGATGCAGGCAACCCTTCCAAGTGCTTTGTAGCGTAGGTACTTACTTGGCTTCTATTTACATTTTATGTTTTTGGTGGGATGTCAGAAATTTTTGCAGATACATTCTCTTTACTGTAAAAAAAAATTAGCGCGGTTATTTTCAATAAATTGCGCCATGAAGTACTTAACGGGTAAGAAATATGCGAGCGAAATCGATATTTTTAAATATGAAACATAGGAGAACGTCATATTTTCCATACAACCGAGCCTAAACGTCACCCAGAAATGATTTTAATGCATAATTAGATGTTGATGATATTAGATCGAATCAAGATAAGAAACGTAGGTACCTACCACGAAATCGCAATACACAGTTATAAAAATCTACAGCTAGTTTTGTAAGTCACAGTGGTATACGGTTTCTTCGACTATTAGTCAGTAAATGAATGATAAGAACAGTGACTTTCGTAGATCCATATCTGAAGAGTCGTAAAAGATGTGATTTTAGGTATAGTTGAGAATAATAAAATTACAAAATGTGTAGGTCAAATAGATTTAGTTAAGGGGAGTCAAAAGTACCTCGAAACGTCGGCCGATACGCCTCTCCCTGGCCTTTTCTGTTCCGAAGTTGGCTGACTCACAGCCGTGTGTCTTTAAAAACTTTGTACAAAAAGGCAAGAAAATTTAAATAAATAAATATAAATAAATAAAGAATCATTCAGAAATTGCGAACCTTTTCCAGACATTTATATTAATCAGAGACAAATTGGTGTTAGTGAAAATAATTGTTTCTTTATGTGCAAAAAATGTCCGACAATCATAATGGTTTATAGGGAGTAAATGCAGCTTACAAACATTCTTTTATGTCCACCCTGTATAGGTGTTTATTACAATAAACATCAAAATTATGATGTTGGACTATCCTTGCACATAAAGAGACCGTTATTTTCGCGAGCCATTCGAAATGCATGACGAACTGCACCGACTCCTTTTTTCCAGCAACTTGTTGCTTCAATTTTGCCTGAGGCTCAAATACAGTCATAGCTAGGTATGTATACTTTGTATGTCGTGTTCCCACGCTTGATTTGTCCGTCTCTCTCAGACGGACAACTTCTGTGTCGCATACGATCTTTCGACGACAACGGACTGGACGACGACAATTTTCCACGGGTAGGTAGGTACAGTCAGTCACACAGGGAATGTGTCGATTCCGTCGACATAACATAGTGATGACACTTTATATAAATATAGTGATGAATTGCTGTAGAATCTTGTGGAATGCTAATCAGTCTCAAAGCTTCGAATAAACCTAGATAAGACGTCCTATGACTTGCATACTGCCCGAAAACAGCGGTAGTAAATATTGAAGTTATTACGAGACAAACAGGTACAGAACTTCGATAAAGAAAGTTTATATGGTTGAAATAATCGCCTGTTTTATCGAGGGTTTTCTAAATTTTCAATTAATATAGTTATTTATAGTTAGATTTTTATAACCTATTAAATGTTCAACTTTCACCGATTTGTCAATGATATTTTGTTGATTGTCTACAAATCCAATGTAGGTAGCAGAGGTGTGACTTATCTAAGATACAAGTATCTGAAATACAGATACAAGATGCAAGATACGTATTTTCATTTTGTATCTAAAATACTTTTTAAAAAATCATTTTGTATCTTGTATTTAAATATATTTTGTTTGGTATCTTAGTATTTTATAAATACTTTTTCTGATAAAATACTTTTAGTAATATATTAGTAGAAATATATAAAATAAATGCGTAAAATTGAGCATGTCATTATTAGTCCAACATCACATTGGTAGATGGCGACTCTTTCTTTGCACTGCACTGGCCTGTATCTATACAAGATGTGGCAAATGCACAAGTCGTGCGAGCCAAACAATTAAAAAAACTGAAATGTAATTTCATTTGAGAAGATGACCGCCTTTTTGTATATATTACATTACATTAAGTTATTTACGAATAATTCGTAAATAACTTAATGTTAAGTTATTTACATACGTAAATAACATTAAGTTATTTACGAATAAATCGTGTTATGTTATGTAACGTGTGTGTTATGTTATCGTGTTATGCTCGTGTTATGTCAATTAAGAAAAATAAACTTAGAATTCATTAAAATAAAATCTTGTTTTCTTACAAAAGTATTTGTATCTTAAGAAGTATTTAGAAGATACGTATTTGGTATTTAGTATTTCAGATACTATTCTCGAAAGTATTTTGTATCTGGTATCTGAAATACTTTATTTAAAAGTATCTTGCATTTTGTATTGCAGATACTTTGTACAGGGTATTTTGTACATCTCTGGTAGGTAGTAATATTTGAATTTGGTTACAATTTTGAGGTCTAAAAGAGTCTGTCTACCAATGAAGTTGCGATCGCACGGGGCACGGGTAAACGCCTAAATTGCGATTTAAACGCGCGATTCTCCTTATCGCCCTCGTGCGATTGCCAACTCTTGCCGGTGACTAGCATCGCTGGCGGAAATGCGAGGTTAACGCGTAACGGGCGATTACCTTCTTACTTACGTGGCGACTTCCTATAACTGATACAATAAAACACTAACAATTATGAGCAGCTTTTAACAAAAATATATTTACAACACTTCTTTTTTCTCTGTTAATACAATGTCGTATAAACGCGGTTCAATGTCTTTTCCCAAGGATTATGGTAAAAGTGTGTGTCGGTTGGTTGGTACTGTGGTAGCGGTCGAGAATGCCGTAGGACCAGTCCGGGTGATTCTCAGTGCAAAAATATATTCACAAGCCGTTGCCGTAACTGCTTGGCCGCATTCAACCTACCTACGGTACATACAGTTCGAATACGATTTTGCTTTACGTATTTTCTTGGATGCTATTTTAATTATGTCGTTAACCCACAAAGAACTTTGCGTATATTTTTCAGTAATACGTAGACTAAGCGAACGTAGCTACAGTTTAAGGATTATTTTTATATTTAAGTAGTAACGAGAAAAATGACTAGAAAATACACTTGCCTTGTCACTGGTGTCTGCCGATATGAAATAACAGTAAGTTTCCGCCGAAGTACAAAGGTTTTATTAATTTGGAGATACTCTCCTACCTAACCTAACGGTTTGCGATGCAATATTCCTTTGTATGTGGAGTTACAAGTGGTACCTTTTTGACCATTACTATATAATATAACTATAATAAATATCCTTAGACATACACACAGCACCATCTAGTTCCACAGCAACTTTATATGGATGGAATAGGCTTATATTATGGATGGCATGGCATGATACTACACAAATATTTTTTTTGTTAATAATCCAACATCCGTAACTTTGGTGCATGTGTCCGTACAAACAAATTTCCCTTGCGGGATTCGAACTCGCTCCTTTTCGTATGGCAGTCAGAGTTTCTAACCATTACACCAATCAACTGTTACTATAGATAAGTTATTATGTTAGAAAACAAAATAAAATAACAGTAAATTGAAACTTTACAAACCCGTCTGGGAACGAAAATATCATTTAGATAAACAAACCAATTGTGTTAATAGCTAAATATCTTCGAAAACATCCCATCGTTTTGGTACTAAGCCACAGACAGATTCACAGACATACTAATAGGGATACGTCCTTTCGCTACATTGGCTTTCCATTTTCGAAAAGAAAAGGGAAAATACGGTTTGACCTCGGAAAAACCAATAACCGCGATTTTCTAAAAACATTTAATAAAGTGTTGTTAATGTAGTAACAATTGCTTAAAATTAAGCATTTGTAAGAAACGCAAGTACTAATAGTAAGTAACTAAATAAGATAAAGTTGAAAAATGTGTTTCTTTAAAGAAAATGCTCAATTGATGGGTATTTCTTTAAATTCAAAACATTTAGGGAAATTATCGTTACAAAGTATTAGTTCTCATTTTTATTTTTAAGCAATGCAGCTCGACTACATTTTCAGCTAAAACACATTCATTCCTAACTAATAACATGCTTAGTTTTTATCCATCAATAAGTTAACTGTGTTTAACAAAAGTCTACCTAATTAAATATCAGTTAGTATTTACTGTTATTAAGATATAAATTAAAAATAGGGTTTTCTAAAAAAATCTAGACTAAGCGCTCGTTTTTTTTTAGGCTTATTTGTTCAAAATTACATCTCTATTTTACCTCTATAAGATAGCAATTATATAAGTCGGTTGTGAATTATGTCTAGCTAAGCTAATTTTTTATCGTTATTTCCCTGGGCTAGACCTTAATAGACTGCTACTGATCGGATGCCTTTTTCGCCTTAGAGCGTTGTGCTAAAGTGCCGTACTTAAATTAATATGTGTCCGGCGTAATGATTAGCGTCGCATTAGTATGTGCCACAGGCATGTTTGCCAAGCACTTGACTCAAGAAATATTTGAGTAACCGCACTTCGGTGAGCTAAAATGGCTACGGGGTAGGTAAGGTTGGTACCTATTCAATCTTAAAATCGAACAAACAGTTTAAACTTCAGGAGTAACGGGAGTGATATGGTTAGTTCCGTGCTTGTTCTGATATATGTACTTTCGTGAAATATGTCAAGCCACGTTGAATAATTTAATTTCTTAATTCTTAATGACGTGAACATTTTTTAGATATATAAATGTAAATAACTATTTCTCTTAATAAAAATATATCTTGTAATAAAAATACGCCGCCCAACTCGCTTCCATGAGGAATCGCTAGCGCCATGGTGTTGCTCTCTGAATGCATAAAGCTCAGCTGCTGAGCAAAGTACGCGCCAGCTCTCAAGTCTCCGTCTGCGTGGACCAGTCTAATAGATAAATCTTTTACAAAAACTAAAAACGTTGTTTAGAGTTGTGTGTGTGTCAAAGTCATCAGAAATATACCAGAATTCGATAAGCCCCCCGGCGAGTGATGTAAAATTTGGAGGAAGCATATATTGTTCTGGTATACCTATTTAGGTAAGTACTTATAATTACATAGAGTAAATATAAAAAAAAGCAAATAATACAACCAATAATACACCAATATTAATAAGAATGATAACTGCCACTAGCCATGTTCTTGAATATTTCTTTTTTTTTTTTCATATTTGCTCATGGGTGCTGAGGCCGATTTGGATAGACAGGAAAGCATGATAGTATTTATATGAAGTCTGTGTGTGATTGGATGAATGAATATGTGTGCCCGTGTGTGAAAGGTGTTCCTAACATAGCACTACGATCGCGAATAATCTTGCGATTGGGTTGTCTGTGACAATCTATCACTGACTCTGGACTTGTACGCATAGTTTGTCTAATGCGTTTAGTGTGAGCACATGAGTTTACTCATGTGGTGTGAGTGAGGGAAAATTATCCATGTAGGTAAGTTTTAATTACTATGTTACTCACTAGATTATTTACTTACGTTTCTGTGATTCGCTGACCAACAAACAATGCTATATGTGAAAATACTTTTAGAGTAGATTTGTTAATGTGCTAATACTGCGCCAAACATTCTATTGTATAGGTACTTCCAAGTAATACCCGTGAGTTTTTTAAACCCTCGATGCAAGAAGAGTGTTATAAGTATGCTCGCTATGTGTGTATCTCTCTGTGGCACCGTAGCTCTTAAAGAAATGATTTTTTTTAATGCACAACTAGTTGGTCTTGGCTTCAATCACACCTGATGTTAAGTGAAGATGAGGTCGAAGGTTGAAGCGTACTGACCCGCAAACCCCAACACATTTGGGGGACTGGCTATCTTATCTCTGACAACCGGAACTGAACAATCCTATTAACATTGCTGCTTGCCGGCCATATTTATACCAAGATGGTGGTAGCTAGCCAGGCGGACATTTAAATTGCCCTACCACCAACCAAACCGAGTACTTAAAAATGTAGGTACACCGCTGGGAATCGATCCCGCGACCTCCGAATCGTAAACCCAATGTTGTTTAAATTGAGCCACGGAGGCGATTAGTTTAACAGATTTGGATGCGGTTTTTTTATCAAACTTAAAATAGTCAGATTTTACATTTTTTAAGCTACTGCTTGTTCAAAAGCCAATTTTCCCCTGAGAAGAACAAGCAAGAAACCCGAGAGGTTGCTCTTTTTTTAAAAAAAAGTTTTTATGTTACCTTTACCCATGAAATTGCCGTTTTGTATGAAAAAATTTAAACGAATTTTTTTCAAGTATTTTTTATTTGTATTAATCGAAGTAATGACCCATGCAATCAATGCATCTTTGCCAACGCAGTGGCAGTTTATTGATGCTCTTCTTAAAGAAATCTGCTGGACGGGAGGCAACAAATTCTTCAAAGGCATTTTGTACTGCCTCTCGGGTATTGAATTTTTTTCCTGCCAAAAAGTTATCCAAATTCTGGAAAAAGTAGTAGTCTGTAGGCGCAAGGTCTGGTGAGTAGGGCGGATGACGGAGAGCTTCCAACCTCAGTTCTTGCAACTTGGAGACCGTCTGCTGTGCAGTATGAGGTCGCGCGTTGTCGTGCGGGAGCAGCGGAGAGGAGCGATTGACCAATGCTGGTTGGAGATGTGCCAGCTTCTCCATCATTGTGTTCAGTTCTTCACAGTACACATCTGCAGTAATGCTCATCCCGTTTGGTAAGAAGCTGTGATGAATCACACCGGCGCTAGACCACCAAACAGTGACCATCACTTTTCTAGGGGTAAGTTTTCGTTTAGGGCATTGTTTAGGTGCTGAACCAGGATCCAACCAACTTGCTGAGCGCTTGCGATTATCAAACAGAATCCATTTTTCATCGCAGGTAACAATGCGGTTCAAAATTCCTTGATTTGTATGTCTGTTGAGCAGTGCAAGGCACGTCTTGATGCGTACTTCGCGCTGGCGATCATTGAGTTCGTGGGGCACCCATTTGTCAAGCTTCTTTACCTTGCCAATTTGACGCAAATGGACCAATATTGTTTTGACGCTAACGTCGAAAGCTGCTGCTAATTCAGCCGTAGATTGTGTATCATCAGCTTCCACAATCGCCTTTAATTCGTCATTGTCGACCAAAGTCTTCGGACGACCGCGAGGTTCATTTTTAGGTCGAAATTCCCAGAACGGAAGCGAGCAAACCAATAACAGGTGGTGCGTTGGTTTGTAGTGTAAGCTCCGTAAACGTCGTTGATGTTGCGTGCCGCTTGTGCCGCGTTGCTGCCACGACGGTACTCATATTCCATAATTACTCGAATTTTTAACGTATCCATGATGATGAAAAAGATTGAAATGCGATGAAAATGTAACACTAATCAATAAACAAATGACTACTTTTGAAAAAAGAATTCCATGTTTTTAAAATAAAATTAATTTGAAATTAGAATTCTTAGCCAAACAAAAATTATTTTGATTTGAAATGGCCAGTACTACTGCAGAACGGCAATTTCATAGGTAAAGACCTATTATTATAATATTTCATTATAAATTGTGAAATAGCCTGGTTACGCGATCGGGCTGTTCATGTCCATGAATGTTTATCATCTAAATAATCTGATAACATGCTTTCTTAATAAGTTTCTGTTTTAGAGTATCTTTAAATTTATTGAAAGGAAAATTTATCAACAGGAACCTTATTAAAATAGTGTAATACATAACCCTTTTAATGAATTACTGACTTTGCGGAGGCGACTTATGTGACCTGCAAGTTTATCTTTATTTCTTGTATTGACATCATGTTTATTACTATTTTTCCTAAATGATGTTATATTTTTTTTATATATATTAGATTTTCAAAAGATTGTAATTGACAGCCTAGCGATACTTTTTAGATATGTTTTATCAAAAACGATTCAGCCGTTTTGATTGAATGACTTATTCCTCGAGGATTTCCATAATTTTCAATTTTTAGTTATACTATAATTAATAAGGTCTAGGGGAGCAATGTGGGACAAGTCACCAGTACAAAACCATTGATGTTAGAAACATATATGGAGAGTGGAGGAACCTTCCTTGTGTGACGTAGTAGGTAGGTACGTAATATAATAATATATTGAAGATATGCGGTCAGAGCAGTAGGTAGTATATTTTTATTTTTAAAATCGGAATGGGTGACCTTCAGACCAGTTTAGATTATTTCAGTTAAATCTACTCAAGTTTATTCCATATGGGTCGCATTTAAGTTTCCTTGGTGCAAGCAGCAGTTTTTATCTGGGTAAAGTAACTAGGTACTTTTGAGTTTACATTTGTATATTTCGCCCGCACCTCAGAAAAGTGCTACAAGTTTTATCTTCGATCTTAGTATAGAAAATTAAAATAAGTAAGTACCTATGCCGGCTTTGAGGATCTTTATTTTAAAGGTAACCTAGTTGATGTGGACTACCTACACGTATTCGACTTTCAAAAATTGGTTCATAGAGTTATTAAAATAAAAAAATAAGGTTAAATAATTTTAATACGAATCTGTGGGAAATCATAATTTTAAATTCGAGGTTTAAGGATTCAAGAAGCGGGACTCAACTAATTTTGTACAACATACCTACCTGCATATAATTTCGAATACGAATAATCTCCTTGCAAATTAGTATGACAAGTAAAATAAAACACTTTAAGAACATATAATTTTATGAAAAACATAATATTGATGTAAAGTACTGTAATGTATTAGGAAGTTAATCGTATGTATTTATGGAGAAATATAACAATTACATAAATATTAATGTATTTTTTTTAATAAGTTTATAATTTTTAGTTGTCGTAGGTACGTGTTTTAGCCTGAATGTCGAAAAACGGGACATAAGGGTACCATAAGCAAATTGCGCGGGACGTGCCTTCTCACAGAAACGGCATGTTGATAGCGGGACGTTTGGCAAGCCTACCCATGACCAGTCAAATTCTCACATTTGAGCCCTAGTAAAAACCTTATTGTTTTCGAGATAAGTAAATAAGTTAGGGCGTAACAGAGAAGAGGCTTAACGCATTCCGGGACACATCACATCTAGGCGAAATAACAATAAAACTTCTATTGTGTCTGGTGATGAGTTCCAGAACGTACTATACATATACTGACGTGGGCGGATGTGGACTGAGAAAGATGATGATGAAGTATATAAGTAGGCTACGTAAGCGTTTATTTACGTAAAAATTATAGTCATGTAGGTACAGATTATAATTACTTTTTAAATCTTATCTTAATCTCTTTCCAGATTCAAATAGCAATAAATCTTTTATTTTTAATTAAGAGAAATAATGAATAGTTACTTATAACTATTTCAGATTCTATACGCAATATAGACAGACCTATTCATTAAGAAAGAGAGAAGGGATTCGAATCTACAGATGAAGAAAATGTATAAATATGTTTAAATCTAATATGTTTTTGTATAAAATTGTCTGATAACTCACTAACGATTGTACATCAAAAGTATTCAGCAACAATTATGGTATAATCATAACAAAATTAGACTAGGCCTCTTCTTCAAAACGTATTCAGGTAAGTACATATATAGCTTCTGAAATAGTATTATGTAGGTACATTATTTCTCTTATTGAAAAAGAAGTTATTGTCATTTGAATTGCAAAGGAGCTTTAAGGAAAAGTGTAAGAAAAATAAACTGTAAGGTTTTATCTAAAATCAAATATGACAATAGGACATAATGATCATTCATCTGTAGTCGATGGTTTATCAACTATTCAGTATTCGGTATACAAATAATCTTACTTAGCGTCTTCCGGGATACATCACCAGACATAATAGAAGTTATATTGTTATTACGCCTATAGGTGTGATGTGTCCCGATAAGATAAAGCAAGACGCACGTAAACTCACTCACGGGCCACGAGACAATTGCGAAAATAGTAGGTAGATAGGTATCTATTTCCTCTCTGGCTATGTGCGATTGTCGTTATACAAATTTAGAGATTCAAATTGTAGGTACACAGGATACACTTAAAATAGTCAGATTTTACATTTTTAAAGCTACTCAAAAGGCTATTGTGTTCTATTTTTATCATCAAAAATTATTGTAAATTATTTTGAGCAATAAAGAGTATTTGTATTGGATTGTATTTTCCTCTGAGAAGAACAAGCAAGAAACTCGAGAGGTTGTTCTTTAAAATAAAAAGGTTTTTATATTACAAAAAGGCACAATTATATTTAATTATTAATTGTGAAATAACCTGGTTATGCGAACGAGCTGGTTATGTCCATATTCAACAATTATCATCTAAATAATCTGATATTTTATAATATGCTTTCTTAATAAGTTTCTGTTTCATAGTATCTTTAAATTTATTGAAAGGAAGATTGTGTATATCAACAGGAACCTTATTGAAAAAGCGTATACATATGAATACTTTGAATGAATTACTGACTTTTCGGAGGCGACTCATGTGACCTGCAAGTTTATCTTTATTGCTGTATTGACATCACTTTTATTCTAAATGATGCTATATTGTTTTGACATATATTAGATTTTCACAAATGTACAGTGATAGGTATTATACTCTTTAAATCTATCTTTAGGTGACACTGCAGGTCTCAATCGATAAATTACGCGAACGGCTCTTTTTTGTAAAACAAAGATTGTATTTATATCCGCGGTAATCCGCGTAATTATATCCGCGGCATTGGCCCACAGCAAGATAACGTAATACATCAGGCTATGGAAATAAGTAAAATATACTAATCTAGCAGTATTTACGTCCGAAATTTAACACATTTAGTTTTAGATTGATAGTAATAACGATTAATAGGTATTTAGATTTTGATAAGCAAGTAAGTTGAAGTTACTTCATCGATGAAGGACTTACCTAAGTATATAACTGTGAACAAAATAAATTGATATGCATAATTATAATATAATGTATGTTTTATTGATATAGCGGACCGTGGCTTGAATTACTGAGTTTTAAAAATCGAAACAAATTTTAGATTTGCTTATACCTACTACGTATTTCCATATTAATGGGCCGAAGACCGGTCTTTGTAGAATTTTCATTCCATGTTGGAGGACTTCAAACTTTTAATGCAATGTAAGAATAATATATCCATATATTATTTTTACGTTGGATAGCTTGGTAGGTATAAATCTGTGGTGTTGTATTTTTTTGAAGGATTTTTGAGTTTCTACACTTACTCGAACAATTATTTATATTATATTATATCAAAATCAACAAGGTATTATTCTAATCATTATAAAATATTTTTTTTTAAGTTATTTGTTAGGGAATACCTACTACAGGTACCTATAAGATTAGGTACACTTTATATAAGCTCTGATTACAGAAAACACATACAATGCGAGAATGTGGTGAAAGTTGTATCCAGTCTTTTTTTTTTTATGCACGACGGGTTCGTACTTGACCTCAATCACACCTGATGTTAAGTGAATTAACATTGCTGCTTGGAAGCAGATTTAGATAAGATGGTGGTAGCTAGCCAGGCGGACATTTTAAAATGCCACCAACCAAACCGAGTACTTAAACATGTACCCCGCTGGGGATCGAACCCGCGACTTCCGAATCGTAAACCTAATGTTGTTTACATTGAGCCACGGAGGCGGTTAAGTCAGTCCTAAACAAATTACAGGTAATAGACATAAATTCAATGTTTTTATCAAAAGGGAACTGGGTACCTTATGGGATCACTTTGTTTCCGGTTGTCTATCTGTAGCTAGCTGGAGGTTGAAGCTGAAATTAATATCAAGTAGGTACTAGTCAATGGCCTTAACAGTCCGGGTCCTATTGCGATGAACCCTGCAGATTGTGACCAAAGCATGAAACTTGGTACAGGTATAGCCTAGGTCAAATTGAGCAGATTAAGCCCTGGCCCCACCAGAGCCGGCCACGGGTGGGGGAGGGGGGGGGGTGGTTGAAGACCGCTCACGCCGCTCCGCAAACAAAAAATTCTGACGCCTCGAGACTACATACGAGACCGTGTTTGGTGTCATTTTCGTATAAATTGGGGATGAGGAATTCATATTTGACGTTTTCGTAATCCTCTCCCTACAAAAAAAAATTTTTTTTGAAGGAAACGTGAAAGTTAGAAGTATTATATTTCTGTTTGAATAAGCGTAACTATAAAATTGGTAAGTTATCATACAAACAAAAAATACTGATTTATAATATGACTACTCTAGTTTGTAAAAATATATAATTTATATATATATATTTATAAAATTCTAACGCCTCCTGATTTTGTGCCAGACCGTGTTTAATTTCTTTTTCTTAAATATTAAGGGTGAGGCATTACTATTTGAAGTTTGCCTTTTAATACAGTAAATTGACATTTTAATAGGACAAGGTGTAAGTTAGATGAATTATTTTTTATTTGAATAAGTGTAACTTTAAAATTGGTTAGTATTGGTAATCATAAAAAAAATAATTTATAGTATTACTTTTCTTGTTTAAAATAAAAATATAATTTAAATATAATTATTACATAAATGATTCCAGAGAAAAGTACGAAACGCTACGCGGCGGGGAAATCGAAAGGCGCGACACACTAAATGGTTTAAAATTGTATCCTGTTCTGGTTAATTTTAAATTGATTTTAAAATATTTTTATATAGGTATGATAAATAATCGTGATATTAATTATCATTGTATAGATTATAATATTACAGTAGGAATACTTAAAACATTATACAAGAGCAGTACTAAATAACAGAAACACACATATTCATACATGTATCTTTATTCCCTATGTCTGCCACTGCACAAACACAGTTCAGTGCAATTCAGCCCTTGTTTTCTACAACTGCATCTATTACTGCACTCCTGTTTGCATTTGCAGCGTACAAGCTCTAAACAAGCACGCGCAGCAACAGGTGCAGTTGTCCAGTTACTGTCAACAGTCTTCCAGCCCCAGTCTTCAGGACTTGGTAAATTTTGATGAGCTACCATTTGCCCCCACACAAACACTCCTTGATATACAGCCCTTTTCAAATGCTGGTGGGGAGCATCTGCAGTTGATGGAATGTGCTCCAACTGTCGGTCCTTTTTCGTGAATAAATGTTTTCTGCATACGTTGACTTTTTCAAATTTACTGGATCTAAAATTACAGATGTGAGCGCTTAATTTTAATAAATCTTAAATAAGAAAAGTAAATCGCATATAACCCGCAGCTCTTTAAAGTCAGGTTAAATAGGCATCTTCTGGGAAAGCTCGTTCCATCGTAGACCTTATCTCGACATTAGTCCAGATTAAGGTCAAGAGCGATCCCATTCTAATTAAAAAAAAAAAAAAAAAAAAAAAAAAAAGTAATACTATAAATTATTTTTTTTTATGATTACCAATACTAACCAATTTTAAAGTTACACTTGTTCAAATAAAAAATAATTCATCTAATTTACACCTTGTCCTATTAAAATGTCAATTTACTGAATTAAAAGGCAAACTTCAAATAGTAATGCCTCACCCTTAATATTTAAGAAAAAGAAATTAAACACGGTCTGGCACAAAATCAGGAGGCGTTAGAATTTTTGGTTGGCCGAGCGGACTTCAACAACTCTCGTTCGACCTCTACGCCGCGCGACGCTTTGGATTTTTTTCTGGTCTCATTTATATAATAAATATATATATAAATTATATATTTTTACAAACTAGAGTAGTCATATTATAAATCAGTATTTTTTGTTTGTATGATAACTTACCAATTTTATAGTTACGCTTATTCAAACAGAAATATAATACTTCTAACTTTCACGTTTCCTTCAAAAAAAATTTTTTTTTGTAGGGAGAGGTATTACGAAAAATTCAAATATGAATTCCTCATCTCCAATTTATACGAAAATGACACCAAACACCAAAACTTTTGGTATAGTGGTTAGAGTTGCTAACCAATATACGAAACAGATCGTCGTAAGGTTGTCTTAAATGTAAAAAAATAGTGATGTTATGTAGGTTGTCAGAGAAGAATGGAAGAATAACCATAAATAGAAAATTTTGAAAACCCCTCTATTGCTTATTTAAGAAAATGTTAAAAGAGCATTAAATCCCCAAATGTTATTATGAGATCTAACATATAATGTATGTTAATTTATTTATTTATTATTACACGGTTATTATCATGTAGAACACTAAACACCATATTGGAATCCACATTGGGCTGCATTTGAAGATCCAAAATTTTGAAGATATTCGTCCGTATTTTTTGCAGCACTATACTGGCATCTGTGTTGTGTGTGGACTCATTTAAATTAGGTTTTTCTTTGAAGCATTAATCGTTTATTGCTTGTATTAAACCTACTTGAATATTGAGTTGAAATTAATATTGAAAGTGAATAGGTAATTTGGTCTAACTTAGCCCCTTAATACGGAACCCTCGGAGCACGAGTCTTACTCGCACTTGACCGTCTTTTTATTCTATGAGTACAGTAATCGTCTGCGCACAGCGGAGGAACAGAGGAACCTTTTGAATTTCAACAATCGCATAGTTCGCCCGCATCTATGAGAACGTTCGACAAGGTCTCGTTCTTTCTAATCATTCTAAATATCTGGAAATGAATTCTATAATAATGTATTCAATATACTCGTAACCACAACCTAACCAACCCGCTCTAGGCAGCCCAGTTTCGTACGGGCGAAAATTTACGTGATTTCGCATGGTAATGACAGATCTGATGATGGCATTAGAATCAAGGCAGTTGTCAGAACATTAACTAAGGTTTACGTGTTTAGTATAGACGTTACTGGTGTCGATTCGGATGTACACCAACTAAACTAAAACCAGTTTTAAAGTGGAACAGTACGATGCGACGGCACCACTCTAAAACTGGTTTTAGTTTAGTTTAATTTAGTTTAGTTTAGTTTAGTTTAGTTTAGTTTAGTTTAGTTTAGTTGGTGTACATCCGAATCGACACCAATGTCTACTTTTTTAATGATTAAGTTTTAAGTTAACTAATTTTTTTTGACAACAATCTCACCTGATGAAAAGTGACGATATGGTCAAAGATGAAGCACGCGATCTGAGTAGATGTTTTGTAATAATATTCCTGATAATATGCTGGAGTTTACATAACGGCAATTTAAGAGGGTTTATTCCGTCCAGGGCCTCCTCTCATTGGATAAATTAAGATTTCTTCTTAATTACAGAATAAATAAAAAAAATCGGTCTGACCTGCACTCGAGAAGTCTAAAAGCTGTCATAGATTCCTGGATTTAACTTTTCGTGCATTGATTTTAAGTAAGTAGGTGTTTGTTGAGGTTCAGCCATCTTGCCAAATGTCTAAATTGAGTGATGTACATATTATATCTTTAATCCCTTGGATTTCGGTTATGATCTTTGACAAGTTAGTCTTGACTCGTGTTCGTTTTGGTTTTAATAAAAAAAAAATAAGGGTTCATGCAATCCACATGCACATGTGTTTTCCACGATATACGGAATTGAACGACGTTAGCTGCTGGCCTTTTACCATTGCTGGGTCCGTGGTCCCCGCAATCCTGAAACCTATTGAACTGCCGAGGAATGACGGCAAAAGTTCGGATGCCTAGAAAATTGGGACTCTTTGGTGTTGGAAAATGAACCGTTTTCAAATCGGTTGAGTAATTTTTCCGTGACGAAGCTATTATATTTTTTTTATATATCATCATCTGTATTCGTCCCCATAATAACCAGTGCGGATATGTGGATCTGTGTCAGACGAGTCGCCACCAGAAGTACGGTAACTACATTACCATGAAGAAAAACAATGTACGGTAAGTACATTGTTTTTCTTCACGTAAAGTGAATGCGACTGCGCCACAAGTGCTTCTAATTAATTATATAATTACCTACACAAATTTATAGAATTATTCATGCACTTGTAGGTCTCATTGAAGCCATATATTTAAATCGCCTGTAAAAAGAAACAAAAGCGTGGCTACGTAGGTACTTACCTACTACTTCGGGTTTTAAAGACATCACACTCCTGCCGCCGTAGCCTGACATCGTTGCTAGCACGCGACGTAGGATTGAGAGTGGGATAGTTGTAACACATTTCTTCCAAGCGAATGAGCATGATAAATAAAATGTACTGAATAAGTTCTTGGAAGTTGGCATTAATCTAGGTTTAAACTCTTTTGTAAATCTTAATGACAGCTCTAAAAAGTTGGCCCCTTTTGACATTAATGTTTCTGGTGTCTCGCCGACGTCCAGGCGAGGTGGTAGGTATGCTTAAAAAAGGTACAAAATACAGGTTGTAGTAACATCATAATTCCCAAGTAGCGCAAAATATTATAGCAGTATAATGCAACTTGCGACTTCGCGATGACGTGTTGATATTGGCGAAAGCTGTCGCAGGCGGGGACACCAGGTCCATTGTCTGCGCTGAGTCATGGGCGGCGCGCGCAGCTATTTCTGTGAGTCCTGCGTGGGCGGCGGCGTACGGCGAGGAACCTAATGTGCCTACTTACAATATTTGATTTGATTTTTAGACTACTGAAAGAAAAATTTTTCCTAATAGGAAAGGCTGATTGATGGTCAATAGTGGTTTTTATACGCAGTTGATGATGATAAGTTTCATTTCTTACATAGCCCATCCATGGTACGGACGGTAATTCAAAGAGCGTTCAATAAGTGGGAGAATGCAATACAATCGAATTACGGAAAAAGCACGGAAACGCGACACAACTTAATTGCGATTATCTGAAGATCGACTGAACTGAACGTAAGATCGAAATAAATGTGTGGAATTTTACCTGTGGAAACAATTTGGTTTACGATTTATACATAGCTACTTTACTATAATGTCGTATAGTGTAGTGCACATTTACCAATACAAAATCGAATTACCCAATAAAAAATTATTTTTAATTATATCTGTTAAACGATCTACAGATAATCGCAATTCAGTTGTCTTGTGTCGCGTTTCAGTAATTTGATCTCTGACTCAAATCAAATTCAAACTCTAACTTCGAGTTCGTATAGACGGCCCCATGGAAATATATACGACTTATTTCTATTTAAAAATTTAAATATAAGCATATTTTTCGAACTTCAAAATGTCGCACTTTCATTCTGTCGCGCTTGCCTGGTTCGAAATTTGGTCGCACTTCGGATATTCGATCTTATGTTCTAGCCCAGGGAAAATACGGTTTGACCTCGGAAAAACGAATAACCGCGATTTTCTTGAAACATAATAAAATGTTCTAAATGTAGTAACAATTTCTAAAAATTAAGCGTTTGTAAAAAACGCAAGTACTAAGTAAGCAACTAAATGAGCATTACATCTTATTTATTAAGCATTAAAAAAAATGCTCAATTGATGGGTATTTCTTTAAATTTAAAACATTTAGGGAAATTATCGTTCCAAAATATTAGTTCTCATTTTTATTTCTTAAGAAATGCAGCTCGGACTACATTTTCAGCTAAAACACATGCATGCCTAACATGCTTAGTTTTTTATCCATCAATAAGTGAACTGTGTTTAACAAAATCTACCTAAATATCAGTTAGTATTTATTGTTATTAAGACACTTAAAAATAAGATTTTCTAAAAAATCTAGACTAAGCGTTCGTTTTTTTAGGCTTAATTATTTACAATTACATCTCTAATATGCCTCTATAAGATAGCAAATATATAAGTCGGTTCTGAATTATGTCTAGCTAAGCTAATTTTTTATACGAGGGAAGGCCTATTCCCCTACCGTGGGATGTTTATGATGATGATTGATGCTATGCTAATTTTTTACCGTTCTTTTTCTGAGCTATTCAGGGGATCTTCAGTGGGTCGCGCTTCCGTGAATTATTCCCTATTTTAGGTGGTAAGTTCACTTCACTTCACTTTTTGGAGGTTTTATGGCTCCATCGTGTTTGACGATGATTCTGCCAAAGTCAAGGTTGACAGAAACACTGAGAAAAACAGGATTAGGAATACCGGTGGATAGAACAAGATAAACAGAAAGAGAAAATAAATAAAGACAGTTGAGAGTACTATAACTACTGATAGATATATTAAATAAATGTTAGCCATATAGCACATATAGATGAAAACAAGCACATAAGGGAATAAGCAAGGTGGTAAGTTCATTATTTTTCTACGGTACCTGTCATTTTACAGTAGGTAGCTATCTAATAAATATGTGTGTTTGTCACTAAAATAATAAATACAATGTTAACATAATAATGGAACATTCACAAATCGTTATAAATGTTATTTAGCACAGCAAGATAGGGGCGCGCTTCGTAGGAAAATTAGGGGATTAGTAAATGTATCGATAGGAGAATAGAAAAAATTATTTGGGATGTCGATAGTAACAACGGCCGATTGGTGTAGTGAGCAACTCGGCCACCGAACCTAACGATTGCGAGTTCGAATCCCGCGAGGGGTAAATGTTTGTTTGATGAGTATTTATGTATAAGATAAGATAAAAGAATTTTCAGTACAATCTATATACCTACAAATTGAACGTAGCAAAACAAAATAATTTAATTCTAGTAGCATGTCAAAGAAACTTTAATTATTTAAAGTAATTTATAATAATTTTTAGTATGTGTATCCGTTATCTGGTAGGTACCTATCCATAGTAGGTACCTACAAGCTTTGCTTAGTTTGGGACTAGATATTTGGTGTAAGTGTCCGAAATATTCATTATTATTTATAGACAGCGCTAGATGACACAGGTAATTGATAAATCGGGAATAATGTGAAAACTGAAAGAAATTAGTATTTATAAAGTTTGCATTATCTTAGATGCGATAGTTTTCTTTTATAGGTATAGACACCTATCCTAGGTATCTACATCTAGTCCTTTTAAGTACGGAACTCTCATTGCCTGCGTTCCGACTCACACCAATCCAGGGTCTTTTATGCACAATGAGTTAGCCCAATGACCGCTTGACTCAAATACTCGTGATTAAAGAGGTCAAAAGCTCAAAGGTAGAATCGCGTTCAGTCAGTGGCAATGATCTGGGGGCACGGCAGTGCCCCCGCCAAGTCGAGCGCGAAGCAAACACTGCCGTACCATCCTTTACTGGAACCATTTCGCCGCATTTTCAGGCCCCTATTTTAGAACCTCTGGATAAGACTAGAACGCAGAAATTTTCGTCATCCAGTAAGCTATAATCACATACTTAAAATCCAAAATTTCAAGTCTGTAGGTCATTTAGTTCCGAAGTTAAGCGAAAGCAAAGTTTCGCATTTATGACACTCACTCACTCACTCACTCATGATCATCAAAATAGAACTAGTACTTCCCATAAACTCAGAGAGCTGAAATTTGGTACAGAGTTATGGTTTAATGGCCACATAAAGGGAAAACTATAAAAACTAGGATAATCAAAGATCTGGAGTACCTGGTGACCCTGATTAGGAAACACAAGAGCCCAACCAAACTATTAGAGATCGACATATACCGCCTTTACAAAACATATTCAACTTGGTGGGCCGCTTCATTTGATGTCAAAAATCGAAGGTCTGGAGTAGCGGGACACATCTTCTAATTTAATCTAGCCTATAGCATCCCACTACTGGGCGCATGCTTCCTCTTCTGCTTATAATACGCATATAAATAAAATTAAAGGAAAACTCAGGATAAGACTACACTGGCTTTTATACTTATACTTATAAGTTTACAAGAAGAAGTAGTCGAACGATTAACTTTATATCTGACGAAGAACCCTCAGCTGGTCCCAGCTGTATTAGAGATATGGTAATGCCCCCTTCTACTATTGGTACATAAAAAAATCGACTGTCCAGCGTAGTGGGACACATCTTCTAATTTAATCTAGCCTATAGCGTCCCACTGCTGGGCGAATGCCTCCCCTTCTGCTTTTAATACGAATATAAATAAAATTAAAGGAAAACTGTGGATAAGACTAGACTGGCTTTTATACTTATACTTATACTTATTACAAGTTTACAAGAAGAAATAGTCAAACGATTAATTTTATTCTACTCGAACATTACACAAATTAAATAAACAAACGAAAATTTGGTCAAAATATAATGCATTGGCTAAGAGTGGCGGTGATACCCGCACGCGTCGCTAGATGGCGTTGACTGTATTTTAAAACGCGCTTACCTTTTGTTTTTCCGATAACCTTATATGGCAAAGTGGCAACCGGCCGCGTTACAGTCGTTCACGACATTCTTCTATTGCGCTTGAAAATGTTTGCTAGGGATTAGGAGGGATTATTTGCATTTCGTTGATTTCGCTGATTATTTCGTGAGGTTTGCTAAGGTTAATTGGCAGGTTGTTATTATATTAATTCAAAGATTTAAACAGGTTAGGAATTAGGTATATGGTTAGTGACGGATTACTGATTATTACTTAATTATCAGAATTAAAAGAAGTTTCAATTGAATACTTTATTTAATTGTTAGTTTTTTAGTACCTACTTTTAGTTTTCTAGGTTTAATTTACAGTTAGGCAGTACTTCGAATCGCGTTCGTGTTTATAAGTACTTTTCTAGTATTCTAGTTTAGTTTATTTAGTTAGATATTACTTCGTTTCGTTTAAAAATATCATTAATTTAGCTGTATTTCAGTACTAGGTAGGTTCTAAGAAAGTTCATTGATAATTAATTATATTGACACTTGTCTAATAATTAAGAGTTAACTTTTTGCTTATAGTTTGTATAGATTGAGTAGGCAGAGTAATATTTTCTTTAAGTTTTTTTTATTAAGACAAAAGAAGTCTTAAAGATATAAGTAGGTTTTAGTCTAAATATTATCGGTATTTCTGATTTGTTGTCCATATACTAAAGGTCGTTGAGTTTAATTGTGTTTGATTTCGCAAGATAATAATTATCGTAAAAAATGTCGATAATATTAAAAGACAACGATGAACTTGGTGGCTACCAAGTAGTTGGTATGCCCAAAGACGGGTCTTGTCTCTTCCATTCAATATCTTTCATGGTGTATGGTAGAACTGACTTAACTTGCAGTATCAAGTATATTTGTAGAAACGTAGGCATATATATAATATGCCCACGTTTCTACAAAAAGAAGTGAAATCCCACCAAAAACATTCTGTAAAAAACTAGCCAAGTCTCAATGGAGCTGCTTGATTATCTCTAAAAAGTAATGAAATCTATACAAAGTCGTGCCAAGTGTAAGGTTCTTTACTGCGATTTCTTTATTATTATAGTTAATGTTGTGTGACTTGGCCGTTGAAGGGTACACAGGGGTACAAAACCAGGTGCTCCATGACACCATTGCACCAATCTGTCGCCAGAACCGCTACGCATTGACGATGGAAAATTGCCACTTGGAAAACGTTGATTCAATAACCAGTCAATTGTAGGCTTGATAAAGCCACTAACGTATAAAGAATGTTATGTAAACGCCACACAGATTATTCGCTAATAGTTTGCCGTTGAACATTCTTAATAACATAATTAATAACATTAATAGCGGTTCTGGCGACAGATTGGTGCAATGGTGTCATGGAGCACCTGGTTTTGTACCCCTGTGTGGGTTCAACGGCCAAGTCACACAATATTAACTATAATAATAAAGAAATCGCAGTAAAGAACCTTACACTTGGCACGACTTTGTATAGATTTCATTACTTTTTAGAGATAATCAAGCAGCTCCATTGAGACTTGGCTAGTTTTTTACAGAATGTTTTTGGTGGGATACTTTATTTAAAAAAGATTTTTCAACTCTAATACCGATTATCATTCATTACACTCGTAACCCCAACTTATTACGGGGACTGGATATCTCAAACAGGCGGAAATTAACAAAACAATGCATTGCTAAAGCTTTAATATAGGTAGGTATAGGCTTTGGTTCATTCAAAAATTTCCCTATCACTAACATAACTGGGTAGGGAGCTAACTACCTACTTAACAACACGGACCCCACTGAGAATCGAATTCGATCTCGAAATTTGTAAGCAAGAATGATTGGTAGGCATTGAACTACGGACGGAGGGTTGTTCAAAACAACAATTATAGTAGGTTACATACTAGCCCAGGGAAAATACGGTAAAAAATTAGCTTAGCTAGACATAATTCAAAACCGACTTATATAATTGCTATATTATAGAGGTATATTAGAGACGTCATTTTGAATAATTAAGCCTAAAAAGAAACGACCGCTTAGTCTAGATTTTTTTAGGAAACCCTATTTTTAATTTATATCTTAATAACAATAAATAGGTAATAAATAAGTGATATTTAAATAGGTAGACTTTTGTTAAACACACTTAACTTATTGATGGATAAAAAACTAAGCATGTTATATAGTTAGGCATGCATGTGTTGTCGATGAAAATGTAGTCGAGCTGCATTGCTTAAGAAATAAAAATGAGACTAATATTTTGTAACGATAATTTCCCTAAATGTTTCGAATTTAAAGAAATACCCATCAATTGAGCAGTTTTTTAAAGAAACACATTTTTCAACTTTAGCTTATTTAGTTACTTGCGTAGTACTTGAGTTTCTTACAAATGCTTAATTTTTAGGAATTGTTACTACATTTACAACACTTTATTAATTGTTTCAAGAAAATCGCGGTTATTCGTTTTTCCGAGGTCAAACCGTATTTTCCCATGAGCTAGCTATAATGGGTGCAATAGGTTGTTACGTCTGCCTTAACTTTCACTGTCAGTAGGTATTTAATAAAATTCAATTAAAATCTGACTACCTACTTACTTACTAGTTATCTACCTATCAACATTTTTTTTATAGAAATTACCTACCTAGTCTTTTAAACATACAAATACCATTGTAGAAAAATTAGTAGGTAGGTACCTACCTAGGTAGTAGATTGAATTCACTGATTGAATTGAACTCTTCCTGTCGCGTCGGTGTTATAGGTAGATATCTATAGGTATTATCAAAGCAACAAACTCAATGTGATGGGTATAGTAGTATCACAGTGAGTAAGTTAAGACAGCTACTTATTTACCTAAGGTTGTTTATTTTCCAATTTGGATATTGTCGCTTTTTTAAGTGATTCCCAATTTAAATGTGTTTTAAAAATTTAATTTGCCGGCCACAAAAACTTTGTGGCGGGACAAATCGCTTACTGCTCCTAAGACGAACAATTTAACTAGGTTTACTAGCCTATATGGGTATAGATAGGCCTATCGCGTATATATACACTATTAAATATTCTGTGCCTATGCCTACATTACCAACGTACCTACCTACGACCGAAAGTTGGTCGAATGACAATTTAGGTCAACAGCATGATCACTTTATCCTACACAGTTTTGTATTATTGTAAGGGGCAACTTAATTAATATAAGTAGGTACCTACCTACCTACATATAGACGTATGTAAAATTGCGATTAAATTTCGAGGGTTGTAAAATATTTAGTTAGATGGTGTACGGTAGATAAGTAAATATATATACAATTTTATTCAATAGCTATGTAGGTATTTTTTAAAGATGTACGCAAGAAGAACCCAAACGGAGCACCCCGGGAGGGTATTGGCGGCGCCGGACGGGTCCCTGCGGGTTCAAACGGGAGCTTGCCGTGTTGCGGTACCCTGTGATACTGGCGTGGCGTGGCAGCAGTACACAGCAGCACGCGGCGCGATGCGGAGCCGCGGCGAGGGCGAACGCGGTCGATGAGCCCAGAGCGGCGTAGAGGGCAGCACGGAGCCGCTGCGGGGGGCGCTCTCTTGGCCCCCGCACCCGTTCCGCTGCCCCGTATGCTTGCGCACTTCGTACAGCCGCGCCGCGCGCTCACTAATGCGTCATACCGCTTCGGAAGCTGACGCGCATTCCGGCATCGAAGTGTTATTCGCGCGGGCCATGTGTATCCCTGTGTTGACTTAATATACAATTTGAAGATACGCCATCACAATTAAAAATCATCTATAAACCCTCATCTGAAATTTATTCCATCAGTGACATTGGTGTAAGCCGAGAGACTTAAGTGTTGCACGCGGGTGGCGCACGTGTTCGCGTCTTATATCCAAAGCCGAGTAAGTTTTGAGTTAGTTTAATTATAAAGTGTGACACGACACTGACGTTTGCTAGTCTGTGAGGCGGTACTGTGCGCGTTATTTTCGCAGCGGCGGCGCCGGCCGCTCGGAATGCGGCCTCCGCCCCGCCGCGCGTTGCCGGCGCCGAGCGCACCGCGCGTAGCGTAATAAATAAAGGCGGGGCGCGGTTGCGTGCGCGCGCACCCTCCCGCGCCCTCCTCGCCCTCGGGTCATTGACTCGCGCCCGACTGCCGCCCGCCCGCGCCGCCGACGACGCTGCCGAAGACAACAATTTCTCGGAAGCGGCACCTCGCTCTTGGCCCCACAGCATTTCTAACGGCTCGAGGCGGGAGCTCCAATGTCAATGCCGAAGCCTTTAGCGTAGTCTGGCGCGGCCAGCGTCGCAAGCGTGCATGTGGCCTCTTGCTTGATTACATAGACATTATGTTACTTGTCGTAGTACCGCGGATATTGACCCCAAATGTTACACCTGGCCCTTATGACAGCATCAGCCAGCACCCTTCACCAACAACAATACCACGCATAAATTACAAACGTAATCTTTTATATTCGCGACCGGTTTTAAAAATAAACCACTGCTTTATTTCCTGTCGGCAGAGCGTAGAGGCGGTGCAGATTTGTTTCTTCGCCTTGTGATAGCGGACATTTTTAGATTTTTTATTTGTGTGTATTGGTAGATGTTGTAGATATGTAACATGTAGATGTAGGTATACACTGGTACACTTTTTTATTAAAACGCTTTCTTTGATAACTTATCTTCCCATCCTTGCTCACCAACTAGGTAAAATTGTACCTACTTTCTTACTTTCCTAAGTTGTGTACATGTGGGTAGGAAGTGTCCTACATGTAGGTAGAATGTTTTCACTTCCAATGTCAAGTAAATAGGCAGCCGCGTCCATTGAAGTATAATGTACCTATAACCTACCTATCTCAATGCCCTCAATACTTTCACCCTCTTAGGTAAAGGCAGGTAGGTCCTATCTACCTACCTAGTGGATAAATAGCCAATGAAAGCCTTGAACTTGATCAGCTAGAATGTAGCAAAAGGTACCAAAGCGTCTTTATTTATTTTAAAATTTAACGGTCATTAAGTTATTATTTTACAATCTACGTGAGTGACCCTACATATACATTATAAATATTTTTGATTTTCGTTATTGGTCAGCCAAACTTCATGATAGTAAATAACGTCCCTCATTTCATAGAATGCTAAAAATAAAACGTGAACTTCCCGGTTGAATGGCGTCGCCGTCGTCGGCGCGGCAGAGCGCGGGGAGTGGCTGGCAGCCATTGCCCTCACCCGGTTTGTTTACAACTCGGGCTTAGGAAATGATACGGTGTTATCTGCACCCTGTGTATTACATATTTAGGGTACAGAATCGTTTCTAAAAGAGAAGGAGCGGTGCGACCCCTGCGCTTGCGCCATCTGCGCGCGCGCGTTCGATTAAAATAAACTGCCAGCGACAGATACGTAGTTATACCCTAGCTAGCTAGGACAAAAACGAGCGTCGTTTGGTTTAGTCGCCAGGTGCAATGCGACCCTCGTATGTGGTGAAGGTGCGCCTAGTGCTAGGTCAGTTATTGCCGCAAGATGGCGCGGGGCGAAGACCCTTGCCCGTGCCAATGACCAGCACGCCTTACCGGGCCTCTCGATCAAGCGGTATTACCTACTTGCTCCACGTGCTACTTACCTACACACAAAAATCACTGGTTCAGTGTAGGTAATGGACATACGAGATTTCGAATTCTATGGGAACTAACGTTATATTTTTGATATATGTATTTAATACCTAGTGTCTTCCAATTTATTTTACAATGATGTCGAAAGCGAAACACTGTCACTTTTAAATATCAATGCTTTCTGCAAATGGCACAGATTACCTACCTACATAAGTACACACCTAGGTAGGTCCCTATTGTAGTTTTTTATTTACTTGGTGGGATAAGTTTGATTCGGATCACGACATTTTTATTTTTTATCCAACTTGGTTTAGGGTACCAACCTACAAGGTTTAATCGTTAATTAAATGTCGTCAGGCTATTATTCCTTGAAGACATCCTATCAACAAGTACCTACGTTGTCTAATGAATAAAATAACGTCATACCTACCTACCTAGTTGGATACCAATGTAACTTTTTTTAAAGGAAATTCGAACCTACCTGTCTGAAATTTGGAGTTTGGCTACCTACTGTCCGATAGGTAGGTACATCATTCTCTTCATGTACTACAGACGTGCTTATAGATAGATAACTAAAGGTTTTGACTTTGTGCACTTATTATTATAATCTAGATAAGAGTACAAAAATAATTTTTCAACATATAAAGTGGATTTAATTTCACCGGTTTTAGATAGGCAACTATATCAAGCAGCTCATAAAATACGCGTGAGTTATAAAAGCAAATTGTGAAGTTATATTCTATAACCGCATTATTTGCTATGGCAAAGAACATAGGGCTCATACAGCCAAGTGATAACACCAATCAGCCTGGTGAATAAAATATCGCTGATCTCCATGTGTTATGGCAGTGGCAGTAGGCAGCGCACCGCGTGATTTTTTATTCTGTTGCCTCGCAAGTATGTTGAAAAACGTCGTACGATATACGTGCGTATGTTGGTTAAACAATAGTGTTGTGTTATAGCCACCATAACGCACTTATATCGTAATGTACCATAATAATTTTGTTTAAAATCTTAATACCTATTACCTGCCTAGGTACCTACCTAGGCAGGTATTTCATAGGTGCGTAGGTAAATAGGAATCGTACAAATTATGTGTTAACACCTACCTACACCTACCATCAAAAGCTGATCGTGCACTGAACTAGGTAGTGGTAAGTAGGTACCTATATTGCCGGATGTTGCACTGAAATGTTGGATAAGTGTCAATGTGAATTCTGAAATATATAATAAAACCTACTATGTACCAACTTATTTCGTTTACGAAGAAATAATCGAAAATTTTGATGTGAATCTTGGAGCGGCCTTTGGGTGGCTACAGCCGTTTTAGCTTTAATACGTACAGTGGGCGCGACGACCGTAATACTACAAGTGGAAGCTTGCCGAGTCGGTTTACGGCCGAGTTACGGAACACGTGTACCTTTTTTGGGCAGAGCGCTCCAGTCAAAAGAGTAGTTCCACGAAGGGGACCATAAGGTCTGCTAAGGGTGAGCATCCGAATAGATACGTGTTAAGTAACGCGGTTGGGTAAATTGCCCTATAGCCCACACTGAATATTCCAATAATCTATTTCAGCACGATTTATGGTTACTACAAACCAGTCTTAAAACACCCGTCTCATCTGTATTAAAAACAATTATGCAGCAGTTTTATTTAATTAACTAAGTATTATTTTATTTTGTATTAAAATTGCAACCTTCGATTTAATGGTTAGAAGCCGTATAAAGTGGTAATCTGCTAATGCCGTGGGGTCATGGGAGTCTTCTTGAAAACACTCTCAATAAGTAATGTAGTACCTGATGTAGGTACAACTTGAAGGTTTGTTTAGAATGTTTGTGGTCAGCAGCTGTAAAGCAATAAAATATTACTTCTTTTTTTTTATACATGTTTGTGGTCAGCAGCTATAAAGCAATAAAATATTACTTCTTTTTTTTATACATCAGTACGTGATACTCCCTGACTCGTAGGCTCGAGCAGATCCAGCATTGAGTGGTATAGAAGACCATCATCAGCATACACAGTATGAGATGAGCTAGCTATAGTCCGACACAAAGATTTCCGATGCTTGATACTCGGACGGAAAGTATAGATAGAGCAATTCATACTAAAATAATATGTCCGTGTGGTGGCAGGGGAATATATTTTATTACACAATCGATCAAAAAAATACGATTAAAAATGTATAAAGCGCAATTGTTCATATCTATTAGTATGAATACCTATATCAACTTCGAAATAATCTAATGACATAGGTAGGTATTCCTCTTCTTAAATCTTCAAGCCTTTTATCAGAATTAGCAATAATATTGTGCAAATTGTAATAATTCGGTATCACGGAAGTGATCTATGTAAAATGGTTCCATTTTCGGGCTAAGTAAATTATTTTCACCAGAACCTAAAAATAAAGAAATAAAAATATTTTTTCAGACACTTCAAACATACATTACCAATGCGTTGGAACGTTGATTTTAGCTAGACATTAGTAGGATACATTATTTGGGCTATAAATAACTATAAACTTCACAAGCTGTTATAAATTTTTTAACTAATGTACCTACAAAGTGTCTAAAATATTTATTAATTTAATTTTTTGTTGTAACTTCCGAATATCAATTTAGCCATGCATGCCAGTTTGAGAATTAAGCAGTAGCCATGAGCATTCACTTTATTTTAGTAAAAAAATTAGGTACGCTGAGGTTATAACCCATAGATTATAAAAATAGTCATAATTATTATGTAGAATTCATTCATCATCATCATCATCTTATTTAAGAGCCCTGCTCTTGTCGGTGGAGCTTTTTCCATATGAAATTCAAATAGCAAGAAATAACATGTCACATTATTGTGGTAATTTCGTACATTGCATAGAATTTTCATTTTTATTTTTGTAGTCAACGAATTGTTGTAGTCTTGTCAGAAAACGCATGATAGGGAAACAGTCATCAATCCTATACCAGGGGACCAATCGCGCAATTTACAACAATTTTGGTTTACCTGATGTAAAAAATGGTATCGCGCTATTTTTGTGAACGATTATGTCTTTGACGCTACCAAAGTAAAACCAAACCCAAAATGTGTAGAGCTAACCACTTAGGTTAATTTGCGTTCAAATGAAAAGCGTTATTGTACTCTAATAGTATCAAAAATTGCTTTAGTGTATTTGTACTATAACTAGGCGGTGTAGAACGTGTACAGCCGTACTATGTAAAAAAAATTGAAATCGCTAAATTTGGTACCAAGTAAGTGCCCTAGAAGTAAGGATCAAAATCGAAAATATTTTATTCAATGTAGGATACAAAAATATCACTTATTGAAAGTCAACATGTTATGTTTTAAAACTACATTGCTCCACAAAGTGCTATGGTTAGGGAGAAGAAGCGACAAGAAACTTTGTAACGGCACATCTTTTAAATAGCTTTCCATCTTTACAATAATATTACTTATTACAAAACAAAAGCAATTAACATAAGCGTAGTTAACGGCCAGCTAACACCAGACCTCCTTAACGCCTAAATAATCATCTATCCTGTAATAACCATTTTTACTCAGGGTTAAACTCAATATATGTTCTGATATTTTATTGTAAAAGCGTCTGCTGTGTCCCACAAAACGTGCTAAGGTTAGCACTAAGTCTAAATGGTGGAATTTCAATTTTATTTTTGTTTCTACTATTCAAATTATGATTATCAGGATGTTTACGAAATAGGCATATATTTTTGCTGTCATATATATATTGGGATGTAACAGTTACAAACAATACTTATTTTAGATCGGGGATAAGCGTATCGAATTACCATAATTTACTTCTAGGGCGCTTACATACCTCCCAAATTTAGCGACCGAACCCAAGCGAGCTAAACGGCAAATTATTAGCGATCGAACACAAAAATTTTTTGTAGTGATGTCACTCGAGCCCGAACAACAATAACTCCTAGATAGTTTGATAAAATTTGGGTAGGTAACTTTGCAACATCCGGCAACACAATAGAATTACATACAAATTTCCATTAACAAATCAATTCACAAATATCACAAAAGAAAAGTATATTCTAGTCATGAAGAGTGATATTATCAGCTTTTGATACATATCTGGATTCTTGGTTTCTTTCACGGAACAACTCGGCATTTTCAAGGTAAATTTTATTTTCAAACCTAAGAAACGAGACGTCCCAATTGTGGAAATTTGAAAGCCAACTGACAGATTCGGGCAATTGCAATTGACACATAAATTTGCCATTATAATTTGGACTGTTTGGCTTAATCTATAATTGTCTGAGCTGAGGTTCGACATGACTATTTTTTACATAGCTATTTGCAATTAATATTGCCACTATTTAATTTTTACCCTAGACATCAGTTACATTTGTAAAAATTCAAAGTCCTAAGTTTTACAATGTCTATGGATATAAGCCTCTAAGTTTTCTATATCGATTAGTTTAAACAATTCAATATATAAATTGGATTTCATGAATTTATGGTGGTTGTTATTTTAAATGAAAAAAATAGTATACCTGCAGTTAAGCCAGTTATAGCCAGCTCGGAGGTTAACATGAGCTTGTGCATGTTGCGGATGGTGGAGATTATTGTTTACAAATGCGTCGCCTTTAAAGCCGACAAGCACACGAAATTGAATCCCCATTACAATTTTTATCAATAAATCTCTTTTGGCAACGCAAACTTGTCTGCCATAAACGCCATAAGTCTTTTCTTGCTCATACATACACATTTGACATTTACGCCTTCTCCCTCTAGAACTATTATTTTTTTTAAAGCGCATCTATAACTTTTTACGCTATCAACGTAGTCAAAGATATCAGAAAGTACAAGAGATATAGTATGTGGCCAGGGCGGTTGCCTTTTTTTGTACAAAAATATGCAAAACTTGATTTTCTATGTTCATCGCAGGACCTCGCGTTCTCTACTCATCACGAAGGCGTGACACAATGGTGTGCAAAATGCTAGCTTGTGCAGTAATTGCGTGCAAACACGCAAGTGATACTGTGAATTCAAGCAATCACCTATCACAGGTAAGACTAGTTGTGATATAATTTTGCAAAGGAAACACCATAAATTAATTATTTTTAATGAATTCAATGTGAAAATCGCATTCAACAAGAAAGCCGGGGCAAAACTAATACTTACTCGTACATATATAAAGTCACGCCTGTTTCTCGTAGGGGTAGGCAAAGACCACAGACTTCCACTTGCTACGATCCTGACACACCTCTTTTGCTTCATTCATTCTCATAAGGTTGTTCATACATGTCGTCGGTTTAGGGTACGTAATGTTAAAGTAATATCTTCTTTATTGTGTGTTTTGCGTGCAATGTGTATAATGTAAAAGTGTAATAAATAATGCACCAAACAGCAAAATTAACAATAGTTACCATATAATCACGATGTCGTGGTAAGGCTGCATGTGCCATCCGCAACCTTCAAATGGCAGTGGATTACCGTAGCGTGTGTTTGTGTAGTGAATTAATCTTTATTATCTTTATTATTTGTATCTGTGGCAAATCACGGGCTGATATTTTTGACGTGCGTGTGGTGTTATTATGCAGTTGAAGTAATTGGTTCGCATTGTGGTTCGCATAAAAGCGGCGTTTACACCATTTTTCCTATAACAAACATACATACAGACATACACACACAAACATATATATACATATATACATATATATATATATATTAGTTGGGATAATCTTATTTAGGCAATTTAAAATTCCTGAAAAATAATTATTTGTTGCTATTTAATGTCAAATATCTTACACTATAGAACGCCCTAAGCCAGCTTTTTAATTTATATTAAATAACTATCTATACATATATAATAAGCATAAATGCGTGCCATCGCCCTAGCGCCCTTACCACAATTACATTAAACAATTGTTTAATTGTTGTTTTGAGAGTATTAGTTTCTTATTCTACAAGTTTATGTGTAACTCTATGCTTATATTCACGGTTAAACTCTAACAGAAGTAATTTGGTAACTCCAATGGTAATCAACTTCATTGCAGTCTATCAAATTCGAATTGCGTGTGAAGGAGATGAAATCGTCATTACTTTATACCCCGTCATAAGAGATATTTTAGTTATTTAAAATCACTTGTTAGTGATCGATGATCATACAATACATGCCATTGGTGTGGACTAGTTGTCTTACTGAAACAGACAGGCGCACGGGGCGCACCTCGTGAGAAGTGGAGTGAAACGATGCCGGCGCGGGCGGCGCGCGGCCGTTTGGACTGCGCACGCGATGCGCGGTATGTGTAGAAACATCCTGTTCACATCACATCCCAATTCACTTGTTGTTCGATATTGCTCGGATATATTAGGTACGCGACGTGAGTTTTCTCTTCCCTAACGAAACTGCACGCTTTTATTACCTCCTTATATAAAAGAAAATGTGCTTAACAATATCCGAGTGGCTTGAGTGGTATACCACGACTACCTACACCGACTTATAATAAAGCAAAATTTAGATAGGTACTTATAGGATTTGTATTTTTTACATCAATGTGTGAGTTACCGCAAATTGCTACATTTTTTAAATTCGATTTAATGCAGGATGCCATTTGAAGAATATTAAAGTCTTCATCCATTCTTTCATCATTCATCCATTATGTGGTTGGTCATGTGTTCAGCTGGTTGCTAAAGTAGGTACTTTACAGTTGATGACTCCCGAATTACCCTGTGTTACCCCATTTTAGACAGTATTGCCACAGCAATGGGATTTATTCAAACTAGGTAGTTTTTTATAGTTATCGAGGTTTTTATGTCACATATTCTTATGGAGTTTCATAAATTATAAGAGTTATGTTGCTATGCCATATGAACAAACAGACAGACATGACGAAATTATTAGGGTTAGTTTTCCCCATTTTGCCATGGAACCCTAAAATAGGAAAAATATCCGATATAACATGCAATAATTCGTTTTCAAATGGGTATATAGGTATGTATAACGACGTAATCTACGACGACGAATAAATTTCTAACAGTAATTAGAATAATAATGTATTTATAATAAAAGACCGGATCGTTATGGTTGTTAATGATGAAATGAATCAGCAATTAAATAATGGCGCATGATTCTATTTGACGACCGATTGGTGTAGTGTATTCTTTCTGAAACCAATAACAGTTGCGGGCTACAATCCCGTTAGGAGTAAATGTTTGACGAATGCGAACATATTCCCGTGTTATGGACGATTAAATATAAATATTTATGTATGTTTATCCGTTATGTATCCATGGTAGACTTTGACTAGACATGTACGTACACTAGACAGACATTTCTGTGATCGCGATCGCCATAGGTCTGCCAAGATGTAGACGTGATTGTTAAAAAAAACAAAAGTCAAGTTAGTGTGATTAACCTCTCTACGCTGAATCAAGTTATCTTTACGAGTGCATCCTTTTAAATCCAAAATATAAGTTGAGTGGTGGTTTCTCCATTAATATATTTCGAGTGCCTGCCATTATAACTTCCTAAATATCAACTCTAGCAAAGAGTAAATAATTTCGGTGATTGATAACGGGTCGCCTTATGACCCCTCGTTCGATGAAAAATGATTCTCCAAATCTTTTGAATTATACTTTGAGAAATGAGTTCTTATACCTATAATGATTTAGGGTACCTATGCCATGTTCTTCTAGGTTCTTGTAAAGGCAGGGATGAAAAGTAGTAGTAAACTTGTCTATAGTTGTCTGTACTTAAAGATAATAAATCTCTCTTGTATAGTAAAGTTACAATAGAATCATCCAATTCTTGCGAGATTATTTCTTTCCGGTTCAAGTTTGTTATCGAATAATCTACTAAGGTGTGGTGGAGAGAGTGGCTCTATCATTAGTGATTTAAGCCTTCTCGAGGGAATTTTTCTTCCCTGTTGTATATATTTTGGTCTTTGACTCCATTTATAACCGACCGATTCTCCATACAGCTTTTTGAACTAGAGGTGTTCGTAGCAGTCAGAAGCCCCCTTTATCGCCATCGAATAGGAATGCTAAAAACTACGATTCGTACAAACAACACTGCCTTCGAAACCAACGGTCGCGGGTAAGCGGCTTATCCCGCCAGGGATAAGAGTTTACGTCATGAATAAGAACATTTATCCATTATCTAGTATCCATAGAACAAGTTTTTCTTAGTTCGGGACTAGATTTATTATTATTTTATGAAATGAAACGTATGTTCCAAAATTGCTGAACTTAAATTTAAGGAAATAAGTCCCGTTATTTGCGTTTGCACATAGAATATTGTATTTATAGGTGCAGTTTGAGAGGGTTTGTTGCGTCGACGGGCTTATTGGATATATTAAGATTTTTTAAATAGAGAATACATAAAATCGCACTGATCTGCACTTAAGAAGCCTAAAAACTAATAACCTAGCTTTAATTACATTAATTTTCGAGAATTTCAAATTATTTATAAAAACGGACACTTTTTTATAATCGAACTCTGTAAAAATAACCATTAACAAAGCTATTTAGGTATTTTTTATTTATTCTGTATTTAATCCAAAGAGGGCGCCACTGGACCGTATAAACTCCAATGACCAAATAAACCCTCGAGTCAAAACCTTAAGCGCATGGAGTCTGGTAGTGCTACGGTTTTTTTAAGATTGAATTCTCGGAATTAAAAATATATTCCGTTTAAAATTCAAAAGCATTCAAAAAATCCATTCGCTTGGACTGGTACTGGGTATGAACTTTCGTACCCGACTGTAAATTATCAGCATATTATGGAGGCGCGTCAGTGTGTCACTGTCATTTTACATAAAAAACTGCGATACACATAAATGCAACGTAGGTAGCTCCCTCTGTTCGTAGTATATTACGCTTTCGTTTGCATCTCTTTAATTTTATCTGCTCCTACTTACCTACCTGTGTGTCTCATTAATTTTATCTGGTATAAGTACCTACTTACCTACCCACATACGTACAACTACAAAACTACTATCATTTCACTTTCAGATCATTTCAACTGTTAATTACGTACATTTGTTACCAACCCGGGAATAACATTATATCAGAATAAAACAATAGTGGTTAGGTATTGAACTAAGTAGGCGTACCTACCTCGTAAACTGTGATGCCGGTTAAAATGGTTTTCTAGCTCGCTCGGCGCGTCTACCAATACTGCAACGGACGGAGGACGTGACGTCATAGCTTATTCTATTTCCTGTGCTGAGTGCTCACTTTGTAATCTCTTTGTGCTTAATCAAAGAACTTCGACTATCATAGTTGATATCGATTTCGTTTCCATAATAGCGTTTGTTAGGTACCTACTTACCTAAGCAACTCAACCACTGCAAAGTGTGATCTGTAACTTAGAAATATTTTATTTAATCCTTGCGAGACGGTGTCGTGACTGGTGCTGGGACTTGAAATGTCGATGTACGTGACTTGGAATCTTATGATTGAATTTGAATGACTAACTTTACATTCGTAGCTGATCATCCGGTGGGTCATTGTGGCTTCTAATTTGCAGCCATTTAGGTTGCGGATGACCTCTTTGACAGTCTAATTTTTTTGTTATATAGTGGGTATAAGTACTTATATTATTGATAAAGGGAGCAAGGATCGTTAGTTCACATCCACACGTGACATTTGTTAATTATAGTAATATCAACAACAGATAACAAGGTAAATAATACTAAGTAGAAAATTGCTGGAACTCTAGACAGTAAACTGATGCGATGGATAATGGTATTGAGTACTAATAACGTTTGAGATTAAGCATCTATTGATTTTGATTGGAATTTTTATAAAAGGATGTGTCCCGAAGAGTTGGCCACGCGACGAACCGTTATAACAAGTAGAGCGTCGCCGCACGCAATTAACATTACCATTGCTAATGTGACCGCGAATGCCTTTGAGTCCACTGTTGTGTGTCTGAACGGTTATTCTAAAAAATATATAGCTGGGTAGGTAGGTACATCTTAGACTCTTCGATGACAGGGCCATGAACAACGAAAGATATTCGAAAAAAGTAGACTGATATTTTACGTGTCGGTCTCCCAAGCAGGACCTACAATGTACGATAATCAAAAACATTAAATATTTAGGTTTTTTTTTCACTTATTTTATGACTGGATGGAACTCACTAAAATCAATAATCACTTGAGTTATATAACAGAGATAATATGTAGAGATTTTAATTACTAATAAACAAATAACTAAGTTTAACTATATTTTTTATTTGGAGAGAAGTATTTATACATAGCCTTCTGTTAAAATTTTTTTACTAAATTGTAAACAAGACTTACTGTAAACTATGTTTAAAAGATCCTCCATTCATTAATTTTCTAAGTCTTTTGAGTTAGCTGTTACTATCTGGTTCTTCCTAAAACTATACAATTGAATTCTCAATAAAGCAGTCAAATATCAATCTGTTTTTTAAGTAACGCGATTTGTGTTCATTAACTCCTAACTAAATATAATTGTATCTCCATAAGCAGCTTCTAACACTATTACGGCCTTTTTAAACAAGACCTACTGTATACCATTTTTAACCTCCGATTAAAATGCCGTGTTTGATAAAAATCGGTTAAGCGGTTTACAAGATATTTAGCATTTAATACAGATGTTGATATATTTAAAATTTAAAAATGATATTACAGTCTTTCGTAGGTTTTCCAAAATTTCAATTAATAGTTTTTTAATATATAACCTTTATACCTATACCACGTAAGAGCGTGGGCCTAGTTCGAGAATATAAATGACTCCTATAACTAACACTTTAAGATTAAAGTAGATCTCATAAGCAGGCCTTATATAGGCCATTTTAACGTGCTAGTTCGGCAGGTTTATATTAAATCGTAATCTAGGGATACAGAGATACAGCGCTACTTGTAGACGTAGATGGTTTTTCTAAAATTCAATGTTGGTTTGTATGTATTTACGTGTAGGTATGCGCTGAAGGGTTAATTAATGAACTTTAAAATAGGAAATAATAAAATTGGATTCATAAATTCTCAAAAAGCATCGTTGAAAATTTTGCTTAAATTGATCTAAATCCACTCACAGCCACTAGGCCAGAGCCACTCCCGTATGGCACAAAACCGACTGAGTAGTTGAGCACAGACATTCTTACCTTACCTTTTGTTTCGTACCTACCTACTATAAACCTATTGTGAATGAAAAGTAGGCATAATGAAATGAACTAATTTTAACAATTGTGGCGCCCATGTCGACACTGTTAATATCCGGTTAATTAATTAAAGCGCCTGTGGGGCTGCTCCACGATAGTTGCTCCTCTCGTAATTACTTATTAGCCGGGTTCAGTCTTACATACATGCGTATAAATGAAAAGAATCAGTAACATTTACGGACAAGTCAAAGTTGCTTTATTTTGTAGGTACATAGGGTACACTAAAAATAGTCCATTTTACAAGCTAATGCTTTTTCAAAATGCAATTTTCCCCTGAGTAGAGCATGCAAGAAACTAGAGGGGTTGCCCTTTTAAAAACACGCTTTTATATTACAAAAACGTTTTCATATTTCATTATCAGTTGTGAAATAGTCTGACATGCGAACGAGCTGGTTATGTTCAGGGATTATTATCTAAAGTCTGATATTTTATAATATGCTTTCTGAATAAGTTTCTGTTTTATAGTATCTTTAAATTTATTGAAAGGTAGATTTTGTATATCAATAGGAACCTTATTGAAAAAGCGTATACATAAACCCTATACATAAAGCGTATACTTAAAAAGAGTCATGTGACCTGCAAGTATATCTTTAATCTTGTATAAATTTTTTTACATATTATGTTAAATTTTCAAAAACTTATTGTGAAGGGGCAGGTAAGAATATAATATTCTTTAAACTTATCTCTAATTGACACTACAGGATCTCAATTGGTAAATCGCATGAACGGTTCGTTTCTGCAAAACAAAAATTGTATTTATACCCGCGACATTTCTCCACAGCAGAATACCGTAAGACATCAAGCTGTGGAAAGAACTAAAATATACTAATCTAGCAGTATTAACATCTGATATTAGTCGAATTTTTTTGACTACATACGCTGCAAAGCTGAGCAGCCCATTGCATTTTGGTGTCTAAAGGAATGCCCAAAAATGCAGTAGAATCTGCGATGTCTAAAGTGGTATTTTTTATCATTATATTTGTGGGCACCACCATGACGTTGGGTAGTACAAATTTCACACATTTAGTTTTTTTTCTCATTAAGTAACAAATTATTTGCGGTAAACCATTCTACTATTTCAGAAATAGCATTGTACACATCGTCATAGCTTAATTTTTGTCTATTTACTTTAAATAATACAGAGGTAGATATCGTCTGCAAACAATACTATTTCATGTATATTATCTTTTATAAGGTTAGGCAAGTCTTTTATACAAACCTAAACTAAAAACGGCCCGAGTATGGAGCCAGAGGGCGGAGTGTGAGTGTTGTTTCGACTTAACTTTACTACCGCGTTCACGTTTACGTGACGATTTGTATGAAGAAATGTGCAGCGCCTCTAGCGGATAGTTTACAAAACGATTTTTATCATAGGGACTTTTTTCGTAAACGCGAACGCGATGGTAAAGTTAAAAACGAGACAAAAGTCACACTTCGCATACAGATTTCAAGTGTGCTGCTCTAAATCTGCTTGCTAAACTAAGGATATTCATATAAAATAAATACTCTACTGCTTACCACTTCTTCTTTGTTTGACAAATTTTTTCGCTGTCTATCATTCAAATCATTATTTCTTGTTTTTATCAAATTAATCGGATTAAAAGAGTCTTGGTTTTATTGTTTTTTTTTTAATGTATCTGTAATATTTTTAATATAATAATAATATTTTTTTTTATTGGAAATATTTTTTTATTTTGGGCCTAGTTCAATCAATTTTAACAAACACAATTTGGAGTTGAAAAACCCTTTAGTTACTAACAGCCAAGCCCAATGATGGGCAGCGGCATCATTGGTGCGAAGTTCCCGAAAAAATTGGGATCGCCAACTCCCATGCCCAGTGTGACGATTACGGCAAATGGAAAATAATTCAAATAGCGATGCGAGGCTCTTGTCCAATAGTGGACTTCTTTCTATATACTGATGATAGATGACTAGGTTACTAAATTATTGGGTTAATCTCGTTCCGGATCAGAGTAAGTCCGAGTAACTCTTACCAAAGCGCCCTAAGCGATATTCTAATCGTATCGTGACCGCATGCTTCGGCCCCCATCATCATTTAATATTAGGACCCACTGATCGAAGACTCGTCTTAGATTTAGTGCAATTGGTGACGAGAATATATGGTGAAACTTCTCAAATGCTATCCAACCCAGTTGAATTCTTTTACTGGCTTACGTCTCAGAAGGTATTTCTGCAGGCCGAGTAACATAATTTTCAGTATCTTCGAGAAGAATACCCTCTACGGTGATCGGTTGTTCGAATATGAACTTGGTCTTGCTCAACTCGATACCTACCGTTCTTAAGGTAGCATTTGGAACGATTTGGATTATTAGTATCGTTTGTTTTTTGCCTACCTAATATACAAATGTTCGATCCCCGGGGTTTGTCAAGCAACTCAGCTGGTAGAAAGTGATTCCTACCGCTCATGTAACCTCCGAACGAGAAGGGTAATGTTTGAAGACCAAATACAGGGCGGCTATCAGACACCACCTTGAGGACTAAGAAAATAATTAATGTAATTTCACTAGCTCTCTTAATCTTCACAGTGGAACACAACAATACGGGCATTGATGCTTGATGACAGAAAAGATAAGTGGGCCGTGGCCAAAAGGAAATGTGTTTACCGCGTGGTAAAAGCCATACATAATACCTGCTGCTATTTCATTATCATACCAGCCACATAGTCCTCCCCCAGAGATTTTCAGAACGACCAGTTGGATTGGAGACGGATTCACTGGACTTCCCGCGACCTTTATTAGGTCATCCATCCACCTCGTACTGCCGTTGTTTGCAATTTATTTCAGCAGGTAATATATAAACGTGTTTTCTCCACTATTTTACATTTTTTTAAACAATCTCAGTGTATCGAGTCGTTGTTCTTAGGTTTTGGGTCTGTGCCACGAACCAAAAAAGAAATGCCGCCGTCTCGAACTAACATTACGTTCGTTAGGTCTCTAATATTTCACATTATTGGTGACTTTCGTGTACGAGTACATACTCGTAGCCGCATAAACGTCCGAGGCGAGGAGAAATAATAAACAATGCTTGTTTAGCCAAAGAAAACAACTAGGTATCTACCCGGTACCCAAGGTTGTCCCACATAGTTTAGCACCAGATCTAGTAGCAATATAACCAGCCAAGTGCTGCTGCACGTAGATACGTATATAAGGTGGATACTGCGGGTTGAAGCCTTGGAGAAAACTTTTGTTACCTAAATAACGTGACATTTCATGTTCCAATAATATATTTACTTGTTATTTCGATTAAATATGGCCCGAGACAGAAGTACTTTTTTGAAATTGTATTTGTTTTTATTTATACTTTTATATTCACTAGAGTTATTGTGTATTAATTTTAAAGTCCTTTCTTCAAGATAGTAAAATCAATATCACATGGGCTCAAACATTATAATTATGTTATGCATTAGGTACCTATGACTAATTACCGTGATGATAACAATATTTATTATTAATTCGATTACTTACAGACTTTTAAAATTATATAGAGAAACGTTAAAACACAATAAATATAAAAGTTATGAAAAAAATAAGCACAACGTGAGTAAAAGCGGTACAGCCATGAAAATAATATAACAATCGTCAGTAACTATGAGCAACAATTGAGAACCGATTGTTCTATTTTGTCAATTTTCTCCGAAATACTAAGAAATATCAACTTTGGCACTGTTTGTGGAATGCAGAGGTACCTGTAATTAAAAAACCGACCGCTTTTTTGTTAAGATATTCGTGTAAAGTCAAAGTTCTTGTGCAATCGTGGTCTTTGTTGGGATGAATTCGTCCCCTTTAAAACAGCAACGCGCAGGTAGTCACGTCCTGCGGCTGCTATTCAATAGATGCCACCAAGCCACCCTAAGTCAGTGGTAACAAAAACATGTTCAAATTTACTATAGTACCTACTTCGCTTTTTTGGACAAGCGACGCCTTTGGAATATTTTGTAGGAAAAAGATATTTTTGGGCGTGTTCCATATCTAAATTATCGATACAGTATGTGAATTTATAATGTGCTAGTAAATGATAATACCTATCAAATTAAACTGAATAGAATTTTTAAGACGAGGTCTATATATTGGTGAGATCAATAAAAAACATCTCTGTTTTTATTGAACCAATCGATAGAGTTAATAAGGATCTTTCTGTATAATGTACATTATTAGTTTATGACATTATGATTTATGACACACAAGAGTAACATACAAAAAACGATATTTTGTAGACGACTACAGCCAAAAAAGTGTCAGCTTTTAATAATCGGATAATGCAAAGTAAAAGGTAAATATTGTAAACCTAATCTATAAATCACGGGTATACATATCTGGAGAGGTACCAACAAAATATAACAACAATAAATAATAATATAAAACCAATTAATACATAAATGTAAATATACTTAGAACGTGTACTCGTACGTACTCCCCGTATATTCATTTAGATAAATAATATTCATTTAGATTAGGGTCTTCTGACAAACATTTTTTGTGGTATTTCCTAACATAAGCAGCTTCTTTCCTCCCTCTTAGAATGTATCGGGTCTTATTGAGTGCGCTCGAAAACCCTAGTATTTAATTATAAATAATACTTAAATACCTTTGATTCTACTTTCGAGTATTTTAAAAATTTTAAATTACTATATACCGTAATTTTAAATTCTCAAAAATCGCATTAAGCAAAGATTTGTAATTATTTGAATTTGAAAATAAACCGTACCACAGCGCGTTGCAGGGGGAATGATAGTATTAAGGAAGGACGTTACGTAAAATGAATAGTGTGGATGGTGAACTACGCTACATTTAATTTGTTTTCATAAGTTAACCAGACTACGCCGTGTGGCGGTTCACATAACACCTCCCACTGCATTAAAATGGATGCAAAGATAACGGAGTAGTTAGTACGGAATAATATTTTTGCTATTGTTAACGAATTTTTGAAATAATTAGGAAATTAAACTCGATTGTTTGGTCCAAAATGTTCCAACTGGTTGAACTAATAGTTGAACTTATTGGAACGTTTTGGTCCAATAAGTGCTCATTGTTCGAACTAATAATGAACTTATTTTATTGTTTTGGTCCAATAAGTTCCAACTGTTTGATTGAACTAATAATAAACTTATTTAAATGTTTTGGTCCATACAATTTACATATTTTAAATATCTAACTTTTATTAACTTATTTTGGATAATACAAATCAACAGCATCATTGTAAAAACTATTACACACAATCTATAAGCCAGGTTATGCCTTCAGTTTCACATTTTTTATTACATTTCTTATAAAATAATTCGGTGGAAAGTCACTATTAAATAATAATTATTACATATAGGTAAAAATCAAAAGTAAATAGTAAAAGCCAAAGTAAATACTAATAAATCAAAATAATATTACAAATAAAAAATACTATCCAAATCCCTCCAGCCGTTTAGGCGTGAGGAGGCAACGTAACAGACACATACGTACGCACACAAAAACTTAAGCATTTATTATATTAGTTGGGACCTAATTATTTAATCACCCTACGTTGCTTTTTGCATTACAAATTACAACATCAAATGGGAGTTTGTCGAGTTCCAACTATTGTTTCAGCTACTTTTCCAAGGAAACCATTGAAATGTGCATTGAAATAAAATTTCAGGATAGTAATTGCTTACTTCAAAGAAAATCGGCAAGTGCAAGTCGGACGTGAGCACGGTGGGTTCCTCATTAGACATTTTTATTATTTATAAAGCAAGAATAAACAACCCGTAAAAGAGTAAAATGTTTTTTTTTATTTTGGTTAAGTTTTTAAATATAAGTTCCCCGGTGGTTTCGGCACGTAAATAGAATAGAACCCGTCTCTTCCCCTGAAAGGCGACTAAGGGACTTTCCACCAAAAAACATATATGCACGTTTTAACAGAGATGGACTCACCCCCTGTCACGTGTGCATTTCTGTATATTTCGTAAGGTGACCCGTGGATGTTGTTTCAAGCATTAATCTCTTAATTTTTTGACACCCAAACACTAATGTTGGTATGTATCCAATTGGGATAAAGGTCGTGATATTATGTATGTATATTATATATAGTATAGAAGTAGGTACATATATTCCACATTCCTAACTTATTAAGTTTAAAAATAGTCTAAACAACATAAAATTTCTATTCTACTCAATGATCTGTTGACCTGTATTCCAGTGTAAGAAAACAAAATGTATTCGGATCATTTTACATTACAAAGATTAATTAAATTTAAGGGAATAAGGGTGTTTACACCAAAAAACAACTATTAGACTTGATGTTTGATCGACGATGGGCGCACCTCCCCCTGTTATGTGTGCATTTCTGTATATTTCGAATGGTGAACCATGGATGTTGTTTCAAGTATTACATTTTTAATGTTTGGATGTGGATGATAAAGGTCGTGGTATCTACCAGGACGTAACATTTATTGGACTTTTCAATGATATCCTGGGATCTTTACCTCAGGAACACGTCTCACGCGCGAGTTCGATATACGATACTAAAACTCAAATCTCGTACCTAAATAATATAATTAATACATAAACACAACGCGGCGCGGTGGTTATCGCTGCTGTGACGTAACCCGCTTTGTTGTTTGATTGTTTGCTACTCGACTATCTATCACTGAGCAGTGTTAAATGTATTATAATTAATATTTCCATTATTTTTATTATAAACAACAGTTCTAAGTTTACTCAAACGGCAACTACACGATATTACCGAACTACTGCCCGATAGATGGTAATCATAGGCGATAAAAGTGTGTCATAAAGGTATTTTGGAACAGGTAACAAATGATCGAATGTAACAACTTTATATGAGTAAACAAACAATAATAATAAATATTAAGGACACTTACACCTATTATCTAGTCCTAAACTAGGCAAATCCTGTAATGGATATCAGATAACGGATAATTATATAAACATCCATACCTCGGGAAAAATACTCATATTCATCACACAAAAGTCCCTTAAGAGGATAGAACCACAAAATTTTGGTTTTTAAGGCAGGTTTTCTACACTCATTGGTCAGTAAGTCATATACTTATTCTTGGTAGGTAGGTAGGTATATCAATAGATGCGATGTAAATTTTTATTATTGCTCGTTTCTTTTTCCGTGGAGGTAGGTAGGTTCTTATTGTTCGATGAAAGTCGGTACAGCAGTTTCGAAGATACTTTTAACACCGTTACTTTTTATACCTGGATGGATATTATTTTGTTTAGTGTCGTTGGAGGTTTTGTAAATTTTAAATTTATTTTATCCACACCTGCTCAGAGGACTGGCTGTCTTATCTAAAATTAGCATACAATGATAACACGGTGGTAGTAAGCCAGGCGGGACCTTTTAGAAATGCCGTACGACCAACCAGCCCAACCATTAGGAATCGAAGCTACGATTTTACGCAAGTCGGAAGCGATTAAAACTTTAATAAAAGCAAAAGGAGAAATTACGTACCTACATAGGTAAAAGGTAAAGCGATGAAGCGCCTGCCCGGCAGGCCAAGCGCCGCGCCCGCCGCCCCGCCCCGCCTCGCTGCGCCGCCGCCGGCCCCGCTCCACCGCCCTCGTGATAACCGCCGATGACGCCAATGTCAAAGCCACTACTCTATCTCATATCCAATAATAGTGTCTCATTCATAAATCAGACATATCATACAGTACTCCGTATATTATCCGTATAGTATCCGTATACGTGATTACAACTATTGATTCGGTTTTGTTTGATGAAGTTATTGTTTGTTTTGTTATTGTTACGAACTTTAGCCTACTTTATAATTTTGTAGTAGGTATTTACTAGGTTATAGTAGATATGTTACCTAGGACTATTTTAGGTGATCCAGCATAATTCATACAATCAAAATTTATATCGTTGGAATTCATAAAGTTTACTGAAAATCAAAATAGGTACAAAACGCAACAAAATAAATTTTATAACACATTTGCTCGAAAAGTGGTATTTTTTCTATGAAAAACAGGTTCAAAAAGTGGCGCATTTTGGCCTCGGGCTAAAAAGTAGTACGGTTTTTTTTTTTTTAAATGTCAAGAAGTTTCGTCTATGGTAATTTTTTTAATCCTAGCAAAGAGTTTTTATTCCGAAAATTGATAAAAATTTTAAAAAATTAAATACTTTGAGAGGTATTTGTACACTAAAATAAATTATTAATCTTTATTTCAATCAGTTTCGACAAGAAATAACAACCATTTATTTATAATAAGAACACAAAACTTTAATTTCCTAATTTGTTAGTGGCTGTCTGTACTGGCTGTCTGCAGTATCCTTTGCCTAATTAAAAAAAAACGCTTGTGCGCGCGCAGCGCTAATTTGTGAGCAAAAAAAGTAAAAGTTATTTCGCGCGCTCTGTGAAAATTTGCAAAAATGTCTTCAAGCGACGAGGATTTCATGGAATCTACGCCCCCGGATCTTAAAAACGCGGCGAAACAAGCTACTTTAAGCCTTCTACCTGAAAAATCAGTTGAGGTGTACTTGCAAGCGTACGAAAATTTCATACTCTGGAAAAAAAACAAAAATGCTCATTCATTTTCAGAAAGCATTTTTTTAGCCTACTTCATGGAACTCTCACAAAAATATAAGCCGAGCACGTTGTGGAGTCAATATTCAATGCTTAAAAGTGTTGTGAGAACGAAACATGGTGTTGATATTAAGCCGTATTCAAATTTGCTGGCTTACCTGAAAAGAAAAGGTGAAGGCTTTACCAGCAAGAAATCTAAAGTATTTGCGGCTGATGATATTGAGAAATACTTGAAAGAAGCTCCGGATAGCCGATATTTGGCAACAAAGGTCAGTTAAAACTAAATTATTAAACATAATTCCTTTAATTTTCGTATTTATTTACGATATAACTAGATAAGTACCTACTTCGGTTTTATTTTATACCTACTTACACAGTTTTTGTTTCTTTTCAGGTTGCATTAATATTCGGCATAAATGGTGCATGCAGACGTCAAGAGCTGACAAATATAACCACTGATGATGTCGAGGACCATGGGCGAATTCTCCTTGTCCAGATCAAGAACACAAAGAATAAAATACCACGCTCATTTACAATACAACAACCTTTTTATGAAATCGTAACGAAATACGCAGCACTCCGTTCCACAAAAGCGAAGACTAATCGATTTTTTCTAAATTACCAGAATGGTAAATGCACCAGCCAACCCATCGGCCGTAATAAATTTGGAATGATGCCTAAACAAATCGCCACTTTTCTCAACTTACAGAACGCACTTGAATACACAGGGCACAGTTTTAGAAGGTCCTCGGCTACATTGCTCGCCGATTCAGGAGCGGATATATTGACACTGAAACGCCACGGAGGGTGGCGTTCCTCCAACGTCGCCGAGGGCTACATTCACGATTCAGTCAGGAATAAAGAAAAAATCAGTTCCTGTATTACAAAAAATATTAATTTGGAGCCGGGCCGTGCTGACTCTCGACCATCAACGAGCACATACATCCCGCCATCATCTCCGCCGCCGCAGCCACCTCCGCCGCCGCAGCCCTTAACTACAGAGCCAGAGCCCTATTCTGGTCTCATTTCTCCTACTTTCACTCAGGAGAGTGAGAGGAAGACAGTTAACAGTAACACTATGTTACAAATGCCGACTGGCAACGTAGTACTACATTTTTCAAATTGTTCTGGTTTTTATAACTGTTTTAACAAATAATTAAAGATTTATTCATTTCAGTAGCCCCATGTTTTATTTATTTCCTCACAAATGTGTTATAAAACGTCGTGTGACACACGTGCCCATTGATAATTGCAGCCTCAGCTTTTTTTGTAGCCCTCACCTACGGTTCGGGCTAGCAATCAAGCCTCGGCTGCAATGATCAACTTTGGGCCCTTATATCACAATGTACTATTATAACACATTTGCTCGAAAAGTGGTATTTTTTCTATGAAAAACAGGTTCAAAAAGTGGCGCATTTTGGCCTCGGGCTAAAAAGTAGTACGGTTTTTTTTTTTTTAAATGTCAAGAAGTTTCGTCTATGGTAATTTTTTTAATCCTAGCAAAGAGTTTTTATTCCGAAAATTGATAAAAATTTTAAAAAATTAAATACTTTGAGAGGTATTTGTACACTAAAATAAATTATTAATCTTTATTTCAATCAGTTTCGACAAGAAATAACAACCATTTATTTATAATAAGAACACAAAACTTTAATTTCCTAATTTGTTAGTGGCTGTCTGTACTGGCTGTCTGCAGTATCCTTTGCCTAATTAAAAAAAAACGCTTGTGCGCGCGCAGCGCTAATTTGTGAGCAAAAAAAGTAAAAGTTATTTCGCGCGCTCTGTGAAAATTTGCAAAAATGTCTTCAAGCGACGAGGATTTCATGGAATCTACGCCCCCGGATCTTAAAAACGCGGCGAAACAAGCTACTTTAAGCCTTCTACCTGAAAAATCAGTTGAGGTGTACTTGCAAGCGTACGAAAATTTCATACTCTGGAAAAAAAACAAAAATGCTCATTCATTTTCAGAAAGCATTTTTTTAGCCTACTTCATGGAACTCTCACAAAAATATAAGCCGAGCACGTTGTGGAGTCAATATTCAATGCTTAAAAGTGTTGTGAGAACGAAACATGGTGTTGATATTAAGCCGTATTCAAATTTGCTGGCTTACCTGAAAAGAAAAGGTGAAGGCTTTACCAGCAAGAAATCTAAAGTATTTGCGGCTGATGATATTGAGAAATACTTGAAAGAAGCTCCGGATAGCCGATATTTGGCAACAAAGGTCAGTTAAAACTAAATTATTAAACATAATTCCTTTAATTTTCGTATTTATTTACGATATAACTAGATAAGTACCTACTTCGGTTTTATTTTATACCTACTTACACAGTTTTTGTTTCTTTTCAGGTTGCATTAATATTCGGCATAAATGGTGCATGCAGACGTCAAGAGCTGACAAATATAACCACTGATGATGTCGAGGACCATGGGCGAATTCTCCTTGTCCAGATCAAGAACACAAAGAATAAAATACCACGCTCATTTACAATACAACAACCTTTTTATGAAATCGTAACGAAATACGCAGCACTCCGTTCCACAAAAGCGAAGACTAATCGATTTTTTCTAAATTACCAGAATGGTAAATGCACCAGCCAACCCATCGGCCGTAATAAATTTGGAATGATGCCTAAACAAATCGCCACTTTTCTCAACTTACAGAACGCACATGAATACACAGGGCACAGTTTTAGAAGGTCCTCGGCTACATTGCTCGCCGATTCAGGAGCGGATATATTGACACTGAAACGCCACGGAGGGTGGCGTTCCTCCAACGTCGCCGAGGGCTACATTCACGATTCAGTCAGGAATAAAGAAAAAATCAGTTCCTGTATTACAAAAAATATTAATTTGGAGCCGGGCCGTGCTGACTCTCGACCATCAACGAGCACATACATCCCGCCATCATCTCCGCCGCCGCAGCCACCTCCGCCGCCGCAGCCCTTAACTACAGAGCCAGAGCCCTATTCTGGTCTCATTTCTCCTACTTTCACTCAGGAGAGTGAGAGGAAGACAGTTAACAGTAACACTATGTTACAAATGCCGACTGGCAACGTAGTACTACATTTTTCAAATTGTTCTGGTTTTTATAACTGTTTTAACAAATAATTAAAGATTTATTCATTTCAGTAGCCCCATGTTTTATTTATTTCCTCACAAATGTGTTATAAAACGTCGTGTGACACACGTGCCCATTGATAATTGCAGCCTCAGCTTTTTTTGTAGCCCTCACCTACGGTTCGGGCTAGCAATCAAGCCTCGGCTGCAATGATCAACTTTGGGCCCTTATATCACAATGTACTATTATATACCTAGTAGCTGTAGTGTAGCTGCTCTCTCGTTACAATAGAATACTTTTTTACTTTAATAAATTTTATAATAATATTTACTTTAAGTGAAAATCGTGTTTTAATTTAGAATTACTTGTAGTACATTTTAGATTAAATCTGAATACTTTCAGTTAATTTTAAATATAAAATAATATTTTAAAAAACATTCAATAAAAAATAAATAACGTTCAATTCCATAAGTTCTAAACTCGCCAACTATAGAGTTATATTAAATGCTTACGGGACATAATAATGAATTATTCTGTTTGAAATATTTTAAATTAATTTAGTCATTAGTAGGTTAGGTCGTAGGTCGAGTAAAAGAACAATTTAAATGAAATGGCGGATTATGTCGCAGTTTATTGCGAAGTCTTATAATTTTATTTAATAGTAGATTAAGTACCAAGGGCATAAAGCAATGTCTTATGTCACATCACGGGCAGCATATTGAATCCTAAGCGAAATGAGGAATTCTGTAGTTAATTCACGAAACGTAGTGAGGTAAGAATCCAGAATGAAGCGAAGGATTCAAGTCTGCCCAAGGTTAAGACATTTTAATCCCCGAGGAGCATACTCTTACACCTACTGTGAGGTTAAATGAAAAAGATATAAATAAATTCGCATGCTCTATCGCATATTTCATGGGGAGTGTTCTGAAGAACTGTTCGAGCTAATACCCGCTGCCCAATTTAACCGATACACTTCTCGTCGAAAATTAAATTTCCATCCACATCACCTGGATGAGTGGAAGTCTACCACTGTACGTTTCTCAAGAAACTTCTTACCACGTACAACCACCCTGTGGAACGGACTTCCGGCAGCGGTATTCCCGAACGAGTGCGACATTGGAACCTTCAAGAAACGAACCTACACCTTCCTCAAAGGCCGGCAACGCATCTGTGACCCTTTTGGTGTTGCGGGTGTCCATGGGCGGCGGTGATTGCTTTCCATCAGGTGACCCGCATGCTCGTTTGCCCTCATATAAAAAAATCAATTTTATTAAAAGTATTGTTATTAAATAAAGAATTAAATGTTATGTTAGAAACATTAGTCTAGTTATGGAAACTTAATGAGATATTTTTATTTGGTTTGTCTATTGCAGTTGAGGACGTGTAATTGATTTGCGTATAAGTTTCACTTTCAGCCATATTAGTAATTTGAGATTGCATATTATCTTGAATAATGTTTTGAGCTTTCGTTTCTACATCTGTGTCGCTATCATTCGACATTTTTCTGTTTTATTTAAATAAAACAGAAAATGACAACAATTTTCGCGGTAAAAATCACGGATCGTAAATCGCGGTTTCTTTTTATCCCCTCTCACTCATTGATATAGGAGGCAAAGGAATCTAGTCTATACAGCCTAGTTTTTTCCCTTTTGCAGTTGTTCAGATCTAGCTTACAGTAGACTTTATAAAGGTGAAAATTGGTACAAATGCTTCAGTGTAGGATAGCACAGATTTATTTTAGATATTTAGTTCCGTATGCAGAGCAAAGTCAATAGCTAAGACATACAGCCAAGTTTTTGTTAAATATTCTTCATAGGAATAAAGTATCTTGGTTGTTTCAAATTTTATAGTGAAAAACTCCTTGGACCAAGAAAGTTATGCCTTGATCAGCATTTTTTTTCCGAAACAATTTTTCACAGAAGTTTCTGTTGACATTTTGGCGTTCTAAATTTAAATGTCGTTATTACCCAAGGGAACTTGCATACAATTTTAGCTCTCTTGGGCCTTCTTTAAATTGAGAATACTTTACATATAACGTACTCCAGATGCAGACGGTGTTTAAAATGGTTTTATGGTCTGCATGTCACATTTTTATTGCGCCACAATACGGAGCTAATAGGTATTATCTTCTCGCATTATTTATCAGCTTTATTTACACTATCTTTTGCTCTCAATGCATACTTATACCCAATATAAAACAAAATTTAATAAATCTATTAAAATACCGCCTCGATAGCTAAATCTAAAACGTAGGTAACCTAAATACCTAATATGCTAAAAAGAGTTAGCCAACATACAACCTCTTTACGCTAAACCTAAATATCTTAGTCGTTCCGTTGAGGAAAGACAATAACGTTACGAATACTTTTACATTTATTTAGGCATAGGCGTTTATTAATTTTATTTCTATACGTATATATACTATACTAACTTTTCGACCCGGCTTCGCCCACATGGGACTACTTTGTCGTGGAGTTTTTCAAAATGAAAAGGAGCGTCCTTTTCCTGATCCCACCTGGCCAAATTTCAATATGATCAGCTTAACCGATTAGGTGTAATATAATATAAAGACAAAAGAAAAAAATAAGCTTAAATTTCTATAATAATAAACTTAGAAGCAGCCCACTATACAGATGCATAGTCATCTATAACAAAATACCTGACTTCTTGAAAACGTTTGAAGATGAGAAAATATTTAAAAACAAACTGAAATGCTTATTAATAAATAAATGCTACTATGAAATCGATAAATTTATGAGCGATAAGGTGTTCCAGGCTTCCTCCTCCTAGATCTTTTTAGAAAAAATATTTTTTTTTTTTAATAAAAAAGCCAATTGAAATGAGTAGATAGGTAACAATGACATGACATATACACAATTTAACAATAATACATTTACATGTTGCAGTTACAATAAATAAAATAAAAGTATCTTCTTTGGTTAGGTACGTCTAAAATGTATAACGATTATCAATTTCCAAAGGTTTCGAGAAATAATCATTTTGTGAAATTCTCATTTCATATATTTTATTCTTTGAAAAAATATTTACTGTGTCAATTTTATATGATGTGACAAGATATAATAAATGAAGGGATTTCATCCTGGATTAAAACATAGGATATTTATATCCGCGATAAAGTGATTCCACGAGGCGAAGCCGTGGGCGCAAAGCTAGTGTTAAATATTGAGTGGAAAGTACCTATACTCTTATATTAATTGACTTTCTGTTTTCTAAAATAATAAAATCGTTATTGTGTTACTGCAGCTGTTGGTCTTTCTAATAAATATTTCTTTTTTAAATAGGTGAGACATGTTATGTTAAGATAGTAGATAACTACGTAACGTGCAAACAGTGCGAAGTAGTAACCACACTAGTAGGTAGGTATGTAGCTACGGTTTGTGTTGTAGATTATATTTTTGGAACATGATATTTTTCATATACCATGCCAAGTATTGTTGGCACTATCATTTATCTGTAATGTTGACTCGGTTGTCGTATCGTTTGCGACTTTTGCGAGAAATGTAAGCATCATGGGAAATAATTCAATACCTACGATAGAGATGTTTTGAAATCCGAATACCTACTTCTAAACCGCCTGTTCAGCTCTATGTTAGCAACATGTACCCAGCGTACAAGTTTAGTACGTAAACTCGGTTTGGTAGGCTATTTTTATAATTTGGGTTTACCACATCTTATCCAGTCTGCCGCTATGCAATGTTAATAGCATAGTACTATTTGGGCTGTTTTAAGATTGTTTGTTCCCTCAATAGTTGGTTTTTGTTGATTCTGACGAGTTAACGAACTTTCATCTTCGGTCTTGTCTTACCATCATTAGTTGTATTCTAAATCTTAGTCATGTAAGTACGCACTTAGTATCTACATAGGTAACCTTCGTTCGTACATCTAGTAGAATATTTGTATCACGTGATTATTTTTAAGAACGTACCTAGTTACCCCAAGACCAATTTTTGCATGGCGTTTTTGCGTGTAGGTACGAACTGGACAAGTACGGAGAGGTGTGGTTCTATGTACCTAAGTGGTACCACTGTAAGTTATATAAGACACCTTATACTAGTAAGCAGGTTTTGTTGTAGGTAGTAGAGTATGTGCTGGGTGCACTACAGGGTTAGTTGTTTGTCTTTGATTTCAATGTTTTTAGGTGTATTTCGTTGACCAATGTGCATTGCTTAAATCTTTTCTGCCGAATTTGTTTTATATGCCATCCTTTATTAAATAGAACGTATATTAGTCCTTCCAAATAGTATTAACAGAAAGTGTCAACGGTCGGAAACATTCGCAATTATATGTAAATGTTCAATAAAAGACGGAGATGTATGAATAAAACTAGAGCTAAAGGGTTTCCGTATATGCCGTGATATTGTAAATGTTATATATCCGATTTAAAACTAGAAATGTTCTAGTTTTAGATGTTTCTCTTTAGTTGTCAGTACAAGTCATCCATCAAACAGTTGGGATGTTCAAACAATTTTGACACTCTGATCAATCAACAACAAACAACGACATCAAAATTTCTTTAATGCAATACCTATGTCAGGTACAACAAACAATATGTTTTCGTGAGAACCTGATGTTGATGAAAGACTTAGTAAACATTGATTGAAAAAAAATATTTAATAATCTGGTTAGGTAAGCAGGTGCTTATTATACGAGTATTTTTCGATTAATGGGAATAATACCTAGTATGTGTTTGAAAAGCCCCATATTTTTATTTCTTATATTTAGAATTATGTATTTCTACAGGGCCTGTTGACATGCAGGACCCATTTAAATAGAAACAACAAAGTGACCCAACAAAGGATCTTGTGATACCTTAGAAATAAATGAATTTCGAAATAATATTCCTACTACAATTTCAAGAAACTCTTATTTATCAAAGATATGTAGGTACTGTGAACTTATCAATCCACCATTAGTTTTAAATTTTTTTACGATACCTAGATATACCTACTTACATAACCATCTTTTCGTCTTCACATTATATAGGTATAGCTGTATACTCAGTTTGCCCACGCCCCGTATCCTTTAGATCTTTTTTCGTGTAGGTACCTACTTATATAAGACTTAATTTTATATTACTAGAGTGAATTCTGAACACTGCATATCTGCAGGCAGTGACGGCTGGCTCGGATGGCCTTGGCGGTTGTAAACTGGCGAAAAAAACAAGTGCCGTTGAACCCGCAACGGCGAATGCACCGGAGCCCGTTAACTTTAGCCGAGGTCAGGGAGGCATCGACGGAACATTCGGTTACGTTGTGACTTCGGCTACAAATACTAAAAATATATTTAAAATTGCAACAGACTTGTGGAAAACGTTAATAGGTAACAGCTCGTTTTTTCGAGTCTTATATTTATTATGCTCTAGCTAGGCTAGACTGGGGATCTTTCTAGATCTAGATCTTTTTCTAGAAGAGATATTGGCACGTTTTAGTTAATGTTTATTAATTTTATTTTATAGGTAAGTAGGTGAGACTGCACACATTTTTAAAATCATTACAGTTTATTCTTTTTTATGCCTACCTAGGTACCATAAGTGTGAATAATTGTGGTTCCTACGTATACCTATCTCTTTTGGTGTACATTTGTAAATGAGAGACCAATCGAAATTTTTTTTATAGACAATCTTATGCCCTTTTCTATTCAAAGATTGCTATATATTTCAGTCACAAAAAATAGAAAAATAAATAAGTTTTGGTTATTTTATTATGTTTATAAATTGTATCACAATAACAAGCAATAAGCGTGTTCTTGCGTAGGTAGGTAAGTACCTACCTAAGTACCAAATCGATAGCTCTTGTACAAAGAAAACGAAACCTCGGTTGTATGGATACTCGAGCATAAGCTCCAATTACTGACAGTGGGTTGTGGGAGGCTCTTAATTGGTTCAGTATTTATTTATTACAAATTTCTCAATCAGTATTCCACTTGGTGCGACGTAATTTACCCTAGCATCGTCGTGTCTTGGTAATCCTGCCTTTCATTCATTCCGTCTTTACTGACAGTTAAAAATCCGTCTCATTATAAAAAAAAGTAAGTTTTTTATAAGTATATGTTTACATTTTATAGTTTAGATTAGATTAATTCAGAACTAATTGTTTCTCAGTTGTGCTAGAACTGTAGCTCTAGAAGTACATGTATTCACAATCGTAATACCTACAACTTTTGACAATAGCATTAATTTGGTAACTGCAATAACATAATAAGTAAAAGTAGGTATAATTGTAATTGTTCTGTTATAGGCCGGTTTTTTGGTCGAGTCGCACCGAGGTCCGTTTTAAAAAAATTGGAAATCAGGCGCACCATCGCGTCGTATAGGTACCTACTTCATACACGGAGAGGATTCATTTGTTTTTGCTGCTCTTAAAATTTCATCAGTGTTGCATATCCAGAAGTATAATCTGATTTGCATGTCAATTCACCTCAAGTTGTCAGTTTGAAAGAAATAAAGCGAAATGAATAAATTTTTCTAAGCACTACTTCTGGACTTTTTATATTTGCAGCCCAAACATCACGATGTCTTCTGTAATTATATTTTCATCCAAAATGTGAGGAAAAATAAAATATGAGATCCTGAAGACCTGAGTAATTAAAGCAGATAGGTAGGTTCTTACTTACATTAAAACATTCACAGCTAGTTATATACCTACTTATACTTTATATACTTTGACTAAAAATTACTTTTTGCAATTTATAAATAATTTTCATCTCACTCGGAGTTACTTTTATCTCTTTTTAAATGGGTCACATTTTAAAAACCGCACACCGCGCCTCAATCGTGGTCGGGAAGCAAGCGGTGCGAAACAAGACCCCTCGCTGTGATATCGTTCGTGAATCGCTTCGTTTGACATAATGTTAATACGGTACAACGCAACCTTATTCTTGTGGTTCTGTGATCGCAACAAGGCCGTTGCAGACCAAAACAATGTTCTCTACGTGGCCGTAAAGCGGTGTCGTGCCTTAGCGTAAATCATAATTTGAAAAGCAAGACAATTAACAAAATAAATAATAAATGATCTCTATCGCCTTGGCATGACCTAAGAACGCTACAAATTCTGGAAATACGCATGCGCTATACGATCGATTTCTAAATAAGACAAGTTTTACCAATATTCCTAAGTATTATATGTGTGAAACTGAACCTTACGTCTATCGCAATACGATAAATTGTCGCGTGAACACAATTTTTAAGATAAACCCGCATTACAATCATCTTTGATTATAGTAAGTACTAACAGGTAAAATAGGTCTGTGTATTGGACATATTAAAGATGGAAAATCTATTACTGTACAATAATGTATTTTCTCGTATTTATAGTAAAATAATAACTATAACATAACCAGTAGGCGCCTGTCTTTAGCTAAAACTATTAATAAACAAACTTCGTAGTAGGTACCTTCTACCAATGCATGATTGTAGCAACAGGTTGTTTTATTTACGAGAAAGTATTTTCGTTGCACTTTTTTATTTCTTTCTGTGATCGGAGCTTGTAACTGCTAAGTATACTAAATACTTAATTAATAATTGAATAAATGTGATACTTAAAAACGGACTCAATATTTTTTCTACTTATAAACAAACTACATAGGTAGTAGGTAGGTACCTACCTACCAATGCATGAGTTTAGCAACAGGTGGTTTTAGTTGCGAGAAAGTATTTTCGTTGCACTCTTACATTTCTCTGTGATCGGAGCTTCCGACTACTAAGTATACTTATTAAGAATTTAAATAATCAATAATTGAAAAATAATAGGATTTCTTATTATTTAATATTTTCACAAATCTCGTATCCCAAATTTCTGAAAATCCGCATTAATACTGCGCAAATGCTTAAGTCTTTTTCTTTCTTCCCGCTATTGACAATCGTTTATCTGTTCGGTCGGGGGACTGCTAGTATCGAGTATAATAAACGCCAGTGAGCAAATTATTCATATTTTTATTGATCTTTAGTCATGTGACCGTGCTTTACGGAAGATTTTGGCAGTTTCTTGCGGGAACACGAATCCTCAATAACACACTTATACATATTTACACTTCCTTTCACATGTAGGTACATAATCACTGACTTTTGTTGCACAATATTCTGCCGTTATTACACTTCAAAACCAAAAATAAAAAATAAAAATGAAAAATAAAGCAAAATGCAGTTTGCCTTAAATATTGCTCTAAGAATACATAGTTAAAAACATTATGTACATTTAGATAATAGTTGGTTTTTTTATTTATCATTGTTTATGTAAGTAGTATATATGAGTATATAAATAGTATAATTACTCATAAACTTGTAGGTAGTAGATTCTGTATGAGCCAAACATCAAAGAGAAAGTATGAAAGGAATAGCTTCCGGTATTGGACGGCATGGACTTTCCTTGCAATTGTTTTCTGTAAAGTATTAATTTATTTAAAAAAATGGCCGGCATCATCTTTTGTGGCAATTTCAGGGTACCATTTTTTGAGTTTCAACAATCACAGCTCACAGCAACATTCAATCAAGTTCTTATAAACGGCTTGTATAATTTTCTATAAAATTGATCTAAAATCGTACGTTTTTTAGATTTTTTTTAGAACTAGGTAGTAGGATTTGCCTTTTTTTGAGTGGCGTTTTTTGTTATTATAGAAACTAAAAATTGACCCCGAAATACGTAGTTAAAAAGAATCCGGGTTAAGCCTAAAATCTAGTCGTTATTGTATTATGATATCTACAATAATTTTATTTTAATTCCAAACATACGCCAAGCGCCAAATACGGCAATAAAAACAATAAATTTTTAGAGTTCCGTACCTTAATTATAGTAAATACTTCGGCGACCGCCTGTCCGCAAGACCTTTTTTTTTCAGAGGACTAAAGGACTATCAAACCGAAATGTAGAAAATCAAATATGGTAAAATTGTTAGTCTAACTCAATCCTATAAAAAGATTTGGGTCTTACACTTCCAGAACATGTCATACCTATTAACTTGTGATCAATATAAAGTTTCCAACTCAATTCCAAAGACATAATATGAGCCTCTCAAATACAGAAAATGTCATTTTCCCGTACAAACAGATTTGTGATCGAAATCTTTAGCCTACACCCGTTGGAATATTGAATTTAGCATGAAGTAAGGTTGAAACCTTACTTCATGTGATATGAATATCACAATTAAAGTAAAACTCCTAATGACATTCATAACGCGAAATTATCAGTAACAAACTTAATTTTGCTGTTTCGATTAACACATCGTCTAATTAACTAACTACATGTTAAGTTTTCCTATTTAAACTGGTCGTACATATGGTGTTGTTACTTCTCTTTCTATCTTCTGTTTGCGGTTGTACTTATTGGCAATATGTTATAGCGTATTTGAGAAGCGTATCTCTCGATACATAAATGAAAATACTTATATTCATACGTTGCGTGGTAAATCCGTCATTGAAACCGCGAACTCAACCCACCAAGTCTCGCCTCTCCTCTCGCGCATCACATTGCGCATCGTCTCACGCAACGCGCGAAAGTGTAAACGCGCTATGAGAGACAGATCGCTTTCAGCACCGGCAAATAGCGCTACGTTTCGCTAACACCGAATTCTCATTTTCAACAGGTACAAGTGGGTGGGGCGGCAGCCGTGAGAAATACTTAAGCAACAACCTCTGTGGTTAAGTCAGCACGTCAATGGTAAGTAAAAAACAGAAACTGTAAACATAGTATGAATTAATTTTAGTATTATATCTATTAGTTTGGTGCTGAGCGATTCATGTTTATTTATTTTCTTCTGGAGATTTTTGATTAGATTTTTCTTATTTGCTGTGCTATTCCTGCTTGCGTTTTTTTAGTTATTTAAAATATTTACGTAAATACGTTATAATGGTATTAAACCTGATGGAGCTACAATGCTTCTGTAAAATGTTTAGCTTACTGATTTAGATAAAAGAACTTGTTCTCTGTTGTCGCAGATTCTAAAGTGCGTTGATGAAGACTTGGCGTGAGGCGGGAGAGGTGGTCGTCGGCTGCGTGCTTTTTGCGTCCATCACTTTTTAAGATCATCAATTAAACAATACTGATTGTTCAGGTAATTATATATTGTACCTACCTTATATTATTTTCTAGCATTAATTAAATTATGTAATATTAGGGATTAGATAATAAACTCTGATTGCCAAGCTGTGTTTTGCGCCAAGCGATTTTTTATGCTAATGCGATTTAATTTATTGTTGGTAAATTTATCGCTATTTAGCTCTGTGTGTGTCGTTAATAATTTATAATTACGTGATCTCCGATTGTGGAAGATTACGTTTCAAACATCCGACTTAACAGTGGTAGGACTTACCAAAATTATATGATAATCTTTCCAGATCATTGAATGTTAGATTATAACCTCATAATTTTAATTAATATTTAGTGTGATTAGGTACTTAGATTGCACCATAGTTTTAATAGTCAAATGAATCATTTGAATAGATTTTATGGTGCATTTTGACAGCTTGCATACCGGACCGTGAACAAGCAACGAACGGAGAAAATAGAACGATGATGGCTAGTTTTACCTTCAGGTAGGTCAATTTTAATATTTGGGGAGAAAAATTATCTCTTCCATGGCTAGCGAAAATGTGAATGTATTAGCTAGAAAATGTGAAGCTAGTTATTGATTGGATTATGTACTTCTTATTTTTCAGTTGCACTATCTATTTGTAACTAATTTTACCTGTGACAATTGAAGTACGAATGTTACCGCCGCTGGCTTAAACATTTATTCACTATAGTCCAAGAACGGAGAGATTGCCGATTTGACATATAGGTATCAGATTGACGTAACTAGTGATAGATATTAACGATCGTGTTACCATTAAATACTTTTGTCGTGTCTTAACTAACAATGATATACGTACTTTTTTGTTGTTAAAAAGAGGTCTTTTAGTCTGAATTCAAATCACTTAAATTAATTCATCGTCACCACTATCAGTAACTTGCTGAATAATGATTTTATTGTCGATTATGGATTATCCTGAGATACCGGGCCTAGTCTTTTAATTACGTCAGGTATTTTCTACTACTTTATTAATGTGTGTATACCAATTCTATGATCTATCATTCGTAATATTATAACCGTTGCGGCCTAAAGTGGACCTTCACACGAGATACAGCACGGTATGCGGCAATGCGGTGAGAGGATCGCACCCTGTCTCAAACCTGTACCTACCGATCAGCAACCAACTATTGGACCCACTGTCGGGTCAAAAATTATTTTATACACCATCTCCATCTGCTTCTGGAGTACGTATTATATGTCAAATATTCTCAATTTAAAGTAAGCTATTAAGGCCCAAGAGAGCTAAAGTTGTATGTTGTTCCCTTACGAAAAATGTGAACAAAAACTTCTATCAAAAATAATTTCGAATTAAAACGAGACTGTTCAAGGCATAACTTCCTTGGTGTAAGGAGTTTTTAACTATACTATTTGACACATCAAAGAGACTATCCTATGAAGAATATTTAACAAAAAACCTGGCTGTAACTAGCTAAGAACTTTCCTCTGCCTACTAAACTAAATATTTAAAAAAATTGGTGATTTTCGATTCGTGATTTTTACCGCGAATTATTAAATTATTGTCATTTATTAAAATAAAACAGAAAAATGTCGAGTGATAGTGATATGGACACTGATATAGAAACGGAAGCACAAAGCATTATTCAAGATTATCTGCAATCTCAAATTTTACTAATATAAAGTGAAACTTGTACGCAAATCAATTCCACGTCCTCAACTGCAATAGACAAATCAAATAAATACATCACATTAATATTCCATAACTGAACTAATGTTTCTAACATAACATTTAATTTTTTATTTCATAAAGTTTATTTTATTTTTTATTTTCTTGAATAATTCCTTTTTTATTTAACCTCGCATTAGGTGTATAGAGTATGCTCCTCGGGGATAAAAGTATCTTAACCTTGGGCAGACTTGAATCCTTCGCTTCATTCAGTATTCTTATTATAATTCTCTACTACGTTAGAGAATTAACTATAGAATCCCTCATTTCGCTCAGGATTCAATATGATGCCCGTGACATACGACACTGCACTATCCCCTTGGTGCTTAATCTACTATTAGGATATTTTATAATATAGTCCGATATTATAAAACATCTGTCTCTTTTATTTTTGTGTCCTTCCTGGACAGAAACTCGTACAATTGTATAATTTTGCATACTAAAAATTATTTTAGTCTAATCTTTCTAAAATCTAAAAAAAAAATCTAGTATTTCTGAATATCTTGAGCTACATCACTATCATAAAGTGACGCACGACAAAGCATTGTTACATCGCACTTTGTAAAGTTGCCTAACGCTGGCATTTTAAAATTTTTCTTTTGACAGTATAATATTTTGGCGTAATAATATGTTCCCCACTTCAAAGTTATATCAACCAAGAAAAACAAACAGTCAAATCGTAATCTCTCAGCGCAGCTACGGACTATTCACTCATACCCTAGCTATAATAGCTACAAACGCGCGTGTTAGGGTGGTGCAGTAAAGCAACGTGGTGGACAACTATGTTTCACCATACAGTATATTAATTATATCATCTTCCTAGTATTTTTGGAATTTTATGGCCAGTGTAAATAAACTCTTCTATTAAGGTGCTCAAGCGGTAGCATTCGTCCTTACAGCCGAACGCAAGTCAAGCGTGTTCCGCCAGGTGATTAATTCGTAAATAGAAGAGATCAAGTACGAGCAGGGTTCCGTAAAAAGATTTAAACATTTCGTTTTAAGACAAAGTTAATTTTGCACTTTTTATGTTATTTTGTAAGGAGTTTATATGAACTTTTTACAGACCTAACTCGTCTTAAGTTGGTAGACTATTACTTGTAAACCAGTAGCGCCTACTTAGATGTGACATTTTTCCTTTTAATTTCGTTATATATGCTATTATTGTGGTAGTTAGTACTGTAGTGGTATAATCGGCAGCACAATTAAGGTAGCAGAACTGTATAAATATAATATATAGGAGAAAGTCTAGAGGGAAAATAAGTTAAAATAGAACCTACACGTCCAATAATATGTCCAATTTTACCATGGGAGTCGTAAAAGGCGACTAAGGGACTTTCCACTAAAAACATCTATAGTTTTGCACGTTTCCTTGCACCTCCTGTCACGTATGGGTTTCTGTATATTTCAAAAGGTGAACCGTGGATGTTGTTTCAATCATTAAACTTTTAATGTTTGAAACACGCAAAAACACTATTGTTTGGAATATCTCTGACCACCCCATTTTCGGATAGAGGTCGAGACGTTATGTATGTATGTTTAGTCATTGCTTTAATATATTTCATTTAACAATTTCATCTGAATTTCATTTGGTTTATTATGTTATTTAACTAAATATCTCTCACATGATATACACCGATCAAGATGTAAAGGAAAATATAACAAAGTTCAAGCAAGACCCATCTCACAATATCATAAAAATTAAGCGTGTTAGCTTAATTGTGTTGCCAACTGTACCTTAACAATTTGTTGTTCAAGATTTTACACTATACTTATATCTATGTCCAATTTTAGCTTCTTAGCATTAGTAGTTTTGCGAGTAAGATGCCTATGATATACAGACGGAACTGGCGAAACTTTTTGCCATTTATGTACGGAACCCTAAAAATTTATTATATCACCACGAAGAAATAGGTACATCGTTTTAACAGTAACGGTACGTAAATACAAACTATATCTTTGTGAGAGACTGGAGTCCGAAAAAGTTTTGAAACCTGTGCTACAGGTCTCCAGGCTCTCACTCCCTTACTATTTATTAGACATTACAACAGGAGCACTGAAAATACATTATCTAAGTGATGTAGTATAATGCTTACAGTATACATATAATGTTGAATTATGCGGATGGATGCCGTTATACCAATGGGTCGTCTTTATACTAATATTTCAATAGGATTCTGTAGTAATGGGTCTGCATAAAAAAGGGTTTTCATCATGCCTACAGCATATGAAAAATCATGGAAATATTTACGGACTGAAAAATGTATTGGTACAGTCGAACCAACTGCGATGTCCCACTCAGCCGATAATTCGTTTGAAATTCGTTGAAATCAAATAGCATGTGTAACTGACTTTTTGAAAATTAATTTCAGGTCTGTGCAAAATTTACCTTGTTATTAAAGTAGTACCTAGATTAAATTGTAATTAAAGTTATATGTATTTTAGACAAGGATTTATGGTTTCGCTTTTCGAAAGTAGTTTGATATGTTAAGACAAAACTAAGTATAATTTTTTTTTCAGAAAATTCTTTATATTATTCTTCTGATAAAAAAATATGTCAATGGTACTATTTACAGAATTAAATATAATAAACACTCAAGATGCGGACGGCAGTAAGTGAACTGTCCAATAAAATAAATAACAAGTTTGTTGGTACGGGAGAATGTAAACGATATCTATTCGACCTAATTAGGTAAAGTGGGTCATGATTTCTTTTGTCCGAGTGTACACGGTCCTTACTAAATGTGTGGAAACCGAAATCAACTAAACTTCGAATCATCGGGCGTTTGTTCAGTTGGCTAAAGTTTAAGCTAACGATATTAGTTTAAAGTTATTTGACATCTATTATATTAACCTCAGGTCTAACAACTTTGTCCGCGAGGGTACAATGTAATGTTATGCAATAATTCTATGCAATAACACACTCGGAGGACAAAAAAATTCCATCGGACTAAAAGTCTGTCGTCTGTGCTGCCCCTTTTCACAAAGACATCTAAACAACTTCGCACTTTATGCACAGTTTTTGGGATATAAATTATAATCATAGGTAATGCAGTCTCTGCGTATGAGAATTCCAGTAACACGTGACGTCAGAATGTTCATTTATAATATTGAATAACGCTTAAACTACAGTGGCACAGTTTCTATCCTTCGGGCACTATTTGATACTATTTTAGCACAATGTTTTGACACAAAATAACTGAATTCCACTTTGTATATTCTAGGATCACGTACGTGTTTTATGCACGAAATCTTCACTCAGAAAGGTACTATTAAGAACTTTGCCTAACCGCGTAAATTTTTTTAATCATATTTTTGTTGGTAATTATATCTACGTCTATTTTTCTTTCTCAATATACTATTAGGATCCCATATTGTTCCACTGCTGGACAAATATTTGCCTACTCTGTCTCCACGCCTCTCTATCCAATATACATTTTATTGAATAGTACGTAGGTAAAGAAGAATTTATATATTGCAAAGCTTCAACCAATAAACTTTTGATCTATTACCCGACTGCGGCGAAGCCAAAAAAGGAGGGTTTTTTATATTCTAAACGGAGTTCACTACAGTGTTGCTTATTTGCGTGTGCGCAATGCCACGCACGCACGACCCAGACAAACGGCCTGGGTATTTTGTTAATAGCCTGAATATTTCAGGGAGTCGTCGGTTGAATAACGCCGTTTCATAAATATTATTTTAACAACCATAGCTTAGTCGTTTGTAGAAAGGCGACATATCTATTTCGGTATTCTCGATTAAAGGATGTGAGCTAATTTGTGCGACTTATATTTAGCGTCTCGTTCTAAATATAGAATGATAGAAAAGAAAGAAAGTATTCCTTCTCCTGTTTCCGTCGTTCGAGTTATGTATGGTCCGTGCAACGAATCAATATCAGATTGTATCTGTACATCCGGTGTTCCATACAAATCGCTTATTAGCGCACTTATTGTGATATACTAACGTAACAACGATATACACAATGTAATTAAAGTTACAAAAATAAACTTGCTGTTCATGTTGGGCGTTTCTACAATACAAATATTCTTTACTGTACACCAACAGTACGAATTCTTTACAATAGTTACAGTATAAATATGGAACTTAAAAATATGGTAGGTATCAATGGTGGCCTTATCCCTGGGAGTGATTTCTTCCTGCATCCACTGGGTAAAAGGAGTAGATAATTCCGGTGGAAGTTATATTTGCCTTTAAATATATAAGAACCTTAAAACAGACACGGTTCTTGTCAGTACTATATAGGTTAGATGATAAAGCAGCATGGCCATGAGCTGCTCAGCGTCTATTTTTTTATGGGATATTATATTTTTTTCTTCAGTTTTGTCGAATCGTAAATTGTAACATTAATTTATTTAGAAAAAGCAACCCTGAGTTTCTTGCTCATTGTTCTTGAAGTGGCATACGGTGACACGATGCTCATTACATGGGCTCCGAGAAGCAACACCGGTGTACTTGTGACCGACTATGGCAGTAACTGATGACTTTGCCGGGGTACCAGTTCATAGTCGTAAGGACACCAGTCGGACGAGTTCTAAAACATACAATCCACACTGACTGACTGGGTAAGGCGGGCTAAAGACTAAGATAAATCATTTGAAACTATGTGGAGGTTACTACAAGCTGCCCTTATATTATTATTAATTAAACATATTTTTCTGTTCCCGTATCGTACATTTCACCAATATAATTAGTAGCAGTTGTAACTGCAAGGTAAAGAGATCCATTACTATTATTTTTATAAAACGAGGGCCATAAGATGTTGCAGATGTGATACCTATTTACATAGGTAAATACATAGTTTTTCCACCACTGTACAATAATTTAAATAAAATCTTATAATTAATATTAACATAGGTTAAGAATTGCCAAAAATATGTACGAGTCATCAATAACGAGCGGTGATGGCGGGTGCGCGGTACGTTCTTAAACCGTCCGTAGCACATGGGGAAACAGTACCCTTAAATCCAGGTAGATAAACATGGAATAAAGGATTATTGCGTCATGTGTGTCACATTTCACTCGTTTGTTGTCAACATACCAAATACTCGCACTAAATGTTTGATTCTTCTTTCATAATGCGGATTGCTAAGGTATTAAGCGGTTTGTAACTTCTTTAAAAGTAAAAGCGCTTGATACAAACTGGCTAGAACGAAATGCTTATAATTTCATCATGTCTGTCTATGTATCCGTACGTCACAGGATCATGTCTCCTGCAGTTTAAGTTTCACCAAACTTTATAGCAAGAAGTAGAATAATAAAATAACCATCACAAATTGCCTTTGGAAGCTACAGTTAAATTTTTATACTTAAATATTACTTTTGGATTGAAATAATTTTCTTTAGGAATCCTACTGTTGAAAGGGTCTTTTAAAATGCAATCGACCATGTCCTCCTAAGTTTCTAAATTTCTTGTGAGTTAATGAGCGTGCCTTCCCTGTTTGTTGATATAACTTGATACATCAAGACGGTGCATAGCGTCTCATAAATATTGTCAAGGCCACGGAATGGCTAAAGGAGATATACAAAGAAGGATACTAATATTCCCAATAATTTGTGATTTCAATTTAAGAGGGTGAAACTCCTACTGAAGTTAGTGTTCACAATGAATTCCAGGGCCAAACGGTCAAACTGACAGGAATTCAATTAGGCGCTCCGTGCTTCTCGCATGGTCACCTATTGTTGGCTGTTCGTGAGTACCTATCGAGTGCCCAAACTTGCACGTACTGGCAGTTAATAATAACTAAATCATACAATGTCGTTCACAATTATGTTATTTACCTACAATGCTATTGCATTATTGAGTTATTTATTACTCTCCATTTGACTGCGGTATTTTCTAAGTCCACGTCGACTAAATCGCGAGCAAAAGGAAGTAATAATTTGCTTGAAAGACCAAATTCGCGTTTTATTGAGTTATTCATCAACTGGACATATGGACACACGTGTGTTCACCTAGTGAAACTCTAAATAATTAACATTTTTCTCTCTCAACTCGAAACACAAATATTTTTGCGCGTGTCCAGTTAATGAAACTAGATATTTATCACTCTTTGTTTTCACGGACATACTACATTTTTTGCATGAACAGGATACAATGACAGGCGAACAACCTCATTAACATCAAGTATCACATAAAGAGATCACAGTAAAATGAAATAAGAGAGGATATCTCAATAATTAAGTCTTTTTAATAAAAAAAAACTAACTAAATCATTTAAAAAATCACAGAGTTTGCGCTTGCCGCAACTATGATGGCTTTGATGAAAGAAAACAACTAAATAATTTCACTACTTTTCTTTTGATTTCCATTATAGTACCTAAATAAATACTAGTTTTACTTTTTGTTTATAATTTTACGATAAGATTATCATACGAAGACTCGACTGCGCTTAAAAAGAATTGTTAAAGCAGCAGTCATATCTCGAACTAGCCCCGAAGTAGTAGTTTCTTTATCACAATGAAAGGTTTCGATGAGATCTTCATTTCGGACGGCAGCCGTTAAAACTTAAAATGACCAAATATCGAAAACTTCTGACTTTGAAGTAGTCGTATGTTTACCAAAATGTAGGTCTCGATGAAAATTTCATTTGTCATGGCAGCCAATAACACTTTAAAATGGCGACATATTGAAATCTACTGACCTTGGAGTGTCGTATTTTTTCCAAAATGAAAGGAGACGATGAGATCTTCATATCAAATGGTCGGTGTCAAAACGAAAAGTAGGTCGGTTTTTCGAGATTTTGAAACATTAACTATGGACTAATTTTGCCTTTACCAAAATGATAGATATCGATCGATCACTGACCACAATTAAAACGAAATACGGACAATAAAATTTTGCCGTATAAACTGATTTTGGCAAATGTTTGACAAATTTTGTTGTCATGCACCACTGGTGAAACTTAGGAACCTCGGTATTTACGGTGATTTGTTTACGTGGATTGAATAGTATATCGAAAGTAAAGTCAAGCTGTGGTTCTGAGGGGTTATTGATCTGATAAATAAATAAATATCCTTAGACATACACACAGCGTCATCTAGTTCCACAGTAAGCAAGTATAGGCTTGTGTTGTGGATACCAGATGGTTGATGTACTACATAAATACATTTTTTCTTTTGTAAATAAATACTTATTATAAATGAAAACATCCATAACTCGGGTACATATGTCCGTATTCATCACACAAACATATGCCCCTAGGGGGATTCGAAACCGCAACCTTTTGGTATAGTGGTCAGAGTTGCTAACCACTACACCAAACAGGTCGTCTATCCAAATGTTCTATCTTTTACGACTTGGTCGAACACACACACTTTTTTCGGATACAATTTGTAATCACAGGCTGAACAGTAACCTTGTATGAAATGACGGGTCCAGCAGCACGAGACGCGTGGCCTAAATATAGAAAAACTCTTAAACTACAGCGACAGAATTTTTTTCCTCTGGGCACTACTTTTTTGACATAATCAGTATAAACGTGAACACTCTAGCATCATGAACGTATCCTTTCTAACAATACAGTGCATATCGTACACATTGGCTATTTCATTAAACCTTACAATCACGCACACGTAAGATTAAATGGGTATTTTAGTCTTGACATTTGACCGATTTTCATTGATCAAAACAACGGTCAAATGTAAAAAAAATCTTAAAATAACATTTACAATTTAGGATGGGTTTCACTACAACTAATAGTTGGTACCCGAGTCCACATTTACCCCTCTGTAATTGTAAGTAAGCAGGAACAACAGAGGTACTCAGCACTGAAGCTCTGCTGACGGACGATGTCCTACGTGACTATCTTTTGTTACTTTGGACCCCCGACTAATTAAGACTTAAAAGTGTAAAGCATCAAAAAACTAGGTGATGATCATAACTAGATCCGCGAATATTATTCGGGCTTTAGCATGATTTAGAACGTAAATCGTAATATAATTGACAAATCATTATTATTTAACGCTGTAAATAGATTCAGTAAAAACACGATTTTTTTTCAATTTCTTAGGCTAATGATGTCGTTTTATAAAATAAAATATCGCTTTCCCAGAATGTTCTTTTCTCGGAAGATGCCTCCTTTAAATAGCTCTCAGAAAGCGAAATACTTTAAAAATACAATGTTTAATTTAGGAAGCTAAAAACATCTATTAATAAAATGTTAAGTCACAAATGTGGATATTTCTGAATAAATGTTATGTCAAAAGTCGTTTCGATTATAAGAAAATAATTTTGCGATGTTGCATGAAACGTTTCAATTGTGATAAATAAATTGTTAATTGAAGTAAGCCTTTTACAAGTTCCCGCGTGTGAGTTCAGTCGATGTTTTTGATTTCTTATCGACCGCCATCGCAACAGTTTTCAAAAGATCGGCATTAGGTAGGCAGTAGGTATTTTGTTTTGAATTGTGTGAGTTTTAATCGTAGTGGGTATGCTAACATAATGTGTATAATTATTGTAATCTATATATATTCGCTATAGATAATGTTTAATATATAATTTAGAGTATTGTAGTTGTTATGGACAATTCTTACCCAGGTGATTTCTTCTGCACACGGCGACGAGTTTGCTTGTTACCTGGTGAAAGACATGAGTAGCGAGATGTCCTGTACATCACCCATTCTCACTACCTTGTCTTTCATGTGGAATAAGCACATTTCAACATACAATGCAAGAGCGACGCAAGAAAATAATCGGCGAAATTATATATCATTGTTTTTATTTATATGATACCTGTGTCAAAATGTAAACGCGAATTGCATGCGGCTGCGATGAGAATTTTTTGATAGATAATGTTATTCAATCCACACATTCGGGACTCGGATCGAACGAGACTGACTTTCAGAGTGATTTGTTTTGACACTTTTCGTGTTGCAGCCTCACGCGATTGGTGTCAATTTTAATAGAACTTGAAACGGCACGCGCATAGCACGGTCAGAACAGGAATTTGAATAGAATTTAAAACTTCAGATTTGAATGGACCTTTAACCTTTGAAAACCCGCTGGCACCCCCTGTTGCCAGTTCACCTTGTGAATGGAATCATTGGGTATCAAGAACTTAAATGACACACGCATATCACGGTCACAGTGGAGATTTCTATCTTTGTTAAGAGGCGATGCAAATGCAATCCGTCCTACCTGTTCATTAATAAAGTAAAACGTGTCAGCACGGTCAGAGCAGGAATTCGAATAAAACCTGAATCGACACGCGCATATTCAGAGGGGAGATTTGAATGGAGTTTTAAATGGCACACGCATCTAGATTTTCTACATTAGCTGCAAAAAGTAGGCGTTTGCCGTCAAACGTTGACGTTGCGTAACTATCGATTGGTAAACTATTGATAGCCCGCTGTCCTCGTCGCTGAAAATTACTATCGATAGGCCAAGGGTACATCTCTCGCTGGAAAATCCATGATGGTGGATGGGACCGTGGCAGGTGGTGGGTTACGCTTGGTATTGAAATTCTCTATTAGGGTGATATAGTATGATATATATAGTGTATACGTACATTATCGGTGAGTCAATCTAACTGGGTCCACACTAATATTAGAGATAGTCAATTATACTTAAAAGAAGCCATATTTTATTTTAATAGCTAAGAATCCTGCATTATGCAATTTTAAAAATTATCTTTAATATATAGGAATCGAATCGACAATGTCGAAAAAACTAGTTGTACTCTTATGATATTCTAGCCGTGTCTAATATTTAGTGGTTGGAACCACACGGACGTAGCCTACTTCAATTATGAACATACAAATATTCTTCTAATTATTCATTATATTTTTGAATATTCCTTTTATTCTAATAGTTCCACATTGTCGTTCTTTCTCTGATTGATCAAATCCACTTCGACCTTTATCTTCTTTTAATAGAAAATCAAATAATTTTTTTCTTTAGCTCTGTTCTTCCACCTATACATTTCCTAATAAACTACTTTGCTCATATTTTGTTTGTCAAAACCATGAAAATTTTAAAAGATAAGCATTTCGCGCGGTCAATCAGAGGTCCATCCTGTCGTCCGTGTGACTCAAGTACTCTGTGGTTTGCTTTATCAATCTTTTAAATCTATAGTCTCGTATTCCTGCTTTCTTGGTGGGACCGCGAAGGGGCGACGCTGCCAGTTGTCGTTATTGAAAATGGACCTTTGCAGCATTATTCATTGACATTGCAGCCGTATAATATGCATCACCACGGATGTAGACAATTGGATGTCGGTCCTTTAGATTTGGAAATATCTCCTTTGAGTATGATTACTCACAGGAGGAATAACAAGCTTCCATTTTCCCTTGCCACTGAATATTTCGCGCAGTCCAGTTTTTGCTTATGTTAATAAAATAATTTAAATAAACGCGTTTTTGTTTAAGGTGGTTAACCACCTTAAACAAAAAACTTCGGTTAACCGAAGTAGTTGAAAAAGTTTAATACTAAAAAGTTAAAGGTTAAATTCAGCCATTTTAGCATTCTGCGAATAACTCAAACATGCGCCTGCCGTCAAGTTCAAATTATTATTGGTTGTAAAATACCAATATTATTTTAGTATTGAGATTTTTTTCAGTTTCCTGATCAAATTGGTTTCCTCCATATCTTAAATTGATTAGATGAATAGTAATTACATATATTATAGGTAAATCTTTTTTATATAAAATTGAGGATTCTGTAGAACAAATAAAAAAGTTTATGTATTATACAGGCAGCCTTTTTGTTTTAAACAAAGTTTTTAATGATATAGAATATAAGAATCACGATACAATGTTTTGTATCAATAATTTATTGTTAAAACTCTGAATTCCGAGGAAGAGATAACAGTATGAGAATGTGTAATTAACGATTTCAATCCTGCATAAAAGCTAGGTTTGGTTCCGAAATGAAAGTATAAGAAACTAAAGGATATCTCGTATATCCTTTAGTTTCAAAAAGTGAATTGCGATATTTGGTTCTATTTATAGAAGTAACTAACCAAAAATATCCTATGGGATTTCAAATAACTTGAAGGTATATAACCCATTAAATATACTTAGTTACGAATTTAGTGATCTCAATTACAATTTTTTCTAAACTGCGCCAAAACTGCGCTCGAAATTCTGAGCTTTTAATGTTTCTAATTTTTGATTAATAAAACCCTGCCTACTTCGCAATTTTTTATTTAGGTGTGTAGGAATATAGTTAAAACCAACTGATCAGGAAATCGGCCTTTGTTTGTTAAAATGATGTCTTATTTGTAAAGTATAATAGCGCTTTTAAAGAATGTGGGAGTATTGTAATTTATATTTTATCATCATATATCTATGAATGTCCACGGTTATACATAACCCTCTCCCATGGCTTGTGTCGCCATGGTGGAACTTATAACGTACCTACGTTTAGTACTATATTAATTATAGAAGTATTTATATTAATATTAGTTTTGTATGTGCCAATTTCCTCTAGTTTAACCAACTTATTAATTTAAATTCATGCAAGTTAGTTGATGCAACCGCATTCATAATAGACAAGACGAGTGTGGTAATGCGTAATTGTATACCTTACGTACATACATTTATATGACCATACTATAATTTTAAAAGTTTAAAAATGTAATAAAATATGTTGAGTATGGCAACAAATGAAAAAGTCATCATTTTCAATTGTAGTTTCAGTGTGAATTTGAAAATGTGTAGGTAATTCCACTGAGGTAACGCCACTCGTGGTTGCGAACAACTTTACCCAAGGAGCCATTTGAATTCGATAAAAAAAAATTCGAATACGGGTAATCGAAAATTTTTAAATTAATTTCGGCTATGGTTCCTAGTCGAAAGTTGTTCGTAATCAAGAGTGGACTCACTAGCAAACGGGAATTACACGAACGAAATTTCATTTTCATTTAGTTTATGGTTTCATAATACGGAATTATTAGCATGTTTCATAGAATGGGTATTTATGTTTACGAAATCTAAGATTTTTTTTTTTTATTAAAATCTGGTTTCGCGTTTGACTACAATCTCACCTGATGGAAAGTGACGAAGATTAGATCCTATTCAAAATCCATGTTCGTGAATGCTTTATTATAGCTCTGATATTCCGTTTATTTAAATGTCCTCGGAAAAGAGACGTTTTGTATCTACTGGGTTTTAATTTCACCCACTCCCTTCTTACTTACCGATTACAGAAGGAAAAGGATTTTTGTTGTCCAGGATACAAGCAACCCTCTTTCTCTTTTGTACAATATTTTATGCCTGTAAATACATTTTAATTACAATGGACCTATTAATAACAAACGTAATGAGCTATTTAAGCTTCTTAAAAAACAACTTCGCCCTTATTTAATGTCATTTGTTTTGTTTGTGATATTCTTCAAGACTTTTCTATAAACAATTGTTATTAAATCGCTACTTAAGTTGTTTTCAGCAACAAGCGACTTATTTGTATTTGGAACTGATAGCCTTCAAAACGCTGCGAATTTAAACACAACAGACAATATGTCTATAATAAAGGCATGAAATCTGGCATTGAAAATATCTAAAAAAAACTTTGCTTTTAAATTTCCTATTTGTTTGAACGCGCCTCACAGAAATACTACTGAATGGATTTTGATGAAGTATTTACAGATATATTTCATTGAACCCGGTTTAAACATTCGAGTTAAGTTTTAAAAAAAAAGCACGTTAATATTGTGAAAATATTTTTAACTTTAAAATCTGGGCTAAATGATAAAGAAAACGTAAACGTCTGTTTTAAAAAAGAAAAGAATAAAAAAAAGTTAATTTATAAAGATTGTCTTCTTAGACAAGCAAGTGGAAAGCCCATTCTTTTATTTTACTATTTCATAAGTAGACCGAACCGAAATGATCGGTCACAGGTTTAGCCATGTCTTCTAACAAAAAAGAGGTCGTCAATTCGCCTCTATTTGTATTATTTTTATGTATGTTGCGCGACATATTTTTTTTGTTCAAAAGGGTATACCGCTTTGTTGTGCCCATTAAAATTTGGTGAACAACTGATGGTGCATTCCGGAGATAGAAAATGGAACTTTACTGAAGTCTGCTTTTTTACCAATTATTGACGGTTTAATTATGTTCGGTGTCGATCTGTTTTACTGTCTATTCTTTTTTTTCCTTATATCTACGCAGATGAAGTTACAGGCGGTAAGCTAGTTAAATAAATAATAACGTTGCCAATAGGTTGTGACAGTGTATAAATACATTTGCTGTTCATGTTAGTCGTTTATATAAAGTCATTAAATCATTTAAGGGGCTATGTATAAAAAGGTTCCAGTAGACATTCAAAATTTGCCTTTAAAGAAATTCAAAACCTTCATAAAACAGAAAGTATTTACAAAAGGCTATTCGGGAATTTCTGACTATTTATGTGATAAGCAAGCGCGGACATAGGTCGGCTATATTCAGTTTAGTTACACAATATAAATTCATGTTTTTCCTTATTTTGTCGAATCATAAAATTGTAACCCAAAACCTACATAAAAACAGCAACCCCTGCTCGTTATTCTCTGGGCAGCCAACTTTGTGAATGAGCAGTAATTTTAAAATTGAGTTAAAATTGTAACGGTTCCAAAGCATAGGTAGGTACCTTGATCCAATGAAATAACAATTTTTAACTATAGAATATTGAAGTGGCACGTAGGTAAGGTACTTACAACATACCAAAATTCAAGTATCCTAGCTAGGTCCACTGGAAGTGGTCTTTTTGATGATTTGTCAGTTGAGTGAATCATTCAGTCAGTGGGAGCCTTAAAAAGGGTTTATCTCCGACCTTTGTATCATCTCATTATATGAGTGAAGTTGTACATAATGTATGCCAATACCTAGTTACCGAGCCAGAGGGGGTGAAAAAGTATCTTGAAGTATATGTGTAAACGTAGGGTTTATGAGCGGTCAATTTAATTAATGAGAACTTATGGCCTTAATTCATTCGAAGGTAGAATATGTGATTGAACTCTGTATCAATGATTGCAAACAAGTAAACTTTTCTTTTGGTTTAAAAGATTGAAACGGTCTCGAGCTGAAACGGTACCTTCAACCAACTTCATTAAACGGACGTTGTTGGTTGTTGACATCTGGAGACAGCTGAGTAGGTACACCTATAGTATTTTATTTACTTCTTTATAAATAAGAACCTGAAAATGGATTATTCAGAATCGAGAGTCGAATTGATTTAAGTATAAACAGTAATTTGGGCTGTATGTGTATGGTTCCTTAGTTCCAGACAAACTTCCTGTATATGTATTTTTCACATTGTGTTGGCGTTGCTACAGCAAAAAAATATATTATTAGTCTTATAATCTACTATCTAACTAAATTTTGGTATTAGACGACAATATAAAACCTAGAAACCTGTTACTAAAAAATAATTGCGCATTCGCTTCGTTCGCAATATAATATGATAATGCCATAACAGGGTGAAATGATAAAGTTAAATTAAATTAAAAGAGTAAATTAATAAATGTTTCCGACACTCGTCCGAACAACTCTGTGACTCTCCAATATGTCGAAATAGAACTCATTTCGCAACTAGAAGGTAAAATGTGATAAGTAAATAATTATTTTTATGAAAAAATTGCGACACAACTTATGAATTTCAGTTTTTTGTCAATTTAATCCGCGAGTTTTACGACACTTAAAAGCTTTTTTTTATTCTACAGTGACAATTTTTTTATTATAGATAAAATGTCTGATGCACATTGTCATAATATATTTATATCGAGTGAATTTAGGTACCAGATTCTGTCTAACCCTGTAGGATTATCATCATCATTAGCTTTGCACGTTCCTACCGTTGGAGCACAGCCCTGTAGGGTGAGAACATTTTATTAGCAATTTGACCGCGTTACCAGATTTGAAGAATTAGAACGATTTTTTTTGTAGCGTGATACTGCTAGAGAATGACTAATCAAGTTTTTTTACGAATAACAAGAAAGGGTCATTTTCCTTTTTCGTTCACGAATATGATGTGATAGAGTAAAATAGAACTTTAATATTACTATTCGCAGATTAATCCACCAATTAATGTAGTATGTTATTATGTAATTTAAATATTATCACGCAGCGTAATTATTTTTTTAGCGAAAGGTTTATTCTAAACCCTAGGTATCAAAATCGTATGCTCATATATTGTTAATAATAAAAACAAACGAAATAAATTGATTCCGCCCACAATACTAAATACTGTTAATAATATTTTTTATTCCAATAATTTAAACGGACTAGCACATTTGCTACCCATCTATATAATTTTTAGCACTGTAGTAGATACGATACGAAGTTCGCTCGACCCACTCAAAATATCGAAACGTGTGGTAGGTATGTATCGTTTGTTTGTCGGGTGTTAAACCCGACTACGGCTATAAATACCTACTTATAAAAAATAAAAAACTAGACCAAATCAATTGATTTAGGCTGGAGTCAGAGGTCGCGTGAACAAATCTGCTATTTCAAACCGCATAGAGGCCTCCGACAAATCAATTAACTTATTTCGTCTTGTTTTACTTACCTAATAAAAAATCCGGTTATCTGTAGTGGGGTTTTTACAATGCAATGGTCCCGATGTCTAAATTAACACGGGCCCAATTGACCATTATCAAATGTGAAAGAGAGATATGGTCCCTGGGACAAATTTCGGATTGGGGTGACCTGTCCCCTAACCCGTTATCACAACTATTTTTACATTACTATCTATAAAAAAAAGTAGTTTGGTGCTGCACGTTCCTGCAATTGTCATATATTATTTTACCATTAAGGGCGCCTCATAATTTGCATGCAATATTTTGTTCAATTATCCGACGTTACGTAGCAACAACAGTTCATTAGCCTTAACAAGTAAAATATCATGACGGAATATCCGGCGGGGCCGACGGCTACGCGTGGGACAAAATACTAACAAAAAAATACCTATTAAAGATTGTCAACGGACTAAATATTTTCGTCTTTTCTTTTAATAGAATACAAAAGCCTGAATTAATTAGTGCCGGTAAAGCAATACGCCCACTTATCGTGAATAATTAAATTTAAAAAACAACAGTCAACAACCATTTTCCAATCTTCACCCGAATTTCGTTACCGCTCGAAATGGTCGAGGGCTTCTAGAAGCTCAGAAGTCAATTAGTTGAAGTTGCAAAATACCCGAGTTGATTAAGGTGATATTGAGGATTCCGTTATAAGAGGATATTTTTTTAGGAACTACTGAGTGCTACGATAGTACTAACAGCAGAAATTTCAGATATAATAAAAATCCACATGAAGGAGAAAAACAACAAAAACTCGCAATAGGCCGGTTTTTACCTAGTGCACCCAAAATATAGAAATTTGCGAAAATGACAGGGAAATTATCTATATCTTTATTACGGAAACTTTGGAAAATTATACTAGTATCTATTTTAACCGATACGGGCAGTATAGTTTGATACGTACCGTACGCGTCTTATAAAAAGAAAAAACACATTAATTTTGCCCGCTTATAGGTAATACAGAAGATACCCTACTCACAACGAAAATACTCATCTATTTTAGTCTACTCATTCTGTAATGGTGATATCATTGAGATACACTATAAGTACTCGTGTAGTTGTTAGATTTCATTCATCACTGCAGTCTAGTACCAATGACATTGACCTTGCTGTGAGCGTTGATCGTTCACATTGATCGTGAGTCAACGTACTTATGATCATGTAGTACTTGTCTACTTGGTTATACAATGTTCATATAAATTAATAACAGTTCATTGAACTCGTATCTTCAATCATTCACCCGACTTATGATTCGATAAACAGATTGGAGTCAAACCCTTGAAAATCAAGTGGATAATAGGCACCCTTGAACATAGTACCGTCTGCTTGACTACTTTTGAACTCTGGTGCGTTAATTTAGGGTTCTGTAGACGAATAATCTAAAAACAAAAATCAAATCTGTCCTGCCCTTACGTGTCATAGCGTTATCATAACTCCTTCAATTTAACTCGAATCCATATGAAATTTTGCAGAAATGTTACATACGAAACCAAAAGTTACCCATTTTTAACGACATTTCGATACGCCGATTATTGGGATGAATTTTTATAATTTTTTAGTATCATGAGGGTGTTAGCAGTAAGTACGTGCATAAACCTACGGTAAAGCAACCTGTCCATGTCTTTTAAATTACTAACATTTGTATTGATTGATCTTTTATAAGTTTTATAAAGACTTGTTTTAATTATTTATCCAATTTATTCATAGAATATAATTTTTTTTAATAACTACTGTACGCGACTGTTTGGTTCTGACCGCCTTGCCGCCCATAATTTGAAATATTAAACCATTTTCATAATCCATATTCTGTGACATTATGTTGTCACATATAGATTTGGTGATATTTTATATCGATCTGAAGTATTTATCTTTATTTTTTGTTCTTTACTAATCGTATTAACTAGATCATTTAGGGAAACACTAGAGTATAAAATACAGTTTAAAATACATGGCACAGATGAATCACCATGTTAAGTGTTGATGCTGTATTCCTTTTCTAATTCAAATACACGCCATAAATTGTATTGTTTTTAAAGTTTATTGGTACTACAGTCGGAACTCGTAGAGGAATGGCACACTTTCCGCACTTCGAACTTTCAGTTACTATTCATAATATACATTTATACGAGATGTGGTCTCTAACTGATCTACTACTAAGTATATTGGAATCAAGCTTGGGATTCATTGAACCGCCAAACATTGTCAAAAACAACCGAATAATAAGGATTCGCTCTCTATCTTAAAAGTACACCATCACATCTTAACCACATTTTTATAGAACCACGGTCGACTTAAAACAAGATCTTTAAGATACGTAAACAACTGGCGAAGATTTCGTGAATAATAACATTCAAAAATACAGTATGATTTCCAATTTTACTGAACTAAAGAGGTATAAAATGGTTACGGAACTTTACTAAGACATGTTCAACAGCCTCTTGACTTTTTTTATAAATAATATTAACAATATGGGCTGCCTGTGGTTGTAATGTGGTCCGGCGACTCTATTTGATGGTATAGGTACATAAATGTTAGTAAGTACCTACTTCCTAATATTTATGTACACTTACTAGAGTTGGCATTCAGTGTTATAGACAACGACCCTATTATAGTGAAATAATTGGGGGTTGGAGAGGGTTGTTGTTATGACCTAGTTTTCGCTGGAAGTATCAGAGATAACGAATCGTGTCTGTCCCGTAGGGCGCAAACGATAAGTAACTTGTAAATATTTAAATGCGACGTGTTCCATTATCGTGTCTGTTGTTGCTCTCATAACTCACCATTTTCCCTAACAATGTTTGCACGAGTTAATTGTTATTGACTACCAAGACTTTGTGCGCGTGTTTATTTATGCATATAAGATTACATTATTTCGTATCATTTAAAGTTTATCCCAACCATTACCAAATGCGATTAAATTTATTAGAAAACAATACTTTTAGTTGTTGATAAATGATTAACCATGTAGTAATTATATATCTGGTTGCTAGGTAATTTAATTAGGTGTTCATTATTTCCTACCACCGAGTGGTTCTAGAACTTGTTTAGTAAGGAGCGATGTTTGTCGTGGACTAAGGCATTCATCTTGATACTGACATTCGAGATGCTTCATGCAGTTCTGCGAGCGTAGGTTGGAGTCTGCAAAGTTCCCCGCCACGTGAATAATCAATCTCTTAAAATGTGCAAACGTCATCGCCATTATTACATCATTATTTGACGAGAGACACTTCGACTAATGGCCCAATTGATATTCGGTCGATGTATAATAATGCAATGGGAGAACTACCTATATATAATTCATTATCTATAATTATGTAGTGTTGTTGTCTGGTGAGTAAAGTCTGGTGGTTTTTTAAGACTGAGCACCTATTTAAAATAGGTGCTCAGTCTTAAAAAAAAACTAAATTATACACTATCTAAACTTTAGTTCTTGTACCACAATATATTTTTCAATTATAAACCTTATAACCTGTGTTCTGACAAATAAATAATTTCTAATTCTAATGACGCACCTCATAAAGACTAAAAATCATTAAAAGTATAAATTTTTAGACATCTGTTGTAAAAACGAATAAGTTTTGAGGCTCCCACAAAGAATACTAGATAATTGTATAAATTTATGTTTGAAACTAAAGCCGATCGATCGGTCGGACAAGGCCTAGGTTTGAATAGATTTATGTGAAAACTTTCTCAATGTAAGATTATTTAATTTTTGTTTTGTGGTGGTTAATAAATGAATATTCTTTTCTATATACCTGTACGACTACAGTTAAGTTGGACATTCAAAATAAAATTTCGTTTACGAAAAAGACATTGTTGAGTGACATTGGGAAGTGCCTTTGTAAATGGCTGTTATTTAAAAACCACTATATGAATAATTATGCGCAAAAACAGTGAAAATATTATATCCACTGAATGTGGATGCAACCGAGCATTTTGCTTTGTTTCGACAGCCAGACAAGGATTTCCATCAACTGAATTTAATTAAACTTTTAACAAGCCAGGCTACTCTTACAGCAACACGAGGGTTTGGATGTATGATGCCAGGGTGGGATTGGATTTGTTGGTTAATCAATTTTTTGCAAATAGTTACAAACAATAATTTGACTTTGTGCTTGTGTACAGTGATTTATTCAAAAAAGGTTTCTTACTGCTCGCGCTTCACTGATTTTATTTAACATTTGCTTAGAGCATTTAACCTAAACATTTGCTCTGTTTCATATCTATGGAATCATGCATCTGTTCAAACTAAGGAGTTTATTTCAAACTCCTTTCTATGAACCAAATTATTCTATTTTATTGCGTGTGCGTGAGTTATAAATGAAATTTTGAAGTACCTAATAAAAGCAATCAACAAATATTTCGAAAATCTCCAGAGCCAATGATTACTGATTAATCATCCAAATTAATAAACCACAATTATGTTAAAAATTCGAAACGTGTTAACCGACTTCCATCAAACATGGCTAAGAACCATCCAGAAAACACATGATTTCGAAGAAAAATAATTTCAAGTCAGTTCTACCGTTTTGATACTACAATGCCACAAATAGACAAAATGCCACAAGGCTTCAAACAAGGCCTTTTTTCGTTGGAGGTTCGTACTCGGCTTGCCCTTTGATTTCGGCTTTCACATTGATTCCTCTGCCTGTTCCAAATTGTTATAAATTGGTACTAGTAACGACCACAGGTTGCTATCATGTCACATCGTACCTATTTAATTGGTACTAGTAACGACCACAGGTTGCTGCCATATCACATCGTACCTATTTAATTGGTACTAGTAACGACCACAGGTTGCTGTCATGTCACATCGTACCTATTTAATTTGCTTACATGAAAAATATTTCCTTATTGTTGTTAATGATAAGACTTTTTTGAAATTACGTGTGTAAACGAATTTTGTTAATACAAGATGTCGACTTGAATTCAAATTTTTTTTACGCTTATAATAACTTTTTGTACCTATTACGTGCTATTACCTACTTCCCTTATTATAACTCTCGACGAAATTATTAAGTAATTAGGCGCGATATTCTATAACTTGATCGAAATCGTTATCGATAACGACGTCTAATGAAAAAACGTCATAGTTCCGAGTGAGCCGTGAACCAACCAATCACACGTCAGAACGTACCTAATCGATACATAATAACACCACAGATCATTTATACATTCTATCATTACATATTATTATGAGTCCGTGTCCGTAGCTCAGTGTAAATAACGTAAAGTTTACAAAACGGTTGTAACGGTTTCGATTCTCAGAGGGATACATGTTTAGTACACGGTAGTGGAACGTCGGTAGATCAGCGGTTAAGACGCGGTCTCCCAATTTAGGACGTCTGGGTTCGATTCCTATTCAGGCCATGCACCGTTGAGTGTTTAAATTTAATTACTTATGTGCATTTCCGACTGCTCTTGGATGCTGAAGGAAACATCGGGAGAAAACTTGCATGCCTGAGAAATAAAAATTCAAAGGCATCTAAGTTCCCAACCCGGCATTGGGCCAGCTTGGTGGACTATGGGCCATTCTCCGTCATATACGAGGGAAGGCTTATATCACTGCAGTGGGATGTTTACGGGCTGATGATGATGATGACACGGTTTGGTTGGATATTTTTAAATATATGCATGCCCAGCTAAAACCATCTTATGTAACTGCTGTCAGGCGGCAATGTGGGCCCGCTTCCACTTTTAAATTTAACTACACTTCATCATCATCAGCCCGTAATTATCCCACTGCAGGGATACAGGCCTTCCCTCTTATATGAGGGAGTATGGGTCATAGTCCGCCACGCTGGCCCAATGCGGGTTGAAGTTTAATTAACCCCAAAACTCTATTGAATTATAGAATAATACGTTCATACAAAAATATCGATAAATTTGTTAGTAGATAAAACATTACTAACATATTATTGGATCTTAATTTAATCTATGATTTCAAGCATGGTACAATTTCAGAACATACACCAAAAATAATAAAAACATTAAAAGGCTCGCTTTGTTCTTGGTTCTGCTTGATGAAATTGTGTATTTCGAAAAAGTCGTAAATTAAAAAACTGAACGAATCTAAGTAGACAGTAATTTAACTCCAGTAAAGTTGAAGGAACGAGCTTCGGAGAAGTCGCGTGAAATATGTCTGAAAAAGTATGCTTTGTTTAATTATTGGAGATTTGCCAAAAAAACGTTTGCGGAAACTGTAATGTGCATGTGAATTTTATGGAATTACCTTTTAATGAAATTCTGTGTTGCACTCGCAACAACTGTTCCTTGCTCGCTTGTTGAACAAGTAACTATTCTCGAAATGTTCTTCCTATTTATTTTTAAATCTATGAACCTAATATTCTATTAATATTGGTGAATGTGTCCATGTCGTGCCCACACCAACTTGGGAACCGATCCGACTTTGAGAAAGAGGCCGATCTAACTCTCATGGGCAGCGTTCGGGACACAGCGCAACGTCTTCTTATCTAAACAAAATACCATAGTGCTTAAAGACGACAGTCTTAAATCAATGTGTATTACCAGTGATGACTTATGGCCCTGAAAAGTGGATACTCACTACGGGCCGCACAGGAAAGCTCAAAGCCACGCGACGTGCTATGGGGTGATGTTCGGCATTTCGCTATGAGATCGAATCGGGTCTAGGCACATAGTCTAGCGGGTTAGTAAGTTCAAGTGATAGTGGGCAGGGCAACATAGCTCGAAGAAGTGATGGCCGGTGAAGCATTAAAGTTCTTGATGGAGACCACGCTCTGGAAAACGTAGCGTAAGACGTCCACCCACAAGGTGGACGGACGACCTAATGAAGGTCGCGGGAAGTCCTTGGATGAAGACCGCTTCTACAACCTGTCGCTCTGGTTATCTTAATAATATATAACCTTTAACCAACCAATTTCAAACAAAATTTTCTTGTACACTACGTTTGCTTCATTCTTCATTGAAATAAAAATTAACTTAACAATGTTTGCAATAAGGTTCAAATTCATTGTTATATTGATAATGAGTCAGCCTTCCAGTTACGTAGTATAAAAAAATTTCTTGCCTATAAATTGTTGTGAAGCTTCTCAGTTAAGGTACAAACAGCGCCCTCATTATTTATTCTTTTCTTGCCAATTTGACCTATTATTCAAATTCGTTATTCAAATGATTCACTCTATTGAAGCAAGTAAAGCGTCCTTTCCGAGCTAGTGGGGTGAAAATAAATATTTAGATTGTTTTGGCAGGCAAGATATAATTTACATATGTCAAAGCAATTAAACACGCATTGGACTTTGGAAGCAAATGCGTCACATCCGTATTCACTTCCAGTTCAAAAAGTTTGAGATAGGTGCCTGTTCATATAATAATAGTAGTATTTATGGAAGCATTAAGAGGGTTTAATCCGTTCAGTGGCACCCTCATTGGATAAAGCAAAATTTCATTTTAAATACAGCCTAAATCAAAAATATTGCTTTGATCTGCACTCGAAAAGCCTTAAAGCTTAATAATAGCTTATAAATAATACCTACCTAAATGGGTTTTTTAACGGTTATTTTCGAGAATTTAAAATTATTGATAACGGCCTCTTTTTTATAATCGTGAATTCTGGATATTGAGATATTATTGTACTTATAATTAGCTTATAGGCTTCTCGAGTGCAGCACAGAGCGATTTTTTAAAATTGTTCTGTATTAATTTACAAAAAAAATGTATTTGTGTAGTTTATCAAGCATCTGGTATCCATAATACAAGCCTAGTTGCTTAGTGTGGAACTAGATGGCGCTGTGTGTATGTGCAAAGATATTTATTATTATTATTTAAAAATAAATCGTAATTTATCCAATGGGTGCGCCACTAAATGGAATAAACCTTCCTAAGCACAGATACATAAGTATACATACATAAGACACACATAAGAATCCCAAACGTTTAGTTTGTCCAGCTCCAGTAGTCATGACAGGCGCAATGAAAGTTTATGTCGTGCGAGATAATTTTCACAAAGGTGAATCTCTAATTTTAACAACTGAAGTATCGCTCTGAAGACGCTTATTCCGTGAGTATATTTGATTAGAAAATTTATATTGAAACTCAACGGCATAGATATTAAAAATGTGACATGGCCGAAATTTTGACTTTCGCTGCTCCCTCTGCTGTCACTTAGTGCCACTTAAAAACATGTCGTAGATGTCACGTAATAATTAAATCATCAACGTATATGAGAAAGTAGAAAATGAACGGAAATTTGTTTGAAATTTAAAAAAAATTATTGTTGCTTTTTTGTAAAGTTTTTGATTAATAGGCAAATTAGTTCGACATCCCTTTAAAGTTTTTCAATAATTCGCCTAGGCACATTTAACGTTTCAACATGGTCAACAAAAAAATATATAGATATTCTGCATCAAAAAATGTTCGTGGTGTTTATTTATTATTTCCGACGACGAACGATTTTTATTTCCGATTATATGATTATATTAATTTTCAAATTTATTGCACGTGGTTAGTGTACCTACAAGTCACAGGATAAAAATGTTTTCTAATAAATCGGGAGCTTCATTTAGGTATCGTGTAAGATTTAGTTATAAAACGTGCAATGTTAAAATTACCTCTGTGAACTTCACTGCGTCGTCGAAGATTGTCAGAACTCCTGTAACCTTTTTTTTATATTTTTTTTACATCTTTGAAAATCCACGAGAGCAAACATACTATTTTTAGAAAATTTAAAGTAGCATTTTTTAATTTATAGCAAATATTTTTAGCCGATCATGGAATCTTGTGCGACCTAATGAATTTCACAGTGGTAATTATAATTTAATATTACAGTAAGCAAGTTACCGATTTATTTTAAAACAATTTTATTCTATCACTCATAGGTATTCTTCTTCAATGGTCAGTAACTTTTTAAAGTTACACTTCAAACATTTTACATTTACGTATGCCTCCCTCCTGCTCTACCTTCACATGTGACATTCTTTACATATGCTTGATTAGTAAAAAAAAAACTGCTGAAATAGTGCGCAAAGGAAAAAAATTGCCATTGTATTTTAAGGGTTATTCATTACTAGTTTCCCGCCCGCGGCTTCGCCTGCGTAGAACAACTTTTTCGCGGAAATTTGTTTATCCCGCGGGAACTACTCACTTTATCGGGATAAAAAATACCCTGTTTCAATCCAGGATATATTCTACCTATATACCAAATTTCATCCAAATCCGTTTCGCCGTGATTGAGCAATAAACAAACATCCAAACTTTCGTATTTATAATATAAGTTACATTAAAGTGAGCATTCTGGCGCCACTTGTTGCTGGATTCCTCAATCTCGTTGCATATGAGATGTGCTTAACCTATGATTCTAATTTATATCGCAAAAAACTGTGCACAAATAGTGCCACAGTAATATACAAGTCCCATAAATAGTTCTACAAATAACAATTAGGTTATTTAGATGTTTTTGTGAAAAGGGGCAGCGCAGACGACTGACTTTTTCTCCTCCGTAACTTTTTTGTTGTTATTGCACTCCATCCTCGCGGACAAAATTTTCAGATTTGGATTTATTTATCCGGCCAACAAAAAATATTCATTAATCTTTTCTTATTTGTCATTCCTTGTAAACGTTCGACAATTTCAATATTTTTAAGATGCAATATCTTTTTTTTTAAGATATTGAGACAGTAGCAAATCGGTGATTAGTAATGCAATTAAAAATGTGTCCAATTGTCATAATTACAGTTTGATTGATAGTCCTTAAAAACAAATCTCACGTTCGCTGAAGGCCGAGAAATTCTCTCTATTTGCTCTTGCGTTTAAGTGAAAGAAAAAAGAATTGCAAGATGCAGTAAATTAACTATTGTAATGTGTTAAAACATTAAAGCTATAGCCACAAAAAATTACAAAACGGGCATATTTTGACGAGCATATCTTATCTCATATTTTTTTATATAAATACTTTCAATATATTTACTTTTAAACATGCTAACGTTGTAGATAAAATGTGCAATAACAAAATATTCAAAATCAGACACATACGTACTACATAACATAGCGGGAAGATTGGTGCTTAAATATGAAGGGCAGAGGTGTTACTTTTATCTGGTCACGCTTCCGCCCACGACCGATAATCGGTGACCGATTTTTTGTAGGAGAAAAATGGAACGTACTGATTGCTTTGTTTCAACGCTCACGTCCTAATGATAAAAGTATTGACGAAAAAATTGGCCCGATTATCGGTCCTATAAAAAGTCGGGGATGGGCAGGGTAGCTTTAAGCGAGTAGATATATCCTTTTTTGATTCTTCTTCTTTCTTCCTACTATTGGCAATCATCCGCCTATTCGGGCGACATTTCTTCCAGTGTGTAACGTGATGATAACTCCAGGTATTAAACTATTCATTATTTTCATCTTCCGTTAGATGACAGTGCTTTACGGAAGATTTTGGCGGGAAGACGAAAGCTCAGTCAATACACTTATGTTACACTTGCCTTCACCTGTACACCGTCATTAACTTTTGCTACACAATATTCTGCCTATTACACACAAAACTCGAAATATACAAATTGCAGGAAAAATGCAACTTTACTTGTCGAATTCCTGCTAAAAAGCTCCCTTTTTGATTCCTACAAAAAACGACACGAGATATTCTCCTGTCACTTCGTTCAGAAATCATGACCTCAAACGATTTTAATCATTTTTAACCCCCGATGAAAATCGATGGGTGTTAGTTATGTGTTTGATGGCGTTGTGTGTGTGTTTCAGTCTGTCCGTCGGGGTTTTCAATTTATATAGTTATACCTTTGGGGATGCTATTATGTAAGAACTAGACTAAATCTAAAGTGACAGGACTAAAATGTATTGTCCTTTCTGAGTGCCTACGATGACTTCCTTTCTTCCATTCCATAATGACGTGAGAGGAAGAGCAATAAACACACTTTCGCATTTATAACATTATGTCAAGTTTATAAGTCTGACGACAAGTTGAATGATTGTAAATTAATATAATGTCAAGGGACCGGTCGCTCTGGAAATCTATGGGGGAGGCCTGTTCAGCAGTGGGCGTCGTGGGTGTGGCCTGCTATGATGATTTTATTTATTTTTATTTTTAATTATTCGTGATAGCAACAACTTATTATATTTGAGAAATTACAATGAATCTGATTTCTTGTAATAGTCATTAACAGTTATCCACAACATAATTAATTTGAGAGCATATTGCATGTTATTTACACAGTTCAGTTCCTCGGCAGCACATTATGTGGAATTATTGCAAAACATAACACTAAAACTTATCCAACCAACTAATATCAAGGATGATAATAAAGCATTTTGAGACACAAACTATATTAGTATGATGAAGCGAATAAAACGACCAATACAATAATATTATATAGTATAGGAAAGATTTTATTTTAAATTTTTCCACTAACACAAGGTGGAGGAGGAGGAGGACCTTTGCAGGAGTAAAGTTAGTTTTAAGTTATACTAAAATGACAAATAACAAGATAAGTTTTTAAACTTAACTTTTTCCACTAATGGTAGGACAATTTCCGAAATGTTTTCTGCGCTAGGCAGGTCACATACTTTGATTTATTTCTGTGCGCTCTTTCCTTTAGACATTTAGATATTTAAAATAAGACTTCCAGCTATCGGTTTTTTATTATCAGTTATCTTAGGATTTTGTAACTCGATTTGGGATTTAAAAAAATATCTTTTCCAACAATGTTTTACCGGTGTTTGTGTTTTACTATATATTTGTTGTACTTATGGTAGTGCATCTATAATATAGGTTTACTTATTTGGATTGAGCCACAGACACGACAGGCTTAAATTAATTAATAGACGCGCGTGCCGTTGCGGCCGCAAGTCTGAAATACCTAGACTAGATCAACCATGTACGTGCCATTCCGACTGTTAAATTGATTAAGCGCAGAGCGTTGAGCATACTTGTGGTCTCAGAATGCATAGTTGTGTAACGATAATTCTCACTGTAATACCGCTATCATCCCCCGGCGGATAGATAAACCAATTGTATTTCACAATATCGACAATTAATTCATAAGTTTTTATAATTAAAGGTGGGAATTTCCCTCGCCGAGTCCAGATGAGTCTGCTCGACGTGATGCCATCGAGCAGAGCATGCTGATGCATGAAGCGGGACTCAACGGGGCAAGGAACCGCCGCGGTAGTAAAATTTTACTATATACTCTTAGCACACGTTTAACGTTTTGACAGTTATTATTAGTGATTGTAAAATAAAATATAAATATAGTAGCAAACAATGTCACGCGGGCCCAGTCAGGTTGGATCGCGAATTTCTTAGGCATATACCGGCAATCATAATAAGGTAATGCAGTGTCAAATTTGCGCTTTGGAATATAAAACTAAATTCTTGTGTTGTATTTGAAGGCGTTATGTGTGAATGTCTGTCCGGATGTATCTCAACAATGCTTGCTCCGATTTGAGTGCCGTTTCTTTTATATTTAAGATTAAACTAGGGGAAGGTTGTTAGGCATGTTTGATGAAAATCGGTTCAGTCGTTTAAAAATAAGTATATAACTTTAAACATAGTTGTTTTGTAAACTTGGATGACATTATTACGTTTACATAGTTCCTCGGTGGTTTTCAAAATTTTGGATTTTCTTAAATTGTTTACACTTTCTTATATTGTTCACATGAAAACCTCTTGGACGCCACTATTCCGTAGATTAACTGACTGGCCTACCTACAGAGGAACTGTAAAATTAACCCAAAACCGATTTTTATCTGTTGATGTCCGCTTTAATCGTAGATTATTTTTTATTTTATATTTTATATTTTTTTAGACGCTTTTTGTTAATGTTGACGTTGTTGTGTTTACTTACAGGGAGATTCAATGTGGCCCTGCCATCAAAGTCGGTTTGTCATAGATCACGACGCACTATCACAGCCAGCTTTGATGAGCATGGCCTCATTCGTAACAACCTTCTTAGACCACCGTAACGCCAATTACCAATATAGCATTAAACTACTAGTTTCTCGGGCCTAGCCTGTCAAAGCGGCAGTGAAATGTCTTTCCGTCTTCATATCACAGCCACTTTGATGTGGTCGGTTTACGGAGACCGCCGCATCGCTGAAATTGGACAGACTGCTTACAAGTCCATGGCCTATTCGTAAAAATGGTTGTGCCGTGTAGTTAAAATCATATCACAGCCATTTTTGACGAGTTAGGCTGTGCGACTTCACAACAGTTGATGGACGGACGAAGCTATCAATAGTGGTACGTTTTGTGCAGTGATTTGCCTCTCACAAAGTGGCCGTTGTATGCGTTCAGTTGTCATATCACAGCCAGCTTTGATGAGCGTCAAGCTTGCACCTCACGACCAAAGGACATACAGTTAATAGAAGAGCGAGCATGTCGTGGAGAAAAGTATCCGGGGGCCAGCAAAGTAGTTGTGACATGGTGCGTATTAATGACATATCACAGCCAGCTTTGTTGACTCTCGGTTACAAGTACATCCTACAGAAGACAGAAGATAAAAATATCTTTTATTGTTACTCCTTTTGCAAAAAGTTGGAAACTTTTTCTCAATAATAATTTTCTCACTTTTTGAAATAAAATGTACTTATAAGTACAAATAAGTACAGGGAGCAAATGTGACAATGATATTATGGCCGTGTATCCCAAAATATATTTCTCTTAAAATTTAATAATTTTACCAATCAACCAGTTAATAAGCAAATATCAATAAAAAATGTGATCGCCTGTTTTTTGCAATAGGGGGTTTAATTGAACATAAATTGATCAAGAATAAGCATGGAATCGATGCCATGTTGGCACAGGACTCATTTGTGTGTATTATCTGCAGTATTTTCGTAGTAATAAATACATAGTATTCCTTTTTACTACGGTAGGCTGCACTTTCTACGGCTCAATATGCGAATCTCATTAAAAGCGTCATTCAAAATTCCGTCTTTAATAAGTCTGACTACTTATTTCAATTTTACAAAAGATTCAATTGACATCGATTCCTATAACAAATATCCACCGAACTATTGATGATTGTATCGACTGAGCGACAAACTCAGGGTATTTACTTTTTATAACGCACTTGTATCGTTTGTAATTTTATCAACTAATAAAGTTCACTATACAGGGTGAATTTTTAAGTGGACGCGGATGGCCAATTCCGAAACTATGAGGAATAGCGAAAGGTACTCAAAGGAGTCTGGGGCCCGATTTTGATGAAAAGTAAAACTGCATCATTAGATTAAAAAAAAAAACAATATTCCTAGCCAGAAATCGAATTCGTTCATTATTTTTCGTTTTTGAAATTAATATACTACAAGTTTTTCGCCCGCGTCGTGACCTGCGTGATATAACTTCATCGCGGATATTTTTAATTTATTTATCCTGCGGTAACTACCCACTTTATCCGAATAAAAAATATGCTATGTCTTAATCCTGGGTATATTCTACCTATGTACCAAATTTCATCCAAATCCTTTCAGCCGTTTCGCAGTGATTGAGCAATAACAAATACACAAACTAACATCCAAACTTTCACATTAATGATATTAGTTAGATTCGATAGTGGTGTCGATTCGGTTGCACACGAACTAATCTAACACCAGATTTAGACTGGTGCTGTCACGTTATATTGTTCCAGAGAGAAAAAGACAGACCTACTTTAAAATTGGTTTTAGTTTAGTTTGCGTACAACCGAATCGACACCAATGTCGCTAATAAGGAACGAATTCTGGGAAGTAATGACATACTGCAAACTTAAGGAAAGTCCAAATTTTTATCAAAATACTTTTTTATTTTTCTTAAATTACCTACCTATAAAAACGTAACTGATGAATTGTTCAAAATGGTTCTCAATACTTGCTGGAATCGACGTCTCAAGGATTGTACTGCATTCAGTGATTCCGTTTAGAATATTTTTCAAAGACCGTTTCAAGTCATCAATTGCATTAAACGTATCTTTGTAAAGTAATCTAAAGGGGTAAGATCCGGTGACTTCGCTGGCCACGCGTTACAATAAAAGTAAAGCGGAAGGGTAAGGAATCTTATGTCATACAGCCATGTCTGAATCTAAAACAATCACAGACAACCACACTATTCAAAGCGCTGGAAGGAGAGGTCGCCAGTTCCCTTTACGTTATAATTTCAAATCTTTTGGGTCTTTAACTGCGATGAAATATAAAAATTTTAAATAAGAACTTACCTTAAGTTTGCCGTATATCGTTACTTGCCGGAATACCTTCCTTATTAGCGACACTATCGGATGGTGTAGGTAATAAATAATACAGTATGTTTTTTTACAAAATTAACGGGTTCTCTTCATAGCTAGGAATATTCATTTTAAAAAAATCTAATGATGTAGTTTTTCTTTTCATCAAAATCGAGTCCGAGACTCCTTTGAGTACTTTTCGCTATTCCTCATCACGCCATCCACGTCCACTTGAAAAATTCACCCTGTATACAAATATTAAATATTTTATAAGTATTATTGAATGTATTAAAAATTTAGGTATATTACAATTATATTATGTAGTTTATGTTTTTTTTTCTAGGTTTAAAAAGAAACTAATAGGTATAATTTACCTGTGATTTCAAACCATGTATACTGCGCGAAAATTATCGGTGAATTTTATGGGGAAAATTTCACATCAGTTATTCTACACCAGTGTTGGCTTATATTAAATACCTATGTTTAAAGAACTACCAATTGCTTTTCTAAATAAAATAATGAAATATTAGGCAATTCACAAATTAAGTAAAATTAATATTTTAGATAAGAATAAGTTTGTAGGTAAGTGAAAATGGCCGTCCAAATACATATAATATATATCAAATAGCCTCGAAGCCCGAAAATACCTAGTTAAGATCCCGTTCATAATCATAATAATCAGTTTATTACTATAGTAAGCTCTCAATACACTAAATAATCTTCTTTTGTTTTACAATTTATATCAAAGTTATTTAGATCCATTTATTTACGGAAAATTTGTCTAGTGGGACTGCGTCTTAAAGCGACCGCGGTTCGAATCCCGCCAAGGGTAGGTAAGGCTTTTGTGTTAAATGTAGTGTGATAAATGTGTATGTTTGTGTGTAAGCTGTTCTAGTAACTATTGTTTTACCGTTAATAAATGGGACATACTAAAAATTTCCGGAACTCACATAGACAATAATTACAACATTTGAAAATGGAACACTTTGGCTGTCGAAGTCAGTTTGTTTCATCTGACTCTCGCTTCTATTTAAATGCTTGGCGTCATTTTAAACATTGCATGTCTACATTATCATGGGTTTAAATCGTGACATTTTTCATAGTACGAAAAAAATATATATATATATCTTTTTTTTCATCTTTGTTGCTTTTTTTTCTACGATTTTAAGTGTAATTTGACAGCTCAGCAGATCCACGTTAGACTTCAAACTGCTTTTGACAATGAAGCGCCATGCAAAATGACTATTTATAGCTGGTTTGCAGAATTCAAGCGCGGTCGTGTCTATCTCAGTGACGAATTTTATGATGGTCGCCCGTGCATTGCCGTGAACAATAAAAAAATCGATGTTCGTCTTATGATAAAACAGACAGGCATGTGACCTACCATGAGTCAAATACAATCAATCCTACACAAACATTTGCGTGTGAAAAATCTGTGCTCGCAGTGGATGCCACACAATTTTACAGAGGCACAAAAAACGGACCGCTTCACTTGGTGCAATGCCATCCGTACCAGATACAACAAAGAGGCGTCAAATTAGGCGTTGGACATAGTAACAGGTGACGAAACATGGATTTATTGCTACCAACCCAAAACAAAGCAGCAGTCGAGCGTATGAGTCTTACAAGATGAGCCGAAACCAACGATAGTGGCGCGCGTGCAAAGTGTCACTGTAGCACTGATCGCTTCTTTAATTAATAAAATTGGACACGTGGCTATTGTTGTCTTGGAGAATCGTCAAAACGTGAATAGTGATTGGTTCACGACAATTTGTATGCCGGAAGTTATTGACGAACTCTGTAAAAATAACCGTAAACGCTGTATCATCTTGCACCACGACAATGTCAGTTCTCACAAGGCCAGACAAACAAACGAATTTTTGAAGGTGAAAAATGTAGAACTTATGAGCCATCCTGCATACAGTCCCGACCTGGCTCCTTGTGATTTTTTACATAATACATACATACATAAAGTCACGCCTGTTTCCAGTAGGGGTAGACAGAGACCACAGACTTCCAATTGCTACGATGATCCTGACACACCTCTTTTGCTTCATTCACTCTCACAAGATTGTTCATACATTTTCGTCGGTTTAGGGTATTCTTGACTTGGCCTTTCTTTAAGACGTCCCCGATTTGATCATGGTACGTTCGCCGTGGTCTTCCCCTACCAACACTACCATCCACATTCGCATCGTATCTTTCGTTAGTCTTCTTTTTATTCGTATGAAAAAGTGTATTTACGCAAGCGGAGAAATATTTTGAGAAACAGTAAACTCATTTTTGACCATGCATTGTAATTTTTTTTTATTCATTATGTAATAACTTATAAATTTATACCTATTTTATGCGCTAACGTTGCGTAACCCTATCAATTTAAAATGTTATAACTAAAAAAAACATACAAACGGCCGAATGAAAAACTTCCTCCTTTTTGAAGTCGGTTAAAAATACAGAAAATATCGCTTAATTTTTATGTCTGGTGATTAGATTTTGTGTAAAAACTGATTACCTACTAGCGTTTACCTCCATAGATTTTTACCTGCGATATGAATATTTACCCGACTACGGCAATCCAAAAAGGAATGGTTAGAATCGTTACTGTCTTATGTACCTATATATTATCGTAGCGATCAAACTATCTAGTGGACCGATTTTTATAAATGAGGAGTCGGTGAATTCGCTACAGTTACAGGTTATATAAAAAATATAATTTTTCTTTTCGCCGTAGTCGGGATTGAGGTATTTCTTTCCCTTTTCTCAGTAGTTTTACCGAATAGTCTTACCAATAGTAGGTACTTCATTCATTGTATAAATATATATTTATCTGTTATCTAATATCCAGAGCATTGCCTAAATGGGGACTAGTTAATATTACTTTTCATTTGGTTTGTTGGTTACAGGACACTTACTGTAATTGCTTTTTAAGTACCTACCTATTATAGGCAAAGTTATATTAAGCCAATAATCTGAAACCAACCACTTGTAATATATTACATACATACTGACATACTACTTTTGCTTCTTCCACTCTCATCAAATGCTTCATACACACTCGTCGGTTAGTGGTAGACAGCACCTGACCTTTTGTGAGTACGTCATTCACTTGATTAACGTGCATCCTTCTTGGTCGATCTTTACCGACCGTTCCATTCACGCTTCCATTATAAATTGCTTTCGTTAATTATCTTTCACTCATTCGTTCTATATGCCCTAACCACCTTAACATAGGGGAACTGAAGGCAAAAAGGAAAAATATTCGTAATCAACAAAATAAAGCTTTATTTTAGGAATTTGTCATAGAATGTCCTTATTATACATTATAATTAAACTACATTTTTTTATTAATCACACTTTAATCAAATCACACAATTTGAAGATATTTCCAAAATCTTCTATTTAGTATATTTTGCCCGCACAGGAATGTAAAATGGACAACGTTAAAGGGCAAAATGGACCCAAAAAATCTTACCGGGGTAGAAATCCGCTATCAGACGTGGTACGTTCACCGACACTGACCGAGAGGTACGAATTTGTCCCTCGAAGCGGGACATCAGATTTTTATGTAACGGTGTCAAATGAAATTTGCTGTCAGATTGGCGGGTGTACTTGTCCGATTCCTAATTACCTAAGTACACCTGTAACAGTGCCGAACTGTACTCGCGAGTTCGTCCATAAAAGCGCACTTTAAATAATTTTTGAACGACACCAATATGTTTAGTCTAGTTTTCGAAAATAATGAAATTATGACACTTCCTTGTACCTATGTCCTTCCTTTTCTAATTTCTTTCACTTTCACCAAACGAGCTACATTACAAACATTTTCAGTGTTCCAGTATTTTTATATGAAAACGGGACATTTCTGCGTTCCGACTATTGTATCGGGGACAACGGGACCAATCACATAAAAACGGGACTATCCCGTTCAAAACGGGACGTATGGTTACGTTAGCTATTCACCAAAACATGGCCCCAGTAGTTTCAATGAAATCTATCTGTTCCGTTTTATCTGCATGGTCTGTTTTGCCTTCAGTTCACCTACCTCTTTCTATCTTACTCACTACGTCATCTTGCACGCCACACCATTCTCTGATCTCACAATTTTTTAATCTATCATTAAAAGTCACTTCACACATACTACGCAGTGAACGCATTTCTGCTGCGTTGATTCTGCTTTCATACTTCTGCCATACCCAACATTCGCTCCCATACATCAGCGTAGGTACCAACAAGCCATTGTGGATCACTACCTCATGCTTTGCTTGATCATGACTGACTGCCCACAATAGCACGCAAGACCACATTCACAGTTTCCTGTTTTCACTCTCCTTTCAATATCTTCCTCACACTTGCCGTCTCTAGTAAACATACTTCCCAAATACACAAATTCTCTCTGCTGTTTAACTTTTACCCCATCTATCATAACATTATCTTCAGTCATCTTGTATATAATTTTTGTAATACATTACAAGTAATTATACCACCGATTATCTAGTAAACAATTATTATAAATATCTAGTGTATCCAATTATAATTGTATAAATAAGTGAATTGTAATTTTACGTAATTATTAACCTTTGAATTTTCTATATTTTCAGATGGAGGCCCTATCGTCATACTGGAGTATAAATTCGAAGTCTGGTGTGTAGTATTACTGTTTATTCTATTCAAATGTAAAGAAAAACTGTACAGTTACTGGGAGTAAAAACTTGCAAAAGTAACTAATCCTATTTTTATTCTACTTTCAAGGAGGACAATCACTAGAGAATATATTAAAAAATATATCTACCTTAATATACCGATACCTTTACCGTTCCTGAGAAATAGCCTTGGAGGTCCTGACGAATAATCCAAGAATGTAATGAATGACCCATGAAAGAGCGCTAGACACCTCTTAAATTACCTGTAACAGCTAATTGGGACACAATAGAGTTATTGAAGTGTTTAATAAATCATTTTTGTATTTAGCGTTGCGCACCCGGAGTTTCTCACATCGACAGCTTATAAAAGTCCACTACTGAACGTAAGCCTCTCTCATGGCGCGATTTGCATCGCTATCCTTAGGAGAAGTTGCCCTAGTCGCCACCCTGGGCAGGCGGATTTTGGGAGCTCCGCACCAATGACACTGCCATCACAGGTCTGTGCTGTTATGCTCACTACCCCCTAAGTCGCCTTTGACGACACCCACAGGAAGAGACGGGTTGGTTCTATTCTACTCTGCCCGGCACCACACGGCTTTCTCTATTAGCTCAATTAGCAATTCCCACCGTAGCTGAATCACTTAAACTGTATAGCGATACTCCGAATGTGGAATTAAATATATTTAGCAACGCTAGTTCCAGTGACATTAAATGAAATTGACATGACATTTAAATCATTGCAAATGAAAAAACCGCTGACCTCTGTGGTGTTTCTGTAAAAATAGTTAGTTCTATCATTGATTGCGTTGCACCACATTTAGCCTGTAATTTTAATAAACGTGTAGAAAGTGGTGTGTTTCCCGACCTGATGAAAGAGAGTAATTCCGTAATTCAAAGCCGGTAGTACAAATTCGACCCCACTAATTTTAGACCTATATGAATCATACCGACTGTAGGTAAAATTTTCAAAAACTAATTTTAAATCAATTGCTGTCTTATTTCAATACCAATAACTTAATGACCTCAAAGCAATTTGGATTGACACGGGGTCTCAACAAACGATACTGGTGTTGAGTTTATTGAGCATACCTTTGAAGCCTGGGATCCACAAGATGCGATTGGTATTTTCTGTGAGTTGTCAAAGGCTTTTGATTGTGTACATCATGATGGTCTGGTCAGGAAATTACGCCATTATGGTATTGCGGGCCGTGCTCTCGACCTTTTATAATCGTACTTGTGTAATCGAGTTCAGAGGGTGGACGTGAATGTCAGGGTATGCTGTTTGCATAAGTGTTCCACAGGGCTCAATTCTCGGGTCGTTCCTGTTTCTTGTTTATACTAATGACTTACCGAATTGCATAGACCGCAACCATGACATAACAATATTTGCTGATGACAAAGTTAAATTCAAAGTTGTTAAAGACAGACATCCTTGACGACGTAAATAATGCTATCGCTAAGGTGGTTGAGTGGTTCACATCAAATAATCTACTACCTACTTAATGAGAAAAAGTCAAATATAATATAAAGTTTTCACTACCAAATGTCAAACAGGTTGCCACTACTGTGTTAGTAAAAAACGAAGAGTTGGAGCTTGTGGACACTACTTTATTCCTAGGCATCCCATTGGATAAAGGACTGCAGTGGGGTCCACATATCGATAAGTTAGCGAAGCGCCTCAGTTCTGCAGTTTGCGCTTGAAAAAAATACGTAATTTAACCAATGTGGATACTGCGAGTCTGGTTTATACCCCTCTGGGGATCGAACCTGCGACCTCCGATTCGTAAACCCTATGTTACATTGAGCCACGGAAGCGGTTAAATTTTTACGAAAACTTAATGTATGTAAGAAAAAATCTAGAATCGTATAAGAAAAATTGTGATATACATAATGTTAATACAAGATATAAAAATAAACTTGCTGTTCATGTCAGCCGTTTACACAAAGTCACTAAGTTATTTAAGGGGCAATGTATACGCTTTTATAATAAGGTTCCAGTGGACATTCACAATTTACCTTAAATAAATGACTATCTGGATGATAAGCAAGCATGGACATGGACCGCTCGGCGATGTTCAGTCTAATTATATCTACAATATAATATAATTGTAACTTATTTAAAAGAATAACCCTTGAGTTTCGTGCTCATTCTTCCTGGGGAGTCAGCTGTGTATATGAGCAATAATGTCAATAATAATAATAAATGTGACGTTTTCAAGTGATATCCTTTTTTTTTTTTTGTCGGGGGAAAACACATTTCCGCGTTCGACCCGCCGCTGACGGGGGTCAGCGGCGAGGATATGTGGGACTCACCGCTCCAGACGGGAGCGGTGCTACCCACTAAAAACCCCCCGGTGTTCCTCCGCGCGCACCGAAACGGCGTGGCCACGGGTACCCCTCGGTAATCGTCCGCAGCCACGCCAGCGCGGCGCCCGCCGCCAGGGCAGCGGCGGCGGCGGGCCCTCCTATAGGCTGGAGCAGGGAGGAATCTCCTGGTCCAGCCACCTCAAGAAGGCGCGTGGGAACACCACGCGCGCCTTCTCGCGAGGCTTGCGTGTGGGTGGTGACTCCCCCGAGGCACCACCCAGCCTCGCTAGGTAGGGGGAGAAGGTGGGCATACGCCCTTCTCCGGGTCCCAGTGCGTCTGCGGCGGATGGGATGAGAGGAGGGATCGACCTCCCTCTCTCTCTCCGCCGCCTCCTTCTGCGAGATCACGCTCTCGCAGAAGGAGAGGACCGCTTTCCACGACCTCTCGTCGCCGACCATAGCCTTGACTATGGCCGGCAAGGAGAGATCGTCCCCTACCGCTGCGACGAGGTCGCGGCGCTCCCCTGCCCAGGCTGGGCATTCCTCAAGGGTGTGCTGCGCCGTGTCCTCGTGGCAGCCACAGTGATGGCACTCGTCGGTCGCTTCCCGTCCGGCGATCCGGTGCAGGTATCTCCCGAAGCAGCCATGCCCCGAGAGAACCTGCACCGCCCGGAAGGTAAGCGAGCCCCACATGCGCTTCGTCCAGTCCCTTATTACTGGGCGGAGCGCCTCGACAGTCCGGTGGCCGGCCCCTGGCGAGGCCAGCCTTACCCCCCAGAACCCCAACACGGACTGTCGAGCCTGGAGTTTCCGCACTTCCACCTCCCTGGGAGCAGGATGCTCGTCCCGGAGGAGGAGGTCCCTGCGCCACTTGTACAGTGACGCCTGGGCCTCCGCCTCCAGGTCCCAGGGAGGTGTGCCCGCCAATACGCACGCCGCCTCGCATGAGATGGTGCGATAACCGCGTATGACGCTGACGGCCATCACCCTCTGAGGTTTTCTCAAGAGGGCGATATTACGGGCCGTCAGGGTCTCCGCCCAGATCGGGGCCCCGTAAAGGGCCATCGATCGCACCACCCCCATATACAGGCGGCGGCTTGCCGACTTGGGCCCCCCGATGTTTGGCATCAGCCGCCTTAGGGCAGATTTTTTGATTAGCGATAATCTTTACCTAAAAAGGCAGGTGCGTTACGTTAATGCTTTATTGAAAAATATAACAAATTATCTTACCTTAAAATGTGTAGAATTAACCTAATAATAACATCCTACTTAAATTGGTAAATCGAATAGCGTGAGCGCATCGCATATTAGTTGAGATCAATCAATCTCAACGAATATGCGATAGTTGTCCATTCTACCGCAATTTCTCTAAAATAAAACCAGTTTTAGATAGGTTACCGTCTTGTTATTCTATTCTAGGGAGAAAGTTACAGCACCGCTTTAAAAGGTTATTGTTTAGAGAAGTCATAAAGTGATCATGGCAACATAAGAAACTAGTTTAAATTCGACTATCTAGCCATTTGTCATCTCAGGAAGCTCCAGTCCCTGCATCCCGACTCCATCATCAGATCAGCTCGATGGTACCATAATTTTGCATTGTGACCGAGCTTACATAAATGTGCCAAATTTCAGCTCAAGCAGATACCAGCAAGTGGTTGAAAAATGATTTGGAAATTTTGAAACGGACAACTTACATACATACTCGTACATACGAACATTGCAAGCTAAATAAAAGCGTGTATTAATCGCACTAAATTCTCAATTTTTACATAATCTTATGTTATTTATATCTGCAATACGCTGTATCTACGCTGCATTATTTGCCTAACGTAAATTGGTTAAATGAGTGTAACCCCAATATTGGAAATGGAATCCCTGCTCCCCGAAGTCTGCTGAGCCCGTACATTTAGTCACACTCTGCACACACCTGCTGCTACCCTGACTGCCGAGGAATACTGCCATCGTTGTGTGCTGCCACCACCAGCGAGGTTCCCCAAGGAAAGTGGTATTTTGCGAGACGGCACATTAGATTCCTTGGCCTGTATTAATAAAACACAAATCTGTGAATAAAACGATCTTAAGATTGAAATCTGAGTACTACTTTTTGAATATTTTTTAAATACATAACGGTATCTCATGTGTCAACATAAATCAACCACAATCACGATCCAAGCTCGGGCTTATTTCTAAATTAAAACTTATTTTGTAAAACTTGCTCTTAACCTACAAGCATAAGTAGGTACTGTATGAAGAGTACATAATAATTTATGCTTAAAACCTTACATATACTATAGAACATACAATAACCAGCCACCGTAGCACGATATCGTATGTCGCGCGATGCGACGTTGTATATTTCGTACAGAAGAATAAGCAGGACAAATATTATCTAGCGCGACATAAATATTATCACGTCTGTCATGCTACTAGTACTGATTATACTTCGTTCAGAATTTTATGAGATAATTGTGACAGCTGCACTTAAATTGAGTGTGGCGCTCCTAAAAAGTATAACAACTTTTTTTTCATTTCTAGTTGTCCTAATGTCGTTGACAGATGGTTATGGTTGGTTGGGATGGTTGGCCATTCAATTTAATCTAGGCGGATTGTTATGTATGGCGGACATTTCCTGCTTTATAGCAAACTGCGCTTGCCAGAGAGTAGTATCCAAAGCAACCTAACCATAACGCTAGAGCAGCAGTTTTCTGTAATACATATTGCTCCGCAATAGGTAAGGTACTCGTACATTAAAATGAATGGCTAATACATTAAATCTATCTACGAGATATACACATGCTCTCTAAAACCTTTAAGGTTGCTATTTAGTAAGGATTAAAGTGACAGGACTAAAATGTCGTGTCGTCCTTATTGTGTGCTAGTCAAAAAGGATAGACTAACCTAAATTTAGTTCTGAGCGTATGTTAACCGAACCGACACCACTTTCGACCTCAAATATAAGTGGACACAGATGCAAAAATTATCTTGAGATAGAACGAATGCTTCATAAGCCTGTCGTTAACCAACTTTCACACCGGAACACAAACGTGGTGGCTTGATGCTCTTGGAGGTATACAAAAATGGGACAATACCTAGGTATATCACTAAAGTTTTAACGACGGAAATTGTTAGGATTGCCATACAAAGACAATGATCCTTGTTGTTAGGGCTAGAAAAAAGGTCGTCGACTTTGCCGTTTGGGTACTATTTAAGTAAACCATTTCTTAAATTCGTCTTTCTTAATATTGTCAAACATCAGCCTACTCGGGCGATATTCCTGCTAGTATCAAATGTAAAAATAAAAGGAAATTATTCATCCTTATTGAACGACTTCTTATAAGAATATTAAAGCTGTTTATGCTCTAATATTTACACTTAGGTCCCTTCACTTGTACAGAATCACCAACTTTTGCAGCAGAATAATCTGTCTTTAGGTAGATATTACTAATTATTACATACCTACCAAAACAGAGTTACCTACAAATTGCAGGAAATTATAAGATAAATTATAAACGTCAACATGGCGGGAAATCTTCTAGTATCTATTTCAGATACCTAAGAATGGTCCAACTCTCTTGACAACATGGTAATGATGGTGGAGTTATTGTTAATTGTTAATTTTCGAAAACATTAAGATTTAATACCAACAAGATAGAAGGACCACTCATTTTGCTTATATCATCGAACACATTACGCATACCAATTTTTTTATTAATATGTTGATTTGTGGAATAAGTGTCTTAATATTTCAATGCATAATTTGTAATATTTTGAACATTTCGGAGGGGGTTGGAACCCCCAAATCCCTCCCTGGCTACACGTGGCGAGTATATATATTTTGTATATATAAAACAGACAAACCATTGTTTTTTTTTTAATCTTTATTTATTTATTTATAGATGGTTTTATCTATGTATAACAGAATATGCCACCCTCATAGGTAATCTAGGCTTAGGACATCTTATCTTCTACTTATACATAGCTTAACAATTTTATATAAGGTTCTGGCTTCCCTTGAATTAGGGAGAGACAAGATGCTACTGCACCAACCGACATTGCCAACATGTCTGTTTCTAATTTCAAACCTTTCGTCTTCAGTTCCGACACACTCCACCATAATATTGGTATACATCCTATACGAATCCACACATTGGGGATGGTACTTTTCTCATAAGGTATCCAAAACTATTCAATGGAATGTGTCCGGATCGAAGCCTTAAGGCTGTAACTACCATGGTCCTGCACATGTCGACGTCATCGGACCATGGTTTGGAAAAGAAATAGGGCTGGATGGTTTTATACCAAATACCTTTGTATCGAGATCTTACATCAAAATATTCTTTCCAGATATTTCTAGAATATTCTCTAATATTGTGTAAGACTTCGTTACAAACTGGCAGACTGCTTAAAATCTCCCCATCGACCGTAGCTTCCTTTGCCAACTTATCCACTTCCTTATTGCCAATGATACCGCCATGCGAGGGAATCCACTGCAATATCACACTTCTCCTTTGGTTTTTAATGTGTGCAATTAAATCTATACTTCTATATGCTATAGGTATGCCTCGTTTTCCAGAGGCACATGGTAGTATTTGTTGGATAGCACTTCTTAAGTCCGTCAAAATTACAAACTTATTTGCTTCGCATGAGTTGATGTAGGATAGAGCCTCGGCGGTTGCCCAGAGTTCTGCATGCATAAGTGACAGCAATGGATTAGTTCTTAATTTTACCGCGCAGTTTGTTTACGAATCAAAAAAGGCTATTCCAACTTCAGCATTATTTGTTTTAGACCCATCAGTGAAAATTTTGTAATGTTGCTCATACTCTTTTTCTAAATATGTGATACAAATTTGTCTTAAGTTGTTGGAGTCGTAATGTTTTTTTGCTTTATCAACCTCTATTATGGCGAATTTTAGAACATCTGTTATATCTAAGTTGTTGATCCATGTGTTCAAGCTAAGCATTTCCAGTTGGTTGCTAACGTGTATCTGGTAAGATTTAAATTTTTCATGAGTTGTGACTAGCAATGGTAGCTTTTTTCGATTCCAATAAGAATTTTTACTAAGATCAAAAAGTTGTTTCGTTAGAGTATTTGTAGAGACAATCATTGTTAGGTACAGGAGTTTCCATAATAATTTGCGTTCTCGCGAATGGGACACACTGACCTATAGCAGTGCGTAGTAGGCTATTATGTGAACTTGTATAGGTAGAGATGGTGGGTGGTCTTAGGCAGATGGTTAAATTAACCTAACTAACTTGCATACAGCCCTACTTAAAATCAGATCTTACAACCTTAAGTTAGTAAAGAGCGGCCCTCGCCAGGATGAGCGCTCATTTAGGAACGGCCACCAATACACTCCTATATCTTCTAAACGACTGACCGACAAATTACCCATCGACTAATTATCTATAAAGTCAGGTTTCCACTTGGTGATAGTGGCCGGGCCAAGATAGCCACAGGGACTTACTAATACAAACTGCCTTCGAATCAGATCCTGAAACTGATATGATGAGGTAGGCACACGGACATCGCTCTGAGCAGCATATAAACGCCGAAACCGCTTATGGCATATCTATATATCACACACAGACGGTAAATGTAACTGACATAATAAGCATATCAGTTACATGGACGTCCAGAGCTTATAGCTCGTTGTTTGACTTTGAGCTTCTTATGAGGCTCATAGTGGTACCTAACACACATTGAATCAAAAATAGAAGCTTTTTGTTATAACATCGACAGGAGGGTTGTAGGTACCTACAAGGCATTTTATATCAATATACAGTATTAATTAATTCAGCATAGGTAATAATAACTTCAAAATTAAATAAACAGAACTCATTTGTAAAACTGGTTATACTTATTTCAAATAATATAATATCTAATTAGTTTACATTGCTTGCAGTAATTAAAATACTCTTCAATTGTGTAGAAACAGTTACTAAATAGCCATTCCTTTATTTTTTTATTGAAAGATCTTAATGGCAGATTCTTTATGTCACTACTAATTGCATTATAAATCCTAACCGCCATTGCACAGCTATTTATACTGCGCAATGTTGTTTCAATAGAGGGCAATATTAATCTATCAGGGAACCTTGTGTTGAATGTACAATTATGTTTTCTAAAGAGTTCTGGGTTCATCTTAACAAATTTACATAAATATATAGGCTAAGAACTGTCAACAGATTTAATTTTTTGAAAAGAGGCCTACACAAAGTCGTGTTATCGACGTCACACATAGCTCTAACGCACTGCTTTTGAGCTAACAGTCCTGATTCATATTTGTGTGAAATGTGCTTCCCCATATTATAATGGCGTATCTAAGTAGGGAAGCGACGTAACAATGATAAGCTTGAAGAGCGACTTATTTAGTACTTTGGTCAGATGCCATAACGCATAGGCAAATGAGTAAATCTTTTTGCACATCTTATCATGTTGACTCCAGGTGCAGGAAGACGTTACACAGATTCACGAACGCTGATCCGACTTGACTTGGACGGTTAGCCTCTTTCTCACAAGTGGATACACGTATATTAGTCTAGAACTCAGTTGCCTACGAACTGCAAAATGCCATCACTTCGCATTATTGACACATTGACTGCGTAGGTAACGCTCCCACGCTGATACGACATAAACCTAGTTAGGTAGGTACATACAGTACAGACTGATTAGATAATGGTGTTACTACGTAAGTGCAATACAGTGGGGTTCAAAATTGCATACCTTTTCAGTTCCAGTTAAAATGATTACCTACAATTACACTTTCGAATTTCTAACGAATAAATATTTTTAAGTCTTGTATCGACAAACGTATGTAATCCATTATATACCTGTCCTATAGATTTCCAGAGCGACCGCTTGGAAGCGGCATCCAACCACTTCCCGCGACCTTCATCAGGTTGTGTGTGAGTGGAGGTCCTTCGCCGGGCTTGCCGGTGCGTGGTCTCAACTCATAATGCCCCACCGGCCATTAGTTCTTCGAGCTTTGTGCTCTGTCAACTGCTATTTGAACTTACTAATCCGCTGGGCTATGTCAGTGATTGTCGTTCGCCTATGGATATCTTGATTCCTGATTCGATCGGTAGTGAAACGACGACCACCGCCCTCGTCATAGCTCGTTGCGTAACCTTGAGCTTTCTTAAGTGGGACACGTTTCAGTTTCTTAAATCACTGGTAACACAGGTTGATTAAATACTTTAGTTTTTAAGCACGGAGGTATTTTGGACGAGAAGACAACTTCGAAAGAGAGGCCAATCGACGATTACTACACGGATGAATTAGCGTTCGGGAAACAGTGGATTCGTCGATTGGCCTGTCTTTCGGAGTTGGACTTATCAAATCGGATCTATTGTGCTTGACAGTTCCCGAACGCTATCCATCCGAGTAGGCTTCTTGATTGGCCTCTTTCGAAGTTGAACTAGGTCTTTACCTATGAAATTGCCGTTTTGTATAAAAAATTGAAACAAATTTTTTTCATGTATTTTTGATTTGTATTAATCGAAGTAATCACCCATGCAATCAATGCATCTTTGCCAACGCAGTGGCAGTTTATTGATGTATTGATGTAGTTGTAGTTTATCAACCATCTGGTATCCACAACACAAGCATATATAGTTGCTTACTGTGGAACTAGATGGCGCTGTGTGTATGTCTGAAGATATTTTTTTTTAAAGTAATTTCTGTTGCAGTCAATTCTTGGATCGATAGAGAGATAAGCATTAATTTGCATCTATGTACACACACATAACAAATTTTACACGTGAAAAATACGTGTGCATCTGGATTGAGAACCCATTTTTCTAATTATTGCGAAATGAGATAACACTTACAGCGATTTTAGTAGAAAATAGCTAAAACCTTAAGCAAAGATTCTTAAATTTCTTAAACGTGAAACAAAACCGTTACGATCAAAAATAACTTGGGCTCTCAATTCTGACGCCTACCTAAAGTGGCATAGCCTAAATCTTAGAAAGTCCCTTGCCCTGGGATAATAATTTTTATTTGAGAATTTAGTTAAGATTTTCTTAAATTAAGAAATTTCCAAATCCTAAAAATGCGATATAACAGATTTATGGCGGTTTAGTTTCAGCCCTCTTGAACAACTAAAACAATAAAACAGAAGTACAGAAACATCAAATATTGTGTGCCGCAGTATACAAAAAGGCTTATAGCTCAGTGTGTGGATTTGCCCGAGGCGGGCAAAGCACTGGTAATCTGCTGGAACCTGAGGGTTGGTCGTGGAACAAATGGAATATTAAACGTGTTTGGTGTTATTAAATTAAAAACTAACATAATTGGTAAATGAATTGTGTAAGATATTTACGTTTCTATGACTGGGACCACTATAGGGATTTTAATACGAGTGTTTCCGTACTTCCGAGGGCACGTTAAATTGTTAAGCCAATTCGGTGGCCTACAGGGGCGGCTTAAAACACTGTTAGGTGGCCACTAGTCTGATACAAATCCACTAATCCGCACTGGGCCCGCGTGGTGGATCCATCGCTTACGGGCGTCATATTATCATACAAGAGCCATTTCCATTTGCTCTGGTTTTTCTTCGTTTTGTGTCGGCTCAGCAAAGCAACCTAGGCAATGACGCGAGCTTGCCATTGGCGTTGATTCAGGTACCCCCACTTCTCAAGCTTTTTTCGTAGCCGAGTTACGTAAATTACTATTGTTTTATCATACAAAACTTGATTAAATTATGAAATTTGTTATGGATACGCTTCCAGTCGCTTTCATTTATACTCATCCTTTCCGGTATTCCACAGGGTTCATTTTTGAGGTCGAAGTTGTAGACGAGTACCTACGTTAAGAAAATCCGGCTAGATAAGTCCAACTTCGAGAAAGAGGCCAATCGTAGAAGTCATCCACATAGTCCAGCGGATTAGTATGTTGAAGTGATCAATATATCATCACTGGTTGAGCACATAGCTCGTACAATTGATGGCCGTTGGGGTATTATACTTCTAAAGTGGACCCCACGCACCCGTAAATGCAGTGTAAGACGACAACGTTGGACGGACCATCTAATGAAGGTCGCGGGAACTCGCTCGATGCTGGGTGCTTCCAACCGGTCACTCTGGAAATCTATAGGGGGAGGCCTACGTTCAGCAGTGAAAGTCCTGTGGCTGATGATAATGAAATAACATTATTCGCATCCGAAAATACCTAGTACGTCTTTTTGCTTTTACGCGCCAGCTTCCCCTGTCTTTATGACATTCTATCAGTTTAACAAAGCAACCTCTCCTTATGTATTGCACATATACAGGAGAGTTTTTCCGTAAGGGAAAAATAGGCCATATTAGGTAAGTGAACTACAATATATTGGCATAGGTACTTAGTTTAGTTTTTTTTTCAAACCTATCATCGAATAAAGCGTTAGTTTTTGTCATTTCCCGGTCGCGTTTGTACATCATTAAATTAATTAAATAAAGAAAACTTGGAGAAAATATTGGTTCCAAATAAACTTCGAATGATTGGAACTCTACGAATCCCGCCAGTCGCATATCTAAGAACGGCTAGCGCGTGCGTTTTTGGAAAAAAATAATAAAGTACCTATGCCAATAACTTCTATTTCACTTACCTAATTTTGCTTGCGATAAAAAAACTCACCGGTATAATATTGGAGATGTTCGTTGTGAGGGCTCGCAAGGGATTAAGGGTAGGGTATTCAATGCATACTTGTATATTTCTCAGTCATTAGTTATACTTTGCTGTCACCAGTCAGTGGTGACAGGCTGGTAATAATCATAACGTAACTAATGAATTTTATGGGAGAGTCAATTTGGTAAAAAAATCCGGTCATTTCAGCATTCCGAAAGGCAATATTTATGTACTTAATCGATTAAATAAAATAATTAAATCAAAATAATAGAACACTAAATTAATATATTACAAGATCATCAAAATATATCATTTACAATTTAACATACTCATATTTTTAGATAAATTTAATGGATGGAGTTATTATTGCGTACCTATACAGATAGATATTCATGTGGATATTTGAGTGTTGATCTAGATATCTTAATTATGATTAAGTTGCTCTGGTTATTGTTACAATCTGTCAACGAAATACTCTATTCTAAGCTGGATTGAGAAATACTTGGTAGGTATTGCAACACAAAAAAAATACCAGGAGACTGCAAATTGTATATCTATTTATCATATTAATTTCAAGATGCTAGTTTGAATGAAGCAGATGCAAAGACTTGTGCCAATATTAAAACGCGTTATAACATATTTTGTGTTTTCTATCACGTTTCATGTGCATTATATACTTACTTTTTTTTATTAGATAAATGACTTTAGACAAAACGATACTTATATATAACCCATCGGGTTTCATTTTCTTGCAATTATCGAATGATATGGTGTTACACACATATTGTCTTTATAAAGATTTTTCAGATAATAAACATTATCAATCTCCATGTATGTATTTATAATTTTTCCCACGTGGTCACTCATGCCTTAATGTAAAAACCGATCTACGTAAGCTACAACGGGTACAGACCCTTAACAACTTTAACTTTTGTAACGTCTTAAAATCTAAATTCGTTCAATTTTAACTTTAGCTAATTTGCATTTCGCTAACTTTAACTACATTTACCCATTAAAAGAATAGTGATATAATTTTAACAGTTCAGTCTACACTGCTATTAATTAAGTCTATCAAAGGCCTCACCTTTTAAAGCAATCGACAATATAAATATTTATAAATATTGAATAACAATTTCCTTTTTGTACAAAATGAGTCAGCGTGATAGCGGCCGACGGGAAAATAATTTAAAAATATTGAGTTCACTGATAATAATACTTGCGAATCGAGTTATGATAAAATCACATTATATTTTTAAATACGTACACCCCCAGACAAACTTTACAAAATTTACAACCAACCAGAGGATATCATTATGTATGAACATTCCACAAGTTCAATCCAACTTCTCACGGATGCACAAAAGATGCATGCAGGTCAAAAACTCTAAATGTTTTTATATTAACCCGTCGTCCTTTTTGGCTTTGCCATAGTACTAAAATATACTGTAATTTTATAATAGCTATATTTATTTTGTAATATAAAACTTGCAATATAATTTTGATTTACTTTGTACATACCAAACCTCAACAATTCCATTCTCATAAACTTATTTCATGCAATTACAAAAAATAGGTACCTACCTATTAGGAATCGAAATATAGCTAACATTATAATGGCCCAAGAAGTATGTATAATTTATACGTTTCGTCATTTTAGTTCTAACACATTGTGTCGATTCCAGATGAGATGAGTGATGCTGATGGCTGACACTTCTTTAAAATCTATTTTTAAATGGTCCTATTTTTCTTCCTCCAATAATAAGATAAGAACGAAATAGTAAGTGTTTATTCAAAATTGACATCATCGGCTCTATGAGCCTGATATAATGTATTTTATGACGCCATGTGTTTCTGATTCTACAATCAAACGCCAGAACCTCTATAAACCCACTCATCATCATAATGAAACAAGAACCACTTGAGTGTTAGATCTTAAGCGACGATTTGACTAATAGAAGAAGAACAACATAAATAATAATTTTACCTAATCAAAAGTATAATATAAACAGTCATTATTAATAACTTTAACCACATATAAACACAATTTTCTATTAGAACTAAACGTATTTATGTAACAATTTGCTTTATCAACGATAGTGAACATGCATGATTATTATATTATTCGACATTCAATGACAAGACAATCGAATTCTAACATGTTAAGGTGTTATTACATTACACCAGCACAATATCGGTGGTTTTGATCGATGTCTAACCGATTAGCCATTTGGTCGAGCATCGAGCGATGCTAACATCGATTGGGCATTTATCAACGTCGTTTATAAACCGTACGTCGATCGAAGGTCGATCGCCTACAGATCGATCGATACATGTACAAGAACGATCTATTGTCGCTAGATGTGTTTTATGAACCGGAATCATCGATCATCCTACATCGACGTGACCTACATCAAGCAAGTGTGAAAACATCTTTAGAATTCCATAGTCTTTGTTGCGGTCAGAAAATATAACTGAAGGTTGCATTCGGATTCTGACGGTCGCTCGCGACCCTGTACCGCGACCCGGTAGAGACGATCATGGTCGCGGCACACCCCCTGTAGGGATTTGTATACAAAGCTTTCCAAAAGAAGCTTTTTGTGTCGCGCAGCAGTGGCAGCGCTGCCGGACCGCTCCGAAGGCAATACGGTCGCGCGATTTAAAGTCTTGAGCTTTTTCCTATAAAAAAATTCATTTTTGTTAGATGAAAGATAATACTGGCAGTCAACGTGAGACCTACATCTGTCTATGATTTGACTTAATGTGGTACACAACCTTAGGTAACCTGCGGTTAGTGATCAAGATCTCACTACTGCCAGTAGCTCGCGTCACGATCTCTGCTATCCGAAAGCTCCCTGCTGCACGACGGAGCAGCGGTAATGGGTCGCGGCAATATGCCAGGATCAGAACGCTACCTTTACTATTGCTACGTGTACATCGTTATCAAAAACTATAATTTATATATTATATAATTTACATATGAATGATGTAAGCAAATATTTTAGATGATTGATAGAACACTATGAGTTATAAAATTATGTCCGGTGTACGATTATCGTAGGGATAAAATTTTGATATAAATCCTGATTAACCTCAGCTTTTTTAAACAGGTGCGCGATGGTGAAGTCCTGTATTTATAAGCTATATGCCACACAACATTAATAAAACTGTGAAAAGAAAATGTGTCGTATATGCAGCAAGCGGTCGCGAGTTCCGTGTTTATTGTAGTCAATCTATGCGATATGGCTTGGATACCTTCGCACATTAAAGTAGCCAGACCACGACGATCAAATAGAATGCAGGTTGATGTCCGATTAAATAAGTCGTTGAACACTCAATTGTCATCCGATCTAACTAATATTATAAAAGCGAAAGTTTGGATGTTTGTTTATTTGTTTGCTTGTTGCTCAATCACGGCAAAACGGATGAACGGATTTAGATGAAATTTGGTATATAAGTAGACCAGGCCCTGGATTAAAACATAGGATACTTATTATGATTTGACTGATTACAGAGATCATATTCATAAGTTTAAACTTGACAACCTTTGTATCACAAATGAATAAGTGAATAGTTCCCGCGAGATAAACAAATTTCCGCGATAAAGCTATTCAACGCATGCGAAGCCGCGGGCGGAAAGCTATAATAAATATAAAATCGATATTCACTCCCTTAGGAACAAGAGTAAAGAATTCTCTCTCGTATTCGTTTCGTCACGTGTGCCTGGTAGCGAAGACCGTTGAACTTTATATCGCTCGCTGCATAAAACCTAATTACAGGTATGATAAAGACAGCACACGAAGTTCCGTTCAAGGGCTCTTGCGACTAGACTGCTCGCTGTGTGCCGGACGCCTAACTTAAGAAAATGTTTCATGTCATTTGTTGTCATATAAATTGTTTTGTTCCCGGAATCGATGATTACAACGACTAGTACAGAAGGAAGGTATAAATTCGTTCCTCACAAACGTTTTCTGATTGTAATATAAACTTAAGAGAAAACAAATATTCTAAATTGGTAAATTGCCCGAGAACTAGGAGGTGTGTCCCAATAAAGACAGTATTTGATGATTTGACTGATTACAGAGATCATTATTCATAAGTTTAATATGTACTTGACAACCTTTGTATCACAAATGAATAAATATTTGATTGATTAATGCTTTCCCTTATAAGTCGCCTCTCAAGCGATTTGTAATATATATATAAAAAATATTTGTGCAGCTCCTTCTGAACGATGCCCACTGATTCTTAATTAAATAACAACAGACAATTTGTATTATCGACGTGAGATGGAGTCCTACATGACATAAGTTACAAAAATGAATACAAGAAAATGTAAATTCTTGTGGCATTTTAGTTAATGTTCTCTAATAAAATTGTACATTCTATTCTTACCACTTTTCTGAAACTGTATTTTCTTATCTGTTGTGCAATAAAGTGTATTTGTATTGTACTGTATTGTATTGTAAAATAATTTTTAAAACTACTTTCAGTCATACTCGTACTAAAATTTTTAAATATACTTTTACAATGTTTTATAATAATATTAGGCGTGTTTGTCGCTCTCTTAAGTCGATAGTAAAATAGGTATATTGCTTTCAAATCCAGAGTTCAAACTATTCTCCAAACTGCAGCTTAAAAATGCTTCCATTCTGAAAATTTCGGGTCTTGTCCACCGGTTGCCGGGGTAATCGAACTTGTTTGGTATGATTTCAATTAGTCTAATAGAGATTTGACTTCGGCGTCAGAGAAACACACGTCAATTTTGTCGATAACGATAGATTCGTTGACAGTTTTGGCACTCGCAGCCTGTACCTTTTAACGATAAAAACTGTTAAATCAATACCATTAAGGTGCACGTGCACAATGTGCATCAATTTGGTAGATCATCTATATATTGATCGACATATGCACAAAGACAATCTATTGTCGCTCGATGTGTTATGAGCCGGAATAATCGATGATCTAGAGCTATTGCACCTATGCGATCGACGTTGATTGTAACATCGATGTGGCGTAGATCGTGCAGCTGTAATAACACTCTTAGGTAATTATATTTGTAAGAACTATATCTGGTTACAATGTGTTACTTTACCGTTGAGAGCGATGGGTACGTGAATGGAAAAAGTGCATCGGTTAGGAGAAATTCGTTGAAACTCGACACGACTGAGGTTCGAATTCGGAGTCTAAATGTTAAGTATATTTAGAGTACATACAAGTCCGAACTCGAACCGCAGTCGTGTCGAGAAAACAAAGACGGATATGAGACAGCAGGGCTTTGTAATTTTTTTTAGGTAAGCTCCTGAACCATGTTCCAACGTCGGGCTAACGTTTTCACTTTCGTTAAATAAGAGAGCATAGTACAGCGCTATTGAAGGCCATAAAAGCACTGCTACCTTCTATCTGTCTTACAAGTATACGTCTGCACCAAGGCATTAGGCGGTGCTTAATATGAAATATGAGTCTTACTCACATTATCTATAATATAAAAATAATCACTTTTATATATACAGGGCGTCCCAAAGTTATGGGACATGAAGGGGAAGTACCTTAAATATCGTAGATAGTGAATTTTGCTCAAAGAAGACTTTATGTTATTTTTAAAAGTTAGTAATTCTGCATTCATAGATTTTCTAAAAATTATTTGCTTCGGCTGGGAATCGAACCGACTCAAATGTGAAAAAAAAACACCCTACTTTTATGATGCCAATCGAAAGAATAGCTAAAAAATAATAACTCTGCCTAAGTAACATAGTATTTTAAAAGAAAGGAACAACGTGAAATTAATCATTTTAATCAAATAAAAAACATACATGAAACTGCCGTAGTCAATTAAGTAGGTATTTTTTTGTAAATTAATTAATTAAATGCTCAAAATGTGATCCCTCTTGTCTTACGCAAATCGCCAATCTTTTAATGAGCCCGCTGCCTGTTGATTTTCTAATCATTTTATGGTGAACACTCGATGTGATATGGCACAATTCTGTTTGCAACTCGCCTACGTTCTCGTATCGCTTTTTGTATAGCATATCTTTCACGTATCCCCAAAAGAAGAAATCTAATGGTGTGAGGTCCGGGGATCTGGCCGGCCATCTAATCGGTCCATTTACTTAGGCAGAGTTATTATTTTTTAGCTATGCTTTCGATTGGCATCATAAAAGTAGGGTGTTTTTTTTTTCACATTTAAGTCGGTTCGATTCCCAGCCGAAGCAAGTAATTTTTAGAAAATCTATGAATGCAGAATTACTAACTTTTAAAAATAACATAAAGTCTTCTTTGAGCAAAATTCACTATCTACGATATTTAAGGTACTTCCCCTTCATGTCCCATAACTTTGGGACGCCCTGTATATATATATATGTGCTCATTAAAAAAAATATAAAAATAGTTATATCTATGTTATATTAAGATGCTTCCACACTATGCTTAGCCCTGTTTGCGTAGATACGCGTATCACAGGATACGTATCAAGAAATGAATTGATACGGAATCATTTAAGTCCATGGTCCACATAACCGTTAACAAAACTACACATTGATCAGATTGGATACGTGTAACATACATAAACACTTAGCCTTGTGGAGGCACCTTTACATAATAATTGCAAAAATAGCGATTACCAGCTGTACTCTAGGTAAAGCCTTAAACCAATTTATACAATGAACCTGTCTATAACGATCACCATCTTAATTTATAGAAGCAGGCAGAGAGTCCAAAATGACTTTGTTTTTAGGAATGAGACAAGCTGATAGCATTTAGCTAAAAGACGTAAGTATCAGCATTGTTTAAATAAACTGTGTCCCGAGCAGAGACGTTAAAACGAAACCTGCCTCCCAACAACTATACCAGCAATACTATCGATGCACGCTATCTAAACGATAAAGTTATCAATGCAAAATCCATCAATTTAGACGTTATTCGTAATTTTAATTTAATAATATCCTTTGTTTTGATTATTACAAAAATACAAAGGCATAAGGACGCTTTCCCTTATTAATCAAGATAGGTAGTTATGAAACTCTTCATAGAACTATGGTGAGCAATTTGAGACAGTGAGGCTCATTGAGAAGCAGAATGAGTAATGTATCCACAGACCAATAAACACACATGTACCAGACAAAATAACCCCTTTCATTAAAAATAACTCTCTGGATCACTCCGGATACCACCTGTCGCTCCGTCTGCGTATCTACGTATAAAAGAATTGGCTGTTTGGGCTGAGCACCTGACCAAAAGTACAAACTTTAAAAAATAAAATATAATCCTAATTCATTACTTTGGTCATAGATCATAGAGATGTGTACGGTAAATTTTAAAGTAAAAAGAATATATTTAATTTTGATGAAATATTAATTCGTTGTATTGTTTTCTTTTTTTTTCAAAATTAGTTAAATATATCTGTGAAAATATCTCTATCAAATCAGTTAACAACATTTTCTGTCTTGCGTGTTCAAAGAAAGAAATTATTTAAGATTTTGTTTTATGTGTAGACAAGACGAAATTACGAATATATCTTGGATGCGTACATAAAACTGGAGATTTAAAAGAAAAAAAAAAATTTTTTAATGCCACAGAATACTGCAATGAAGTATTATAAATTCCGGGAATTAAACCGACCAAATGCGAACAAAATAAGAGATTTTAATTTATGACACCAGGTCTATAAAGCCCAACTATTAGCCTAATAAACATTGTCTTCAATCACTCCCTATCACACACACACATTATCAAATTATCCCTTAACGTTTAATGACGGCTCAGGAAAGAATCTTTAAAAAACCGAAATGCAGTAAGCATTTGTTATTTAAAAATAGATTAGTGAAGTAAATTTATAATTTCGATATTTTCCGTGTGTATAGTTATAGGTCAGTCAATAGCTGTAAATTGTAAAAGCAATAACACAATATTAGCAATATTAAATTTTGCTACTAGTAGGTAGATGGGCCAATAATATGATTAGTTACTTGATGAGCTAAATCTTATTCGGTTTTCACAAAATGTTGAACAAACGTTTTCAATTGAATTGTCATAAAGATCATGTGCATGATAAAAGAATGAATTGAGATGAATGGTGGTCTACACTGGTACTAGGTAAAAGATTTGACGATATTAACAAAGGACCAGAATGGATGGTGTGCCAGGAATGAGGCCTAGTACCAACAGTCGGATAATACAGGCTGATAATGACGATGATTTTAAAAATAAAGTGAGTCAGGGAAAGCGAATTGAACTTTGAACGAAAGCATTCTGTGGATCAGTAAAATACAATAATCATTAAAATCATCGTGACATGTTTTCAAATATAGCAATATATAAAATCCCTAGTTTTATAAAATTACTTTTTTTATGATTAACTGGATACGCGTTTGACCACAATCTCACCTGGTGGAAAGTGACGATGTGGCCGAAGATGAAGCACACGATCTCAGTAGATGCCTACTCTTGAAGACCCTACAACCCTGCTCTTGAAGATCCCAAGGCTGTAAGATTGTAAAATTACATACAACATCTAAACGGTCAGATTGTGTACAAATTTATATTGCATCGATAGGATTGCTATGCCAATACATCATTACCTAACCTATTCGTAGGTTTCGTTTTGATGTCTGTACTTGTAAAACCCTGTATTGGTTGCGTGTCTGTGGTCTGACCGCAGACCCTACTTAGGCCGTGTGTTAAATGCGACAGGAGCGGGGTGAAGAGGCAACAGATTCACATGAGACGAGCTACTCGACTGCGTCCCTTCATGCCGCTCCTGAGATGCACTGCTCCCGCGGTCAGACTACATCGCTTACGGGACTAACTTAGCTGATATTTGACGCACGTTATGTGCTCCAGAGCCAGGAGTGGGTCGTCTAGTTGGCGATCGCATTGGTCATAGTGAGGTGTTGGGTCGCGTGCAGGCTCGGGCGATGACGACTCATCAAGGGTGATGTTGGGACTGGGCGACCCTCGCCGCCCCAGGGAGTCGAGACTGCTGGAGCGGGACGTAGCCTCGTGTCATGTCTCCTCCTCCCTCACATTCAATATAGTCGCTCTACACATGGGGCACTCCTTCAAATGAGACGTGCACAATGAACAGAAGCCTCTGCAATTAAATTAATGAGGAATTACGTATTGCATGCAATTTATTTGGATTTTATAAACCGATCTACCTACACAGAACCGATTTGGGTTCGAGGTTAAAACTCATCTAAATGAAAAGAACAGAAAAAAGAAAAACAACATCTCATCATTACGCATTTGGCCTACCGACTGATATTTAATTCAATAACGCCTTTTGTTGAATAAATTATTACCAATTTTATGTATGGCCGTTATATTAAGATGATAATTAATTGCATCCATTTTTAATATAAAACAAATTATTAGAAATTCTGAGACATTATTGCAATTTTATAAGTACAATACAAATGTACGATGTTGAATCAGTGGTTTGATTGTAGTTGAGGTCTAATCAAACCGACGCCTTTGTAAATTTTGGCAGCTTATAATCGGGTTATAACGGAGATAAAATGGGCAATAGTGTCGATAAATTACGATTTAGTACACTCACAGTACACTTGTATTGTAAAGTCTTTGTAAGTTCATTGTATGAAAATTTTAACTTTTATGAATTCTGTTGGTAAGTTTAAAATAGGATCTTTTTACACGAGCCCTACAAGTGAACATAGCGTATTAGCAACGCATGATGACAATAGTAGGTACATGTAGAAGAACACATGTAGAAGAACACAGTACAAGTCGGAGAACACATTTAGAATTAGTTAGATCAAAATTGGAGATCAGAACCGGGTCATTGGCACATATTCTCACTATAAGGCCCGTATTAAATGTTACTCAAACAGAGATCTCCGCTTGGGGACAGTTAAAAAGGGACAGTTTTATGTAACTTTTATAGCGGCATCTCTTTCTAACTATGCTCAAACGCCACAGACCAACTACGCTTTAGCAACATTCTGAAATACGGGCCTAAGACAGCCACATCTTCATAATAGATTAATCAGTTACCTGTGCCCGCATGGATCAAGTACACAACATGCCGTGTCATCAAAGCAGAGCGTGCAAGAGTCTTCCCTCACGCTTGAGCATCTCAACTTCTCCAAATATATTCTCCTCGGTATTACCTGCAACGGGAGTATCAACATCGTGAATTTGCTGCCCTTCAGATTGGTTTATCCTGTGTCAATAGGTTAGCTCATACCGCAGACGGCCTAAAGGGCTTACAGTCGCGTAATAATCATGGGACATCATCATCAACCCTTAAACATCCCACTGCAGAGATATAGATATATCGTATACTGAAGGAGAATGGGCCATAGTCCGCCACGCTGGCCCAATGCGGATTGGGGACTTCACATGCCTTTGAGTCTTTATTTATCAGGCATCATCACGATGTTTTCCTTCACCGTTTTAAGAGGAGGAGTTCTCCCAAATTGGGACACCGCGTCTTAACCGCTGAGCCACCATCATGGTACATACTGACAGACAAATAAACGCAAGAGTCCTATTTATTATTTACAATAAATTAAGCATTCAGTAAATGATATCTTCATGTAACAAGCCGCGTTTTTGCGGCAAATCAATGGAGTCGACCCATATCATCCTCTTTATTGCGTCGAGACCCAACAACTGTTATAGGCTGTAGTGGAAATAATATGACGTATCTTACATACATAACCTCACGACCTTTATCCCAAACGGGATGGTCAGAGATATTCCAAATATACACGTATTGCTATAAATGCATAAAGTTTACAGGAAGACACGATATTATTTTCTTCTTATATAAAAGGAAAACTAAATGAACAGTCCAAACGCGTAGACAGAAGGTGATCATTTTGGCAGATGTGTACCTTGGGTTACTTAGAGGCGCAATACTAAAGGAATTTATAAAATTCCCACCAGAACGGGAAACCAGGATCAGCACGGGGCATCCTCTAGTTATGTATAATATTCTGTCGTTTAAATTAAAGTTCTAATACTCCATATAATATTTAATCGCCTTTACAAAATATTCATTCTTCGCTGTTAGGTCTGCTGCTATATGTATGATCCATGCCAATAAAAATTAACATCGGGTTTACAGATGGGATTATTTACAATTAACCAATATAAATTTCCATATACATTCAGTGTACTAAGTATCGGGAATTTGTCAATAAAACAAAAAATACAAATTATTCATCTAAATTTATTTTATCGCCTTCAAAGTAGGCCCCATCGCTTGCAATACAACATCTCCACCGCTTCACCCAGTCTTCCATACATTTTTCATAGGCTATTTGCGGTATGGCCTTTAGCTCATTCAGCGAATTTTCTTTTATGGCTTCTATCGACTCAAAACGTTTTCCTCGAAGTGGTAATTTTAACTTGGGAAATAAAAAAAAGTCAGACGGAGCCATATCAGGTGAATACGGTGCTTGGTCGAGAACTTTTGTTGAATTTTTCGCTAAAAACTCTTTCACTATAATGGCTGTGTGTGATGGTGCATTATCATGGTGCAGCATCCATGAGTTGTGTTGCCACAAATCTGGACGTTTTCGGCGGATACTCTCACGCAAACGCTTCATGACGCCTAAATAATATTCTTTATTCACTGTTTCTCCCTCTGGAAGGAATTCGGAGTGAACCACACCACGGTAGTCAAAAAAAACTGTCAGCATCACCTTGATTTTGGAGCGACTTTGCCGCGGTTTTTTGGGTTTCGGCTCGTTTTCGAGACGCCATTCTGAAGACTGTTGGCTTGTTTGCATGTCGTACTCATAAACCCATGTCTCGTCGCCAGTTATTATACGTTTCATAAAGGTCGGATCCGTAGAAGCTCGGGAAACCATGTCTTCAGCGACATGCTTTCGCTGCGCTTTTTGAACAAAATTGAGCTCTTTTGGAACTAGTCGAGCGGCGACGCGTTTCATGCCTAAAATGTCAATGAGAATGTTGTGGACGGACTTAAAAGATATGTTCACCTCACTAGCCAACTCTCTCAGACTCATACGTCGATTTTCGAGCACTAGCTTCTTGATTCTGTCGATGTTTTCTTTGGTCGTAGCGGTTGAAGGTCTACCAGAACGAGGCAAGTCTACTACTACTTCTCGGCCTTCTTTAAAAGCCTTATACCATTCATAAGCCCTTGTTTTCGATATACACGATTCGCCGTAGGTATTTCGCAACATTTTTAGTGATTCACCACATGAAATATCATTTGAAACACAAAATTTAAGGCACACTCTTTGTTCAACAATATTTTCCATTGTAAAAATCGCCGAGGACTCAAAACTATGACCAACAAAAAGTGTAGTTTAAAACAAATTAAATGACAGATCCCGCTCAAATTTTGCGCGCTAAATCAGTACAGTGCTACCAACATGCAGTAAAAAAATTAGAACGACCTCTTTTACGCGGGTCTTTTTATTGACATATTCCCGATACTTTTTACACAGAGTAGTATACCTGATGAGTTTTTTTTATCGTAAGGAAAAAATAGGGCATATTAGGCAAGTGAAATAGAAGTTATTGGCATAGGTTTTTTTCAAAAATACACGCGCCGGCCAGAATTTGATATGCGACTAGCGTGATTCTTAGGGTTCCTATCATGCGAACTTTATTTGGAACTCTATTTTCTCCAAGTTTTCTTTATTGTAATAATGTGGAACACGCTACAAACGCGACCGTCAAATGACACAATTAACGTTTTATTGTATGATAGTTTTGAAAATAAATAAATAAACTACCTACGCCAACACCTTCTATTTCACATATCTAATATTATCTCCTTATGGCTGGTTAAATACCTTAGCATTTAATCAATAAACATTGATTGTATCGTGTATTACAGGTCGTCGTCAAACAAAATGCATTGCAGCTCGACTTGTTGGCTGTTCAGTCCACAGCGATTGAAGGTCATTTTTATAATGCTTTAAACCGAACTAAGGTGTTGCACTTGAGTTACGGTCCATCATACATAAATAACCTTAATTTTGAACGTTATATCTTCACCTTAATAAATGGTAGTGTTGGTGTGCATAATGTAATTAAAAATAGTCGGTAAGTACCTTCTTCTCATCTTCAGTAAGCTGGCCGTGCTCATTGAAGCACGAGTACGGCCGATCGGGTGGGTATTTGAAAGGTTCGGCGCCGAAGTTAAATCGGCATTGTTGGAATGCCATGAAACTTGCCGCAGCGAAGAAACCGTACCTATATTATTAAATAATATTAAATAAATGTAATATATTGTAAAAACCGTTCAAGTGCATGTCGGAATGCATCAGGTTAGGGTTCTGTAGCATATGTACCGTACACCTTTGTCTTTCAACTTTAAAGATAGCTTATCTTGTTCAAAAGATCGTTGAAATTGTTTATAAGAGCTCCTATCTCGAATGTTCTTAGATGTTTATTTAAATGATTAGAATGAGGTGTAGCGGAAGTTGTTATCGATTTAAGCAGCTAATTAGAGCTTAAAAACAAGGCGAAAAACAAGCAAGATATTTTCATGGGTTTTCAATTTCGATAGCTAATAATAACACAAAACTTTGCGTGATGAACAGCACGTGTATCACCCGCCTGATGCGTGTATCGGTGGCGTTGCTCGCTGTTTCATATCTAAACCGCGAACCGAATACCATCTAAAACTATGTATGAGTTTACATGGAATACAAGGGTATTAAAATGCCACTAGTGAGTGGTCACCCCTCCAACGACTGACCACGCTCGATATGCGTAACTACGCGAATCGAATATACACGAACGCACGGTCATGATAAACAAGTTCAATTTATGACATTTGGCTACAGAGCCCTAAAATTGTAATAGCACAAATGATTACCGTGTGGTTTCAAAAATTTCTTTACATGGCTGCAATTGTTGTCCATTTAGAGAAAATATCACTTCTCTCGTTGTGATGTCTATCAGACAGCCCAACACGTCACCAGGCTTCCAAGCAGGCATGTCTGGAATTGCCATCGGTCTTGCCTTATACCACACTAGCTTGCGGCATCCGTCGTACGACAACGAGTATAGATCATCGCCGATGCCATAACCTTCCTGCAAATGAGGACCATACTTTGTAACCATTATATATCATCAATCAATGTCTAGTCTGGGTGAACATACACGATCTACACATCAAATATAATGTTTAAAATATAGCTTGATAAGCAAAATATTAGTCAGTGTTTAAGACGATATTATATTGTAGAAATGGTCAAAACGACGAAGCAGTCGCGGTGGTAGTTTGCCTGGACATACTGACTGTCAGATAAACTGCAATCTTATTTCCAGTATGCTTGAAGTTTTGTTTGGTCGATGAAGTGCTGACCGTGTGTGTTTACTCATAGACCGATGATGACTGTCTTAAGGATTTTGAATACTTGCATGATTCAAGAAGTGACTATTCTTCGTCGCCCAACCGATCTGCATGACTCCAGGCGTTATGATCACAGATTCATAGTACCAGCAACCTTCATCTACTTGGAATGTGCATCTAACACTTTCAAAGGAGTAGGAGTCGCACCTCGCTTCCATGCCATTGCACGATATTTTCAAGTACTCACTCACATCATGTGAGTTTAGTATAACATTGATTTTGGACATATCTACCACTTCGTACGATAATTTTCTATCCTCGACTATAACTGTAAGAAAATTGGGCTGTCATTAGTATACCAAGCATTACAAATAATGGATGATATAAGAAACAACATCCACGATTAACCTTTCGAAATACTTACCGCATCGTCCTTAAGTTAGTCTTTAGATGGTTTAGGTGTAATATCACTTAGTCGGTTTTTACGATATCCACGGGAAGAGACGGGTTTATTTGTATTATAATATTTATCGCTACGATCAAAAACAGAATATCCGATCACCCCACAAAGCAACGAGTTTCGCGCACTGCGAATTTTTTCGCTGCCCTGTGGTTCGGACTATTTTACTTTTCAAATTTAACTCAAGCTGTACCAAAATTTAATGCTTCACATTTGGCCCTTTGAGTATTATCTTGAGAGTAACAATCGTGGTTCTAAATGTAGTTGTGATATCGTTGTAAAATTATTGAATTATTTTCATCAGAATATGAATATTTTACAAAGACATTTTTTCTGTGTAAAATAAATCCTACACATGACAAATGCACATAACTCACATAAATTATCAAGTGCCCATTTAGCACAGAACCCGACCTGTCTCCACAGATAATCGTCGTTGTCTGCAAGGAGTTCTAGCACCAGTAAGGGATTCTGTGATTCGCGTTCCAGTCGACTTTTTATGGTTAGCTTATTCTCTGTCGTGTGTGCGAACTTTTCCAAAGCTATCAACGCGAACAGCACGACGCACGCTTCACGACGGTTTATCTGGAATAATTATAATTGATCTAAATCGCAATTGCAAATCTCCGTGGCTCAATGTAAACAAAATAGAAAAGGTTGTAGGGTCGATTCGAGGCTGGGTATATGTTTAATACTAGGTGGGTTGGTGGTAGGGTATTTTTAAAAGTCCGCCTGGCTAGCTACCACCATCTTATCTAAGTTTATAAGCGATGTTGATAGCATTATTGTGTTCCGGTTTTTTGAGATAAGATACCCAGTCCCTCAAATAAGTTGGTAAGTCACCTTCACTTAACCTCAGGTGTGTGATTGAATTCACGCGCTGACCCGTGTGCTTAAAAAATTACACTAGTCCGCACTGGGCCTGTGCATGGTGAATTATACCCCTTAACCTCTCCTCAGAGGAGGCTGGACCCTGGTGTGGAGATACATGACTTCTGAATTTGTTTTGTGCTATTTTCATATCATTTAGCAATGGGTGTGATTTCTATTACTTACGCAATTAATCGAATTTAATACAATACATAAATGTTATTTATTGTGTTCTAGCTACCCGTATGAATAATTATGCAATTTTATTAGTGCATAGTCCTAAGGCGAAATATAACCTGTCGTTAAGATAATAAATTTTGCACTCAAAATTTACGCCACTGTGCGCCATGAAATTCAACGGTTTTTAGCTTTTATATGAAGGCAAACCGTGTGTTCTGGGAAAGGAAACTGCAAGTTTGAGAACACATTTTGAAAGGACGTGTAAAATTGCGAAATGTCCGCTAGTCGTACTCATTACGAGCGAAGGCCTACGTCTTGCATTAGGACCATGGACTGATGATGAAGAAACAAGTCGCAAAATATGGCAGGTATTCAAGTTCTATGAAATTGAAGTTGATATTGAATTAATCTACAAAGATTATTCGCTAGATTAGATTGTGCAACCGTCGATAATTTATAAAAAAATTACATAATACATAACGTCACGACCTTTATCCCAAATGGGGTGGACAGACATATCACAAACAAGCTTTTGGGTGCTAGAAATACACAGATTGGGATAGGTGGTCTGTGTCCAGATATCAAAAGTTTAATTCTTAAATCCACGATTCGCCTTTCGAAATATACAGAAATGCACACATGACAGGGGTGAGCCTATCACCGATGAGCCGAGCAAGTCTTTTGATGTTTTTGGTGTAAATTCCTAATGAATGGACTTACTTAATAGTCTCCTTTTACGATCCCCATGAACGCGAAAGTGCTTGGTAAAATGTTTGTATATTTTTCATAATACCGCAACAAAAATTGAGTATAATATAGAATTAACTGGTTGTCCTTAGCTGGGGCTATGTTAATTGGTAAAATCGCTCGTGCTATCGCGTGGTCGTGTTGATTGGATTGCATCGTAGATTACTTTACACATTGTACAATGTAGGTAGGTACATATATTTATGCACGCATGTCCCATCAGACAACAGTCTATTCTGAAACTTATTAACGTATCATAACAAAGTTCAAACTTGATTGAACAAAATTTTGTTAAATGGGTTCTTACCTATGATATTAGCAGAGAAATCCTATAAGACTTCGGTGAACGTCACGTTGTCGAAAAGAGTTATAGACATAGTTAAATATAAAGTTCTCTGGCCTACAGCGTTGACAAATGACATAAAAGAAAAATTATCACCACATTTAACGACCGTTAGGTGTAGTGGTTAGAAACTCTGCTGCTGTACCAAAAGGTCGCGGTTTCGAATCCCGCTAGGGGCATATGTTTATATGATGAATACAGACATGTGTTCCCTAGTTATGGATGTTTTTCATTTATATATCTATTTATTTACAAAAAAAAATATGTATATGTGTAGTTTATCAACCATCTTACCAATACAAGCCTAGTTGCTTAGTGTGGAACTAGATGGCGCTATGTGTATGTGCAAAGATATTTATTATTATTATTTCTCCTTCCTACTTCTTCTACTTAACGAGTCGATGGCAAAAACATCAAGTTATTTAAACTGGGCTCGCCAAATAAGGCGGCGCGAGGGGAAACAAGTGAGATATGCTCGTTTGCCGCCCTCTCATATAAAAAAAAAAAAAAAAAAAAAAAAGATAGCGCCACACAACTACAAATGAAACAAATAAAAATAAAGCGAAAGTCATCAACGGATTTATCAACATCTGAGATAATATTCAATAATCCACATATTTCGTTTATCTAATTAAAATGTAGTTATGGACACTTCATAGCACAGACAGCGGAGCATATAACTATTTCGCGTGGCCAGCAAAATCCAACTGTCTGGAATTGAGTTGATTGATTGATCGATCGAACTGTTTGGGACAGAGAAATCGATAGGACGCAGTCTCTTTCTGGAAGTACAGTCGCCCTCTTAAGCGCTGTTAAGTGGTTTTATGGTGAGTGCCAAGGCAAATAGTGATGATAATGGTTTCGTACTCACAAGAAAAGTGAGCAGATAGTCGAGTGTGTTGTCTGTGAGGACCGCCACGCTATTGGGGCCGGCCAATTTCTCCGCAATACAGCCGAGCACCACGCAGATGTTACGCTCGACGCGGACGTTCAGCTCCCCCGCGGTCGCTCTTTGCGACGACAATCCAAACAGCTGCGTCACCTGAAAGTTGTCTCAATCATTTAGCATAATTCATTCAACTCTTAAATACCGCAGATAGTATACTATAGTACAATCAGGACCAAAATGATGTTAACAACCACAGTGGCTCTATACATTTAACTTAGAAATTAAGAAAAATTATTTAAAATTACATTTAGCACACTCTTGGAAACCGCGATTAAAATGATTTTATATTTTCTTCTTTGTAATTGAGTGACTTACTTTTATTACAGATTCCTTGGACGGCAGTGGACAGTCATCAAGCAAGATGGTTATAGCTGACGGACCGAAAGGATCCTCGAGAGGGATTACATTTACAATAGAGGAGACAACTTGTATCCAGCCCTCTTCTTTATCTGCTATTACATGCAACTTTACCAACGAAACTGGCGATTCCTCATCACTGAAATAAATGAAACAAAACTAAATCGACATTTTGTTCAGAAGGATTTGATTCAGGACCAAATGACCAGACCCATACAACAGTAATCACAAATATAAATATTCTATATTAGGATGAGACGGCATGATACTCGTATGATTTCTTCCGAGTGTAGAGCCTCAACTGTGCAAAACATAATGAACTTCTCCTAATAGTTTGCTAATATTTACCCAAAAAATGTCATTCACATCATTTAATTAATAAATAACCACTTGTCCAATTATTATGCTAGTTGAAAATATTTACCTAATATTTAAATTTTATAATCTGTCCTATGACATATATATTTGTATGCCTTTACTGGCTGATCACAGGGATCAAAGACATACCTGTAACCACTAGCATGTTACCTGTGTATCACAATAAAATTATTTGATTGATTGATCATTTATGTTATAGGTATCATTTTGTTTTAATAATTCCAAGTGCAATGATTATTTTTGATATCAATCACTTATAATGATATTTAATAGGTAATTGGTTTCTGAACAACCTTTGATCGCGGACGATTCTCAGAAAAATTTCAAGTTTCTGCTTTTACTGATTACAAAAAATGTATTTTTAATTTCTCTATGTCAATTGTGTTAGTTATTTCATGGTAAGAAAATTAGAATTGTATCAAAATGTATCGGAATGCTAAGTAAAGTGTCACAAATCATATTTTGCACATCTGCATGCAGATTGAATACCATGATTCATAAAATTCTTATAAGACCTTATATACTGTATTCTGGCAAATAATTTATTTCTTTGTTTGTTTCTAGTTTGCATCTCTTCCACACCAATATCCTGATGTGGATAATAGGACAATATAACGAAATTTTCTTTACTTACTTATCAACAAAAGAAGCAATCAAACTGAGCATCTCTAAGACGAGCTGATCAACCATTCTACAGGCGATACGGCTAGGCATGTGAATGCGGGGCTCGCCAGCGCTCAGGGGTGCTGCGGGCCCCGCAGTTGGCGCATACGCGTCATCCTCCTCTGGCAGTTTGTCTTTGCACCAACAGGCACCCATCACCTAAATTAATAATAACAACAATAAGGTATATTTTAGAAAAACCTCTTAAAAAGAAACTACTGCGAGACCAGGAGGAGCGCGAAAATTACTTACAAAGTTTATTTTTGGAGTGGATTTAACTGTCATTTTGTTTGTAGTTTCAATTAAGTTTTATATAGATCTTTCTACTTGACAGTAATTATACCTAATACTTGCAGAGCATATTACTTAAGCTTTTCGTGAGGCATACGTTTACAAGTGCATCTGTTTACTTAGTGGTGTATGAGGGGGTCATATTTGTCAGAAGCTATAACTGGGTGAATTTTTGAAATGGATGTGAAATCCGAAATCCGAAACTATGAGGAATAACGCAAAGTACTCAATGGATTCTCGGGCCCGATTTTGATGAAAACTAAAACTGTATCATTGGTTATTGAGAGATAATAAAAATTTTAAAGAACTTTCCTGAAGTTTGCCGTATATCGTTAGTACACATTCGTTCCTTATTAGCGACACTATCGAATGGTGTAATAATACAGTATGTATTGTTCTTTTTTTTCAAAAAGAACGGCTGCGATTCCTGGATAAGAATTTGGACTTTTCAACAATCCAATATTGCAATTTTAGTTTTCATCGAAATCAGGCCCAAGATTCCCTTGAGTACTTTTCGCTATTCCTCATAGTTTCGGATTTGGCCATCCACGTCCACTTGATAAAAATTTATTAGGTTCATAAGTACCCGACATCACCACGCGACTAAGGAGTGAACAGCGCTCTCTGCTAATTTCAGGTCTAGGGGGGGGAGGGGTCTGTCTTTATACTTGGTCTATGGTTATAAATATTGTTACAATCATTTATCTAAATGCTATATATATGGTCGCGAGAACCAATCTTTTCCGCGCTTTATCAGTAGATAAAACAGCGCCATCTCTTACAATTCTCGAGAACTATAAGACGGCTGAGAATAAATCGCGAAATCACCGTGCACAACCAAAATTCTTTTTAGTCTGTGCTCACAACCTATAAATCGGTCACATAAAAATGCACGAAAAAATTACAATATTGACAATAAATATAAGTTTTACGAGTAATGTAATGTATTATGTTTGTTATACTTAAAATATACTCGCATGTTTTTTGGTAACTTTCCTGCGGTAAGTAATGCATTTTTACAACATAAAAGCATTTGATACGACAGTTTGCGAACGAAGTCGGTGTGTTCCTATTGGCTCCAAACCCCCGTTTTAACACCAATGAAGTGGTGTAATTTTGATTGTTTCAACGACCCGGTCCGTATGCAGTAATATATGAGTAAATCTATGGTTACCAAAGAATACCCAGAAAAAATGTCCATGGTTACAATAGAAAAAAATCCATCACTGTCGTTCTCGTATAAAAATATTCATTGTATTTTCTCATTTTGGCGCCAATCGTTATTAAATATTCTAGTGATAATTACGACGGAGTGGAACATTTTAAAGCCAAAAATATTTTAATCTTCAAAACACACTCTCAAAAGATATTAACGACAAAAGGTGAGGTTAGGCAGTTTTACAAAAACATTGTTTGCAACCTTAAATATGATGTAATGATAACAATAATAATCACGTTAATCTAAACCACTTATTTATGGTCTTCCTTCTAATCCTTACAGTGACAGGAGGCTGTGTTCCAACAGTGGGTACATGTAAAGGCTGTTGATGATGAATCGTTACATAGGTACACCGATGTCACTTCAACTAATGCTTTTCATAGACTCATTCAACCGTGAGTCAAATCCCGCTCGTTCGTTCATTACTTCACTGTTCACTCATGTTAGTGTTTATAATGTAATTTAAACTTTTTAATCGATGTACGAAGCTTTTATTGCTCAAATTAGTTTTAAAATCAATCATGAAATAACCGTTACCTTACACTTGTGCGTCCTGACATCGTGTATGTCCTGATAACATTGGCAGGTCAAATAAGTCTACCATAGTTACAGCAATATTTCACTTAAAATAGAATAGTCATAATAATAATCCAAGTTTATTCAGGTTCAAAAAATGCTTTATTTTGTAGGTACACAGCGTAAACTTAAAATAGTCCGATTTTACATTTTTTAAGCTCCTGATTGTTCAAAAGGTAATATTCCCCTGAGAAGAACAAGCAAAAAATTCGAGGTGTTGCTCTTTTTAAAAACAGGTTTTTATATTACTAAAAGGCATAAATATAGTTCATTATTAATTGTGAAATAGCCTGACATGCGAACGAGCTGGTTATCGTCGTCTGGTCGTCTGAGATTTTATAAAATATCTCGTGTTCATCTCATAAAAAATCAATATTTACGTGGTATTTCTATGTAAGAAGCGAGCTAATCAAATGAAATGAATCAAACATATGACCGCCCCAGCCACAAGTAAACCGATCACGTGGTCACTTGAAATCATCAGGAAACCAATCACATGGTTATTTCATAGTCAGTATACCAATCACAATATTAGCGCAATTCAATAAAATAATAATCAGTAAAACATTGTAAATTATACATCAATAACATGGCAGATAAAATAAGTAAATATCTGGTATTAATACATCGCAATTAACGTAGCTCTCACGTGGCATTGACGACGTCACCACGATGACGACATGGGTTGAAAATGTCAGGAATTATGAGAATAACATTTGCCTATTAAATCTTAGTTGCAGTATGTCCATTTTTCAAAAACTATGATACATACAACCTTATTGATGATCTTCCCACAGCCTTGCTAAGTTGTTTGCGATGTATGTTCATATAAAAATAAGCACATCGAATTAAAAATACGCATATGCATCTAGGAACAACAATAAAATCTACTGATACACTGACTTAACAAGAAATAGTTAGATATAGTATAGACCTATGATGCTGAAATTTGGCAGATAGATAGTTTATAGGTAGGAGAGGTCCGCTAAGAACAGATTTGGTGGAATTCCCACGGAAACCGGAAATACGGGAATTTTTCAAGGGAACGTACAAAAATTGATAATTTCCGGAAAGCGTTCACTAAGAAAATTCCTACGGAACCACAAACTAAAAAATCGCGCAAACCAATCTATTATTACAAATGGAATTCTAAGGTTTGGTAAATAAAAATTACAAATATAGGTGCCTTTAGATAGTGTAATTTTCTTTAATACATTCTACATTTAATGGTTTTTTGAGTTGATATTTCCAATTTAAATTGGAAAATATACCGGGGGCATTGGAAAGGTGCTGCACTCCCGCTGCTACCTTTTTCAGACGTTGGGGACCGCTGCTGAGGGTTGCTTTTTGCTTAGCGCGTGCAGGATCACTTTGCGTAATGGGTGCATGAGAGATTGGTTGAACAGCAAAGGTAAACACACACAGTAATACTTCCGATTTCTAGTGTCAACACGCCGAATGTATGGGCGCGTGGGGAACACGGCAAAACACAGCCTCCAAAAATATGCTTTTTTAAATCAAATAAAACGATGCTTTAAATAATTGGAAAGCGCATCATTCAATATTGTTTTGGTTTTGCAGATAAGCTCATAAATTTTCTTAATGTTTCGGGTAAAAATGCATGCACTTTGCATAGGAGAAGCCTATGCTATTGTAATGCGAGACTGAGCCCATACAACGATGAACGGTGAACGTAAAACATATCTTCATCCATGGCAAAACTCCAATCAAGAACTGGTTATGCAAGCCGAATTGCATGGGATGTATATCCCATGATGCTAAAGTTCGGGAACATGATTCTTAACTCCATGAGAGAATATGTAGATAAAGGCAACATAACTTTGAATACATTTCGACTTTCGTTTCTTTTTTGTAATGAACATTTCTAAAACTCCATCTTATTTTCAATAGTGGTAAATAATTAGCTGCCTGCTATGTAAGATGAATATCTGCAAATGCACTATTTGGAGCCCGGTCACCATATACAAAATTACATCCATTAGCAGCAAAAAATAAAAAAAAAAGGAAATAAATAAGAAGAAGAATAAAGAAGAGTGGGATCACTCTCAGTAGACTCCGACAATCACGGAAGAAAGCCAAATTAAACATAACTATCCGTAATATTTCAACCCATCAACAGATTCAAGCTATACAAAAATACATATAATTCTTGAAGAAAAATCCAACTCTTTACTAACCAATCCAACCCTAGCCATCACAATATCCGCTAATCCATGAAATTTTAGCTAAACTCCCGAGAACGGAGCACTACATTTGTTAACCCATCAAACTCCAATAAGCGTTGTTGGAGTTCTCCGTGCCGCGGGGTGCCTCTACGGCCGTCATCGGCGACGGCTCCGACCGCGACCGTAGCCGCGACGGTTGTTGCCGCACTGCCAGGCGCGACAGCCGCGGCCGGTCCCATTGCGCTACGATGGCTGCTACTACACCGAGCCTGCTGCGATAGCTGAGACCGCGCCGCCCGCAGGTCGCCACTGCAGCCACTTTGCTTCGCCTTCCTCCACTACTAAACTTTTCTGAAACTGTATTTTCTCATCTGTTGTGCAATAAAGTGTATTTGTATTGTATTGTATTGTATTGTATTGTACTAAACGCTGCTGCTCACATGCCCCACCATCATGCGACACGCTCCGGAAGTCCCGAGAAAAAGACAACCGCCGCGCCATTCATCCGATGACAATAAAAAAAACTTAACAAAAACAAGTAGACCAAGTCATCTACGTAACTTGGCATACCTACCATCATATCAGCTACCTAAATTTGATATATGTCGTAGATTTTTTTTTTGTTTCATTCATAACGGGTTGGTACTTGACCTCAAACACACCTGATGTTAAGTTAAGATAGCGATAAATCAGCGATGGAACTCATAAATTAAACGGTCAAATGATTATCATAATGCGCGGTTTGCTATGGGAAGTAAACCTGGTGGCGCTGGTTTCGACGGAATGGCGCGGTGACGACGTTAACAGTAATATTAGGTCTGCACATCGAAAATGATATTGACTTTGCTACCATCCGTCAAAGCAGATGGGAGGTCCATCTGCTTTGACTTAGCACATTAACGACCGTGAGTGACTTTTATCATTATCACCGACGCTTGGAAGTGAGTGAGTCTTTACTTAATAAGAAGTTGATCATGGAATTTGAGCAAGGATGAATTGTAGACTACTCCGGCTGAATTCCACAGACTGCATGCGAGGACCAAGTTGTATATGAGGGAGTGGAAATGTTTACTGATCAACAGTAAGCATCTCAGGTTTCATGATCATAATTTAGTGTTGTTGTTTGTGCGCGTGTAAATGGTCTGTAATTGCCTCCCTAAAGATTTAAGCGCCTGTGTTCCATCAGAGGCAAACCCTTACCTCGTGCTATTAAATTGATAGTTCCAAAATATCGCAATTGCTATAGCCACCCTTTACTACGAGACTGGCACTGTATCAATCACTCGCAACGCCCACCCCCATCTCCGACATATATGTTACCAGATATTTTAAATAGTATTCCTTGTAAATTATATTCATATAACATAAAACAATGTAAAAATTCGTTGAGGTAATACTTCATAGATGGATCTGTGTAGAAAGTACTTTTTCAACAAATTTTATTTTGATAGAAAGACACATTTCTACTTGCTTTCGCACATTTTTTATGTATCCTTAGATATTTAAGTTGCCTACATTTTAATAATTAATAACACGGCGGGTTAGTAACCTCATTCGCACTACACATAAACCTTTACAGGTTTTCATAGGCATCATATGGTTAAGATTTTCAAATAATGTGTTTATGGATAAACTAAAAAAAAGGTTGATAGATACTTTATCACTCGCTGGTTTTATGTATAAATAAATAATATATCAATTATATCACTGCACTGTGCCTTGAACTACAAGGGATAGTTTAAGCTGCATTGTAGCCGAGTTACTTTTTCTACTTTTATGTACTTTAATAGAACTTTAGGTCTGTTTGTGTATGCCAATAATTAATAAGTTACATTTGTAAATGACTGTTTGCTTCCTGAATAAATAAATAAATTAAAATAGTAAATGATTTTAGCAAAGTTAATTACTCAAAACCAATTTAGGTAGATATGCAATTTTAAATTTTTTTAGACAATATTTTACTAGTATTTCTTTTTTTGTGATTTACTAAACTTGACACATATAACTTAACCTGACATACAATATCTCAGAAATGGTTGGTTGTAGTTCAAAATGAAATTCAGAGCTGTTAATAAAATTTCTGAATATCATGTAATACTCTGGTGGTGTTAGCCACATAAAACTTTGACATCATTAGACCTCGAAAATGATGACAACTTGTTATATTATTATATATGCATTACCCGAATACTACGGTACATTTTACCAATTAAGGAATTTTTCCACTTCTTATATATATGGTTAATAATACTTTCGCTAATCTAAAACACTTGTATAATGTCTTCTATACATTACATACACCATTTCACCTCAACCAATTCCCGCTTGTTCGTTAAATAATTTGGCTGAACTCGTTAGAGGCTGCATAGTTGTTTTGCATAAGAGAGAAGTGAGAGAAATAAATCTTTTTTATTTTACATAGTTTTAATTTCATTAATATGTTTAGAGTAGTTCTATCATGAGCATACAATGGTTGTTAACAAATTGATAACTTTTAATGTTGATGTAGTATTTGGAGAAGCATTTTTAGTAGAAACGATAAAAATGATCCTTTATTTCCTTTGTGGTTATTACCCAGAGAACTCAGATCCGAAATAAACATAAAAAAATTTGTGTTTCCAAAATTTTGTGAATTCAGGTATCGAGGGACCTTTTGCCGGCGGTCCACAGTCGTCATCATAATAGTCACAAGACAGGACAATCGTCAATATATTCGGGAGTTGTTTATCTTGTTACATCATACAAATGCGCCCACAGACTGACATCGGTATGACAATAAATACCTACTTTAGAAATAAATTATTCACTGTCAAGCAGATTCATTTCTCGGAATGCAAACTATTACACATAATATGTTTAAACACAATATTTTTAATGCACACCAATTTTTTTTTATCCCAATCCCAAATTCCCACCTATAATAATTATTATAAATGCGAAAGTTTGTGTGTATGTATGTATAAGGTTTAAACGGCTGGACGGATTTAGATGAAATTTGGTTGGAAGACAGATTAGGACCTGGACTAACATATAGGCAAATTTTTTTGCATGAACCGATTTTGATGAAATCTTCCACGCTGTTGCTGGCGGAAAGCTAGTTGAATCATAAAGAAATTAACTTCTGAAATAGTGTTACTGTTAGCTATATTTGTATATTTAACGAATTTTTACATAAACAAAGTATAAACAAGTGCAGAACTCTGGAGGTTTAATAGGTATTTATTATTAAGAAAAATTGTACAGTGCTTAATATTTTTTTAGTCAAATCGGCAAAAATATATATAAATAATAAAAATAGTAATTTTTATTCATTATTGCTTTATTATATTATTACCTTTCTTATATTGGTTTTCAAATAATTAAAATTAAATTTACAAATCATTTTCATAAATTGTTTCTCTTTTCAGTTTCAAAAAATGTATTGTTACTATTATTAGTAACTGATTATAGTTTAGATAAGAGAATTGTAACATATCTAAAATTACTTGTTGTTAAAGTAAAAAAAGTACTTTGAACCAGGACTCACATTTTGTAATTCACTGTATAAAGTGAGCTACCATCATCCTTAACAATGTAGTTAAAATATTGCTTTATTAACAGTGCTTTAGTGGAACTGAATAGGCAATGTATAGTGGGTTATGAAAGTGAATGTGTGTGATTGGTTAGTCATTAAATCATTGATACACACTGATGCCGTGAAGGAATAAAATATTTATTTACGCACAGTAGCAAGTGTGCCCTGCATGGCGCTTTGTGTTCACCAATTCTACTACATAGAAATTTTATAATTTTCAGCTAATTATAAAGCTACCAATTATCCCTTTTTATTATTATTACATGACTATAGACGAGCAGCATTACTGCTGGTATGTCTATATCACAGTGTTGGAACAGTTCACATTGTTTATTATATTGTAACTCACAGTCATTAGTGAGTCACCATTAGGTATTTTTAATTTATAAATATTATATAGGTATATTTACAAATTTACAAAATATAGAAACATCCCTACCCTATTATAATTCTGTGGCAGTCATTACTTTAGTTCACATAGGTATTGACAATTATATATAAGGGAATAATGTGTATTTTAAACAAATAAAATCTAGATCACTGTTCCCTAGTAAACAAAGAACACAGGCAATTTCATTGGATTAAAAAATAAAATCCCTATTTACAATTGTTTCAACGATTAGTTACAAGGCAAGGTTCACGCTAAACACGCAAGCAATTAACCTAAACCACAGAATTCTAAAACAGAAAAACTTGGCACAATGTTCATCGTGAAAATTTGATTCATGTTCAATAACAAGAAATTATAAATCTAAGTATCGGATCTGGGTACATATGAGTCACTTACCGTAATTCATAACACATTTCTTTTCACACGAAAGATTTTTATACAAATTAAAAGTGTAACGAATTTGAAGGAACTGATAATGACATTTAAATGATTAAAGTTAAAAAAAATCATTTATTTTTGTAAACATTCTGTACAACAATTAACAATGTCCCAAACTGACAGTATTTTTTTTCACAATGAGAAAAGAAAAGAGCTTTTATGTTGGCTTGTGATACTTGTCCTTTGGCCTCGTACTTTTTCGTCGATGATGGTCTACATGGTAGGGTACTTTTTAACCGACTTCAATAAAAATCAAGAAGGAGGATGTTCTATACTCACCGGCACGGAAACTAGGCCAAAGGCTTATGTTGCAGAATAAAATTTAGAATTATTTTTTTTGAACAGTTTGAATGCCGGCAGGTTTCAAAGATTGTTTCCTTAAGTTTTAGTGGATAGTTATAAATTGTAAATAGGGATTTTATTTTTTAATACAATGAAATTGCCTGTGTTCTTTGTTTACTAGGGAACAGTGATCTAGATTTTATTTGTTTAAAATACACATTATTCCCTTATATATAATTGTCAATGCCTATTGAACTAAAGTAATGACTGCCACAGAATTATAATAGGGTAGGGATGTTTCTATATTTTGTAAATTATGTTTAAATGCGTGTTTCGACATTTTGTATTAAGATTTATTTGTCAGTGGATCTCCTGAGCCTTCGGTACACTTTTTGCGTGTTTCGACATTTTGTATTAAGATTTATTTGTCAGTGGATCTCCTGAGCCATCGGTACACTTTTTTGGAAGTTTAATTTAAAATTTACTGCTGTAGTAGATAGTTCTCCTTGTTTTTTGTTTGTTGTCCGATAGTTGCTAAGTGTTAAACTTCGATGGAAAATGCTTTTGACACCACAACAAGTTGCACAAGCTGTAGTTGTGATCGGCGAAGGGCTCATCCAGTGTGAAGATGCTCAAGTGCTTAATGTACCGCTTTCATCAATGCAATATGCACTTAGGCGATACCAGGAGACCGGCTGCTATACACGCAGGCCATGATGTGGAGGAGAACGATGCACATCAGCACGCGATGACAGATTTATTGTATTGGATAGCTGAAGGAATCGGTAACTTACAGCAGTTGAGATAAGACAGTGGGTCCAAATAGCAAGAGATGTTAACGTAACAACGTAACGTTAACGTAAGCAAGCGTAAGAAGGCGAATGGAGGAAGTGAATTTAAGAGCCCGTTGCCCTGCTCGAAGCCCTGAATTTCTCCGAACCGAGTATCTCGACTGTGATTCTCACGAGAACATGCTATCTGGACCCATGAGCAATGGGCCAGGGTTTTGTTCTCTGATGAGTGTACAATAGCATTGCGAGCTCCAGACGGTCGAGTATGAGTGTGGATAAGGCGCTTTGAGAACGCTAAGGAGAACGGCGCTTGCCCATAACCACAACACAAACTGAGTTTCGATTAGGTTTTATTAGTCTGAGAGTTTGAGGTCCATAATGGTGTGGGGCGTGGTAAGTTCTGACGCTCGTACAGAGTTAGTCATCGTTGACAACCGCTTAAATGCTATTCGATACGTTGAGGAGATCCTTCAGGGTCAGAACATAGTTTTGCTAATGTACGCTAACGATACAGGACGTCGGTATTTAGAAGCTGGAGTGGCCAGCTCGGTCACCGGATTTAAATCCAAACGAGCACATTTGGGACATGCTGAAAAGAAAGATCAGATTCAGCTCAAACCCTCCACAAACTCTTGCGGAGCTAAGAAACGCGGCACTGGAGGCGTGGGATGACATTAGTCAAATGAACATCAGAAATCTCATTCAGAGCATGCCAGATCGAATGCAGGCTGTGATTAGAAGGAGGCAACACTCAAAATTAAAAAGAAACAAAAAAATAAGCTTAAACTTTTGAGTTGTATCATTATAAAGAACAATGTTGTTTTAGCGAAAAATTCGTCTTTTTGTGTTTTTTTAATATGTTTAATATTCATCGCAAATTTCTTTATTAAATTAATAAAACATTGAACCAACATTTATTGAATATCCACAATTTGAAATGAATCAAAATTCATGTTATCGTAAGTTTCGTGCTCGGCAAAGATTCAGTGCCGGTGAGTGTTTATGCGGCTGTATGTATTTTTTTTATGTGTGTTCACCGCTAACTCCGAGATTTGGCGGTTGATTCGTCAAGTCAAGTTGGTCGCATTGTAATTTCAGTATAATCGGTTCTGGTATTTTTGTAAAATAAAGTAGCATTATAGCTACTATTGTCAAGTTTTTGCACACTCACTCGCAGGGAGATTATATGATATGCAGTTTGAGTTTGTATGGAAAAAGTGTAGAGAAGGCTTTGACCAATCCTTCGTCTGAGAGAGAAGTTCAAGTTTAATAAATTTGACACATCCGAGATCATCAGGTCAAGCCGGTTTACCGTAATCGCCAATATAAACTGCAGGAACTAGAACGGCTCACACACAGGACTGGTAAGCACGCTAAAATTGTAAAAAGCGAAAGTCACTTTTAACAAAAAAAAAACGCTCAATGTATACAGAGAAATTTTAATGTAGATTATTTACTTTCAACATCGACGTCGGCCTCGACAGATTATTTGTCATAATATTCTAGTAATAATTATAACGACGACAGTGAATATAGAACACTGGTTAAGTGATACAAACGTTTCAGTAAAATTATTTTTTACTTAGTCACGCAAGCGGCTAAATCCCTATCTTATATTTCGATCAAAGGTCGATATTTATTTAATGTATTCGATCATTATTGTTGTTGTAGTATCCTAATTTCCACTTAAATAGGTTTTAAAATAGCTAAAAACAGGTTCAAACAAATCAGAAAAGAGAATCCCTCAATACGTAGTCAAAATTATTTTTGTCATATTTCGCATATATAGAAGAAAGCTACCAAACAAGCTACTTTATTTGCAAGTGGCAACATCGTTCTTTACAAGGCAATACTCAAAACTGTCAATAAACATGATGGAGCGAAAATCATTCTGTTCTGAAAAGTTTTTAGAACTATTTTGGTATTAAGTTTCGTCTTTAGGGGTATTTTTTGGGGAGTTGGTAACCCTAAACTTAACAGAACGTTAAAAAAAGTAAACAACACCTGCGTTCTTCGGTGTACTGTTTGACCCGCGTGTATATCTCAGACGAAGAGGGTTTCCTTGTTATGAGGTGTATAGGTAACGTAGTTGTATGTTTAATAAGTTAGGGAGAGATAAGAGAAAGATGACAGCTGTACCTATAGAAGCTTAGTAAATGATAAATTGACGCCACGAAATAAACGGGCGAATCTTTGACTATGACTTGATTATTATATTCATCATCCTGATTTGGGGTCACTCAAGGCACTGATTAAAGCAGCCGCTGATTTTGGTATGGATATTTGATACATTTTTGCATCGCGGAACCATTGTGAGAAGCAGTTGGCCCAGTCCTCTTTAGACACGTCGTCAATAGCTTCATGGAACGCACTCACCGTTGATTCAAGGCTCGTAAAACGTATAACTTTAATTTTCAGGAACAAAAAGCAGTCCCACACGGTGAGAGGTCTGGGCTGTATGGGGGGATGCGTCATCAGTTCTACGTTTAAGTTTCGGGTACTTTAGCGGTACGTAACGCGTTATCGTGGTGAAGGATGACATTGCTTCGAGGATGTTTTTCGTTATAGTTAGGCATGCATGTGTTTTAGCTGAAAATGTCATCGGCTGCATTGCTTAAGAAATAAAAAAGAGAACTAATATTTTGTTAAGAAAATTTTCCCTAAATGTTTTGAATTTAAAGAAATATCCATCAATTGAGAATTTTTTTGTTAATGAAACACCTTTTTTGGTTTAGCTTATTTAGTTACTTACTTAGTACCTGCGTTTCTTACAAATGCTTAATTTTTAGCAATTGTTACTAAATTTACAACACTTTATTAATTGCTTCAAGAAATTCGTGATTATTCGTTTTTCCGAGGCCAAATTATATTTTCCCTGGGCTAAGTTAAATTTCTCCGAAATAACTTAGCACATACGCATCAAAATTGGCTAATAATATAATAAATCGCAATTCCATTATTCGGAAATAAAGCTTTTCACATTGATTCAGCTGTTTTGGCGTAAATAAGGCCACAGACAGACACGCAGTGACTTCAAACTTATAACACCCCTCTTTTTGCGTACGCGATTACAAATAGTAACCAGGCCAAATAGTGTACACATTGAAGATATTCGGTAACAAATGCACAGGATGATTTAAAATAATTGAGCATAATATTATTACAGTTCCTAAAGTTCTTGATGATTGTTTGTCAGAACGCGCATCACGGAGAACTACGATCGGATTTTGATAGATTTCTCATAGATATATTTAATTATACGGGTATCTATACTTATACCACAGAATTTATATACACATAGGATAAATATTAAAGAATCAATTATTAGTTTCTATGGGGGAGGCCTATGTTCAGTAATGGACGACGCTCTGTGGCTCATAATGATGATGATAATATAAGATAAAACAAAGAAACGAACACTTTGGTAAATCAAAACAATTTTTTAGGTGAGACGATGAAGAAATACCATAAATATAACTTTTGGAAAGGCAAAAGGTACTGAAACCATACATCCAAGCAAGAAGCTAAACAAGATTTTATTATGCCTGCAAAAACTTTGTTTTTCTTTGGAACGTGGCCTCTTGTTATGCTATTTATTTTGTACGACGATTGGTCGAAGGTTAAGGCTAAGCGTTTTTGGGTCCTGTTGGGTTGATTTTTAATAAGGTTATAATTCCCTATAATCACTTACTACAAAGTTTTATCAGCAAAAACCATAATATACAAATTGCAGAAAACACAATTAAATAAGTTTTAAAAACAAGCATTTAATACTCCATCATGATTATCACACGTTATTCCAGTACAAGCACGAGTAACACAAAGTCCATCAAATAGTTCTAGTGTCAATCTTCTGGCTCCATCTTCATGTGTAATGGAAATTGCTCATGGCAACAAAACAAAGTAGCCCAAATTGGACTATCATTCAATATGCCATCAGAGAGTTCCAGTCCCTACGTCATCATCATCAAGCCAGCTCGATGGTACCATAATATTGCATTGTCGCCGATTCGTCGTCTGATCGATCGGACGAGCCGATCGAACTACGTGGCCTAAGGGGAATTGACGTAACAAAATTTCAGATCAATCAATCAGATGAAAAATGGGTTGGTAATTTGAAACGGACAACTTACACACGAACATTAAAAGCTTGTAAAAATCAACGTCACTCACGAATCACGAATAAAAAGTCAAAAAGCAGAATTACAGGAATAAAGTATTGCTGTCACTTAGTTTTAATATATTGGGCAGAGAGACCGAACCGAAATGATCGTTAAAGGTCAAAACTAAGAATTCTATGGTGTTTGTGCGTCTTCTTGAGTTTCGGTAAGGTGCCAGCAATGGGGTAAATCAATATGTACAAATTATCTACATATGGAAAAGTTAAAATGCATTAGCCCAAAAGTACCCGAATTCCATTATATTTATAACTAAATTTCACTGCATGGAATAACTTATCGCGGAAATTTGTTTATACCGCAGGAACTACTCAATTTATTCTATTCCCTATAAGTAACTTTATTATTAGTTCCTTAACTTGCAAACCACGAAAGAGGAAAGATTGAGAAATTAACGGGGCGGTCGCGAAATCGGAATTGAAGTCGGTCGGAGCTGCCGTTAATTTCCTTTGCAGGGATGGGGAGAGATGCCGGGGTGGAACAGAGTCGTTGACATTTAAATATCTATGCCTACTTCTATTATTACGAGAAAGTGGATATGTGTCAAATATTAGTACGTCATATCGGGATGTGTAGAAAGATAGATACAGTCGACAGCACAATTACATAAATCAACCAATGTAAGCTGGCTGCGTGACTCTACGGGAAATGTGGACACATAGATCTGCTTGTACTGGAAGAGTTACGATCGTTTCATGCTGCCGCGTATACTTATCTAAGTTCAACATGTATGATTTGTTTTTATTGAGATCTAAAAGGTTTTAATTTAAAAATCTACACGTTAGTATGACCACAAATATCAATCTTTCGAAGTTGACGAAACGGTTTGTAGATATAGCTAACAGGGACTAGGTAGGTATACGGTATACATATAGAAATACGATTGTTATTTTTCAGCAATTTATTGATTTAACTGCGCTGCGGTGAACGTTTGAGCGAATGTCTGTTGAATGTCGTGTGTGTTGATAGCGGGGGACGACGTCGGTAGCGGTAAAGGTGGCGATGGCGATGGCGGTGCGGTGGCAGTTACCGCGGCGAGGCGGGTTGGCGGCGGGCGGCGCGATCGATAGGGCGCGGCGCTGCAGTCGGCGGATCGCCTGCCGCCCTCATCGCCGTTCGCCGCCGCCGCTTCGCTCGACATCGGCTCTCGGCTCGGCACTCAGCCTAACACCCGCGCCGCGGCACAACGCGACGATGCGCGGCGACCGCGCCGCTCGCGACACGCGCCACAACAAGGATCACGAGAATTTGAAATCATCACTTAAAAAAGGAAGCAAAAGTAAAAAGCTCAGGGTGGTATTTGACGAGAGCGCAAATGAATTTTTTGAAGCCGATTATATTATTGTCGTACGCGATGAGTGCGGATATTCTGATGAGGGCGAGGGAGATGAGTGTTCGGGTTGTGGGTCCTGTGAGAGATACCAGGAGCCAGAGCCGGGGGCACTCAGTCCGCCGGAAGGGTACAAGGATATGGGCCTATTTAATCGAGACGGAACACTCCGTGAGCAAGCGTGGTGGGAAGCCGGGGATGTGCTGCTTGTGGGTGAGCGGTCCGGGACGGTGTTCACGCCCCAACACTTACAGCTGCTTCGACGTCTGCAAAGGGAGAGAATGCTCCGCTCTACCATCTGTGCTGACTGCGACGCGCACGCCGCGCTTCACCAGCCGCTCGGTGAGTCACCCCTGTCCTTGCCAAGGGCGGACCCAGTCGACCTTGCAACACTAGTGCACACATCTCATATTTCTTGTCTTACAAGATTGTATGTTTGAACGTCATAAACCGTACCATAAGCGATAGTGTAAGTTCTGTGAAACCTTACGAAGACAACGTGGTGTCCAAAGTTTCTACGAGTAGGAATTAGGAAAAGCGAACCCGTTTGATATACGAGATATCACGAGTTTTCTACTTCTGTATTACATCATAATATGTTACTCAAATATCTACTTTCGTACTACATTACGAAAACAGTTAGTGTTGATAATAATCATATTGAGCATGCCGAACCGCCAATGCGAATGCTAAGAGGTAGGTATGTACATACCTACCTTAACTTCATTCATCATCCTCGTTCAATGTGTCTATACATTGGATACCTAAATGCTGGGCGAACATTCATTGATATAAAAACATGTCCATTATCATAACATTAAGATTAAGTAGGCATGTACCTACCTACTGTATTTCAAGAAGCTGAAGCGAAAATATCAGCCTGTGCGTTAAGCTAACAATGGAACGTCGAAGACCATCGATGTCTGAATCACAACAACGTTTAAGACCATTTTAGATCGTTATTAGAACAAGTGACGTAAGTGGCTTCGAGTTTCAAAACAGCCGAGAATCTATTGTGCTGCTGAAGTGAGAGCACTTCACGATTTTATGTAGTCTTTTTACACTTTCACGGCTGAGCAAAGACAGTAAGTGTGCCTTTAGGAAAAAACAGACACACTAAATTTCGGTATTTTGCAAGTTACAAGTTCATACATACCGTTTATTCTATGAATACTATTAGTATTTACCGGTTCAAGCATAAGTACTCAGGGATTAATCTTCTCTGTGTCTCGTGATGAACATACAAAGTAAATCGTGTAACGACAAATGCCGAGGAATTTAAAATTAAAAACATTAAGGTAGGTATGTAAGGTTCATTCACTCCGGTGATACATCGACGACGACGCCGAGACGTTGTTTGTTACTAAATAAGTAAAGTTGTAGTGTCGGCCGGCAAAGACCGCCAGGGTAACGTTAATGTCCTCTGTCTTTGTGTAAAGAGCAAATATTAGACACTAGAAAGTCCTTTATCGTAGAATACGCCGTCTGTAATTTTAGACCATCTATAATAATTGGGCTATAAGTGAAATTGAGGCTATTGTGACAAAATAGTTATTTTAGTTTTTTTTAAATTTTATTACCTAAATTGACACTACTACATTATTTTTGTAATACACACAATAATAAATACACATAACGTTACGACTCTTATCCCAAATGGGGTGCTCAGAAATATCCCAAACATAAGCGTTTCCAAACTTGCTTGAAACAGCTTCCACGGTGCACCTTTTGAAATATACAGAAATACACACGTGACGGGTGACATCGATCGCCATTGAAATGTTTTACTAAGAAAATTACAGTTAAAGTCGATTTAACGCATCACGTAACCCAATGAAACATTGTAACTCGAATATAATGTATTGCCTTTTTGTACATTAAAACGTTTACTAACAAAAATCTATCTACAGTGTTTTCTTTAAAATATAATACTTAGGAGTATTTATGATATAAAATATCCTTTAACAGACTACATTGTGGCATGGTGCCCAGGAGGCAAGCGTTGTTCGCTCTTTGACTAGCTTGACTGATGCGCTAGCAGAAGTAGCTGTCACTTCTCTGGTCACTAGATATTTCTATCAAGCGTGGCGAAAAGTCTTTAAACGTTTCTTATACGTTCAGAATAAATTAATCTATGTACTTACACCAAAACCTTATGTTGGGTATATCTCTCACCATCCCATTTGGGATAAAGGTCGTGAAGAAAACTTTATTTCGGTATAAATAACATATATTTTGGTATGTATGTAAACCAAAACTCGAAATAAACAAATAATACAAAACAAAACTAGAAAAATTGGAGAAACCCAGAGACCGAAACACGTTTTCCAACCCTGAAATCTATGCAAGGTAGAAAGTTATAATGCGTAACGGTACCCAAAAACAGCCCTGCCTCAAGACGAGTGGAGTGGATAAATCCTTAAAGAGCTACCATATTAGAGCGCCGCAGACGTACGCACATATGAAGATGCACTGATATGAGACATCGCAATGAATGTGCAAAAATTACAAAATATACATAGAATTTTTTGTCACTATAGTTTATATTTGACTTTATTTCTTAGACGGCCAAATACAGCCGGTAGAGAGACTCTTGACTTTTGTGCAATCAAAAAAAAATCAAAATATTTTATTTCTTTAACAAAGATTTTACATTATTAATATTTGGGTGGAAAACACCTAGTAAGTACCTAAGTACCTGTATCAGGTGCTTTCACTCTTCCATAACAAACAGGCTTTGTAAAGAAACATAACCAATTAGGTAACATATGAGTTAAATATAACTTGCAAAATAGAACGTGTGTGTGTATGTATGTGTGTATGTGAGGGCGCGTGTGTGTGTGTGTGTGTGTGTGTGTGTGCGTGCGTGCGTGCGTGTATGGGTGTGTGCGTGTATGGGTGTGTACGTGTATGGGTGTGTTTGTGTGGGTGAGGAGTGTGTGTGTGTGTGTGTGTGTGTGTGTGTGTGTGTGTGTGTGTGTGTGTGTGTGTGTGTCTGTGTGTTTGTGTGGGTGTGGGTGGGTGTGTGTGTGGGTGTGGGTGTGGTGTGTGTGTGTGTGTGTGTGTGTGTGTGTGTGTGTGGTGTGTGTATGGGTGGATGCCATTTTATAAATGAGTTAAGTTATGCCATTGTATGAGTTTAAGTAGTTAACTAATATTATAAATGTGAGAGTATGCCGATAAAATGAGTACCTCCCGCGGGACTAACAAATTTCCGAGATACAATCAATGAGTGCAGGCAAAGCCGCGGGCAGAGAGTAAGTTAGGTAATATATTTCAATAAGGATTCAGTATCATCATAGCTTAGCAGCTTTATCCACTCTTTGACATGCTTTTTACATTCATGTGATGATTTAGGATATATATTTAAGATTTTATTTGTCTGGTTATATAGATGTCCAGATTGTTTGTTAAACTGTCTCATCGCAAAAGTGGTCCTTACAATTTCACCCCGAGCAACAATATGCATCCTTCTTTTGTTGAGTAAATTTGGGTCAAACCCAAGTGATTTATGTAGTTTTAATATAGAGCATACAATATATAACTTTCTAACAGAGAGCATTTGACTAAAAGAATATAAAGTTTCGGTTGGGTACCGATACGGTTTGAAGTACATCACTTTTAATAGAGATCTTTGTGCTCTTTCTAGTTATTGCTAGTTAGTTCTACATAGTTTTTGCTGCACCTCCCCAAATTGGTATACAGTATACTAATACAGATTCTACAAGTGCAATAACTTTTGTGAACGTATATACCTATACCACTACAACAATTAACAAAACATTTAAGCAGATTTATCACGCTTGTACCTAATTCATGACCCAATATGAATAACCACCGACATTTATAATCTGGGTGTTGATTCTGTTAGCTTGTTTGTGCGGTTCGAGTCCGATCTGCGGTGAGATACCCAGTGGCCAATAACTTTAAGGTATGGCCACAAAGTTCTTAGTATATTTCGGTGCGAGTTGTGCCTGGGCCTACGAAATAATATAGCCAAAGCAATGAGAGCAGGCAAACATTATCTGATATTACTATCATTATAATATCATAAGCAGTCATCTCGACTGTCCTCAACTTCTGTCAGGCGTCGAATTATCAAGCACCGCACCAGGCTAACACGGTTATTTCAAGTTCCGTTTTGATACATTAATTACGAGCAAAACCCTGTAATTACGTATTTGTCGAACTTATAATGATCATCATAAATTATTTTCAAATAATCAAAAACGGTGTTTATTATTAAAGTTAATGATGCGGTTAAATATAGCCGATTACCTACCGATGTAAATCATGTCGTTTAAATATGTTCTTCTTTTCTCCTACGAGAATAATATAATTATGAATGAATTAAGTAATAAATTTAAATTGTAAATTTAGAAAACCCCCGAAAGGCTATGATTTCATTCCAATATACCTACCAACTGTGAACAAACATAAATATCTTCGAAACGGCTTAACCGATTTTCACGTAATATCAAAGTAAAAGGGGGGATTAGTTACAATCAATCAACTAATAACCTGTTCCATATTTAGTCTATATTTAGTGTATAATATATAAAAACGGCCAACTGCGTGTCGGTCCACGCACAGGGGGCTGATTCTCAGTTCATGCGAGATATCTCTAATTCGAGATAATGTCTAATCGTGGAATGTCGATTAAAAATGTCACAAAAATGTCTATGATACGAAAGAAACGTATTCTCGCGGTCGCTAGAGATAAAATGTCACGAACTATTGGGATGTCGATCTAAGTTACGTTCCGTTTTATCGATTGTGTTTAGTCGTAATCGAGATCAACGAATCCAGCCTTATAATAGGTTCTGAAATATAAGACTTAACCGACTTCATTTCAGAGTATAAATAAACTACAAGGTATTGCTTTATTATTGAAATCTAACGAAAAAGATTCCACAGAATGACAGGGGGGCGATTCTCGCGCAATAGACATTATGTCGTATTCGACATATCTCGAAATAAAATGGCGAATGTCGAATGAAACAGAATTTTCGTATTCTCAAAATGTCACGTTAGAGAATTGTCTATTCCCAGCGCTCGACTTACAACGAGTGGTAAATATCAGTCGACATTGGATCTCTAATCGTCAAATCGTAGGTATCGTAGTGACATTTCTTTCTGCCAGTTTGGTATTGGAAAAGTGTTTGTGTTTTTGTGTGATTTATCGTCTAAGTGCCATTTATTTAGCTCTTAAATCGACAAATTCGACAATGTTAGGTGACGAAGTAATAGGAGTTGACAATTTTATATCTTCATTTAATGGTGATGTCGTAGAAGAAGCTCGAATCTTGGCAGAGTTTCCTCGTAGACAACGCCTATGGCGCCAAGACCCATATGAAATGCGGGATAATGCTTTTAAAAAAAATTTCCGATTGTCGAAGGATTTGGTTATGTCAGATTGACACTTGCTTGAGTTACGTTTTACGCGGATTTGTTTAACAAACCAGTCATTCTGTGGAATCTTTTTCGTTAGATTTCAATAATAAAGCAATACCTTGTAGTTTTTTTTTACTCTGACATGAAGTCGGTTAAGTCTTATATTTCAGAACCTATTATAAGGCTGGATTCGTTGATCTCCATTACGACTAAACACAATCGATAAAACGGAACGTAACTTAGATCGACATCCCAATAGTTCGTGACATTTTATCTCTAGCGACCGCGAGAATGAATACGTTTCTTTCGTATCATAGACATTTTTGTGACATTTTTAATCGACATTCCACGATTAGACATTATCTCGCATTAGAGATATCTCGCATGAACTGAGAATCGGCTCCCTGGTTTGTTAAACAAATCCGCGTAAAACGTAACTCAAGCAAGTGTCAATCACACAAAAACACAAACACTTTTCCAATACAAAACTAGCAGAAAGAAATGTCACTACGATACCTACGATTTGACGATAGAGATCCAATGTCGACTGACATTTACCACTCGTTCTAAGTCGAGCGCTGGGAATAGACAATTCTCTAACGTGACATTTTGAGAATAGGAAAATTCTGTTTCATTCGCCATTCGCCATTTCATTTCGAGATATGTCGAATTGCGCGAGAATCGCCTCCCAGTGCAGGGTTCTGTAGTTGCCCGTCACAATACGCGGGCTTAGAAAGGAGACTATTGTTGTTTGATAAATAATTTTCAACTACTGGAGAGGAGAGGACTTGACTCTGACAAAAATTTGACAAGCTTTACAGATGATGTGATTAATATGTCTATCAAAGTGTAGTTTGGAATCTAAAAGTAAGCCTATATAATGATCTTGACATTCTGTATATTAATTCTGTGATTCCGTAACGCGATGCTACCAACAGAGTAGCTGAAACGCATAACTTTCGCCTTCTTTGTGATGTTTATAGATTCACATTTAGTTAATTCAAATGAAGTTTTTACACAATAATTATCCAGACGCTCAAGATTCTGTTGAACCTGGCAATCATCAATGTCTCTTATTTGTCCGAAAATATTCAAGCCATCTGCATACAAAGGAAATTAACTATTGTTAAATCATTTATCAATGTCGTTTATAAAGAGCGACAACATAAGACGATCAAGCATCGAGTTTTGAATCGAGAAAAAATTGCGGTACACCGGAAGTGACTGCTGTATTATTTGATGTATAACCACCAACCACAACCTTTTGCGTCCTGTTTGCAACATAAGACCGAAACCAGCGTAAGACATTACCCTTTATGCCGTTAAAACTATCTTACTTAGAAATATTGTGTGATCTACTTTATCGAATGCCTTACTGTACACTGTGTCAACTTGAATACGCTGATCCATACAGTCAAACAAAAAGTTTGTGTAGATCGCTAGGTTGGTCCCTGTTGAACCCTAACAAAACCATGTTACTCAGGAATTATGATGTTGTGTAAGTAGGGATAAATAGCTTTGTGTACAAAAAGTAGACAGCAACGATATAGGACGGTAATTCGTTACATAAATTTTAGAACCGTTTTTAAAAACTGTTTGCATTCTTCCAAATTCTCGACATGACACCTTCGATGGCACATTTATTGTACAAGATAACTAATGGAACACTAATGCTGTGTTACTGGAACACTTATTTATCAAAAAAACCGTGGCAAAAAGAAATGTGCCACTGTAGTCTAAGAGTTATTCAATCAATATTTAGTGAGATTGTGTAATATAGTTCCACCTAAATACAAAAAACCCATAAATATGTACTCTAAAAACAACTAAATTATTTAGATGGGTTTGTGTAAAGGCGCAGCGCAAAAGACGAACTTTTGGTTCTCCGTGTCCGTTATTGCATAAAATTCCATATCCTCGCGGACAAAATAGTCTATAATCTGTAACTTTTAACAAAGACAAACTTTGGGTTTCCGGGTCAGTACGCTTCCACCTTCGGCCTCATCTTCACTTAACATCAGGTGTGATTGAAGTCAAGTACTAACCTGTTGTGCATAAAAAAAAATAAAAAGACTTCTAAATAACTTCGTTGTTTTTGAACTATATATTATTTTTGGGTTATCCCACACGATGGGGTACAAAAATAAAAACCCAGGAGGTATCCAAAAATGTATTTTTTATTCAAAATTTATTTTACCACTTTTTCGAAGTAATTATGTGTATCTATGCTAAATTATAGCTTTCTAGTACTAAGAGCCTCTGAGTTAAACCGCGGACATACAGACAGACAGACGGACATGGCCAGATTATAAGGGTATCTACGAAACCCTAAAAAGGTTTAGTTACCGATAGATGAATTTATGTTACAGAAGAGCAGATAAGCAAGGCCTAATGTTTACCTTTATTGTTTTTTGGGGCACAGTTGGGCACAGTGTGATTGGTAAAACGACTATTTCCGAGTGATTTCTTTTAGCGCGTTGACTGTTAGCTCCTTTTTTGTGACTTACTCAGCTAGTGCCACAAACAAAATTGACCCATACTATTTTACCATTAATCTGGATCTAATTGAACTATAGTTCATTCGATCTTCAGATAATCGCAATTAAGTTGGGTCGCGCTTCCGTGAATCGAGATTCCCTATTTCGATCGTAGGTGGAAAGTTCAAATTCCGTAATTACTATTCGAAATAATTAAAAGTGTGCGAATATGACAGCAAACAAAAATATTGTAACATTTGTAGATACAATTTTTTAGTTAGTTAAAGTGATATTTTTGATAATATTTGGCTCAGACTTATCACAAAAACCTTAAATAAATACATACATACATTCATATGCTCACGCCTGGGTAGACAGAGACTAGATTTCCACTTGCAACGATCCTGCTTGACATACTACTTTTGCTTCTTCCATTCTCATCAAATACTTCATACACGCTTGTCGGTTAGTGGTTGACCGCACCTGATTTTTTGTGAGTACGTCAGTCACTTGATTGACGTACGTCCTTCTTTGTTGACCTTTGCCGACCCTTCCATTGACACTTTCGTTATAAATTGTTATCGTCAATCTTCTTTCACTCATTCATTCTATGTGCCCAAACCACGTTAACATACATCTATCTTACGCACTACGTCATCTAGCACGCCACACCTTTCTCTAATCACACAATTCTTTAATCTATCATTCAAAGTCACACTCCACACATACTACGCATTTCTACTGCGTTGATTCTGCTTTCATGCTTCTTCTACCATACACAACATTTGCTCTAATACATCAGCGTGGCTACCAAATAAAGTATTTAACACTTGCATCCAGAGTGTTTCCAGAGTGTTACTTTAATTTTGTGCAATAACTATTGGGTGGATTCATTGAAGTCTTAAACAATGAGATTTTTGTTATTAAAAAACAACATGAAAATATGTCATAGCCAAAAATATATTATAGATCTATCCATGATTTATAAAGCGTGTCACACAACAAAAGAAACAGGCAGGTAGAAAGGCATTCGGTTTTACTACAAAAATAACTGATCAATCGATATGGTGTACCACGAGGAAACTAGACATAGGGAAGGCTTCCACCCATATGTCGTTGACTTACAAGGCATCGCACTAAAAGGTTTGTTGGCTCTTCATTCATAAGGTGATCAGCCAAGGCATGAAATTCTCTACCTACGCCATTGTTTCCTAAAGTCGGTAATCTTGGGTTCTGAAAAAGTAGGGTGAATAGGTATTTACTGAGATCGCGGTCTTCATCTTCGACTCAGCGTCATTTTCCATCAGGCGAGATTGTGGTCAAACGCGTATCCAACTAAAGAAATACCAACTAACTAAATCATAAAAAATAAATAAAAAAATCTCATATTCTTCATATATTTGGTGGTCTACCCGCAGTAGTTCAGTTTTAAAAGGGCCATTAGGATAGAAGTACCAATTCAATGGCGATTTCCGAGCGCACTGCCGCTGCCTGCACCCGGTCTCATTAAGTTGGCTAGCTGGCATTTGCATAAAACACTATTCATCTTTCAAATGCGTTATAATTTCCATTTAACTTTGCAATATGGCGCTTGGACGAAAAATATATCAAAATCTATTATTACATATTATTGTTTTATTTTTACTTCAAGCAATAACCAAAGAATGAGACTCATACATATGATAATTATACATACATACATAGCGTCACAAATTTTATTCTTCGATTCTTCGATGAAGAGACCCGCGTTATAATTTTGCTTTGCCGAATGGCGGCCTAGCTTCGAATTCATGAGAGATTACGCTATAGAAATACGGGGGTGTGACATTCTTTATCCAGAGATTATCAAATTTGAATGCCGTCTGCCACCAAAAAGTGCAAAATAAAACGAAAAGTTAAAAATTAAAATCTAAAATATCTAAAACTTAACTACGGAAATAACGAACTAAAAAGCAAATCTGAAATCATAGCAATTTTATTCTTCTCTCGACTTCGGGAATTCGGTATTGTTAAGAACTATTTAATAAATCACCGTTCTAATAGATAATTTATTGAATTTAAATCTAACACATATAGGTACAATGATTATAATGTATGTTTCATGTTATAATCTCCAACCTATTCTTAGCAATTTCTCATTTTATTTTCTAATTTATCACTAATTTTATGTAAAACAGGCACAATTCATTTCATAGCAAATTCTAATCTGGTGTTACTAGGTAATACACATTAGTTTGGTTCAGCAGTGGACGTCCTGTGGCTGATAATAATATGATGATGATGATGGTGAATACAAAACAAAGAAAATTTTAACTATTTACGGTCTTTGATGTATGAATTAAAACAATCTTAATATGAATTAATTCGTTTATAATCAAATTCGCTTCGTTTATAATTAAATGGAATATTTGTCATTTAATTCGCCAACTGTGAACATACCTATCTAAAGTAATACCACAGGTAATACCTAACAAAATTGAATAAACTACTCAAATTAACACTCTCAAACTTATGCAAAGTCCTCAAAAGTGTCAGAATATATTACAAAAACCGGCCAAGTGCGTATCGGGCCACGCGCAATTTTCATGCTTGCCCGTTACAATATGCGAACTTTTTGTTCTTTGATAAAGAAGTTTCAACGGAAAGTACATTTATATATGTATCGACTATTACTCACTAACTTGTAAAGCCTATTTTGCTGTGATTAGTCTTCCTTTTAACTTCGTTATATTATCCTACAGCCGTAAATTTTATCACGTATCCAAAACCCAACGTTTAGCTGGCAACGCGGGGGAATACTTCATTCCAACAAAAATTAACAATTTAAAGCTAATATTTCGCAAACAGTGGTCTATTACACAATTTTATCGATATCGTCACGTTCTGTTCATCGGTTACGTTCTGACATGTGATTGGTTGGCTCATCGCTCGCTCGACAATTTGACGGTTTCTCATTGGTCAACATAGTCGATGACGATACCAATGAAGTTACATAATCTAGGGCAGATCCCTAAATCGAGAAACTGTTCAAGATCACTTCTCATATTTTTTAACGACCTATCCAACGACATCCCACGCGATAGGGTACAAAAAATAAAAATGTGTTTTATGTTAAAGTTTTATTGTGTCGACGTGATTAATATTATACCCTACCAAATTCAGATTCTAGTAGGTACTAAGAGCCTCTGAGCTAAACCGTGCATAGACAGACCTTCAGACGGTTATGCCGTAACTGTAAGGGTTATTTGATGACTACGACTACTGATCCTATTCTGAAAATTCCTTCTACTACTAATAGAAAGTTATATTACTATTTTCGAATGGCATGGGATAAGTTTGATTATTTACCAATATTTACAGCGGATATTTACTTTTATGACATCAATCGATTTTGACCCTCAGTTATAAGAATGAAATATGTCTAACATGAAATCTAACAACACAAATAGAGCTATGAGTAAAATTTGCTATCTGCAAAATTTTAAGTATTTACTTTTCCTCCAGGTACGGTTCAAAAATTTCACCCTGTTTAGTTGGTAATTTCTATAAGCAAATTTGACATTGGGATATATAAATTTAAAAAAAGATAGACATGCTTATTTCATTCAAAACAATAATTACTCTATCAATATCTGGTCATGTTCCTCTGGAGTTATCTTCTGCATGAATGATCTCGTCCAAAGGTTTGACGATTCCGGAGTTCGGAACAAGCTAGCCTACCAAAACATTGCAGCAGCTCAGGATTATATTTATAGTTACAAAATATGTGTTTAAACCCTTGCGCCCTGGTTCGGAATTAATGATGCCTTAATACCTTGATCTTAGAATATCTTTCAAGGTCAAGGTATCGCCCAAACTCGCACTTTAATTTGTAGGTAAACGACATGACGTAAGCACAGAGTAATAAAACATTACATTACATGTTAGGGATGGCTAAGTCAAAGATCTCGAGCAAATACTGTGCAGTCTCAAGCTCACTTTATTCTGTTTTCGAAGGATCTATCATACAAGAGCTTTTCTCCAACTCCTTCGTTGGCCTAACTCTACAGTCAGTATCGATTACACTCTACCTATGAGCTTAAACTTGTGTATGATTAGATCATATAGCTCGGTAGTAATTTCGTTATGGCATTGGACAGAATGGACTAGGGATAGACAGATCAATTTAGTTGCGGTGCGCTGCACAGTACTCAGTAAATTGTGTCAAGGTCTTCCGTCATCCATCGTGCTTGACTGTTATGGACATGTCATTTAAAACCACGTCACTATATTATTAATCCTTTTTCATCGGCTGACTTTCCCCACCACATTTTTTTCTCGTTTTAGCCTTCCAGCAGCTGTGCTAAACAAAGCGTAGGTAAATAATGCACTTCGTAAAAAAGGGAAATCTAGTTTGTTACTACGCAATTCATTCACTGTAGTAGCGACAACGGAAAAATATGTCGTTGAATGATTTTGTGTATTTGTTGTAAACGTAGCATAAGTTATTAGTTAAAAATTTTAAGTTACTGTTATTATAAAGTTATAGATTAAAACTATTGTACTACTGTGGTAAAAAAAATAATTAGCGTATATGATTAAATAAAATGAGAAAAAAAATATTTTTGTTCTTAATGTACTTACAAGTCACTGCCTCGAACATTATTTTTTATGGCCGCCTTCAATTGACGTAGGTATTAGAACTCGCAATAGATAGCTACTCATTCTTAAATCTTCGCCCCCGCACCATGAGGTGACATATACCCCGTAAATGGCATAAAGAATAGGGACTGACCTTTGAGATTCGAATGCGATGGACATCTTCTACTTTCCGTGTTGAACTTATTATATTATTTATATAAGACTTTGTATAATATACCTATACAAAGGAAGTTCAACACGGAAAAGTTGAAGATATCTAAGTATCTATTCTATATATATATCTTGAAAATTGATCAGCATCTGTCCTTCGACAATTTTTACCATCAGCAAAGTAGGTAAAATTAATGGTACCCTTGACTGCGAAAAACAAAATTCCTGTTGACTGCTTCACAACACTTGTTCTTATACAGGATGAATTTGAATTCGTGTAATTCCCATAAACAGGTGACGCCACTATTGATTGCGAACAACTTTCCCCAATCCAATTTGATTCATTCAAAAAAATTTCGATTACCCATACAAAATAAACCATTCTGAAATCACCTATCTTAATATCTTAATATCTTTATTGTACACAAAATCGTTACAGAAATATGCATTGTATATAAGATGTACAAAGGCGAGCTTAACTCCGATAGAGTTTTCTACCAGCAAACCTTAGAGATACATAGTGTTTATTAGATTGGGCAGAAAATAGTGTACACAACAATTGAAAATTATTTATAATAAAATAATATAATAATATATATAAATAAATATACCACATAACCTATCCAATATATATATACAGGGCGTCCCAAAGTTATGGGACATGAAGGGGAAGTACCTTAAATATTGTAGATAGTGAATTTTGCTCAAAGAAGACTTTATGTTATTTTTAAAAGTTAGTAATTCTGCATTCATAGATTTTCTAAAAATTACTTGCTTCGGCTGGGAATCGAACCGACTTAAATGTGAAAAAAAAAACACCCTACTTTTATGATGCCAATCGAAAGAATAGCTAAAAAATAATAACTCTGCCTAAGTAAATGGACCGATTAGATGGCCGGCCAGATCCCCGGACCTCACACCATTAGATTTCTTCTTTTGGGGATACGTGAAAGATATGCTATACAAAAAGCGATACGAGAACGTAGGCGAGTTGCAAACAGAATTGTGCCATATCACATCGAGTGTTCACCATAAAATGATTAGAAAATCAACAGGCAGCGGGCTCATTAAAAGATTGGCGATTTGCGTAAGACAAGAGGGATCACATTTTGAGCATTTAATTAATTAATTTACAAAAAAATACCTACTTAATTGACTACGGCAGTTTCATGTATGTTTTTTATTTGATTAAAATGATTAATTTCACGTTGTTCCTTTCTTTTAAAATACTATGTTACTTAGGCAGAGTTATTATTTTTTAGCTATTCTTTCGATTGGCATCATAAAAGTAGGGTGTTTTTTTTTTCACATTTGAGTCGGTTCGATTCCCAGCCGAAGCAAATAATTTTTAGAAAATCTATGAATGCAGAATTACTAACTTTTAAAAATAACATAAAGTCTTCTTTGAGCAAAATTCACTATCTACGATATTTAAGGTACTTCCCCTTCATGTCCCATAACTTTGGGACGCCCTGTATATATATAGTACGACGTATAAACAAGTATATACATCATCAATACTCATATTATGATAAATAATTACTATAATACTGAGGAGAAATCATAAAGACAAATAATGCTCTTTTACTCTTTTCTTGAAAATTTCTAACGATGGACTTGCGCGGATTGCATGCGGTAGTGCGTTCCATAGTCTCACTGACCGAATCGTGAACGAATCACTATAACGTGTTGTCAAGTGTGCTGGGCATTTAAGCATGAGGGATGTGGTTGTTCTGCAAGGTTTACCTCGGGGAACAAGATAGTCAAATCGCTCACGAAGGTAAGGGGGAGAGTAAGAGTTGTTGAGGATATTGAACAGTAAGGATACAACATGTACGTCATGACGACGTCGTATCGGAAGCCACTTCAACTCGGATCGGTGTTGCGAAACATGGTCAAACTTGCGCAACCCAAAAATAAAACGTATGCATAAATTCTGGAGACGTTCAAGCTTGTTAAGTAGGTCCTCAGTTGCATCAAGAAAAGTTACATCAGCATAGTCGAGTAGCGGTAGCAGAAGTGATTGAGCAAGGGTGATGCGAGTTTGAAGAGGAAGAAACTTTTGGAGTCGCTTGAGGGATTGGAACGAAAAATAAACCTTTCTGCTAATGGAACCTATCTGGTCAGACCACGACAGGTTCTGGTTAAATATGACACCCAGATTTTTAACGGTCTGCGCGTAGCTGATCACAACTCCATCATAAATTACTGGCGGCATAGCTGATTCCGTCAATTGAGCGCGTGAATATGAGCTACCTATGATTATAGTCTGTGATTTGGCTGGGATAACTAGGAGACCAAATTCTTTCGCCCATTTGTAGATTTTCGTGAGGTCGTCATTAACCCTATAGTATAGTATGGAACTGCAACAATTTTCGGCTCCACTCTTGATTACGATCAATTTTCCACTAGGAACTATAGCCGAATTCAGCCGAAAATTGTTGGACTTCTGTGCTGGTGGACTTAGGTGGTTTCAGAAGGAGTGGAGTCCCCAGTAAACAGGAATTACACTAATTAAATTTCAACCTGTATATAAGTAATAAAATGCGTGTCGGGCCACGCGCAGTGTAGGGATCCGTACTTGCTCACAAAATATGCGGACTTAGAAGGGGACTTTTTGTTGTCTGATAAATAATTATATTTAAGATTTTCGATGAAATAAGTTGGGAAACATACTTGCCTGTGTTCGTTTTCCTTTTATCTTAGTTATATAAACTATTGCCGTTAATTTCACGTATCGAATTGTACTAATTGCTCAGTGTACGAATTGATAATTTGTGTGAACAGAGAATTGTACGCACTGCGATATTGTACCGATGTCGATGCTTTCATCCAAAACTAACCATTTATCTGGCGGGAGAGGGCGACGGACGGACGGACCTGTCTCTAACAAAAATTATCACTTTAAAGCTTAATATTTCTTAAACCGAAATAAACCTTGAATGTTAAAACTGTTCAAGATAACTCTAATAATTTTGAACTGCATATCCAACGACATCCCACACGATAGGGTACAAAAATAAAATTTTTCAAGATTTTATTTTACCACTTTCTTGGCATGATTAATTACACTCGTGCCAAATTACAGCTTTCTAGTTCTTAGAGCCTCTGAGCTAAGCCTCGAACAGACAGACATGGCGAAACTATAAAGGTTCCTTATTGACTAGGGAACCCTAAAAACGCAACTGTTACCGTTATAAATATATACCTATAAGTAAGTATTTAATTGTAGCTCTATGAAATGTAGTGCAACTTCAAGGAGTTAGTTATTTCAACACAAGATAAACGATATCATATTATAAGAATGTCATTTAAAATATATACGGTCCTTCAAAAATAGTGAAAAAAAAATTACGAAGCAATCGATATTTCCTAAACTATGTCATTTCCAAAAATCCGTAAGTAGGTTTTTTTTTAATATAAGTGAAAAAATAACATCTTGCATGCCCCATCCACTCCAAGTGAATGATATGATGATGCACGTCGTGAGTGTCGCGGTTACAATTGGGGACAAATATGCGACTTTAACAATTACATTTTCGGTATATTAGAATTTATGAAAAATAAGTCTAAAAATACGAAATTTCATTTTGTCATACATAAATTACATTTGTAAGACGGTCTTAGTCTGCTCTTAGAATATTTTACGCTATTTTTGGAGGACCCTATATTGAGAATAGCATTAAATTGTCAGTCAGTTCGTCCACACTACTACAGCTTCAGATAAAGAAATCATTGGAAAAGAAACGGCACAAGAAACTCACAGAATCCTTGTTCTGGTGATAGTGGATAACGAATAAAGCATCTAAAATCATTATAAATGCTTGCTGTTACACTAAAACGTGTTTCAGTGCAGTTATAGGTAGCTATAAACTGTACCAGATGTAGACAAAGCATACATTGCCACGCGTTAACCTTGAGACCAATTAGGGCTAATCACTACATTCGACCTAGGGTTCCCAGTGACTCCACCGAATGTGGTTTTACGTAATTTGGTCATAAATAATGTTACAATTTTAAAAAGTTCTACTTGCCTTTATTCGGTACGTGATTGTAAGACATAGTTTCGATCGATCATTATTTTTCAAAGAAATAATTAGAAACAAGCAAATCCATTTTTGCACTAACCGTTCATATCTTTCATCGCTAATAAGATTTTACCCGCAGCTTCGACATATTTTCACTTAGGTTATAAAAACTCCACGCCTATGTTGCAAAACTTATTAATTTTAATGTATTAAACCTGTGGTATAACTGGACCAAAATTTGTTTCCGATTGCCACAATTGTATTAAAATATTATGTTTGCAGAAATAATGGTAACAGTGGTTACGTTGTGTGTTAAACAAATGAAGATAATTTATCAATTTCAACGCTTGTTTATTATTGCGATGACCAATGGTGATGAATAAGCCACGAGCCTCGATTACATAACAATGTGGTCTGTTAATTCTGGTTATCCACCACAAATAATTGAATACATCTTATTTATACACAACCCTACTATTAATTTCGTGCGTTAATAAATTGATTGTTAACAACTGAACACTGTTTCAAAATAATTAATATTGCAAAATGTAGACGTTAATTCAATAAGCAACACCAGAAATGAACTCTTGGGTCGACCGACGCCACTCACCGACATTTTGCAACCACATTCCTCATTATGCCCTTAGCTCTTAGAGCAGATTTCGTGTTAAATGAAAGTAAATCGTAATTCTTGTTATCTAATCGTAAAGAAGGTCCTGTCTTGTGATTCTATGTGGTCTCTTCTCTTCGTAGATCCCTTTAGTCTTTACTCACGAGAGGTTCCTTCCTTTAAGATCTAAAATTATACTTTCACAAAATCTTCGTCTCTCCATATTTTGTTTTATTCGTTTTAGTATTATGTTTTCTTTTGCACACAATTTGCAGATTACTATTATTACTCCGTCTCCTAATTCCGTTCAATGCCCAGCCTACTTGGATGAGGTCTCATATATCGTTGTACATGACCTGTTGTTTGTACTCTGTTATATGTTCTGGTGTAAAAAGGAATAGGTATATGTACATTATTGTTGTGCTTGCGACATTGGAGACATTGGACACAGAGCTCTCAAAATGACGTCCTCGTGCTAGAATCCTCACAGAATTCAATTACACGTAAATGTATTACGATCCTAATTTTAATATGATATTGATTTCCTTGAATCTGGGGCCCAGTTTGTAAATCGCCCGAACCGCTCGTTCCTGCAGAACAAAACTTCAATTTATGAGTTCGCGGCATTTTCTTACAACAGATTGCCGTACGTCTTTCTGCTTATCGACATCGGTTAAAAATAGTATTTTTAGAGTTCCGTATCTCAAAAGATAAAATCCGGAACCCTTCAAAGATTACTTTGTTGTTAGTCTGTCTCAATCAGTTCAAATATCAAGTATTATGTCAACTTCAATGTTAGACCTAAAGAAATTCCCATATTCGTCCATGTCTATAAATGGACAAAATGCCTCACCGCGTCACAATTAAGATAACCACGAAAACTTTTTGATTTGCCAAGTAATGATTCTCTGGATTTCTTACATATATTTTTCTACAGAAAATCAAAGAAAATTACTGTATTTGGCCTGAGTAATAATAGAATCAGAGGCGCTGAAAATTGTTTACCAAGCGAGAAAGCTATGAAACATAAGATGAGAGGCACTTATTCACAGGTTGTGTGCCACATAACTAAGCAAACTAGAATGACAACAAGTCTGTAACCTGTTCATAGAATAAACTGATATAGCAAGGAAGAGAAGAGGAAAATAGATGTCGCCCAGAGATAGTACGGGAATATAAAAAAAATATGGGGGGCGTAGACCTGGCTGGCATGCTAATATCATTATATAGAATTCCGTTCAAATCCCGAAAGTGGTATATTGGTATATTTTATCAGTTATTAGATATTTGCATATGCTTGGATTTCCCAAACGATGCTATGAAGGACGGTAAAAAAATAATTGAAAGTATTTCGATACCAAAACCTGACTATAGGTCTGTAGACATTGACAAAAGACAAAATTGATTGTAAAATACAGAACTCGACGTCGTTAGCCAGATCTGCGATGCGATTTTCCAGCATGAAAGAAGAGTAAGCGAGATGTAAATGGAGTTTATTGCTTGACATGTGACACAAGATCTTGTTTTGTTACTGGTCAAAATACACGTAATTGTTTTTTAAACATCATTCGAAATAAATAATATCTGAGTCAATTTGACAATGTTTATCACTCGATACACTATGAACCAGTGGTCATTCGTGGCATATTTGGCTATGTTCGCTGTGGTGAACATTGGTTTTTGAAAATCAAAGCTTAAAATCCCTGCCGGGTTAAAGTTCGGTAAATTTTAAAAAGCTACGAATAAAAACAATTAAAAAAATTATACCAAATTATTAAAATATCCTTTCTGAAATCACACAATCACCGCGCATTTACAAGGCTGACGACGACAAAGAGAAGATGAACATGAAAAGTAGAGCATACGGGGTTTTCAAACACAATGTTCCCATATTAACTTGCTACCAAAACCTGTAATAGGGTTACTTCTCGTTGATCTTGAAACTTAGCATTAACAACAGAAAAAACAATTGGTATGTGACATTATTGAGTAACAAACTTAATTTCGCTGTTTCTATTAATACGTACGTCGGTGGCTCAGCGGTTAAGACGCGGTCTCCCAATTTGGGTTCGATTCCCAGGCAGGTCATGTAACAATGAGTTTTTACATTTAATTTAATAACTTAAGTGCATTTATCCGACTGTTCCTAAACGGTGAAGGAAAACATCGTGACGAGACCTGCAAGCCTGAGAAATAAAAATTAAAAGGCATGTCAAGTACTCAACCCGCATGGGCCAGCGTAGTGGACCACGGCCCATGCTCCCTCATATACGAGGGAAGGCCTATATCCATGCAGTGGGATGTTTACGGGCTGATGATGATGATGATTACGTACGTCGTCTAGATCACTAACTACATAGGTATTCGAAGTTAATCATCAGCTTAAAACGTTTGACATTGGTGATATTGGTACGCAACTTACTCCTATTCATTGATAAGGCCGACTCATAATTTACCGCATTTTTTAGGCTTCCAAACCTCATGAGGTGGAAAAGACATCCATACGATCACTGTATTGTCCGTCTGTCGGTCTCTCCATTTTTCTGAGAAACGGCTGCTGAAGGTCTCAGGTTGAAATTAATATCAGATACGTCTGCGGCCTCGTACTGCTGTAAAAAGTTCTTCAAAAGTTTACCAACGGCGACGTTATGTCCGGAACCCTCAGGATCCGAGTTCTACTCGCACTAGACTGCATTTTTAATAGCAAACTCAGACTTTAAGCCCAACTGTACTCAAACTTTTTATCTTTATCTAGTTATCGATATATGGATACCACTGCAGTCCTTTATTCGATGCCGTAGTATCCACCAGCTCCAATTCTTCGTTGTTTACTAAAACGGTTACTCTAGTCGATATACGCATGAAAAATAATGTCGTCATGCAATCGTGCCATAAGCACTGAAACGTGGTCTCTCACTACGGGCCTCATAAGAAAGCTCAAAGTTACTGAACGAGTTCTGGGGAGGGGCGATGCCCGGCGTTTCACTATGTGATCGAATCAGGAATGAGGAAATCCGTAGGCTGACGATGAGACAGGTTCAAGTGGCAGCGCAGTGGCAGCTCGACGAATTGATGGACCACTGGCCGTCAATGCCTAACCGGGCATTAAACTTCTTGAGTGCAGACCCCGCACCGGCAAGCGCAGCGTAAGACGTCCACTAACAAGATGGACAGGCGACTTGATAAAGGTAGTGGGAAATCGCTGGATGCAGGCCGGTCTCTCTGGAATTTTATGGGGGAAGCATATGTGCAGCAATGGACGACCTGTGGCCGATATGATGGTCATCAGATGAATGCTTTTAATATTAATAAAATATCCCTCAATGCAATGGGACAAGTCCGCTTTTGTACCGACTTGTGAGTTTTTAGACCCAGACAACAGATTAACTAATAGGTAATAAACCCAGATGACAAACGGCTGGTGTTTTGTTGTGTGCGTTCTTACCTATGTTACGAGAGTAAAGGTTCTTGCTCATGTTTGATGAACATCGACTGAGCCGTTTCGAATTGGTATATTTGGTTGATATCATTTGGGGATTTTCTAAACTTTCATTTTTGTTTATATTTAACATCAAATTAGGAGATAGGTTCTATGTATGATGGAAATGTTTTGAAGATATTTAGCTTAATATATAGTGTGAAATATATACCTATAAGATTAAATATATATTACATACAAACACAATAAATAAGGTGCTGTCCTGATTTAATCTTGTCAGGTTAGTCCACATCATAGCTGCTTGAACACTGAAAGAGTTAGAGAAGATGTTTGTGGTGGCTCTAAACGCTTCTTAATTGTGACAGAGGATCGCCTAGGAGGATCAGTAGTGAGTATTGGAGAAGCGCGAACTTTTTAGAATGTTATATAGGAAGGAGAGGATGTGCATAGAGAGCATTTTAATTTAGAGTGAAACGCAAATACATGTTTATACGATGTTGTCTCGAGGTTTTATGTGGTCGGTAAGTCCTACGATACATTAAAGGTTCTTTGGCCTCAGCGGGCAAGTAATCGAAGCTTATCCCCACATAGCATAGTATTTAATTTGTATAGGTACTGCCTTGCTTATTGCTTAATGCCTTATTGTCTGCGAAATCTTCTTAATTGCGAGATCAAAATAAATCATCCGTAATTTATCCGTAATTTACTCCATTGTCAGGGAGTACACATCCTCACTACTTGTCCAGTAGTTGAGTCATGGTATTCGGGTATGCGAACCCGGCACCCCGAGCTGCCACTGACTCCACTGTATCTTCCGAGTCAGGGGTATCCCTAATTTACCTTTTCCTACCCAATTCCCCCTTAACATCCCTCTCACTATCATTCAAATCCTTTCCCTATTTCCTTTCCTTCCCTCTCCGCCAATCCAAGGTCTGCCGTGCCGAGGGATGCGTGGCTAGGGGCAAGCCTAGTCTTAAGCGTGCCGATTTGCCCTGGGTTAGAGCGACCCCAGACAAAGGCTAGCTTTGTCCCGGCATGCGGGGCTCTGCCGGGATCGACATAATTTCCCTTGCGTCTCGTGGGAACGCTATGGATTTTAAAAAAGTAAACCATCCTAATGACGGCGACGTGGTTCGCCACCCGTCACGCCTCGTTTCTTACGGGGGCGAAAAGTGGGCCATGGAGAGCCGCATTGCTACTTTGAATGTTAGAGGAGGAATGAATGGCAAAATAGATGAAGTTTGTCAGATGATGGATGATAGACGTATAGATATTTTATGTGTGAATGAGACAAAGCGGAAAGGATGTGACACCACCAAACACGGTCCCTATGCGGCTTACTGGTCGGGTTTTCCCATAACCAACAGAGGCAGTCAGGGCGTTGGTGTACTACTTTCTGCTAGAATGGCTGAGTGTGTAAATGAGTTTGAATGCGTAAGCCCAAGACTCATCTGGATGAGATTAAAAGTGGGACTGACCCGCATCTTCTTAATGGGAGTTTATGCTCCGACAAATGTGGGTCTAAGCAAGTCCCCAAATGTTCAAAAGGAAATGGAAGAGTTTTGGGACGGTGTGAGGGACGTATTGGAGAAGTGCAAGGAAAATGAAAGGATAATAATGCTCGGAGATTTTAATGGATGGGTAGGTGTGAAGCGTGATGGATATGAAAAGGTTCTCGGTATGTTTGGTGATGAAAGAGTAAACGAGAATGGAAAGCGTTTACTTGAGATTTGTTTGGAGTGGAATCTTACTGTGACGAACACCATGTTTGATCACAAAAAGATCCACTTGTTTACTAGGGAAGAAGGAAGTCAGAGAAGTATGATTGATTTTGTATTGGTGGATGAAAGACTGAGACAGAATGTACTAGACACTCGGGCATATCGAGGGGTCGGCATTGATACAGATCACTTTTTGGTAATGAGCCGAATTAGTGGTCTCTTCAAACGATGGCGACACCGAATACACGAGCCTACGAGCGATCTAGAACGCATAAAAGTGGAAAATTTGAAAGAGGAAGACATGAAAGATAAGTATAAAAGTAAGTTAAATGAGAGATTTGATGGTTTGGATGATGTGAATAGCATTGAGGAATTATGGAAGACCATTAGGGAAGGAATGGTAAGTGTTGCAAGTGAAGTTTGTGGTGTTACAAAGAGGAGGAAAGGGTATAAGATGAAAAATGTTTGGTGGGATAAAGAAGTGCAAGAGGTAGTCAGTGAAAAGAAGAAAGCATGGTTAGATTGGTTAGCCACAAAGGCCAATCAAAGAGTACAAAAGGCGTTGAATGAGGATGTAGAAAAGGCAAGAGTTATGTATAAGGTTTTGAAAAGGAAGACAAAAAGAGTTGTTGAACAAAAGAAAGAAGAGCGCAAAGACGAGTTTGACAGCAGGCTCTCTGAAGATTTCAGAGCAAATCTTAAACTGTTCTGGAAATATATAAGAACAGCCAGGGGTAAAACGACAACCTCTGAGCTGATTAAAATCAGAGACCAGGATGGAAGTATGTTGAAAGGGGAAGAACACATATTGAAGAGATGGAAGGAATACTTTGAAAGTTTGTTTGATAGAGAGGAGATGCAGGTAGAAATACCTGCACGCGCCCCACATATAAGTGTCGAATCGTATGACGAAATAAGCATGGATGAGATTCTGAAAGCGTTGAAAGGTATGAAGTCAGGTAAGGCTGTAGGGTATGACAGAGTTTCAGTCGAGATGCTGAAGGCTGGACATGGCATAGTGGCAAGTCAACTGTACCGCCTTTTTAATTTATGCTGGAGAAGCGGCCAAGTTCCATGTGACTGGTGCAAGGCTGTCATCGTTCCGCTTTACAAAGGGAAAGGGTCACAGCAAGACTGCAAAAATTATAGAGGAATCAGCCTTCTCAGCATTGTCGGCAAATTGTATGCAAAAGTGTTAATTGAAAGGGTAATTGCCGAGACGGATGAAAAAATGTGGGACGTACAAGCAGGATTTAGAAGAGGAATGGGATGTATGGATCAGGTCTTTTCCTTGCGATGCATAGCCGAAAAATTCCTGTCAAAAGACCAAAAAGTCTATTGCGCTTTCGTGGATTTGGAAAAGGCCTATGACAAAGTGATGAGTGATGAATGAATTGTGGTCAGCATTGTCTATGTATGGGGTAGACAGCAACTTGATACGAGCACTGAAATCACTTTATGAAGATTCCAGTGCTTGTGTCAGGATTAATGGGGCGTATACTAAATGGTTTAGCATCGAGAAAGGTGTTAGACAGGGTTGTGTTGCGTCCCCATGGCTGTTTAACTTATTCATGGACAGTTGCCTGCAAATATTGAAAGAGTATGAATGTGGATTGAGAATGAATGGGTTACTCGTCAAATGTCTCCTCTATGCCGATGATCAAGTAATCCTTGCGTCGTCCCAAGAGGAGTTACAAGAGATGGTAACACTTATGAATACGGCTTTGAAAGAAAAAGGAATGAAAGTCAATGTGATTAAAACCAAAGTTATGGTATTTGAGAGAGGGGTATGTATGACGGATTGCAATATTTTGATAGACAGAGAAAAAGTGGAGCAAGTGCGTGAATTTGTGTATTTGGGTTCACTGTTTACAAGGGATGGTAAGTGTGAGAAGGACATCGAAAGAAGAGTGAATGCCGGAAATCAGGTAAATGGAGCACTGCATGCCTTTATGAGGAGCCAGAATGTGTCCAAAAAAGCTCGTCTGGCTGTTCATGGCGGGGTGCTGGTTCCAACATTGACTTACGGGAGTGAATGCTGGGTATGGCAAAAGAAGAATGAAAGTAGAATAAATGCAGTGGAAATGAGATCATTGAGAAGTATGAATGGGGTGACTCTGAAAGATAAAATCAGAAATAGTGTAATTAGGGAGTTAAGCAGTGTGAATGAAGATGTAGTGACAAAGATTGAAAAAGGTATGCTGAGATGGTTTGGACATGTGGAGAGGATGAATGAAAGAAGACTTACGAAAGAGATATACAAAGCGAATGTGGATGGTAGTGTTGGTAGGGGAAGACCACGGCGAACGTACCATGATCAAATCGGGGACGTCTTAAAGAAAGGCCAAGTCAAGAGTACCCTAAACCGACGAGCATGTATGAACAACCTTATGAGAGTGAAGGAAGCAGAAGAGGTGTGTCAGGATCGTAGCAAGTGGAAGTCTGTGGTCTCTGCCTACCCCAATGGGAAACAGGCGTGACATTATGTATGTATGTATGTATGTATGTAGGTATGTGAAGGTGCGCGAGACTTTATATATATTTCACTCAGTTATATAGAAATTTGGATTACATCTTTATCATATTTATTGTGTAGCACGTGAAAAATAAGCCCTCAAATTTGAAAAATAATTTTAAATGAAAAAATGTATAAATATAACGGAGAATAGTTTGAAAAAAATAAATTACTTTATTTATAAACTGCTTTATTTATGAGTTACGGAAAACTTCGAGTGTGTCCTGCGTATATTCTCAAGCTAACTAACTCTAAAATTCAATAAATTAGATGGCAAGGTTGGTGGGAAGGGTAAATATGTATTACATAATATTATACTAACTTTATCTCAATTAATATGAAGAATAATAATTGTAAATGTCAATGTCAGATTGGTCTATGGAATATAGTAAGTACTCTTTCGGGTGTAGGTCAGATGGCTTTATGTGCAATTGACATTAAATTTTAGGTTGTAAAGCACTTTAAAATAAAATTTTTACTTTTGTAAATTCTACATCGTAAGAGCGTATGCCACTTTGCCATATTCATATTAATTAATTACTTGTTAAATTAACTTTGTGGTGAATAAATGCCTTTTATTTATTTATTTATTTATATTCGTATGAATATGGCAAAGTTTAGGTATGGTAGTTGTTAAACAATATAAATCACTTCCTTAATAGAGATTAATGATGAATGCAATACAATTATCCTGCCTCTTAGTACACTTCCGCAATGAAGAAGAATTATAATTTTGTTTCGGTTTATTTAAGTACTTAGAGTATAAGAGTAGGTACTTATTCATGGTGTTGAATGGATGTTTGTTATGCATGTCATGGGCATGTAAAACCAACAACGCCCGTATTTGTCAGGCAATTATTACTAAGTGGATCTCTCCATTTCCAATGAACGGTCTAATGGGTGTGGACTATTTAATGAGAATTATTTACATAGCTGTCAATTACCTACCTTCTTGAGTAATGATAAGGATGTCTATAATTATTCTCATCGATCCCGCTTTTCCTAGGGACCAAAGAAATTTTACTAAATCATGCTTATTGTCTAAAGAAAGTATATGTATCCATCTATCTATAGGTACCAACATAAATACACGTAAATAAAATTGTTTATAGGCAAAAAATCACGGATAGCGGCCTTTTCACGGGCTTTTTTCATACGGATTTCATCACGGATAGTGTGAGTTGGCGATTTCCATAAAAGTTTTGAAAGCTATGTAAATAGTATAAAATCTCTAATACTGAAGTTCATTTTTGAATTGCCTACTGTGAAACATATTAGTTTCATTACATTTTTTGAAAATAAAGACAGTTTTAGGAATTGAAAAGTTTAATTTAAATACCTAAGCTTTAGGCTTTGTATCTCAATACAAAGCCTTAAAGATGACCCTGCCTCGGTCGGGTTAAGGCCGAGAAAATATTAAATAGGTAGGTATAATTTTCATCCCACCTATATATTCTAAAAATAATAATTGGTTCTTCAATAAGTGCGCCTTCTACGAAGGTCTCTTTTCTCCGAGAGATCTTTATAGAGGGCTGTAATGAGTTTTGAATTTGGAACATGAGTGTTTTCGCGAGACAGATTACGGCAACACGACGCTATATTGCGTCTATGACTGTATTCCGCGATCAAGGGGATCGAATGAAAATATTATAGGAAAAAAATCACTGGCCGGTTGGAACATCGTCGCCCGCAGCGCCCGCAGCAAAAAACAGCATGCGAACTACGTAATAGTACATTATGATATAAGTGCGGTGAGTTGAAAATTACAGCCGAGGCGATATATTATTATATACAAGAAATTCGAGCCTATAATTATCAAAGCGCACGTATGTCATACGACGTTTTATAATATATTTGCGAGGAAATAAATAAAACTCGGACTTCTTAAACGAACAAATTTTTTATCACTTGTTAAAGCAGTTATAAAAATTTTAACAATTTGTAAAATCGATTATTACGTTGCCAGTTGGCATTTTTAATGTAGTCAAGTTATTATTATTAGTTACAAATTCACCACTCTCTCTCTCTCACTCTCTTGAGTGAAAGTAGGAAAAACGAGACCACAGAGTACTGCAGTCGGTGGCGGCGGCGGAGGCGGCTGAGCGGGCTGCGACGTTGGTGGAATGTACGCGTGTGTGCTCGTCGAGAGTCAACACTTGGTTCCAAATTTATATTCCTTGTAATGCGGGAGCTAATTTCTTCTTTATTTCTCATCGAGTCATCTATGTAGCCCTCGGCTACACTGTTCGACCGCCACCCTCTGTGGCGTTTTAGTGTCAATAAGTCCGCACCTGAATCGGCGAGCAATGTAGCCGAGGACCCTCTGAAACTGTGCCCTGTGTATTCATGTGGATCATTCAAATTTAAGAAAGTGGCAATTTGTTTCGGCATTGCTCCAAACTTATTTATTGCAATGGATTGGGTAGTGCTTCCATTGCGGTAATTATGAAAAAATCTGTTAGACGTGGCTTTTGTTCTTGACATTGTCAGCTGAAAATACTTTCGACTTTTTACTCACATGGCCATTTGAGCGTCTTTTTAGAAATGCCAGCAAGTTGGAGTATGACTTGATATCAATACCATGTTTTGTTTTCACAGTGCTTTTTAGCATGAATAGTAGCACCACAATGAGCTTGACTTATATTTTTGAGACAGTTCCATGAAATAGGATAAAAATACACTTTCTGAAAATGAATTTGCATCTTTGATTGTTCAATTCAATTCAATTCAAATACTCTTTATTGCACAATTAACAAAAACTCCATTTCCATATTCATTTATTCATAGGATTGTTTTCCATATTATGAAATTTTGATATGGCAAGAGGCTTAGAGTAGCCTTTTTAGCTGACTCTGAGACTTCTAGCGTTGTGGAATTATTAAATTCATCCTACTTGACGACATTTTGAAATAAAAATTATTACTTGTTCACAAATTAGCGCTGCGCGCGCATCAACGCTTCATAAAAAACAGCCAGTATTACTAATAAAGTAAATTAATATTTTTGTGTTTTTCTTACAGATAAATGGTTGTAATTTATTGTCAAAATTAATTAAACGAAAGAATTAAATGTTTATTTATTATGTTTCATCTCCCAAAGTTAATTTTATTCATAAAATGTTGACCTCTTTTCTGACATAAAAACTCTTTGTTAAGATTTTAAAAAGTACCGTTCCTTTTAGACGGAGCATCTTGATAAACCGTGCGTTTTACATTACAATAACGCACAAATACGTTTAATGTTTCCTTTCAACCTCCTTTCCTGTCATTCCGCGAACTTTTGACCTCCTCTCGTACATCCGTCGCAGCGCTCGGGTTTCTATTCTAGAATCTTTTCCTGCACTCTAGATACAATATAGCGCCCTCGTCATAAAAATATTATTTTGTTACGTTATAATACAATCTACTACTTTAAGAATTACCTCGGTAGCTACTGACCCTAGAGTAGTCACGCTTTATTAAAATGAAAGGTGACAATCTTCACTTCGGATGACTGCAATCAAAATACACATTACACACACACACAAATACACATTTTTTAAGAAAATTATTGCGTAAGTATACATTTCATAGCACCAAATTAGTTACAAACAGCGAAATGACCAACTCAAATAGAGAAGATAATGTTTCATTTAGTTATTATTTTAAATTTAAAAGATGCCTTAGACAGGGAGACCGGTTCGAGATCGCTAAATTTGTAATTATACCTCCGTCATACACTGCCTAAACGAGCTAAAACAGAATTATGGACATAATTAGTGCGGTGTATCTAGCGGAACGCTGATTATTGGGGTATGTCGCGTGTGTTTAGTCCGAGGAAGTTTAGAATTAGTCCATGACCATGATATTTAAAAAGTTAAGTTTGGTTTAAAATGTCATATAGAAGTGTCACGTCAATCACAAATACATCTTTTGTATTATGTATAGGTAGAAAGATTGCTCGTTTTATGTTTAGCTATTTAGCCTTGGTCTGAATTTGCTCTATGCGGTTTTTGCATACATTATTATGTCAGGGCAGGAACACTATTAGTAATATACAGGGTGGAAAAATACTGATGATAATAAAAAATAGATGGCAACTACCTTAAATATTGTAAATAGCACATTTTGTGTAAAGGAGACTTTCCTTTATTTTTAAAAACAATAAATTCTGCATTTAAGGATTTATGAAAAATCGCTTGCCTCAGCCGGGACTCGAACCGGTCAAATGTGACAAAAAATAATGTGCTGTATTTTATGATGCAGATTGAAAGGGTTACTGATAAGGTTAATTTTTTTCTAAATAACAAATACAATCAGAATAACGGAAGGCCATGAAAACTAACAATTACCTTTTAAATTTGATTTCACCCGTCACGTGAATTAAAAAGTAATCCCTGGAATGCAAGGAAAATAAAGACGTTTAAATGACATGATAATGATGAGCTACACTTATGTTTATTTATCAGTTTAGTTGCGATTACTAATGCCACTTTAGTTACCTGCTTCCTTAGATAGGAAAATTGCATCAATTATTCTCTAGTCATCATAGTAGCTAGGATAGGTAAATTTTAAAAAATGGAACATTTTAACGAGCCTTTTTTGTTTTTTAAGTGCAATCTTTTTAATTTAAAACAAATAATGCCCGACTTGTTGAACGCATTCTTTTCTTTTTTTTTCGAATTGTGTTTATTGCATTTTCACATATTAGAGCTACTATTTTACGTAGTTAAATTGAAATTGTGACTTGCAAGTGCTTTTACATTATAAATGGCTGACGATTATCAAGAACAGTTCGATTTATTAGAAGCGTACTTTGTTAATGCAAAAAATGTAACACGAGCACTCCAGTGGTACGCGGAACAATATCCACACAGGCAAATACCATCCAGGTTCGTCTTGCTACGAATGGTTAAAAACTTAAAACGCCATGGAAGACTTGAGAGCCGCGTTCGGCGACTACAACAGCCGATTGATTATTCCGATTTTGATTTAAGTGTCTTAACTTATTTTGAAGCCTACCCGAAAGCATCGAGCAGAGAAGCCGCTGAAATACTTGGTACTAATCATACTCGTGTGCTAAGCGTGCTCAAAAAATACAAGTATAAATGTTACCGTGAAGGTCGTTTGGTGCAAAAATTGCTTCCGGGAGACACTGACCGAAGGTTTCAATTCTGTCAAGATATCCAGGCAAAATTGGCTCAAGAGGAAAATTTTTTGGATTACATAATATGGTCAGATGAAAGTAACTTTAGTAATAATGGTATGTACAATCGTCACAATAACCATTATTGGTCCCGTATAAACCCGATGCGTACACATGAAACTAATAATCAGTTGAGATTCTCTTTTAACGTTTGGTGCGGGATAATGAAAAACAGGGTTGTTATGGTTCACATATTTGAAGGACACCTGAATACAGTAAAATACCTCGAAATCCTGGACCTATTGCGAAATGCATTAAATTATCTACCCGAAGAATACGACACTTTTATTTTCCAACAAGACGGTGCACCAGCACATAACAGCAGGTTATCGACTACATATTTAAATAACCATTTCCAGACATGGATCGGTACAAACGGGAATATTAAATGGCCGGCCAGATCTCCGGATCTAACACCATTGGACTACTTTTTGTGGGGATATGTGAAGGATGTTATTTATAAAAGAACTTACGAAAACGTATGCGAATTGAAAACCGAAGTCCATGCAGCTATTACTAATATTCACCACAATTCACTGCAAAGAGCTACGAAAGTCAATTCCTCAAAAGATTAAATTTATGCATACGACAAGACGGGGCTCATTTTGAACAACTGCTTTAGTTAGCAAGGTTTTAGTAAGGTTATTAAATGAATATTGTTTTATTTTGTGTGTTTTAATTTTTCGTTTACAATTTTCATGGCCTTCCGTTATTCTGATTGTATTTGTTATTTAGAGAAAAATGAACCTTATCAGTAACCCTTTCAATCTGCATCATAAAATACAGCACATTATTTTTTGTCACATTTGACCGGTTCGAGTCCCGGCTGAGGCAAGCGATTTTTCATAAATCCTTAAATGCAGAATTTATTGTTTTTAAAAATAAAGGAAAGTCTCCTTTACACAAAATGTGCTATTTACATTATTTAAGGTAGTTACCATGCATGTGGCATTCGATTTTTCCACGTATATAATTTGTTACGTTGTCTTCTATACTTACATATAATAAAATTTGTTGTTGCTTGTTTCACGGCAAAAAACTACTGAAAAGATTTCGTTGGAGTTTTCACAGATACATTGAAGTTCGCATTAACATTTAGGCTAAATTTTGAAAAAAAATAAATAAAAATAACTGCACCTAAATAAAATCCAAATTTAATTTAGTTTGCCCTTTGAACTGTCTAAAGGTACGGAGCTCAAACAGTCAAATCGTTTAATTTGTCAAGCGGACGTAGTCGCGGTCGGAAAGCTAGTTTGTCTAGTGCCTATAATTAAATTGTTCTAATATAATCATAGACTTTTGCTACACTGTAATCTATACCTTTATTATACATCAAAATAAAATATGGGACGATATAAAAATACCGGTCTAAAAGCCGCATTAAATAAAAGAGAAAAAAATATTGGTTTTATTTTAATCAGGGGTATATCATTAAATGTACTTACCCCAAATTGTTATCAACTGTTGGTGACCCTATTAACTTGTTAAAAATATATTATAATTTATTGGAGCGAGGACCGGTGAGCACGGTGAGTGTCGGAGACATTCCAAACGCAACTCCTTTGATTTAGCGACTATCATCGTGCAGTATGTAACCTAGCGCCGTCCTGAAGCTGAAGCAACAATGGAGTAGAGCAATTGACAAGCCTAGGTTGTTTAACGGCTATGTTCCATCATTGTTTGCAATTGGTGACACCAGTACCTTTTTTTGAGTCCCAAATTCACTGTGTATATTTTCACACTTCATGTAAAAATAATGTGTGTCGCTAAATGGGTCAAATAAACGATTCATATTCTTATTCTTAACTTTCGCTTGAGGCAAGATTTCGATGGTTCTCCTGGGTTCAACCATTGTGACGATCGTTTCTATTATTGTACAGGATTCATTTTTAGTCACAAGTAACGATATTCAAAATCCTCTCATTATTCTGCCGGTTGAGTAATGTAATATAGTACTCGACGTCTGTTTCTTGGTGTGTTGTACGGTACCATTGACTTATATGATACCGAGTTATGAATGTTTTCATTTATTATAAGTATTTATTTACAAAAAAAATGTGTTTATGTAGTATGTCAACCATTTGGTGTCCACAACTCAAGTTGTTGTTACTGTGTAACGACAAACTCATGGTTGCTTACTGGCGCTGAGTGTATGTCTAAAGATATTTATTATTATTATATTATATTTATATGCCAATAGCTTTCCGCCCGCGGCTTCACCTGCTTGTAATAACCTTATCGCGGAAATGTGTTTATCCCGCGGGAACTACTCACTTTATCGGGATATAAATCCAAGGTGTATTCTACCTATATACCAAATTTCATTCAAATCCGTTTATCAGTTTTGCCGTGATTGAGGAACAAACAAACATCCAAACTTTCGCATTTATAATATTATTTATTTATAATATAAAATAAATATAAATAATATAAGTTAGATAAATATGGTCTCTTTCGCACAAATCTAACCGCCTCCGTGGCTCAATGTAAACAACATTGGGTTTACGATTCGGAGGTCGCGGGTTCGATCCCCAACGGGGTACATGTTTAAGTACTGGTTGGTGGTAGGGCATTTTAAATCTCCGCCTGGCTAGCTACCACCATCTTATCTAAATCTGCCGCCAAACAGCAATGTTAATAGCATTGTCGTGTTCCGGTTGTCAGAGATAAGATAGCCAGTCCCCCAAATGTGTTGGGGTTTCCGGGTCAGTACGCTTCCACCTTCGACCTCATCTTCACTTAACATCAGGTGTGATTGAGGTCAAGTACAAACCCGTCGTGCATAAAAAAAAAAAATCTTTTTCACGCTTTTCTAAGTAGATAAAACAGCTCCATCTCTTAGAATCCTCGAGAACTAATAGGACTGTTGACAATAAATGGCCAAAACCGCCTCTGTGCCCTCAACCTATAAATTGGTCAACCAACACAGCTGATTAGACATCTCCGTCATACTGCACTCGCCGGCGAGGTAATAATACAATAATAAATATTTCGTACACTTACACCAATCTAAATGATTGGTATTGGTCCCAAACTAAGCAACGCTTATACTATGGATACTAGATAACGGATAATTATACTTAAATATTTATATAAACATCAATGACTCGGGTATAAATATTCGTATTCATTACACAAACATTTACCCCTTGCGGGACTCGAACCCGCAACCTTTGGTTTCGCTGACAGGGTCACTATCCACTACACTGGATGGATGGATTGGTTGTATTCTTTTTACGTGTCGAAACCACACAAATGTCATTTCTATTTAGATAAAATCAGTCAAAGGTTGTCTGAATATACACCTTTAAAAGCAATACAATTATAATTATATTGTATTATTATAACAATACATTTTTTTTATTGAAAGAATAAATGATTAAAGTAAATGTCATAAGTTTGTCGACTATTACTCATACACTAGTTAGTATCTACCCCCTATGGCCCCATTAAAGCAGACACAATAGAATTTCTATTGTTATGTGAGACGACCCGGCCTCATGGCCGTCCAGAGAATAATTTTGCTTCCGATTTCGTTATATGCTGCTATTGTGAATGAATACAATTCAAGTTTTTTAGCGGTCCAGCTGGTGGTATCTTTAACTAATGACCAATCCTTTCGAAAAAAACAACCTGCAAATTTTTTTAAAGGCCTATTCAACGATTACTTACCGTACACAACACAATGGGTTATCAGTGGGTTATCACCACCCCCCCTTCTTAGTAGATAAAACTGCGCCATCTCTTAGAATCTGGCCAAAACCACCGCGCACATCCAACATTTTTTTAGTCGCTGTACCGGTCACATAAAAGTGCAAGAAAAAATTTCAAGATTAGAAATACGAGTTTTACGAGTAATGTATGTTATACTTAAAACATAATCGCATGTTTTTAGTTACTTTTCTGTGGTAAGTCATGCATTTTTTTAAAACATAATATCAGCATTTGATATGACAGTTTGCGAACGAAGTCTCTGTAGGACTGAGTTCCCATTGGTTCCGAACTTCCGTTTTAATCCCAATGAAGTGGTGCCATTTTGATTGTTTCAACGACCCCGTCCATATGCAGTAAATATAAGTCTATGTGCGGTACCCATTTTACAAGCTTTTTCACTTTTCCAATTTGCTTCAAGTGAATTGAACTATTTATCACTCACACCTAAGCTTGCCGCTAACTCTGACATAGTTTGCGATGGATTGCTTCCACGTTCACTTTTAATTCCTCGTTATTAACTTCGGTCTCCGGGCGTCCTCGAGGTATGTTCTATTGGTCAAAATTTCCTGAACGAAAACCTTGGAACCAAATACGTACTATGTTTTCTTTTGCAGTAGTAGTAGTAATCCTTCAAGGTGTTCCTGTAGCGCTGGTGCCACGCTCGAACTGGTTTTAGTAAATAACGCGATAAGTTTTCTATATTGTGAATTATAAATATTAGGTCTATACCTATGAAATTACCGTTTTGTATGAAAAAATTTAAACGAATTTTTTCATGTATTTTTTATTTGTATTAATCGAAGTAATCACCCATGCAATTAATGTATCTTTGCCAACGCAGTGGCAGTTTATTGATGCCCTTCTTAAAGAAATCAGCTGGACGGGAGGCAACAAATTCTTCAAAGGCATTTTGTACTGCCTCTCGGGTATTTAATTTTTTTCCTGCCAAGAAGTTATTCAAATTCTGGAAAAAGTAGTAGTCTGTAGGCGCAAGGTCTGGTGAGTAGGGCGGATGACGGAGAGCTTCCAACCCCAGTTCTTGCAAATTGGAGACCGTCTGCTGTGCAGTATGAGGTCGTGCGTTGTCGTGCAGGAGCAGCGGAGAGGAACGATTGACCAATGCTGGTTGGAGATGTGCCAGCTTCTCCATCATTGTATTCAGTTCTTCACAGTACACATCTGCAGTAATGCTCATCCCGTTTGGTAAGAAGCTGTGATGAATCACACCGGCGCTAGACCACCAAACAGTGACCATCACTTTTCAAGGGGTAAGTTTTCGTTTAGGGCATTGTTTAGGTGCTGAACCAGGATCCAACCAACTTGCTGAGTGCTTGCTGTTATCAAACAGAATTCATTTTTCATCGCAGGTAACAATGCGGTTCAAAATTCCTTCATTTGTGTGTCTGTTGAGCAGTGCAAGGCACGTCTCGACGAGTACTTCGCGCTGGCGATCATTGAGTTCGTGGGGCACCCATTTGTCAAGCTATTTTACTTTGCAAATTTGACGCAAATGGACCAATATTGTTTTGACGCTGGCGTCGAAAGCTGCTGCTAATTCAGCCGTAGATTGTGTATCACCAGCTTCCACAATCGCCTTTAATTCGTCATTGTCGACCAGTCTTCGGACGACCGCGAGGTTCATTTTTCAGATCGAAATTCCCAGAACGGAAGCGAGCAAACCAATAACAGGTGGTGCGTTGGTTTGTAGTGTAAGCTCCGTAAACGTCGTTGATGTTGCGTGCCGCTTGTGCCGCGTTGCTGCCACGACGGTACTCATATTCCATAATTACTCGAATTTTTATCGTATCCATGATGACGAAAAAGATTGAAATGCGATGAAAATGTAACACTAATCAATAAACAAATGACTACTTTTGGAAAAAGAATTCCATGTTTTTAAAATAAAATTAATTTGAAATTAGAATTCTTAGCCAAACAAAAATTATTTTGATTTGAAATGGCCGGTACTGCAGAACGGCAATTTCATAGGTAAAGACCTATTATAATAGAAATCAAATGACGCGAAATTACTTAAATAGATAAATCATTAAATTCGAAACACAAATACACGAGGTTATTGTAATAAATTTGAATTTGGAATTCCTCACCAAACGCCAACCCAAAGAGACGCCATGTGGCCAGTTCGATAAAACGTCAATTTCACAGTAAGAACCTATTATGTTAAACATGCTAGAATAAATGTTGGGTGTTTTGTTTTAAGTCTCTTCAGGGAAACATTTGATATGCCTGTTACTGTTGTTGATTTGGTGCTAAATAACTCTTATATCAATAAAAGACCTTGTCAAAAATGTTTTGACCCAGAGATCATCACACTGAGCAAACGCGTCGACCGATGTTAATTAAATTTGGCAGTTGTTGCTCTATAAAAACATATAGCGCTAGCGGTACTTTAAACTGCGTTATACTTTTCAATATGCTTATTTTGTTTTGTTATTTGTATATCGATTATTGCTTTATTAGATAAAATTATGGCAAAAGTTTGAATCACGTTAGAAATTGTCAATAGAAGTTGTGATGTAAAATTTTATTCTGATTGTAAGAAAAAAAGACTACATTTCAGTATCATTTCCTATAACTACACTACTTACAGGTTTCTCGTCATTCGGAAGTGTCCTCAAGTATTGGCTTCTAAAATGGTTGATGCTGTTATTAGTCTATAATCGTAAATTTCCGCATGACGTTCGTACGACGAGATCGAATCTCGCCCATTCAGACTCGTCTTCTCCCCCTATAACCACCCCCACGCGTGTCGTAGCCTGCTAGTGAAAGCGAATCCGTCCTTCATTATCATCATGTCCTCATGTTCGGCTTCAAGGAGTACCAGATTGCAAGCTCGTTCAGCAGAACGAAAGCAATTCGAGGCGGTAGTCTAATTTTAATTCGTAACGATATTAAATTTAAAGAGCGTCTCGATATTGTAAACCTTTCTGTTGAGCGAACTATTGAAATAGCCTGTGTAGAACTTGCTCGGCTTACTGTATTAAGCGTATACAGACCTCCTTCTTCATCGTATGAATTATTTGAAAAAATTATGGATGAAATACTTTGTAAAATTAGTAATTCGAATAAATACATTGTGGTTTGCGGAGATTTTAATATAAATATATTGGAGGATAGCAGTCAAAGTAGAAGGCTTAAGTCTTTATTCACTTGCTATAACCTTGTCAATCTTTTTTCAGTGCCGACTAGAATTACCTCTACATCAGCTACCTCCATTGATAATATTTTTTCAAATTTACAGCCCAGTGATAAATCTATTTTAAATAAATTAAGTTCAGATCACTGTGGTCAGTTAGCCATTTTTAATATAGCAGTTAAAAAGACACTGAAAAGAGATTTCACATATGTGCCTGTAACTGATGCACGGCTTGATCAATATAAGAGTAATGTGACGGCGAAACTGGATTATCTACCGTACTGTGACGATCCAAATATATTATATAAATCAGTCTTTGAAATGTTGAAAACTGAAAGTAATAATGTTTTCGTAACAAAAACAATTAAAATCAATAATTCCCTCGTTTTCAGTGATTGGGCGACGGTTGGAATCCATAAAAGTAGGAAAAAGTTATATGATCTTTATGAAGAAAGGACATATAACAAGAGCGAAAGTTTTACTGAATATGTTAGACAATATTCGAAAACATTCAAGCGGGTCTGTGCTACAGCAAAAGCAAAATTTATAAATAATAAAATAAAAAATAGTGCAGACGTAGTAAAGACTACTTGGAAAATTATAAATAGCGAAACTGGAAAAGTCAAGCCTCGCAACATCGATATTAGACTAAAAATTAATGATCAAATTTTAATAACACATTTAGAAGTTGCAGAAGCTTTTGAAAAATTCTTTACCAATATTCCAATTTCGACTACAAATTCTCTTAATTCATGTCCTACACTCGCTGAATCGCTACTTAAACAAAATGTGGAGATTTGTAATTCTCATTTTAAATTTCATCACATAAGTCCTGTAGACATTATAAAAGCATTTAGATCTCTAGACAAGAAAAATACTGTCGACCTTTACGGTTTATCAGTAAAAATTATTAGTGCCATAATTGATTGTGTGTCACCACACTTAGCTTGTATTTTTAATAAATGTATTGATGATGGCATATTTCCTGATTTGATGAAACACAGTAAAGTTATACCTTTATTTAAAGCCGGTAGTACAACAGACCCCTCTAATTTTAGACCTATATCAATACTACCGACTCTCAGTAAAATCTTTGAAAAAATTATATTAATTCAGTTATCGGCTTATTTTTATAGTAACGATTTGTTGTCACATAAACAATTCGGTTTTACTAGGGGCCGCTCGACAACCGACGCAGGTGTCGAGCTCTTACAACATATTTTTGAAGCTTGGGAAGATTCTCGGGATGCAATAGGAGTATTCTGCGACTTGTCCAAGGCATTTGATTGCGTTCATCATGACACCTTAATCAGGAAATTACGTCATTATGGTGTAACAGGCCGTGCTATTGACCTTTTGATTTCTTATATGAGTGGCAGAGTTCAGAGGGTTAATATCAGTGGCAACACATCGTCAGGGTCCACAGTCTGCATGGGCGTCCCACAGGGTTCCATACTCGGGCCATTTTTATTTTTAGTTTATATAAATGACTTGCCTAACCTTGTAAAGGATAATAAACATGAAATAGTATTGTTTGCAGATGATACCTCCGTATTATTTAAAGTAAATAGACAAAAATTAAGCTATGACGATGTGAACAATGCTATTTCTGAAGTAGTAGAATGGTTTACGGCAAATAATTTGTTACTTAATGAGAAAAAAACTAAATGTGTGAAATTTGTACTACCCAATGTCAGGGTGGTGCCCACAAATATAATGATAAAAAATGCCACTTTAGATCTCGTAGATTCTACTGTATTTTTGGGCATTACTTTAGACGCCAAAATGCAATGGGGTCCTCATATACATAAATTGGCGAAAAGGCTCAGCTCTGCAGCGTACGCAGTCAAAAAAATTCGACAAATATCAGACGTAAATACTGCTAGATTAGTATATTTTAGTTATTTCCACAGCTTGATGTCTTACGGTATCTTGCTGTGGGGAAACGCCGCGGATATAAATACAATCTTTGTTTTACAAAAACGAGCCGTTCGCGCAATTTATCAATTGAGACCTGCAGTGTCACTTAGAGATAGGTTTAAAGTGTATAACATTCTAACCTTTTCGTCACAGTACATTTTTGAAAATCTAATGTATGTCAAAAAAAATATAACATCATTTAGGAAAAATAGTGATAAACATGATGTCAATACAAGAAATAAAGATAAACTTGCAGGTCACATAAGTCGCCTCCGCAAAGTCAGTAATTCATTCAAAGGGTTATGTATACGCTTTTTCAATAAGGTTCCAGTTGATATACAAAATCTTCCTCTCAATAAATTTAAAGATACTGTAAAACAGAAACTTATTGAGAAAGCATATTATAAAATATCAGACTATTTAGATGATAATCATCCCTGGACATAATCAGATCGTTCGCATGCCAGGCTATTTCACAATTAATAATGAAATTTAAAAACCTGTTTGTAATATAAAAACCTTTATGTAAAATCAAAGCCTGATTTTAAAAGAGCAACCCTTCGAGTTTCTTGCTTGTTCTTCTCAGGGGAAAATTGCATTTTGAACAAGCAGTAGCTTAAAAAATTTAAAATTTACTATGTAAAATTGACTATTTTAAGTGTACTCTGTGTACCTACAAAATAAAGCATTTTTGACTTTGACTTTGACTTTGATTATAATATAGTAAACACACACATTATGCAAGCTTTACCTCACCAGTTCACCACATTACTAACATACTACATACACCTGTACTCGTTATGATACGAGTAGGTATATTAAATATTTATGAGTTTATATCTTTGTGTACCTACTTCAACGTTACTGCGACTGGTAGGTATGCGTATGTTTTATCTCACTTCTGTTCTTTATGGTTAGACGTTTTCGATCATGATATTATCACGCTTTAGTGTCCGGATTCAGGGCTGACCTTCGACAGGGCTAATCCCGAGTGGGCTTGCGAGTTATACAACTTTATCTTATGCGTGGGTTTTATAAGCTGTGCGTTATGCCCGGAGCTGTCACCTTTACTTTAAAAAAAGGGAAATTCTGGTGATCTCCTTTACTGATACCATATTTAAATGATAACAATTTTTAAATATTTTTGGTTTGTGACTTTCTTTAGCAACTTGTTTTAGTTTTTTCTTAAAAAAACTAATTCTTTAGCAACTTGTCTTAGTTTTTTCTTAAAAAAAATTTTTTTTAGAAATTCATGATGACTTTGAATAATTTTTATTAAATGTCCACCCACCTATATGAATAATTAAATAGTGCGGTCGGGTATATGCCTGTTGTCCAATACGCGGCAAGCTAAGCTAGATTTTTTTTGTAATATAATAGCGGAAGAGTCAAATTAAGAGATTCTAAGCACAGCATTCTATAGAAACTTTCAAGTTTAAAATAACCGAAACTAATAAATGGATTTTAATTAACTTTATACGTATAAGCAGGGTACCTAAATAAGTTTAAAATGTTAATAGTTAACATTTTGGAGAAATGGTTGATATTGAAACTAAATCAATCAATCAATCAAATAATTTATTTGTGATACACAGGTAAAATACAATAAAGTGATGTTACATAGAAAACTGACAGAGCGCTGTGATCCGCACATTGGCATACAAAACTATTTTTCTACATACTGTTATACTAATTACTTAACTACACCAAAGATGGAAAAGTTGTATTAAATCATTTAAGTCATATTAATAATGTTATCATGTCATATTATAATTAGGTAGGTATGTATATGGCAACAAAAATATAAAACCTTTATGTAGCAACGATAGTCAAATTTGAACTTAAATTTAATTAACCGTAATCTAGCCAGAAACAATTTATACGAATTTGTCATTCAAAAATTCTTTGATAGTATAATACGTTTTATCGATTAAAAATTTATATAATACGTTCTTAAATATGTTTAAATCGCCCGAATCTCTAATAGATTTAGGTATCTTGTTGTATATAATTGGAACCATCGCAAAAATGCTATTTGTAAAAAGGGCAGTTTTACAGATTACTAGACACAACTGGTCCCGTTGACGTTCACGTCTTACATGCTCGAAATGTTTAGGATTAGATCGAACAAAAATTGCAGTTTCGTAAATATAAATTGAAGGTACTGTTAGAAATTACATAAACTAAATTACAGCGAATTTAAGTTTTCTGTGAAATGTAATTATCGTTACATGGAAAGTATTTCCGGAAATGTTAAATATTAAATTCAGAATTTGGTAGAGCAAAAACAGAATGAATTATTTGGATCTTGGAATATGGAATACGTACGGCGTGAATGCTCAATAAAACCGCTTTTCCTTTGAATGGGACTAATTGTCATATATTTGACGACCGATTGGTGTAGTGGATAGTGACCCTGTCAGCGAAACCAACGGTTGCGGGTTCAAATCCCGCGAAGGGTAAATGTTTGTGTGATGAATACGGACATTTATTCCAGAGTCATGGATGTTTTTATAAATATTTATAAGTTTCTCCGTTGTCATATTCATATTACAAACTTTGCTTAGTTTGGGACTTGATTGGTGTGTCTGAAATATTTATTTATTATTTATTATTATAATCTGTTGGCTAACCTAATAAAAATAAAATAAAGTAAAAGAAAATAAATTGTTTTGTCGAGTTGCAAGTGGACTTACTTTAAAATTATAAAAGAGTCACATTATTACAAATTCACTAGAATATAAAACGAGGAGTCCAAATGAGTTTTGGCACAGTAGTCCCCTACTTATATAAAATAGTTCAGTCAGTTATTCTCTAATAATAGCAATGATATCGTTACTGCGGAACGTATATACGTAATAAGCAACGTGAAGACAATTTTTGTCTATGGTCTCTTCCTACCCCTACGGAATACAAGCGTGACTTTAAGTATGTATGTATTTTTTTTTTATGCACAACGGGTTGGTATATGACCTCAATCACATCATCTGTATGTATGTAATCGACCAAGTGCTGTCAAGATATTTTTATGCACTATTTCACTGGTTATAAAATCTCGAGGCTCACTAATAAATGGTGGATCAGTGGGTTTGTGCTACCTCCGGACATGAACAACCGTCTTTTATAAAGTGACCGAATACTTTCGAAAACTTAAACCGGAATAAAGAAATATTAAATATCGTTAATTTGAAAAATATTCGCAATAATGATACATTTTTACCCATTATCACAGGAAAGCAGTTAACGAGCCACAGTGGATCAAGTTATAATTTGTATTTTTTTGTAAAAAAGTTCATTTAAATTCCATATAAAATGAGTAATAACTATTTAAATATTTAAAAACCAAAAACCAGGCTGTATATTTTGTATTTTGTGGACGACATGTTGTATTTTTTACCATAAAATAAATCCTATGACACTCCGGGTACCAAGATGAATCTAACGATACCATGCACATGGTCAAGCCGTTTAGGCTACATGATGCGTCAAAGGAACGGACATACATACATAAATACATAAAAAAAATATTACCCTCCTTCCTAGGGCAGTAGGGTAAAAAGAAACTGCATAAATATAACTAATAATTTTATATTTAAGAGTACAATATCCTACTACGCCTATCCTACACGTTTTTTTTCACTGAAATATGCTAAAAGGGATTATACAAAAGAAAGTTTCTATGGATATGTTTCATGCAAATGCTTGTATACTTTTCAGTATCCATAGAGCTTCATTCGGTTCTTTTGTATGCAGTAGATTGTTAGGAACTACTTATTCATCCTCCCCCTTAACGTGAGAGGTTCAGACATTCAGGCTTGTTTCAACGTTCAAGCGCAAAATAAACATTTTAAGCGCGAACAGCATTGGTATGGAAATAATGTTGTTCCTGCCTGAGTCTAAGCTTTCTGCTTATGCCACAGACAGTGTTTACTGTTCTTCAAAACTGAAACACTGGCTTTTATTTTTGTGCCGCGTTCTCGGCGCTCTTTGGTAACATTTGTAGGTACCTAGCATGTGTGTTTTATTTTCTTTCCATAATTAATAAGAAAATAGCTTCTGGTGCTTAAAATTATTTCTACTGCGAATTAAATTAAATACCTCAAATTTCATATTTTTGAAAGTTATCCATTACTAAACAAATTACACATAAGATGATATTGCATTCATATTCCCACTCCATTTACCGCGTGCAGGCATTTTTTATGTCAGACAGAATATTCAAGGGAAATTACAGGCTGACGAAATCTTTCGTTTTAAACTTCATTTTGTGTTCCCAGGTTGTAAATGCGTTCCCAGGTTGAAAATCGAAGGTACACGACGGAACCTTAGGTTGACGCTCTATTCCGACAAACATTTGACTGTTTTTAGCTTGGGACGCAGAATGACGGCCTCAAATGTTTCGGCGTAGTCGCGTAGGCGTTCGTAGCAGTTTCCTCTGTTTGGCAGATACCGGCTACGACACATCTATTTATAGGTAACCCCACTTAAAATATTTTGAAGAGTTTAGGTATTTATTGCTGAACCAAACTCAGGTGTGTTTTAAGTCATGTTTTGATAACGTTGCTTTTACTGGAGATTGCAAAAATCATATTCAGCATCACAATATTATACCTAGTATTGGAACTATTTTTGAACTTTGACCGATAGATTCAAATTCAAGTTCACTAACGAATTTGTTTTCGATTAGCCATATTTTTCCATATTTCTAAATTTATGTTTAATATATTGCAAAATACGTCACAAACGCAAACAATAAAATGACAGGAACAGCAATATACTATGAAATAGTAACCAAGTTTAGGATTGTTTGAATTCGAAATGACACTCGCATGAGTTGTAAGAGTTGGCAAAATCCATGAAAGACAAATATCTTTAGGGCGGACATAATAAAAAACCTATATTTAGCTTCATGCCAAAAACTTGAATTGACATTGTCTAGAATACGAACGTTATTAATTCATAAGCCAATGAATCTAAAATCAGTCTGAGCTTAACAGTGCCTAAAAATTAATCTCTCTTCTTTCGAGTGACTTTCAAGGTAAACGTACATTATGTCTGGCCATTCCGGAGCGGATCGCAACGCAAAAATCCGCCCGAATCAGCTTCCATACGCTATATAACCCTCTACTTCGCTTCGACCGTAGTCAGGTAAAAAGAAATACCCTTGAGTTCTTTGCTCATTCCTCTCTCTGGGGAATAAGTCTTGTGGAATGTGCGGGGGGGGATTTTGAATTGTAAAACAGATGATTGGAAATACGATTATTTAAGTTTTAATTGTAGCTGCTGGGCCCGGGGTCAGATTTATAAACGAAGTTTATTTTTACACAGGCTGCTATTAATTATGTTGATTTTTTTATTGATATCACAGACGTAGTTTTAGTTTTTAGGATTGATTTAATTAAGCATTCTTGCTGACACTGGTTGTTTTTATTATTATTCTACTGTGACATTTATTTGATTTAAGTTTTAGATTATTCTCATGCATATATAAATAATCGGATAATTAATTGGGTTAAGTATATTTAGGTTCTAAGTTGACCTTTTAATTTGATTATTATTTGTAGTGCATGAATTATATTTACCATTACAATTTCTGCGCAAATACCTGACTATATTGATTGTTGGCAAAATAAGAATTTCTAATTGTCAAAAATTTAGTAACAAGATATTGTATAAATGTTTTTGAAATAATGTTGACTGCACGATTAAATAAATAGGTGATCGATTTGTCTAGTGAGTCGGGACTTTGCTTTCGAAACCAACGGTTGTAGGTTTGAATTCCGTTGGAGGTAAATATTTGTCTGATAAAAATTAACATTTATTCCAGCGTCTGGAATGTATATAATAATTTAAGTAAGTATCATCCTTATTTGCCTAGTTTGGGATTATTAAAATAAATATAAAATAATAAATTAGTATTAAATTAAATAATAATAATAAATAATAAAAAAAATATAAAATTTCACTAGGTAAATATTTAGTGTAAATTTAATTTTAATTAAATTTGAATTAATGAATGAATGAATTTTTCTTATCTGACGCGAAGCCTAACATACGTCATGAAAAGTTCTGTATTATTTATGGAGTGAGGTATTTTTACTTTGAATTGGCAGTGGATTGTGATCTTATATTTATATACGTACATAAAGTCACGGCTGCTTCCCGTAGGGATAGGCAGAGACCATAGACTTCCACTTGCTAAGATCCTGACACACTTCTTTTGCTTCATTCACTCTCATAAGGTTGTTCATACATGCTCGTCGGTTTAGGATGCTGTTGACTTGGCCTTTCTTTAACATGTCCCCTCTTTGATCATGGTACGTTAGCCGCGGTCTTCCCCTACCAACACTACCATCGTCATTCGCATCGTATATTTCTTCGGTTGATTCTTCTTTCATTCATTCTCTCCATATGTACAAACCATCTCAGCATACCCTTTGTTACTACGTCTTCTTTCATACTGCTTAACTCCCTAATTACATTTACGAGTATATTAATTACCTTATATTTATATGACTAATAATAGGTGTAGTCGTATAAATATACACAATATTTTATTACACCAAAATAGATTACAACTTAACTTACTACAAATAACTTGTCGAAGCTTTGTTGTCTGTGGTAATTAAGAACTGTGTTACAGTCAAGTATAAATGAACAGAGGGCTTAGACAAAGTCACATTGAATTAGATTTGTCTACGCTACACTCTGTCTACGCTGCCAATGTTAATAAGAACGTCTAAAAATGTATAACATTGACATAAACTAACCAAAGGTTACATGATCCAGCGACAATGAATAGAAACTTGGTAGCCTAATGGAATGGTATCGATGTCATAGAACGACGAGTCAAATGCGAAACATACAAGTGCAAATCCGTTATAGTTAAAACGCTGAAACGTTTACTTGTAAACGCTTTAGTGTACTTAATAATATTTACATAATTTCCTCTATAATTACATTTATAATAAGTCCTTACAGTTCGATAAATAAAACAATAAATAAATACCTGTATTGATGGAATAGAGATCCTTAAAGGCAAAAATATACCTTTATATGCTATAATTCCTCTATAAAAGTTCCTGAAACCGTTAGCTTATTGCCAACATTAAGACTTCTAGTGTCATAGTAATGATAACTAACATCCATATACGAGTGCTATAATGTTATACTCAATTTCCTTATGCAACTATTCGGGCTTTTAATCAGTTCCGATCCCTTCTTCTGGGCAAATTGGTCAGTAGACCAATTTACAGGCCAACAAATTAAACAGTCACATTTTCACTACTAAATTCATGGTATCTTTATGAATTTCAAAAAAGAACATCCTCATGCAAGCGCATTTCACCACCACAGCGCTGCAATTTTGAAAAAAGAGCAATAAATTATAGGTTATTCGAATTCTCGTCGTATCCCGCCACGTATTCGATATTGGTATTCCATAAACTTATTACTTTATTGTTTACAAAAATGAGTGATACAAGCTTTGATGACACACAACCAGATATTTCTAATGCAGCAAATTTGCATTAATATGTTTGTATTAGATACTCAGCAATTAAGCTTTCCATGAAAGGACTTAGTTTCAGAACCTTTTATATAGGATTTAAATCATTGGTGTAGATAAAGTCTTGTATGTAACTGTACACAATAAGGTAATAAAACATTCATATGATACTATATTATATATTCGGTTTTAATACCACTCATTATACAACAGTCAGAACTATACGTATTCTTTCATTTCGAGTGGCCGCTGTTGGCTACTGGGGTCACATCTGATGTGCAATTTCTTAAACTGAACTAAACTAATACCAGTTTAAAACTAATGCTTACCTTTCGTCGTGGAATAATAAGACGCGATAGTCTCAAAACTTGTTTAAGTAGCTGAGAGAATGTACATCAGAATCAACGCCTCTATTTATTATTCGTGTGAAAATGCGCCACGCACTCGTGCAACACAACTGTCTATTCTGTCAAAGAACATTAACGCTCTGTGCTACAACTTAGCTGTTCACTTCCGTCCGATAGATTGCTTGTTCTCGCTCTGTACTTCCGATAGGTCCCCTCTACACCTCGCCCCGTCTATGTCTGTTATTTAGATTAATTGTTATGAGTACAGTAATTTCTTAGTTTTACTGACCAGGCTGCCAAGAAGTTTTGTATGTCAGTGATCAGTTAATTTGGTACACCATACTTGAATGATCTTGAGTATTTATAAATTGTAATTGTAGGACTGGTATGTGACAGACAAAGATCCACATATTAATAATAATTTTCGTCGAAGAATGCTGTAATTTTCTCACAACTTTTCAATATGACGATCAGAAAATGGCACTTCACTGCTCTCGCGGTAAAATTGTGTAATAATCCATTTATAACCCTCGACAAAAAACGACGGGTGTTGTTGTGTTTGATGGCGCTGTAGGTGTGTATGTGTGTTCAGTCTTTGTCCGGGCTTATTTCAGTAATGCGTAGACTAATTAGTCTACAGTTTTTTTGTTAAAAACTAAACGATAAAGGTTTTTTTCGTAGCCAAGTTCGATGAAAATCGGATAAGCCGTTTCGAAGAGTTTAGCTTTTCCCATTGTAGGATGGGTCTATGTGGATGATATAATAATTTGTTTCCTCGGAGGTTTCTAAATTTTCAATTTATAGTTTTATATAATTTCAATTAGTCGACCAACAAAGCCGGTCCAAAAAGTTTGATTACATGTACGTACTCGTTACGTACATTCAAAATTCAGAACAATCATGGTTAGACGCCGTGACCGCGACAGGCTTGTTCTGAAGTTGAATTAAAAAAAAACATTGAAAAAAATATTCGCCCAAAAATGCATCACCTACCACAGAAAAGTGACCAAAAAACATGCGAGTACTTTTAAGTATAACAAATATAATGTATCACTCGTAAAACTCATATTTCTAATCAATATTGTAATTTTTTCTTGCACTTTTATGTGACCGATACCTGAGCTGAACCGCTAAAAAAGTTGAATTGTATTCATTTACAATAGCAGCATATAACGAAATCGGAAGGAAAATTATTCTCTGGACGGCCATGAGGCCGCGTCGTCTCACATAACAATAGAAATTCTATTGTGTCTGCTTTAATGGGGCCATAGGGGGTAGATACTAACTAGTGTATGAGTAATAGTCGACAAACTTATGACATTTCCTTTAATCATTTATTCTTTCAATAAAAAAAATGTATTGTTATAATAATACAATATAATTATAATTGTATTGCTTTTAAAAGTGTATATTCGTTCGGTCAACCTTTGACTGATTTTATCTAAATAAAAATTACATTTGTGTGGTTTCGGCACGTAAAAAGAATACAACCAATCCATCCATCCAGTGTAGTGGATAGGGAACCCTGTGACCGAAGCCAAAGGTTGCGGGTTCGAGTCCCGCGAGGGGTAAATGTTTATGTGATGAATACGAATATTTATTCCCTAGTCATTGATGTTTATATAAATATTAAGTATATTTATCCGTTATCTAGTATCCATAGCATAAGCGTTGCTTAGTCTGGGACTAGATGCTTGGTGTAAGTGTCTGAAATATTTATTATTGTATTATTTATTATATTTTCTCTTCCCGCGGGTGTCGTCAAAGGCTACTTTGGGAATTTGCACCAAAAAAACATCTGTAGACTTGCACGTTTTAACGACCAAGGGGTCACCCCCTGTCACGTCTGCATTTCTGTATATTTTGTAAGCTGAATCGCGCATGTTTCAAGCATTAAAATTTTAAGGTTTGGAACTCCCAAACGCTAATGTTTGGGATATCTCTGACCACCCCTTTTGGGATAAATGTTATGACATTGCGAGTATATCATCGTTTTAATGTGCTTGAGCCTTATATACTCCTTTTATAATGGAACTAATAAAAAACTAAACATGGCTAATGTATCACACACATGCGATTAAATCAGTAAAGTAAACTTTTTAAGTCTGGCCGGAATCCAGACGTCTGGCAACCCTATATACTCGTATAATAGAAGTTATTTTTTTATTCTTGCATGAATTTATTTGAATATTCATCAAAGCGCTCGATGAGATCTCTTGTACCTTCGATCCCGTCTTCACACAATGTCAGGTGTGATTGAGGTCAGCTCTGTCTCATTGTGTACCTTAAAAGGAAATGTCTTCGACTAAATAAACTTGGTCTATTTGTAATTATTTTAGATTGAAAGTACCCTTACCCATACCCTTTTCTGTAGAGCACTCTGCACAGACACGCTACAGTCTACAGTATAACACCTCGTCCACATTACGGCACATGCCGTTTTAAATGTTTTATAGCTTGTATCGGTCGGTAGGTTATGACCACTTATTTGATGTAGTAAAAGGGTGTACTAAAAGGTCACGGGTTCGAATCCCGCTTGGGGCATGTTTCTATGATGAATATACGGACAAGTGTACCCGAGTTATGGATGGTTTTCATTTATGTGTGTATTTATTTACAAAAAAATGTATCTGTGTAGTATATCAACCATCTGAAATGCATAATATTTACAAGCCTAGTTGCTTAGTGTAAAACTAGATGGCGCTGTGTGTAGGTATGTGCAAAGATAGTTATTTATTTATCTGTTTGTTGGTTTATTTATTTATTAAGTCTAGAACATTTTTAGTCATAACGATTTTCTTGTTGATGTCTTGTGACAACATGTATCGAAACAAGTTTTCAATGTTTCAACTTGTCAAGGTTTTAGTGTGGACAGGACAATAGTACAATCAGTTGCGCTCATACTGTATTAACGTTGCTGGCTTTAGGTAACGTATGTATTGGTTTATACTGTGTTAAGGGAATTCTAGGCACAATGTCAACTAACGATTTATTTACGGTTATTGCCTTGTTTATGCGTAGAGCGTTTTTAAAGTATTTTCAAATACAATTTCAAATAACAAAAATTTAAAAGTTCGAGTCTAACCGATCAGTCTAAAAATCATCAGATCTTTAAAAATTTAAACACGGAAGCATATCCTCAAATATAAAAGTTTGACTTTAAACACGAAGCTTCTGGCTATTACCATTACATAGATCCAGTTAGTACCTACTTCCTGGTCAGGGTATGAGACCTACGGTATTCAGCTCAACGTTTAGAATCCAAATTAGATGTTACAACTACCATTTTGGCTGAAAACCGTTCGAAAATTGTAAAGGAACTTGAAGATCTTTGGAAGCACAGTCAAACCAATTTTCACCAGATGTGCTTAGGCATCCCTAAAATAAAAAAAACCGCACTCAAATCGACACACACGCATTATTGAGACACATCCGGATAATTACTTGGACATGCACACACACTCACACACAACGCCGTCAAACTCATGACATCCGTTGTTTTTCATCGGGGTTAAAAATAAGACGATGATTATAACTGAAGTATTATACGTGATATTCGGACTTTCAGTATAAAATCGAGTAAAGAGGATTAACTGAGATTATGGTCAAATGTGTGTCTATACATAAAAAAGTGGGCTCCAACGTGGAGACATAACGATTAACGTATTAAAAATTAAATAAATGAAATGAATATATGTAATCAAGTTAGTATTCATAGTACACACGGTTAACACAACTTTACGCACACCAGATGACAGAGAATAATGTGATCAATCAACCGTGTGTACATATCACTAACTGTTGAAGTATCAGCCGTTGTACATATCACGTAAAGTTCGATTGCTAAATTTGTTGGTACTTGGATAAGGCGATAAACGTCTAATGGATTACCTGGAGTTACCATAATTTACTTCTAGGGCGCTATCGATATGGTACCAAATTTTGCGATCGAACGCAAGCGAGCTAAACAGCAAAATTTTAAGTGGTGCGGCTGCTGCTTTACATCGACTACGTTTGTGGTGGTCACCAGCTCATTACCGTACCCAGTACTCAGTACCGTACAAGGGAGAGATTAACGTATTAAAAATTAAATAAATGAAATGAATATATGTAATCAAGTTAGTATTCATAGTACACACGGTTAACACAACTTTACGCACACCAGATGACAGAGAATAATGTGATCAATCAACCGTGTGTACATATCACTAACTGTTGAAGTATCAGCCGTTGTACATATCACGTAAAGTTCGATTGCTAAATTTGTTGGTACTTGGATAAGGCGATAAACGTCTAATGGATTACCTGGAGTTACCATAATTTACTTCTAGGGCGCTATCGATATGGTACCAAATTTTGCGATCGAACGCAAGCGAGCTAAACAGCAAAATTTTAAGTGGTGCGGCTGCTGCTTTACATCGACTACGTTTGTGGTGGTCACCAGCTCATTACCGTACCCACATATGTATAATACAAATGGAATTTTTATCGAAGCCTATTTTCAACAGTGGACTAAAATGACTATAATGATGAGCAACTGCTTTTAAAATAAGGCATAACTTTGATATTTTGTGTCTTAAAACCACTACTTTCCGTGTTTTTTATCTAGATATTATATGAGCATCAAATTATTGTAATGAAATTAACAACTTAGGTATTCGTAATGTTTTCCTGTTATATTTTTGAGAAATTATGGAATTATTTTAATAAATTTAAGGAGTCAAAGGCTCCGTTCACAAAATAGATAACCTTTAGTTTGTCCTTTATGCCCGCCTGGCTGTCTATCTGCAAGTTACAGCAGCGTCTGAAATTTGATATACGTAGTTAAACATATTCATGTATAATTTATGAAAGAAAAGCTTTCAAAATTTTTCCGCACCCCATAGTCGTTAAATAGGCGTTATAGGGATTGCATGAATACCTTTTCGATATACGGATTTGTTTACTATGAAATAAAGTGTTACGGTTTTAAAAGGCCTAATTAAGTTTATAAATTATTATGGTCGAGCATCACGAAGAAAAAAGGTGGTTTTTCTTCTTTGTCTTCAAGGATGGTCATCATGAAAGTTAGGTAGTTATTAATTAGGTAGGTATAGCAAAATGTGAAGCATATTTCGCTGGGTAGGTATTTCATACAAGTAATTGATTTCCATTCAAACACACAGCTTTTGCATTAAAATATAGTCGCTTGTCAAAAAGTAGTCTTGATTAATTTTAAAGATTAATAATGAAAGGGCTCAGAACTTACGATAAGTGATAAGATTACAATAGTCGTATATTATAACGAAGTTAAAAGGAAAATTATCGTAGTTATAAGCTCTCACCTACTAATTAACAAGTAATAGTTGATCAAGTTGTTCGTTTGCAGAGGTGGAATACAACTACGAAGAGGATGAGAGCAGCGACGCGGACCGGGAGCTTCGCCCCGTGGTGCGCCGCACTGCAAAGCACATCGCAGCGGGTGAGGAGCGCCCCAAGATCAACTCCAGCCAGCAAACAACTCCCACCGACGGTGAGTGTCTCAAAGCTAACTTATAGCTTTATAGGAGAGGGCAATTTTCGCGTTTTTGAGCTTTTGAAATATACCCTTAACGGGATTCTAACCCGCCAACCGTTGGTTTCAAAGGTCCTGCCTTTGACTTTCACTACACACTATGTCCACCGGATTGCGACATAGTAGATCCCTCTGAACCTAACTTAACCTAACTTACCTTTTATCTCACCGTAAGGAAGACGCCAAAATGGCCGGGCCTGCAAAATTATTACATTAGGTACGAATTTCCTTTCATAAAAGAAAAATCACATCATACTTGCTAATAATCAATGGTAGTAATATAATCTATAAAATTGTGTGTTGGACGAAAAAATAATTAATTCCAGGAATATGGTTGAAAATCTGGAGATAAATTTTCCTTGACCCGTTTCTCCTAAACGATGCACTTATGTTTGAAAATGTGTTGGTAATTCGACTTCTTCACTTCGGGAATCATGAAAACCTATAGAAAACAAGATAGATATTGGTTATGTATTTTTTTTATAAAGCAGGGAGGAAAGGGCAATTTGGGCCGAGTTACCGCTAGGTATTGGGTCCATTCGCATAAAAAGGAAACGATAGATAGGTATCTACCTCTTTTTTGTTTGGCGGCTTGATTACGCTCGGTTCGTCGTCGATGTCTTAGGTCTATTAATAAATTTGATGCTTATTAATTGATTTGAGATTCGTGTCGTGGGTGGAAGTGTAAGTTCTTAGTTGCTAATAGAATTAAGCTGTAGTGTACAACATCAGGGGCATATCGGTTAGTTGTGGTCGTTAATTTGGTTGCTCAATGAAGGGTATGATAAGAAATCAATGGAATGTTGAGCAACATATGATTCTCAAATAAATGTCGAGAAAACAAATTAATGTCAAGAAATTAAATGTATGTCGCGAATAGAAAAGACCGTTGGAAAATTAAATTTTATTTCAGAAAAGAAATGAATAATGAATAATCATTCGAATGTCGAAAAAAAAAGAAATGTTGGAAAAATAAATGATCGTATATCGCATAAGTATTTTTAGCAATTGCTATGCGGCAGCAAGTCGAAAGAACTGCTTGAAGTAATTTTCCACTTTATTGTAATTTTCAGCAAAAAATTATTATTCTTATGTTTAAGTATAGAATATCATATAACAAGCTTAATTTGAAATGACAATAGAAAAATAGCTTGAACTATGTCTTTTCAGGGAAACCTTATAGTTTCGCCATATCCGTCTGCCTGTCATTTGGCATGGGTATACATTTAATCATGCCGACAAAGCGGTAAAATAAAATTTTGAAAAAATTGCGTAATATTTACGAAAAAAAATAAAATACACGTACTTAAAGCGGGGATAAATTTTGTTACATTTTTGTTCCCATCGTGTCTGATGTCGATGGATAAGTCGTTCAAACATAATTATTATAGGTTATTTTTTTAAATTTATTTTATGCACAACGGGTTGATACTTAACCTCAAGCACACCTGATGTTAAGCGAAGATGAGGTCGAAGGTGGAAGCGTACTGTACTTATTACTGTACCCCGCTGGGGTTATCTTGAACAGTTATTCGATTCAAGAAATATTAAGCTTTAAATTGGTTAAAAAAATTGTGGCGAGAGGCAAGCATCCCTCCCTCCCCTGCTAGCTAAACGCTTGGTTATGAATACGTGAAAAAATTCCTGTAGTATCTAGTAGTACCTATATATCGGATGAGTTTTTTTTTACCGTAAGCAAAAAAATAGTAAGTGAAATAGAAGGTATTGGCATAGGTAGTTTAATTATTTTTTTCAAAAACGCCCGCAGCGGCCGGAATGATTTGTAGGGTTTTTATCATTCCAAATGTATTTGGAACTCATATGTTCTCCAAGTTTTCTTTATTTATTTAATTTAATGATGTAATTATTTGGAATAGGCTACAAACGTGACCGTTAAATGATCAAATTTTACTCTTTATTCCACGATTGTTTTGAAAAAAAATAATTAAACTATTTCTGCCAATACCCTCTATTTAATATGCTCTATTTTTTTCCTTACGCTAAAAAATCCATCCAGTATGATACAATTGAAAGGAAGACTATCACAGATAAGCAGTCTTTACAAGTTAATGAGTAATAGTCGAAAAACTGTATGTACTTTCAGTTGAAAAATACGACATCCCGTTCTTCTAACATCATTTATTTATTTTTCTGACCTTACATGTTATTATTTTTAAATTTTTCGTGTCTGGTAATTTTCGAAATAAAATTCGGGCATGCCAATGCCAGTCTGCTATTATGCGTCGAAAGGCTGTTTTCATCTATTGAGATAAAAAGCGGAATTACAAATATATCTGTTTGAGTTGAGTAGTATTCACACCTATAGCTGCCCGCTGCAACTGAATAGAAAACGCCGGCGCGCACCGTGTTGATAACGGCATGATCCATGGTGGAACCGCAGAGGAAGCGCTGGAATCGCCTCTCGAGATTTTCCACCTCGACAGTCGTGAAAGGTTTTGAATAGTTTCTTAATTCCATTCACTGTCGAGCACCCCGCCGCGCTTCAACCGCAGGTGTTGAAAGCGTCCTATTAAGACCTTTCTATTCTGAAATGAGAACTGGACGACAAAAGGTCAAATAATGAATGCGTCCAACTCTTAAAATTTTTAAGAAACCAAACTTTATAGTTTCTATAAACTTTCGAAATTATTCCTCTATATAACTCTTGTTATACATACATAAAGAAGAATCGGAGAAAATATAATGATAAAATTTAATGTTTCTAACTGATGGCACCGATTTAGACATTGTACCTTTTTGTACCTTTTGTAGCTTTTGGACCTTTTTGTAGCTTTTTGTTCATTAACGAGAATTTTCGTTGGTAAACACTTCTAAAACAGTTCGAATCCAGCTTAAAAATAAATTTATTAGGTAGATAAGTATCTATTTATTTTCAACTGCCCTAAATCTTTTAAATTAAATCCGTTCCACATAGGTTTCATACATGTAGAACTTACTTCATATGATGTGCGACAATATATAATATTTATAAATTTTTGTCTGCGCTTTTCTATGGGACTATAGGGGTGTGATCTTTTGTCCGAACTTTTAATTTAGCAAACCTTCGACACCATTCCTCTAGATTACTAACTCAACTGTTTTAATCTAAACATCTGTGAAATATGACTAACAACCGTCTCGTAAAAACCAGCTTTTGAAAAAAATTGTTTTGTAAAGCTGCCAAACAGTCGCTTATTGCGGTATATCTACCTATATATTAGGTTCCTATGTATTGCTTTGTGGCTGGTTTACCTTTAATACCTTGGCTGGTCGAACATTCAATTTAAATTCAATTTCATAGGAGCCAGCCGCGAGTGATACGCCAATCACCGCCTTCGTGTGTTGGGTCACCGACTAACTATTAACTAACCCGTATAGACTGGTAAACTAAGCCGGCGGTGGCGTCGTAACACACTTACTATTTAGGGTTACCATAATATGTGAAACTGAAATTTCTAAGAATAAACCAGATTTTAATGTTTATAATAAATAATAAATCATTTATTTTTCCAGACAATAAGGTCCATCTTTGTGAAAATGAAAATGTTCTTACATTTCTGTTGTAAGCCAATATAACATCACTTAACGAGACTGAGTTGTTTCAATATTTATACATTATTTGGTACATGCCAAAGAAAGTTAGAGGTCTATAAGAAATTGTTTACAAATGAAAAGGTGCGCCTAACACAGTTCGAGGCATTCTCTTCAATGTTTTAAAGTCTGTCCGGAATCATTACAGGACACTGAAAAGTCAGATATATAGGACAATAAGGTCTTTAATGTAAGCCGGATTATTCGTCTAAAAGGTATCGGAAATTTTTGTCTTCTACGCTACAGTTTAAGTTGTATTTAAAAATAAACAGTATGCAATGAACACATTTCCCAGAAACTTCCTTGGAAAGGTAAACCAAAAACATATTTAGTACTTGGTTTGGTTTGTGGAAGGGAATTTGTAATGTCCACTTGCCCAACTTCTACCTACTTAACTAAGGCCCGTATTAATAAACCGTTCTCAAGATTGAGAAAACTCTTATGACCGGCTCAAGTAAACGTGTTGATTAATAAACCTTACTTGAGACCTGAAACGCACATGCATACTCAAGCAGTCCTCACATGTGAGGTGCGCCGAGTTTCACATATTAATAAACCATACTCAAGTCTCAAGATCTTTCTTGATAAGTTCTCAAGTATTTGAGAATCCGTTGGAAAATAGATTTTGGTGAAATATTACGAGGGTTAAATAATTACGATTATATTATTATGATATTTTATAGACAAGACAATATTGTTTACCCAAAAGAAGTAATTTCGAAAAATCTATAATAAAATTAAAATAAGGGTTTCGGTTTAATTAAAATTCGGTGTTGCCATACATCTTGGTATGGGTTAACACACACTAATAACCATTAAACAAAATACAAAACAACCGACTTCCTATCTATGTAGCGCATCATCAGATCTTCACAGAATTTATATTATTATATATTATATTTATATTATATATAGATTAACCCTGGTGGTTTACCCTTATAAAAAAAGAATCAGTTATCAAGTGATGAAAATATCGCGGACCATACCTACATAAAAAAACACGCCGAATTGATAACCTCTTCCTTTTCCAAAGTCAAAGAGGTAAGCACGATCTACCCCAAATAGGATTGGTCTAGGTAACACTTTTTACCTATAAAGGCAAAGGACGCCTTTATCTATAAAATGGTTGTTATTTAGTTACGTTAATAAAAATTTAAGAAATATGGGAAAATAATGGTCTATTTGTATATTCTGTAGTATACGCATTTACAGCGTAAATTTAATAAATTTTAATTGTTTAAATCGATAGTTGACATAACGAAGTTACCCATTCGTTCCATCATTCATTCGCCGCTGAGGCGAGTACTTGAGAAGGGATCTCAAGATTGATGAGTAGACCTCAATATTGGTTACTATAAGATAAAATAGCACGGAGCTTGAGATAGAGTCAACTTCTTAAGACGCGCATGATATACAGCCTCAAGTCTTGTATTGAGATTGGTTTATTAATACGGGCCTATAATTGACGTCAAGGAGCAATTATGATATTATCCGGCTGTTTGGGATAAGATAGCTAGTCCCCCAAATCGGTTGGGTGTTCGGTTCGACCTCATATTCACTTAACTGTTTTGACATCTAGCGCTCAACTTTTGTACAAAAAATCCAGCAACAATTGTTATTAGTGCGCGCGTTTCACGTTTTTCATGGTTAGCAATTTCGTCACGTTTTTAATAGTTTACTAGTAGCATTGGGAAAGACTCATTTCAAAATGTATTTTATTGTCTAAATAGAAACAAAAATTATTTCCAGAAGGAACATGTTATTACTCCATCTTTAGTTACGAATACAAAAGTTATGTACGCAAATAGAAAAGAAAAGATTTCTGTGGTTATGTACTGCTATATTTATTTATCTATTGGATATACCACATATATAGTATGATTACGAGGATATTTACTGCATTGGGTGGATGGAACATAATTAGGTTTTGACCAGTTACTAAAAGCGTTTTACCCAACAGGCACTTAACTGATAATGTTTTAAAATCATTGCCATTTTATAAAAGTGGTAGTAGTATTTTCCGCTGTAAATTTTATAGCATGGAGTTGCGCCTTGCTCGACTTCGTTCAGCCAAGATTAAATCAAATCAATTTATTTCAAGGAAACAAAATATTAGAAAAATAAATCTTTTATAAAACTTGTGTGGTTTCGGCAAGTAAAAAGAATAAAACCAACCCGTCTCTTCCCGTGGGTCACGTTAAAGGCGACTAAGAGACTTTCCACCGAGAAACATGTATAGATTTGCACGTTATAACGGCGATGCTAGAGTTCATCCCCTGTCACGTGTACATTTCTGTATATATCGTAAGGTGAATCCGGTTTTCACTTGACCTCCATCACACCTGATGTTAAAGGAAGATAAGGCCGAAGGTGGATATTGTTATTTATCACCTTTGAAGCAAAGCTCAGCTCAGGCCCACAAATGATATCCAAAAATGTTTAACAGTGATTTTAACGAAAATTCTTTAGTTAGTACCTATCCAACAAAACCCAACTAACTCATCTAAAAACTATTGGTTAATTACGGTTATTTCAAGAAATTATTTCGTTGTAGGTACCTAAGTTGTTAATTTGATTTAGCTACCGCTATCTAAATCCCTATAACTGCCATATTTTGTGTGATAACAAGTTTTTTACGAAATGAAGAGAACTGTAATGTACTAAGGGCCAAAATCATAGGATTTTCAGCTACAATGGCCGTGAATAGTCACGGCCACTGTAGCTGAATTTTTGATCGTACATACAGCCTAACGTGACATTGTACTCCAAACAATATTAGAAATGTGGACAAATAGTCCAGTAAAATACGTAATTTTTGTGGTGTGACTTCCTATAATCTTAAAGTTCCTGATTTTTGTCGAAGGATAGAGTGAGTACGCATCAGTAATAAAATAAACATGTTTTCTAACAATTCTGTAGCTTGCTTTAGGTATAGTATAGGTATTTAGTTATAATGCCTACATTATTAAATTAAAGTTACCACTGTGAACTTCATTGCGTTGCAGAAGATGCTAAGATCTCCTAAAACAATTTTCTAAAATATAATCAAAGGCTACTTTAAATTTTCTAAAAATAGTTTATTGAGTCGTGAAATTTGCTATCGGTGAAATTTCTGATAAATATAGACAAGTTATTGATCGACTTTTTCGAAAATATTTATAGAAGTTCTAAGTATATTCTCCGACGCAATGAAATTCACGGTGGTAATTCTAATCTTATAGTCTTTTTGGCTAAATACCTATACATCTACGACAAGCTACCGATTTGTTAGAAAACATTTTTATTCTATCACTGACAGGTACTCTAACCATGGGCAAAAAATTACGGCCTTTAAAATTATAGGAAGTTAAAAGCGTATCCTTACAGAACTAAAAAGAAAAATAATCAAATTTAACCTGTAAGATTTGTTTATAGATACCCTGTCCGGCGATGGTAAATAAAGTCTTATAATTGGCTATATTAGCCAAACATCGCAACCTCGATAAAAGGGAGGAGGAAGTAAAATATGATCCTTACCAATAATAAATAAACAAACAGAAAAAGCCTGAAATCGCTGTTCTATAAAGCATCTAATATTTCGTTTGCTCAGTTCCCAATTGCGTCGCCCGTCCCGGCAGTTTCATTTTAGGGTTTCTTACTTCGAAAGTATCGTCCCTCTGCTCCTCCAGACTATTAATATCAAATGATAAGGTGTGCTTTATAATCCTTTAAAAAATGCAAATTTCTAACTCAATGCACGAAAAATATATAGGCTTCCATATCTATATTTATATACCAAATGGTACACTGACTGATCAATAATGAGGTTAGATTCGGAACTCTCAAGGGCATAGTCCTGAGGGTAGAGCTCGCACTTGACTGTGTATTTAACTCTATTTCCTCTCCTCGCTTCCGGTCACTTACAGATCTGATGCCCGTTGCACGAACTTGTGAGTGGATGACGTAAAGAGACATAATACTGTATTTATATTTCAAGGAAGCTGATTCACCCAAACTTAGATGAGCTTCTTAATCAAAACCATCATATTGAATATAAATTAAAATGAATAATTTTTTATTCACTTACCTATTTTTATTTATTTTGTTCATTTATAATATTTATTTGTACTTATAGATACAGGATGTATATTTAATCATATTCAAAATTTTGTATGGCTGTTCAAACCATCGCACTGAACAACTTTCACTATGGGACTAACTCTGAAATCGGGGAAAATTGTGTAGTGATCACACTGAACATCTTTTACAATGGGACCAACTCTGAATAGCCATACAAAATTTTCATAAGTACAATAACTTTATTTGCAATCCATCATAATTTGCTTGCTCTAAACATATTAGATTTTAATTGGGTATAACTGTTATTGGCCTTTATTATATCTAGATCATTAAGGCTGGTAGTATTGCTATTAAAACTTAAATAATATGTAGAAAAGCGACAATTGTATGGCGACTGGAATTAGGCGTATGGGTATCTGAACTATATCTGAAATACAGAATTTCCTGTCGTAACCTCAGGATACAATCATCTCTGTGTACTAAGTTAATAATTGCCTATCGCTGCTGGAGGGTACCTGTGCTACGTAGAATTAGAGATTGGCCGGGGACGGGCGGCGGCGGCGCTCGGTCGGGCTCGACGGCGCCGGCGGCGGTGGTGGTGGGGCGGGGGACGCACAAATGCAATTACGACTGCGTATAAAGCTTCATATTTGACTGGTGCTATTTAACACACCATTTGTCTGATAACATGTACATAAATATGATAATAGGAGCAGACGCAGACTCATATTTTTAATTTATTATAAATCCAGAAGGATCAATTCCTGCCAATTTGATCCGGCCTCCAGGAATGGGGACCATAACAAAATAAATGTTACGTGAGCCAATAACTGTCGTTCAAAATGTCAACTTTCCAGTTTTTCCAATAAATGAGATTGAGGTTAAGTACGCGAACTTAGACGTACATTAAAAATAATCACCGGTAGGTACGTGGCCTTGGCGCATTGTTGACTGTGACGGAGAAGTTTAAGCGAGCCTGAAGTAAAAAGAAAAATAACTTCTGTAGACGATGTCATACCTGTTTTCTTCTATATATCTTGTAATACATATTTTCTTTTTTAAAGTAGATTATCGATATGGTACGTCTGGTGATTGTAATATACGTATAGTCTGAACATGATTACTAAATAACTTCACATACGGCAAAATTCGGAATCCTTTCTAGTGACAATTTTTAGTATTAATCATCCGACAAAGGGGTAAAATAATATCTTGGAAAAAATTTATAGTGTATAGTGGGGATGAATTTACTTTTACTTTTGTACCCATCGTGTGGGGTGTCGTTGGATAGGTTGTTCAAGAATATTTCAAGTTATTTTAAGCAGTTTTCCGTTGGACTAATACTTAAAGGTGGTTTTAGAGTGGTTTACTTTTGTATGGGCTATCGAAAATTTTTGATCGAATTCCATTAGGGTTCCTTGGGGAAAGTTATTCGTGATCGAGAGTAGCGTCACCAGTTAATGGGAATTACTCGAATCAAATTCACCCGATATATGTAAAATGAAGAACTATTACAGGTAAGCAGGTTTTACAAGTGAATGAGTAATAGTTGAAAAACTTAAAAAAAATACTTTCCGTTGAATTTTTTTTATCCACACAACAAAAAAACCCCTTCTGAGTCCGCATATTGTGAGGGCTGTACAGAACCCTACAATGCGTGTGGCCCGACACGACCTTGGCCGGTTAAAAAAAATGAATATAATATCTTGTGTAGGTAATTCTTCAATTCTTCTCCAAATTTGGCTACTTCGTTATATTTATTAGTATTACTTATGCCTTTACCGTACTCACTACCCACTTAGTCATGTTACTCGTACCTTTGTATAAATAATAAATAAATATCTTTGCACATACACACAGCGCCATCTAGTTCCACACTAAGCACTTAGCCTTGTATTATAGATACCAGATGGTTGATAAACTATACAAATACATTTATTTTGTAAATAAATACATATATAAATGAAAAACATCCATAACTCGGGAACACATGTCTGTATTCATCATACAAACATATGCCCCTAGCGGGATTCGAACCTGCGACCTTTTGGTATACACTACACCAAACAGGTCGTCAAATCGTATGTTTTGAATATGGACTAAAAAATCTATAAATATTGTTCATATGCCGGTACTTAGGCAAATAAAATTGAAAGAAGCTTGGAAGAAGGCTTCAGGCTTCAGGCTCGGGCTCGGGACACTCGAACTCTTGCTTCGCATTCGCATTGAAGTACCTTTTGTGCCAGTGCACGTTTCGCTGGTTTTTATTATATTTTCTATTTATGATCTACAACGTTATAAAATGAGATATTTTTTTTAGCTCCAATCCCATTAATGCAGTACTTATTTCAAGTGAACTCGTCGAGATTTTCATAATGTGCACTCGATCGGAACCATAGAACGACTGAGGCGGAAATTATTTAAGTCATATCTGTCAAATATGCACTCGATTCAAAATGAGGATGTCAGTTCTCTGCCGTGCCGCTACTGACAGTCTCGCCTACTGTCTGCATCACTGAAAATTAAACAACACTTATGCTCTATCTGTTTTAGCTTTTCAATATCTTCTTCTTCAATTTAAGAGCTATGCTCTTGTCGGTGGAGTAACGACCATGTCTCTCTACTTTCCGCCCTCGTTTTAACCTCTTGGTACGACACGACATTCACCTTCTCTTTCACTTGGTCAAAGTAATTACGCCTAGGTCTTCCCCTTCCTCTCTTTCCTTCAATCTTTCCCTCAATTATGTTCTTCAAAAAAATATCGTGTCGTAAGAAGTGACCTATCATCTTTCCTCTTCGGTTCTCAACTGTGGCTAACAGGCATCTTTTCTCCTTTACCATCACTAACACCTCTTCATTTGTTCTCTTCTCGGTCCAGCTTATTCCCTCCATTCGTCTCCAGCACCACATCTCGAATGCCTCTAACCTTTCTCTATCCCTTTGTGTTAAAGTCCATGTCTCACAGCCGTATAAAGCTATACTCCATACATAGCATTTTATCAGCCGCTTTCTAGCTTTTTTGCTTATTTTAAAACTTTAAATAAAGATATAGTTTGAAAAAATATTTGATTTCCAAATTACTCTTTTACGTTACACTCATATTCTGACCTGGTTTACATTGCTTGTTTATTAACTAACACTTTATTGCACAAAAGGAAATACATGAGTTGAGCTTCGTGATTTAATTAGATTCTGAGTTATATAATGTATATGACGGCGTTTAGGTCAAATACAGAATTGATTTAGTTATGCAATCATTAAAATGTTGTGATTGAAACGAAGAAATATTTTTTGCGACCTATAAAATGTAATTTCAGAATAATTTCAATCAAGATGAGTGGTGAAGCATTTGATTCAATAGATAAACTTTTAAGTTATTTAGTATAAATTCTTAATTTGTTATTTATTTTATTATTGTTAGTATTTTTAAATACTCCACCGACAAGAGCACAGCTCTTAAATATAAGAGAGAGAGAGAGTATAAATTGCTGTGTGAGCTATGGAACCCTGCGCATGCGTATTCAGCTCGCACTTGACAGGTTGTTTTTGTTATTCTCTTTTTCGTTTATTTCATCAGCTAATTCTCTCTACTACCTACTGGATTAGATCTATATTAGACGGCGCAGCCAGTAAACTTTAGTCTTCGATTTTCCGCATCCAGTCAGCAGCTGTGGACAGATCGTCGAACAGTCTAGCAATTACCTAATGTAGACAGCTCGTACTGCGATTGCCGAAATGTGGTCATTGGTTCTGTGATGGATATATAGAAATCTTTATTTAATTCACCCCGTGACATAAACAATCAGTATATACATGCAGAGAAACAATGCATAATTAACTACCTACTAAAAGAAAGGAGCGTGGTGTAATACCATATCTATTTGTCGGTATAGCAAAGTGGTGCTAAATCTTGGGGTGTAGCTGCTGCGCTACAACGCTGGTTATTAGTGAAGCCTCAAAATAACGTTAGATGTGGTCAGCTAAGGGTACATCAGTTTGCCAATCCTCTGAGCTATGTCAGTGACCTCGTTCGTATTTTTATTTACATCCCGTATACCGAATAGACACCCTAATTGAAGACTTTCGTGTTTAGGCTTCAGACGATGAGAAGATAATATGACGTATCTTTCCAGATGCTACCCAGCCCGGCTGAATTCTCCTATCGGTCCTCTTGAAGTTGTTTCTACCTAACTGCAAGGTTTGCCCGAAATTTAGGTGAGGAACCTAACTCTGATCACCTTTGGGGTCGTACTATGGAGTATAGCTGGTTCTGTGTATAATGGCTTGTTTATGTAATGGTATCGCTATTATTTCAATTTTGAAAAAATATGTACCTATACTAAAACAATCGCTTCTGTTTCTAGAACTAAAACAATCTTTGCTCGTCGTCAATAGAAAAGTTAATCCATCTCGTTTGTACAACAAAATAAATAAAAGATAGATTATATATACTCTAAAAAACACTATTAATGTAAAAATATATTACTAGTGGACTCTACTTCTTAGCTACGAGAAGACACGGAAATTACTACTTCTCAATAAACAGACCACCTACACCGATACACGTGTATTGCGATCGCCGTTTTCTTTGAAAGAAATTATATCAAATTAGTAAGGTCGTGCCGTCCCGAGGGAGGCTTTATCATTAATGAGATGAATATACGATGAATGTCCTTGATGTTTTATCGATAAGCTTTTGCTACAAGCGACCAATCATCAAGCACACGCAGCGATAATAATATATGGCGACCTTCAAATAGGTTCGCTGTAAGTAAAGAGGTTTAATGAATATTATATTGAATGTCTTTGGATATAGCGATGTATGTAAACAACTTTTGAAATTGAACTTTGTGAGTTTATTACACTCTAATCACACCACGAGATCAAGGAAATGTGAAGTAAAATGAGCAATATTTCGTTTTTTTTTAGCGAAAGGTCTGAGGTGGCGTAGGTGGTCTGTCTCTACACTTAGCCTGCCCATGAAAATACTGTTACAATAGAAAAAAATAACAATAATTTGCATTTGAATTTGAAACCAGTCATTCTTATTAATATTCATTGTATATTCGGATTTTGGCGCCAATCGTAGCCAATTCTAGTGATAATTACAATGGAGTGGGGTTGATAACGAGAACCGTATTGCTGTAGTACCGTTACACAAAGCATGTATGCAGCTAAGTGCAATTTTTAAAACCATGTACAAAAACAAAATTGTATTGTAAATACATTGTATATGCTTTGAAAATTTGACTACTTTTTTGTATCAGGCTATTGATATATGTCTTCCGTTTGTGACAGAAAAAGACAGTTTGTCTGGCCATCCATATAGCGAATAGGTACTATAAAATGGCGATTAAAGAAGTGAAGGAGAAAATCCGGAGAAATCCCGACTGGAAGTCAAAGATTTTAACTAGAGAAATGAATGTAGCACCCAGAACTGCGTGGCGGTTATTAAAAGATTAGGACTTTCAGCTTATAACAGACGTACTAGTCATTTCTTAACAGGTAAAAAAGATTATTACAACATTAGTGACCACCTGAATGACAAAAACGCTTGGTGTACTTCGACCAGCTCCCAAAAATTATAGCATTGTATTAGTTACTCACAGTGAGAGGAAGCTGTGCCTCAACTGTATAGTGGGGACGTATAAGGCTGTGGTTGATGAAAATAATTACTTACATAAATTGTATTTAAAAAAAACCTGATTCTGTTGCCCTAGCGCCGCTTCTTTTCTCACAGATGATTTCCCTTACCAAAGCTGTATTAGCTTGGACATGCTGACTGACAGAGAAATATTTTATTAATAATATTTCCAATAGATTTAAATTGACATTCAATAAAATAATGTCAGGTTGTCATTGTAACGAGGTGTACAACTAGAGGTATGAGTATTCTGTGTGTACAACCTCTTCTAAATTCTGTCTTCTTTTCGGTAATCTCTTTGGCGTTTTCTTTTTTTGGAAAATTATTCAAAATTCTGAATTCTAAATTATTTTCAAAAACTAGTGAGACTTGACGCAGCTTGCGAACTAAACTATGCTTTTCTTTTTCCTTTCATTTCTGTCTTTAAATTATTATATCATTATTAAGTTTTACAAGTGTCTATACCTTCTTCCTGTCCTTCACCTTCTTCACCGTTCATCAGTGGCTGCAGTCCTGGTAGGGGTCTGAAACCTACGACCCTAAACCACATCCTCTCTCTACGGCGCCCAATACCTACATCTTCCTACAGCAGCTGAGCGCTCGCAGTACCGCGACATCATAAATGCTTGAAGTTGGAAGAAGTACCCACGCTAACTAATATTAGACACTACATTAACTAATATTATAAATGCGAAAGTTTAGATGTTTATTTGTTTGTTGATCATGGCGAAACGGATAAATGGATTTGTATGAATTTTGGTACATATACCTAGAAATAAAACATAGGATACTTTTAATCCCGATAAAGTGAGTAGTTCCCGCGGCATAAACAAATGAAACATATTTGTTTGTTGTTCAGTCACAGCGAAACATATGAATGTAGTATATATATATATATATATATAGGTATATATGATGTTGCACACTAACCTGTGGAGTTCCTACATACATTTAACCCACTTGCTCTACCGCCTCACACATTTATCCTCAAAGTGGGAGCTCCAGTAATGCTACTGACAAATCTAAATCCGCCCAAATTGTGCAATGGTATATACTAGATTGCGTGTGACGGCCTGTAAAAACGTTGTAGGGACTATTGTATTTACTGGCTGCGTTAGATGTGAATCGGTGTGTATACCCCTAATATCATCGGAGTACCCATTAGGGTTTAAAAAGCTGCAATTCACTCTTAAGCTCAGTATTACAATGATGATTTATAAGTCCCAGCGTCAGTCATTGAAAATAGCAGGAATTGAAGTTTTACGTGGCCTGCTCGAAACTTAGCTCACCTAGAACCCTGTTAGCATCTTGAACCCAGTACCTCTAATGTAGTGAATAAAGATGTGCCTACTTTAAGTCTAAACAGAATAAATAATAGATACTTTCGTATGTAGGTTTATACATAGAAGAAAAAAATTAACTGACTGTGTGCGAATCTTCGAATACCAAATATTGATGTATACGCGAGCGAAGTAGCGGGCAAAAGCTAGTTGTTAGAATAAAAAGGTAATAAAAGTCAGGTGTGCGGGGTCTACCGTTTTTTGTCTACTCCTTAATAATCTAGCTGTATAATTTCAGACGACATCATGCTACATGTATGATTTATACACCTCATATATATTATTATACACTTCGATACGCCAATCACTAAGTGCATACATTGTGGATTAGCTACCCCTAATCCTATTAACAGCTCGACATAGTAGAGCGATAGCATCAGTCATCACCTGAGTGGGATCTAGCTACCTACTCATACTAACTAAATATTGAATTGTACCTACCATTACGTACCATTATTCTTACCCAAATGATTTGACATCAGATCAGTGACATTCTAATTCGATATCGAATGTCATCTCAGTCGATTTCATTATCTATCATAATCCCGAGCGACACCAAATTGTGATAATCCTGCATTCGTGTTTTGTTTTATTTTGTATACACTGTCTCCCTTTCACCAATTTCTGTTATTTTGTTTTTGGATGTTTAAATTTTCGCTTGGTAATTTATTTCGTTGTAATAAAGTCTTTTTAAATAAATTAGTATCAAAGTTAATTATTTACCCTGCAATGATTTTACTTTAAATTGATAACGAATTCCAAACGGTACTATATCATCACATTGTGATGAAATATTTATATTGTTCATCGGTGATGAAATTAATGGAATCACCTCAAGAGAATCTGGGGAACAAATTGGTATTCACAGATTGCAAAAATATCATTAGTAGAACCATACGCGATGAATGAATAACTAACTCCTTTTAATAAGTTCGACTATTACTTAGCAAAATTATCAACATTAACGACTACATCCGCGTAATTTTTTACCTATGACTTTCTATTCGGATTCACCGTTACAAAATTACCATATAATATAAAGTTAGATTTTACATATAACTGTTCACTGGTTTAGTATTCAAGATAAGGCAAACAAGCAGACAGACAAACGCGTATATTATATTAGAACTAGTAAATAATTGTTGTCACTTTAACGGAGATTATAGATGGGTTTCAGTAAAATATTCGTACGATTTTTCACTTTCATTTAGACTTACCCACAGAAAAATAACCTGAATACCTGTAACTGAAGCTACGCCCAAACATAACGCACCGTTTACTCTTTCCTGTGAACATAGCTTGACCGAACGGCGAGCGTTTCTAACTCAATTACTCGTTGACGGTTCACTGAAAGCGTATGAAAATCAACTCATGCAGTCACTACGTATATGTACATAAGGTTATACGATAAGGCATAATACTGAAGTTCCATTGTCTGTTCTAGATCACTGAATTGAAAGGCACGTTCGAATATCCGTACGCTCGAACGTTTGATTAACACTCATCTGTCTCTGAAGATTGCTTCAATATACGATCGTTTAATACTTATTAACTTTAAGCGAATGTAGTACGCGGTAGTTATGAATTCTTGAACATTAATTGAATATAAAAAATACTAGGCCAAAGTGGACGCCGTATGCCAAGTTATATTTTGTATAAAATTGTTGTGTTGTAAAAGCGTCGACGGCTCAGCGGTTAAGACGCGGTATCCCAATTTCAATTTTACCACGTGGCCAGCGTTGTGGGCATAGCCATAGGCCATAGCCTATACGAGGGAAGGCGCTACATCCCTGTAGTGGGATGTTTACGGGCTGATGATGATGAAATTTTGTATACCAAAAAGCCGATACACCCAAATTAGATCACATTTGTTTGGTTGTTTGTAGACGCTTTATTGTGCAATAAAGCAATTCATTAATTTTACATAGATACAGAGTTTGTTGAGTTTTGTAATCAATATGGCTAGAAAAAATATAATAAAAATAGAAGACTGTTGCAAATTCAGTTCCTGTTATGTTACCCTTGTAGGGTGTTTTTCATTCCTTAATTAAATAAATAATTAACAAAAAAAAAATAACCCCATATTTTATAGCCGGATTTCATTCTATACGTGCTTCTGACCAAACTAATTTCATGTTTCAAGTATACAATAAATAACCTTGCATGTACTATCTACATCATCCGTCTGTATTTTTGTGTAAATGTTGTAAACATTTCTGTGTCCTCTTACGTTCCATCCTCCCAACACGCACGAGAATGTATTCTTGACGTTTAAAAAGTTGGATTTCGATTTAATAATAAATATTTTGGATAGTCATACCAATTATCTAGACCTAAACTGGGTACATAAAACCTAAAAATACTAAGTACATAACAGATAAAAATACATAAATATTTACATAAATTTCAAGAACTCGGGAATAAATGGACCTAAATACACAATCAGGTGTCAACCTTCTCGGCAACCATTTTGAGAAAATCTTGTTTATAAGTATAGTATCGTCTTAAAAAAAGGAAAAGGGATTTATTCTCGAGGGAGAGATTAACTTAAAAAATAATTCCCAAACTTATCTAATAGAGGTATAACAATATAGTACATTGTGATATAAGGGCCCAAAGTTGATCATTGCAGCCGAGGCTTGATTGCTAGCCCGAACCGTAGGTGAGGGCTACAAAAAAAGCTGAGGCTGCAATTATCAATGGGCACGTGTGTCACACGACGTTTTATAACACATTTGTGAGGAAATAAATAAAACATGGGGCTACTGAAATGAATAAATCTTTAATTATTTGTTAAAACAGTTATAAAAACCAGAACAATTTGAAAAATGTAGTACTACGTTGCCAGTCGGCATTTGTAACATAGTCGTACTGTTAACTGTCTTCCTCTCACTCTCCTGAGTGAAAGTAGGAGAAATGAGACCAGAATAGGGCTCTGGCTCTGTAGTTAAGGGCTGCGGCGGCGGAGGTGGCTGCGGCGGCGGAGATGATGGCGGGATGTATGTGCTCGTTGATGGTCGAGAGTCAGCACGGCCCGGCTCCAAATTAATATTTTTTGTAATACAGGAACTGATTTTTTCTTTATTCCTGACTGAATCGTGAATGTAGCCCTCGGCGACGTTGGAGGAACGCCACCCTCCGTGGCGTTTCAGTGTCAATATATCCGCTCCTGAATCGGCGAGCAATGTAGCCGAGGACCTTCTAAAACTGTGCCCTGTGTATTCATGTGCGTTCTGTAAGTTGAGAAAAGTGGCGATTTGTTTAGGCATCATTCCAAATTTATTACGGCCGATGGGTTGGCTGGTGCATTTACCATTCTGGTAATTTAGAAAAAATCGATTAGTCTTCGCTTTTGTGGAACGGAGTGCTGCGTATTTCGTTACGATTTCATAAAAAGGTTGTTGTATTGTAAATGAGCGTGGTATTTTATTCTTTGTGTTCTTGATCTGGACAAGGAGAATTCGCCCATGGTCCTCGACATCATCAGTGGTTATATTTGTCAGCTCTTGACGTCTGCATGCACCATTTATGCCGAATATTAATGCAACCTGAAAAGAAACAAAAACTGTGTAAGTAGGTATAAAATAAAACCGAAGTAGGTACTTATCTAGTTATATCGTAAATAAATACGAAAATTAAAGGAATTATGTTTAATAATTTAGTTTTAACTGACCTTTGTTGCCAAATATCGGCTATCCGGAGCTTCTTTCAAGTATTTCTCAATATCATCAGCCGCAAATACTTTAGATTTCTTGCTGGTAAAGCCTTCACCTTTTCTTTTCAGGTAAGCCAGCAAATTTGAATACGGCTTGATATCAACACCATGTTTCGTTCTTACAACACTTTTAAGCATTGAATATTGACTCCACAACGTGCTCGGCTTATATTTTTGTGAGAGTTCCATGAAGTAGGCTAAAAAAATGCTTTCTGAAAATGAATGAGCATTTTTGTTTTTTTTCCAGAGTATGAAATTTTCGTACGCTTGCAAGTACACCTCAACTGATTTTTCAGGTAGAAGGCTTAAAGTAGCTTGTTTCGCCGCGTTTTTAAGATCCGGGGGCGTAGATTCCATGAAATCCTCGTCGCTTGAAGACATTTTTGCAAATTTTCACAGAGCGCGCGAAATAACTTTTACTTTTTTTGCTCACAAATTAGCGCTGCGCGCGCACAAGCGTTTTTTTTAATTAGGCAAAGGATACTGCAGACAGCCAGTACAGACAGCCACTAACAAATTAGGAAATTAAAGTTTTGTGTTCTTATTATAAATAAATGGTTGTTATTTCTTGTCAAAACTGATTGAAATAAAGATTAATAATTTATTTTAGTGTACAAATGCCTCTCAAAGTATTTAATTTTTTAAAATTTTTATCAATTTTCGGAATAAAAACTCTTTGCTAGGATTTAAAAAATTACCATAGACGAAACTTCTTGACATTTTAAAAAAAAAAAACCGTACTACTTTTTAGCCCGAGGCCAAAATGCGCCACTTTTTGAACCTGTTTTTCATAGAAAAAATACCACTTTTCGAGCAAATGTGTTATAAACATATTTTTCACACGCGCTTCAGAAAGATGAAGGGGGATACCCTAAAAATCATTTAAAAGGTTTTGTTTCATAACTATAACTATGTCATCATCATCATCTGATTTAAGAGCCATTCTCTTGTCGGTGGAGATTTTTCCATATCTCTCTGCTCTCCGCCTTCGTCTTTACCTCCTGATGCGACACGACGATCAACTTCTCTTTTATTTGCTGCATGTAGCTTATTCTCGGTCTTCCTCTTTTTCTTTTGCCCTCTATTCTTCCTTCTATTATGTCGTATAAGGTGTCCCAGCATTTTCCCTCTTCTATTCTCAATTACTTGCAACAATTTCTTTTTGTCCTTTACTATATTTAAAACCTCTTCGTTCGTTTTCTTCTCTGTCCAGCTGATACGTTCCATTCTCTAACTATAACTATGTAGGCGTTATAAATACAAAACACTTTATTGTTACACACAATAACAAAAACATTACAATAAAAAGAATTGTGATTTACCTATCACTATGTAAAAGTAAATAATCTGAAAAAATTAATGCAGCGTTGTTGCATTAATAGTCTGCGAAAACCGCTGTGACATGCAGACCGGATTGGCAGAATTATTATTTGTCAAAGTCGGGAAATTACTCCTTCCAATTCCTCTCCGCACATAAGAGCTACGCCTACTGTCTGCCTCATTGGAGATAAAACTTCATCTGTGCTCTGCGTCCATAAATTGTATTAAATTTTAACCTCCGACAAAAAACGTCGGGTGTTATGTTTTTGACGGCTGTTTGTATGCATGTGTCTTTAGTCTTTACCTATATGTATAGCAATAATGCGTGGTCCGCTTTGAGTGCGGTTTTTTTATGTTTAAGATTAAAATATCGGAAAGGTTTGATGAAAATCGGTTGAGCCTTTTCGAAGATCTTTTAACACAGTTGTTTTGAATACCTGGAATAAAATTGTATTAAGTTTGAATCTGCTTTATAAATATGTGTATTTCAAATTACTATACCTACTATTTACGTTGAGATCCCGAACGATGTCTTTAATTTGCGAAACTTTCTCTGTACTGTGACTTTGCCCGAATCTAAGCAAGCAATGCACTATTATCTGACATTTCTTCTTTCTAACCCTAATTTGTTTGAACATCAATTGACAATCAATTACCTAACCATTGTTATAAATATTTTTATTTATTAATCATTTAAGTTATTTATGTAACATATTATTTGTTTGTTTGTTTGTAAACGCTTTTATTGTACTTCATATGAATAAATATACATCGATAAATTAAATGTAACTTAAAATTAAGTACAAAGACGGACTTATCCCATAAAGGGATCTCTTCCAGTCAACCTTGGTAAGTATAAAAGCACACATTATTAGGATGATTGTCTTTGATTTAGGTACCCGTATGTATATAGATAGGTAGATTCGTAATATTTTATTAATATGGTCGTAGGTTAGTTGATATCTTAATTTATGTAATTTATTTAATTAGTGATTAAACGAACTTACCTGTAAGTAAAGTTCTATCGTAATCACACGAAGTGCTTCGTCCTCAAGATTAGCATTGAATACTGGTAGTAGGCGTAGCGATTCACCATTCACGCACTTATTTGAGGGTAACTTTAACATTTAAAACATTAGTGGTACCGCGCAGTCTATCTGTTTGTCATTTAGTTCAGAGCTAGACAAGTTTATATTTCATGACAGTTTCCTTGGGTAGATATTGAGAAAAGGGAGGGAGGGATGCTAATCTCTTCGGAAGAAGCACTTCGTGTGATTACGATTGAACTTTACTTACAGGTAAGTTCGTTTAATCACTAATCACACTCGTGCTTCGTCCTCAAGATTAGCATTGAATACTGGTAGACGTTTAGAGCATAATATAGCTGTCATGAAATACACATTAATCAAATCACATAATTTATCATCATTAGTTGTATTATTTATTAACAATATAATATATATATATATATATATATATCTGAAAGACAGTAAAAACAAAACATTTAAGATACATTTATGATTGCGTTAGCAAAAGTTTCAGAATCCTCATTCACTATTAATCTATTATAAAATTTTCCAAAAACACTAGAGCTCTCGCTCCAGCCAGCGGTTTTACGGATTAAGTCTAGACTCACTCCAGATCTAAGAGCAGCCGACGTCGATGCGTGTCGCGTACTATGCGCCGAAAACATAGATACATACTGATACTGAGCAAGTGCTTTATCCAACGACTCAGTGTTTGTGAGGAAACAGCACAGTGTGGTTTCTTTAGAGCGATAAATAAAGAATTTTCACTCTTACGCAAAGGTTTTGTAAGTTTTATATAAGAAACTAAGGTATTCGCTGGGCATATTTGAGGCCTCTCTTGGAAAAATGGAAGTACTAGGATAGGTTGTTGTGTTCCTGGTCGGGACGTTTTAATCAAATCTGGGATATTTATAAGAATTTTAGTTTCATATATTTCAATGTTATTTATTTTTATACTAGCCAATGTTTGAACCCGGTGAGCGGTAACTAAAGCAAGAAGGGTTGTTAGTTTCTTTGAAATTTTTTCAAGAGTTAGATCATCGTTGGGATACCAGGTTGTGAGGTAATTTAATACTATCGTAGTATCCCACGTCACATTGTACCTTGGTAAAGGAGGCCGCAAGCGAAAAACTCCTTTAAAAAATCGTTTCACCCTGTCATCTTCTCCGATTTTTGATCCTAAAATTAACGATAAAGCCGACCGGCATGAATTTAACGTACCATATTGTGCTCCTTCCTCGAACAATTTTGTTAAAAAGTAGATAACCTGTGGAACTGATGCCACATATACATCTAAAGAATTGTGATTTCAAAAATTATACCATTTTTTAAGATTACAATCATATTGTTTAAGTGAATTAACGGACAGCGAAGCCAACATCACATCTATTGCAGAAGGAGGGACACTTCTTCTTAGCAGCGCTGTCCGGATAATACGCCTACAGCCAGGGTAATTCGGCTGTGGATGTTGCGACTGCTGGAAGATTGAGACACAATTAAGTTTCCGTAATTTTTGAGAAACAAAATATCAGAGACTAATAAACTTTTAAAAAGGGGATACCAAGCTTGAGTGGGCCACAATGGGACAACCATTATGCCTCGAGCTTCATCAGAAATAATTTTTCGCAGTGTTTTTAAAATCATACTAAAAGGTGGGAACGCGTAAAAATAAATGTTAGACCACGAAACAGTAAAAAAATTAATTGCATAGGCATCTGGATCTTTGTGCCAGGAAATATATTGGGAACACTTTTTATTAATTCTACTGGCAAAGATGTCTATTCTGGGGTTTACCAAATTTAGTTATTATTTTTTGATATGCAAAGTCAGCTAATTCCCATTCAATGTCGGGATGAATACGCCTAGATTCTGCATCCGCTATTTTATTGTCTGAGGACCGAATATATGAAGCGAAAACATGTAATTTACGGTATTCACACCATTGCCATAGCATCTTTGTAACATCCGTAAGGTGTGGAAATTGGATACCTCCCATACAGTTGATGTAGGAGATAGCTGTTGTATTGTCGATCCTAAGAAGTATTTCACAATCATATAAATCTTTGGAAAAAACTTTTAGGCCTAAATATGCAGCTAAAATTTCCAAATAGTTTATATGATTCAATCGTTCGCTCTCCGACCACGGACCACTTGCGGTCTCTTTGCCACAAGCTATCCCCCACCCCGTAGTTGAGGCATCAGTGAAAATTTCTAGGCAGTAATTATCAGTTTTAATTTTATTGACTGAATTTTCAATGGCTACTCGCCACCACTCTAAATCTGGCCTTACATAGTCAGGAATAGTCATATATTTATCATAGTTCTCATCATATCTTAAGTTCATATATTTGCAACGTTCTAACAGTTTGGTATACAACCAGCCATATTCAATAGCTGGGCATGCGGAGGTCAAAAGTCCCAAGAAACTGGCGAATTTTCTAATCTTGCATCTGTTTAAGGATCTAAATTTATTAATTTCTGCTTTTATGCGTTGTCGTTTTTCGGCTGGTAAACTTACTAGAAATTGTTTAGAATCTAATATAAATCCTAGAAATTTACATAGATTCTTAGGTTCTAGGCAACTTTTGATTTCATTTATAATGAACCCTAGAGCAGTTAATAAATTTTTGGTTTCTAAGACATTGGCAAGACAATCATTATATGAAAGGCCAATTAAAAAATAATCGTCCAAATATATTGTGGACAAATAACCTTTAGATCTCAATACTTTGACAACAGGTTTCATAATTTTGGTAAAGATATAGGGTGCTGTATTGAGGCCAAATGGTAAAACATTAAATTCATATAGAACATTGTCCCAATTAAATCGTAAATATTTTTTAGATTCAGCATGAATTTTTATTAAAAAATAAGCATCTTTTAAGTCCAACGTAGACATATAGCAATTTTGCGATATTAATTTTAATGCTGTTCGTAGGTCTTCGAGTTTAAAATGACAAACAGATAGACTGCGCGGTACCACTAATGTTTTAAATGTTAAAGTTACCCTCAAATAAGTGCGTGAATGGTGAATCGCTACGCCTACTACCAGTATTCAATGCTAATCTTGAGGACGAAGCACGAATGTGATTATTAATATCGCACAGTCAGTATGTTATCCGATTTAAAATTTTCTACATTTTGTATGGAAGAGATAGCTTATAATTAGTCGCTGACAAAAAAATCAAGCCCGACAAATATTCCATCGACTGCGCTGCCCCTTTCTCACAAAGACATCTTAATAACTTCGTTATTTTTGAAGAACTATTTATGCAACTTGTATACTATATTTCCGTGGCACTGTTTATGCACAGTTTATAAATTATAATCATACGTAAAGTAATTTATTATTGGACATTATCAAAAATCCACTTTGTGTATTCTAACATGAAGCAAGCCTAAATCCAACAATTATAAGCTCCAAGAAACCACGATCCTGTTTATATTAATTGAAACATTGGAAAAAGCACTCCAACTAGACCGCTTATTGCTTGCGGACAGAGACTGGACATACATAAACACATAACGCCAACAAACACATAACACCCGGGGTTTTTCGTCGGGGGTTAAAAACAGTGCACAACACTACAACTCCACTCTAAGAACCAGTGCCTGCAGTCTCGACATAGATAGCGATCGTTATGTTATCGAATTCGGTCGCTAAGTCCTAACAATGTTATTTTAATTGGAGAATTGGAGAATTGGAAAGTCTTTAGTATCAAAATATCGGTTTCCATTGAAACTACGATTCAGGCTTCCAACAGAAACCGATATGATTATGAACACTATAACATTTAAAATAAGATCGTTAGGAGTTAATGACCGAAATTGGTTGCTATCTATGTCGACACTGCGGGCCCTGGTCTTATGTTTCGTGATTTCCTTCTCGTTTGTATATTTCCGTAAGTGTTTCTTCCTCAATCACCATATCTCTGCTCTAATACACTATGTCCATAGCTGGGGGGGTCGGGTGACCTGTAATTCTGGTTGTTCCTTTTCAGGCACCAGTCTTCCCACAAATGAGTTCTATGTATTAACTAGTTCTAAAATCACTTTGTAAAGCGTCATTTGTGGTGAGAAAATAAACAATATATATTTTTTTTTATATTTAGTATATAAATTAATTATTTGCATATAATAACTTAAAACCCTATAATAAAATATTACCTAGGTTTTTAGTCATATTTTTTATTAGAAATCAAATATTTCCTCGTTTTAGACATATTGATTTGGTGGGGGTGAAGTATTATTACATGCCCAAAATAAGCCGCAATAGTCATATTGCCGCCCTAAATTTGGGCCAAAAGCTTTTAAGTTGGGAAGCCTGATCATAATATATTTGGGTTCTAAACACGTTCAGGGCCACAACCCGCCTCTCGACGTTATAACAATAAAACTTCTATTGTGTCTGTCGCTATGTCTCTGAACGTGTTAAGCATATATAAATAAAATTGGGTAATAAATAACGTAATAATAAAAGTACTGTAAAGGACATTTATTTTATTATTATAATACAATTGTCATTTCCATTAAATACTTACAGAGTCTCTAAAAATTATGCTGCTAAAGAGTCGACATGACATAGCATGCTATTTATCTGTTGAGGCCATAAGACTTCGAAGAATATTGGTTAAGGTGGTGTCCAGTGCATATTCCTCTCAAGACAGCCAATTGAAGTTGTATTTTGAGACCGTGATAGAATCACAACACAAATTATTTGTAGACCTTTTATAGTGACTGCACATTTTTATTGCAAGGAAACAATAGATGTGGACACGTCTGGGCGTGGCATCATATTTTCTTTAGAGCTTTGCTCAGTATAGAAAGAGTTCCACAAATAGTAGTATCGTTACTGCGGCGGACCTAATAAGACACTTGTCTTTTCATTCGATATTTGTAAATAATGGTGATTTCAAATGTTATTCTTAAACGTACGATATAAAACTTTATGAATTTAATATTTTTTGTACTGATTTCCGTTCCTTTTAGATGATCATTTGTTAAGAAATAAAGAAAATACGCATATTAACTGTAATTGTTACAAAAGGCGCCATAAAGAACATGTTAGTTTATGCTAAGTAAGTTTGAGACAGGATGCAGTACAGGGATCTGGATCAGGGCACACTTCTTTACGAGCAATAAAATTAAATATTTAAATAATTAGGTCCGCATTGACTTGCCCCGTTATTGGGAATTTGTGAATCTTTTGCCCGTATTTGATCATTCAAAGTTTATTATCATGGACATTCTGAAAGTTTTGTTAATTTCTGATCTATATAACCAAATAGTACGGTAATGAGTAATGAGTCAAAAGTTATGATTTAATTGATTGCATATAACATTTGCTGGTGTCACTACATTTGCGGTTACAATTGCGGTTGAAATAGTATTTTTTTTTTATTTGAGATAATTTGAAATAGCTAAGTAGTTACAAGTTAGGGATGCATAAACACATCTGAGAACATTTTGTCCACAAATCGCCGTCGTGTACTAAATGGGCACTGAATGGAGATTTGTGGACAAAAAGTTCACATATCTCGATTAATGGGGCGAGTGAATGTGAATTTGTGGAATAACCCGAAAAAAATCATTTATGAAATGTTTCGATTGCGGAAAATGTTCGAGAAAAATATGTACACAATCTTCGAGGATGACAATAGGAACATAACATGTTTTCTTATATCGATGAATATAGTATAAGTTCAACCATGCTTTTATCCCATTTATTTGTACTGTCCAAATACTCCAAGGGGCTTGCTAAATGTGGTTTCACATGCCAGTTTTGTGTTCAGCTCGTATACGGGGTATCCGGACCCTTATTAATGTTATCCCTCGTCGGGGTTGAAGCCGACATTTCATTGTTGGTGTTTTTCAATATAACGCTTGACATATAATACAATACATATAGTGTGAGATACCTATCTATATAGGTATACGTACACAACACGGAAATTATATTTAATTAATACCGTTATGGAGGAAGTCCGTGAATGGATTGTAATAGTTTAAAGTGCAAAAATGATATAAACTAGTGATTTATAGAAATAAAATCTAAAAAGTAATATCATCATGTCGGCCACAGCACGGCCACTGGTGAATATATATTAGTATATATTAGTGTAAGTATATATAATAATATATACTTACACTAATCATCTTAGTCCCAAACTAAGCACGATTGTACTATGGTTATTAAATAACGAATAAACATACATAAATATTTATTCCCTGATGGTTTTTTTTACCGTAAGGAAGAAATTAGAGCATATTAGGTAAGTGAAATAGAAGGTATTGGCATAAGTGGTAAATTTTTTTTTGTCTAAAATGCACGCGCCGTCCGTCTATTGATATGCGACTGGCGCGATTCGTAGGGTCTTTATCATTTATTTATTTGGAGCTCATATTTTCTTCAAGTTTTCTTTATTTATTTAATTTAATGATGTAATTATGTGGAATAGACTACAAACGCGACCGTCATATGACACTATTAACGCTTTATTGGATGATGGTTTTGAGAAAAAATAAAAAAAATACCTACGCCAATACCTTCTATTTCACTTACCAAATATGCCCTATTATTTTCCTTACGGTAAAAAAACTCATCCGGTATAAACATCCCTGACACTGGACTAAACTTGTTCGTAATCATAACCCCTCACGGGATTCGAACCCGCAACCCTTAGATTCGCAAACAGGGTCACTATCTTGTTCACCAATCGGTCGTCAGTTATGTGCATATTATCAGATTTTGACATTGTTTTTTATTTTTTTATTATTAAAAGTCCAGGTAATTTATTTTTAATACGATTAACTTATTACTTAAACTATGTTAATTATTTATTATTAATAAGCAATCGTTTCAAAAACCTGAGAGCTTAGACTAGGGTTATGGAAGCGGAGGGGGCTGCCCTTGACCTATATTGAGACAAAAACCAATTATATGAGCTGTCGGTTAAACACGCACAATGTAAGCTGTAATAAACATTGTATTTTTATTCTGTAGACACGAGTGGTTCGGTAGATTTATAAAAGAGCTCTCCAAATGTCTCTTAAGACTACAGAAATTGGTATTTTGACATTACCACCGCAATATATTCACATAAAAACTGGAATAATTTAATAAAATAATTGCATTGGAAAAAACATTTGCGCGTTTTAACGGTGATGGTATTATGTGTCACGTGTTGTTACAAACATTAAACTTTTAAAGGTTTGGAACACCCAAATGTTAATGTTTGGTATGTCCAAAAACCCCATTTGGGTTACAGGTTATGACGTTATATATAATAAACAGAGCAGCCAATCGGTACGTCCACAGTACGAGAGCATAGCTGCCTATTAGTAGAGGTATGGGCCATAATCCAATAAACGGATTCAGAGCAGATTGATGGATTTGTGTCGAGACTAGATGAGTATTTAGCGTCAGTATTTTCAAGCCAATGGTGTTTCGTGTAAAAGCCGTGTATCTATATGTATACTCATAAATAGCTATAGATACACCCTACTCACTACTTTATATTAATCGATTTCTTTCTATATCATTTTTTTCTGTTTTTCTAATATTAATGACATTACTTTACGTGCAAGTTGGTTTTCACTTGTAATTTCTTCACTCATGGGTAATTTTTAGTCGATTACGGTGATGCCAAATGGAGAGAAAAGTATGTAAGGTGGCTGTATGTATTTATTATTATTTCGACAAATTAGATGTCGCATTGTTAGATTTATACTAATCCCGGGAGTATCATAGAGTATGAAAAATCGAATATAGTGGACATCAGCAGCCATTTAGTCACATTAAATTTGGCAACAAATAATTCCGTGACCCTATGGGTAGCAAATGATAAAAGATTAAAGAAATTCAAAAATAGTTGTTAATGTATTAATAAAAAAAAAAAAAAAAAAAACATAAAATTGATACAATCTACGATTGTCAAACTTCGTATTTTTTAACTTGCTTCAAAAAAGGAGAAGGTTTTCAATTCGTCGCAATCTTTTTATGTCTGTTCGGCGATTACTTGAAGACGACTGGACCGGTTTGGTAAATTCTTTTGTTTGAAAGGGTATACTTCCCAGGTGGTCCCATGATCATCAGGTATGATAATATGATGACGGAATCTTGGAGAAATCGAGAGAACGCCTCAAATTTCATAGGCACGAATGGTTATTCAGTTATTTGCGTCTGGAAGTTATCATGTGATGCTGCTGAGCTGATAACGGAAACCACAGCACTCCTTGACGGTTGTGAGTCAGGGGATAATGTTGATTTTTCTTATTTATTCGGGTATTTTAGTATTAAAGATCATAAGCAATAGGTTCCTAGGTACCTATGGGACGTAGACGACCTCCATGGTATTGGAAAATATATCCCACGGAACTCGTCATTGGAAGCCCACACAAATGAGGGGCTTGCGTTATCCTACTAGTAATCTCAGGCTTTAGCTCTGTAGGTACTACACGAGTATTTCTCATTGAGTTATTGTCTTATGTTGATAGTAAGTTCACAGAAAGAAAATTGATGCCATAAGTATATTTCCGCACTCTTCCTTGTTCAATAATGTTGGTATACCACAATGGCTCATCTGAGCTGTACGAGCTAGAAAACATTCTACGACGAATTGAGAAATAGGTACAACCGTTTTAGTAAAATTATTTTTTTCTTGGCTGATTCAAAGTTTGTTGTTAAAAGGTTATTTGTAAGTATTTATAACCGTAGTCGAGTTTTGATATTGACTTCTTGGTAATTTATATTGCTTACTGAAACCCTACTGTAATCCATTACTTTAACTTCTACCTACCTTAATATTTTTCTAATATACTAAAAACTCTACCTAGTGTAATAGACAGTATAACCCTTAAAAAGTAATAATACCAATGATAAATTATTTTGTCAAATGCAACTGCCCTGTCAAAGAAAAGTTGGTTGTAATATGTAATATAAAATGTAATATTATTGTAAACATGGAAACCAATTGAAAAGATGTGTTGTTGCGGAGTTTCTTGTCGCTTCTTCTCCCTAACCATAACACCTTATGAAGCGATGTAGTTTAAAAAAAACTAACATGTTGACTTTCAATAAGTGATATTTTTGTATCCTACATTGAATAAAATATTTTTGATTTTGATTGTTAGTTTTATTTATTAGATTGTGTGAATAAATACTTTATTTATTAATTAGATTAGACCACTCAATGAATAATAATAGGTACAGCGTCAATTTTTATCATTAGACGTATATACTTATAGTCAAATCCAAAGTCCCACAAGCCGGCTTGTATGACCTTTCTGTAACTTCTGATATCATATAATTACATACTTGCCTACCCTAATGATATTAATCAAGAATTGGTTTCAGGACTTTCCGCGCACAATAGGATAAACTAAGTAATTCGTTGCTGACGTAGTGGGTACTACCCACTGCTCAGTCAATGTACCTACTACAGTTAGTTCTCCCAAATGAAATCAAATATTTAATCATAAACTCGATAAACCGACAACTCGATTTACAGCTAAATGTGCAATGTAACTTCGCTTCATGACAAACCCTATCGAAGGGGGCGGGATTACCTAACTGAAGATGGATATTGATTATCCGCTCCACCACCTTGGAGAATCAAGAGGTAATTGCAAGAGGCCTGTAATTAGACGGATCGGTGCGGTCACGCTATTGACAACGGCCATACAAAATCTATTTTCATGAGAAAGAGAAGCGTCATCACTAGTAGTTCTTCGGTATTGTGATTGGAACACTTTTCCTGTCTAAAAATAAATCTCTAAATAAATTCTATAATTAGATTCTATTTCTAACATTAGCTATACTATCTGCGAAAGTGCTACTCTGCTAGTTAGCTACGAGTTTCCTATTAGAGCTGAGATATTTTCCACAATAAAATAATACCAAGAACGTTCCTGATGTATTAGGTTACTTGTCGATCTTATTAGCCGAAAGATGTCCACTGTTGGCCAAATGCCTCCATAACGATCGGTCCTGCGCTATCCGCATCCAGTTATTTGTCCATGATCGAATAATTTTCGAATGTCAGACCGATGTAATGGAAGACTCAGTAAAACACATTTTCTAATCCCAGCTTGTTCACCCTATGGCCGACTTTCATCCGTGATCCGATATTTTAGAGAAAGAGAGTGATCTGACATTTACATACATAGCCCGTGTTGAGCCTATGTGAATTAATGTTATTCATATAGCGGTCAAGTGCATGTTGAACCTCGCGCACTGAATACGTGGACTCCGTACAGTAATACTGAACTTACTGAAAAAACTAAGTAATTACAGCAACGGCGTCGGTCACTTTCAATCAGGTGGTCTGCCAGTTGGTTAGCTTATCTAATTAAAACGTAGTCGAGTAAAAAAACTAAATACACGGGGTACCGGTTAATGAGATGAACGCAATGAACCATTAGCTAGGAGAATAAAAGTCACAATTTAAAATTACCTGGCTATTAAGCTACTCTAATTCCACTTGGTGCTAATTATAAGTGGCTTTAGTTATGTAACAATGTGTTTGTTTAGTTATATGTTAGTTTTGGAAGTATATGGTCGTACGATAACAGCAATAGGTGGGTATAATACCACACTATTTCACTTTACCAATATTGTGGCAAACACAAATTAAACTTGTTCTTTTGTGTGAAGCTCTACAGTGTTTTCAACAGAGGTTCCATTGAAACTGATGCAGACTTGTTCTGAGAATAAGTACCTACGTAAACTTTTAAAATAGGCCAAGATTTCTTTCCGAGGTTTCATTTTGCCAAAGAAAATGAAACCTATAAATTCTAGCCAAGTTCAAAGAACTTGTCGAAACCCATTGTCTTGCTTATGCTACTTTAAAAAAATTCAACTTGTAAGTTCAAACTGTGGCAAGTTTTAATACGTGCTCATTTGACGTCCACCGACGTGATGAGACAGATGAGAGTGATGGTAAATTGATGACTGCGTTTAAACTGGCCAAATTCAACATACTCATCATAATACATTTCGATTTTGTTTATGCAAGAAAAAATTCTTGAAACTTAGATGTAACAGATTTCATCTCTTCTATTGTTACAAAGTAAAATTTACTATACAGATAATAATTCGATACATTCCTTTAAGGGCATGATATTAGAGACTATAAGCTACAAAATTAACCGTACGAGTATATTGCCTTATAGAATTTTTATAGCATCGAATAATGTACGCTGCAAGCTAATGCTTAATATATATTACATTTTCATATTATTTGTTATAATTAACAAATAATATGAAAATGTATATGTAGAAAATGCATAAGGAATAGAGGGGAACAAATTAAACAATACTTGTAAAAATAAATGATTTTTTAATAACCAGTTCTAAATTAAATTTTGAAATAAATGAATTTGTAAAAAGATTGCTCCTACATGTTAGTTTTAACGAATTGCAACCTCTTCCGTTCGTAAGGATTATTCTTCACAAATAGAGAGTTCTTTGAATTCCTCGATGGCTAAATGTTTGTGAATTGTTCTTACCTCATTAGATAGCTTCATATTTATTTATTTTATCATTTAGTGCACACAAGAAAAAAACATAGATAAACAACTTCATAGATGAGGAAGTTTTGTTATATTTTGAACACTTATTACTTTATTACTTTTTTAAATTATATTTTAAAACAAGAAAATAAAGAAATAATTCAAATTGATACCAGATTTTTAAAATTATAAAATAGAAAATTTAAGATATTGTGTCGCTGCCAAAGCAAAATTTCATCATTTTATTGCTTTTAAAAAGTATTGACGTGTTGTCTAAATATCAGAATCAGAAACTCGTCGCAGCGGTAGGGGACGATCTCACCTTGCCGGCCATAGTCAAGGCCATGGTCGGCGACGAGAGGTCGTGGAAAGCGGTCCTCTCCTTCTGCGAGAGCGTGATCTCGCAGGAGGCGGCGGAGAGAGAGAGGGAGGCCGATCCCTCCTCTCATCCCATCCGCCGCAGACGCACTGGGACCCGGAGAAGGGCGTATGCCCACCTTCTCCCCCTACCTAGCGAGGCTGGGTGGTGCCTCGGGGGAGTCACCACCCACACGCAAGCCTCGCGAGAAGGCGCGCGTGGTGTTCCCACGCGCCTTCTTGAGGTGGTTGGACCAGGAGATTCCTCCCTGCTCCAGCCTATAGGAGGGCCCGCCACCGCCGTTGCCCTGGCGGCGGGCGCCGCGCTGGCGTGGCTGCGGACGATTACCGAGGGGTACCCGTGGCCACGCCGTTTCGGTGCGCGCGGAGGAACACCGGGGGGTTTTTAGTGGGAAGGACCGCTCCCGTCTGGAGCGGTGAGTCCCACATATCCTCGAACGCGTAAATGTGTTTTCCCCCCGTCAAAAAAAAAAAAAAAAAGTCATCAATTTACCATCACTCTATTATTAATAGACTAAGTATTAATTTTTCTCTGTCTAAATTTAGATTGTTTTTTTTTTTATTGTACATAGGCCGAAAATACACAACGCATTAAAACTTCTTCAAGGAACAAATATCTACCTCACGTAACTTTAGTAATAATCTTTGATCTCACGAGTCCGTGGACAAGGGAACGTTTGTATTGGTCATTTTGCCCGGGGTAAGTATGCCTTCCTATTTTACACAATGAATAATATTATATTATCTTAGTCAAAGATTTCCTATATTAACGCAAATTCTTTGATCTTTTATCTGAAATTACTTATTATAACTTCTTCCTAATTCCAATTTCTTATTTGTAAATGTAAACCTTCATCAAACGTAACAAATATATTATTTTATACCTGGATAAATGAATACCCAAGTCACCCAATGTCAAATTTATAGTCATATTATAATGTGTAATCCAGAGAGAACTAGCGAATTTCATCAACGTCTGACGCGGTCAGCTAGCCGTGTTATCATATGAGTACTTAAAATGGTTGAATGAATTGAAACAGAACAGCTTTGGGACAGACTGTTCCCGTTCATTTCCATTCAAGGCAGTCGTTAAACTAAATCGGTGGCCAACAGGGAACGGCTTGCAAACAGTGACACTCATGTGGCCACTAGATTGGGCTCGTTTTGCTGGATATATACCCTATGGCCTCTTCTAATGAGATGAGGTTGTAAGTACGCCTAAGACTATTGTTATTTTTTAAATCTATTTTTATTATATACTCGTATTGTTATGCATCAGGACATGGTAATCACATCGTAAGCCTATTGAGGTTAATGATGATTTTACACTCTTAGAAAATTTGGCTCACAATTAAAGCACAATATTAGCGTTGTAGATTTTTTATTGTTTGTGTCACAAAAAACTTTATCAATGTATTCAAGTTAATTTGGGTATAAACACAATCTTTTTATTGTCCGATTCACTTTGGCCAAATTTAAATTAACTAAACTTTATTGTTACGATCACAATAATACTTTGTAAAGTTTTTAAAATTAATTTGTTCGAAATTGACAAAATTCTACGAAAACAATCTGACAATATTTTATTGTTACGGTCACAACAAGAAATATGTGAATTTATTAAAGTATAACATTGTTCAAAATTGACAAATTTCAAATTAAAGGCTTTGACATATTTATTTTGAGGTTGGTACAACTCTGAGATGCAACAAAGTAAACGTAAAGAATTTTACAACGTGGCGCGCGGTGCGGGTTACAGCGGGGGGAGCTGTATTTTGTCATATGCGCAACTACGTATTTAGTTCAAGTCACACTTGCATGGCGGTTGGTCACGGCGCGCGTTTTACCACATAATTATTATTTAAGTCAATGTTTTATTTAATATCTGTTAAACCCCCCTCCCTCCATTGCGAGAGCAAATTCTTTTTTTATATTCTGGATTACCTGTGTTAATTGTTTAGAAAATTAAGTTACTCGTGTAAAATTAATAAGTATATAAGTCGCAACTCTATGTAAACACTGCATTCAGTTTGCCATTCAACGAACCAGTTATTCATTACCCTATCAACCCCTTCAGGCCGTATGTATATCACTTAGGTCATACATAAGTTCATCGTGCGTAGTTTAACGTTCATCGTACATTCAACTACATATTACTAACACAATTGATATACGCACGTCCTGAAGCGGCAGCAACTATTGGTAGGGTAGCAATAACTGGTTTGTTAGAATGGCAAACTAAATGTGTTTACAGAGTAACAACAACAATTGGTTTGCTCTCCTAACAAAGTGAATTAAATACAACAACAAAGAAGAAAAAAAAGAAAAAAAGAAGAAAAAAGAAAATATATACAGTGACAAAGTATAGATTTTATTATTGTCGAACTCACAATAAACGTTGCCACATTAACAACGTCAAAATGGAAGGATAATCGGACACATTGCTACAATAACATAGCAACATAGTTCTACTGTTTCATTGACAATATTTCTGTAATCGGGGTGACAAATCTTTCTCAAATGATGGTCGGATACTTTGCTACAGTGACAGCTCTGCTGTTATATTGTCAATATTTCTGTAGTTGGAGTGACAAAAGTAGATTTGACTTTATGACAACGTTGTTGACATTGTCATTAAGATTTGCATATTTAACAATAGCTAAGTTGTTTCGGAATGTTGTTATATTGACAAACACCTATCGACAATAAAAACGTTAACTCAAATGCAACGTTCCTATGTGGGTTGTATAGCGTTTAAGTTTTGTTGTTATATTGACATTAAATTTCTCTCAGTGTATCAATAACCCCTATATTTTATAGTAATGACAGAAACCGTTAAATTATAAAATGAGTAGGTAAATAATAATAAGAAATTTATTTCTGGTCCTATTCCTACGTCCACAGAGTTTTGAGATCTGTGAGCGAGAAGTATTCTAGTATAATAAGTCCACCGTTTCTTATAATAATAATAGGTTATAGGTTTTAGCGGGCTTAATTTCCGCAACTCGATGTAGTTTGCGCCTATTTTGATAATAATAATAATAATAATATAATAATAATATTTTAAGGTCCGTGTTATATATGCCTTGAGTAGCTATGAATATAAAAGGATATACTAGCACCACATCGTGAAATTAGAAAAATCGGCAACATAACACCAGGCTCAGTGCCACGGTTTTACACGAGAAAACAACGGGCTGAATAAAGCAGTGCTCATCCAACTAAGTGAGATCTCTGGCTTTACGGCAAGTTATTTCTCATCCTTCGTTTGTGCCTGTATATTTGAGGGGCGAAAAATGTCTGGAAATAATGGTGGCTTAACATTCCACCGAGATATAGAGTTGGCTCGAGGCCAACAAGGAGTGCCACATCTTTGCATGCAAAACAGCCGCCTTACAGTAGCTGTAATTAAAAATGAGCTATGACAATTGAGTAATTAATTTTTGTTTTTTATGATTAACTGGATACGTGTTTGACCACAATCTCACCTGATGGTAATCGACGCACGCGATCTCAGTAGATGGCTATTCACCCATTAGTAATTCTATAGCATGTTACCTCTGTTTAGTGTTCCGTACCTTTGAAAATCGGAACATTGTGAATCTCTTCGATGCCTGCCCATCCGTGACGTTCATCCGCATGTCTGTCACCTGTGATTTTCTTATACATGTATATTAAATACACATTTTCTAAGAATAATAGGTATATTCACAGTAATAAGAAAATGTGAAGACAGATGTCATCAACCTTCATCGGCATGAGTGTCGAGTATAGGTGGCCAGTATACGACAGTCCTCCGCCGCTATTCCTGGCTGCCCAACTCCCGGGGCCGGTAGCAGTTGATCAAGGTGTCTGCGCCACACAACGCCATCATCGATTTGCACCTCATAATGCAGTCGGCCCAGCCGGCGCACTATCGTGCCGAACTCCCATTTTCGTTTATGGTCGGAATAGGCTCTGGCCTGGATTCGGTCTCCTACAGAGAAAGATCTGATGGAAGACGGTGTGCTCTCGGTTCTCAGCGTAGTCGGTGCGGATGGATCTCTGAACATTACGTGCAACTTAGTTCGGACATCCCGACTGAACATTAATACATAGGGTGTTTGGCCGTTCTGGATAGGGGTGCGTCTAAGCCGGGACTTCAGGATAAGCAGCTTATCTGTAATATCACCACTCTCCCCGTCTATTGCGCGTAGCGCTTTCTTTATCGTTTGCACGTAGCGTTCAGCCTGACCGTTAGTAGCTGGGTGGTAAGGGCGCTGAGGCCAAGTGTTCTACTCCGTAGCTAGAGAGGTAACAATTGAACTCTTGAGAGCACGAACTGCCGTCCGTTATCTGAAACCAGTGTGTATGGTGTACCAAAAGTGCAAAATAATTCCTTGAGTTTACGGATGCACCATGAACTTGTCGTAGTTTTTGTGGGAAACACTTCGACCCACTTTGTGAAAGCATCTACGACAATCAGGAGCTGGTGTCCAAGGATAGGTCCGGCAAAATCTATGTGTAGTCTTTGCCAGGGACCATTAGGTTGTTCCCAATGGTGAAGAGGTGCTTTTGGGGACTCATTCTGTTCTAATCTACACGCTCTGCAGGATTTAACTTTGTTCTCGATGTCTTTATCTATATTTTTCCAGTATATGTAGCTGCGGGCTAGCAATTTCATTTTAAGAATGCCAACGTGTCCAGCGTGAAGTTCATCAAGCACACGAGCGCGTAAGTTTTGTGGGATTACTACCCGTATTCCTCTGAGTATGCAGTTATCTTGAAGCGTAAATTCATTGTCATTGTAACCGTATTGTCGTAACGAGTGACCAGCTTGTAGTGCTTCTCTTAAGATTCTTAGTTCATTGTCTTTTCTCGTTTCGTTAGCTATAACCTCTGGTCGGACTTCCAGGACGTTAATCTGTTGTAGTTGGAATGCACAGTGTTGATCAATTGATGTTTCTTTTGCTATTTCTACTGGAAATCTTGATAAATAATCGGCGTTTGAATGTTTTGCAGAAGCTCTATATACCACGTCGTACTTGAATCCTGATAAAAAATGTGCGTAGTGAAATAATCTCATTGTGCTAAGTTCTGGTAATGTATGGTGAGGGTGAAAAATCGACGTAAGCGGCTTATGATCTGTTACTAATGTAAATTTCCGACCATAACAATAGTGAAAAATTTTTTTAATACCCCAATAGATTGCTGTAGCTTCTTTGTCAATTTGACTGTATTTCTTTTCGCTTGTTGAAAGCGATCTTGAAGCAAATGCTATTGGTCTCTCCGAGCCATCTGTTAGTTTGTAAGATAGAACCGCCCCTAGCCCTGTTGGTGAGGCGTCAGTGGCTAGAATCAATGGCTTATTTCGGTCAAAATGAATGAGAACTCTATCACTTAAAATTTCTTTCTTTATATTATTGAAGCTGTTTTCGCATTTAGATGTCCAGGTAAAATCTTTCTCTTTCTTAAGTAATTCATTTAGGGGACTTGTTATAGAAGCAAGGTTAGGTATAAATTTATTGTAGTAGTTTGCCATTCCGAGAAAGGTTCTTAGTTCGTTTATATTAGTTGGTTTTTCCGTATTCAATATCGCCTTAATTTTGTCTTTGTTTTTATGTAAACCATCTTCATCAATTGTATGTCCGAGGAAGTTAATACTACGTTTAAAGAAATTGCATTTTTCTTTGTTAAGGCGAAGATTATTATCTTTCAATTTCTGCAAGACATATTTTAGTCGCATCAACAGCTCATCCTCTGAAGCGCCTTGGATTATAATATCGTCGAAGAAACATTTGACTCCATCTAGTCCTTGAAGTAACTGGTCCATGAATTTCTGCCAAAGGCTTGGTGCCACTTTTAACTCCAAACATCAGGCGATTGACTTTGTAAGTACCTTTGTGCGTGTTTAATGTTTGTAAGAGAGCACTCTCTTCATCCATTACCATATTGAGGTAGGCTTGCGTAATATCTAATGAACAGAAATATTTGCCTCCGTTCATTTCAGTAAATATATCCTCTATTATAGGAATTGGGTACTGTTCGTCCTGGATAACTTTGTTAAGCGTAACTTTATAGTCAGCACATAGCCGAATACTACCGTTTGGTTTTACAACTGCACAATTGGGGTACCCCAATTGGAATGGTCTACTTTGGTGATGACCCCCTCTTTACAAAGTCGTTCAATCTCCTTATCGACTTTTTCTTTTAAAGCGTATGGAATTCGTCGTGGTTTTATGAAGATAGGCTGTGTGTTTTCTTTGAGATTTAAGTGAGCTCGGTAGTTAGGTATTTTTCCTAAGTCAGATCTAAATACAGTTGTTGAATATTCAACTAATAGTTTATCAAGTTTGGTGGACTGTTCTGAAATTCGTACTGCTCTAATGTCTGCAAGTTTCACGTTCAGTTCATTCATCCAACTTCTTCCGAATATTGGATCAACGTTCTGATTGATGATGTATAGTTTTCCGTTGAAGATCTGGTCTTTATACGTGCCTTTGACATATGTTACTCCTGCCGGCTTTATAATTTCTCCCGTATACGTTCTCAATTTCATTTCGGTTTTGAAAATTTTATTTTGAATATTTCGGTTTTTGTAATGTTTTAACGACATTGATGATAATGTTGCACCTGTGTCAAATTCCATGCGAACTGGTTTGTTTTCTATTTTTATTGTAATCATAAATTTTTCAGACATTTCACTTTTAATGAGGTTGATATCCCCCATGCTTCCGTTACTTGTATTATCATCAAGTTGGTAATTATTTTGAGTTCGTTGCAAACAGACTCTCGCCAGATGACCCATTTTCTTACATTTTAAGCATGAAGATTTGATGGCACCACACTCTTAGATCGATGGTCGTCTTTTCCGCATCGGAAACATTTGCCCTTTAAATCCCTTACTGTTATTGGGGACGATGTCTGGGTACCCGTTCGTGAGGATGATGACTGAGAATGGTTAGGTCTGTTCGTTGAAGTCGTAATCTTGTTTACTGTGTCGAGATGTTGATGGATATCTGCAGATATTCTTACATTTTCCGATTTCCCCATTTCTATAGATGTGGCCATGTATACTAGTTTTGAAAATGGAGGTGTATCTCTTTCTTGTAGAATTTTTGTTCGTATATCACTGTCTCTCAATCCTCGAATGAATTGTAGGGCTAGAAAACTCTCTAATGTAGGTTTATGACAATTTTGACATTTAAATTCGCAATTCAAGGAAAGCCTTCTTAGTTCTGAGGCGTATGTTGCCACGGATTCATTTTCGTGTTGTAATCGGGAAATAAATTTATGTTGTAATGCCCAAATACTGGGTTTTGGGTCCACGTATTCGTCTAGTATCTGTGTAAGTTCATCAAAAGTCATATAGAGTGGATCATTCGGGGAGCATAAATCATATAACCTCTCGTGCAATTCTGGAGGTATGTGTTGGAATACATCACTAACATAATCTGTGCACTATGTTGCCATGGTGATTTTTCCTAACAGTCCTGTCAATCATTTACTTATTAATAAACATAGTTATGATTCTTACAAATTGGTAGCAGAGCGTGGTTGGTGCAAGGAATGATGTCATCGTCATATCGTATCGAACCGCTTAGCAAAAGTAATTATGATACCTGGTGTGTGCAAGCTGAGGCTATATTAATAAAAAATGAACTGTGGGAATACGCTAGCGGAGCTGTCAAATTATCCGCCGGCGCAACTACTGAGGAGACAGAAAAATTTACAAAAAGAGATACGATGGCTCGTGCTGAGATCTTGTTGTTGATGTCTCCACCGCAACTCAAGCAGGTAACTGGCTGTAAAACATCTAAAGAAGTCTGGGACAAACTAAAGTCTATTCACCAAAGTTCGGGACCTGCTCGTAAAGCAACCTTGCTTAAACAGCTAGTTCTGAAGAAAATGGATGAGAAAGATGATGTGCAGGATCATCTAAGCAATTTTATGGATGTGGTTGATAAACTAGCAACTATGAGCGTGGATATCCATCCAGAATTGTTGAGCATAATGAAGTAACTAACAGTAACTAACAATAAAAGACTTTGGAAAAATATTAAAAATATAACCTTTTCATCTAAAAACACAGCTCAAAATACAGAATTATTAAATGTCCGATCAACCCCAATTGAATCAGCAAACTTCATTAATGATTACTTTGTGAACATTGGTAAAGACCTCGCTCAACAAATACAACAAAATTTAAACACTGTGACAAAAAATTCCCCTTTTAAATCAACTACGCAACCCAATTCCTTTGTACTTTTGGAAACGGACCCTGAGGAAGTGGACAGAGTTTTGATGAGCCTAAAGACGAATAGTGCGCCTGGCTGGGATAATATTTCTACAGCATACCTCAAATATATAAAAAAAGAAGTTGTCCCCATTTTAACCCACCTTGCAAATCTGTGTTTTGGTAAGGGCATTTTTCCAGATCCACTAAAAAAAGCAGTTGTTACCCCAGTTCACAAGGGTGGGGACAGAGACGACGTCAATAATTATAGGCCTATATCTGTTTTACCAGCCATATCTAAAATACTGGAAAAATTGCTGAATACTAGGCTACTAAAGTATCTCGATACCTCTAATATATTGTCCTCCTCGCAATTTGGCTTTAGACATGGTAAATCTACAGAAGATGCAATTACTGCCCTTAGCTCGTTAGTTGCAGAACAACTGGACGAAGGAAATAAGTGTTTGACAGTATTTTTGGACCTTAAAAAGGCATTTGACACCGTCTCTGTCCCGATTCTTGTGAATAAACTGGAAATAGCGGGGATAAGAGGAATCCAATTAAACCTATTCAAGGATTATCTATATAATAGGAAACAAAGGGTTAAGTTAGATCAATACACCAGTGAGGACGCAGACGTATTGTACGGCGTACCTCAAGGTAGCGTGTTGGGTCCTACACTATTCTTATTATATATAAATGATCTCTGTAATATGAAAATTAAAAATGCAAAAATCTTCTCTTACGCTGATGATACAGCTGTTGTATTCTTTGGAAAGTCCTGGAAGGATGTTTGTGATATTGCGGAAATAGGAATGGCCCAAGTAGCAAGTTGGTTAAAAAACAGCTTACTGACGCTAAATACCTCTAAAACCAACTACATTTGTTTTAGCATCTCAAATCGAACTCAACCAACTGAAGATCTTAACATAAAGATACATATATGTGACGATTTAAATAATAAAAATTGTAACTGCCCCGCGATAAACAAGGTTGCACAAACTAAATACTTAGGCATTTTAATGGATCAGAGATTATCATGGCACCCCCATCTTGAATTAGTTTCCAACAGAGTTAGGAAACTTATTTGGATTTTCAGAACGTTGAGGCATGTTGTTCCGATGAATGTAATGTGTAAAAAAGATTACAGCAGGAATCTCCTGAACGACATATACATCGCGTTGGTTCAGTCGGTTCTGGCGTACTGTATTCCTATATGGGGTGGAGCTGCTAAAACAAAATTCATTGAACTAGAGCGAGCGCAACGCGCTTTAATAAAAATAATGTATTTTAAAAGTATGAGATACCCTACTGAAAACCTCTACCTCACCAGCAACTTACATTCAGTTAGAAAGCTATACGTAATACAAACCGTACTAAAAAAGCATAAAGCCCTGCCCTATGACTTAGGCATTGTATCAAAAAGGAGGAAGGATTTAATAGCAGTAGTTCCAAATACTAAAACTATGATTGCTAGCATACAATTTAAGAAACGCTCATCTCAGTTGTACAACAGAATAAATAAAGAAATATAAGCAATATTATGAATGCAAATGTATGTTAAATAAATGGATCAAGTCACTTAGTTATGAGGAAACAGAGTCACTCTTGCAACACCTAAAATAGTATTAACCATACAAATATATATATATATATATATATGTATGTATGTATAGGTATATCTTCTCACACATCTACTCACAAAAACACACACACACACACTGTTTACTAGCGGTTTTCCGATCCCAAGGCGCTGGCCGTAGGGCTAGTAAATTTTATCTGGGTATACACAATATTTTTATATATTTTACATTATTTACAACACTACAATAAAACTGCACTAATAAATATGATATCATGTCTCTATTATGTATTATGTATATATAATTTCAATGGATACTTAGGCGTAAGATTAAATAAATTGTAAAAAAATTCAGTTCATTATATTTTTGTACCAACTATGGAGGAGCGGAGTCTCCTAATACAGGCATTATTATGCTTAAAAGGAGGCTCCTGCCACAATATTGTAAAAGAATGCATTAAAAGAAATAAATGAATTATGAATTATGAAATGAATTATGAATTATGAATTATGTTATATAGTTTGCCGCAAAGTTTCGAAAATTTCAGAATTGCCATCGAAACTAGAGATAATTTGCCAAGCCCGGACAGCTTAAAAATCAAAATTATTGAGGAAAATGATGCCAGAAGGAACAGTAGTACAAGGGAACATCCTGAAGGAGCATTTTACAGCAGAAATAGAAAACAAGCTAGCAGTAGTGGAACTTTCAAGTTTAAATGCAACAAATGCAAAAGAAAGGGGCATAAGGCTTCTGAATGTCAAGCCAAAGCTAAATATAGTTCAGAAAAGATGGATGATCAAAATTTTAATGTTGAACCAGTATGTCTTACATCTGCTAAGGACCTGAGCAACAACAGCTGGTGCCTTGACAGTGGGTGCACGTCTCATATGTGCAGGAATCAAGAAATTTTGATATTATAGACAGCGAGTCTGGGACACTGAAGCTAGCTTCTGATCAGCATGTCACTCAGGTGAGAGGAAAAGGTAAAATCACTGTGAGAGTGAAGGGTGAACACTACAATATAAATAATACCTTATATGTACCTGAACTGTCGACAAACCTGATGTCAGTCGGAAAAATAACCGATAATGGATACACTGTAGTTTTCCAGAAGAATCAGGCTTTAATAAAGAACAGCCGCGCCAAAATAGTTCTCAGAGCAAATAGAGAGAACAATTTGTATTACTTGAAGTTTGAAGACGTAGAAAAGGCCAACGCGGTAGAACAAAAATATACAAATATTATGAAGTGGCATAAAAAACTCGGACATTTGAACGAATCTGATTTGAAGGCAGCATCCAGGAAAGAATTAATCAAGGGATTAGAACTCAAAGAGAAGGAAAACTTGGGTGACTGTGAAACATGTCTGAAAGGAAAGACGACGAGTTTACCATTTAATACATCCGAGGGTATAAAGACAAAGGAGCCACTGGAAATTATACATACCGACGTGTGTGGACCTATACAAGCAGAAACTCTTGCAGGATCAAGATACTTCGTAACTTTTATTGACGATTTCACAAGATATTGCTGCGTGTACTTTATGAAAAATAAAAGCGATGTATTCCAGATATTCAAAGAGTATAAAAACATGGCGGAAAATTGTTTTAAGCATAAAGTCAAATATTTACAATCGGATAATGGTACCGAGTACATTAATAAAGATTTCAATGAATATTTGAAGGAAAATGGAATACAACGTAGACTAACGTCACCCTATACACCACAAAGCAACGGACTTGCAATCTTCTGATAGCAAAACTCGCTCATTTAAACTGCCAAAATTAGATATGCAGGTCTTTGACGGCCAACTGAAAAGCTGGTTACCGTTTTGGGGTCAATTTGAAAAGATACACCATGATTCAACTCTCGACGATACAGAAAAGTGTCAATATCTATTGCAGGGTATGAAGAATGGTTCTGAAACCAAACGGTTGGTAGAAGGTTTCCCTCCTTCTGCATATAGAACCTGCATTGAACAATTGAAGAGCAGATACGCGAGAGAAGATCTACTAGTACAAATTTATATAAGAGAGATTCTCGCACTAGTGCTCGTTGAAAAAAAAATCGTGATATAACGAAGCTATATGACCAATTAAATGCGCAGCTTAGAGCATTAGAAACACTGAATGTTACTAAGGAGAAGTACGCTGCATTTTTATTACCAATGGTCGAATCAGCTCTACCACAAGAAATACTCCGAATATGGGAACGTACCAGAGTAACAGGCAAGGATATAGGCGATGAACTAATAAACCTGTTAGAGTTCCTAAGGAAGGAGGTTGAAAGCGAGCAAAGGATAGAATTTTCCAGAAATACTTTCAACGATAAAAACGAAATCCTTGATGATGAAGCAGTTACCCTAACTGCAGAATGTCTGGTATCCAGTTCGAAACCTAAGAAACAGAGTGTAGGTTCCATCTGCGTGTGGTGTGAGAAAGATACACATGCTAGTTTAGAATGCTATAAGCTCAACCGGCTGAACCTTGAGGAACGAAAAGTTCTACTTAAGGAAAAGAAAGCGTGCTCTATATGCCTACGTAAAGGGCATCATCCCAAAGTCTGTCGAGCATCAATCAAATGTTTCATTTGCTTCAAACGACACTCTACAGTCTTGTGTCCTGACCAGAAAACAGAAGAAGGTAGCAAAAGCAAGCCCAAGTCTTCATCTTCACTATCATCTATGTATTCGAAGGGAGAAACCCTTCTACAGACTGTTATCGTAGAGATTGAATATAATGCAGAACGGCTACATGTGCGAGCCCTTCTCGACTCCGGTTCACAGCGTACAAACATTAAGAAAGAGGTTGTAGAAAAACTAAGGATGTCACCTACAAGTAAAGAATATTTAACTCATGTGCTCTTTGGTGGCATTGAGACCAGTTCTAAAGAGTTTGGTGTTTACGATGTAAAAGTCAATGCTCTGAATAATTCTTTTAGTATTAATATGTCGGCTATCAGCCAAAATAATATTTGCGGTGCCATTCCTAAAGTTAATTCGGATAACACACATTTAAATAACTTATTGTATGTTAATAACATTACTCTGACAGACAACAGTAGCACTTTAAGGGAGATAGGACTCTTAATTGGGGCAGATTTTCTAGGGCTTCTGTTGACAGGTGCAATAATTCAGCTGAATAATGGACTAGTTGCGGTTGAAACAATTGCATTCCATGTGTGATAATTATTTGACAGAGTACTGGAGCTTGGAGACACTGGGTATCCGAGATCCTGCAGAAGCAAAGTCCAAAGCTGAAATTGAAGCTGACACAATGATAGCTTTCGAGGAGAATATCGAGGTGACCGATGCCAACAGGTATGAAGTCAAATTACCTTTTAAGACGAACCATGATGACTTGCTACCTAATTTCTACATAGCCAGACAAAGATTAGAATCAACAACCAAAACCCTGATTCGGACAGGTAACTTCAGTAAATATGATTCTGTTTTTAGAACTTGGCTAGATTTGGGCATAATAGAACCAGCTGATTCAGATCATAATACTGGTCACTATTTACCACATAGACCTGTTATAAAAGAGCAAAGCTTAACATTTAGTATTAGACCTGTTTTTGATGCATCCGCCAAGGATAAAAATGGTCTGAGCCTGAATGCCTGCTTAGAAAAGGGAAGCAATTTAATTGATCTGGTTCCCAACCTAATTAATAACTTTCGAAAAGGAGTTATAGGTATCACGGCAGATATAGAAAAGGCATTTTTGCAGATCAGTTTAATGACAGATGACAGAGATTTTCTCAAATTTCTATGGTACAAAGACAACAATTTGGAAAGTATAATCACTTATAGACATTGTAGAGTAGTTTTTGGTTTAACATCAAGCCCATTTCTGTTGTCAGCAACATTACACCACCATCTGAAAACATTGGCTAATGATCCGCGAAATAAAACAGCGAAGCTATTAGACAGATCCTTTTATGTAGACAACTGTGTAGTTAGTGTAGATAGTAGGGAAGAAGCTGACAAATTCATCAATAAGGCGAAGACCTTAATGAATGCAGTTAATTTTAATCTCCGAATGTGGGTGACTTCACATGGCGTTAATGACATAGGTAATGACACAATTTCTGTACTAGGATTAAATTGGGATACTGTGAGAGATGAACTGTACCTCAATTGTAATAATTTGCCGCCTGTTGACAGTGTGAAAAGTTTAACTAAAAGAGCATTGTTGTCGTTAACTCAAAAGGTGTTTGACCCGATTGGCTACACCTCTCCCGTTACACTTACTCCTAAGTTAATTCTTCAAGAAACGTGGCGCCGTCAAATAAACTGGGACGATGAACTGCCTACAGACCTCTTTACTCGTTTTCTAGACTGGTACAAACACATAGCTTACCTGAAGGATTGCAGAGTTCCGCGAAGATTAACAACAAGCATTCTGAAAGAAACACAGGTAAGTCTTCATTTGTTTACCGATGCTAGCCAAGATGGTTGTGGAGCGTGTGTACTATTGAGGGCTGAAAAGGTTGGTAATGTAACAGTCCAAATGATCACTGCCAAGTCTAGAGTCACACCAGCAGAAAAGGTAACTATTCCAAGATTAGAACTTACAGCTGCTTTGATGGGTTCAAGGCTAATAGCTAATGTAAGGGAGACCCTGAAAATAAATGACTGCACAGAGTATTGCTGGACTGACTCCGGCGTCACGCTGTGCTGGATAAAACGGGAACTACCTCTAAAGACATTCGTGGGAAATAGGATAAAAGAAATTAGACAAAACACGAATATCAATAATTGGTATCATATTCCAGGTGTAGACAACTGGGCAGACTTAGCATCCAGAGGCTGTGATGCGAAGTTCCTCTTCAACACCTGCTGGTGGGGAGAACCAGCATGGCTTCGACTACCGCCGTCCCGGTGGCCGCATTCCGAGCTGCTCGTCGACGAACGCCAAATAAACCTGGAAGCTAAAAAGGCAGTAATTAATGTAGTTACACCAACAGAGACACTACTATACAAACTACAAAGCTATTTTTCTAAATACACAAAAGTAGTTAGAATGACAGCCTGGATACTTAGATTTTTGCATAATACAAGGCATGTCAATAACAGGAAGAAAGGAGAAATATCATTTATTGAATATGATAAAGCAGAAAGAGTTATAATAAAATTAATACAAAGCGCAAATAAAGATTTTATTGAGAAGAAAGTGGGAAACTTGATAAAATTCACGGATAAGGATGGAATGATCTGGGTTAAAACAAAACTTTTATTCTCAGACTTTCCAGTAAATGTGCAGACACCTTACCTGATTCCAGCCAAAGTTCCTTTAATAAAACTAATGGTCAGACAACGACATGTTGAACTACAGCATGCAGGGAACAACCAGCTGATCACTGACATTCGTTCGAAATTTTGGGTCATAGGGATACGACGGTTGGTAAGGTCAGTTAAATCATCCTGTACGATTTGTACGAGATTCAGGTCGAAACCCACACTTGCACCCACGGCACCACTCCCTGCAGAACGCGTCACGTGTTCTGCACCCTTTCATACGACTGGCGTTGACCTGGCGGGACCACTGTTTCTTCGAGGCGGGGAAAGTGCTGGATCGTACTTTTCACGTGCGCTGTTTACCGTGCAGTACACCTGGAAGTAACTAGATCGTTATCCACAGAAGCGTTCATCATGACGTTACGTCGTTTCACCGCCCGACGAGGACGTGTGAACATGTTGATGTCAGATCAAGGGACAAATTTTCATGGTACTAAAAACTTGCTGGGTGCGCTGGATTGGGATGAAATCCAAAAACGGTCTACAGTAAGACGTTTTACGTGGAGAATGAACGCACCATCCGCATCATGGTGGGGTGGATACTGGGAACGCTTAATTCGGGTTATGAAAGACCTACTGCGTCGTATATTAGGTAAAGCTGCCGTGTCTTATGACGAGCTGCAGACTATAGTGTGCGACTGTGAAGCTACGATGAACGGTCGACCTTTGACCTATATAAACGACGATAATGGTGAATATCTCGAGCCGTTAACACCGGCATTTTTTATCCAACCTTTGTCTAATTCCGACGTAACCGATTTAGATGAAATTGATTCAAAGAGCCTTAATACTAGGTTGAGATATTTGCAAAAGTTAAGAGATCAATTTCGTCAAAGATTTAAAATGGAGTACCTTACCTTTCTGGTGCAGAAGGGAAATGAGAAGAAGGACAGCATAAAGGTGGGGGATATTATCTTAATTGAGACAGGAGAAAAGAGAATTAAATGGCCGTTAGGAATAATAAAAGAATTGTATACAGGAAGGGATGGAGTAGAGAGAACGGCGCAAGTTAAGATTTCTACTGGTGTGAAGATTCGCCCTGTGCAGCGACTCTACAAGTTAGAAATCTCGAGTGATGATTTTCTTGGGACTCAGGTAGGACGTGTAGATGTAGGAGGAAATTCGGGTACGTCTTCAGAGTCCAATGGGGATGACGGCATGAACAAGTTTGTGGCTTCAGAATCTAGTAATACACAGCAACAATATACCCGCAGTGGAAGGAAGGTAAAGCTACCCAGCAAATGTGATATATACCATTTATGAGTTCATTTCAGTTGAGTAATTATTTGAAATTTTAACTACATGTTGAAAGAATAACTTATGTTTGAGCTGGTGTTGTCTGACAGTGGTACAGTTTCTTTTCGTATAACTTTATTTGTAACAGTTTTGAGAATTTCTTTCTTTTACATACTTTAATTGATGAACATTAGCATGCAAGATTGTTACAAAATAAGACAGTTTAATAATTTTAACCTACTTCAAAAAGGTGGCGGTTTTACTTTGACACTTTGTTATTTTTTGGTTGTTATGGACAAAAGGTTGCTAGGTGACAAGTTAGTAACGCCCCTTTTTTAATATAACATGTGAAGTAAAGTTCTCCCAACTTGTTAATTTGATTTTATATTGTGAATAATTTGTTAATTCACTTATTTAACGAAGGTAATTATTTCATTTCGTGTTTGGAGGATGTTGCGAATCGGAAGAATAACCCGGTCGTATTATGTACTTTTTAAATAATTAAAAAGCAAATAAAAGTCAGTCTTTGGTAAAGCTTCACGAGTAATGGTGGTTTTATTTTCTCGGCGCTATTTCCTTTAGTATTCCTTCGTCCAATCGCTTGCGAAACAGCATCATTCATATTTCACATAATTACTCCACTAAATTAAATAAATAAAGAAAACTTGGAGAACGTATGAGTTCCAAATAAATTTCACATGATAGGAACCCTACGAAACCCGCCAGTTGCATATCAAAATCAATCCGGCCCGTGTGTTTTTGAAAAAAAAAGTTAAACTACCTATGTCAATAACTTCTATTTCACTTACCTAATATGCACTATTCGGTATGTACCCGTCTAAGTTATTACCAGCTACCCAACTAAACTAAATAGTAATGAGATTTTAGTCACATTTTGACGACCTCCTTAACGCCACAGACAATGCTGTTAGAGTGGCTAAGTTTTGGTCCAATAAAATTTGAAACTTGCCTCGACACGAAAAGAAGAAGAAGTCACATTTATGTGAGAAACCGAACATAGTAAGATGCATTATTGTAGCATACTTGGTTGAGTATGATCTAAACATACCGCCTTTGACAGCTTTATCCTATTTTTAGTGCCTCAATTCTGATTCTCACCCTTCTAATCGGTAATCCTGAATACAACGCTAAGACATAGGAATAGAGAAAGTTTAGATATTTGTTACTCAAACACGCTATATCACCATAGTAATCAAAGATACAAACTATCCTGAAATGGCTTAGAAATACTTTTTATCACACTCAATTAATTTCTAGCGAAGCCGTGAGGGAAAGGTTAGCTAGTGTGAGAAAGGTTAGAAATGAGATCAGTAAGTAGGTATTATGGAGTCTTTCTTTATTGAACAAAAATATCGCACTCTCACTTCGAAGCTGTTGACTGACACGACCCACGCGCGTCTTCGGTGACTCTGCTCGCTCGTAGCACATGTAGTCGCTACAACTTCGTAGCAAACGGTACTACGTTATAGTGCGTCCTTTTCTTACACTAGTTTATTAACGCCCGACGCAAAGACCGGTGGTGTTATAAGTTGGAAGCCTATGTATGTCCAAGTGTTTGTAGCGTTGTAGCGGCTGGGTATTATTTACGAAAGTTAGTGTTTGAGAGATGGTACTTAGCTATTTTTGATGGGCCATTTCCATCAATACCGTTATGAAGTAGCTATTATTACAATGGTTTGCTAATATTGGGTGATATTTCCATAAAATTTAAGCTTTTTTTTTATTTATAATCAATAATCCAACCAGGATTACAAGTAATAACGTTTGTTTATTCCTCATCCAAGTCAAAACGTTTCAGAACTTGTATATTTTAAGTTTAAGAGAAAGCAGTAGGTAACGACACGGAACATTTACTCCGTATTTGCATTCTAAATTTTTAAAGCATTTTTATGTCTTCGCGGCAAAGAGTCGCCTGGTGGTTAGCGATCGATCAGTGCCTTCCATGACGAATGGTAAAAACCTGCCAGAGATAATTATGCATCGATCCACAGGTGGATCTTGCTAAGGGGCCCAACATGCTCCAAAGGTATAGTTTAATTTCTCCCTGGCCTCATTCCTATAGTTAGCGAATATCCAGACTGGATATATTTTTGTCTTACTTCCTCTGGCTATTGTTATCTTATCTGGCTACCGTTCTCGAATCAGGGATCAATATTTCACCGGTTATTTTAGCTGCCTGGGTATGTCAGGTTGCCTCTAGTGTGTCCACCAAGGAAAGTAAATACTATTTTACACCAAGGATGTAAATACTATTTTACACCAATATTATCTTATGTAATTTTTATACTTGTAGAGAAACAGCATCCTCTTGAGGAAGAAATGTTATTTGTACACCCTCTGTCAATACATTGATCATCGGAGGAGATACTCTTAACCCCTTATCGAACACATTTACTTCTAGGTTTTGCTATAAAATGTATAAAAGTTCTCTAAAATGAAATATCTGTAAAAATCAGCTACTTCCTACTGTCCGGGTAATTAAAGATTGATATTGATACTAAAGATATTAGATAGTGCATTGACAATAAGGTCTCACTATTTTTAAACCTACAAATGACAATGTATAATTGAAATCAAAGAAACACAGCGGCCGGAGCAGGTACAGTTCGTTGGCGACTTGCCAATGACACCTCACTTTAACCTCCAATTCAGCTCTCTCCTTGCGGCCACAAAAGATGTAGTGTGTGATGTTAGGAAAGGGCTAAAATACTTGAATTTCCTATCAATTAAATACGAGTAATCTAAAAGCCCATTTAGACGAGGTCATTTATGCATATTCCACACATTCAATTTGCAGCAATACTAAATAGGATTCATCGTCCAAAATCAATGTAACTAATATTATTGCTCTGAAGAGGTAGGTTCACTTCGCATTTTGGTAAATTCTGGTAGGTATAAGAAATATGACGACACGCGCGGATGACGTCATCAGATTCGACGCGTTCGATGCGTGTGGCGGCGCGAGTTTTTATTATCTATGGTAATAGCACAGTAGGATACGTATATTTTGGATTGTAACTTGGGTGTATTTGGGTGGAGTCTATCGTAGAATAAAAATGTTTTGTAATAGTTTGCTATTCGTAAGCCAAAATTTATAAATTAAAATGACCACTGTGAACTTCATTGTGTCTAGGAGATACTTGTATTCTACTTGTAAACTATTTTTTAATACTAAACTATAATCAATGGCTAATTTATCATCATCGTCATCTCCCTGCCCTTATCCCACTCTAGGTGGGGTCGGCACAATATGTTTCCCTCTTCCACTCTCTTCTACGAGTCTCAGCTGGCAGCAGTCATCTCCGTACTCACCTCTTTCACACACATGCCTCGCGCAGTCTACCCACCTCTTCTTCGGTTTTCCTCTGCCTCTGTATCTCTCCATATTGAATTTAGGACTTGTTTCATTAAGTGCCTTTCATCTTTCCTCATAATGTGCCCAAATCATGCTAACCAATAGGTTAACTCCTCACATTTTCTGATATTGGTGCCACTTTCAGACTTCCTCTGATATACTCATTCCTGATCTTATCCATTCTAGTCACACCACACATCCATCTTAGCATTCTCATCTTTGCCATAAGCATTCTACTTTCATCCGTCTCTTTCATTGCCCAACACTCAAATCCATACATATGGTTGTTACATATCAGAGTTACAAACAATAACCCAGTGTGTTTCTATGGTTAGTTGTCTGTCAATGTCAGGCTGTTAAATGATTTTACTTGAAAACGTAACAACGTTGTTTTAATTATTTAGCTATTTCAATGGTGACAGGTCTTGTGATGATCTTATAAATGTTCCTTCTGAGTTTCAGGGGCATCCGTTTATCACAGCTCTTTATATTTAAAAAAAATATTTATTGAGTCGTGACATTTGTCTTCGGGGAAATAATTCAAACATAGAAAGGGTTTTAGAGCGATAAAAAGAAAATAGTTATTGATTTCTGAATATATTCTGCGACGCAATTAATGCTAATTCATTAGCATCTTTAAGATTATAGGAAGTAAAAATCATTTACTTAATGGACTAGTAAGATAGCAAATCTTAAGACCAATTAAATCTATTGCGCGAGGCATTCAGCAAATCCTTTGACTTTTTCCATTAATACTAGCTTTTGCAACGGTAAAGTTAACTTCGTTCGTGTGAAATTAGTAACTTTTGAATTGGTTTGAAATGTGTAGCTCTCGAAAACTTTCAAATTTCGAATGTGTGTCTGTGAACAAAAACGAATTCCAAATTTGAATAATATCACATAACGAATTGAATATCGATTTTCAAATTATTTAGAATGCCATTTGCCAAACTATTTCGAACCATGGGGGCCTCCTGCCAGTTACGTCGTGAGCCACTGTACCAATGATGACAACCTGCCTGGCCAGGGTAGCGATTGAGGCAACTCCTCGTCCTATGCAAAACAATGCATTGCGTTGGTCGCCACTCTTATAGGTATGAAAGAGAGCGGAAAAGGAAACTTCCGTCTCCCATTATAGGTAGATACCTATGTACAATTTTATAAGGACTCTATCTGTAGGTATTTAGATTTTCATTACCGATTTCGACCGAACAACTAACCAAATCAATGGCATTAATTTCCTTGGTAATAAAATATAAATGCCAAAAATGTTTACTACATAACGAAATATTACAAAGCAAAATAAAAAACAAGATACATGCGAAATCAAAATACGAAAGAATTTATGTCCTGTTTTTTTTTCAATGTACTTATGTGTGTATACTTATATGCAATAAAGTATTAAATTAAATAAATAAAGAAATGAAAACCGACGTGTCACTATATTATAATTTTTTTGGAACCGGAATATTATAATTTTTTTGGCGAAGTGCTGTTGGCGGACTGTACCACAGAGTACTTTGTATATACGGAGAGACTGTACTTTGTCCGTAATACACAGTTTATGTGTTGCCAAGGAAATATAACTTTAGTGTTTTTTCAAATACAACTATAGCCCTAACATGATTTTTTAAAGAACTTACTAAAGAAGAAAAAGGCACATAATTTTAGTGCGTTTTAAATTACGGCTGGCACCATCTGGCTATGTGTTATGAAACTATCGCCAATGAATAGTTTTATTTTTAGGATTTCGTTGATTTTAGAAAGAATTATAAACAATGCTGAAACTATTATGTATCTTATTATCAATTTTCATTTTTGTAGAGCTATCGTGGTGAATATGGCTTCAAGGACGTCATTGCGAACTTTTCTAAGACTGGGCAAGCAAGTATTGACATACCAATCTGCAGTTACTGTTCTTTGGTTTTAAGTGACACTGTTTAAATATCCTGATTTGCCGAAAAAAGAAGCAATCATGTTCTTGCAACCGCTTAGCTTTTTCTTGACTTTCGGTGGCAAATCTTCAATAGGAAAAATCTATTCTGCCGATTGACTTTTCTTTCCAGTTCAAAGTGTATTACTTTTTTGTCATCACTCATCAGTCACAATATTATAGAGAGCCACGATTATCCATCAAACTTTGCTATCATTTTGCTACACCTACTCTACACTTTCCGGTCTACCGTCAAATCATGCGATATCCATTGAATGCAAAGCTTCAGATGCACATATAAAATCTTTTGCGGTTGACTCGTGCCAATGCCAAATTAATTTTTGTCAGTCACAATTCATTGACGTACGATATCAATATTAAATTCGGTAACCGCAGTCGCTGGTCGCCCTTCATGTGCATCGTCATTGAGATGAATACATCCACGCCTCCACTGTACCACGTATACACAGAGCTACGAGATGAGGTTTTATCACTAACTGTCGATCTCTGGCAACTGTCTAACTGACTTAAGCCGCAGCGAATATCGTAGAAATTATTTGTAATTCCGACACACAATTTTCAAAACGACGACACCACAATGTAAAAACAAAATGACTAGATATCTCGTAAGTTAAAAAGTAACATGTTCCCTCTGGGAAAATAGAACTCATTTTCAAATTTCGTAATTGGCAATTTCTTTTATTGTTAATGCATGGTCAGCCCCAGAAACTTTTAGTATATACCACGTATTTACTTTGGCTTGAAATGTTTCATCCGCATCATCATTAATCGCTATACATTTAAAATTATCTAAAAAAAATGATAAAGACCCGAGGTACGGTTATAAAAATACCTACCTATGAAAAATTATAAATACTAGAAATTAAAAAAATATAACTTAGAGGTTCCGCATATGGGCTTCCGACTCGGGCCTAAATCAACATAATCTTAGCTTGGTGGTTTCCGACTGAATTAGAGCTGAAAAGTCGGCCATCATCTAGTCCCTGATTTATGGTATTTTTTAGAGGGTATAGCATGCTCTAAAAGCCGTGATAAATATGCAGTCCCTTAAACATTCCATAAGAGTGGCCGTGGTAATTTTCTCCATAGAGAAAGTGCGGGATTCTGTCGATAAGTGGATAACTTTACATTTAAAGTCAACGTTTAAGGATTGTATCGAAGCCAATGGGAACCATATTGTGAACAAGATTCACATTTTTAAAAGCTACTATATTAATGTAACATAAACTGTTGTATATTGTGATAGATAAAAACGATGTTTTCTTTGTAACAATATTTACAGCTAGACTAGCTATCTCAGTAGAAAAAAGTAAGCATATTTTCTCAACCTGACACCACTTTATATAATTTGTTTTTGCTGTTCCTTTTTAATGCCAAGATGATCAGACTTCTGGGAGAGCTCATTTTTCATCTGTGTAGAGCACATTTCTATGTTTTCTACCAGCGTATTGGGATGTATAGCAATAAATTTGTTCGGTCCACTCTCTTAAGCAACTAAGATTGGTTAGGAGCACGACTGTGTTGTGTATCGACGATAAGCACCTAGCTTTAAGTCTCCTTTAACAATATGCGACAGTGACCTAGCAATTATTTTCATGGCCCGCGATCATATTATTTGTTTACATTCACAACACATTCAGAGCAAATGTATATATTTCATTTTATTTCATATAGGTAATGTAAGAATTCGGCCAATTCTGACTTCACAACCTGTCTGGTCCTAACAGCACGCTCTTTTATGGTTTTCGATACAGAAAGTGTTATAATTCCATTTTGGTGCAAAACATTCACGGTGAAAATAATGTGGGAAATTGCGAGAAATGAATAGAAAATTCATACAAATAACCAGGTTCCAAAAAAGATAACTGAAAATTTTCAGATTATATAATTATAAATCACCTTGTGAGTTAAAATAACATTGATGCTGACAGTGTCTTTTGTCCTCTTCTGGGTATTACTTAGCTGTTAGTCTCTAAAGTAGAATGTCGTCCGACGTGATACTGTAGCTAGCTAAATCACATCAGTTAGTTGTCTGATCTTCCAGACAACAGACACTGCAGCCCAACATATTCGCTAACGTTTCTACAATGTAGCCTATTTGTCTAAATGCATATATATTTTGACTTCATGGCATTATGAATCGGTGCAAAATCAACCGAAAATTCGTGAATGGTAACTATTCACCTTAAAGAACGAATTTTCTCGCATATTTTGTGTCTGGAAATTTCTGGGCTTTGCAGTTTGAAACTCAAAATTTATATGTATACTGTTTACGAACTTTCAAGAGTTATCGAAAACATCAAAAGTGTAATTAAAGATAAGAAAGAAATGCAATGAACACTTTAAATAAGTTTCGAATATACGAGTACCTGAGCCAAAATACATATATTGGTGCTCCTCGTGCTGGTGCTTTTTGCAGAATATGTAGATCATCTTGTGCTAGGACTCAAACAATTGCTTTATACTGTATTTTAGTACAAAATAAAAATGACGCATGTCACCCACAGGGTTAGGTTCGTCTGACCTTCTCACGGCATGATAGATTGCGTACGGCGGCTGGGCGGATGACGAGGAGAACGACTCTAATACTGGTGTAACTCGATGCTACGAGCACTTCCCTACCGAGGTCATTCATTGCAAATTTATTACGATATCGTCATATCGTGTACATACACCATTGTGTACCGTTGTGGCGCCTATAATAGACAGGACATACAAAAACTAAATGCGTCGCCCTGTGTCTCTTTGTCATTTCGTGCTGGTGTCCTCCTCGCTACGTTTGCATTCACAAAAGTCTAGTGCAAAATAATGGAAGATGCCTCCTGCTGAGATTTATATTGTGAGTTTTTGAGTTGAGGGTAATATAATTCACTTGTTGTTCTTAGTACTAAGATATAACAAATTACTGTTTTTTTTTGCGACGACGGTTTAAGGCTATGTGGAGATTCCAGACTTTAGAAGTTTCGTTTACGTTTTATTATGAATTAATACTATAAAGTAATAACAATATTATTGTATTTACATCAAATTACTGTTGTTTTTAAATTATTTGGTCTGAAAGACAGGCCTCAATTTGTCCAAAATCTTACGGTATACTTCGCATATAAATTACTAGCTTTTCGCCCACGGCTTCGCCTGCATGGAATTATTTTATACATGTATCATTTGTTTATCCCGCAGAAACTACTCATTTTATCGGGACAAAGTCATTATCAATTATGTCTTAATCCAGGGTATGTTTTACCTATATTGATACCAAATTTCCGTTTATCCGTTAAAGCAACGAACAAATAAATAAAGAATCAAAACAAACTTTCGCATTTATAAAATATATGTAATATATGTTAGATAAAACAAAAATTGTAACTAATACTTGAGGAAGAATTAACTTCCCGTTCTCCTGCCATAATCTAACCTAACCAAAACTTTTATCAAATATACTAATTGTTTGTTGATCATTTCTTTACTGTACAAAATGTTTCAACATGCTAAATAGTATATTTTCTTTCGTTCCTATCAAAGAGGACTATATAATGTCTCTTCCCATTGGTGTCATAAATCGAGTGGGCATTACCACATCATAGTATATAAGTTCTACGTTAAAAATACTTTTAAAAAACAAGTTTTTAATTCTCCCCCATGATTATCGTGTTTAACTATGAAAAGTAGAAGTGCATGCAAAATTTCATATCCGTGCTATTAACCGTTAAGTAGTTCCTCTTTTAAGGAGACAATTCTGACTGCAGCATCCTTTTGTCTATCGTATAAATGTAGTCATCAGAACTGAACGAGTCTGCAAAATTTCGGCTCCTTAAGTAAACAGGAAATGATCTAATTTGACTTGCAAATTTTGTACGGACATACGTACGAAATAAGATAAAAAAACCGGTCAAGTGCGTATCGGGTCACGCGCAGTATAGGGTTCTTTACTTGCGAAGAGGGCTTTTTGTTGTTTGATTGATAATTTTCAACGGAAAGTACTTTTTATAAGTTAATTAACTTGTGAAAGCTAATTTACCTGTTATAGTTTCCAAACCCACCGTTTAGCTTTTCGAGGGGGGAAGCGAGGACGACGACAACGACGACAGCGGACTCTAACAAAATTTGCACTTTAAAGCTTAATATTTCTTAAATGGATCCCTAAATCGATAAACTGTACAAGATAAACCACTTTGTCGTAGTGTTTAATAGATACCATGCCAAATTATAGCTTTCTAGTACTAAGTGCCTCGGAGCTAAGCCTTGGACAGACAGAGACATACGGACGTGGCAAAACTATAAAGGTTCCTTATTGACTATACGGAATCCTAAGAAAGCTTGTAATAAATAGACCATTTATGAGGAGTCATTCAGCTGTGATTTGCCTAGCTGGCGAATAGGGCGTCTCTTCCCACGGTCCAAAAAATACAGCAGTGATTTCTGTATAAGCCATGAATCGTCTGATATCTATATTCTTTGCTTACAGAATGTCTTCCAGAAATGTGCATCGAAGACACACAAACTCAAATGCCGCAGGCGGCGTCTTTAACTAGTAAGTAGATTTTGTTATATATTTGATACAGTGTATGAAATATATAAATCTAGATTTCGGTCATATCCCATCTATTTTAAAAAATATTGGCGTCATTTTACTCATTTGGAGACATACAAGTATTTTCGGTAGCGGTAACATTTTTGATAATTCTTATATTTACGGATAATCGCCCGACGATATCTATCGATTACCTGTAGGTGCTGTACTTATCTACCTGGGAGTATTTGCTGTAATTACTACTTTCAGCGATCTAAACCGTAAACATCCTACTGCAGGGATATAGGCCTTCCCTCGTATAATGAGGCAGTATGGGCCATAATCCACCATGCTGGGCCAATACAAGGCACACACATAAAAACATTTATTTTCTAAGCTAACAAACAAGTTTATTGTCAATGTAACATTTAGATGATATGCAAGAGCGGGCCCTTCTGGCACAAGTATATCGTGCTTAATAGGAGATCCCAACCTTAGTCTATAGTTTATACATACTAAACTTTTTTATTTTTTTTTCTTAACTTAACATGCCTTACAAATTTTATTTCTCAGGCATGCAGGTTTCCTCACGATGTTTGCCTTCACCGTTTAAGAGCAGTCGGATAAATGCACACAAGTAATTAAATTAAATTTAAAAACTCACTCACAACACGAATCGAATCCTGACCTCCCACATTGTGAGACCGCGTCTTAACCGATGAGCCACCGACGCCAATTTGCATTATATAACCATGATCAAACAATTAATGTTTGTTTAGGCGAAGATGAAAGTGACACTGGGGATGACGGCAGATTGTCATCTGAAAACTCACCACTCAGGCAGCGAAGAGGGGGCATATTGAAAGGAGGGAGATTATGGAAGTCATTGGACTCTGATAAAGAAATCTGCGAACAGGTAAGTGTCTTACTATTTAGACGGATTATAGGTACTGTCTTATCATTATATTAACTAGCTTTATTTTACAATCGGTTACTTTTGAAGCACTGTGTAAAACTTTTTAATAGAACGACGAGCAGCGTTCGACAACGGCTAGCGACGAAGACGGCTCTGTGACCCCCCGATCAGTGCGCTTCGTGGAGAGATCTCACGACCACGCTGCAGGTGACGACACGCACAAACTCGAGTTCGAACACACACGGACCTCGGAATGCGAAACAACAACACATAAGGAGTCCAACGCTACCAGCACACACAGGTTTGATATTATACATCATAATAAGAACTAAAGACTAGCTGAAATGATAATGATGACCACCATTTAAAATAATCATGGGTTCGATTCGTGAGTATTATATATACGGCATTCATAACAATACATATCTCTTAACCCTTATTAGCAGATCAAATTTATCCTTTACAGAACGTGATTTAGATATTTGCATTACGCGCAATACAGTAACTATAACAGACCAATTTCGAAATTGGAAATACCTAATAAGTTTTATTTACTCTATTGACTGCTCACAGACGCTACGGTACCCTAATTGCGAGCGGGCGATACGCTCTTGGTCGGTTTTTAAAATTTCGCCCCTGTATTAACGGACAAAAGGCACTGTAATCCCGATAAGTTAAAAATACATTTTTTACGAAAATTGATGCGGGTGAAACTCTTGCTGCCTTTCCGGCAGTTTAATTTACTTACAGGGAAAAATAGTGGATGCTATATGAACAATTTGTATTTTCTAATAATATAGGGATGTGTTGGCAGACCCAGGATTTTATTCGTCTGATATAGGTATACTAACCTAAAAATAACTATTTTTACCTATTCCTTATTTTCTGGTGTTGTATAATAGGTACCTTCTACTTTTTGATGTGCATAACTTATGGCGGCACCCCCCTAGGTCGGCCATGGTTGGTTTAAATTACACTTTGCTACAATACTGGCAATTCAGGTTATCGGTGTCGTGATGTTATTATCTTTCCATAGACTGGAAACTCCATTGATCTTGACCGCTAACCAGCCGAAGTCGAATTCTGCTGTGCAGCAACTATTCAACAGTGGTCGCCCACCTCCGCCGGCGATCGAACCGCAGCTTGTGACGTCTGAAACTCTCAGGTAATACTAAACTTTGCATTCATAGGAGTTAGCTACTAAAGTTTTGTATTAGGTGTTGTTTTATTATTATAGGTTTTTTTAGGTTTAATAATAATAGGTTTTTCCTATGAAATTGGAATTTTTTTCTTCGTTAAAAAATGGACCAACTCTTACGATTCTATAGTTATTTCCAATATTGTTTTTTATTTGGAAAATGGAATATATTTTCAAGGTTTCATATGAAATATTTTTTTATGTCTGGGCTAAATCACGTAATAAAAAAAACTTCCAGACAGCTCTTTTCATGTGCTTCCCATATTATTTATTAGATTCGCTGAAACTTTTATAAAGCGGTTACTTTTAAAAATTAACACTGCCTATACCTGCTTAACTAAATGTTATCCGATAATACACACAAAGATTAGCTAAATTCAAACTCATACTGTGGTGTGTGGGTTCTTCAGCAGCGGTACTGTCAGCGGCAATAACTCTCATAGGAGTATAGGCTAATAAACTCACCGGCGGCAACCGTCTCGGCAAACTGGCTTGAAGCAGTGGCCTAATTATATTATACTAGTCTATACATTCACAGTCTCACTATATATTCTGACGTTTTTATTTATAACACTATTACGTAATTATTTTTTGTATATTTACACTACACCATACATACACTAACCTGACTATAATTATTTATTATTATTCTGCTCATTATTGTACCTCACGTGGCGTCCGTGCGTCACTGGCCATTTGGGGGCACTGAAAACCAGCGCTGTGATTCGTCGCAGCATGAGCTGAGTGCTAACCCATTTGTGCACGCCGCAATACATGACATCATTGTCGGGATCTTCTTCATAATTGTATTTCTATTTTAGCTATAATTTACTACTTCTTTGTTTTTGTATAGTGTTGCGGCGTTCATAATAAACTATTCTTATTCTTATTCTTATTCTAAATTTGGATTTGCCTGTCCTAAAAAAAATTCATAAATATTAGTAACAGTCTTAATGAAATTCTTCATACAAAACGCCAATTTCACAGGTAAGGACCTAATATGTCCTGTCTATACAAACATGTCATGCTACCAACCTGCAATCTTTAGTTACAGTTCATCCTACGTTTTTTCATTACCAAAACTTCATACTTTGCATGGCCAGTTTATTTATCGATCGAAGATTAGATTTATTATTATATTTCTAAATAGTTTAAAACGAGCAAGACCGCAAGATAAGACTAGATTGTCTGTAGGAACTCACGTCTCACGTGGAAATTACAAGTTATCAAGTTATGTAGACGTACCAGACCTAATTATTAATTAGGCAAACTACAAATTATCAAGTTACAATGTAGACGGAGGTATTAATTTAATTAGATACCTATGGAGTTGGAGGTCATACTAAAAGAATTTCTTAGGTAATTTGGCATATCTAGCCTGGCGTGGCACATTTCTGTTTGGTGTAGTGGTTTGAAAGTCTGACTGCTATACCAAAAGGTTGCGGGTTCAAATCCCGCCAGGAGCATATGTTTGTATGATGAATACGGACACGTGTACTGTTGTGGAGTTATGTATATTTTCATTTATAATGTGTATATTTACAAAAAAAAATTATTTGTGTAGTATATCAACTATCTGGTATTTATAATACAAGCCTAGTTGCTTAGTGTGGCACTAGCGCTGTGTGTATGTGCAAATATATTTATATTTATTTCTAATATTCAATTCAATTCTTTATTGATTCCATAATGTAGACGTGGTCATATTAAAAAATAATACAATAATTCATAATATGGATAGCGATTGAGATTCTGTCACCGTCTTTTTAAATAATTATTTTTATTATTTTTACTGATCTGGCCCTGTTTTTATTGGCAATTAACGAGTAAATGGGCTTGACTATTGTAGCTATTTACAGGAAGTAAATATCTATGTTTCATACTGACTGGAAGAATTTTACAAATGTTTAATAGCTTTCTATAGTAACCTTTGCAACTCGTTTTATTGTCTTTTTACAATACTTTCTAAGGTCTTATTTGAAATGATTCTCGCTTCTGCATATTTACGATAGGCCATAGCATTCAAGGGCGTAACTCAATATTGATTCCACCAAAAACATAATCTGGAGGGAACTTTCAAACTGATTGTTAAAATTTACGTAATAATATTCTTAGGTTATTACGAGTACGTATTTCTTCAATATGGTTGGCCCATTAGGAGTTTATACCAACTTTTATACATAAGATAAGTGACATAGTTAACTTTTTGATAGGTTTACAAGTGCAATTTAGAAAAATGTGACTACAGGGATACTATGGACAGATTGAAGGAGACTCTTCAGGTGGACGTAACATGGTAAAGTCAGTCTGTGGCCTTGTTTCTTGTAAACGTACGTCTTTATACTAACTAAAAGGTCTCTACGAGATTTACCTCCCAGTTATGTGAAACATAAAATCTTCTAATAAGTACTTTAAATTATTATTGATCGTTGTTAGATTATTCATTAACAAGATCCATTTTGCAAATACCAGCTTTCAAAAATAAATAAAGTTCAGCCGTTTTGACCCTACAAAGCACACATAAGTTTCAAACCTATAACACCCCTCTATTTGTGTATGGGGTTAAAAATAAAACGACACCTTCAATAATTCAACTCGAAGGCAGCAAACGCCTTGACGACAGTTTGACCATCCACTTACGCTCTGGTTATATAACCAATACATAATATACTTATATTTAAAATATATTTTGAAATAATGTCAGCTAATTGGCTTAAATATGACTTGGGCATTATTAGGAGCTTTTTAATTCAAAAAGGAAAACTTTATTTGAGTAAGACAGGTTTGATGAGCAAGTAGGTACTTCTTAAAAGGAAAGCGTATCAAAAAGTTTAACATTTTTTGTTTTTGGCAGTTAGGTAATATCATTAAAACTGGAAAGATAGGTCTATATACTCCGTGGACTTCAATTTTTGAAGTTATTTCAACAAAATATGATAGAGGAATTCATTTATCTGTTAGACCGATTGTAAAGGTATCTCGTGTATATGATTCCTTAATTACATTATTATGACCATAAGTTCTGTTTGTTACAAATAAAAAGTGTATATTATGTTCTTTAAGTAGCTCTCTCATTGGATGAATGAAAATATCTTTTAAATACAGCATAAATCAAAATATTGCTCTTATCTGCACTCGAAAAGCTTTAAAGATCTATATTTCAAAAGAAATCTTAATTTATACAATGAGGGTGTTTGTATGTAGATTTCTATGTTATCTCCTGTTTTGTAAGTGCACCGATTTGTAAGTGCCAGGTATCATTCGATTCGTCTTAATCTCTAGAGTGTCATAGGATTAATCACAAAAAATCCAACATGGCGCCTGCAAAATACAAAATATGATAACGGGTTTTTGTTTTTAAATACTTAAATAGTTATCCCCTATTTATTTTCATTCCCCTAACCTGTATTCCAACTGAACTACATTGTGTACAAATTCATGCATTTCTCTGAATCCGCGGTCTACTGCTGGTATTGATTAGATCTGTATGGGAGAATAATAAAGTACAATAATATATGTAGTTTGTATCACTTATGTGAATACAGCATAAATAAAAAAAAAATTCTCTAATCTGCACTCGAAAAGCTTCGAAACAATTTTATTCGAAGTGAACGCCTCTGGCTGCTACGAAAGTATTCATTTAGACACTTGACTGTCTCTATATGCTTTGCTGCTCGTTCAAAGGTTCTTTTTGTTTCAATGTTGGAGTGATATTTTGGCAGGTGATAATCACAATTTGTAGTCCAAGGAATGATGAGCACGGTGAACGTTTTTAACAAATGCGAGGTTTCTTTAACACCTCGCTCCATATAGGTAATGTAATTGTTATACAATCATTGTGTAAAATAATATTGCAATGGGAGGAAATCGATTGCCGTTAGAATTAGAATTCAAAACAGAGATTGTACCTTATGGCTTAATTCGTTACCAAGGACTTAGGTATTGTTTTACAATGTTGTTCCGCGTAGGTGGGTAAGTACCTTGTTAGTTGAATATATATCGAGGGGTGAAAGGCTATTTGTTTTAAGCGACATTTTATGAACTTTACAGGAGAGTAATTTAAAGATTCAAAATTTCGAAAAAAAATAGTTACAAAAAAATTACTGCACATACTTTGAAGCTGATAATTTCTCTTTACTGCAAAAAAATCCTACAAAATTTTAGTATAATTTTTAATAAAAAACTGCAAGAGGTTCCAAGAAAATTGGCGATTGATACAAAATACGCTGTATCGCCTTTTTTCTGGAGTAATGAAAAATGATTTAAGTTACTAAAGTGTTACCAATCAGTAGCAGGCAAAATGGTTTAAGTTACCTGCAGTGCTAATTCAGTAGAAAGCAAAATAGTTTAGTCGACGTTGCTCGTTGATAATAGGTGCAGGCAAGTTGACTGAAACAACTATTTAAATTTCTAATAAGTTGTATGACGTCTCATATTTAATAAGGATTTTATAAAACTTGGTTGTTGAAACAAGATAATAATGGCAAGTTTATGAGTAAGTTAAAAAGTTGTAGTATTTATATGGGTGAAAAGAAGTTCTGTAAATTTGAAAATATTTTTTTCTTTATCAAGTTTATAATCAGCCTTATTTGCCACTCAGTCTTAACGAGTAATTACCTTAATTATCTAAAATATAAATTTTAGTAGTTACTATTGATTGTATTAACAAAGTCACTGAACATAGCTTTATAGATGGTACAAGTAGCAATAATTATTGTTTACTTTACAATTACGAACAAATAAAAAACTGAGATCAAAAATAACAATTACTTATGGCCTTTATTGGTAGAAGCGTGCGGCTCAAATTGAAGATTTTCATACAATTTTTATATAAAACGTTATAAGCAACCACACACTTCTTAGAAAAATTGCTTGTCGTTCACTAATTTATAAATAATGCTTAATCATACATTTAATCTTAGGATATAATTTTGTGATAAAATATTCAAGAATATTTTAAAATAATTTATACAAGCACTATCTCTTTTTTGTAATTGTAAATACTATATTAACAAAAATGAGATAGTGTTTGTATAAATTATTTCAGAATATTCTTCCAATATTCTATCACAAAAGTATATTTTTTAATAGAAAATTTCTTCAATTTTAAGGTAGAAAACAGGCGATTAACAGACTATAAAAAACTTTGAAAAAAAAATGAAAATAACTAGAGAATACATAATACAGCAGGGATAGCATGTCGCCTTATCGCGCGCGTTATGGTTTAGACCAATAAAAATGGAGAACTATAGAAAACGCGAGATAAGAAATGACTTATATTATCTATGGTTGATATATAACGCATGCTACGGCGGCAGAAGTACAGAATACAGATAGAAAGATAATAAATTTAGGTGGAACATAGGAAGATTAGTAGGTAATTACTAATTTTCTTCCCCTGTTTCATCTTCAATATCAGTATCCAATAGCTCGTCTTTACCGTTGTTGGTTTTCAAATTCAAGTACTCAGATATTTTTGGGATGACATTAGTATCGCATAATTTCTTAAGATCATTGTATTTACTCGTAGCTTTGGTGATTGCCAACGAAGATTTATATTTGAAATTGACCGATTTAGGTTTAGCATTAATGGGTACCTTTTCTTCCGGGGCATCATTCTTCATACTATACTTAATTATACTTCATTTGGAGAATACTTTTTGAACGTCCCGTCTGTATTTTGCTAATTTTTCCGACTAGGTTACCCTTAATATATTTTTCAGAAAACTCTTCAAAATTTTTGAAATAAGTATGTGTAAGATTTTCGACATTATAAGGCGCTGGCTCTTTCCGAGCTAGCTGGCACACTGTTGCCCACTGTGAAGGTGCCCACACTATGGTATTTCGCACGGAGTGCTCAATAGTAGAATGGATGCTGCCCACTGTCATCTCCGTGTGTCCAGGAAGAAGGAAATTCATTCGAATAGTTTCTAGATGCAGTTTAACATAAATTAAGGTAGGTAGGTACAGGCACATGACGCAGGCAAATGAGTAAATACATCGGTAATGTACCTTCATAAAAGGTCAAAATCATTCTACTTTATAATTTAGGAATGAACTATCGAATAAAATGTCAGCTAACGCAACTAATTAAACAATAAACAGCACGAAAATGTTATTCATTCATTGAGTAGGTATTACTTTACTATAAAATGTATCAATATTATTGAAAAATAATACAGAAACCCAAACAAAGACACATAATTAATTGACTTAAGAATACAAAATTAATTTTAACAGTTCTCAAGATTGACATGGCCTCAAGTTGACGCTTGAGAATCTGTTGCATATTAAAACAGCATCAGAAAAAATGGTCTTGAGACCGAGACGCGATCTGAATCTCAAGAACGATTTATTAATACGGGCAATTACAATCTCGTTAATACGTTCCTTAGTCAAGCTAAAATGGCACACGGCTTGTCGCAACTCAAATTCACGAATGACTGAAATGCCGTCGCGGGGCGGGGTGGTATATATTTTGCCACGGCGTACGAAGAATATACCCACATTTATTTGTTTGAAATGACATAAACTAATAGTGTCGTACTTAAATCGGGTGGTTTGAAGACAAACTGTTTATATTATGAATATACCAGAAAAAATGTTTTAATCAAATCACTTGTGTTTTATGTTTATCGTAAGCGTCACATTTAAAAAATATAGACGCGAGCGAACTGTTCAAGCGACTAATCGACTCAGTTTTAAGAAAATAAATATTGATTGAAGCTCTAAACAGAGTACAAAACGGTTGCAGCGGAAATGGTTGAAGCGACAGATTTTATTGAATTAGGCTGACAGCAAATTAGTTGAAGTGACATATCATCAAGGTTAGCGATAACGGAAAAAGCATAATCCGCCATTCAAATCCAATTTTGGGAAGAGTACAATAGTTTATGCTCCATTACCTATTTTAGAGTATAACTTAAATGAAGTCCTTAAAAAAATTGCAAATAAGAAGACGGTTCATACACTGTCTCATGACGTTGAGCCCAAAAAGTGGGTTGTTTTAAGCGCCCAAAAAGTGCTTCGATTTGAATAAAACCTGGCTCAATCGAAGGAGAAAAATTCCCCGATTCCGAATATATAAATAACTCAATATCGTCCAGTATGTCGCTTCAAACAAATAGCCTTTCACCCCTCGATATTATAAATTGCTATTCTGTAAGTAGATAAGTACACACTTACGAGTACTTGGAAGGAAAATAATAATACTTTAGCAAGGTAAATTGAAAACAATATTCCGTAAATGCGTATTCTTATACAATATCCCTTTGATTGTTCATATTCGATATATTGTCATGGATGGCAAATAAAATGAACAGTAGGTATTATACTAAATCCAATATCTACAGGGCATAATATTTATTTCTCTCTCAAGCCGTATTCTTGAAATCACTGTTGTGATCCAGGGATTTCAGATAAGATAATCAGTCCCCCATACAAGTTTAGGGTTCCGGGTAAGCGAGTTTGAACCTTAGTTTGTTTGAATTGTAAATATTTATCCTTTTCGCCGATATGACTATTTAACTAACAAAATATTAATCTCAACCAGAGCGTGGGATGCTGGAGTTAGGCCGAAAACAGAAGAAGCCGCAGTAAGGCGCGTGGCCGAGAGGAACGCTTTACGGTGCTCTTTACTTCGAAGTGAAGCTCGAAAAAAACATCAACCAAAGGTAACTTACTTTGTAAATTTATATTAATTTAATGGAAAAAAAGTAACGAAGACATCAAGATAGTTAATAGAAGCTCACAGAACAAAAAATGACCATGTTTGTATTTATTAGTCTATTTCTGGGAGGGATAGGCTTATTGGGCTGTAATAATCCGTGTCCACCATGTAAGATGCTCGCTCGTTATATACATATATGTAATAGATGCTGGGGGAGCGTTGTTGCAGGTGAATTCAAAATTAACTATAAGACAAATTAAACAATGCGAGCGGAACAGTGAGCAAAGAGTAAACATACTCACCGGGTCGTCGGTTGGAGCCAGCACCTTCTCCATCCAATGCTGAGGGTCTTTGGTTCAGAAATTTCTAGAGGGAATTTGCAATGAACAGGTGCACTGTATTCATGTCTGTGGAGTAGCGAGATTGGCCGATTGGTATAGTAGATATTAGCCTGCCTTCGAAATCAACTGTGGCGGGCTCGAATTCCGCTACAAATAAATAAATGTTTATGTGATAAATAATAATATTTATTCTCGAATCATGGATATTTCTATAAATTTTTATATAAGTCCATCCATTGTCAAATAACCATAGCACTTTTTTGCCTAGATGGGAAATAGATAATTGGTGTAAGCACAGACCTGTCGATAATAAGTCTGGTGCAAGTGTCACAAATATTTATTATTATAATAGTTGCGCTTTTGGGACACCTGCATTGGCTAAATGAACGGTCCTTTATTTTGTAATGTTCACCTGTGGTAAAAACTTGGTTGAGATCAAGGACTAGCTAGCCCATTGGACACAATACCTGCCTAAGAATTAATATAAAGAACTTACCCTAAGGGGCAGTTAAGACCACCACAGTCCACCTTGCCTTACCTATTACAATTTACGCAGATAGGTCAGCCTCATTCTGCAAATATTGTCGTAATTTTTAATACAACATGGGTTACTTTCATTTATAGAAGGAGACGACATCGTTAGCCGAACGCATACGTCTTCTCACTTGTGATATGGAGGACGAGCCGGACGGTGCGTCCGCGCAGCGGCCTCCTGCCGCCGGCGCCAGCTCGGACAAGTCCACCGATAAGTTGTTCAATAGCGTCGACAAGAATAGCGAGAAAGCTTTCGGCAGCGCGTCTTCGAGTTCATCATCGTCCACGATTTCGGCGCCTGTGCCTCTGCGCCAGCAGGCACCTGATTTGGGAGACGTTCATCAGGAAGTCCAAAAAGTGAGATTGATCAATATAGGGACCCAACCCAAAAATACGTTGACAAATAATTTTATGTATTAGTTCTATTACGACGAGCGATTGATGTAGTGGATAGTGACCGTGCCAGCGAAATCCGTGAAAGCGTTGCGGGTTCGAATCCCGCGAGGGGTAAATGTTTGTGTGATGAATACGAACATTTATTCCCGAATATGGATGTCTATATAAATATCTATGTATGTTTATCCATTATCTAGTATCCATAGTACAAGCTTTGCATCGTTTGGGACTAGATGATTGTTGTAAGTGTTAGAAATATTTATTATTAATATTTTTTTTAGATTTTTAAGTAAGTATACATTTTGGTGTGTAAATAATAAAAATATAACCGGTTCGCAGCCAGAATCACAAATTGTTTTTAAAATACTGTTCTTTAGCCGTGCTACTTATCTATACAGTGACAAAATGAAAGTGTCGAAGTCGGCGTCAATATTTAGTGATATCAATCTAGATTGATTTAATTTAAACATTAACGCCGACTTCGACTTCTTTACTATTTTCATTAAAATATATAGTGTACTTTATAAATAGTTACCAATTTTCTGTATTGGACTTATAATTTTTTTATCCGGAACGGAGCTCCAATGACATAATTTATTTCATGAAGGGTATTTTTGATGAACCTGGGGATATGTCAGTCGTCGCGGCACTCGGAGATGACGTTGGTTTAGGAAAAGGCTAATTTCGTTTTTTTTTTCACAGGACATCTTAAAGCAAGGAAAGGTTTTGCAACAATCAAGAACTGACTCACGACGCCAGTTCTTGTCGACACTTGCGCCGTTAACTGCTTGTGTGGGCAGCGCGGCGCACCATGAGGGATTCTACTACGTCCCTCCAGGGGACAGGACTCCTGCAACATCGATTACTAATCTGGATTTGCAAGACCACAACGATGCCCCAGCTCCTGACGTCGTTGCTGGAACGCCAGGTTACTAGGCCAATCATCAAAGATTTTTCTTTCTACGACGTACCCTGACAATAATTCTGAAACTGTGCAGAGTGATAAAGTGGTTACGATTGTAACCAAATAACCAAATTGGTCGATAAATTCACTTTTGGATTTGTCAATCGTTATGTGTAAAGTCAACTTTCTTATACTATAAAAGCTCAATGACGGAGGGTTAATGTCTACCTCCACCACCTCCTTGATGGAAGTGTAAGTTGGCTACTTACGATGCAATTAGAAATGTGAACGAAGCGATAACCGCTTATAACGTTATTTACTACTAGTTTTCTGCCCGCGGCTTCGCTGCGTTGAGTAGCTTTATCGCGGAAATTTGTTTATTCCGCGGGAAATATTCACTTTATCGGGATAAAAAGTATCCTATATTTGAATCTAGGGTATGGTCTACATAAATACCAAATTTCATCCAAATCCGTTCATCCGTTTCGCCGTGATTGAGCAACAAACAAATAAACAAACAAACATCCAAACTTTCGCATTTATAATATTAGTTAGAGTTAGATTAGATTATACATTAGGTTGTCTGTGATTAGAAATTTATGATGATGTCGTACAAACGGTAACTAAATTAAGGTATTTTAAAGTAGTTCCTGATAGAAAACTATTGTGCGTTCTAGTTTTTTATGAGTGCGATTTTTCAAAAATGTAATGATAATCATAGCATTATCATTTCAAGATTCAATGACAGTATACTCGTATCTAATAGAGCTGCTGACTGTGCATATGTTATCTAATCTATCTGTAATCTAACTAATACTATAAATGCGGAAGTTTGGGTGTATGTTTGTTTGCTAATCAATCATGGCGCAACGGATGAACGTATTTGGATGAAATTTGGTATATAGGTAGAACACACCATGTTTTACATAGGATAATTATTTTAATTCCCGCGGGTTAAACAAATTAAACATATCCGCTATAAAGTTATTCCAAGCTAGCGAAACTAATAAATTAATTTTAGTTGTGCTTATTTATTTTTGATTTTGTGTTTAGGCGCTGTTGATGGAGATGATGGCTTAGCAGCATTTGCCAGAGCAGCGGCACCCAGGACAGAGAGACTCCGTCAGCGTTACGGGCAGGAATCACAACCAGTCAGTAGTGACGATGAGCACGACGATTACGGTAATTTTTTAATCTAAATACTACGTTCCTCTTGTTTAGGTAGGTAAGCAACTTTGGACAATTTATTGGACGAATTCATAGATCCCTACGTTATCGAACTGGCTATGAGAACCAAATCGCTGAAGTTGAGGGAACAATACCTTCTGCAAGCTTGACATTCTTTGGAGTAAACTTCTTGGAGTTTTTTGGAGTAATTTCCACAATACCGGACAACTTGTAACCTATCGACATAGCATGGAGACATTTCAACTGAAGATTGTGTAGAGCATTGGAGAGTGCGATGTACGCTATCTCACTGGTAGGTACACCAAATAGGAATGAATGGATTAAGCTGACCCTCAAAGTTAAGTACGTCTTAACTTTACATCGACCTTAGCACACCATACATCTTTTGTTATAGAACACGTAATATAAAAAGTCGTAAAGCTCTGTCCTTTTTTCTTTAAAATAATAAACAATTGTGTTGATTCTCCCTATTAGTCCGGGTCCTATTGCAAGCTATTGTATGGAGACCCTGCGGATTGTGAGCAAAGCATGAAACTTGGTACGGTTGTAGCCCAGGTCAAATTGAGCAGATTAAGCCCTGGCCCCACCAGATCCGGCCACGGGTGGGGGAGGGGGGGGGTGGTTGAAGGCCGCTCACGCCGCTCCGCAAACAAAAAATTCTGACGCCTCGAGACTACATACGAGACCGTGTTTGGTATCATTTTCGTATAAATTGTGGATGAGGAATTCATATTTGAAGTTTTCGTAATACCTCTCCCTACAAAAAAAAAATTTTTTTTGAAGGAAACGTGAAAGTTAGAAGTATTATATTTCTGTTTGAATAAGCGTAACTATAAAATTGGTAAGTTATCATACAAACAAAAAATACTGATTTATAATATGACTACCCTAGTTTGTAAAAATATATAATTTATATATATTTATTATATAAATGAGACCAGAAAAAAATCCAAAGCGTCGCGCGGCGTAGAGGTCGAACGAGAGTTGTTGAAGTCCGCTCGGCCAACCAAAAATTCTAACGCCTCCTGATTTTGTGCCAGACCGTGTTTAATTTCTTTTTCTTAAATATTAAGGGTGAGGCATTACTATTTGAAGTTTGCCTTTTAATACAGTAAATTGACATTTTAATAGGAAAAAGTGTAAGTTAGATGAATTATTTTTTATTTGAATAAGTGTAACTTTAAAATTGGTTAGTATTGGTAATCATAAAAAAAATAATTTATAGTATTACTTTTCTTGTTTAAAATAAAAATATAATTTAAATATAATTATTACATAAGTGATTCCAGAGAAAAGTACGAAACGCTACCCGGCGGGGAAATCAAAAGGCGCGACACACTAAATGGTTTAAAATTGTATCCTGTTCTGGTTAATTTTAAATTGATTTTAAAATATTTTTATACATGATAAATAATCATAATATTAATTATCATTGTATAGATTATAATATTACAATAGTACAGTACTAAATAACAGAAACACACATATTCATACATGTATCTTTATTCCCTATGTCTGCCACTGCACAAACACAGTTCAGTGCAATTCAGCCCTTGTTTTTTACAACTGCATCTATTACTGCACTCCTGTTTGCATTTGCAGCGTACAAGCTCTAAACAAGCACGCGCAGCAACAGGTGCAGTTGTCCAGTGTGGCACCCAGATACTGTCAACAGTCTTCCAGTCCCAGTCTTCAGGACTTGGTAAATTTTGATGAGCTACCGTTTGCCCCCACACAAATACTCCTTGATATACAGCCCTTTTCAAATGCTGGTGGAGAGCATCTGCAGTTGGTGGAATGTGCTCCAACTGTCGGTCCTTTTTCGTGAATAAATGTTTTCTGCATTAGTTGACTTTTTCAAATTTACTGGATCTAAAATTCCAGATGTGAGCGCTTTTAATTATATTCTATTGAGTAAGTTCTGAAATAAAAAAGATCAAAAAGGGATTTACCTATCGTAAAGAGCTACCACGTACTTGTGTATAATAGAAATACATTGATCGTCTATTTGTCTTGACGACGTCAGCACTTGGAAAGCACTTGTCACCTCCGGGTAGGCTTTCCAAGCTTCGAAAGCAGTTTTTGTACCTCTGCCATGGAATGCCGATACTGTGTCGCATCCAGTAAATGCGTGAAACAGCGGCAGTACATTCGCCTTGGCTGGTCCTAAAAAAATTTAAGTAAGATTAAGATGTAAGTATTAATGTTATCAATTAAAATACGTTAGTGTATTATAAACAAACTTTAACCTAATGCGGATGCGATTGCATGACATGAGATAAATTGATGTTTATTTCCAGTTCCAAGGTGGACGTAAAGCTTCTCCAGCTGAGGATATTTGAACACACAAGATACTGCTAAAACTAAAACGTCAGTGTCGACAGATCTTATTAATATATAGGTGTGTCCCTGTGCAACAGCATCGGCGACGTGAACCATAATACGCGTGTCAGCTTCTTCGTGGTTACACGGCTGTAAAATAGGTTTAACTCTTTCTTTGTTGCTAAGCACAAGGTCACCATCTGTGATGTTTAGTTCCTTGGTGTCTAGTATTTCCATGGTGTGGCAACGAACACTGAGCAAATGGAAAAGCTCTTGTTTGTTGACCCCATCCCGAAGAAAATTTGCCCAACTCTTGGGAATTTTGGTGTTTGAGTTCACCCGTGTACGATCGTCAGCGCCACGTTTTTGTCTAGTCATATTTTTTAAACTATTGCCAACATATTTATCCCAAACGACATCCACTCTTGTCGAGTTTGACAGCTCTCTCCGTAAAAAGGGAATAAAAACTGTATCTGCATATTCACCGAAGGTTTTTGACTGACCAGGGTTTAACATGTGAACAACAAACAAGAGCTTTTCAATTTGCTCAGTGTTCGTTGCCACACCATGGAAATACTAGACACCAAGGAACTAAACATCACAGATGGTGACCTTGTGCTTAGCAACAAAGAAAGAGCTAAACCTATTTTACAGCCGTGTAACCACGAAGAAGCTGACACGCGTATTATGGTTCACGTCGCCGATGCTGTTGCACAGGGCACACCTATATATTAACCCATTTAGACCTATAACTGTTTTTGTAAAAAAAGTTAGTTTTTTTTACAAAAGTTTACTAAAATATACCTAAAGACTCTTTAAAAAATAAAATAAAAAATCTCAAATTAAAGGGGGGGCACAGAGGGGGCGTACCGTATATGGTACGGTAGGCCTATAAGTATTCAAAAATACCTAATTTTACCAAATAGAGTTTTATTCGCTTTTTTGTATGATATATATTAAAACATTCAACGTGGACACCAATATCGCACTTGACACATCTTGTAGGATATTGTTTGTGGCATTGTCCACATCTGGTTCTCTTCTCCTGCTTAGTAATATAGTGCTCTTTGCCGTCATATCGCGACTCAGTTGTCATTGAAGATGGCCGACTAGGTAAGTTCATAGACCAAAGGTAAACCAGTAAAAAAGTTATCTATGAAGAGATGGTGGTCTCCATAGCCCAGCTGTTCCAATTGATCGGCATTTGTCAAAACTACACTTACCCCGAGGCCAAGCTGAGCATATCGGACATTTGTAAATGTAAACGCCCCTTGATATGGTTTGAACCATGCAATGTAACCTCCTGATGTTGCACCAACCCATAATTTGTAGCCGTACCTTATAGGTTTGCCTCTTATAAATTGTTTGCAGCCGTGACGACCAAAGTATGGGACCATAGCTTCATCAATGCTGTGATTTTCCTTATGAGGACAATGCTCAAGAAACTTTGCTGCTAAAAGTTTGAGCAAAGGACGCACTTTTGCGAACTTGTCCGATGCATCTAAATTCAGATTATCAGCAACATGAATGTTGGAGTAAATTAGTGCACATCCATCTCTAGACAAGGCTCCAGCAATCAATTTATTCCTTGTATCAGGTGCGTTCTCCCAATACATTCTTCTTCTGCTCACTTGACAGTAGCCACTGACCAACAAAATTCCAACCAAACATGTCATCTCTTCTATTTTGACGTCAGCAGGAAGAAGTTTTCGTGATAAATACCTATTTGTTTCAATAGTAAGCAACGCAAACACATCTTCAGGAAAAAACAAAGAAATCCATTCCATAGGACTTCTCTCAAGAGGAACATGATAAAGTGGGTGCCAGGAGATAGGCTTAGACTGCAAGTCTCGTTTTCTCCAATTATGCTTCTTGACGCGTTTTTGCAAGGGTTCATAACTTTGACGAGGGTCTTCTGGCTCTTGTGATGAGACAGAAGCAGCAAGTTCTGCTGGTGCTCGAAGCAAGCTTGCAGGCAAATTATTTATGTCTACGACATCTTCGTCACCTGAATGTTCATCAGTCTTCATATTGGCGGTTTCAATGTCAATATCATGCCCCTCGAAGTAAGAATCGTCATCTTCCTCAAGAATCGAGGCAATATCGTGAAGCGTCAATGACGTACAAAAAAATCTAAATAAGTACAGTGTTTAGTATATTTTGCTTATGTATAGACCTACTGTACCATATACGGTACACATAATTGAGGTTTGAATATACCTAAGAAAAATAACCTGACCCAATTTCTTTTTCTTGTAAATCCATCTATTGTGTTCTAAGCTTCATAAAAATATTGATAAATAATATAATTCGTAATTAATAGTATGGAACTTACCTTCTTGAAGACATTGTAAATAATTTCTTTCTTTTTTGCCAGAAAAGTTCACTGAAAAACTCGAAATCACGTAGACATAACCTGTGTGTAATATTTTTAACGTAAGACTAACATATTAGCCTAATTGTCGCAATCAAACAAAATATTGATGTACCCACAGGTTCGTCAAAATAATTTTAGAAAGTTCCCGTACCCAATAGGGTACGGTAGGTCTATATGGGTTAATAAGATCTGTCGACACTGACGTTTTAGTTTTAGCAGTATCTTGTGTGTTCAAATATCCTCAGCTGGAGAAGCTTTACGTCCACCTTGGAACTGGAAATAAACATCAATTTATCTCATGTCATGCAATCGCATCCGCATTAGGTTAAAGTTTGTTTATAATACACTAACTGTATTTTAATTGATAACATTAATACTTACATCTTAATCTTACTTAAAATTTTTTAGGACCAGCCAAGGCGAATGTACTGCCGCTGTTTCACGCATTTACTGGATGCGACACAGTATCGGCATTCCATGGCAGAGGTAAAAAAACTGCTTTCGAAGCTTGGAAAGCCTACCCGGAGGTGACAAGTGCTTTCCAAGTGCTGACGTCGTCAAGACAAATAGACGATCAATGTATTTCTATTATACACAAGTACGTGGTAGCTCTTTACGATAGGTAAATCCCTTTTTGATCTTTTTTATTTCAGAACTTACTCAATAGAATATAATTAAAAGCGCTCACATCTGGAATTTTAGATCCAGTAAATTTGAAAAAGTCAACTAATGCAGAAAACATTTATTCACGAAAAAGGACCGACAGTTGGAGCACATTCCACAAACTGCAGATGCTCTCCACCAGCATTTGAAAAGGGCTGTATATCAAGGAGTATTTGTGTGGGGGCAAACGGTAGCTCATCAAAATTTACCAAGTCCTGAAGACTGGGACTGGAAGACTGTTGACAGTATCTGGGTGCCACACTGGACAACTGCACCTGTTGCTGCGCGTGCTTGTTTAGAGCTTGTACGCTGCAAATGTAAACAGGAGTGCAGTAATAGATGCAGTTGTAAAAAACAAGGGCTGAATTGCACTGAACTGTGTTTGTGCAGTGGCAGACATAGGGAATAAAGATACATGTATGAATATGTGTGTTTCTGTTATTTAGTACTGCTGTTGTATAATGTTTTAAGTATTCTTACTGTAATATTATAATCTATACAATAATAATTAATATTATGATTATTTATCATATATAAAAATATTTTAAAATCAATTTAAAATTAACCAGAACAGGATACAATTTTAAACCATTTAGTGTGTCGCGCCTTTTGATTTCCCCGCCGCGTAACGTTTCGTACTTTTCTCTGGAATCACTTATGTAATAATTATATATAAATTATATTTTTATTTTAAACAAGAAAAGTAATACTATAAATTTTTTTTTTATGATTACCAATACTAACCAATTTTAAAGTTACACTTATTCAAATAAAAAATAATTCATCTAACTTACAGCTTTTCCTATTAAAATGTCAATTTACTGTATTAAAAGGCAAACTTCAAATAGTAATGCCTCACCCTTAATATTTAAGAAAAAGAAATTAAACACGGTCTGGCACAAAATCAGGGGCGTTAGAATTTTTGGTTGGCCGAGCGGACTTCAACAACTCTCGTTCGACCTCTACGCCGCGCGACGCTTTGGATTTTTTTCTGGTCTCATTTATATAATAAATATATATAAATTATATATTTTTACAAACTAGAGTAGTCATATTATAAATCAGTATTTTTTGTTTGTATGATAACTTACCAATTTTATAGTTACGCTTATTCAAACAGAAATATAATACATCTAACTTTCACGTTTCCTTCAAAAAAAATTTTTTTTTGTAGGGAGAGGTATTACAAAAACTTCAAATATGAATTCCTCATCCCCAATTTATACGAAAATGACACCAAACACGGTCTCGTATGTAGTCTCGAGGCGTCAGAATTTTTTGTTTGCGGAGCGGCGTGAGCGGCCTTCAACCACCCCCCCCCTCCCCCACCCGTGGCCGGATCTGGTGGGGCCAGGGCTTAATCTGCTCAATTTGACCTAGGCTATACCTGTACCAAGTTTCATGCTTTGGTCACAATCTGCAGGGTTCATCGCAATAGGACCCGGACTATATCTATATCCCTCTATTAATAATAATAAAAACCCAATTTTAATAATGAGAAAGTCTTTAATATCAGCCTCAATTTAAGTTACATATTAATACACTATTGATCAAGAAACCCAACTCGCATACCTACAGCCAATATCCATAATAGTTCCTTTTATCTGCACTATTTTGTGCTGTATGTTTCCCGAATAAAGAAATTGAAAATGTATGGAGATAGGACAGACACATTGTTCGGACGGACGAATCATGACTCACGGATAATGGGCTAAACAAATGTTGGAAAGGAGACCATGAGAATGCAGACATGGTAGAAGCCGACCGCTTGAGAGATGGGTGAATACACACGATGGCAGGTGGGCTTTGATTAGATGAAAGATCGATTTAAGACCACAAGGAAGAAGTTGTAGGAGTTGCAATGAGAGACTACCCCTGTGATGATGAGGATAACTAAACACCTCTTACATAGGTACTTTACTTTATCGGTATTCGTTGTCGCGCGCTACTTACACGTACTAGCTGACGTCTGTGGTACATAGAGCACACTGAAAGTTCTACGCTCCTGGCCGCTCATAAATGTTTGAATTTGGAATGTTATATTTTATAAAACATAAGAAAAGATTTTAGGGCGGTTATTTTTTATGATTTTAAAAGTTCACTGTCTAAGCAAAACTGCACTGCTCGTCTTCAAAATTCTTTTAGGAGGGAAGTAACTCATTTGAGTGGGCTAAGGAGTTGGTACGCCGAATTAGTCGTGGTGTCAAAACGGGAGTTTGGAACCAATAACACAGTAAAATACCGAGTTTGTACGCGAACTGTCGTGTAAAATGCTGATTTATATTGTAAAAAATCATTAATTTGGTCACTTCTATTGTAAATGAGTGATACTTACCATAGAAGTTACCAAAAAACATGCGAGTATCTTTCAAGTATAATAATCGATATTTGTTTCTAATACTTTTATGTGACCCATTTATGGGTAGTTGGTATGCGCGGAGGTTTTGGCTATTTATTCTCAGCAGACCTATTAGTTCTTGAGAAATCTAAGAGATGGCACTGCTTTATCTACTAAGGAAAGCGCAAAAATGGGATAGCATATATAAATGAATTGGCTAACTGCCAGGCAACTAATTGAAGAAAACCGGCGTATCACCTAAGAAGAGATTCAAGGACATTTGGGTCAACATTTAAAAGTTAGAAAACTTTGTTGCTCACAAACAACAGAACAATAACTGACTTAGTTGATTGGTGTAAAAAAAAGTTGTTAAAGTACGATCACATACATACATACATAACGTCACGACCTATGTCCCAAATGGGGTGATCAGAGATATCCCAAACAACACGGACGTTTCAAATACTCTGTATGACATTGTGACGGGAGATGGAGCATGGATGTATTGTTACATGTCGGAAAGCAATAGTATAAGATCCGGCCATAGAAATATATACCCTCATCTGTTATTCGACTATAACAAAATTATTATGTTAGTTAATGAATATATTAATACATTGAAAATGGGTTGCCTAGCTAAATCGCGGGCCAAACGGTTAATTAATGTAAATCCAAATTAATTGTTTTTCAATTAACTTCCCCGATTTGTTATTTATAAAAATCGACCATTATCTGAAAGAACATAACATAAGGAACTGGAAAAATATAGGTTGCCTACTTTCCCTTCAGCCTAACTATGGAGTTGTCATGTATAAACATGCGAGCAAGAGTTATTAATATACCCTCATCAGTTATTTAATTGATTTTTTTTTAAATTAAACGTTATTTTATTCTCTTTCTAACAGTATAAGGTTGCCTCAGTAAAAGTTTGTCACATGCACGGTTGCTGTGATTTTAGATGCGTCGTACAAGCGAGCTACATTGAATAAATACTGGATTTAAGTCAGATTAAATATTACAAATGGTATCAAATACTTTTCACTCACATATTTATTTAATAACAATACATAATTATAATTACATAAAAATTAGAAAATTTTTTTGTTTACATATTTTGATTCATGAATAGCAAAAATATTTTTTAATATCTATTAAAAAATTATATAAAAATTTTTCTTTCTCCAAGTCGCTACAGGTTTAGTGTAATAAAATATTATGACCAAATTATTTCTTTTAACATTTAGTAACAATATTGGTTCACTATATGCATTTGTTTAGTCACTCTCGTCCTTTACTCATGTCAGATGACCTGAATATTTTCTCTAAAAAGGCAGCAGGAAGATGTAATGCACTCTCTTGATGCCTCCGATTCACCTTTCAACATAGTGAAGCTCAAACTGATAGGGTCATCTTATCTCTATTTGCACGAAGGTGGGTTTGAGTTGATTCAATTCATTTCGTTACGAAAGTTTGAGAGATTATTTAATTCGAGGTAGAATAAACCACGCATTGGTGTCGATTCGGATGTACACCGACTAAACTAAAACTAGTTTTAAAGTAGTACTGTCTCTTTCTCCCTGGAATAGTACGATGCGACGGCACCACGCCAAAACTGGTTTTAGTTTCGTTGGTGTACATCCGAATCGACACCATTGTTGCTTGTAATACAACACTACAGAACTAAATAGTCATGAGTTGGCCACGAAAGGTTTTAAATCGATACAAGAAATTAAATGGAAAAAAAAGAATGAATTGTTTAGTGCACAATTTACGTCAATTCAATGTGGCTTCATGCAACAAATGCACGTTGTGTCAATCTAAGTCCTGAAGATTGTGGTTGGTTTTTGGATGGCTACTTGAAGCCAACGTGGTTTGAAGGGGACCCAACGCCCTTACAAGTGGAGGATATAGTCACCGAATCAAAAGAAGATAACGATGAAGAATTCGATTTTGATATCAGTACTTCTGACGAATCCGAAGCAGAATAAGTTTTTAAAAAAATATTTTATTGGAAAATTTTTATATAATTTTTTAATAGATATTAAAAAATATTTTTGCTATTCCTGAATCAAAATATGTAAACAAAAAAATTTTCTAATTTTTATGTAATTATAATTATGTATTGTTATTAAATAAATATGTGAGTGAAAAGTATTTGATACCATTTTTAATATTTAATCTGACTTAAATCCAATATTTATTCAATGTAGCTCGCTTGTACGACGCATCTAAAATCACAGCAACCGTGCATGTGACAAACTTTTACTGAGGCAACCTTATACTGTTAGAAAGAGAATAAAATAACGTTTAATTTAAAAAAAAAATCAATTAAATAACTGATGAGGGTATATTAATAACGCTTGCTCGCATGTTTATACATGACAACTCCATAGTTAGGCTGAAGGGAAAGTAGGCAACCTATATTTTTCCAGTTCCTTATGTTATGTTCTTTCAGATAATGGTCGATTTTTATAAATAACAAATCGGGGAAGTTAATTGAAAAACAATTAATTTGGATTTACATTAATTAACCGTTTGGCCCGCGATTTAGCTAGGCAACCCATTTTCAATGTATTAATATATTCATTAACTAACATAATAATTTTGTTATAGTCGAATAACAGATGAGGGTATATATTTCTATGGCCGGATCTTATACTACAAGCAAAAGTCTTCTATATGGTTCGAAGGAGACAGCAAACCAACAAAATTAAGGCATGTAGCGTAGTTAAAAAAATATTAGCGTCTTTTTTCTCCCGGGCGGGTCCTGTCCCGGATCCCACTTGAAGAACAAAAGACAGTTACCTAATGCTGAGCGGAGCACCACTATTTTGTTTGCCCAGTTGCTTTGAAAAGTTAAGGGAAAAATGACCAACAAGTCGCATCCTATTGAACCATGACAATGCTTCGGCGCACACTGCTAACAATGCAAAGTCATTTTTGGCTTCTGAAAAGGTAGAGCTAGTGACGCATCCCGCACTTACTCCAGACCTGGCATCATGCGATTTCTTTACTTTCCCTAAAATCAAAGATTTCACGAGAGGTTTGACAAAGCACATGAGCTTTCAACCAGCACGTGATAAACATAATGTCCTCAGACCAATATGGACCTCATGTTTTTACTGATTAGTGTTATAAATTCAAATATAGCAGCGAGCTCTCCATAAAAGCTATAAGTAGTTGGACCTTATCCTATTATCACTTCCACGGTTCTTACTCTAAATGTTATACTACAATAACCCCTTAGCAGCTTATACTCCCCTGCCAGGGAATAATTGAATATATTTCCGTTCCACTCTTACTTAAATAGTACCTACAGATAATTATAACACTGTAGGTATATAGTATTATGATATCAGTACGATCTCATTCAAATTTCGGCTCCAAAATTCATTAGGTAGGTAAATTATTCATTAACCACAATACAGTTTTAGATTAATTATTAGTTAATATTATTAACGCTGCGCTGTTTCAGGATTTCATCGTCGACCTGCTGTAAGGGGGATTACAGTTAAACAGCAATTGGGAGCGTCAGATGAGATACTCCAGCAGATGCAAAATGAGCTGCAACCGTCCTCAGGCACGATGCCGCCACAGTCAATGCCTCCACCGCATACATGCCAACGTGGTAACGCCACCTACGCGTGGCCTTACTATTCCGAAGCAAACCTTACCTCTAGACCGCAGAGCCGAGCTGGTGCTAGTTCGAACTGGTGAGTTATACATCAGCAGCCTATAGAAGTCCTCAAGTGAACCTAAGCCTCTCCCGTGGCGCACTTTGTATCGCTTTCTAGTTATCTATCAACTTAATATTCACAGCACTAAGTCATCAGACTACGCGACGTCCCGACAGAGTGGAAGCACCCCTGGGCCACAGGTTCACAAAGATACTTGCATCTTAAACGTAAAGAACATGTACGCGCTCTACCAACATAAAAAAATACATGAAAACATGTGCAGAAACCATTCCTTATATACTAACGTTGGGTAAGTACCGATACGAGTAAGAATATTCCGAATATAATTAAAATTAAGATATGTAGGTAATAGCAATTCAAATTAAAATTGTTATCTAATAAATAATTGATACCTTTTACTTATCTCGATTCGTAACTAAAAATATGATTATCTTCACTTCACTTTTTTAACTTAATGTATGATTATCATGCAGATGTTCACTTTGAGACGTTGACACAATTGTCAACGTGTCAAATGCACTTAAAGTAATATTTTCTTAAAACACATCGTGTAATTCGACTTTTAAAATTAAATAGTTAATTGTAAGAAGGTATTTGCTAAAAAAATATACCCGAGTCGTTACCTTTGGCGTACCTATCAAATATAATGATAATAAAGACTATAATGTACATATGAAACGTAAATAATAAGAATAACAATTAATAGAATAATCATATAATACATACTCAGCTACTGCTTGTTCAAAACGCAATTTTCCCCTGAGAAGAACAGGCAGTTAACTCGAAGGGTTGCTCTTTTAAATCAGGCTTTGATTTTACATAAAGGTTTTTATATTATCATTACATAACATTAGCTTTGAAATTATTTTCTGGTTTCAGGTGTTCAGATAGTAGTCAAGAGCTGTACAGTTCACAGACCAGCTCAGAGCAGACGTCTCCGGTGCGAATGGCCCCGCGAGGCCGCCGTCCGGAATCCCCCCCGCCGATACGGAATCACCACCAACTGCTCTACCTGCCCTACAGCAATCATTACTATTACCAGCATGACTATGGAACGAATTGGACTTCTAGCGATCGTAATTATTATTAATGATGTATTTGTGTAGTACATCAACCATCTGGTATTCTTATAAATACAATATTGTATTATTATAAGCCTAGTGCTTAGTGTGCAACTAGATGGTGATGTGTCCAAGGATATACTTAATATCGTATAGCCAATAGATTTATATTAATGTAATTGGAGTAGAATGTGAACAGTAGGTCCAATACTCCTGGTCAACGGAACGTGAAACGAGTCGCTTGCCATATTTTATAAAGTTTTGAAAAGTGTAATGAGCTGGGAGACTAAAGGTGCAGATACAGCGAGGCGATGAATCAGAATCGTTTGGGTGTCTTCTCCCAGTTCTATAGAATATGAATTTGTTGCCCGTGGTGAACCGCGAGGAAGTACACTCCTGCTAATTCGGACCCCGCAACTGTAATCTTGTACTTATTTAGAATTTTAAGAAGCATTTCAGTATTCGGACGTAAAACTGATGAAATGATGATGTGATATGTTCGTAGACAACCAAATGCAGGCCTACCACCAATACCAACACCAGCAGATGCAGTACAATCGTAGTGGCGCAAGCACCCCGCAGCCGGCGGCCCCGACCCAGGCACAAATGTACACCCACGCCCTCAACCTGCAGGTTAATTGACCCATATCTGGTTAGAAAACCCACAAATGTGTAAGGTCGCCCTTTTCCACTTGTCAAATATGATCGCACATGCTCTCAACCTATAGACTATTTATTTTTCATTAATAGAGGGATTATTTCGTTCAGTGGCTCATTGGATAAATTAAGATTTCTTTTTAAATACGGCATAAATTAAATGACAAGCGCCACAGATAATATAAATAACAGATAGAAAAGTAAATAACCTAGAAATTGTATTCAACAGCAACAGCCTTAGGTTCAAGGTTCAAGAAAAAAAGTTATTTTGGGGTGCCTGCCCTAAGTGTAAGATGGCGATTCATTCTATATATCTTTCAAAATTGTTGAGGATCTATTTGACCCAGGAATTCATTTACGAAATGTTAATTAAGCTTTAAATTAGAAATTTTTATGAGAGTTAGATACGTGTTTTCCTAACAAACTGCATTTTTGTCTATTTTAAAAACATCCGCAACTGTATGCAACGTAATTAAAAGGAAAATTACTAGGAGTAATAATCGACCAATTTATTAACGTAGTTGGGTTTGTAAAAAGTTCACAGACAGCCCATACAAAATGATAGTATAAATCAATGTAAAAATAACATTATCTCTATATAATCTGACCATTTCGCATGATCTGACACACACTTTGGCTATTATCGCCGACTTCTTGAAAACAATGTCACAGCAGTGAGATCGTCAGAATTATTTTTATAATTAATTTTCCCGTTCTCCGTGGAAAATAAAGCCGATTTTTAAACTTTGTTATTATGTTTTTCAGACACTTTGCGGAGCACCAGCTAGGTTCAGATCAGTACCAGCCGCGCCGCCTGGTGGTGGCAAACAGATGATATGTTATTCAGAAAAGGTAACAAGATATACTTATTGTCACACTCGCACGTAGGTAACTATAACAGTTTGTTTCCTATTTTTTTTTCCTCCCACTTATAAGTGTATGTGGGAACGCGTCTGTGTTGTTTTTATATTTAAAACCTAAGTGAAAGAGGGGTTGCGCTGAAAACCAGTAAAGTGGTATAAGTTTGACATTATGCCTGTTTGTGGCGTTGCAATGGTTTATTATTTTTGAAAGCTGATCGATGCGTTTCTTGACCAATAAAGCATTGATGCTGATTTCAGTGGCCACTGAAATTTCAAACTGGAATCTTAGTAAAAGGCGTTTTGATAATACGTACAATCACAGTTTCTCGGGGGTTTTTCTAAATTTTCTCTTTATATTTTAATACAACTTTACGCCCGCGATATCGTCCGCGTGGATCCCGAAATAAATATATGTAAATAGATTTATGCACGAGTTTACACTTGATCTCAATCACACTTGATGTTAAGTGAAGATGAGGCCGAAGGTGTAAGCATACTGACCCGGAAACCCCATCTTATTTTGGGGTGACTAACTTATCTCTGACAACCGGAACAGAACAATGTAATTAACACTGTTTACGCTGTTAACACTGTTTGGCGACAGATTTAGCTAGCCAGGCGGACATTTAAAATGCCCTACCACCAACCAAACCAAGTACTATAATTGTACCTCGCGGGGGTCGTGCCTACCCGTGACAAAACGATTCGTAAACCCTATGTTGTTTACTTTGTGCCACGGAGGCAGTTAAGAACACAATGCACAAACACTTCACAAACAGTCACTGTAGCCGTCTTTGTAATTGTTACGTTGTGCTTGGTGGTTGTTTCCAGGTGGCAGCGCCGCTGTACCAACCGGCGCCAGGGTCCCCCTCCCGCACCGCCCGCGGCGCTCCTGAGGGAGCGCCATCCACCGCCGCGGCGCCCGCGGCCACCTCGCCCATGGCGCCGCCTACAAACCCTGTGTATTACGCCATGAACGTCTGACGGGGGGACTAGGTACGTTTCTTTTTTACCCACGACACGGCACGGAAACGGTATATTGCATTTAGGGTAAGAGATGTGCATTTGATTGTTTGGGTGTCTGTTACCATTTATGTTGAGAATGGTTGGGTCGATTTTGAAACAGTTTCTTGTTTGATTGACTTTCACCCCCGGTTCACGTTCTCAAATAGGTTTTAGGGTATATTAAAGAGGCAACAAAAGAGGCACGGTCCTGTCGTGCGTTGTTGGCTGAGTTGCTCGGGTGACATTGTTGTCATGAACATTGATTTGTTAACGTTCTGCTGCAACAAGCCAGATTGAAGAGGCCGAGTTTAAGTTGTAAAACCTTTGATTTAAACTTGTCTAGTTTTGCAAGGTTTTGTTGTGATGAATAAGAATTTTACAACAATTATAGAATTTCTGAATAAAATTGGCAATATCAACTGCAAACCGTGTTATATAAATTGTCATTATTTCCATTGCTCATGTATACCACTAATAAGAAGTCGCCGGGGGGCGCTGCAGTAGATATGTTTATTCGAAACGAGTGCACCGATTTAGATGAAGTTTTTAATTTAACCTTCAAATCCGCGTGTTTGTATGTGACGTTGTAATGACAAACCGCCGGAACAGACTTTTCTTGCAAAAGCTTGAGTTTGCGAGATGGTTCTTAGAGACATGTTTATGTAAATCAGGTCAACAGTTTCGAAGATATAACGGTAAACTCAGTTGCTTGTATACCAAGAGCTGATATTATTAAAAGATTTCTAAATTTTCGATTTTATTTATTACTAGCTTTCCGCCCGCAGCTATCTTACGTTATTGAGATAAAAAATATCCCATGTTTTAATCCAGGGTACGTTGATCTATATAACAAATTTCATCCAAATCCGTTCATCCGTTTTGCCGTGATTCAGCAACAAACAAGCAAACATCCAAACTTTCGCATTTATAATTTTAGACAGATAATATTTGAGCGGTTGATATAATATTGTCAAGTCTTATTTTTTAGGTGAAAATAATGGTGGGCCCGACAGGTGAAGTCCATATCAGCGTACAACCGCCGGAGAATGCAAGAGACAAGGAACGGAGAACACAGTGAAATGGCAGACTTTACCAATGTCAACAGTCACGTTTGAAATTGGAATTGGTATGGTAAAATTCCCAAATATTGTTTCTGTATAGAAATTCCAGTGCGATTAAGTAGGTATATCTTACGGTTGGTTGTACCCGCGTCGTATAAAAGAGCAATATATTTTATTGACAATATTGGCGTGCCAATAGCCATTAGCTATTAATCAATAGCAAAACTTTGTCACACTGCGACGGCCCACTTGAATCGAACTGATAGCACAATAAAATTGATGTATTGTGGAATTTCGTAGTAGATATTATAACTTCATAGCAGACACAAGTCTTGGGATCGGCAACAAGATCACTATAGAGTCTTCTTAATTATTGAGTTGTATTGCTAAGGTAAAATTATTAACCACATTAAAGAATACGAAATAAGTACTACAGATGAAGAATATTTTTCTTAAAAAAGTGTGGTAAATATATAAAAGTAAACATAAGATTGTGTAATTATTACACTATGATTTCTATTATGCTGTAAACCAATGATTTACTAGGATAAGTTTTGCGCCAAAGATTAATGATTAATTTATTAGTATAGGAAAGTTACCTACTCAAGTGTAGAGTGCGTAATCTATCATTGTGTAACGTTGATATGTATTTTTTAAATCTAGCAAATATTATAATTAAGTTGAAGAAATTTATAATTTAGGCTTACTTTTTGAATTCTATGTGTAAGGCTGCCCGCCCATGACAAACAATGGGTGACCGATTTTCGAAAAAATCGGTCGATTATCAGTCCAACAAAAAGTCGGTCGTAGGCGGCCACACTTAAGCTTTCATTCAACAGGCATCGAACGACATTACAAACATGATAACATGGCTCTACCTACTTCCTTCGAACGATATTGTAGTTTGACTACGATAACTTGTAAATCATTGATTAAAAATCGTAAGCGATAAAAGTGGTGGTTGATGGAGGCCATATTTATTAATCAAGTCCGTTAAAAATCCGTCAAGCCGTTCAGGCTACAGCCGTAAACTAACGGTTACGGGTTAGCATCCCGGGAGGGCTAAATGTTTGTGTGATGAATACGAACATTTATTCCCGAGTCAAGGATGATTGTATAAATATTTATGTATGTTTATCCGTTACCTAGTATCCATAGCACAAGCTTTGCTTAGTTTGGGTCTAGATGATTGGTTTAGGTATCCGAAATATTTATTATTAATTATTTAAATACATAACATACATGCAGTCGTAAAACATTACCTCCATGCCGGCGCAGCCGGGTAAAACACTAATACATGCGATAACATAAAATTACATTAACTTCAATTTTTACCGGGGAAGGGAATAGAAATGCAAAAAAATCAGTCCGGTTTTATAATTAACTTCCACTGGGAACTTGGTTTTGCTATAGATACTATCGAAATTATTTATATTAATAAATTAGGTAAGTTTAACATGTGAAAAGACAAATCATCATTTATCAGATTGTTCGTATAATTTATCACCGTCCAAATCAGTGACTATCCGATGTAAAATAAAGTGATCTAGTGAAGGTGGGCATGCCCACCTTATCGGAGAATACTAAAACTACCACTTTGTAATTGGGTACACCCAATCTGCTCTAATCCTATGGTTGGTTAGAAGTAATCGCTGTATGGTATAAGTCCACCATTGTACTCATGTGATTTAATATCTTTTCTCACGAAAAAATAAGTTCACGTACTTTCTTTTGGCCAACAAAGTATTTCAAAATAAACTACGTTATGTACTAAGTAGGTACCTAAGAAAATGTTGTCTTAGACATGTTAAATAAACATCGCAATTAAACAAAGTGCCAAATGATCCATGCATGATCATATATGTATATAACAGCTGTTGGCTGTAATGTAGCTTTACGCACGACGAATCAGGACCGGCCTAGAAATAGTTAAGATGATTCATTCATTGTAAATAAAGAAAATCATTGTTCATGTTTATAAAAAAATACTAAAGTACTAAAGTACAAATTCTATAAAAAATTCGCTCTTAAACAGATATTCCCTCAACGATTGATCATTCGTCTATTAGGTAGAATATTCTTGATTAGCGTATGTGTACGTCGCGTACATTGCTGTCGTCGTTTAAGTATTATCGGCAAAACTTATTTAGACATAAAACAAACAAAAGAAACTGTACAATACAAGACCAAAAGGGAGACCAAAATTACAACGTTGTTGCAATGAAGCCAATGAAGAGACATATTTTTATGGAAATTATTCTGAACTGATTCACTAGTATGTATTATGTACGTAGGTATTACATGTTATTTATTTATTTGTAGGTACGTAATTAGTTACTTTTTCATAATAAGTCATATTTAGCCTGAATTTTATAAAAGTTGGTCTAATTTTGTGTACCTATAACTACCAAACACAACCAAAATATAAATTCCAAAGTTTTGAATTTTGGAAGTTTGTCTTAGATATCGGTTAAAGTTTACAGAGGCTAAGTTATTGAGCTAAGCTTAGAAATGTAGAATATTACATACATAAATAGGTATAAGTACAAGAAATTGTGAAAACCTTTTGATAGTCAAACCACACACCTAGGTAAGTGTGTAAGGGTATAAATGTTTGAAATTATAATTTAATGGATGTTAAATAATTGATAAACCCAATAAAGGGCTAACAAAAGGTTTTCAGGCATTAGAGTGAGTTTGTTTGTATTGAATTATTGAAAAGTTCGACTTTTATTACTAAGATACAATACATCTTAAATATTAACGTCAAACCTACCTATTTAAATTAATGACACATAGTAGGTACCTAACCTAAACTTTGCGTTAAAGTTTAAATTATTTATTGCTTAAAATGGTTTTCTTCGTCATTCACTTTCACTTTTTATTTTAATGGCAACTACTACTTTGTAGTAATTCTGCCAAATTATTCAGATAATGTCACACACATAACGTCACCTAGTAGTAAGGGTATTAATAACCGCATGTCAGTATGAATTTGACTGTGCCCTGTGCCTTTCAACGAAGTAGGTTCTACAATACTCTTGTCTTGTCTATGTTCAGCCTAGACTGAGGTCATTCAAACATTGTAACAAACTCAACGATTCAGCGATATCGTCGGTAAAATGAAGATCTGATGAACGATTCGTCTCGTCCGCTGATTTCAAGAGTCTAGATACTGTAAGACTTCTCTGCAGTTAGGTATTATAGGTAGATATCTATATTTCGTGATTTGGTTACGTAAACGGACCAATATGTGGCACTCTTGTACGAAAACTTCAATATATCGGTCGATAATCGATTAAGCACCGCTGACGGTATTATAACACTTTTCATGTCGCGACCGAATCAAAGAATTGTCCACAAGCGCCAGACAAATTCGCTGATTAAGCTACTGAAGCGTAAGAACGAGTGTACCCACACTTCACTAAACTTCTTCTTATTCAAGAATCTGTCTTAATCGGGAGGCTAGAAGTCATGGTTCAGAAGTATAATGCGACTGTAACTGTTCAGTAAGATATCTATTAGAACCATTTTGAATAATTATCACTTCATCTCTGCTCCACGCTTCAGGCGTTATGGTACCGATGTGGAGAAGAGAGTTAAGCAGCTTCTGCAGGCTGTCATGTAATTCTATAAATTCCCGTAATCTTGTAATAAGAGACATCTTAATCTCGTACAGGCTGACGATGTTCGGAATATCATCGCGCACGGTATCGTTTCAATGTTGCTGTTTATCGTTGACTCTAGTGTCAACAGGTGACTGTGTGGAGATGTAATACAACTGTTCTTAGAACCCCTTAATCTCTCTCAAAATATAACCTAATAAAAGGTAATAATTATAAATTCAATTGATTGCGTGCATGCCACATGTTTATTAAGTTCCATAACTTCTTCAGATTTACACCTAGGTAGGTAATTACTAATAGTAATTAGGTACGTTAGGTACGAATAAGTATCTACTTTTACGAACGAAGTCATTTTAATCATGTGTCCCTACTTAATTTAATATAAATTTAATTAAATGTACCAGTATTTACCTGTTTCTTTTATGTAGGTACTTGTTTGAATTTGTTGTTTTATGCAATGTGATATAATTATCGTTTAACTGCTTAGCAGTTTTAAGCTAATTTAAGTCGACCGCACACACGACTTTTTGTCGGTTAGAAAATGGTGAACTTTCTATGCGCCGCCGCCCGCCCTAGTGGAATTTAATCGCGAGCTTTTGTTGACGCGTGCAATGGGTATTACATACCCAGTCAAGCTAGTCATTACTCAAAACATAGTAAATAATTTTATTAGTGTTATTCTTGTTATTAAGTATACCTATTGTTTTATATTATAGCTAGTTACTATCTATAATATTTTTAATAGTTTATTTTTTAATATCTAAGCGATTATTTATCTGCAATTACAATATAGATGTGCTTATAGGTAGGTACCAATGACGTACCTACAGGTAGGTACTATGTTGCCAAAGATTATAGATTTATTTGATTTTACTCCTTGTAAGTATTATGCAAGAGTTCATAATTAACGTCGCGTGTTACACACTTTACCTTTATATTTACCTACTATTTCTAAAATAATAATTATAGTTACCTACCTATCCTAGACATCTAATGTACCTACCTACTTATTAAAAAAGCGATGTTGTGAGTAGATATTATACCTAAGTATAGGTTTTTACGGGATTTTAAGTCGCATCAATTCTCATCATACATAATACTACGAGTATTAAATCTAATTGACATATTATAAACTCAAAGTTTGTACTTTGCAAAATTTTAATGTTATATATATATTTCTATATATTATATTAATTAATAGACTATTTGACGAGATAGATTATTTAGAGATGTTAAACTACGTGTTATTAAACGATGCTAAGAATGAGTAAATGGACTTTACCAAACCATATAAGAAATGTTAACTTTCAAAAAATTGTTAGTATAATGTATTAATGTCTATGTTCTCATCAAATCACAAAATGTTCGAATATAGGTAATATCCGGGCCTATTGCAAAGGTCTAACAACAAAGCAATTCTTCAAAAAATAACAAGATAACAGGCGTATAAACACTTTTAGGTCTGATTATTAATTGAACAGCCGATTATTTCGTAACTAATATATTATTATTATTAGGAGCCCATACTGTCCCACTGCTGGGATAACTTTTATACTTAATAATAAATATATACTTAAAAATTAAACCTGATTCTCACTAGGTGACCTGGTTTTTAAAAGAAATTAAGTGAAAAAATAGATTTCCGAAACACAAAGTAGTAGACCTACTAGAGAAAAGGGCATTTTTCTTTCTCCCATAAATGGTATTTTTAAATATCATTCGAAAGTAGGTGCCATTACTTGGAAATGAAAGGACCAACCGATTTGAAATTGAGACGGGTATTAATAACACGATCTCAAGATTGAAATGAATTTAAGTTATTAGGTATACTTGAATAACTTAAACAGTATCAAAAAAAAATTGTATTGAGTGAGTCTCTATTTCAATATTGAAATCGCCTTTAATAATACGGCCCTTAGTGATTATTACGCCTTTAATACACACGTAATTCATTAATCTTTCACACGTAATTCAAAAATCTTGTCATTAATCTAGGTTACCTACAAATCGAAACGAAATCAATTATTGTTAAGTATTTTATGACGAAGTTTTCGCTAATTTTTATTTGTTATGGAATAAACACTTTGTTATTCAGTAATCAACGGTACAGTTATGGGTACCGTCTATCACTAACATGTATCCACCTTGTAAAATTCGACAAAATTTATTGCTCACTAAAGATATCCGTGGAAATACCAAATTGTTTAAGGTGAACACACTGTTATTGATTGTGAATGTTACCATGTGTTTCCTAAATTATAAATGAAACTGATTCGGTATATTTGCATTCCTTGCAAGACAACAACATACTAGTTGTTCTTAGAGTTCATTTATTTACTAGAATCCAAACTTTTGTCAATAACAATTTAGAAAGTAGCTATACAGCTAATGAGCTCTCTCACAAAAGACAATTTCTATTGTTAAATGTCAGTCGACAAAGGTACGAAAGGTATTTTACTTATCTTATAAATCCAGATGTATAATAATGAGTGTTAGGGCGTAAAATTTGGCCACTTAATAGGTAGGTATATTTAAAATTACCAGTGTACAAAATGTATTTGTAGATCGGTAAAACATTATGTAAAAATATTCTTTGTTTTATTTCTTTAAAATCATACCTTACTACCTACCCATAAATTTTTCCCTCTACCTCGCTCGGTCGCTTCCCATTATGCCAATCAACGAAGGAGTTGATACATCACCCTATCAGCCACAAGACGCCCACTGGTATACATAGTCTTGCTCCCATATATTTCCGGAGCGACCGGTTGGAAGAACGAATCCTAATAAAATCCATTCCCTATCAACTATTTATAAAAATTCTACTTCAGTGTACAAGAGATTACACGGACGTAGGTACCGAAGCGGACCCAGTGCAGATATAAAATGAAATATTACGTACATTTATTAGGTCATTATTACTTTAATTGCAAATAGTAACAAGAAATGAAATAGATAAATAAGTTACTTAATTAGTTTTGCGTATCGGGATCCCCAATGACAGAGCAGAGCGCCCTATGAGTCCGATCTCCACACTGCGTACCTTGAGGGCAATTGTTGCAAGTAGTGCCAGCTTCGTAAATAGGAAAGCCGTCTATATTCCCGGCCGGACCGTAGTTGCAAAATGTAAATGCTATAATTTTTAATTCTTTTGGTTTCTCTTTCTTGTCCACTATTTCAACAATTCCGCGGTGTAAAGCAGATTCTTTTGTTTGAACTTTCCTAGTGGCTGCGAATTCTTCAAAATTCGGAGAACTAGATGGGGTTAAGTATCTAGTACGCTGTAACAGTAAATTATCACTACTCGTTGAACTACGGGTTACGTTATTTTCCAAATCCTCAACAGTAGTTTGGGTTCGGCGACGTTTACGAAACAGAACGCAAGAATGCTTTCGAGCGGTGCAAAGAGCTTGAGAACAACCTACGCGCCATGTAGATGCCCAGGCCGCTGCTGAGTACCAATGTGCGTTGCAACCTCCCGGAGCGCTGCAGTTGCTAAGCCTGAACGACCACACGTGCTCTGGAGGCAGAACTCTTGAACCAGAAAACCATGCGCCTACGGCATCTGCTAATAACTGAGCCTCTGTTACTCTTGGAACCACGGGCCTCACGTCCATATTTTGAAGAACATTAAAGCGAATGGTATTTCTGCACTCGTCGTGGCGCTTTTGACATTGTCGAGCCCAAACTTCAGCCATTTTCTCAAGTTCGTAATCCCAATACATCTTGCGCATGTTGGTTGCAGGAGGCTGTCCCGCCTCTAGACCCATTGCGATGTTATCGCGATGTCTATTATGCAGCAGCAGTATTTGGTATCTCATCCAGGTTGTCATGCCAGATGCATATAATCTAGGACTCTGTTTCTTAGCAGCCAAACACATCGTATGCTGATTTTTCAAAGAACAATCAGGATGGGAGCAATAATTGAAATGCCTACTAGTTTCATTAATGCTAAACACATCATTACTTATAATAAAAGTTATCAAAAGCTGGTAAATAATAGTCATTTCGATATGAAACAGGTAATAAATTGACTTCAGCAAAACGTGTGTCAAAATTAGCGTTGTCAACTTAGACGTGAATAATCCAGCTTACCTACGAAGGTTGTCTTCTTTAATCAAGTTGTCAAATTAAAAGATGGCTATGTGAACAAACAGTTGGTAAATGAGTAAAATAGTTTTCTGTTGGTAAAAGTAAAAATCGTAAAAGTTCATCGTCATCATGAAAATAGGATTGTACGAATCTAACGACACCTCATTTGTCCAAATCGGTTGCAGGTGTAACATACATACATTCATATGAAAATGCGGGCCTGATGAAAATACATACCTACATTACCTAAGCACGTGCGTAGTATTGATAGTCGCAAGAGCGCAACAATCCCCTCGACAGGAGGAGCTATGGGTACTGGGCAACATCACGGGTTGTCATGACATAGTGAATACTCCAGCAAGGGTAGTAGGATCATGCGCGATATTTTTTATCTCACGTTTTGTCACACGTAGTCTGTCAATACGCTGCTGTACGTAGTTGACAGGTGACCGCGATAAAACGTGTGATATATAGGTATAAACTATCGGTCGTTGTCATGCTACCACTGCTGGTACTATCACGGGTAACACTTTTTTTATATTTTCAACAGGCCTGAGAAGGTTCTGCGTCTGTTCAACGCCTTCACCGCTTTAACGCTTTTAAAGCCAATAGAAAGAAAAGTGCATTCTTAACCTAGAAAAATTAATGATGCGATGGCTATAATAGAAAAGTTTGTGGCCATTTTGTATGACTGACATATTTTTTAAATTCAGAGTGTTAAAGAAAGTAGTGTGTATTTTAAAATAGAAGTTTTAGATTTAGCTCATTGTCACTTGAAAATGAATGCCTTAAGAAAAAAACGGTCAGCCGGAAACTATATCCTAGGTGGTATTTAATTTTTGACCTTTGAGTCATTTTGCCCAGCTCCATTATGATTTACACTTAAGCTTGTGTTTTTGTACCCGCTCGGTACCTACTTTTGTTTTTTGACGCTGAGAAATGCGCTCCGCATGCTACGCAGCTCCTCGGGGGGGGAGCTGCGCAGTTACGTGGGACTCCCGGGCTATTGCCCTATATACCCACTAAAACCCAGCGATGAACCCTCTGCGCCTATGAAGGGCGGTGCAGGTTCCCTGACGAATACCACTGCCACCGCCCCAACGCTAGGCACGTTTACGCGTGCCTTCCGGCCGTTGTAGGGTGCCCCGGTTCATGGGAGACACCCTCAGTCTTTTGCCCGTGTGTGGCGGTGGGCCCCCCGACCCACCGCCTGGGCGAGCTCGGTACTTAAATGGTTCAACTCGGTTCACCCATATCTATTTATCTTCTTTAACAAAAAGTGGATTTTTGAACATAAAATGTATCGACACTTCGGGGTTTACGATGAATCTAACAACAATAAGGCTAAAAATAAGGCCAAAAAGAGCGTAAAACTTCATACAAGTGGAGACCCTCTCCGTGTCTAAAACATAGAATGCAATAGGATATCTTTGGTCTACTTATATCTCTTTGGTTTACGGTTGCGTTTGGAGCCATGCAGTTGGTATTATAATAATACCTACTTTTGCTCCCAGTAATGTCCGCCTTGGTAAAATTAATTAAATATCGGCGGTTTCATAATAAATCCAATGAATTTATAGTGGGATACTATGCAACTCCAAATGTAAAAAGAATTTGTACCTATTGGACATTCCATTCTTTTTTATTTCAATGCAAAATAAGGAAATGCAAACTAGAAAGAGATTTACTTTTTGGCCGCGCTGGGTCCCTTTTACACAGTTGCTACAGTTTATAATATAAAGAGCTGGCATTATAGAAGCAAGAACTCTTAAAATTAGGTAGGTAGGTGTAGCAAAACCTCACAAGGATCTAACTATTTAAATTTTTTTCTTTATATAAAAATCGGTTAATTTTTGATTGGGTTTCGAATTTTTTCATGTTTGACTGCCGGCTACACTAGAATAGAGCAGCCAGCTAGATAAGGCAGTAATTATACATACTCTTTGGACTAGATAAATGCCTATAGGATATGATAAAGTATTTGCTTGTACACTCTTTGCTAGACTATACAATATTTTACTAGAAAAAACTTTTTGGTCTTCTACTCTTGTCTGGTTGACGTGCAAGGATAGGGCACTTTCGGCACGTTATTTATATTAATTTGATTGATACGCCTTCGTTGATAACAGAAAAATGAGTTCTTTTTTTCGTGACAAAAAAGGAGAAGAGGATGCTGGAATTAATCTGTTTACAAACATGGACAAAACAGCTCTGCTACAAGAAGCGAGATACTTCAACTCTACCCCTGTGAACCCTAGAAAATGTGTCCACATTTTGACTAAGTTACTATACTTACTAAATCAAGGCGAAGTGCTTACCACTCAGGAAGCTACTGACATATTTTTTGCAACAACTAAACTCTTTCAATCCAAAGATGTGATGTTACGCCGCTTAGTATATATGTGTTTAAAGGAATTAAGTTGCACGGCCCAAGATGTGATTATTGTGACTTCGTCACTCACTAGAGACATGACAGGGAGTGAGGACCTCTACAGAGCTGCAGCAATCAGAGCCCTTTGTAGTATTACAGACAGCACTATGATGCAGGCTGTTGATCGTTACATGAAACAGGCAATTGTGGATAAGAATCCGGCAGTCAGCTCAGCCGCCTTAGTGTCTGCTCTGCACTTATCTGCACCTGTGCCCGATCTGGTGAGACGATGGGTGAACGAAGCTCAGGTAAAATTATTTATGCTTCCACTTGTAACTCAACGCTTGACTAAGCATGCCAAGTCAATTCGATGGGACTTGGGATTAGAGCTGACAACCTCCATGTTTGAATAGTGAGCGTCTCCTGCTCTGGCTTAACATCATAAATCTCCGGGTAGCTTGGGTGGTTTCGAGCATAACACACTCCGTCTCAGTGACGGACGGTTTCGGAAATTTCTTAAACTACCGAAAATAGTTAGAAAAGTCTATTAGTAGGTATATTTTTGTCTAATGTAAAATGAGACGAAAAAGGACAAAATATCAACATTCTGACCTAAGAGAAACCAGAGCAGGAGAAAATAGCAAAATTTTAACAGATCTGGCGTTCGTGATGTCAAAACACACACAGGGAGTTCAGCTATTTTGACAAAGTCAAAAAACTGTGCTGAAATAGTGTCCAAATGAAAAAAATTGTACTACTGTAAGGTTATTCAATATTTTAAGTGAACTTTCTGGCGTCATGTGACAAGTCCCTTAAATAGTCTTTGTGATAAGGGGCAGCGCAGATGACGGAATTTTTATAGGCCGGGCAAAAATTCCAAATCGGCCAATTTTGTCCGGGAGGTTGGAATGTATAGTATTCTATGTAATAACACACACGGGGAACAAAAAAGTATTGCAGTGCGTAGTCAGGCTTCTATATGAGAATTCTTAAATTGTCACACGGCGCACTACACAACAGGGTCATAATAGATTTATTATTCGTTATTTGAAATCAAAGTCTATGAATTAGTCCAAAAACATTTTATGCCTGATTTCCAAAATGTCCGGGTTTGCTATTTTTGAAAGATTGTGTAATTATTTTCAAAATTGATCACCATCGATAATGTTGCCAGAATTATTTTGATTGCACTGCCTTTTAGTCAGTCTGACAGAGAATAATGATGATAAATATACCGGATGAGTTTTTATACCGTAACGAAAAAAATAGGGCATAATTTAGGTAAGTGAGATAGAAGTGACCCTTTTGGTGTTGCGGGTGTCCATGGGCGGCGGTGATTGCTTTCCATCAGGTGACCCGCATGCTCGTTTGCCGCCCTCTCATATAAAAAAAAAAAAAAAAAAAGAAGTTATTCGCATAGGTAGTTTAATTTTTTTTTCAAAAACGCTCCCGCTGTTCTCATATTGATATGCGACTGGCGGGATTCGTAGGACAATTTCTCCAAGTTTTATTTATTTATTTAATTTAATGGTGTAATTATGTGAAATAAGCCACAATGGGTCTATCAGTAAAACTCGGAGCTCGGACCATGGGCAATAAACGACAAATACGGCCGTCAAATGACACAAGTAACGCTTTTTCGATGATAGTTAAAGAAAAATTCATCACCTTCTTTGTCTTGTCCATTTAAATATGCTACTTCATAATATGTCATGTCTAATTGATATACATTTTTTTTAAACTGTCAGGCTTCGACTTAATATTGGGTATTTACCTATGAAATTGAAGTTTTTTTTCTTCGTTAATCATATTTACCAATTCCTGCGATTTTCAAAGCTATATCCAAATTTGTTTTTTATTTGGAAAATGAAATATTATATCAAGGTTTCACATGAAATATATTTTAATTTCTGGGCTAAATCACATAATAAAAAAATTTGAACAGAGGTCTTTTCATAAGCTTCCCCTAATCATTTCTTATATTTGCTGAAACTTTTATAAAGCGGTTACTTTTAAAAATTAACGCTGCCTATACTTAACTTAATGTTATCCGATAATACACACAAAGTTTAGCGAAATTTGGATTGGCCGTTCCCAAAAAAAAAATCAAAAATGTTTGTATGGAGAAAACAGTCTTAATGAAATTCTTCACACAAAACGCCTAAACCTAATATAATTACTATCTGCCTACATGCAAGCAACAAATGGCCGAGTTGTTATCTATCACATTATTAGTTAATTCTGCTAAAACATTGGCAACGTTTTGTATGGGTTTTTATATGGGTGTTCCACATAGCTCAATTCTCGGGCCGTTCCAGTCTCTCACCGAATGGTGTAGACAGTAACTATGAGATAACAATACGTATTGACGATCATCATCATCATCAGCCCGTAAACATCCCACTGCAGGGATTTAGGCCTTCCCTCGTATGTGAGGGAGTATGGGCCATAGTCCACCACGCTGGCCCAATGCGGATTGAGGACTTCACATGATTTTTTTTATTTCACAGACATGCAGGTCTCCTCACGTTGTTTTCCTTCACCGTTTAAGAGCAGTCGGATAAATGCACATAAGTAATGAAATTAAATTTAAAAACTCATTGGTACATGGCCTGTCTGGGGATCTAACCCGAACCTTCCAAATTGGGAGACCGAGTCTTAGACGCTGAGCCACCGACGCTCTTAACGATACTTCTTTGGCACCTATCACACAAATCCATCAATCCGCACAGGGCCCGCGTGGTGCATTATGGCCAGCAAGAGGAGGCTGTGCCCCAACAGTGGTGACATGTAATACTGTTGATGATAATTACCTCAAATCTAATTATCAGATTCTGTTGATTACATTTGACTTATATTGTAGTTCTCGTTAACTTCGGTATTAATATGTTGGATGGATGTTTAACCCTCAGGTTCTCGTACCATACCTATAATGTAGATTAAGTCTTATTGGGAACTTAGATATAAACAATTTGATAAAAGTAATAGCTCTTAAGCATTTAGTTAACTCGTCCCAACATTACCTAATGTTCTCAGAACAAAGTACGTCACTCAAGCAACTAGTAAGTAAATGTAGGGAATTAGGAGAGCAAATAAACCTGTTGAACTACGTCATTATTAAGCTGTTATGGCTCACCGCCTACGTGACATTTGTAAGTTACTATAATTCATAATTTTATAAAGATCAATTTATTTTATTATAACCTTGAATTAGTCACATACCCAATTAATATTTTGCAAACTACCTATCTTTCAACCTTTCGTATGTGTGTTTGGGGCCTGGAAGTTGAAACCTATTGCCCCATTGTCTGTTGATAGTTTTGATATTGTATTTGTTCCAGGATGCAATAATGTCTGACAATACAATGGTCTCTTACCACGCGCTGGCTGTAGTTGCAAGAGCTCGACAAAATGATCGCCAGTCTATGGTAAAGCTAGTTACGAAGTTGATGCGTTCATCACTTCGGTCGCCATATGCGGTCTGCTTGCTTATACGTCATATTGCCAAATTGGCTGAAGAGGACTCAGGTGAAGCCTCAAAATATTATATAGAATTTATTGAGTCTTGTCTGCGGTATAAGTCTGAGCTTGTACTTTACGAAGCTGCATATGCCCTTATCAGTCTGGGAAAGCCATCTAAAGATTTTGCACAGGCAGTGTCTATACTGCAGATTTTCTGTGGCTCGTCTAAAGCTTCTCTACGGCTAGCTGGTGCACGCTCTTTAGCAAAGTTGGCAACAAAATATCCCAGTGCTGTTACTGCCAGTACAATAGACTTGGAAAATTTAATTTTAGACCCTAATAGATCTATTGCAACCTTAGCTGTGACGTCACTTCTAGCTACTGGTGCTGAAAGTTCAATTGATCGATTAATGAAGTCAATGACGAACTTCATATCCGAAATATCTGATGAATTTAAGATCGTGGTAGTACGGGCCCTTAAGGGCCTTTGTTCGAAGTATCCACGTAAATATCAACCTCTTGCAGCTTTCTTAGCAGGAATGCTTCGAAATGAAGGCGGATTAGAGTATAAAACTGCTATTGCTGATGCTCTAATAAGTTTGGTAGAGGAAAATCCTAATGCTAAAGAAATTGGATTACTCTACCTTAGCGAATTTATTGAAGATTGTGAATATACATCACTTGCTGTCCGTATTCTGCATGTCTTGGGAAGCGAGGGTCCAAAAGCTCGTCAGCCTTATAGATACATTAGATACATATATAATCGTGTGATTTTAGAAACAGGACCAGTGCGCGCTGCTGCTGTATCTGCTGTTGCTCATTTCGGAGCAGCACGCCCTGAGTTACTGCCGAATATTGAAGTTCTGCTGTCTCGTTGTGAAATAGATGATGATGATGAGGTTCGTGATCGAGCTATTCTCTATAGTGCTTTATTAAAATCAAATGATCCTCAGCTGATTAGTGACTATATTATAAATGTACCAAAACCAAATTTCAAACTTTTAGAGAAAGCACTTCAAGATCATCTGACTTTACACCCAAATGAATGTTATAACATTGCTGTAGTTCCCACTTCTGAAGAAACAGAGGAAGTTATGGAAACTCCGACTATAATTGAGCCACGTAAACAGGCAGATGTTTCACTAGAAGAACAATATGCAGAACAACTAAAGGTGATTCCTGGAATAGAAAAATTAGGAACACCTTTTAAAACTTGTGCTGCTATTGACTTAACAGAATCTGAAACGGAATATCGTGTGCGCTGTGTAAAGCATATTTTTAGCCGCCATTTAGTTCTTCAATTTGAATGTGTAAATACACTAAGAGACCATCTTCTTAAAAGAGTTTACATCCGTCTTGATTTAGTTCCTGGTTATAAGCTCCTGTGTGTAGTTCCATGTGAACAACTACCCTATGACAAGCAAGGAAATATATACTGTCTCTTGGAATTTCCACATAATACATTGGAATCGTTAGGTACTTTTGGAGCTACCATGGAGTTTGTAGTTCATAATTGTGACCCAACTACGGGCTTACTTGATTCTAGCGAAGGTTATGCTGATATTTATCCCTTAGAAGAAGTGGAAATAAGTTGTGCTGACCAGTTTCGATTATGTACTGCACCTGAAGATTGGGATGCGACATGGGATAAAGTTACCGCGGCAGAAGCTTGTGATACTTTCGGGTTGGCTCAAAATAATACAAGTGAAGCTGCAATGGCTGTGTGCGAACATTTAGGTTTGTCAAAGTTGGCCATTGAAGGAGACGCAGTTAAAGAAATACGTGGGGTTGGGTTGTGGCGTGAGGGGATGACTGTACTTCTAAGAGCGCGGCTGGTTGCCGCCCAGGGTGCAGTAACTATGCAACTAGCTGCACGGTGTCCAACGGTAGACATTGCGGCGCTTCTTTTGGCTGCAGTAGGTTAATTGACTTTCTAAATAACTACATTCTTACAATATTGTCTTTAAAAATGTAATACTTACTGTATATGCATCACTAATTAAATAAATAACCAAAGTAGTAAAAATTTATTTAGCGGTACTTTAAATTGTTATCATAGTGAAATATTTTATATAAGTACTTGTAAGTGTTGTATGTGACCTCACATTACTGAGGTACGTCCGGACAAACACTGGACACCACATAACCAATGCCCGTCGTTTTTCGTCGGGGGTTATAAAGGTGAAAGGCAAATGCCATCTCTTTAAAATTTGAGTATTTCAAAACTTCCATTGCAACTATATCACTTGGTAGGAACATATTTACAAATATAAAATAACACCACACTATGGACTACAAATTTGAGTATAGTTCATGCGACAATAAATCAGTCCGAATGACAAAAAAGAACATGTTAAGCATTTTTAACCCTCGACGAAAAACGACAGATGTTATGTTTGACGCAGTAGCGTGCTCTCCATTCAGGCAGAAAGGGAGTGCGTACCCTTGCCACTTATAAGCTTTCCTCGAAATGCATTGTCACGACAGCGAATTCATAATGATGTGAAGACATATTCTCAACATTTGCGAGGATTGTTATATGAGTAAGTTATTTATTATTGTGTAATTGTTTTTTTCTCATTTAATAGCAAATTTTATCATTTACTCCACTGGTTTGCAGTGCGTTGTGTGTGTAGTGTGTGTCCAGTCTTTGTCCAAACGTAACTCAGTAATGCGTCGTTCGATTTGAGCGGCTTTTTTAAAGTGTAACAAAGGGACAAGTCAGGTGTTTTTATATTTAAGACTACCTCCTTTTTGAAATCGTTTAAGCCGTTCCGAAGATATTTAGCTAGCTAGCTTAGTCGATTCTATCTAGATGATTTAAAATAGATTCAATATGATTTAATTATTTGTTTTCTTCAGGGCTCTCTAAATGTTAACTATTATCGTCACCTAAAAGAGTCCTTGATTTCAATCGTTAACCCGTTGTGCATAAAGATAATCCTATGTTAACTTACCTATACCACAGAATAACTAATTTATTAACGCCTATAATATATAGGATATCAGATTGACACTAGGAATTTTACAGAACGAGGTAATGGTCTGTCTCACTGTAACAATGGTCTGTAACACGAGCCTGATTACCTTAAATCTTCAAGGTGGCAATTATAGACCAATTACCCACAGATAATAACGATTAACAGTCAATTATGTTCATGAATTCTGAGATGCTTACCGGTGAACAGTAAACATTTGCACGGCACTCATGCCATACAACTTGGTCCTCGCGTGCAGTCTGTGGAATTCAGCCGCAGTAGTCTACAATTCCTCCTTGCTCAAATTCTATGATCAACTTCTTATAAAGCAACGACTCACCGGATTCTTCCAAGCGTTGGTGATAGTAGGTAATCGGAGTCACTCACGATTATTGATCCGCCTCCGTGGCTCAATGTAAACAACATTACGATTCGGAGGTCGCGGGTTCGATCCCCAGCGGGGTACATGTTTAAGTACTCGGTTTGGTTGGTGGTAGGGCATTTTAAAATGTCCGCCTGGCTGGCCTGAGGTCAAGTACGAACCCGTCGTGCGTAAAAAAAAAAAAAAAAGAAATCCGACTCCTTTGACGGCTGGTAGCCAAGTCAATATCATTTTTGATGGGCAGACCTAATTAGTGTTAACGTCGTTACCGCGCCATTTCCGGCGATACCAGGGCCCGCAGTCTCGACATAGATAGCAACCGATTTCGGTCGTTAACTTCTAACGATCTTATTCTAAATGTTATAGTGTTCATAATCATATCGGTTTTTGTTGGAAGCCTGAATCGTAGTTTCAATGGAAACCGATATTTTGATACTAAAGACTCTAAACATTGTTAGGACTTAACGACCGAAATCGGTGGTATAGCGATCGCTATCTATGTCGAGACTGCGGGGGCAGGTTTACTTCTTGCAGCAAACCGCGTATTATGATAGTCGTTTAATTATCCCAAATATGTATTCCATCGTTAATTTATCGCTATCTACGACATATACAGGGTGTTACGCGAACGGATGTCCAAACGGAATTAGCAGCAAGGGGGGGTCATTTGCTATTCACCTGGCCCAGATTTTCCGGACTTGGCCCCACAATTCCAAACAAATTTTTTTTTTTTGTTTTTGAAAAGAGTGTCTTTGCGTCTTTCACGCCTAAACTGCTGAACAGATCTTATAGATAACGGACTTGGAGAGGAATTCAGGCTCCTTTAATATAAGAGTCGCGGCTACAGTAACTGTGCAGGCGATGCCGTGGGTAGAAAGCTAGTACTTATTATATAACTAAAATTAGTTCGCGTATAATTAGCACCACAGATTTCCCTTTGCTCTGACCCCATTGAACGAGTCACATGGTTATGAGCGTGCAGTTAATTGAATCGACCCAGCGGGGGTGGTAAACTGGTCGGGCGGAGAAACCTAAATGGAAGGGAAATTAAAGGTACATTTACCAAATGAAGCCACATACATGACTGTGGATTACGTATTTTAAATCCCACTCGTATGGCAAATCCAGACGGATGGAAATAGATAGTTATTAATAAATCTAAGACCCCTTATCCACTACAGGGTGTGATGTATAGGTAATTCACATCGACAATTAAGTTGCATCAAAGTTTTTTTGAAATTATTAACTGGATACGCGTTTGACCACAATCTCATCTGATGGAAAGTACGATGAGGTCGAAGATGAAGCACGCAAAATATTGTCTTTTTCTCAAGAGTTTTCTAAATTTTTAATTGATAGTTAATTATCAATCCAGTTTCATTGTCAGGTGGCAGATCTTTTAATAAAAGTCTTTTTGATTAACATATTATTCAAAATATTTGCAAACATAGGTAGGTAAATAAAACTCGAATCATTGCAGTTATCCGACTTGCATGCCTGGTTGGCCCCGAAACGTGTTCATAGAACGTGCGCGTCTTGCCTACTCAAGTTACGTAAGTAATTAAAGTAGAGGTACCATACGAGTGACTTACCTACGTTTTGGTCTGACCAGTTATTCTTTGCCTTTACATCATGAAATTAATTCGACAAGCAAGCGGTCAGATGGTTTATAAATTTGATTTAGTATTGTCCACCCCCTATGTAGAAGGCATTGGCAGATCTTGATGCCGAAAAAAAGTTGTCCCGAAACATATTCTTTTTAGTACCCCGCCCTAAGCAAATGTTGTTGTAATGTGTTCGTAGTCGGCAAAGTGTTTTCAATACTTATATATTTTACAACTATTAGCGTTGGTTGGCTTGATCTGAATTAAACAATGATAAAGTGTATGTAAAAACACGAACTGGGATTTATATTATCCAAAATCTATAGAGAGCTGAAATTCAGTAAATACATGAGCCAAAAAAGTATTTTTTACTAAACTTAATGAATTTCGTCGTAACGTCATCTCATTCAGAATAACTCACGTTTAAATACGAAAGTCTTTAATCATTGTGATGACTTATTGCATTAAGCGTGGTGTCTATGGGCCTTATAAGAAAGCTTAAGGTCAAGCAACGAGCTATGGAAAGGGTGATACTCGGCGCTTAATTAACGAGATCGAATCAGGAATGACGAAATCCGTATAAGAACCTGGCCCAGCGTATTAGTACGTTGAAGAATCTTCACTTAACATCAGGTGTGGTTGAGGTCAAGTACCAATCCGTTGTGCATAAAAAAAAGTGACAGTGCGCAGGGCACATACCTCGAGGATTTGATGGCCAGTGAGAAATGGAGACCACAAGGTGCAGCAAGGTAGGCTGACGACCTGATGAAGGTCGTGGGAAGTCGCTGGATGCAGGACCCTACCAACTGATCGCTTTGGAAATCTATGATGGAGGCCTATCTTCAGTAATGGACGACTTAAGCATAGAATTAATATAGTAGGCTGATATGATTTATATGATATGATATGGTGATGAAACGGAAATAACTCTGCTTTGTCGGTCTTAATTTTCTGATAACTTTTTTTTTGCTTGTCTTAAGTAGCCCAAGGTTACACAAAAAAATTTGCTGCGAACAGTGGACACAGATATGGATCTGGAATAGATTAGCATGCATGGTAATTTATTCCAGATCGAGGAGCACATCGAATACACAAAAAATTACAAATTCGTCTCATATCGCGGTACTTATTGCACATTCTAAGGGTAATACAAGAAAAACATTATTGTATATTGATTACGTACATATTTAACCTGTGCCTATATTTTCTTCCATAGGACCAGAGACGGCTATCCATGTTTAGCGTTACCTCGGTTTTGAGTGGTTCTGATAGATCACATCTTTTTTTTTGCGGTAAACGAAAGGAAACTTGCTTTTGAAACCAGGATTCCGATTCTCACACACTCGATTTTTCACTGTCGAGAGACATCTATCTTTTATATATAGGTATGCGAGTACTAAAATGACAAACCTATTGATGTCTATCGACAGTGAAATGTCGAGCCTACGCGAAAATCGAGTGTCTGGAGTGCATATTTTCCAAGCGCTATACTGAGTGCTTCAGATGTGCAATTTTTTTTATTATTTTTATGATTAACTGGATTTGCGTTTGACCACAATCTCACCTGATTGAAAGTGACGATGTGGTCGAAGATGAAGCACGCGATCCCAGTAAATGCCTATTCACTCTGTTCTTGAAGATCCCAAGGTTGTAGTATTCAGGAAAGTCTGACGCCGGAATTCGGATTATTCGGATGCTAAATGAAGAATTGAACTTCTTAGTGCGAATGTTCGGTATATTAACTATATACGGGTGGAATCCCTCCCCACGCTTAGTGGTCCGAAGATGGAAGGGCGATGATGGAATAAGATTATGTAATTCCAACGCACACGCCACGAAATGCATCCTGTAAAAAACTGAGAGACAGGCGACTTTGCGACGGTGTTCAAGGCTCTGCAATTTAGCAATGCAAGGAAAATAATTTGATCAGGCTGACCCAATAGTTACAAGAAACATTATTTTAATGCATGAAAGTAAAAATATCAGATAACAAGGACCGATAGACCCACATTATCTCCGATTTATCTAAACATTTACAATTTGTCATAATTTTTTAATATACTAAGGACTTATTATTAATGGAAAGTACATATCAATAACTAAATTAGGATGCTACATCTTATAATTTCATTAGAGAATTATAATCATCATCAATCATAATTTTATTAGAGAATATAATTTGATTAGATTGATAGGTTTCGTTATAATGAATGTCTAACTAGGTAGGTAATATAAATAGCCGTTGGTGTTTTTACATGCACATTATCTTGCACCGACGACGCTTAGTTGTAAAAAACTGTTCTCTGTTCCATAATAAGATATATTATATAAGTATTGAAAACATATAGCTAAAAGTATTAATAACTTAATAAATAATTAGGTATTTTATTTGTCCCGGATTAAAAATTGAAATCCCGTATTTCTTTTCCAGCGTAAGCATTTGTCCCTTACAGGCTAAAAAAATCTGGCAACCCTACCTGTGATACACAATGAGTTTTATTCTCTGTAATTATAAATGTAATTTCTGAATTGGGTAGGCAGGTACTTTATAAAAATAAGACAATGAAAAGAAAATCTTAATATTGTTAGAAGTACGGTAAAGTCACAGGGGATAATTATTAGATATGTAAGTAATGCCTTGAACAACATTTCAAATTGAATGTTTTCATGATCTTTCATTAATGCATTATAGGTAGGTAGGTATCTAGTACTTGAAACAACATGATTCATATGATTGACCCGTATTATTAAAATACATACTGAATGTTCTTTTTACATATTTGTCTGGTTCTATTTCCGATTCAGGCGGGGGATTGCAAAAATCATTGAAAGCAGTATATAACTAATATAACTACTTAATATAATAAATGCGAAAGTTTGGATGTTTGTTTGTTTGTTGCTCTATCACGGCGAAACGGACGAACGGATTCGGATAAAATTTGGTGCAGAACATACCCTGGATTAAAACATAGGATACTTTTTATCCCGATAAAGTGAGTAATTCCCGCGGGATAAACAAATTTCCGCGATAAAGTTATTTAATGTAAGCGAGGCCGTGGGCGGAAAGCTAGTTAATAATTATTATTGCCGTACGGCGAGACTATTCACGGTCGTTTTGCATCCAGCGTCGTACATGACCTTGGCGGGTTGTACAACAAGATGTATAATGCATTACAAATCACCTACCTACATAACTATACTACTATACCTACATAAAGATGACGACAATTGAAATAAACATGCAAACAGTGTTCATGTAAATTGCTTACAAGTGTGATATTTTCCCATAGTTGGCAACCCATAGTTTTTCGTCTCACTGACACGTGACTGCTGCTTGACTGCTTGCTCCCGCAATCATTGTATAACGCTATTTCCTTCTTTAAACATGTGCTTCTCTGTAAATCTACTTTGGTCAAACAAGGCAGAAAATATGTATCTATCTCGTTTTTGCATATTATTCACGTTTATTTGAGCGTGAACTACCTGTAGTGCAGTGACGTCTCAATATTATTGTAAGTCGATACTTTGATCACTCTTTAGTGATTGATTAACGATATAAAAGTGTACTCAGGATTGTATCGATTCTGATTTGGTACTAAGATTTATTATCCCACCTCAATAACCTTACACATATCACAGAAGAATGTAGGTATACAGGAGCTAAATAAAATAATTTATTGTTTAAAACTACTGATAAATAACAGTATTAACCAGCTCAGGGAACCATTACAACCGAGATTGGAGGGTTAGATGACATATTAATTACGATTGCGGAATTTGACAACACCCTTTTGCCAGTATTGTGCAATTTTTTTCCCGACAATAAGAAGAAATGTAATCGCTTCAGATTTAAAACTATCTTTTCTTAGAAAAATATTACTTTTATTTTTCCTACTTCTTATTCAAGTTACAAAACAACAATTCGTTAGTCTTTAGAAGTAAACAATTTTAAAGAAAAAACAATTTTAGTGTAAACTGAGAGCGGTGACGCTCATACAAAAAACCCACATTTAAAAAAGTTGGGACAAACGAGTCGAAATTGTGTTTGTGTGACCGAAAATTCACGAATGAAAATAAGGGAAAACAATTTTATATAGGTAAATATTATATAATTATACTTCAATGAAGACTATAAATCGCCTAAATTGGACACTATCTAGTGTCGTGTCTAGTTAAGTAGTTTCTTTAGTTTTGTTTATAGAAAAAATCACGTAACATTTTGTCTTGATGCAGGCAGCGCAGGCAGGACCGATCGTTGTGAATATCATTGGGCGAGCCTTCTGTCTAGCAGTGAATGTATTTCGGTTTATATGATGGTTATGAGGATAAGAAAATGTGTATCGCAGAGTTTTTTGCATTGTTTCTTCTCTCCGACTATAGACATTAAGAGGCGATGGTAGTTAAAATTTTCCTCCATGTAACGGCCTATCGGCTTAACAGCAGTGGAACGCAGATAAAAATAATAGTAGTAAGTATAGCTAGGACTCCATTACATAATTTCATCGTTATCGTCATCGGTTACGTTCTGACATGTGATTGGTTGGCTCATCGTACGCTCGGCAATTTAACGGTTTCTCATTGGTCAACGTTATCGAATACTATACCGATGGACTTACATAATCTAGGGACAGAATATTTCATTTATGTAGTTATTTATATTGACTCAACATAAAAATCGATAACTATCATCGAAACTTTTATCGAGAGCGAGCCACCTGTTTGCGTGCATTCAACACTAATGTGAATCTAACGTAGGGATGAGCAATACTGAAATTGATATCGATAGCTTAATAGCGATAATTCAATATTAACGAACGACTATAAATCATCGATAAATTTTAGAGAGTTGCAACAGCTTCAGCGGCTAAAAATGAATGTTCCATGAGTGGCTTTACCCAAAAATTATAGTAATAAGTATTAGCCACCATCTTTATTTCTGGTCTTCGGAGGAACCCTAGGGGTTGACACCAAGCAGTTTCGTGTTCAGCAGGGTCGAATTAGTGGATTTCTAGACGCTTTTTTAAAAATTGATCCTGTCGTCGGGTCGTCGGTCGTGTCAATATCGATATTCCGATATCTTAGAGATATTATTATCGATATTGTACTTGTGAAATTAGTATCGATATTTAACAATATCGATAAAGATCGTTCTTCCCCAACCCCAATCTCACAAACAACGCGGCAAAACGGAGTGGTGGAGTTGGTGGAAAACTCCTCTAATTTAATTTACTTTACTACAATCTCTACTCGGGAATAGACGTTTCATGGTACAGCGTTTTGAAATGCTGTATTTTGCTGTTGATGCTCTTAAGTTCAACTGAAAAAAATTGTGGAACCAACTATTAAAGAGCAAGATTTGTGAACTAAAGTATCGTGACTTCGGAAAGTGAAATTGATTTTCAAATACAATGCGCATTGATTGTGCTGTGTGACTTAAAATTCAATACCTACCTAGTTCTGGATGAATTAATATTGAGAGGTATGTACCTAGATATCTAGTCATATTTTCATTCTTTAAAACTACTGCGGGCGGCCAGCGAATTTTTTATACATAATAATTTACTTGAGTTCGATAAGGGCGCAAAAAAAGTTTTTAGCTAAATTTTTTTAGTCCTTTTTCCTTCAGTTGCCCACGTAACGATATTCTAACCAAAATCTGGATTAGTGAAGGAGTTACAAAAAGAAACATTTAGCAAAGCTTTTTTTTGCGCTTCCTTATCGACAATCTGTCCGACCTTGGTCTACCTATGCTTGCGCTGCTGCCTATGGTTCCTATACGTAAAAGGAATAGTTACAAGAAATAAGTTCTTATTTGTGTTGGATTTTACTGTGCATCCTTTACCCACCCTTTAAATCTAGTTCTTAATATTGCTAACTGTTTGGTCATTATTACTGATAATAATTATATAGTAATCTATATAGGTAATAGAGTAGTTAGGTACTTTTAATTTAATGTGTTTCCAATTATCATTATTATTCACTCTTGTCACGACAGACATTGTAGCAATGATATCTATATTACCCCGAAGGCAATACCGTGACCATTACCTGCATGGTCATTGACTTATAGGCAAGCTGTATTGAAAACTTAGTAGTTATACCAACATCCAATCATTATCATTTGATCACTATGATCTCTTATGTCAACCTGCTTGCACTTGGAAGATCATAAAATTACATGTCTATAATTATATTGTAAAATACTGTGACATAAAAAGTGAAATTCTTCATTATCTTACAGTGAAACAGAGGAATTACTAATTATTGTTAACTTCATCCCTATTTTTACAGTTTAAAAGATAATGTTAAATATAATTTTGTTTTTCTTAGATTCTATTTTCTATGTTTATACTTTATGTTATTTATTGTTGGGCTGGTTGTACTCTCTAAATGTATATTTTAAATTTTTTTCTTTAAGTATTTATTTATTTTGTACCTTTGTTTTCTTCAAATTGAAACAGCCCCGAGGCAATAACAACATGCATAAAATAATTTCGCAACTAGATGTACTCGATACAGGCTTGCCTAGTGAGAAGACTGAAAGGAATACTTAAAACATGTTTTCTCCATAACATATCTCATATATTTAAGATTTTCATGAAGACAGATAAACCATTTGCTTTTTCATTCAGTGACCTGCATGGAATTAACTTATCTTCTGGGGACTTTCTGTCAACAGTGTGGTTGTGCTGGTGGATTTGGAGATTATTCATATGAAATGAAACGACCACCAACCACAACATTCTATTTTCTTATGAAAACCTAATTTATTTTATTTTTGCAGTTAAAAAAAAAATTAGCAACATGGACAATCTAGACGACACTGAGAATAATGCGAAAATCTCAGATTCGGCTTACTCTAACAGCTGCAGTAATAGCCAGTCCCGAAGGAGGTGAGTTCTTTTTCGTCACTTTTATTCTCATATGAGTTTTATGTTGTCTCAATTCAAACTTTCTGACATGTTCTATGTTTTCTACAGTAATAGTTCAAAATCGACTCATTCGGGAAGTAACTCTAGTGGGAGTAGTGGATATGGAGGAAAACCATCAACATCTGGCTCTAGGTAAGCAAACTATCCAATTTTATTATGTTATACTATTGTCAATAAAACAATATAATTATTCCTTTTTAACTTCCATCATTAGTTAAGCTTTGTGTTGTATTATTATTTACATATATATTTTTTAGGGTTCCATACCCAATTTTGGTAAATCTGTACCCTTAATGATCACTTTGTTGTCAGTCTGAATATTTGTTTGTTCGTATGTCAACCTCCCGTTTTCTCAGATACCTGGTTACTTGGAGGTAACAACTTGAAATGAAATACTAGGGTCTACTGTCTGATGCTGCTATAAATAATTCAAGTTTCTAGTATAATGCTACAAAAATATATAGGGAACCCTCAGTCAGACCCTCTATTTTCTTATTTATTTCTTTTTTCTCTCCCTCATTCGATATGTTTGTTTAAGTACCTATACACTTTAGTGCCTTTTTACCTTATTTTTACATTGGTTAATGATTATAATGATATTATTCTTAATTATTTATGTATGTTTATCCGTTATCTAGTATCCATAGTACAAGCCTTGCTTAGTTTGGGACTAGATGATTGGTGTAAGTGTCCGAAATATTTATTTATTATTATTATTTATTAAATTATGTTAAGAATGATAACCGGAGGTGTCCTCCCGCCGCCGATTTTGTTCGTTTAGAGTTATGAGTTCGTATAAGTTATAGATTATCAAAGTTTAATGGAAGTTTACATACATACACAACGTTACGACCTTTATTTCCCAATAATCGAGGAAATCAAATTACATAATTCGTTTTCGCCCATCAAAAGTTTGTACAAGTGTGGAAAGTAAGTAATTCACGAACGCCATACCGAACTAAGAGTGTTCAATCGGGAACGTCGTTCCTTATATCAGTCAATAAAGTCGTCGTAAATTGTACAAAATCGTATAGATACATAAAAACTTTTTGCTAAACTATATCTACTGTATCCACATATGCTAGCAAATTAAAATAAACTGGCTAAAGTATTGAACTGGCTCTCGCATGGAGGGTTCAAAATATTTTGTATTTTTTTATTTGTAATATATGAGGTCCTAATTTATTAGCTTTCGATGCATTGAACACTTGACTGTGTAGGTCTGAAGTATTCCAAATAACAATTTTGTTTATTAAAACAATAAAATAAATTAGAACTTTGTATTTGTGGCTTAAAGGCATGTCCTAAGCTTTACTTATAAATTCAAAAACTGTTTGTTAATTATTACTAATTTCTCACTAATTACATAGTGAGACACATATTTAGTATTTGTATATGGTTTATAAGTCTATAGAATTTTTGCTGTTTGGAGTCTTAAAATATTACCGTTTTTGACCTAGAGCTTGACCAAAATTCTCTAAGATGATAGTCTCCAAATATTATTTGACCCAATAAAAATTTCAAATATACATACAGTTATATTCCACCTAAGGAGACCTATAAAAGTATTTCTGTATGCCCCTTTCTGCCCCTTTTACATATACCTCATAAATATATTATTTTTTAAATTATTAATACATTAGTTGGTTTAGGGCACATAAATTGTAAAATGTTACATAAATTGTGAAAGTTTCAACTTTCTATCTCTTCACATTTCGGAGCTAAAGCTAATGCCTTTAACAGACATATAGACAGACGGACAGAGTAGTCTCAGTAATGGCTTTGTCTGCTTTGGACACTTCTGGTACCGAATCCTACAAAGTTGGAAAATAAAATGCACCGAAACTACATACTTTCTACACATTTTATGGCTACCTACACTAACACACCCATTTTTTATTACATCAATCTATTGGATTTTGATTTGAATTACAATATCATTAAATATTTATTAATCTTCAAATAGCGTTTCTTATCTCTCCTTTAATGATATTACAATATCATTAAATATTTATTAATCCTCAAATAGCGTTTCTTATCTCTCCTCTCATCGTTTCGGTTCATCATAGAAATATCTTGAATATTTACAAAATTAACTTGCATTTAGAGAAGCCATAACAAAGAGATTTCCCATAGCGACAACTTAAGCCAGCCGTCAGAGAAGAGAATTAAAGACACTAAGAAAAAGAAACCGCTACCAGCAGAAACGATACCGGTAGAAACACCGATCGAGGAAGACATCAAGTCTCCGGAACACGTGCGTTCTGCTGATGAGGCAGATACTAAAGAACCAAATGATGGTGGGTAACGTATTCTACAATCACACAATTATTAATGATATTTTATTGCAGGTACTTTATACTTGCGTCCATTGCAACACTGTAAATATTTTTTCAGATAAACTATGAACTTTTTAATTATAAAAACTTTAAACGTGCGTATATTCGCAACGAACATTATAAAAACAATTTCTTTATATTTTCGAGTCAACGGCAAAAATTATGAGGACCTTAAAGTACTTTTTGGTTTAAATACAACTGCAACAATTTCTTACTTTTAATATCGAGCTGATTTATTGTTTTGAATATTCAGAATTTTAATTGCTGACGAGGTCGTGGCCATCCCATAACATAATTACCGACTCATTATGCGGTCAGAGATTTTGTGACAGTCATTAGAACTGAGGTCGATGGTCCTCTAAAACGACAATAACGTTAATTGGATTTAAACCTCCCTAAATGTGAGAAAACGATGATACAATTTCACATTAGGCATCGGGCCTGAAGTTGTTGCTGCCTATTGTTGTTGGTAATACGTCATTTACGTCTAGTAGTTGAACTACTAACTGCATTGACCCGAAGTCATAAGTTATCATAAGTACCATGCAATTTGTGACTTAGATATTTAAGAAAATTTACTCAGGGTGCGTTTTCGAGATGGTGGTTTATGGCCTAATGCATGGATGCACTCGAACCCGGTTTGCCAAGGAAATAATGGTTGTGTTATTGTAATAATCGATGATTTCCTGCTATGAATAAATGTTTGCAAAAGAGTGTTATGTAGGCAATCAATGGGAATGGTTCACTTTTAGGGTTTCGAAACGTTCTGTCGTGTCGGTTTGCCATAGAGGTTTTTCTCCGAAAGCCAAATTACGTAGTAATTTGACTTAATGTTATTTTGGTTTTTTATTTTGGTTGGTTATTTCGATTTAAAAAATACAATAAACAAAGATTTCTTTTTCTTTAAAGTACGGCACCCATAAAAATTTGTGCCGTCGCAAAACTTGAACTTCTTTACATGTCACTTGAACGGCTTTACATGACATTTAATTTTCAAAAGAGTTATTTAGGGTTCCGTTCACACAACAGTGGAACAGCAAACGTGATATTTGGCAGGTGGAACTTTCATGAAAGTTTCATGGGTGGGCGTAGTGGTGCTGCCGTCTTAATAAGGCTTCTTATTATATACACTCTACTCCAATGTCTGAAAACTGTTTAAAATCATGAATTTAAAAAGTTTATTCAAGCAGTTTCTAATACGAAGCGACAAAGGTCATACGAGGGTCACATAATATAATAATGATTGATTGATTAATTAAAGGCGGATTGGTGGCGAGTTCGAATCCTGTTAGGGGTAAATGTTTGTGCGATGAATACAAACATTCATTCCCTAGCAATGAATACTACAACGTTATCTAGTATGAATATAGATCGTTATCTACAGGCATCGCCTAATTTAGAGGTAGTTAATCGGTGTAACTTGCCGAATTTGATTTGATTTCGTTGGAATTAAAAGCAGATTAATTTTCCATACACAATAAAAATTATATTAGGTAATAGGTACATATGAAAATGATCATACGAATTTAGACACACTGGCCCTTAGTTACATTAGTAACTTATTAGTAATCTGTGCCCTTAGGTTTTACGAACAAATTAGTATGATGGTGTTTTCACAATTCCGTTTCTCAACACGTTTAGAAGGGGATTAAATTTTAAAGACCCATAACCCGACTGAAGTTTAAATATGGATATTCGAATGAGCTCTTTTATATGTATATGACTATAAAATCGATCTCTAAAATTCCAAATCAATATTAAAAGTTTATTTATAATTGTAAACAAAGTAGCTGCAATGTTTGTCTAAATATGATAACGTCCTGATAACGTTAGATAAATTATTTTAACCGCCTCCTTGGCTCAATGCATTCAACACAGGTTTACGAATCGGAGGTCGCGGGTTCGATCCCCAGCGGGGTACTTGTTTAGTACTCGGCTTGGTTGGTGGTAGGACAATTTATTTAAAATGTCGCTTTGTTATCTAAGTCTACCGCCAAACAGCAATGTTAATAGCAATGTTGTGTTTCGGTTGTCAGAGATAAGATAGCCAGTTTTCCGGGGTTTCCGGGTCAATGGGCTTCTACCTTCGGCATCATCTTCACTTAATATCAGGTGTGATTGAGGTCAAGAGCTAATTCGTTGTGCATAAATATATATATATATATATATATAAATAACGACACTATATTATGTTGTTTACCTACATGTCTCAGTGCTTTCAAACATTGAGAATGGGATGGTTAATTGATTATAAGGGTTCTGCATAACGTTGCTCTCAGAATTTAATTACGCGAAATAAATGGCAAACTATATACAATCGCGATCAAAATTTAACAAATCTGGCAGCGCGTACGATCTCCTCATTAGGCTCTATCTAAAAGCGGTTATACAATAGGCGCAATCGCACACTATTACCAGGAGTTTTGTCAAACAAGTGCAAGCTACTGCTAAGTTACAATTTTATGTAGTTAATTACGTATTATATCATAGCAGACCTTGTGGACTTCAAATTTAGTATGATAGTAACTCTACTATGAAGTACACTGTTGTATTTGTATAACAATTTCGAAATCAAAAGGTGAACCAAGTCACATCAGGATGATGGTGCTCCCGTAATGCAAATCGGTGACAGTAAATGCGTAATTAGATTAATAAGCCGTATATTTTAATCACATCCATTGTAATAACATAGTATATTTTACTTTATTAGAAAATATTACAAAATTTAATGTTCTTGTCGGATATTGACAGAAAAATGTAAATACCACGTCCGAAGTTTAATACCACATGATTATTTTCAATATATTCTTACATGATGTACCTTTGTGTATATTAAATTAATAACAATAAACAACGAGTTTCTAATTAAATGGATTGATTTGGGTAGTTCGTACTTATTTTCTTCCGACGTTTTCCTTTTATTATCCACAAATGTAAGCATATTATCAAATTCGTGTAATTCTCTAAAACCATATGATCTGCTGCGGAGGTATGTATAGGCCTATCCCAAATGTATTATGTATGGTACAAATTACTATCAACTCGTTTTGATTAAACTTATTTGAAGGCAATGCGATAGTCAATTTAAGTGTGGTCTTGTTTATGAATTTGGATAATTAAAGGATTGAAATTAAAATAGATGTTATGATTGCGTTTTAAAGGCTCTATTTTAGGTATCGACAATAATCAAGTAGTTAAACGTACACAGGTATATTGCGTAGATGGCTGAAGAAAAGATGGGTGGATTATGTGAGATAATGAAGGAGTGACAACAAAAAATAAACTAGCGACAGAAAATTGGAGTTAAGCGACATATAGAATCGACCCTTAGTAATTGGAAGGTTTATGAGAGCTGGGATAGTGGTAATAATTAGCTACTCACTTGAAAGGTGATCAGCAGTAGATCATGTGATTTTTTCGGGAATTACGGTGGGTGACGTTAGATTGCATATGGGTAACTCGCAGTTCCTGATTGAAATTCTATATGAACCCTATCTCGCAATCAACCTGCACTTGTATATATAGGTAAGCTACCTTACTTATTTTGGCTTAACTTTTAAATCGTTTTAACCTATCATTATTAGATTGAATTATTATTGTCTTAAGTCTTATATTCAATGATTTTTTTTAATTCAAACCAAAATTATATAGACAGCTGCGAAGGTCAAGCTATCAATGAATGTGCCATTTAGTATTAACAGTAGCGAACAAATGTAATTTCATGATTTTAAAGGACATGACGGGCCACGCACGTAGCAATACACTGTTGCGGTGGGCCACTCGGTGAGTGACGGGATATGAGTTATCTTGAGTGTTCTACCAAATTTGGTAAACGGAACTCTTATTTGATTGTATTTATTATTACAGACCTATATATTCCGGGTATCCAAGTGTTTTAACTATAAATTGCAAATTTAGAAAACCCCCCCGACAACTTTGATGGAACAAATGATTATATCGTCCAGGTAGACTACACCAAAAGATAGTGTTACTAAATATGTTCGAAACGGCTTAACCGTTTTCCATAAAACATGGCTAAGAACGTATCCCCCGGTATAATCTTAAATATAAAAAAAATAGAAAACCCTCGAGAGACTATGATGTCATACTCACACAACGACTTTAAACACATACCCCTCGCTACTCGTCGGGTATTAAAAAATACAATTCTCTTTGGTGTTTATTGAAAACTTTTCATATATTATCTAGTATTAGTTTTGAAGAACTTAGGCACGGCTAATGATTTTCGTTACTGTCTATAAATGAATTGTCGGTTTGGATAAGAATTTTGTAATTTGATAGGTTTAATTTGTAGACGATTATAGGAAAATTTCGGAATTCTGTAATACTAACTTAATACCTATAAATCTTTGTGACTTTCGCTTAAATGTTTCAGTTAATATCACACATAATTTACTCATACTGTTGCATTTAGGAAACTGGGTATTTAATTTATTATCATTACAGAGGGCCAGGGGCATGGAGCACACAAAACTTCGTGCCGGTGTCATGTTATGTGTTCCTTTACTTTTGTCATATTACTCACCAGGCACACTTTACAGTAAAAATGTGAATACAAGGGAAATTTAATAAATCGGAAGCGTGTGGATACGTGGTATTTCAGTTTTCGTAAGGCGTGGCTCCCTCGAGAATTAAGTTTGCATAACCCGTGTCCAAGCAGTCAAAGATAGAAACGAAACTGTTGAAAGGTAAAGTATATTGTGCAGGTATGCTATGGTGCAGATGGAAATTATTACCTACTTTCTTTTAGTTAGTACATACATACACCTTTGTTACTTTGTTACTGATATGAGAATATGATAAAGTGTAAAATTTATCTACAGTCTCTATTAATTCTGTGCTACAGTTTACTTGTTGTGTAAGAGATAGGTAGGCGTGATATTGACAACTGTAAGTGGGACGGCTAAGTTGTTTTATTGGCATGAGCGCCCTTCCGATATGATTGTTATCGATCTGCCTGCGATGTGTTGCGGTTTATACTAATGAAAGTTTACCCAACGTAACTTGAGATAATTTATGAAAACTTACATTGACATAATTAGTAAAACGTAGTAATTGGCAAAACAGGAACCCTGCTGCATTAGTTATTTACAGCAAAAGTTTTGTATGATTGAGTTAATTCGTAAAAAAAAATTACGTTTGTGACCTATGATAGAAATACGTAGGTAGAAATTAAGTAGGTAGGTAAATGTACGCCAACAGACTCGTAATTGTATGATGAATGAAACAATAATTTAATTGCAAATTTATTGTTAGGTAGGGTGCGTAGATAAGTTTAGTAAAACAAAGTGTGTACTTGCATTTATTTGGTAAATGATTCGGTATAATAAAATTGATGTCCCTGACGTATTTTGAAAAATAAAAAACATTTAATGTGTTATTGTATGTGTGCTGTATAATTTAAAATACAAAGAAAGAGTACTTTATGATCAAAATTAAAAAAAATACTGTTAGAACTTTAAAATTTAGAAGAAAAAGTAAATCTATTTAAATGTCAGTATTTCAAGCGATATAAAATATAAACATATAGCTTGTGTTTCAAAACTCACTTCTGGTTCTCAGGAGTTAAAGCGTCAAGTTGCTAACCTAACCCAACGAATTACTATATTTTCCGCTTCTATTGAAACTTAGCATACAGGAATAAATGTAAATCATAACGAAATGTATAGCCGTTCTCATTGAGACTGCTAACTTGCTCAGTGAAATACCTAAATATCTCTTAAATACAGTAGCACCATTTCTGTGCTTTGAGCACTATTAGGCACTATGTGGGCATTAATTATTGACATAGTTGAAATCATCGAAACAGATTGTGCATAACCAAACTAATATCAAAGTATCGCAGCAGACCGCCATCAATCATAAGAAGGGCACCTCTCTGCCTTTGGTAGCAAAACACAACCCTCGCCCTTACGTTAACAGAATTACGCCTATGTTTTCTGCTTGTTATATTACCGGATGAGTTTTTTTTTCCGTAAGGAAAAAATAGGGCATATTAGGTAAGTGTAATAGAAGGTATTGGTAGTTTTTTTTTCTAAACCATAATAATGCGTTGTGTCATTTGACGGTCGCATTTGTAGCTTATTCCACATAACTAATTACATCATTAAATTAATAAAATAAAAACCTCGATAAAATATGACTTCCATATAAATTTCGTATGATAGGAACCTTACGAATCCCGCCAGTCTCCGGTCGGCGCGTGGGTCCATGATGGTTTTGAAAATAAAAAACTACCTGTCAATAACTTCTATTTGACTTACCTAATATGCCCTATTTTTTTCCTTACGGTAAAAAAACTCATCCGGTGTATACAGGGCGTCCCAAAGTTATGGGACATGAAGGGGAAGTACCTTAAATATCGTAGATAGTGAATTTTGCTCAAAGAAGACTTTATGTTATTTTTAAAAGTTAGTAATTCTGCATTCATAGATTTTCTAAAAATTATTTGCTTCGGCTGGGAATCGAACCGACTCAAATGTGAAAAAAAAAACACCCTACTTTTATGATGCCAATCGAAAGAATAGCTAAAAAATAATAACTCTGCCTAAGTAACATAGTATTTTAAAAGAAAGGAACAACGTGAAATTAATCATTTTAATCAAATAAAAAACATACATGAAACTGCCGTAGTCAATACAAGTTTTATCATTTCATCTACACGTGCACTTATAATAAGGAAAACTATGTTAGTACCTATTTTATGAAGTGGGTACTTATTTACGAATAATCAATGCTATCTTTGGAATGATAATATCGCTACTTTTCGAACGTCGTCGGCAATAAATAACTTTCTTGAAATTTGACTCAATCATTTTATGTTGTTCCTTTCTTTTAAAATACTATGTTACTTAGGCAGAGTTATTATTTTTTAGCTATTCTTTCGATTGGCATCATAAAAGTAGGGTGTTTTTTTTTTCACATTTAAGTCGGTTCGATTCCCAGCCGAAGCAAGTAATTTTTAGAAAATCTATGAATGCAGAATTACTAACTTTTAAAAATAACATAAAGTCTTCTTTGAGCAAAATTCACTATCTACAATATTTAAGGTACTTCCCCTTCATGTCCCATAACTTTGGGACGCCCTGTATATATATATATGTAACGTTTACATGTCATAGTTAAATATCGGAAATCAGTTTTAATCTGAATTAGGTGGGTATTGTTTTGTTCTTAGGCTTTGAGTCCCTATAAAGATGAGTCTCCTTAATATATCAAGGCTTAACTTCGCTATCCTTTCTTCGCTCCTGATTGGAAACAATAATATGACTTAAGCATTTATTTGTCAGTTAGTATGTCCAAACCACTACCGCTTCGGAAAGGGAACTAAGACAAGGATAACGCACGTTAAAATGTTTAGTTTTAACTTAACATTGCCATTTTAAAATTTAGTATTTGCACTTTAAATGCGAGGGGCGATCGAAGGGACTGACTCCTAATGAAAAAATTATAATCCGGTTTTATGCAAAATGGCGGAGCTTATTATTGGCTTATTCATGACGTCAACGTGTACAAATGAAATTTATAAAACACGTGAATTTCCGTGCGCGTACCTTTTGCAACGATTATCGTGCATCGTGTCGTAAGCAAGAAGTTCATCATTGTCGTTGAATGATATTCCTGTTGGCAGCATTTTTAACTTGTAGGTACCTTAACTGTGAACCATGAGTGCCAAATTGATAAGAATTGATATCATTTTAGAAAATCTCTGTTAATCGATTTTAATGCGATCCACGTCTCTGTCCAAATGAGATTAATTACTTACGAACCATCCTGTTTTGGTTCTCTGCGAGAGTGCCTCTACCATTCTGCTATTTAAAATTTCGTCTGATATTATGGTTTTGTGAAGGTAGTTGGTAGTACACTATAACATAGGTAAGAAACTTTAATTCTCCCTTAGCATACACATGTAATTGCAAATACAGTTTTGTTTAATGGTGGGTATTGGATTAAGCTAGTTGTTCTTAACGAGTTATTCATTGATCGTTATATTTAGTTTTAAATAGAATTCGGGTTACAACTGATTTCGGTGTTAATGTGTGACTTGAATTGAATAGATAAAATAAACGATAATAATAAATAAAAGTATGAGTCTAAGAAATACAAAATTATTCTCTCTCACTTTTGTTTAATTGTAATTAATATAACCATGAAGGGACCAGTTATCCGATTTTAATTTGTTTAGACGATAATAAATCTGGGAGATCTTAGAATGTATGTACAATTCAATGTGAGGTCCTAAGAGATTTCGATTAACGAATGTAACACGTAAATGTAATAAATAATAATATATTTTCTAGCTACATGCATGACTGTGTTACTTTGACCCACTCGCACAAGAGCTTAAGGTCCAATTGTGGTTGTAGTTAATAATTAAAATCCAGCTGAAAGTCCGTAAATAAAAATATCGGCTCCGAATAGATTTTTGCCGCATTCAGAATTTGAAACTAGGTCCATTTCATAGAAAGTAGTTGATGATGCTGGAGAACCGAGCGCTGGCAGCTTCCTCCGCCAATGATTGAGTATTTATTTTTATATTCAGCGCCTAAATGCTTGCTAGAGTTCAGCCCCTATGGTCATGCTATGGCATGACATCGTTTGTTGCTCATGACGCGCGGTGAGAGTGGAATAGTTGTATATTTATCTCGCGCGACATAAACGTTTAATGCACCTGTCATGCTCCTGTAGTGCTGGGTACTTGCTTCGGTCATGAGCCGGAGAACCCTACTTCAAAGACGATTAACACAACTATGTACTTCTTCAAACTTTATTGCTGAATCAGAAGAGGATAATCATTTATCTGATAGTAAGTAATGAATAAGATATATCCGAATTACCCGATATCCGCATTACATTCTAAGATCATCTAAGTCTTGTATGTGGTGGAAAATGATGAAAAAATTTCATTTGTAACTCTAAGAGCTAGTAAAAAATATAATCACGGGTACCTTTACATTATCGAGCTCATTGCGTCTTAAGATTCTTTTAGTTGGTGAGAAATGATCTCCTATCCCAGTTCCGATTTTAACCTCGGTATCGCTTAACCTTGGAAGTGGTCTCGCAATACCGAGGTACAGCAACGTTTTTATTATTCTATGTTTTGTATTAACTTTTTCTATATTCATTAATAATAGCACAAACTGTTAATCAGCTTACATCTCAGAACCGGACTACTGGTCCCTTTCATAAATGACAGATAATTTATTATCGTCCATGGAAATTGCTTTATCAAGTTCTCGTTTGTTTGGGAAATTGCTAAGAATTTTAGGACAAGACTTCTAGGAGTAACTGTTATAATTATTATTTTCATCGAGTAGTCTAAAATTATATTGCAGGCAACGGCCATATAATTAAATTTAAAAAATATTTGTGTTGCATGTTGGTCTTACATTTTAAAGTTCAGTTTCTGCTTTAGTAGTAATTTTTTTTTTCAGCGTTTCACTATTATATCTGTGGTTGCTATAAGTACATGTTTATCTTCCGTCTGCTAATTTGTGTTTTCTAGATGCATGCACGCTGACACCGGTGCATAAACAGTCCGAGCAAGGTGTCGAAGATATGGACACTTCGACAACGTCCAGGGAAAGTGCTCAAGAAGAGGTAACCTTATTATGTTCATCTTACTGATTCTGAGGTCACCCCAGTTCAGAGTATTTCCGCATTTTGTACAGAAACATCCTATATTTGGCCTTATTATCTTATTTACCTATTTTTATAGTTAATACTAGTTAGCAGATTTGGTCCTTTTTTGATACTTTTTTTTTTTTTTTTTTACCAGGAGAAACGCTCATGCTTATCCGCCCTCCTCGGGGGAGGGGGGCGGATTATGTCGGACTCCGGCACAGAAGGTGCCGGCCTACCGACTAAAAACTCCTGGGTGTTCCTTCACGCGCGCCTGTGCGGCGTGGCCACGGGTACCATCTCGGTATTCGTCCGCAGCCACGCCAGCGCGATGCCCGCCGCCGAACAACAGCGGCGGCAGGCCCACCTCTGGGCTGGAGCAGGGAGGAATCGCCTGGTCCAGCCACCTCTAGAAGGCGCGCGGAAACACCGCGCGCACCTTCTCGCGGGGCCTATGTGTGGGCGGTGATCCCCCCGGATCGCCACCCAGGCCCCGCAGGGTAGGGGGGCAGAGGATCGCCTATCATTAAAGATAAGCTCTCCTCCGTGCCCCCCATGCGGCTGCATCTCCCCTCGCTCTGCGAGTGACCTCGCAGAGAGAGAGGACCGCTTTCCACGGCCTCTCCTTGGCGTCCGCAGCTCGAACCTGGCTGCGGCCGGCAAAGAGTGGCCGTCCCGCACGGCTACGACCTCTCAACAGAGAGGTCGTCCCCTACCATAGCGGCCTGCAACAGCGGGAGGCCCGGAGAGGAGGCGGGGGAACACCGCCCCTCCAACCCTCCCGCCGTCTCCCCCTGCGAACAGAGGGAGAGGGCCGCTTCCCACGACCTCTCGTCGACGGCCGCAGCCTTAGCTGCAGTCGTCAAGGAGAGGTCGCCCAAGTGCTGCAGACGATTCCACGGCGTCCCCTGGCCAGATGGGCATTCCTCAGGGAGCGCCGCTTCCTCGCCGCAGCCCGCTGTGGTGGAATATGCCCTCCACCTTCCCTCGTCGCTCCACTCCCGAAAACGAATTTTCGGAAGTAGAGCGACGAGGGCATTCGGCGCCGAGGCGGGCCTCGGAGCCGAAACTTGGGCTGGTTTTTTATAGAGGTTTTCCTTCCTCGCGGTCCGGGCGGTTAAGCCAAGACCCTCGGTCCCGGACTGCAGCTGAAAGCCGCAGTCCCGGATTACGAGCCCGGCGGTGGCAAGGGGTAGGAGGTTCACCCCAAACCTCCTCCCCAGGCCTGCTCGGCGGCAGTGCGAGTGCACACCGAGCCCACCCTTACTCCCCCACTAGGAGGGGAGCGTCTCCTGCTCCATCCGCAGTGCCCTCTGCTAAACCAGAGGGACACGCGGAGGAGCCCACCCCGTCAGACTATTAGCCATCGGTCAACAAGAACCCTTAAAGGGAAGTTGTTGACCGATGCCCAGGGTGCACCGGCCCAACGACTACCGTTCCCCCCAGACGTATCCAGGGGGACAAGTAGCCATCAGGCACACGAGGAGGTTGTCTGACATCGCACCCCTCCTTTTTTGATACCTAGCCTAAATATCCACGATTTAATTAATATTCTTTTATTTTTATCAAATCCAATTTGTATATCAAGCAGCCAACCCGATTTATTTTAGAAATAAATTGATGTTACAGACTAGATCATGCCGCACTCAGCTCGGTCCCGAAAATTGTGCCATCACATGCTCTGCCCATGCCTCTAGCGACGTGAGTATTCTGCAACTATCTTAAATTCTTGACTATTACACCTTACATTTAGGTATTTTTTATGTAATTTTCTTTTAATCAAGTTACAATACTAAATAAAGTCTAAAATAATTTTCATTACAGGATGGATTTTCGTGCGTGGTTTCCATGAGTGATGGTGTAGTGACATACACAACTTCCTCACTTTCTTCTTTGCTTGGCTTCCCGAAGGATATTTGGATCGGGAGATCCTTTATAGATTTCTTACATCCACGGGTGAGTTGTAATTAATAATTACATGCACTTGATACATTCGTTCATCCATCAGTCATACTCAGAAATGAAGAAATTAACTCTTAGTTAATGTTTAATATTTTTTACAATTCATAGGTTGTTAGTTTTTAAAGTCGACCGAGGACATTATGGACAATTATGTACATAATCCTTCACAATTGCTCATCCAGGGAGGCAGTCAAATGACTAACTTTTTTGGTTAGAACTAGGAATCCCTATAATTTCTCCATATCGGCCTATTTATCTGTATATCTAAGGTTTTTTTTAAATTGCATAATTATTCATACTTGTAACGCTTACAAAGTAGTGAAATTTGTTACATTCATGCAGAAATGACATAATACCTCGAGTTACGTGTAGTGTTGACGTGCAAAGAAGCAAGTCGATTAAATTTTATTACTCGAGGATGTCCTTTTTTGTAAAACTTGTTATGTTTGGTGGTAGCTAATGACTAACTTACGGGAATTCGATGAGTTCCACCACAGTGTAAATCTGTGCCTACATAAACAGCGTGTTCACATGTAATGTGATAAATTCATATATTCGTGATTGCTAATTTGTGCTAATTATCATTCATGACACTGGAACTCTACGTATGCATTGTGCCCCATTCATTAGGTACTACTATCAATAATTATTCAATGATTACCTAATGGTGACAAAAACATTTTTTGCTGATTTTTAGCGATTCTGCTGTGATCCTACCATTTCATCACAATTTTAGATTAATCAACAAAGTTTGTTACTTTTGTTAATTAAGTTTGTGGTTAATAAATACAATTTATTATTAAACGTAACCTTAAGACCATAGATGAGCAGTACCGGCATTGGCGCGGAAGTCCTAAAAAAATCGGCGATCGCAAACCGCCTTGTTTATAGGCTGTTGATATGATAGGCTGTATCTGCAGTTATTTTAAATACTAAACTCGTATACTTATTTTCCTTTTTATTCTACACATTTCCGCATGGTCAATAATAAAAAGAAATATGAGATAGAAACTTATCACCAGAAATTGTTACAATAATAGCTTAAAATTGCTGCTCATTTACAGGGCTGTCCTGACTCTCGTTAGTAATAGTAAGTAGGCAGTGTAGTACCATGTTCATTAATGTTACGTAATAAACACATTAAATATGTATATCCTCTGTCTTTTATGTTCCGTTACATTATTGATATTTTTTTATTACGAGTATATCAGATATATTCACACGAAAATTTATTATATTCACAGGATCGCATTATTTCGCTTCGCAAATCACGAGTGGTTCGGCTGGCACGAGTAATGAACATGGTACTACACTGTCTACTATTAAGTAGGCAGTGTAGTACCATGTTCATTACTGTTACGTATTAAACACATGAAATATATATATCCTCGTCTCTTTTATGATCCGTTACATTATTGATCTTTTCCTATTACGAGTATATCAGCTATATTTACACGAAAATTTATTATATTCACAGGATCGCATTACTTTCGCTTCGCAAATCACGAGTGGTTTGGCTGTCCCGAAAAATGTAAATGGTATGCAAGACAAAGGTAAAACTTATTTGTAGCGGCCTAATTTATAAGAACCCAGGCAGCGATACTCGGGTCGTCATTGCAAGAGTCTAGCTTTCATTTCTTTCAATTACCCCATGAGTATTTTAAATAAGCCCTGAATAAATGCAGGTAGGTAATGCGGAGAATCGTAACAGTTTTACACTAGGTACCTCATAGATAGTATGTTATACTGTGTGATGACTTCTTGAAGTGGGAATAGGAATGCATAGTCAAGAAAAAATAGATAACGCTGGTTGCATGCATGACCTTATTTTAGAGTAACGTGGATTTCCCTATGTAAATTGTAAAACATTGAGTTAGAAGCTTGCGAAGAGAGTCTTAAATCGATTGACGCGAAGGAGGGAGCCTTTAGAACACTTGCACGGCCTTTTATAAATGCTTTCACTTAATTTCATACTTCATAGTACTTTGTAAAGTGAGGCTTGTTTTCATGACACGTATTCGAATAAATAATACCGTTAAAGTAAAATTCTTCGCTGCCTAACATCAACCAGTTTGACAAATCCCGAATTGAAGGCAATTAGTTCAATAAGTATACGTAAATTTTGAGGTGTAACTTGCTATAATCTTAAAGTTTCTAATTGTTGTAGAGTAAGTATGATAGACACAATAAAAATATTTTCTAACAAATTATTAGGTTGCTCTAGTATAGGTATTTAGTTATGAAACCTACAATATTAAACTTAAATTACCCCTGAAAATCATTGCGTTGTACAATGTAGAACATACTGAGATCTCCTATAATATTTTCTAAAAAAAAATAATCATAGCTACTATGTTTTCTAAAAATTGTTGAGATGTGACGTTGTTTTCGGTGAAGTTATTCAAAAATATAAAGAAGTTATTGTTCGATATTCTTTAGAAAATAGTTACGGGAGTTCTGAGTAGCTTCTGCCAGCTATCAAATTGTTAGAAAACTTTGGTTTTCTGTTACTGATAGGTACTGTAAGGTACCCATGTGCAACAATTAGGAATGTTAAAATTATCGAAAGTAAAATTCTATTATTACTGGACCAAATCAGGCCACTAGTATATCAATTTTCTTAATAAATATAAACATAAGACTGCGTTATCGTCACAGTTACGCCACAGGTATTAGATTTTGATAAAATGGTGTAGTGTAGTGTAGAAACAGTCTAACGAAAAATATATAATTACTCCGTCTAATTCATAGATTAGCTGTTATTAATATTACGTATGTTTACTCCTTTCAGCTCCATCTCTCAGAAATTCACTCGCGTCAATAGTTTGTCGAATCAGGCGCTATAGAGGTTTAACTAGCGGTTTCTCCATAACGGATCGAGCTGTCATCTACGTGCCCTTTTTGCTCAATCTATCATTTAAAAATATCACCAATGAAGAAGGGAAAGTTATGTACCTGGTTATACAAGCTACCCAGTTTGTATCTGCTTTCAAATGTAAGTTAACTATTTTGAACTTATTGAAGGTTTGTTTCGTCTCATCTCATAATGCCAACTTCACAAAATGCCAACCGCTCGCAAAATGACAACTTCTCAGAATGCCAACTTCTCGAAATGCCAACTTCTCAGAATGCCAACTTCTCAGAATGCCAACTTCTCAGAAAGCCAATTTCTCACAATGCCAACTTGGCATAATGCCAACTTCTCACAATGACAACTTCTGAAGGGACAAAAATATACTAAAATATAAAAAAAATAACAGGCATAAAAATAAAAGTCGCAAATCACAGTCAATCAAATTGTAATGTCATACTTTAACTTGTAGAGCGGTATGTTGGAACTTAAAATACCTAAGAACTTAAAAGTGTAAATATAATTAACATTATTTATTACTTTTTACTAATTAAACAAAAAATCACATTCTTAATTAGAGACAAGAAAAACTGTCATTATCATATCGGCCACACGACGTCCACTGCTGAACATAGGCTTCCCCCATAGAAAAACTATCGATAACTTTCAATTTTATAGAATTTTAAAATGATATTATGATAATTTAATTTCATTCTTAAATTAGTTTAATGAAAAAGTGAAGTGGGTACAGTAATTTATTTATTAACTTTTCTAGCACCTCATGAGTCGATTTCAAAGGCAGTGCCATTCGTCATAAGGCATTCTGCTAATGGAAAATTGGAGTACATCGATCCCCAATCGGTGCCTTATCTAGGATATTTACCGCAGGATATATTGGATCAGGATGCATTGCAATATTACCACCCTGATGATTTGCCTTATTTAAGACAAGTGTATGAAACAATTATTAAGGAAGGGGGCGTACCTCGCTCTAAAATCTATAGGTAAGTCTGGTTATAATTGCTTTGTTATCACTTATTATTAGACACAGTGTATAAAGTGATGGGCCGCAGCTGAGGTTCGTGCGGAGCGTCGGAGGATCTACGGTCGCTATTTCACTTGCCCAGCGTGGCGATTTGGTCAAATATTTCCAAATTAGATGGAGTTTTCGGGTCAGTACGCTTCCACCGTTGAGCATAAAAGAAAAGGAATTAGTATAAAATTCCCCACGGGAAAAGTTTATGTTAAGTAGGAGTCAATTAATATAATATATCTTGTCATGCTTCAAAATCTACAAAGAAGATTCTAGATGTCCCATCGTACGCTCTTAATGAAATAGCATTTTGATTGTTAATTATTTTTAAGGATGTTGACTCATAATGGATGTTATCTGAAAGTGGAGACCGAGTGGTCTTCTTTCATAAACCCTTGGTCAAGGAAACTGGAGTTTGTGATCGCTAAACTTCATGTTATTGAGGTATGTATGCAATTTGATGGATCATTCATTAATGTTATTTGTTACTATTGTGTATATTTATATTATTTAGTATATTATTTAATACAATGTATCAATGGCTTTATTTACAAAAAAATCTTTACTTAAATACTTCACTTTCAGGGCCCAGCAAATCCTAATGTTTTCCAAACAGTTAAGTCGGATAAAAGCGTCAAATTGAGCGAGGAAGAAAAAAATAAAGTACAAAATCAGAAAGAAAAAATTATTCGTATAATGAGCGAAGTAAGTAAAACAAATCGAACTGAATATAAGTACATTTTTCTAATATGCGGAACATTAGTCCGTCCATCATACAGACCGTGTGGCGTGCATGAGAGAGGCCGGGGAGACTGTCGCATGTCGGGAGAAGAACCAGTTTAGTCCGGTGATCGAAAGACGACGACGAAAAAGCGGTAGTAGCTTAGACATACTGCTGGACAGAGGAATGCTTAAGCCCTATTTTTATTTCCAATAGATTTGACATTCAGCAAATGACATCTTGTATCAAAAATAAATGAAATAAAAAACCTTTGAATTAATGCTTGAAATTCGAAGTTTGGCGGTGTGAATGCAGTCAGAAAATCATTGGACATTACTGGCAGGTTACTGGAAAAATAGCATGATAAAGAAGTGGCCTATATCCGGTGGTGTGATGATAGGGGCTGTAATTAATTTCTTCGTAGTTGAAAGTAACCTTGGAAAATTCAGTTGCTTTGCTCAAGTGTGTCGCGAGGTTTCAGTGTTGTCCCATGCGTAATAACTGCGCTGACAGACAGTCGACAATGTTCTGATAGCATTGCGAAGTTCCTTTTTAACCGACTTCAAAAAGGAGGAGGTTCTCAATTCGGCCGTTTGTGTTTTTGTTTTGTTAAAAAGTTACTTGTTTAATTACCGTTTTTTAAGGTTCTTACTAAACCGACCGAAGCGGCCAAGCAGAATATGAGCAAACGGTGTCAAGATCTCGCTTCCTTTATGGAAAGTCTAATCGAAGAACAACCGAAGGCAGATGAAGAACTGCGCCTAGATATCCCAGATAATAGCTGTTGTGTAAGTTGAATTTAATGCCGTCAGAAACCACGGCTTGTGTCAAAATAATTGAAATAAAAATCTACTACACAACCTGAGCTCTTACACGCATATTTGCAAACAAAGTACTTTTATTTTCACTCAAAGCCTGTGCTAAAAGTTCGTTATCTGAGTTCTAGCAAGCATATTTGCATTTCGTGACAAGTATAGATATTTTCATCATATACGGAGGTTTTCATCATTAATTTTATGTACTGTAAAGAGAGTTATTTTGTGTCGTAATGACTAATTACGTGCTTACAAATTTCTTTTTGTATGATCATACCATGCCTTAGGTTTTTCTTACTACTCTACCGGAATATTGGAATTTAGTTGATATGCATGCGTACTGCACACTCGTTCTTAATCTACTTATATGGGCCGGTGGCATCGCCGACTACGTGACAAATGAATTGGTTAAGTACCAATTTTGCGGGTTCGAATCGCGCTAGAAGTAAATATTTATAAAATTAATACGAAAATTTATTCTCGAGTCACGGATATTTATATAAATATTTAGGTATTTTATCTGTTTCTACTATCCATAGCAGGTACATGCTTTGCCTAGTTTGGGACTATATAATTTGAGGAGAGGAGTTTGTCTGAAATATTTAGTTTAAACCCTTTATATTATACAAAACAGATACATATACCACGAACCCTGGCATTCTGGTAAATAACTATACTGTACTGTTACCGATAATTTATGTAATAATGAAAATATAATTTCAGGAACGGGATTCTGTTATGCTCGGCGGCATATCGCCGCATCATGATTACAATGACAGCAAGTCCAGTACGGAAACGCCACTGAGCTACAATCAACTTAATTACAACGAAACTTTGCAGAGGTAAGTCTTTTTTATGGTTCCGTATTTCAAAAGGTAATGTAGTAAGTATTTAATGTTGCGGCTTCTAATAATTAACATTGTCTAGGTAATTAGCAAAGTAGTGTCATTTTCATACGAGTGCTTGCTTGCTTTGTAGGGCTCGTTAAATAATTCGTCCCGGTTTTTTCCAAGCTAAGCTAGTTAACCAGCCACCCAAGTAAGTTGTTAAGCCAAGTCGGTGGCCTATAGAGGCAACCTGAAAATACTAACTGGAGGCCACTAGTTTAAAATTAATCCGACACATATCCACCTATTCCCTCGGCAGTCGCGTCGTGGATTTTGACATATACCGTATGAGAGGAGGCTGTGTCTCAAATTTATATTGATACCCTGTATTATAAGATATCATCAGTTTGTCTAGCATTGTCAGCTTAAAACGTCTCACAAATGGCCTACTTTTAGGTGTAATGAGGGTGTGCGAAATGCAGCGATGCATACAATATAACAACAAACAAATATAAACTGTATTTTATTGTGATTACAGATACTTCGATAGTCATCAATCTTTTTCATACGCCGATTATAACACAGTGACAGGGAAAAATATATTACGTTTGGTCACCCCAAAGACTGTTGTAAGGTACGTACCTACATGTTTTTTTCTACTTTGTGCTGTGTGGTTTCGGCACCTAAAAATAATAGAACCAACCCGTCTCTTCCCGTGGGTATCTAAAAAGGCGACTAAGGGACTTTACACCAAAAATAAACATTTATACATCCCAATACTTTATAATATTATACAGGGATTAAATTACCTGTTGATAATTTGTTGTACTTCTATCAGACTCTTAAGGTCATACCTGTAATCTGTAATATAAGGTTTAAAGGCCAATATTCTGCATTTGGAAATCTCCCTGTGGTCGAGGAAAGTACTTTAATATTTGTACTTGTAATTGAAATCCGCAGTCTCAGATTTAACCTTACAGTAAACACAGATATTGATGTTCATGTCTGAATATTGGAATCCTCGGAGTGTAACTTAAATTAAATTTAACTCTGCGAGCATGTAGAAGGCAAGGTCAAACTGGTTTTGAAAAAACTTGGGGCGTTTCAAATGTCGCGAAAGACTTGCATATACGATGCAAGTCTAAGGATTGGCCTCAATTGGAGTATTCTCATCTCGGTATCATCATCATTATCTCCCATTATCAACTTCTTCCACTTGGCTCCATTCAAACGAGACGACCAGATGAGCGGGCCAGCGAGGTGTCGACAATTTCAAACTCTCAGATGGTTAAGAATCACTTAAGTTTCCGCATAATAAAAACAAATACTATTCAATGGTTATTGTGTAACTAGTTTTTGACGACCTGTTTGGTGTAGTGGTTAGGAACTCTGACCACTGTACCAAAAGGTCGCAGGTTCGAATCCCGCTAGGGACATATGTTTGTATGATAAATACGGACATGTGTACCCGAGTTATGGATGTTTTCATTTATAATAAGTATTTATTGACAAAAAAAAATATATTTATATAGTTTATCAACCATCTGGTATCTACAACACAAACCTATAGTTGCTTAAAGTAGAACTAGATGACATTGTGTGTATGTCCATGGATATTTATTATTTATTTATTGTGTAGCTTGAGCTATTTTAGTAAATAATATAATTGCAGGTCCGATAGTTGTTACAGCGATTGGAATGTCGGAAATTATAAATCTTATATCATTCCTATTACAGCGGTTGTCTGTCTCCAATGGCCCAGAACTCTGGTGATTCCGGAGAAATGAGTATGAGCGACTCGGGAGGCATAAGCAGCGGCAGCGCTGCCGGTTCTTTGAGAGATTTCCATCCCATGCGCCTCACCGAGACCTTAATTACAAAGTTTGTAAACCCAATTATTATTAGTCTAACATACGTAGGTTAAGTACCTAACTTTTCTCATTTCTTTGCTATACATAGCAATCTATTTATAGCTTTTCTGCTTACTGTATTTTTGTCTTAATCAATTATATTTTTTGAAATCAAATAGACACAATGCCGATATGGAGAAGGAATTAATGAAGAATCATCGCGAGCACCGCTCGACCAATAAGACCGAACGAGAAAAAGTGCCCAACGAGAGTAGATATAAAAATAAGGAGCATATTGCACGATGTTTCCAAACCGGTACACCCAATGCAACCACTTCTGAATTTCAGGTTAGCCAAATTGTTAATTACTTTTCCTGACCTAAGAAAAATAATTCTTTGTAGTCACATTGGCAGGGCTGTAGAGTATTGTTATACATTTATGTAATTTTATATATTCTCAGTATCGAATTTAAATGATATTGTAACTTTAACAACGACTGTTTTATTTAACTAACTCAAAGCTATAGAACAAAATTGTATCTGTGGATGAAAGGAGTCTCCTCGTACCGTTTTGTAAAGCTTTTAGTTTAAGTGACAAATTCGATAATTCTCAAAAACAGCAAGGCCTCTGGTATCGACAACATATCAGTGGAGCACATTGAATATCTAGGCTATCTTGGCCGTCTCCTGATTACTAAACCTTTTAATCGACTGGATTGAGGGCTCCCAAATCCTGCGTTTGTGGATGAGCTAAGAGCGGCCCACGTGAAACTGGATGCCTACCACGCAAACAATTCCTTGAAACTCAACACAACCAAAATCCAAGCTTGCGCTTTCCATCTCCGCAACCAACAGGTGAATCGCAGAAGTTGCGTCCCCTGGAGGGGAGTGTCCGTCACACATACAAGATTCCTAAAGTGTCTAGAGATTACTTTGGACCGTGCACTGACATACAAGGCCAACTGTAAGTACACCAAGCAGAAAGTATTCGCCCAACAACCGCTTGCGACGTCTAACCACGTGAGGAGCAATGCTGCATATCCTGCGCTTAACTGGACGGGCGTTATGTTTCCCCGTAGGGGACTGCATGTTCAGTGTGGAGCCGCTCAGTTCAGTCAATAGCGATGGGTGTAGCACTGAACGAGACATGTGGAATTTTAAGGAATTGCGCCTGCGGCTATACGCAAGGGCTTGGCTGCCTCCTTTGAAAAACTGCGCCAAGAGGAAGAGCGACGACGACACCCCGTCTGTGTCAAGCAACCAGCGCGTAACTGCTTAAAAAGAGGAAAGTTTCCTCTACCATAATCGTCAGGTGTCAATGCACGCAATGTTATGTTTCGGTATAAAGGAGCTAGTGATATTATAGTCTTAAGAGATTACTTTCAAATGTGAATTATCTTGTCAACCTATTGATATGTTATAATAACCACAGCATATATTTTTTACATAGCCTCATGGAGTGAAGCGTGGTTCGAAGCAAATGGATTTGGAAGCAGGAACCAACAAGCACCACTGTCCCTCTAGGGAGCAACCCCAAGACAGGCCTCCTATGATCTCTTCTCCGCCGCTGCCATTTTCTGCCGTCCCTAATACTATCGGTAAGTTTGTCTATAACCGTCTCACCGCAGGGGTGCGTTCCTTGTAAGAGTAAGGTACTGTGACCATTTTCAGTATACTCTGTCTACCTACAAATTAAAAATGCGTGCTAAGATCATGCGATCTCAGTGTAGATTTGTGGGTGCACTGTCACCTGCATTAATATGTGACACTTCTTAATTACAACTGATCAAGGAATCAGACCGATGATCGTGTGTTTATAATGTATTTGCTCGTTATTATTAACTTAAATTCATGACTTAATAGTAATAAATATTTTTGCAGCTGTCGACTGCCGTATAATAATAATGCCGTATAATATTATGCAGTGTAGGTGTCAGTGCGTCACCGTCTCTCAAACATGCCAAATACATCAGCACCTGGATTAGTGGGTTTGTGTCTAACTAGTGCCATAGGACAGCCGGCTTGTATGGCCACGGACAAGGCTGAACGGGTGCTTTCAACTGAAATCAACCGCTACCGTCTGTTTAACATGCACTCCAAAATGCATTCATTAGTCAGGGTACGGGCACATGTAATTTCACGCATAAGAGAGTATCTGTCAACACCAACCTCTACCAATGTATAACAGGCAATTGTCCTGTTGATGCACTACTACAGAATCCCAGAACTCCACATTCCCGATTCGTTTTTTCCGACATACATTCAGAGCACGTTCAATCGATGGTGTTTTTTAAAACATATTATTAACTGTCTTCACAGCATCTTCACAATGGCAACCTGATTATGTAAACAACATGAATGCTTACTTACTTGGCCTCGGAGTTCCTCAGCAAATGCCCGTCATGAGCCCTGTGGCTACTGTACCAGGTAACTTAAATCATACATTACCTAAGAGTATGTAGGTATGTCAGATAAATCACTAATATCTGACATACTCATTAGCAATGCATACCTATTACGTAGTATTTGCTCATTGGTAACTCTTACCTGACTTGTATGATTTACTCCACTGATAAAGTTATTGTACAATTGTATATAAAGTGCTAAGAATAAGTATGGATATTTTATGACATATTCAGATCAAAATAATCACATTGAGCAAGTTATTGTAAAAGAATTGATATTTATTATTATTATTGTAAAATTTTATTGTAAAATATTATTGTAAAAGAAAAGATCGATAAGAAAATAATAATCACAATTTAGTCAATTAAACCGTAATTACCCGTGAAAAAATACAAAATAATAAAATACACGTGTTGTTCGTTGCAATGTCTGATATACGAATCAGTAAGTATACAGGTTTTCATCAATGAGCACTGGGTGTTTAGTAGGTGCTGCATTACTCGCACAATTACTCGCAAAAATATTTCTTTATATAATTTTTTCCCTGCGTTCGATGTAAATTTCAAAAATATAGTATAATAGTTCAAAAATATTGCACCTAATTTGAAATCAAATATATATATATTAATTTCTTTATCAGGCATGTTTCCAGTATACTATACGCCCACTGCCGGCACTTCGATGCCTGTCAGTGCTGCAGTCAATCCGAACCCAGCTACTAATGCAGCTCACTTCCAGCAACCTTTCGGTAATTTACTAACTTTTATATATATATTTTTCTTATATTAATTTTACATATATCAATACTCATAACATGGACATAAGCTTACAATTGAACTTGCATACTATTTATAGATTAGATTAGATTAGATTTATTTAGTTCACTTTTACAATAGCATGTCATACATACAGTTTCGTAAATTATGAAATTTAAAATAAAAGTGATTGTCAAACATAAAACAAAAAATAATAACATAAAAAACAAATTCCTGTATACAATAGTAAAACATATTGTTATATGTATGTCAAAATTAATTAAGAAAGTATAAGTATGTAACCATTGTTACGTCAACGTCATACCATTTTAGAATAATCAAAATGAAATAAAACAAAACAAAATAAAATATAAACCATGTCATGAGATTATTGATATGCCATAATCACCTTTGTCAAATTATAGTTGAATACAAGTTAAAATAGATATATTAAAATAGAAAACATGTCAGGAGGTTATGAAATAATATATATGTAATATATACAGGGTGACTTTAAATTGAAGCGTAACCTTGTAAGGGGATGTTGCACAGGTCATTTGCAACAACTTTTGTAGGAACACTCATATGCAAAAGTGAACCAATCTTTTTTTTGGGAATTTTTTTAAAAATATCTATGTGGAAAGCAAAGAAAATTGTAAAAAAAATTGTTGAAAATTTCGATAATTTTTCATTTACTGATTAGTCTCTTACGTTCTAGTTACATGTTAGCATCATCAAATCTACATTATTTGCATTATTCTAGACACAGTGCTGTAAAACTCAAAGAAAATAATAAATAATTTACTAGTTTTATTACAAAAAACAGCTCGTTTAAAAAAACTCACTATTACACTTACTCTGCGTATTATAAAAAAACATCTACATTTCTTAAGCTTTCAAATGAGGTATAAAACTCTGGCATAGCTAGTCAAACATCAGAGATATTAGCCAAACAAGGGAACAGGTTGGAATAGCAAAAAAATTACAGATTACAATAAAAACTAATTTGTGCAAAATGTGACTCACACACTTAGTGGTGACAATTCTACAACACACATTTTAAATTTTATTTAGGTTTACAGTACCACCAGTCCTTATTTTCTCTTAAAAAGCCAAAAATTAAGAATGTTTTAAACACAAAAGTGTCCGTTTTAAACAAAATTTCACTATAACACTTGCTCTGCGTATTATTAGTAAAAAAAATATTTCATAAGCTTTCAAATGAGGTATAAAACCGTGAGTCTAACGCTAAAGGTATTCGCATAACAAAGGCGCACGGCCCAAAAAAGGGTCGGCTCGTAGAGCATGTAGAGACAGCAGGTCATTGTGTGGAATCTGTTTACTTGGTTGTTTAGTTTAGTCCGTTCCTGGGATTCATTGCGATCGGATGCTTTCGTGTGTGCTCTGCAGTTTTGTTCTACCTCTGACGACCCGGCTTGTGACTGTTTTTGTGATTGATTGCTTTCCCGACGACTTAGCTATTGAACTGGTTTCCGTGTGTTTTACTCAGTGGATTTGGCGTTTATTAAGGACAATGGCTCGCCTACAAGAACGAGCGTTTACCAACGAAGAATATGTTGATATTCTTTATACGTACGGTGTCGCTAGAGGCAATGCCTCAGCTGCCCAGCGCGAATACCAACGCCAGTACCCAAATCGTCGTTTACCTGATGTGGGCGTGTTTTCTCGAGTGTATCGACGAGCCCGTGAGACTGGAAGCTTTCAAAGGCGACGAGGTATGTAATTTAATAAATTATTGCAGAACAGAGATGTAATGATTACAGTCAAAAGCATCTTAAACACTTTGGTCTTTGTACCGTCCCTATTCTGTGCACTTAAAATCTTAAACGTACTTCAATTGTCAAGCGTTATCAGCTCCTGTACCTAAATACCTACATAGGTCCGGGAAACAAAAGATTGTATTCTCCAAAATGTTTTTGCATTTGTATTAAACTTTGTAACGGAAGTTCAACACTCAAACAAAGGAGTATGTTTTGTTATCATCTTAACAAAAATAGTGACTCAAATGCATGTAAATTTTCGGAAATGTATTGTTTGTTAGTTTTAAAGTGCACAAAAAAGTAATTTCATATCAAATTCAATCGATAATTTAAGCTTGTTTTTTTTTAACCAGGCGACGCTGGCAAACCTCGTCTGTACCGTGCCGAAGATGAAGAGGAAATTTTAAACCATTTCCAAAGAGATCCTACCACCTCTACGAGAAAAGTGGCCAATTTACTTGGTACATCACAATACAAGGTGTGGAAAGTCGTCCATGAATCTGGGCGTCATTTATACCATTACACTCCAGTGCAAGCGCTGGAGGAAGGAGATCCCGTCAGAAGGGTCCAATTTTGCAGATATCTGCTTAACTGCGACATAGAGGACGGAAACTACCTTAAACAAATTTTATGGACCGATGAATCCAAATTTGATAAAGACCGGATCACTAATTACCATAACGCTCACTTCTGGGAAGAAAAGGTGGTGGGAAATCCAAATCTAAAAAGACCGAAAGGATCCCAAAGAAGATTTTCTGTGAATGTGTGGATGGCTATAATAAATAATAATTTGGTTGGGCCGTATTTCCTGCCACAGAATTTAAATGGTGAATTCTATGAACATTTTTTGAGAAATGTTTTCTTTGATTTGTTGGAAGACATACCCTTAGCCACCTTGCGTGCTATGATCTTCCAACATGATGGGTGTCCAGCCCACTACAGGCGACAAATTAGGGATCGGCTGGACGAAAATTTGCAAATAATTGGATCGGCAGAGGAGGACCCATACCTTGGGCAGCTAGAAGCCCAGACCTGACACCCATGGACTATTACGTCTGGGGGCATATGAAAACGTTGGTGTATGTCGATAACCAGCCAGTCCCAGATATTGAAGAGTTAAGACGACGAATTATTGAAGCAGCTGACCAAATTAGATCCAACCTCAGCTCGGTGGTGGTAAAAAGCGAATTAAGAAAAAGAATGAGAATTTGCGTACGAAACGGTGGGAGCCATTTTGAAAATCAGCTGTAATATCCTAGAGGTTAACTGGACAACTGTGTGTGTGTGTATTGTGTGCGTGTACCAGTAATTAGGTGTCAACTCTACAGTACACACTAAAACATAATTTTATAGCTTTTTATCTATTTTAATACGAGAGAATACGGATTGGTGGAACTGAAAACCTAAATAAAATTTAAAATGTATGTTGTAGAATTGTCACCACTAAGTGTGTGAGTCACATTTTGCACAAATTAGTTTTTATTGTAATCTGTAATTTTTTTGCTATTCCAACCTGTTCCCTTGTTTGGCTAATATCTCTGATGTTTGACTAGCTATGTCAGAGTTTTATACCTCATTTGAAAGCTTAAGAAATGTAGATGTTTTTTTTATAATACGCAGAGTAAGTGTAATAGTGAGTTTTTTTAAACGAGCTGTTTTTTGTAATAAAACTAGTAAATTATTTATTATTTTCTTTGAGTTTTACAGCACTGTGTCTAGAATAATGCAAATAATGTAGATTTGATGATGCTAACATGTAACTAGAACGTAAGAGACTAATCAGTAAATGAAAAATTATCGAAATTTTCAACAATTTTTTTTTTACAATTTTCTTTGCTTACCACATAGATATTTTTTTAAAAATTCCCAAAAAAAGATTGGTTCACTTTTGCATATGAGTGTTCCTACAAAAGTTGTTGCAAATGACCTGTGCAACATCCCCTTACAAGGTTATGCTTCAATTTAAAGTCACCCTGTATAATAAACTTATTTATTATATTTTGACGGACGGACGAACTGGTGAATGTCGCGAGAAGTCTATGGATGCAGGCAGCTTCCAATCGGTCGCTCTAGAAATATGCTCTGGGACAGGCGTATGTTCAGCAGTGGACGTCCTGTGGCTGATATGATGATTATGATATTTATATGTACAGCTATACAGTATCGTCGATGTAAAGCTAGTGTTAGCTATACTAGTAGTAGCTATAGTTAGTCTGAATTAACACACTGTTTATTATTGCTTTGTTTTATACTTTTTCTATAGAAATAAAATTGAATATGTCGAAAACCGTAAGACTTAACATTAAACAATGTTTGGTTTAAATTGTCTGATATATCTTCCAACTATCATCCTCTTATGGCTTGCGTCGATTTCCTTAACACCTTGTATAGATTATAATTTCGAACATATCGTAGGTTTTTAAATTTTGTACATGCACCTGCAGCTAAAAGTGTACCCCTTATTCTCTAGCGCGCTAGCTCTATTTCATTAATTAAGCCATGCAACAACAAAAAGTCATCGGTAGTGTTGTAGCGGCATATTATAATACACAATGGCTTGCTTCGCCTTGCATGCCAAAAACATAATATAATTTAATAGAGCTAGCGCGTTAGGGAAACAGCGGTATACTTTTAGCTGTACTGTACTTATTGTTTTGTTGATTATAAATACTCGTAATATTGTGCAATAAATAATCTTACATTGGGCCATTTGAACTAAATACTACTCCTTTTACTATTTCAGTTAATTGTGTGATGTATGGACAACCCGTCTACGGAACTCCGTTCATGTATTCACCTGTTAGTCCTCAAATATGCACACCGCTCCAAGAAAACCTGTTGGCGCAAACTCTGCAGTTCTCGAATACGGCTTCGATGTGTGCCAAAAGAACGAATAGGGACAAAAGACATTGGGTAATATATTCGTTTTATTGTATCATTGATGATCAGGTGAAATACCTATTTTTATTCTGTTTGCTAAATTAGCAACTGATAATGAACTAAAATTAAGTGGCACACAAGAAGAAGAACACCACAGTCCAAATGTGTCCTTTATTTCTATATTGCATAGAAAAATAAAAAGGAACGGATATACATCAGTAAGAAATAATTATAACGGTTAGATTATCTCTAAGAAAGATCTCTTACACGCAACGGTCATTGAAAAGTAGAGTTCTTTGATTTTCACCTTACTCGCTGTGAGCGTTTTATTTGACTTTTGCATGTATTTGTTTATCGGTCTAGTAATAATTCCTGTTGTTAATTACGGGCCACCTAACTATAGTTTAAATAATATCATGTCATTAAACAAATTGGGTTAACAAATGAGAGATCGTGTGTTCGATTCCCAGCATTTTTTAAACCACCACGGATTAGTCTGCCAATTTGATTGTAGATTTGTTTGATAAAAGTTAGCAATTCTCCAAATAACTTGGGGTAGTGACTGAGCGCACATTCAGCTTGGGCTTATTTTCACTTTACATCAGGTGTAGTGTGTTTGAGGGCACGCTATTACCCATAACAATGTCTATTCATGTACCTCACAAAGTTATCTATTACAAAAGATATTGGGTCATTTCCAAATCGTTAAAAAAGTGCAATATTTCATAAACAGTCCAGCAAATCGTTATCACTGCGGGCTAAGGCGAATACGAGCGACACATGGAGAGAGAGAAAAGAGCCTAAAAGCAATGAGGACAGTACTGGCAATAACACGGCGGTCAATGCTGTAAACCAGGTACTGCTAACTTACATTGGATCATTTATGTGTATTAGTTTAAGTTCATACTTGGTTTTAAGGTACTAATAAGATTCTGCGTGTGGCCAACGTTCAGAGCAATGGACAAGCATTCTCTAACGCATACAGCACGTGTGGGATTTATTTAATATTATGCAGAGAGATATAGCTTCCGAAGTTAATTAAGATCTAGATATGTATGTCGAAATTTATTTATTATTTAGAAAAAAGTTCTTTGAAAACATTCCGAACGAATGAGTTGTGTATCGTCCAAGCCCACGTGAATAAAGGGACAAAGGACGGATAATAATAACATATTCAGGTAAATGTATGTAATTGTCGTTATGTAATTTACAGGAGTCTGTGAAGGATAATAGCAACGGTGGAAATGGCAAAGAGAAATCACAAATGGCTCAGTCCTCACAAAGTTATAATGGCAATGTTAATCCTGGCAACAGCAATTGCGTAAGTATTGCGACGTGCATGCGTGCGCGTGTACAGTGTTTGTCTGTTTTTATATTTATTTATAGGGTGCTTTAAACCCGCTTAATTATATCAATACCACGGTTTAAATTCTAAAAAAGTACGTTATTTTACAGTGTTTCATCTAAGTATGTCGGTAACTATGGCGCATTCTCGCATTAAATAGAGATTTTGCAGAAGCAGCAAGATCAACACTTTATGCTTTTTTAATTTATACAAATATTTTACCAACAGACTCCAAAACAACCTGCAGAACCAGTAGTATCTGCTGCTAGTAAACCGAACCTTAGCGTCAGAAAAGCCGAAGAAACATTAGACAAGACTGATGGGGAATCCAGTTACTCATCGTTTTATTCATCTTTTTTCAAAACCGAATCAGGTAGTGCTGAGGAAAGTGTTGATGCTAATAAAGTTGAAAAGAATGCTATACCGGTAAGTTGTAGGTACTTATATATCATATTATTAAATATACGGATGGCGCATAGCATTGCGTGGAATAAAAGAGCAGTCGTTCAAAGTCCTAACGGGCATTTTAGAAATACACTACACTGTATTATTTTGGCTTTATTCCGAATAGTTAATTCACTATTAGACTGACACATGTCAAACTCTCCATGTGGGCCATGACATTTGTGCTTAAATCTTGTTAAAAATAACCATCCATCCGAGCGTCTTGAACGACTTGTCAAAGTACTACAAAAACAATATTTGTTTACAAATAAACAATACCATTTGCATGTGTAAACAATGCCACGTAACCCTGTTGTATGTTGGCTCACCTTCTTACACAATATTCAATAATTGTTGAATGATATGATGATGAAGAATGATGATAGGTCACTTGATACGACATGACATTTTTTGAAGAAGATAATTGAGGGAAAGATTGACGGAAAGAGTGGAAGGGGAAGACCTAGGCGCAATTACTTTGACCAACTGAAAGAAAAGGTGTGTCGTGTCGTACCAAGAGGTGACATCGCGGCCGCAAAGCAGAGAGACGTGGTCATTACTCCACCGACAAGAACATAGCTCTTAAATTAAAGGAAAGAAGTAACATTTTATTTTATGCTCTTTCAGAATGCCACGGAATCGACGGCAAAGAACAACGAACCTCACAAAGCAAAGATAATATCAAAGAGGAAAATGGAGCCACCGTGGATGGAACAGGTAATAATTATGTTTGTAAACCAGGCAAATTAATTATTTTAATATGCTTTTGTGTTTAATATTATTCAGGTGTTGACAGTTGCAAAGTTAATAAAGTGCCCAAATACGGACTGGGTTATGCTGTCATTATCCTTAAAAATAAAAGAAATTGCAATAATTAATTTGTATATCTTCAATTTTATCTTTTGACCTGTTTCTAAATAGCATAAGTTTCAAAGCTAGGATTTTTTTGTACATATTAATGATAAATACATGATATATAAAATTAGTACATGATACTAATTATTTCAAATCAATTCGTGAACCAGTCATCTTTCTCGGCAGCTGTCTGTACACAAGGGTACACTAATAAATTATTTATTACAAAGGCAAGGGTATATGTTGTTTTTCAAACTGTATGAATGTATGCATTTTCATTGACCTTATAGCCTGGCAACGTCGCTATTTCTGTCATCTTTCCACCCTTAATAATTTTACGTGAATATTTAACAATTCGATCAAGCTAGTTATGATAATTGATAATTGTACATGAATCTCTAAAGTTTTATTCCTATACAAAAATAGGTTTGTTTTTATTCATGATGCATATAATACACGTGTATGCTATTTGATAATATAACATGTAAGCTCTTACGAATCTTTTTTACATTGGTCATAATGTTCAGGAATACTGTGATAATTATTAGGATAAAGTAATTGAAAAAAGTCGGTGAAAAACGTTAATAAAAGATACTTGTTGTATTGCCAAGTCGATGGAGCAAGCAGTATCTTTTATCGAGACGATTTGGCTTATTTCGGCAAATGCACAAAATTTTAAATCGATAGTTACTTTAGATTTTACTAGCAAAGTGCTTTGATTTCGTCACTGACTGATGACCATTATAACTTCTAGGCTACTTACCAAAGTCCTCGAAAGCTAGAATTTGGTATGTAGACTTGGGAAAGCACCCCAATACCGAAAAAAGTCGGAATTAAATTCCCTGATTTGGGCTAAAATTAAATTTCAATGAACTAGTTAAACGTTGCCGTTTCGCAGAAGCACTTTTCTTCATAGCCCACATAGTGAAATTTTGATACTTTGTAATAAATATTATCACTAGGAATCGGTCAATCCTTACATAACTTCCTGTGACAAAGAAGTACAGTTATTCAGGGCACTTGGTTCTACATCAGATTTTATAACTTTTTATGAGTGGAATGATTTCAAGTCTGGGCCACACATTTTTATATTAAATGTTTTTCATGGGTATAAAAAATATCCGAACTTTCTTTATATTTCATCTAAATATTGAAAAATCTCATGAATGAAAAAACGATAGACGGTATATCCCTCTAGACTCTTTCAATCTTATTTTGTTAGACATAATGTGTAGAACGAAGTTTTTGTCTTTTCACGTAATGGTAGGCAATTTGTGATATTTAGTGTCTGGTGAAAATTTATTATAAGCTTTTTATATAACAGTGCCTATCTATTGACTACACCATAATATATTCGGGTAGAAAATAGACAGGTACGGCTGGATATGCAATAACTAATAAAAATTAGAGTAGTGATATGTACATTTCATATGTGTTGCTCTCCTGCAGGTGTCCTATGACTGTATTGTTTTCAGGTATGTGTGACGTCAGAGCTCGTCTATAAGTATCAGGTCCTAACTAAAAACTTAGAAGAAGTTTTGGAAGCAGATAAGCAGAAGATGGTGAACTTGGAACAGGTCAGTTTTCATGAAAACTGGTTCTTCTCTAGTTCTGTAATGCTAAAAGGAGGGGTTTATAGGTTGTATATACTCTCTCTGTAACGCTATTGGTCGGAACTAAATAAAATTGTGTTATTTTGTCTCACAATTGATATTCCAAATACACCACTCCACTACCCGCTAAATGTCTTCTAAAATTTTAAATATTTCGTTTAAAATTGCGTGTAATTTTGATTTTCAGCCAACATTAGTGAACGAGCAGTTAGGCCAACTTTACCTTGACCTTCAGCTTGAAGGAGTGGCATCGAGACTGACGCTGGAGGAAGGGATAACCAGTTCCAGCAGTTCTGGAGAAGAGTATTCACCTAAAGTCAATAAGGTATTAAGAAAGATCACAACCATATTCCACAGTTATAGAATACTGTACTGTGCTATGAAATTCGAAAGCTTACATAGCTCAATGTAAACCACATAAGGTTTACAAAATGGAGATCGGGGGTTCGATTCCCAGCGAAGTACATATTTAGTACTCTCGGCTTGGTTGGTGGTAGCAGAGGGTAATTTATTTGCCTGGCTAGCTACCACAATCTTATCTAAATCTGATGCCAAACAGCAATATTGATAGCATAGCATATGTATTGTGTTTCGGTTGTTAGAGATAGGATAAGGCTATCCAAATTAAGTTTCCACTCTCGGCTTCAATTTATTTAACATCAGGTGTGATTGATGTCTATCGCTAACCCGTTGTGCATAAAAGAAAATATTTTCAGTATTCAGAAAATCTTTTGAGAAAGTCATGTCTCAACTAAAATAGTAATAATAGAATAAATGGTTTTTGCTCCAGTACAAAGAGCATATAACGTGGATTACAGTGTAGTTATTAAATACCTATTAAATATCTTATTTTAGGGTCAGCGAAGAAAACGTGAATACAGTAAGTTGGTGATGATATATGAAGAGGATATGCCCCTGCCCTCGGAAGGTGAAGAAGAATCTAACGAGTCTTCTAATAGTGCGCTTAAATGTTAGACCAAAGAACTTTAAATGTAAATAATTTATATGTCTAGAAGTATTTATGAAACTATATTTTAGTAGACATATTTATCATAACTATTATTATTGACGTAATGTAGGCCCCGCCAGAATTTTTATATTATTTACATTATCTTTGAATGTAGGTATAAAATACTTGGATATTGTATTTTTATGAATTAATCAACTGAATACATAAAATGGAGTCTTGTAATTTTTTATAAGACGTGAATTTACCTCTGCCTTGTTACAGAAACTGTATTTAAATATATTTGTTAATTTAGTATTTAATTAGAAAAGGGCTGATTATAAGAAAAGCACAATAATAGAAATAAAGCGATATTTGTGTGTTGACTTGTAACAACAAATATAAGACAAGATCTCAGATTGCCACACACACCTACACAGTCAGTCACAAGCGCATAGCTGCATTTAGAAATATGATACAGAGCCTTATTGAACTGTATTTTCACTAGCTTATACAATTTTTATAACCAGAGCGACTTGCAATTGATTTTATATTAAAATCTTGAGGTCGTGTTTTTTGGTTCGTGTTTATGTGTGTACATTATATTATAGTAATGAAATAGTACTAATACTTCTGGAAAAAGGTTAACACTAAAGAAGTTTTATGCCGTATTAGAACGATTGATTCTGTGTGTTCTCGGGCAAATAGATTATTGAAATTATATCGTCTTTTCCCGGGTGTAGCATAAGAATCTGCTAAGAGATTGGATACCATAAGAAATTCTTGATTCCCAATAGCGTCACAGCTTCCACCCGGTCTCATCTCATCGTCAGCATGTTATCAACCAATGCTGTGCGGAGACCATTCACAAAGAACGCCACCACATCTATAATCCTCAGCCCTTCGTATTCAGCCATTTCAGACCTTTTTCAGATCATCGGTATATTTAGGCCAAATCTATAATGATCTATCACCAACCTCGTGATTAGGTCAAATCCTTCCGTAGGCTTTGGAAGTGTGCCTAGTAATAGAATGTGATTTTAAAAAGAAAGTTTCATCTCATTGAGATCATGGCATGAGTTCTATAGATAATAATTGATTATAAGCAAAATATATTGCTCATTTAATTTGACGCTGCAAAAAGAAAGAAAAAAAAACCGAAAGCACCTGAATGCAACACATCGGAAAGAATCTGCCTCCAGCCGCGTCGCTTTTTCCAAATATTTTCTAATCGACCTGATGTGAATCGGGTTTACTACTGAAGTGCGACACCGAGTGTGACATTCCTATTAAACGACAGTGCAATTCTGCGACATAATAGTGTGCGACGTTCAGTTGTGCTACATTTCCCTTGCTACGCCAATGGGTATAAATGTACGCCAGTGGGTATAAACATATTAGCCATCCGCCCGGGGCTGTCCAAATCTCTTAGCACCGTAGTACAAAACGACGCTCAAGATTGAGTATTATTGCCATATCAGTCTCGCCGCAAAATATGAATTTATCTATTTCTTTTCAACTAGTTTTAAGTACAGATCATGACTTGAGCTTGTTCTCTTTAAAAGTTGGCAATGCTTGGAAAATTTTAAACTTTTTTTGTTTATAACAAGGAATTTTCAATTGGGAGTTTAAGTGTTATGCCATTATTCCTTCTGGGACAGCCAAGATTTAAATTATGTAATCTTGCCATACATAACTTTTGAAGTAAACCATATCAATAATATCTTTAGGTCATGATATGCAAATATATGTAAGTACAGCTTGGCGAAAAGAGTAGAAAACAAGGATCTATATTTATTTTACATGAAAATACTGAAATGAATACGTTTGATTGATTGTGTAGCTTCTGTGTTGCCTGTCAAGATACAAGCAGCAGCGGTGCTTTCATTATTTTTCTACTCTTTTTGATCAAGTTGTACATATATTTTATTATAAAAAGTTATATTAGAAACATGATTCAAAAGTATTCAAAATTATATAGATGCGGTGTTGAAACTTGCTTACCACTGTAGCTTGTAAGGAAAATATTTACCTGATTTGGACTTAGAATGTCCTCATTATTTTTCTACTCTTTTTGGTCAAGATGTACATAATATTTTATTATGTGCTTATATTTATAAAAGTAAATGAATTTTTATAAAGCTATATCCAGAAACAATAATATGCAGATTTTAAAGTATATGAATTTTATAGCTTGGGTGTTAAACTTAGCTTACTATTGTAATTATAGAGTAAGGAAAATATTTACCTGATTTTGCCTTTCACCCGCTGGTGACAATGATTGTTACATTAGATTAGTATAGTACAAATAACCGACCCGCGTTGTTTGTCATTTTAAAATTTTGAGGGTTATTGGTGGTAATAGGAGCTAAAGTGTTAAGCGAGTACTAGTATATTAAGTATATATTTAAAATATATAGAAGTATGATATATTCCCTCGTAATTAGTGTACTTATGTGACTTGTATTGATAAATTAATATTCGCCTAAATAGGACTATGTATGTATGTTGTAGGATGATCCTAAAAGTATCATGAAGAGCCCTAAGCATGTCGTGACATGGCGGCATATCTAGATATGCTTGACGCAAATCAATCCGTGATTTTATTGACCATATCGTTTCGGTAGTGTAAGGTATCAATAAGTTCTGGCTAATTTAACCAGTAAATATCTTTTGTAAGATTAGTTGTCATTATACTTGCAAAATAGTATGTCTTTAGCGCCCCTCGGTATCTGGTCATTACTTTTTATTACGATACACAATGTGAACCGATTCGAATTTCTTTAGCCTCTACCAAGTGGCTGAACTCAGTTAGGCACATCATAAAATGCCGTTGTATCATGTGTGCCTAGAGTCTTTAAGGATATGCTAGTTATTAAACATTAGAATAAATTCGTAAGTGAGTGATTCGAAGTGAGCGAAGAAAGAACGTGATAGCAATATTCTTGCATTTAAGTATGTTATAAATATATGGTCTAAGACTACAAAGTGCTACACAAAACCTAGTCACCTCAATTACTGACAGAGACTGACGAATATGGGCTGCGTATTACATAAGGGCGACAAAATATAACCACTGAGCTTAATGCTACACTGACTTGACTTTGTTGACCGGCGTTTGCAGTCGGTAGTTCTGCCAATGTTCAATTATTGTAATAAGACTTGTATAGTGATGGTAATGGGAATCAAATGTTTATAATAAATGTTTTACATATTGAAAATTCAACAAATTGTACCTATAAATAAAGTTGTTGACAGTTTTTTTATAAAACTGATTGTTATACTTAGCACTAGTTATACTATGGTATCGATTCTAGATTTCTCTTATTTTAATATGGTGCCGTCGCTTTCTCCTTAGAATAATGTACGGGATAGTACCATACGAAATTTGTTTTTTAGAGGTGATTCATCAAAATCGACATCATTATCGTAAAAAGCAGTGGTGAGTATAACAATACATGAAGACTGCGTATTTACTTATTGTATTCAATGTTGCTAGCGTTGTAATTGATATATATAACACATATTACGTCTCGTACTCAAAAATTAACACTTCGTGCCCATAATACAATTATTCTTCCAGAGGTGTGTCTATGTACGAACTAATAATTTTTTTCTAAGTATGTTGAAGTCATAGTCAATTATTTCGGTAAGTGACATTGTTGGAATATAAAAAACTATTGATCATTTCTGTGCATTTAATTTTTGTAATTATGGTGTGTGTCAAGGTAACCTTTATTTTTACATAATATTAAAATACCTTATAACCTTCTCTGAATTTGAGAGCTCTAAATTAGAATTTAATAGGCATTAAATTCGATTGACGCAACGAGATTCGTACATTAAAATTTTACTACTGGACATAAGTAGATTATAGGGCCACTTCCGAATGAACACTAGCTTCAGCGATTAGGTACCGAGATATTTCACTGAGTTTTACCGACGTGCCACAAAAGGAGGTTCTCAATTTTCGTGATGTATATAGTGCAATTCTATGTATGTACACCCATTACTCAGCTCTATTCCATAACCGATTTGATTGAACCGATAATGATATCTATTTTTAATTTTACTTTCTTGAGGTAGTCTCAATTCAATTATCATTATTAGGCAATTATGTAGAACACCAGAATTACGAAAAAGGTAACCAGTTATGTGGGATACTACAATTTAAATGTCATGCTAAAGATCGTTTAGTAGGGCTTGCGCGATACTCCCCGGGTGGAACCCCTTAAACTTCCGTAACTCAACATTATAAATAAATATATTTGCACATACACAGCGCCATCTAGTTCCAGACTAAGCAACTAGGCTTGGATTATGGATACCTGATGGTTGATAATATTTTTTTTTTGAAATAATCTAAATTGTATTATAAATGCAAAAGTTTGGATGTTTGCTTGTTGCTCAATCACGGCAGAACGGATGAAAGTTAGATGAAATTTGGTATATAGGTAGAACATGCCCTGGATTAAGACAGGATATTTATGAGTGAGTAGTTCCAGAATTAGAAATAGAAAGAAGAAACAAATATCCGCGATAAAGTTATTCCACGCAGGCGAATCCGCGGGCGGATATCTATACCTGTAAATGAGAAATATGCCGCTGGCGGGATTCGAACCCGTCACTATTTATTATAGTAGTCAAAGTTTCTAACCACTACACCAAACAGGTCGTCATTTGTTTCAAGATTGCTACTTGGCGCAGATGTAGGTACGCTCCGCACACTTTTATTGTCCAAATCATATGACAATGATCCTCATCTATCTGTCAAATAGGACCAATATGCAATAGTAAGGCTGCGAATATCAAACTCCACGAATGGCGGAGACGGCAATGAAGTAGGTACCTTTGAAGTTAGATATAAGACCGCGTATTACAAGCAATGACATCCCCTTTTCGCCACAAAAATGAGTAGGTATACTAATCATGTAAACCAAATGAGAATCGATTTCCGATTTCCTTCCATCTCCTTTAGACCTAAAAACTCGTCTAAGTAGTTAGTCCGCCCGCATGGTACGCTCTTAGTTCAGAGGGCCTCAGGAAAAGACCGCGCGCAGGAGATTATCTATATTATATATTATTACATGTGTAACAACACCTTCCGCGTGATCTCCTTTGGGAAGGACTGGATGCCTCCATCGCTCGCCTCGCCCGTGTAATGTACGACCACGCCGACAACTCGATCTATTTGGGATCGCTCCGCACACTACGGTCGCCCGTCAAACCGTCGAGTCGGAGGTCTCCCACGTGATCTCATCCACCACTTGGAGTCCCCTGTCTCATTCGATGACAGGATAGGACTCATGAAGCCAGTAGACGGCTGAATAGCTAACAGAAAAAAATATCTTCGAAAGGGGTTTTAACCGATCGTCATCAAACATGTGGGTAAAAATCTGTTCACTCGTTTAGTCTTTAATATTGAAAACCGCACTCAAATCCGTTCACCTATCACGTAAGAGATACGTTCGGACAAGTCTGAACACACCTTACACACAGCGCCGTCAAACACATAACACCCGTCGTTTTCGCCGGGGGCTCAAAAGAATAGCGCCATGTCAACGCCTTATACAAAAGTTCAAGCAATACGTACATTCTACCACCCTCTATAACGCTCTGTCAAAGGGCTTCGTCTCTAAGGCCCGTATTAATAAACCACTCTCAAGATTGAGAACAGTCTTGTGACCGGTTTCAAGTCAACGTGTTGATTAATAAACCTAACTTGGCACCTGAAACGCACGTGAATACTCGAGCAGTACTCACTTGAGAGGTGCGCCGAGTTTCACGTATTAATAAACGAAACTCAGGACTATCATTCATTCGCCGCTGAGGCGAATACTTCAAAGTGATCTCAGCTGAGTAGATGTCAAGATTGGTTTATAAATTAGCACGGAGCTTGAGTCAACGTCAACTGCTTAAGACGCGTCGCGGTTAATACAGCCTCAAGACTTCTATTGAGATTGTTTTATTAATACGGGCCTTAGTTAACAAAAATTTAACTTGCTAGTGTAAGTAAATACCCGAAGACGAAGAGATGAATCGAAAAAGTTTTAAGAAACATAGCACTGTCATCCATCATCAACAGCCTTCTTTAGGTACTGTTGGGGCATAGCCTTCTTCGACTAGGAGAGGGGATGAGCCATAATGCACCACTCGGGCCCAACACCGAATACATCAGACAGACACCACACAGAAAGTGTTTTTAAGCTGCGCTTTACCGAGAATGTCTATTTAGCATTTAAATTAGTTTTAATTTAAAGACTACTGAGATTGATGTCTTTTTACCAAGGGTTCTAAAATCTGTTTTAGTTCACAGGATTCAGTCGAAATTTCCCGCAGTACTACAAAAGTTCCAAATCTTATGATTTTCCAAGCAGCTGACGTGGTGAACCTTGTGGTCGACATTAATTAACTTCTAACATCTGTCCAACCTGTCGCCTCCATAAGGCAAGGAATTGATTAATAACCATTAAATAAAGCAAAATGGTCGCTGCAGGCTGCACCTGTACAAGCGTTTACGAGTAGGTAGCCTTAGTGCTATAGTCCAATCAAACTACGAACGTCTGTATGGAGTGTGAGTGGAGTAAATGCACTTTGAGTGATAATTTGGAATCTATCAGTTAAATATCTGAAAAACTAAAATTCAAAAGAATCCCCAATGAATATTTAATAATTAATGAGTAATTAATGTGCGTCGGTGGTACAGCGGTTAAGACGCGGTCTCCTAATTTACGGTTTACCAGGTCCGGTTTCGATTCCCAGGCAGGCCAATGTAACAATGACTTTTTAAATTTAATTTAATTACTTATGTGCATTTATCCGACTGCGCTTAAACGGTGAAGGAAAACATCGTGAGGAAACCTGCATGCCTGAGAAATAAAAATTCAAAGGCATGTGAAGTCCCCAACCTGCATTGGGCCAGCGTGGTGGACTATGGCCCATACTCCATCATTACACGAGGGAAGGTCTATATCCCTGCAGTGGGATTTTTACGGGCTGATGATGAATGAATGAATGATGTTTAATTAATTAATAAATAAAAAAGAAACAATTTTTTGCCAGGCGTTCTAAAAGAGTCACGTTGGTGAAAACTTTACAGAGGTTTGAGGTTTCCATTTGAACACTTTGAGAATAAAAATCCCTGAGGTTTCGATTTTGTAAGTATATGTTTTTTACATCATAAAGTAAAAAATCACCGGACTTCTGAATATTACGCTGTGAGCAAGAGATTACTTATATATTATAATTATAGGCTATCCCGTGTTATAAATTTAATTTTTCACCAAAAGTTTATTTTTTGTTTAGCCAATTAAAGGAGAAAAAGTATTTTAGGCATTTCTCAGGTTCGAAACCCTAAATTACGAAATTGCTACGAATGCTTAAAAATGACGATACTATTATTATCAAACCATTTTGCTAAGGTGTTTTTAATGCAAGACGTAAACTTTTATTTACTGGACTACTTTGCAGTCGACTAAGTTTAGATACCTACGATACTCGTCGATATGTTGCTAGTTCTAACAGTGTCGATTCTTATGTGATTTCTCTAAATCAAAACGAGTTTTAGACTAGTAATCGCGTTTTATATATAAATCCAATGCACTTTAAGACTGGGTTTAGTTTAGTTTAACTAGTTAAGCCACATCAGAATCCTTACTAATGTGTTCCGCAAAACTAAGGGAGGAGTAGGTATGTACCTAAGTATTACTCGAGCCAGAAAGTCGTAGCTCAGAAACTCCGCCGGAGACTTGAGTATCATAATTTCATAAATAAGTACTAAATCTTATTAAGTCTACTGTCTACTGTAAACATAGCTGCCTATAATCAATAATATGTTATATACCACATATAATGTAAAAAAAGTAAGCACTACTCTTCAGAGCCCCTAACATAGTGTGTGGCATGATGACTCTACTGTATCAACCCTGCCTGTATAACTTTTCTGTCAGACTGCTTCCAGCCACCTTTACCAATTAGTCTTGCAACAGGCAATCAGAGGTGACGGCCACTAATCAGTAGTATTTCGTGGAGGTTTAGTGCATGAATCACTAGTATACTTATATAATTTATACTATAGTAGGTAGTAAATGAAGTTCATTCCGGTTTTTGTATCAAACTCCGCTTCGCTGATATTTGCCGCTCATCACATACACTACACCGGTTGGCAGTCATTTTTAACTTTGTGTATACAGTGTCATTACGTTCACACACACAAACATCCGCTCTACACCGCCGTGGCTCTACCTGCGCGTGAGTCGCATTCCGTCACTACCTCCGCGATTGGCCAGCGAGCCAGGGAAGGCTTGAAATTGAATTTTAAATTTAGAAAGTTATTAAGTGCTTGTGTTGGTTACTTGTTACACCAAAATGTCATCAATATAAGGTAAGTGGTAGTATTTATTTATAAATGATAATGTCAGTGTAATGTAATAATAACTTTAAAAACCTGTTAGTTGTACTGTAACTTTAGCCTTGGTTCGAAGGAAAATCATTAGGTAAAGTTTTTTTTTATGTTATCGGCCCCATATTAGTAGATCCCACTTCGTATGCAGCCATCTGTCCATTCCATATAATCCGCTACCCAATTTTACAGTAAATAAGTATTATCGACATACCGTATATATATTTGTTAATCACAGCTGAGTTACATTTATAATAATAATTATTATTGCCTCATCAATGTCATTTCCAATAACAATATCGAACAGTTTTTATATGGCATTCTTATCCGATGAGTAATGCAAAAACTCTTAGAAAAGCCTTCGATTTTATATTGTGCCTCACTGACGTCATTGATCATTGTAAACTAAAGGCACTAAAGACATTGTATCTAATTTTGTCTTAGTTCAGTGCGATAGATAATAAATAGGTACGTGATCATTGGCTTTGCATAGGTAAAGAATATTAAAGCCAGACTATATTGTTTGACGGATGTAGTTCCGTTGCTGTGTGCAGCTTTAGGTTTTTGGAATATGTAGGTATAGAAGAAATTAAAAAATAATATTTTCTTTATGTCAATAACTTATGATTATTTGGTGAATGACTATTACGATCCTACCTACTTATTTTTTGTATTGTAAAGAAATTTATAATTATTATTTTGCATTTCAAATAAATGGATGTCATGCGACAATCTAGTACCTAATTGCTTATTGCAAGACTATTATTCTAGGTGAAACAATACAAAAACCTATCTACTTCTACCAAAGCAAAATTAAAAACTAAAGTCCGCTTTGTAATTTAGACTCTGTTTTATTAGGAGTCTTATTTGTAATATAAAATTCAATTACTTTCACATAAACCTTTAGTTTAAAGTAGGAATATTTAAAACCCTGTCCTGGGGCCTAATTGAGTCAAAGTAGTTTCAATAAAGCTCTGAAGACACTCAAGAGTCTTTGACAAATTAACGACTAATTAATTATATTTTTAATTAAAAAATATTAAATATTGAATTCGAAAAAAGAAAAAAGCCCTATATATAATCAAATGAAATAAAACGGTACCTGCAGCCAATCAAGAGTTATTTCCACATTTTTCGCATGGGGAGGCTTATAAATGTGTGGTTTTTGACGATTTGCTGTGATAACTTTGTATGTAAAGATTTATTGACTTGTACGGTTCCATAGTTTTCTTTACGTTAGGTATCCTCGGGAAGAAACAGGTGGGGTAAATTAGAATGACGATTATTGTATTCAATATAATAACAAAACTAATGCTCAAACAAAGACACACAGAGCCAATTTTGGTATCATACATCAACAGCCTTGAGCCTACTAGAGGGCATGGGCATCTACAACGCGGGCCAAATGCATATTTATGGATTTATGTCGGTCTATTCACTAATCAAAAAGTGAATGCGTCTCGTAAGTGCTGCACTTTTTGGCATCACGAGAATAGGAGGTATTTCTACTATACTTTAGAATTTTTGAAAACATTATGTTAGACTTTTGTTACCAATTTAATCGCCTTGCAAAAAGGACGAGGTTATGATTTATGTTTTTGAAATTTAATTTATGTGTGGTTTATGTATGTTTCCCCGATATTTCGAAGATAGAGAGTTGAACTTACTATATTTGGTTGTTCAGCCAATATTTGGGGATATTAGTAAACAAATATCTAAAACTAAACTAAAGTCAGTATTTCTATTTGTTCAGGTAATCCATTTTCAGTGCTTGTGTATATAAAGCGAACGAGTGTTTCAAAATTGGTCCCATCCGTGCAATATCCGGACTAAATGGAAATTCCATTCGTGTGTACAGGTATGGCGAGGCCTGCTTCTATCAAAAAGGACTATTGCCAATTTCAATGTTCATTTCGCTTTTATACATAACTTTTCATAAAATCACATTTGTATAGTAGTTGCTACTACTTTACGTACCTATAAATAGGTCTATCTAAACGACCTACGTAAGTGGGACGCTTAAAACATTAAATGTAAAATAAATATGACGACGTCTGTTAGTCTATCCCACCGACTATAACGATACGATTTTGTGCTGTGGATAGAGCTATGTTCGAAGTTTTTCTGAGACAGACTTCGGAACGAGGTAATGCGCCAGAGAACTAAGGTTATCAACAGAGCTCTGAAGGTGAGCAGACTGAAGTAGCAATGGGTTGCGTTTTTCGCGAAGCAACGATCTGCGCAGAGCGACTGAGAACGTCCAACCACTTCAAGTTGATCGGGCCTAATCCTTGGTAGAGGATTATGTCCAGCTATAGACTAGTATTGCCTGATAATTTTGTGCACCTAGAAGAAAACCATTATCTTTATCACAATTTTTGTGTACTTAGGTATACAGGGCGTCCCAAAGTTATGGGACATGAAGGGGAAGTACCTTAAATATCGTAGATAGTGAATTTTGCTCAAAGAAGACTTTATGTTATTTTTAAAAGTTAGTAATTCTGCATTCATAGATTTTCTAAAAATTATTTGCTTCGGCTGGGAATCGAACCGACTCAAATGTGAAAAAAAAAACACCCTACTTTTATGATGCCAATCGAAAGAATAGCTAAAAAATAATAACTCTGCGTAAGTAACATAGTATTTTAAAAGAAAGGAACAACGTGAAATTAATCATTTTAATCAAATAAAAAACATACATGAAACTGCCGTAGTCAATTAAGTAGGTATTTTTTTGTAAATTAATTAATTAAATGCTCAAAATGTGATCCCTCTTGTCTTACGCAAATCGCCAATCTTTTAATGAGCCCGCTGCCTGTTGATTTTCTAATCATTTTATGGTGAACACTCGATGTGATATGGCACAATTCTGTTTGCAACTTATTTACGAATAATCAATGCTATCTTTGGAATGATAATATCGCTACTTTTCGAACGTCGTCGGCAATAAATAACTTTCTTGAAATTTGACTCAATCATTTTATGTTGTTCCTTTCTTTTAAAATACTATGTTACTTAGGCAGAGTTATTATTTTTTAGCTATTCTTTCGATTGGCATCATAAAAGTAGGGTGTTTTTTTTTTCACATTTAAGTCGGTTCGATTCCCAGCCGAAGCAAGTAATTTTTAGAAAATCTATGAATGCAGAATTACTAACTTTTAAAAATAACATAAAGTCTTCTTTGAGCAAAATTCACTATCTACAATATTTAAGGTACTTCCCCTTCATGTCCCATAACTTTGGGACGCCCTGTATACTGTTATATATCTACATGTAGGTAATATTGGTATTTTATGTGGCTATAGTATAGGAACATTCCAACGTAAGTAAGCGGGCTCAAGCCACTCACGACACCATTGCTTGCATACAAATGAGATGAAAACAATAACATTATGTGACTGTCATTCGAGTAGTCTTCGCTTGCCGCTGCTTTGCCTGCTATTCTATAAGGTATATTGAAAACAGTCGCTTGTCGCAATGATTTATCGTCCTTATTTCACCGCTGGACAGTAACAGTATTTGAATATCATGAAAAGGTCAGCAAATATGATGATATTTAGCCACCAAAGAATAAGCAGCCAAAATAAAAATAAATCTACTATAAAATATGACATATAATATAAATAACTGAAATGAAGGACTAAAAGTAGCTTCACCTGTTTTAAAAAGATGTAATAAGTAAAAATCTTTACATATCTCTTGCTCTGTAAGTAGTCACTTACTTCCCTGAATGCCGGGGTGTATGGATATCATTACAGCATAGGTTTCAAAACCTACCATGTAATGTTAGCATTACAGCATAGGTTTTGGAATTTGAAAAAAGAACTGTCATACTCATACTGCAAGAAGAATATTTTTAAAAAGTTATTTTTTTTTGCTCGGTATCGATTATTTACTCGAATCGGAATCGAGACAATTTATATTAGAATTTTTGAAGATTTTATTTTAAATATCGAACTATTTGTTTCGCAGTCACATCGTATGTTAGTTGAAATCGATTTAAAAATCAAACTGGCCAGCACGATTTGACGCGCTTGTGTGCCATAATTTTAATTAAATACACATGTTTCTCTTTAATAAATGTTCATAGAAACCTGCTTTCTTGTTTTTACTTACCTCACAATCGATATGTAAAGCAGAGTGTTTATCTCGGGTGTAAGCATCAATTGCATACTCGGGCTAATTAGCGCCCTCGCTGCGCTCGGGCGCCAAAAACCTCGTATGCAATTTATGTCATACAGCCCTTGGTTAACAATCTACTATTACATATTTCTTGCTCTGTAAGTAGTCACTTACTTCCCTGAATGCCGGGGTGTATGGATATCATTACAGCATAGGTTTCAAAACCTACCATGTAATGTTAGCATTACAGCATAGGTTTTGGAATTTGAAAAAAGAACTGTCATACTCATACTGCAAGAAGAATATTTCGATTATTTACTCGAATGGGAATCGAGACAATTTATATTAGAATTTATGAAGATTTTATTTTAAATATCGAACTATTTGTTTCGCAGTCACATCGTATGTTAGTTGAAATCGATTTAAAAATCAAACTGGCCAGCACGATTTGACGCGTTTGCGTGCCATAAAATCGTGAAGAGTAAAAAAGGCAGCCGACTAGCTAGGCGCGAAAGTAAATTTTTCGTGTTTTGGAGTTCTTTCTCAAAATTTTTGAAAAATGTCAAGTGACGAAGACATGGATCTAACCCCCCCGATTTTATAAAAGAACAAGCAAAAACAGTTTTAGAAAATCGATACGAATACGATCGAAATACGACGAATTTATGAAGTGGCGGTCAGAAAAAAAAGTTAAATCTCTTTCTGAAAGTGTTTTGATATCATATTTTAATGAATTATCTAAGAAGCTACAATTTGTTTTTACTTACCTCACAATCGATATGTAAAGCAGAGTGTTTACCTCGGGTGTAAGCATCAATTGCATACTCGGGCTAATTAGCGCCCTCGCTGCGCTCGGGCGCCAAAGACCTCGTATGCAATTGATGTCATACAGCCCTTGGTTAACAATCTACTATTAAACAAAATGGGTGAGTAGATACCTACCTACTATCAACATTTAGAGTAGGTGCATAGTGATTGTTATTCTCTTTGACATACTCGTACACTTGTGTGTTACTGACAACGGACGAGAGTATTCAGCCAGAGTGCAAATTTTTTCAATTTAAATATACTTTGACATGCTGGTAAAGATCACTCAGACTCTCTCTATAGGGTTTAGAAATTAAAATATTCGTTTTGAAACAGCGTCATATTTGTTGGTATTCGCTGCTGATGATAAAAAAAGAACATTACTCCTAATAGATTTTACAAAAAACCTTTATTCTTTGTTTTGTCTGATTATAAAATAAAGCAAGCACGATCTGCAGGAATTAAAGAACAATTTTAAGGTTTTGGATTTTCATGATAATTGGTTCGTACCATAACATTTGCACAGACTAATTTACGGGCAGGCATATACTTGGACAGCAACGTAAAGTTTTGAATTTAGCTTCGTAATTATTCGATGAATTTCCAATCTGAAAATAGCTGGTTCAAGTGGGTCAATGATAAAGGTAGTTTCTATATAATAATTTGGAGGGATTCCCATAGCACTGGTATTTAAACGGATACCTAAATTGAAGGCGTTTTGTTGAATTCTGTCTGCTGAATTGAATACATTATCCAACTTAAGCAGCTCCTCTGCACCATTGTTTTCGATAAAGGTCGGTGCTGCATGTACCTCCTCGCAACCTCGTAACATCTTTTATTCCCAAATCCCTTGAAATGACTGAAAAGTAGGGACTAATTTTGGGAGAATGTACTTGTAGCAGATCTTGGAAACAATTCTGCGGATAGTATTGCCAATTGCATTTGGTCTGTTCCCCCGTCTTTTTTTTAAGGCACAAGTTGTATTATATTCTGACGCATTTTGGGCTGAGGCTAAGTTCACGATCTCGACATCACTGAGTCACGTATAAATTATTTGAAAAGCATTGTGGCTGATAGGCAACATTGCCTGCAACCAGCTGCTGTCATCAAAAAGTAATCTAGAATTTCAGACAGGATTTTGCGATCAAATCGTCTAAAGGGTTTAAAATTGATTCAAAGTGCCATAGAAGAACGAAGGTAATTAAAGGGTAAATAGAAATAAAAAAGAATAATTGTCATGATCACGTGGGGACTAATTATAAGAAAATCGCAGGAATCGGAGAATTTTTGGGTTTGACCAAAAACAAAATCTGGGATGGACATCAACTAAAATTGGGGTAAGTTTATTAATGTTGTGAGCATTAAATTGAGAGACTATGGCGCTTCTTTCGGAGGGGGGCATATTGGTAGAAACAAGAGTTCACATTTATTGAAGTAATCACATCTAAATAATTTCGTTGTTTTTGAAGAATAGTTCTTCATTATTTTATGAAGAATTTATGGGACTTGTATATTTATACTTGACTTGGATATAAATTATAATCATAGGTAAAGCAGTCTCTGCGTATGAGAAAGATAGGAACACGTGTTTCACTTAGAACGTTGAATAACTCTTCAACTACAGTGGCACATTTTTTTTCGTTTGGACACTATTTGGCGCTATTTCAGCACAGTTTTTTGAATATTGTGAAAATTGCTGATTCTGTTGTGTGTATTCTTCTTCATCACGTTCGTTATTTCCTTTTAGTTAATCGTGCTTTAATTTCCGCAATGTAGCTTGAGGAAACTATCTATCTATGATGAATATACAGACGGGTCGAGACCTATTCCTTTTCATGTCATTTAAATAAGACAACCGAAGAGGTGATAAGGTGGACTGAACGTGCTAAATTACACGACTAATATTTGGATGATTGGAGGAAAATGCGTACGGTGGTGTAGGCACGTGCGCGCGCGACTTCAGCACTGCCTCGAACGCAAGGTGATGGCTATTGGATCACTAGGAATACCGAACATAATATCACGTTTGTGACGACAATACACATTCGAGACAACTTACTGTTACGATAATAATAATAGCTAAGTGTTAGTTTGGGGTAGCAAATGGATTTTATGGACCCTATATACTTAATTCATCATCATCAGCCCGTAAACATCCCACTGCAGGGATATCTTATATAATGGGTGAATTTGAATTTTTCCACTAGCTGGTGACGCCACTCTTAATTACGAACAACTATCCACTAGGAACCATAGCCACTTCACTTGAAAATTCTTGGACTTCCATACTAAAGATTGGTTGAATGGTTAACTTTGAATGGGTAACCGAAAATTTTTTGAACGAATTCGACTATGGTTCCTTGGGGAAAGTTGTTCGTAATCAGGAGTGGAATCACCAATAAACAGGAATTACAAGAATTCAATTTCACCCTGTATATATCGTATAATCATTAAGTATATATACTTAATTAGTTCCGTATAATTTGACCGACAGATTATTTTCAAATTTCATATTGATTTTTCGGAAGAAAGCACATATTATATTTATTTTTACTTATCTTACTGGCTAACGATATGCCTGAAAAGATTAGATTTTTTTAACCCCATGGAAGTACATTACGGTGGTGTAGTAATTATTTATTTCCCTGACAACAGTAACTAAGTAACATATTAAGCAGGAACGAACTTAGATATTTAAAAATAACAACATGCATGACACAAAAACTAAACGATAATTACAAATAAAATAATTTTTCCAAAGGCTTGCTATGTCGTCATCAGTGTCTGTAACAAGAGTGTCGAAAGAACTTTATTATCACACTATAAATAAATTTAGGTAACTCTGTTTCGGGTGTTCATAAATTTTTTTGGTATTATTTCATGTGGCTGAAAGGTATTCCTAGAATATCAATACAAATATTAGTAAATTTGAGTACTTTTAAGCCTTAAAAATTTTATGTTTTGGAATGTTATGAAACCGTACTTAATATGAGACTTTTTTTAATAGTTTTTCTAATTAATATGTACTTTATTAATTATTTCTACAGTACTTTACATTTTCGGGGTTTAATGTAATGTATTCCAGTAAAGTTATAATAATAATAATAAATATATTTCCACATACACATAGCGCCATCTAGTTCCACACTAAGCAACTAGTCTTGTATTATAGATACCAAATGGTTGATAAACTATACAAATACTTTTTTTTGTAAATAAATACATATAATAATGAAAAACATCCATAACTCAGATGCAAATGTCCGTATTCATTATACTACAAATGCCCCTAGCGGGATTCGAACCCGTGACCTTTTGGTATAGCAGTCAGAGTTTTTAACCACTATACTGACCAGGTTGTCAAACTTATACATATGTATTTCGACATCTTTACTGTTTATCAAGAAATTGGTTCGAATTTGTCTCAAATGAAAGCATAACACTGTTTTCAACACACTTGCTGGTAAGGTTGTTCTTATTACACCGCCTTTAGGCTCATAATCTAGGATATTAAACACGCGTGTTTTTTCGTTATTACAGCACAAGTGCTATAATAACAACCTGACTAAGTTAAACATGTCTCTCATCATTGCAAGTTAGGTGTATGAAGACAAAGCCTTTTGTATTTAGTCGGGTAATTCGGTTTTCATGTGGCAAAATGCGTTTTCTAAATTGTGATGATAAATGAATATTGAAATTTATATTGAATACCTAGCCTTAATTCAATTAATTATGTTACAAAAACAAAGTAGGTACTACTTTTTCACTTTTAATATTGGCTGTTGGTCGATCTAGTTCGCGCCATTTTCCATGCGTGCGCATAGATATCGCGCGCCAAGAAAAAAAAATGCAACATTTTTCGTAAATATTTGTTGGTTATATGAACCTAACCAAAATTTAACGCTGCCGGATATACTTAACGAGGCAAGAAATGCGAGCCTTTTACCATCAAAATCAAGTGAGAAGTACTTAGCGGCATATGAAATTTTTGTACAATGGAAAAGCAGCAAGAACGCACTCCGATAATGTATTTTTGGTACATTTTAATGAATATACCAAACCCCAGTTGACTTTGGTGCATTTACTCTAAGCTAAAAAGCACAGTAAACTAAAATGCACCACACACATGTGAACCACAATATAAACACGTGTGCTTTGTATTTTTTAAACTGTTAATTACCGTTTTGAAAATGGTACTTTTACTAATTGTTTTAATAATTAAAATTGTGTTAATTAATACCTACATGAGTTTTGTTTTCTTCCTCTCAAGTGTGTTGAAAAACGTCGTATAAAACGGGTGTGCCTGACCATTACCTACTCGGCTATCTTATTGCGCGCTCGCTTGCAGCTCGCGCGCACAATATAGCCTCGTTTGTAATGATCACCATAGCACACTTGTATCATAATGTACTATTATAGAATTTGCCTTTCATACAACAATTAGTTAAAGTATCAATTTATCGAAAAATGATTTACAAAACTTTCGTTACCTACATACATAGCGTCACGACCATTATCCCAAATGGGGTGGTTAGAGATATCCCAAACAATAAAGTTTGGGTGTTCCAAACATTAAAGTCTAATTATTGAAACAAGTCCACGGTTCTTATGAAATATACAGAAATGCACACGTGACAGAGGGGGTAAGCCCATTGCCGTTGAAACGTGCAAAACTAGAGATGTTTTTTGGTGGAAAGTGCCTCAGTCGCCTTTTACGACACCCAAGGGAAGAGACGGGTTGGTTTTTTCAAAAGTAGATTCTATTACCGACCTGTTCTAGAAAAACATGGATATACCACAACCCTCAGGTTTTGTCCGACTTTTCTACGACGACTCAAATCATAGATTTCCTGTTACTAGATACTTTTATTAAAATTCAGTTCCTCAAAAGACAGATAACGCTCTGGAAATTAAAAAATAAACAATGAAGAAGTTGCATTTGAAATGTTCATTATATCCTTCGACCACAGAAAGAACTAGATGCCCTTCATACTAAATTCGACTGGAATATGGCGGGAATTTAAATCGTTTTCCCGAACATTGTGTATAGGTTTTGCCTGTTCATTCTGACGGCTATCAGTTTGGTCATGTTGAAATTAGCTTGATAGTTGTGGAACATGATTCGAACCACAACGTGATAGTTAGTACTACATTATTTCTGTGGCGATAGGTTTCTATTTTTTCTTTGTAATCGAAGACAAGGAAAATACATTCGAATTTTAAAAATCGGTATCATAATTAAAATGAAAATCTATTTCTTTTTTCAAAAGTAGATTCTATTACGATTTGCGATTTATAATTTATTATTTTTTTTCCACTTTATTTAGTTTTGTATTGTTAATAACGGTAGCAGCGAAGTCACGTACTCCGCTGTTACTTATCTGGCACTGGCATTTAAAAATAAATAATATAAAAAATAACCCTACCTATACGTACGGTCTCATTATAAACAGATACACTTACGTGCATTTACCGTTACTAACTTAATACTAATACTTATATAATATTGCTTAGGGGCAGTAGGAGTTATGTTCAAGGTTGCTAAGCAACCATAGGGGAAAACTTCAATTCGTGACGTGACTCGTGTGTTCGTACAACAATGATTTTACTTCTTTTAAATATGACAAAGTACACTAGAATATTTGACTCTTTATTTCCCCCCTGAAAATCTAATGGTGTTTGTGGTTTGGTGTGTGACGTGGAGTGACGATTACGAGAGATTTTTATGAGGTAATATATAAAAACCTGGTGACCTGGTTCCTGGAGCCATACCGCATATATTCAATTCACGAATCCCTACATGTAAGGTACCTAAGGTGTATAATGTGCTAAGTCTTAATCAATGCAATTTTTTTTTAACGAAAGTAGGTACCTACCTCATTTCGGTAACTGAATAGATTTCCTGGAATAATTATTTTGTATTGAGGTTAATATCTTCAAAAGATTACACGATGTGATTTCGCTATTACTTAAAACGAAATAAAAGTAGGTACTTAGTTTTAAGAACCAATGTTAATAATATTCTCCGCGAAACGAAGTATTGTAAAATGCCCAATGCATCGGCTTCCTCCAAATCCAATGCCAAATTAAAATATTATCTAAACAAAAATTGAACCTATTACATATTATAATGTATTTAAATTATTTTCTGTATTTGTTAATAAATTTGATAAGTCGCAGCTACTTTGTTTAACCAGCCATTTATCTAAACGGCGTTAGATAGTTAATTAAATGTCTGACTGACTAGTCCTTTGTTTGAATGGCTATCCAAATACTAATACGTTGACTTACTATTTATCTTAACAGAAAGTGAGCCCGTCACAAATCAAAAGCCGTCAAGACGTTTAAATTGAATTCCCTTTTCAACCACTGTGGCACAACAGTTATTTCACAAGATGGCGTCAACGTGTTTTGTTTGTATTGATGTTTTTTTGGGTGTCGTAGTCAACGTGGTACCCTTTTTGTTTCGTCATGTCCGTGTGTCTGTCTGTACGACAGAGAGATGAAGAGGGAACTGCCTCCCCACCATGACTGTTAGGTCCACGAGTAATTTGTTCTCATATCATCATGTTATATTACTGATTTTCTTTCCATACTCGCATTCATTACTGTGTTACGTTACTATTCTATTTATTTGATAAGAATTTACATACGAGTACCTACCAAATTTACTTATTGTACAAAATATATGGGGAAGACATTGTTGTCTGTAACACAGTTTTTAACTACCACATACAACAAAGCTTCAACAAGTTGTGTAATTTATTTCGGTTCAATAAATTATTGTTTATTGTTGTTTGTTTACCGGTATATATTATATTGATATGTTATATATATTATGTATGTATATTGGTATGTATTTAATTGAGGTATGTATTTATTTCAGTAATTTATCGCAAAGAACCCAAAGGTGTCTGGAAGAAATTGCTTTTAGTGATAGGGCCTTCAAATTGTACTGTTCCCTTTTTTGTTTTTTTTCTTGTTTATTTTGTTGTTGTTGTGCAATAAAGAATATTTTGTTGTTGTTGTTGTTATATCTAAAACAATAATGATGAGAACATTGGATCATATGCCTACTCGGTATGGTTACAACGTAATTACACCTTTCACGCAATTACAGGCAAAAATTTTGTTTTGTAAATAGCTCTTGCTTAAGTTGCTAATTGACTAAGTTTTAATGGAAATACATTTCTGTGAGAGCTACTGGCACCTAGTTATTTAAGTACTCAATTTAATTATTTTAGTAGCACTTTAAGTTTGACTTCCTGGAAGTTATAATAACTATCAACTCAAAAGGAAGACATTTCAAGTTCTGTTAGTTTTTGCTTTCACCGAGTTCATCTCGTACTCTATATAGCATTCTGACTGAAGGACTTTAAGTTGAAGGTGTAGTAAGTTTCTGGGTTCTGATAAAGGAATATACAACATTAATATCGTATGGTCTGTCTTTGAAAAATAGTCTCACTGATAAACTGGTAAAAAATTGCGCACTATCATATTTTTGTATCATTTTACCACATGCGGCATCCATCTTGTTTCCAAACTTTCATATATCTACAAATACTTTGCACCTATTATGTCTAATATTATATTTTGCTGATATGCAATTTTTTATTTGATTGAATTAGCTTTCGTATTTCGGTTGTCTCTGTCGCCGGCCGGGCGGCGTCGAGCGGCGGGCGCGGCCCTCGCTTCAATAGTCGTGGAGATGAACGTGTGTTCATCAGAAATGAGTGTTTATTTTTGAATTCATTGTACCAGAAGTACACAGAGTTACGAGATGGGACTTCAATACTAAACGTTATTTCAATTTTTCAAATATCGGTTAAATATTTATTATTAAATGTCCAAAGGATTCAATAGTGTCTCATTTTTTGAGTTAACTCTGGCCGTTATCCGTCAGAGTACGGTAAGGGTAGAGAGAAAATCTAGTAATAGGCAATCTTTGGTAAAGCCAGATCACAGGGGTTTGAAAACTTTTGGCATTGTCATACATCACAGCGACCACCACAAAAAATCGTAGAGCGAAAATTTTCTCGATTTAAACCCAAACCTTTATGCAAACAGATATTTGTTCAAAATGAAAAGTATATAAGCCGAACATAGAATTTCCTCATTTTTTTTTACTAGTTTATATTTCGTTTGCCCTGTTCGTAAGTATGTAAGTTGTCCGTTTCAAAATTTGTAAAGCATTTTTAAGCATTTGCTGGTATCTGAGTGAGCTGAAATTTGGCATATTTATGCAATTTTATGGTACCATCGAGCTGATCTGATGCTGGAGCCGGGAACAAAACAAATTAGCCCAAATTCGACTATATCTTGTCATTTGCCATTAAGGACAGTCGAACTCCTTGATGGCAAATGACATGATATAGTCGAATTTGGGCTAATTTGTTTTGTTTCCATAAGCACTTTTATTACATATGATGACGAGGGTCCGAAGGTGTGGCCAGAAGATTGCCACTGGAACTCCTTAATGGACATTCCTTAATAATATGTGATAATCATGATAGATCATAAAAAGCGTGTCTTCAAAATTTTTAAAATGTAGAACTTCGGTTAAAAATGTAAATGACTTTGAAAGAAATAAAAATATATATAGCCTCCTGTGATCTTCGGGCTGGCTCGTACTTCGCTTAAAACGTCATAGCCTGACTGGTCGGTGAGGCAACGCGGACAGTGTGTTAGGGTCCATGTTCCAAATGCAGGCGATCTAGATAACGTTTTCATCGTTTAGTAAACTAAACTAAACTTTAGTTTAAATTTTTTGACATGCATTGGTTAACAAATTAATATGTAAATTGACCCTTAAATATCAATCAATCAGAGTCCACATCCAACCTCTATTTTTAAACGAATATACCTTACCCTTTTTCCAAGACCAGAAATTGTTAGCACATAGCATACTAAAAAATATAATGTTGATGTAATGGTTGTTTGATGATCAAGCAATGACAAACCAATATCTTAGAAGTCGTACCTACTCTTAAAGTAAGTCTTGTGAAATACTGTATTACTTACCTTGTGGATAGTGTCGTGGACTGTGTATATACTTAATACCTACAGAAAATGTTAATAATGTAACTATGTACACTGTTGTTAACTGTCCCAAATAAATAAAATAAAATAAAAATAAAAATAAAATAAATACTCATCCCTTTTATTCTTTTATTATATTATATTCTTTTATCAATACATTTTTCGTCACGTTAATTTTGCGGGAATATATTTTGGGTAAAAATGAAGATAACGAGGTTCTTCCAGTTACTTTTGGCTGAATTTTTTTTTACGAAGTGTTTATGTGGTACCTATTGCAGTCTACTTCCCGATTTGATGCTACTTGTACAGCAGCGTAGCAGGGGAAACGCATGAGAACGAATTGTAAAGATGAAACTCGCTCCGGTCAGCCAACAAGCGGCAGCGCACTACCGTAGAAAATTTGAAAGTAAATTAACAATTTCTTAAGAAGGGCGACGTGTACCTAATCGTTATTTATTTATTTGTTTGTCATTTCTGAAGTTTTCTGGAACTATTCAATCCATCATATCTCCACTCCATTATTAACTCATGTCTTGAAATTTAACTAAGTGGTTAAGCAAGCAAGAGTTGATATTGATAAGGTAATAGAATTGACCTGACATGTAAAGTCAAAGCCTAATACGAAAAAGACGCTCTCTCCATCAGCTAAGAAATTTAAAGTTTCTGCGTCTGCGGGAAAGATTTATGTAGGGCATATGTCTTTTGGGATGCGGATGATATAATTATGATCGATTATTCACGTAAGCAGCAGACAAAGACTTGAGAAATTGCTCGAAGAAATAAAAATTTAGTGCTGAGGAAAATTGCGTGCGATTTCTCGTTATGACATTGCTCCCGCATATTGCTCTGATGTTGTAGATGTTACTAAAAAGGGCTAAGTTTCAGTTGCTGCAGCACCCGCCTTAATTTCCGGTCCTATAGTCTGAATTCCAATTCCATGTAACTATTTGTAAATAAATTGTTTGGCTATGAATTCATGAAAACAATTTCACGAATTCATAGGCAAACAATTTATTTTATCGTAAATATCTGTTTATAATAGAGGTATCAATTTATTGGTCTAATCACACCACGAAACTTTAGAATTCCATGTAATTATAAATCTTCATTTCTTGTCGAGCTTCAAAAACATTACACGTTATAAAATTCGGTCATGTGGGCTGCAGACACCAGTTATAAAACACTAGTTCTTGAAACATAACATACGAAACACAAGATATGAAACACGATTTGAAACACAAAATATGAAACACAAGATATGAAACACTTGACTTGAAAAGATTGGCTTAGGAGGCGACTACGTTGGGAACTAAGTGTGAACGATTTAAACATAATAGGTACCTTTCGTTTCAATTTTTAAAATCTACATTATCTATATACCCTGCTACAATAAACAAATTTATCCCGAGAACAAACCTAACATTGTAGTTGAAAAACAGTTTTGTATGAACAATATCGAGAGATTTATGAAGTTATTTTAAGTACGTAGACTTCTTATAGGTTTTCATGTATTGTATGTATGTTTATATGTTAGTCATTTATTTAGGTTACACATCCGTCTTTGGGTCACATTAACTCATATGTGTATGTACCAAATTTCAACTTAATCGGTCCAGTAGATTCGAAACAAATTAGCTGTTCCGTAGTTCATTAGGACGCCCGGGACCCTAAAAACTGTGATCAATCTAGAATACTTTTCGGATACAACTAGGGATGTCGAAAAGCCAAAAAACAGGTGTCTGTCTGTAAGAATCTAAGTTCTATTACTTGCATTACCGCCTTCTCGGCTCAGTGGTTTCACCATTATACTGCAAAAAATGCGATTCATTTCCGAAGTCCGATCACACATGTTTGATTCTTGTTGTTATTCCATTTGGTTGGAGCCTTTTTTAGGTTTCCAGAACTAAATGGCAAAAACGGAATACTTATGTTTAGTTAACAGTTTGAGCGGCAAACAAATATCTAAACTTTGGCATTTATATTATTAGCATGCTCTACTAGTTTTCCAGAAATATCCTCAATCAATTTAGGTATATGACATTTAGTTTGATTCGTATAAAGTTAATGAAATTGATTTAAAACTGCTGCAAAAATCATTTTTCATTTTAAAATGTTCTCGTATATTCCGATGGCACAAATCCTCCAGTATTTAGTGTGGCATGTACTAGGTTGTATTTTTAATCTGCTTGGCGATATTACATATTATAAGAATGGGTATTGCAGCGTGTACTGTGTGTGACGATGCTTCACATGCAGGTTATGGGTATGGGTATTTTTATTAAATAAAAATCAATTGCAGGGTTAATATATGTATATTTGAAGAGGGCCTTCACGGGACTACTATTTCTGGGAATTACACGAAATCAATTTCATCCATCGTTGGGTCAGCGGTTAAGACGCGATCTCCCAATTTGGGAGGTCCGGGTTCGATTCCCAGGCAGGCCATGAACCAATGACTTTTTACATTTAATTTAATTACTTATGTATATTTATCGGACTGCTTTTAAATGGAAAAGGAAAACATCATGAGGAAACCTGCATGCCTGAGAAATAAATATTCTAAGACATGTGAAGTCCCCAACCCCCATTGGGCCAGTGTGGTGGACTATGGCCCATGCTCCCTCATTATATGAAGGAAGTCCTATATCCCTGCTGTGGGATGTTTACGGGCTGATGATGATGATGATTTCATCCTGCTTAACTACAGACTGTAATAGTACGTATTCAACAACAAAAAATGCTATTATTTATTTTTACGCTACACCCATACTGTATGTGATTAATTGATTATGCTCACTGTAAGAATACGTAATGGCGTCGCTCGTGCCGCCACTAGCTCTAGTCCACCGTTAAGTGCGAGCGCGCTATATGAGTCACACTCTTATGTACAATGCAGTGAAAGTATTAATTTTTCGTACGCCCACCTACATAGTACTGCATTTAAAGGCTAACTATGTAAGTTACTTAATAGGTAGATAATCTATTAATAAGATAGTTGAATACTAAACTCATGGAATGCTTCTATAATGACGTAAACAGGAATTTGAGGAGGATCACAAATCGTATGTCAATTTAAATGTATTGGAAATAATAATTGGGCATAAGTATTTCTCTGTTAATCAGTTTGTCTAAGCTACTACTGCTTCGGAAACGGAAATCCTGCGTGGGAAAAGAAGCGGCGCACGAAACCCACAGGATTATTGTTGTGTAATTTTTTTCCTAAGCTCTAAAGCCGTCGACTCAAAAATTGCTATTCGGATCTGTTCCCACTGCATTTCTGCATACGGGAAATTTACCAATATGCACTAACTGGCATGCTGGGCACGCGTGGTGGATTATCGCCTTCTCTCTCCTTATGATAAGAGTTTGTGCTCGACAGTAGTGGGGACGTCAGGTTGTTAATTCTAAAATAATAGAAAATAACAGCATTGTTGACATAGATCAACATACATCTCATTGGTATTGTAACTACTACAAATATGTATGGGTCAATCAGGAGTTAGACAGTCTGAGATAAACTTTCTTTATTTGTATAAATATTTGGTTAACACATGAACGTAAAGATGTATTCGTTTTGTTGCAGGTCTACTATGTCGCGACTTGCGTACCTATTGGCTATGGTTGGTGCGGCCACAGCCCAGCTCACGCTTGACGGCATCCGATGCGGTCAGCTGACCTGTCAAGTGGACGAGTACTGTTCGCCGGAGACCAACCGATGCGCTCCGTGTAGCGGAGTGTGCAACAAAACCCATCACAACTACGACTCAGGACTCTGTGTGAAGGAATGTCAAGGTACGGAAATGAGATATAACTTCATCACGACGTGTAATTTAGGTATAACCTAAAAATTGTAGATCACAAATTTTATTTAAAAAGCGGTCTCTATGTTTTATGGAATATTGACCACTCTATTTTCAAGATTCTCACAAGTTACCCTAATTAAAATGATAAAGAAGACGAAGAAAACAGTTGTTTCCAAGAAAAACACTGACATAATTTTCCATGTACTGGAAATCCTCAATGATGACTAATATTAAACAATAATAATAGGAGCCTCCGCCCGTAATGCAGACGAATGTTAACTTAATGGCTCAGTTTATAAAGCCTCTTATCTTTATTCAAATGATGACAAACTATGAAACCAGTTTCGTGACCGCAACTACTTACAAATATGTCTGTTCTTCTCTAACTTTAATGACGTCTCGTTTACTCTTATGCAAAGAATGTGTAGGTTTCAGGTCAAACGTCTTTGAGGCGAGTGTTCTTTCAAGTTGTAACCTGTTAAACTTTGTTGATTTTGTACTAACTGTTGCGAAGAGATGAGGCATTCATATTGTTGGTCCATTTCATTTAACTTTGCACAAATAACCGCCTAATTATGTAGCTACACCATACTTCTTACCTGTCTGTCTGACAATATATCATACATAGTATACTTTCCTGCAAATTGCCATAAATACAGTAATATAGTAACCAACGTCATTCAAAAAAGGAGGAGGCGTGTGTTCGGCTGTATGTATTTTTTTTATGTATGTTCACCGATAACACCTGAGATGTGGCTGTTGATCCGCGTGATTATTTTTGTAAATGAAAGAGGTTATCGTCAAGTTGGTCCCATTATAATTTCAGTATAATCGGTTCTGTAGTTTTTTTTGTAATTAAGATAAATAGCAGAATAGCTTGACATATTTAAACGATTGTCTAGTTTTTGCTCACTGACTCGCAGGGACACTATAAATAATATGCAGTTTGGGTTTGTATGGAAAAATGTAGAAAATGTCGGCGTGATTACCAATAAATATGACAAATCGAAGATATAGGTCACTTAATTTCACCGTAACTTTAAACGGGACATCAGTGAAAAATGTTTCAAAAATTTGAGCTACCTCACTGCTTGAATGTAATAGGCCAGTATCCGTTGCAATTGTATAATTATGTTTGCCCAACTTTACTTTGCCTGTTTCGGTATTTATTACATTCTTGATAGTTGTGGCTATGCGATTTGACTTAGCACTATAACAGACTTTCTTAAAAAGATTCGAATATTTCTTTAAATACTCCTTAAAAACGGGATCTTGATTAAACGACCTCTGCTCATTCATACAAATCATAAAGCCCGTCTCTACTTTTTCTTATGCCTTTCGTAGCCCAATCATTGAATTTATATACAGAAATAACCTTTACTTTTTTGGTTTTACAGATGGTTTCAAAATCGTTTGTTATAAAATGTAAAAACTCTGCAAAATTATGATTTGGGTCGTGGTGTGAAAATTCAATTTTAAAAATGTTATTTGATAAGAATTCTTCAAATACTGCTAATCCGAGTCTCAGTGACAGGCCTTGTATAATTTCAAACGAAGCTGTTTTCTCAGGTAAAACAGACCTAACAAATTGTCCACTATGATCAAACTTTATGCAATTTATAATATTTCTTTCCACTACTTCATATTGACAATAAACATTATCTAGACATGTAGCTGTAGTTTCAGTTATTCGAGTCGGCTCTAAAAAAACATTTACGTGATTAAAACTACTAAATAAGTTCTTTATTACTAAATAAGTCCAGTCATAGCAGTATTCTCTAATAAATTAATATTGAAATCACCACACACTACTACGCTTTTTTTACTTTTACATAACCTTTCTAGGTAGAGAAAGTGATACAAATGATTAGAATGATGCCTAACTTAAAAATTATTTCAAACCTTTTCCAGAGTTACACTTATACATAGGTAGGCATTTAGTTCTCCTCACTAATTGCCGAGAGTGAAGCGAGCTAAGCGAACAGCCATCGACACCAAAGAAACTACCAGTCGTTTATTATTTGCCCAGTTCAGAGTACTGTTTTTAAATATCGATTGCGAGACTGCAGACTCTTGAAATTAAATATTAAAAACTGTGTTTTAAATTTTCATTAAAGACATCGAAAATGTATGAGTAACTATACTATCAACTGCACACATTTCACATTCAATTTCTAAGATACAGTTTGTTCAAAATGTAGATCGAAAATTGTACATTTGAGATGGAAATATGTGGTATAACTCATTACTTTATTTATGTAACATAGAGACCATTATTATAAACCGGGTGATCGTATATATCTCAAACATAAGTGTTTGGGTATCCCAAATATTATATTGGTGTAGTGGTAGAACCTGCGTGCCAAACCGCTCAACCCATGAGTTCGAATCCTGCTGAAAATGTGTGTAAAATGTCCGTATGATGAATATTTCATAGTAATCTAACGATTAAAAATTTTCCTGGTCTCTATAGAAAATTGTGGATCGTGAGATAAGCGCGTAGTAAGCATATCTGCTTCCCTGTTCTGCAGTTATACCAATTATGTCCTAGGTTAGTTAGTGCTATGTTAGAAAAGATTACTCAATTAAAAGCAATCAGATTATTGTAAGGGTGCAGAAGCCACATCTACCTATTATATCGGATGGAATGTAAAACGAAGTTCGAGTAGTGAACGTATATTATAAGACTGACCTCATCTGAAATTAACCATCTTTCGTATGTTTCACTGAACCCATACGGTCTATCAGCTGATCGATAAGCCCTGCTTGGCTTTATCGTGAATAAGTTTTGGATAAATGAATTGAGCAAATGATAGCACCGTTTAACTTATCATCATCATCTTCTTGCCCTGGTCCCAATTTATTTGGAGACGGCGCAGTGTGTCTTTTTCTTCGAATCTCCTCTGAACTTACCTATATAAGAAGTAAAATAGTTTCAAGGAAGTCCGTGAATTTCATTACACCCTGTATCTTATTGATTTTTATTTCATGTTTATTCAATTCAAAAATAACAATTCAAGTTTTGAAATCGCACCTCTTCGATTTGTATACGAGCGTCACGTTCTGTTGTAATATTTTCCCCTAGTAAAAAATCACTCGGATCCTATCACATCAGATAAAAATTTATACATTTGTTTAGTCTTAAAAGATTGTTACAATTCATACCACTTGTTATTTGCACGACGCGTTTCCTGATTATGACTACACAATACAAATAAACGAGTCATTTTTGCAGGTTCTCAGTTCCGTTTCTATAATTTCAGATAATAAAATTCTTCCTAAATAACCTACAGCATTGCATCAACAAAACTGCAAATAGAAGTACCTAGTTGAGGATAAAGGCTACTTATAATTATGTAAGCTTAGGTTAACGTTACCACAAATTCATATTTAGGTAACTCTTTTGCTCATACTTAACCACTACCCTGGGAAAACTTTTTATTCTTGACACTGACGGTGTCTTAGACATTGCTTATTTTTAACATTACGGCCTTATCATGAAAAACACAATTTATTAGTTTCTTAAAACCCGGCGTTAATGATCGTTGACTGAAGCCATTATTTAATATAATATCTGCTTTAGCGAGTGTCATCTTGACTGGTTTTGCAGCCCTTAAATCCTACGCAGTAATAAGTTGTAACGTAATGTATCAAAGCAGACTGCAGTTCTCCAAAAGCACTTTTCGTAGAAAAATCTTTCAGGCAGAAATATTTAATAACTGCAGAAATTTCGCTATTCTCCACATTTAGGCAAACTGAATACAAAATTTTGATCGTATTTTTTGATTTTCGTGCCAAGAAAATAACCATGTAATAGTAAAGAAATATGTGATTCCAAAAATATGTTGTACAACTAGTATAACTAAATATGTGGATGGTATGGTCAAACTCGCTCAATATTGCAGGCGATACCAAATTAATGGATTGTAGAGAACGGATCATTGGCAAGGGGTATAGCGTAACAATAACCATAGCTGTTATGGTCTGTTGACTCCGACAGGTACTATGCATACACACACAAGGGGATCAACCTCACACTGCCATCGCGTTACAGTTTTTAATCTATGTGTGCGTGTTGAATACGACGAGAATAGGTAAAGTCAACGCCAGACATTCATGAGATCCCAAATCATTTTTTTAGTAACAATAACCGAAGTGCCAAATTATTGTGTTCGAAGTCATCAATAGAATAAAAATGGATCTAGGTAAGCCATGGAGATCTGGTTCTGATGGTTTCACTGTTGTACTTTCAATTAAAAATTATTCTGTAAAAATCATACATAGGTACTGAGGAAATAATACTATACTCGTATATATATTTTGTCGGTGCCAAGAAGTTACATTATGCAATGATAAATTTATATTTTGCATAATTTTTCATTGGCGACTGGTAGTCATGATCATTTGAATGAATGTCTGTCATCGGCATTACAACGTTTAATGTGTGTACAGCTACAGGTGGCTCCTTGTTTGTAAACCGAGCAAGTATAATCTCCCATTCTTCTGGACCCTTGCGTATGTCGCGATGCACGGCATGTTTGTTGATGCAGTTGGAAGACAATGTGTGAAAAGTTTACACGACGAATTCAAGTGACCGATAGGTATAACGGCTACATGTAACATTCAATGTTAAATTAATTAGAGTCTTTTTGATTACAAGGTATTATGTTATGTGAAGAAAAGTATTGAGAAACATATCTATGTATTTGAAATCAAAGAAATACCTACAGCTGTATATCTTTTCTTAAAAGTGTGTTTTATGTTGTTTTAATGTAGTACGATTTTTTTACCATTGCAGTATCTTTGAATATTGTGAGTATGTATTTGTAGAAATAACATTAGTTTGTTTCGAATATACTGAGTTTTCGAATTTTGAAAACTTTCAATAGTTTTCGACCTTACCTTATTGAATATTTTTTTAAATCGGGATAGGTATTTGGGCAATTTAAAGCTACGTTTACTATTATTATTCTTAATATTTCTGAAACTAGTCGAAAGTAACCAAGCTAAAGTAATCTTTATTTGTTCTAAGTAATTATTACAACGATGTATGGTTGCGTTATGATATGTAAATAAATAAATAAATATCCTTGGACATACACACAGCGCTTTAAGCAACTGTAGGCTTGTGTTGTGGATACCAGATGGTTGATATACGACATAAATAATTATCTTTTTGTAAATAAATACTTATTATAAATGAAAACGTACGTATTCATCATACAAACATATGCCTCTTGCGCGATTCGAACCCGCGAATGCAGTTAAACATACTCCACCACTCTTCCTCAATGGCCGTCCATTTAAACTCTATTGTATGAAAGTGAATTTTGATATGCTTGACTTTTGCTTGGATATAATGATGAGCGATAATAATGATGAAGACATGTCATGTTTACAATTTCAGGTTACCTCTTCGACTTGCGATACATACGACGAAACGAAAATTCTGCTCCACCGGCTGATTTAAGTGGTACGTATCATTGAAGAAAAGTGTGATCTCATTATGAATTATGATTTTGTTGTCCATGTAACGTTGCAAATGCGAATCTATTTCATGAAGTGTGAAAACTATCAACCACATATAAACATTTTGACGGTAAATTGCCTGGCGAATTTCAATGTGCACGCGAATTGCGGATCGCGTAACTTTTTGTATTGTGAATGTGAGGCCAACGACGACGGGCAGTGCGAAAGCGCTTGGACCTCCAACGCATTGAAGGTCCTGGCTATCTTATCTCATATATAACCAGAATATAACTATGCTATGAATACCGCTGCGGTGTTTAGATCAGGTGGCTCAGTATTCAATATCTTTAAAAATGGTACCTCCTCCGTGTTGTTAAGAGGGTTTATTCCGTCCAGTGGCGCCCTCGTTCTAAAAATTAAGATTTCTTTTTAAATACAGAATAAATCAAAAAACTCGCTCTGACCTGCATTCCAGAAGCATATAAAAGTTTTGCGAATAAGTACTAATTCTGAATTATGGAAACAATAATGTAGTACTCTTGTAACGTGCCATGTTATGTTAATAAAGGTCTGTTTTAGTCACTTCATAACCTTGTGAACTTGTTCCTAAAGCTCAAACGAAACCACATTACTTAACATCTCATTCCGAATTAGGTACCTATCAACTACTTTGACAAGTGACTCCGTCAGATGCTTGCACGTTACATGAGTGATGTTCATGTGATAGCAAGATCCAGTGCTGTAGGTACTATAATTAATCCTTTGATACGAACAGATGCTGAATACCACTCTACCACTGAACTTTAATCTGCAATATAGTTCGCTCCACTTATCTACATGAACTCGACGACGTTTGCTCAGTTACTTGTAATAACGAATTAAGTCATATCCGACTATGATCTAGACATGAAAGATTTTCACGGGAAGTAGAAAGGGAAGCCCCTTTTGTAATCAGCGAATAATTACTAAAGTGTAGGATTATGTGTAATTGGATTTTGCGTAGGGTATGTATTTTAGGTAACATAAATTACAATAGGTAACCCGAATTAGTAAAAACTTTTTTCGTCCTTTTACTTTTTTTTTTGCAATTTGGCACTAAATCACTCCCTAACCTCAAACATTTAAAATAGGTATTTCTAGTTGGATTTTCCTGAAGTTTTCGTTATAAAACTATGAAATAGAAATTTAATAATATAATAAAAGCTGCAGTAGTTTTGAGGAGTAAGGTACCTATCGACGGAAGAATGAGGTACTGAGAAAAAGCAATTAAGAGAAGGCTAACAATGTGGAGTGATTTATAATAAAGGACTATAATATAAAATATAATGAATAAACCGAAAAGTGTCTATATTTTCATAACTGGATTGAGGTACGTCCCTACTGTTCCAACCATGATAGTTGGAGACCGTCACAATACCTAGATTTCGATAATGATAGTAATTTATACTTGCAAAAGATTACTAAATTCTAAAAATGTTTTTGAATGAACAGAGACTTATTGTGGCCATCTGATTAATGTAGTGTAGTCTTGGTGACCCTGCCTTCGAAACCAGCGTTGAGGGTTCAGACTACTCCAGGGGTAAATATTATTCTGATGAATGTGAAAATTTATTACCAAGTCATGGATGTTTATATATGTATATTTTGATTATATATTTATCTATGTTTAGCCGTTATCTAATATCCATTGTACCTCAAGCTCTGCTTGTAAATTGGCGTAAGTGTCCGAAATATTTATTTATTTATACCACTACCGTTGCCGCTACATGGTGTTGGTATATCGCTAATGTGACATGATTAATTACTACGGCAGAGTGTGGTGGAATTTAAAATTACGATCTACATAAATAGCCAAAGTCATTAAGTGTAATGAAAATCCATATCGTCGCTAAGACTGATGCTACGTAACTAATAGGATTGAACGGGTGGTTGCGTCATATATAGTTTCCATCTATATTTGTTAGTGTAAACTCACAGGAATACGTGTAAAAGGTTTTGCCTCAGATGATAAATACCTTTCAGAGAAATCTCATTCATAGTAATGCACTGCATGTTGCGAGTTTCGGGGAAAATTAATATTTGATCATAATGCATACCTAGATTATTTAAGTACAATCGAGTTCGTAAGTGCATCTCCAAATATTTGGATTTTATTGAACACCTTCATCTTTAAGACGCTATCGGTTACTAATCTTATGTAGGTATATTTGATTGTAACACAATCAAAAATTTTTCAGTGATATATTCCAAGGCATTCATAAATATATTAATCGTTTGAGCTGGAACTGAATTTGCACTTTTGAATGCAACTGTACTTACTGGATATTTATTTTATTTGCAATCCTGTTTACATTACGTGCTTTTCCCGTATCCCTATTAATTTATATTGCGAAACATATGCAATCGACAAGTTTCCCATTAAATGATAGGTGTTTCGTATTAATCATGGAATAATTATTCTTTACAATGTTTAATTTGTTAACTAGGGACTTTGGTTTTATGAAATATCTGCAAGATTGATATTTTAATGAGTTTAGTGTTAAACTTTAAGGTTCAAAGAACTATGTTCTTTGCGTAGTCATCCATTCCTATTTTTATCTTCTCACTAGTCCATGAACCAATATGTCCAATAGAAGCCTATCTATATATTTCCCAATGTGCCCCTTATCTATCTCTGGCCACCTCCACGGGAGTATTTGCCCTTCCTAGCAACAGACTAAAGGGGTTAATTGATTTTTGTATCCGATAACTATAATATATTACCAGTATGTAGGCCGTGCCCCACTGTCTTCTACTAATTTGGTGTAATTGATATTTAATAGCTTTATGCTGTATTGTGTTGGCTGCAGGAACTAGAAAGGGTGTTAAAAAATACAGATAAATAGTTTATCTCAGAGTTCTTCCTTTTGTCCGGTCCCAGGTCGGCTACTTTACCAAAGTAATTATTTTTGTCTATCATATCTTCGAGTGATATGTTTAAAATCAAATGTACAGCCAGCTGCAGAGAACCAGGGATTCTATATACATAATTTCATCGTTATCGTCATTGGTTACGTTCTGACATACGATTGGTTGGCTCATTACTCGCTCGGCAATTTGAGGGTTTCTCATTGGATAACGTAATCGATAACGATACCGATGAAGTTACGTAATCTTCCCTGCAGCTGACTGTACATCACTTTAGAAAAGTGTGCTATTACCTTAAGTTAGTATTTACAAGAAAGCGTCAGCGGCGTTAGGTACAATGGTTATTGTTCAGAAATCCCAATATTATCAGAGCAAGTGGAATACGACCAAAAGCAAATCCAGTTGCAGTAAATAGTTATTTCAGCCTCAATAAACCAATATTGGCCAGAATTGTACATTAGTAAATAATCCACCTGAAATTCGGTTGCAACAGACCGTTAACTGCTATAAAAGCTTTTGATTCAAAATTAATATTGATTTTGATGGAATACTTCGTTCTTTGTGCGATTTATAATTGAGCCCTGCAGTGTTATTTACAGATAAGTTCATAGAGTTCTATACCAACCTTTTCATCACAGGGTATTCTTGAAATTGTAATAGTTAGACATATTTAGAAAAAATAGTGATAAACATGATTCAAGAAATAATGATTAACTTGGTCACGTTACTGAATCTGCAAAACCAGCAATTCAATCAAAGGGTCATGAATATGTTTTTTTTTTAATAAGGTTTCTTCTTTCTTCCTTTCAATATATTTAAAGATAGTTTAAAGATAGGTACTGTAAAATAGAAACTTTAGAGACTATGGGCTCGTGGTCATCGGACACACAGAAGTTCGTCCACGATCCCTCAACCAGATGGTTCTGGCCTTGTGTGACCTACGGGCTGGCGAGTATCTCACTCAACGTCTTAGTCTAGCTGATCAGCGAGGTAACGCGGCAAGGGTCCATGCCCCAAACCGGCTGTCTGGATGACGGTTCCGTCCTTTAGTTTATCTGTAGTTTTATTGTTTTGTATTTAAAAAAAAAACTTAATGTGTACCATACTCATTGATTTCTTTTAATACATTAATTTCTATATTAGGTATGTAAGCCTATTATTAAATGTCAGACTATTTGGAAGCCAGGCTATTTCAGATTGCTGTTTGAAAGAGAGGTATAGCTTATAAAATGTGAAATGTGGCAATTTAAAGTATACCCTGTGTACCAGCAATAAAGATTTACTTTGACTTAGACATCATTTGCATTTTTTGATTGTTGTAACCGATAAAAACATGGTTTACCTATTTGCAGTGCAGACATTAACATCATTCATGTAACAATTTTGGCGTGTTCAAATCCCTTTTTAACATTCCCGAAAGATAGGTCAAACAATGAATCGAATGAATTTGTTGAAGGGTCTATAAAATCTGTTGAACGTCTCAACAGAGTGCTTACGATTAGACTGCGTTTTATATTTAACATAATACTTAGAGGTAAATGAAGGTTGTCTTTACTTATTAGTGGTCTGTGGTTAGGTGTGCAGCGGCAGGCGCAAACGGCCCTGATCGTCAGCGGTGTTGCGCTGGCGATGTTGGTGCTAGTATTGATCGTCGTCTGCCGTGGCAAGCTCTCCTGGCGATATATCAAGCAGAAGTTTCAACCAACGAAGGTGAGGGTTTTATTTTTTAGAATAGAATAGAATATATTTTAATTTTGGAATAAGAACTAATTATTCGAATTACGTAGAAAAATAAATGAAACGTGCTGAACGTACTGGCTGGCTGGTTCGAATAGCCCCATTTAAATAAGGAAAAGCTTATTATGGTGTAGCTGTCATTGAGTAGTCCTATATAATAAAATTTCTTTTTAATGCTGTCATCTGTTATTAGAATTATTGCCGATTACATGTAAGCATAATAAAAGGTGATTAATACAAATACTACCATTGATTTTCTGGCAGGGAATAACAAACAGTAGAATATGTAACTCATGAAATAAAAACTCAGTTCTTTGTATTCTTCGCTGAACGTACGTGCTGAACGTGCTGGCTGGCTGGTTGGAATGGCCCCATTTAAATTTGGAAAAGCACAGCTAAGGATTCTATTCTATAATCCCGAGGCGATTCTCGGGATGTAACTTAGGCCTTCGAAGGCAATTTCCTGAATCCGTGCCTGATGTTAATCCTATATTGAAACCACGGAACAAATAGGATATCCGTAATATTGGATAGTTTTAATATGTACATAACAGTAGATTCTATTTGAACGAGTGATGCACTTGCAAGTTTACATCCGGATCGTATGTTTATTCAGCCGGCAGTATCCGGTTTACACTGCGTTCATGTAAATCGTTTAATTAAATAAAAATAACAGATACAGTGAAATTAGCTGGTGTAAGAGGCGTCATTTGTAAATTCAAGGGTGCCAGGTAACACATACGCTTCTCTGTATTTAAGGATTTGTTGAAGGTTAACTTGGCTAACTTGGGCAACCTGCCACGTACTAGTGGGTACTCAGACAATGAGTGTTCCGTACTAACGTTACAACTAACTTGTCTAACTCTGGTTTTAAGCAAATATATCTAAATCGCAAAACAAGGTTTGTAAAAGAGCCATCGAAGATGGTGCAAATAATTTTATTTTCGAAGTTCGTGATTTATTTTTAGAATCCTATAAAAGCGATATTTTTAGAGATAACCTGGAGGCAGCAATTTAGAAGCGATGCTTCGAGTAATAAACTTTTTGAGTCTATAATTTTACACACATATACATGTATATATGTATTATTTATATCTTTGAAACTTGATGTGTTTCATGAATAGCTTTCATGTGTTGCTTTATTTTTTTAAAGTTTCACTTAAGTCCTTAAAACCTCGAAATGTAACCTCGAATTGTAATTTTACTTTTTTAAATACATGTCTGTATCTAATTTGTTATCATTATACAATATTCCCTATATCAAATTTCAATTGGCTACATAAATTAGTTTCTGGATTAAGGGCGAGGACAGATGGTCCGACGAGAAGAACTAACGTTCATTTTGGTACAGAACATATCGTGTATATCGAAAACAAGGGCTTATGAATGGTATAAGGCTTTTAAAGAAGGCCGAGAAGTAGTAGTAGACTTGCCTCGTTCTGGTAGACCTTCAACCGCTACGACCAAAGAAAACATCGACAGAATCAAGAAGCTAGTGCTCGAAAATCGACGTATGAGTCTGAGAGAGTTGGCTAGTGAGGTGAACATATCTTTTAAGTCCGTCCACAACATTCTCATTGACATTTTAGGCATGAAACGCGTCGCCGCTCGACTAGTTCCAAAAGAGCTCAATTTTGTTCAAAAAGCGCAGCGAAAGCATGTCGCTGAAGACATGGTTTCCCGAGCTTCTACGGATCCGACCTTTATGAAACGTATAATAACTGGCGACGAGACATGGGTTTATGAGTACGACATGCAAACAAGCCAACAGTCTTCAGAATGGCGTCTCGAAAACGAGCCGAAACCCAAAAAACCGCGGCAAAGTCGCTCCAAAATCAAGGTGATGCTGACAGTTTTTTTTGACTACCGTGGTGTGGTTCACTCCGAATTCCTTCCAGAGGGAGAAACAGTGAATAAAGAATATTATTTAGGCGTCATGAAGCGTTTGCGTGAGAGTATCCGCCGAAAACGTCCAGATTTGTGGCAACACAACTCATGGATGCTGCACCATGATAATGCACCATCACACACAGCCATTATAGTGAAAGAGTTTTTAGCGAAAAATTCAACAAAAGTTCTCGACCAAGCACCGTATTCACCTGATATGGCTCCGTCTGACTTTTTTTTATTTCCCAAGTTAAAATTACCACTTCGAGGAAAACGTTTTGAGTCGATAGAAGCCATAAAAGAAAATTCGCTGAATGAGCTAAAGGCCATACCGCAAATAGCCTATGAAAAATGTATGGAAGACTGGGTGAAGCGGTGGAGATGTTGTATTGCAAGCGATGGGGCCTACTTTGAAGGCGATAAAATAAATTTAGATGAATAATTTGTATTTTTTGTTTTATTGACAAATTCCCGATACTTAGTACACTGAATGTATAATAGTCTATGTTTAATTACTAAATGCCTATACAATATAACGATTCCGCCGTATTTTTTTCTTTATTTATCGAGCATCGGTGGCTCAGCGGTTAAGACGCGTTCTCCTAATTTAGGAGGTCCGGGTTCGATTCCCAGGCAGGCCATATACCAATGAGATTTAATTTAATTGAATTACTTATGTGCATTTATCCGACTGCTCTTAAACGGTGAAATTAAACATCGTGAGGAAACCTGAATGCCTGAGAAATAAAAATTCTAAATCGTGGTGGACAATGGCCCGTACTCCCTCATTATACGAGGGAAGGCCTATATCCCTGCAGTGGGATGTTTACGGGCTGAGGTGATGATGGTGATTTATTGAACGCTTTGCTATATGAGCTGACTATACTCGTTTATCAGAACTTTTCACAAAAAAATGTTTTTATTATTATTAAGTCATAAAAATAATATTTCAGAACCGCGTGAAACAATACCCCGCTGGCCTTACTCACCACAATCCGCACGCCGAAATGCCTAAGCCGAAACATGAACTCAAATTGGAGATCAGAAATCCTGATCCACCGAAGAGGCAGAATCAACCACTGAACGTACGAGATCTCGACACCAGGACTTCACAAACAGAGAAGAGCCAAGCTGCAACCACTCCGAAAACCATGAGCACTACCTTATGTAACAGACATCCGGCTGAGGACACCACTTTAGACTTTTCATACGACAACATGGCGATGAATGTTACACCGCCTGAGCAGCCAGCAGCTAGTCACAAGTTCTGAGGTTCCACCATTTTTACTTAATCGTCCCAAGATTGTTTGAACGGTAGGTTATGTGTTAGCGTAGGTAGTGGTGTTCACAACCATTCGAAATAAGATCACCTATATCTTTATCGTAGTTTACTTTTATGCAACTAGATATAATTCTCGATAATAATTTCTGTTATTTACATTTGTTTATTTAATGTTGGCGCTCACTTCTCAATGGATGTAATTACTATTATATAACTACCTACTTATATTGAATTATCACGATAAATTAAGTAGAATAGGGTTTGATAAAGAATTTGTATTATAGTTACACAAATATATATAGGTGGTTTCAGTCGATCTATATTATCAATGAGTATTTAGACATTTGAGATCGAGTTTAGCAATTGCAGGTATACTATTTAATGTTATTATAATTTTTAAGAATATGACTGTAGCTCAAGTCGTTAATTAATGATTAATTAATGAAGAAAAATGTGTTTTTAGTGTCAATATATAAACATTTATCAATATATAGGTACTTTAAGCAAAACTTTTAAAATGTTTCTAATAATTAAAGATCATATTGTGAAGCTTCACAGCTGTAAACTATGTGTGTCCATAGATCACATCACAAATACTTACAATTTTTCAACACTATTGTGTGAGTTACTTATTGTATGTTTTAGTAAATTTTACAAGTAGGGTAAAGAACATTGTTTTAGATATTATTGTAAAGACGTTAGGAATAACATATCACTTTATTAACGTTATTGACACTTTTATTGTAAAAACAAGGTTAAAGCCGTTTAATACAGCAATAATATCTGGCGATAGTTACTTCTCATTTCGGAGAATGCATAATCTACCTTTTATCTATATGTCGTAGGTAGATGGGTAAAGTAGTCATTTAATTGAATGCCTGGGCGGATCGTTACGTATGATGAACATTTGCTGCATTTTTGGAAACTACGCTGTCCAGAATGTTGGCCTTATGTAACTATCCGCCTAGGCATTCAATTAAATCTGACTACGACATATACAAGGTGCCATAAGCCTTCGGTTGAAGTGTTACATCTCCAAAAATAAATATTCCATATAAAGAGCCAATATCAAATCGCCCAAATGAATGGGACAGACAGCTGATATTTTTAGTTATAATATATATGGAATATAGTTGATCATTTTCATGGATACACCATCCAGTACAATTTCGACCAACTATTTCGATGTCATCCTATAGCTAAATTATTTCACAGTAGTTTCGCAGTGACAAATCTCAAGTTGTGATATTCACATCTTTTAAATAAACGTTTTCATATTGCTTGGTAATTGGAAAACTACTATGTTTCCATTCCATTTCCGTTGTTTCACGTGTGGTGCGGATTATAGTTGTCTGTGGGTGGCGAATGTTTTGTACAAAGAATACGTAAAAGTGCAATACTTGTAGGTTAACCATGTTGATGATTTTATTAAAGTAACTAACATACTGTAATGAGTAATCACAATTTTAATTTTACATCTTAACGCGCAATATTCATATCATAATATGTATAATTTATTCAAATCTTCCACCTGGTTAAAATGACGCAAACTATATGGGAGGTGTTTTTATAATAGTTTATAAGATTAGGTACTCATAGACTAAAATATAATATCTGTATATTAGGATTAATGTAAGTTTTCGAGTTCGACTCGGGTTATAATAAACATTTCAGCATGGCTGAGGTAGCTTTTTATTTATTGGGTGAGATTTGATGTACTTTTACTTACATAGGTACTTATGCTAAATGTTATGTTGTGTCATCGGTTCGGGAAACATGTGCTACGTATGTGTTCTGTGTGAAAGATTAATACCGTAATCAATGTGGGTACACTTTCTCTTTAGTTATTTGTTATTTATTGCACTGCACCTATAAATTTACTTACCAATTGAACATTTGAAAGTTTAAAGCCTGTATGCCTTATCCTTAAAATTATTATAATAAGTAACTATTTTGAAGTGGTTTGTCGAAAACTTACCTATAAGTTGTAACATAAGGTAGGAGGGTTAACCTATACCTATTGAATTGACTTCGACATGCACATATTTCATATAATATAGTCATTGTGATTATAATTATGCCTTACTAATAGATATACTTATGTCGTGTCGTTTTACATTGGGTGGAAACGTTAAAAAAGGATGGGGTTATTTTGTTTGTGTGTTTGTAAACGCTTTATTGTACAAAAGAAAATAAATACAAAACAATTTACTTAAAATTATTCATGAAGGCGGACTTATCCCACAGCGGGATTTCTTCGTTTCTTTCGTTTACCTATTATTGAAACTAGGTAGGTACTACGTCCGTACACACATACTTTAAAAAACTTAAAATATATTCAATTGCGACAGGTCTATTTGTATATAAAATGTGTGTTCAATTTTTGACTTTCGTTGTCTTTACTTTAGAAAGATTTTTTTTTTGACATTTTAGAGTTTCATTCACGGTTATTCGTTCTAGGATTTATAATCATTACGTGCATCGAATTACTTATTATACGCACAACACTATTGTAAGTCTTATTCTGTGAAATAATGCGAAATTCCCTAAATCATTAATAGTTGATTTCCTGTTGAATCTGTGTGGTCGGATATTTTTATGGCTGTTTCTGTAATATGCAAATAAATATATGTACCTTATTTAAACGTTCTCTTTCTCTTTCTCTCTTTCTCTTTCTCTTTCCAAAGGTGCTATTAAACTAAATATAGTAATAATTTCGAATGTCGGCAAAATTTTAGTAAATGTCAGGAAGTCAGAATTTATGAGTTTTGTTATGAAATCATCGCACGCAATATTTTTTTCCTATTTCATATAAAAATAATCCCATGCAACTGCGTATTGTTATCGCTTCCACCCTAAATGTAAACTATTTTATAATGTTATATCTATCGGCTATCTTTTACATATATTTGGTGGCTGGGTTGGGTATGTTACGTATGTGTATGTAATTTTTTAAGTCATGTGGGTTTTTGTAGCGTGTTGTTGATTGTATGTATGTCATGAAATTATAGACATCTACTGAAAAGATCAAAATTATATCTAAAATTTCAAAGACTCTTAAGAAAAGGATGTACCAGTAGTTTTGTTTTATTTAGCTTGCTCTAAAAATTGGGCAGAGATACTTTAGAATTCATTCGTGTAAAATTTTTATTGTGCAAAAATAAATGCCTCGGTCTACACAGTAGGTGTCGATAAAAAAATTGTTATAATTTGTGATATCAATGTATCTGATTATTCCATATGAAAAGCTCTAAGTTGTTTAGCTTTCTGAAGATATTAGTGAAGTGGACTAAGATTCTGTTATAATCATACTTACCTATATAAATCTTAGATTGAATCACTAGCAAAATTTAAATATAAAAATTTTATAAATAGGCGTAAACATCAGAGAAAAACATTAAAAGCTTTTCTAGCCAAGTGGGAAGCCGGTCTATCCCTCGTGTTTAAAACGTTTGAAAGAATTCGCAGGGACGAATGTTACTACACTAACTTATATGAAAATCAAAAAACCAGTGGGCTCTCATGTAGTATGACAATTAAAAACAGTCAGGTGCCAGTAGGACTTATATCGTGAGGGTTCCGTACATATCTTTTCAAGGCCGTTTTTGTATGTCTGTCTGTCCGGGTGTCAACCCTTATTCTCAGAAGCGGGTGGAGGTATTAAGTTGAAATACTAATGGTGCCGTCTAATTCTGCTGTAAAAAGTTCTAAGTGTCTACTGTAACTTAATAAAGAGATAGTTACGGACTTTCAAAGCATACTTTCCCACTAAAAGTCTTCATTGACAGTAGATCATTAGAATCTATGGGGTACCGGCCGGTGTCCTACAATCTTGAAGAAATAAATCCGAAAACCGTTACTTCCAAATCACTCTTAGAATTATTACGCGACACACGATGTAATGATATTAACCGCAATTGATATCCTAATAAATCCATGCGGGATTTTAAATGAATGATATTTATATTTATGCCTTCATGCACTTGTGTCATAAGACCTCCATTCGGGTTAAATTTCAAGATTGTAGACAACCGGGAAGTTCGTTCCCAGTAGGTTTCGATGGTTTGTTAGTGGTGGGACTTTTAGTATGCAAATGCGCTTTGAATCCGTATTATTCTATTGCATTTTCATCTTAAATTTTTACAGCAGTTTAAGATCGCCGACCTCAGTTTTCGAGATTACTTTCAGTTTCATACCTACCTCCAGCAAGATTCTGAGAAAAGGGCCTTGACACACGGGCAGACGCACAACAAAATGATCCTATAAAGGTTTTTTTATAACCATTTGAAGTACGGAACCCTAAAAATAAAATAATCTGAGATAGATAAAGCTGTGATGCTGGTGTTGTGATAATTAAAATAAAGATTTGTAGGAGTAATTTCTTGGATATGAGTCAAGGTTTCTGGCAGTAGATGACCGCTGACGTGACGTCATGCCCGTATTCCCCATTTCACACACCTGTACACTGCAAATTACTTCGCGGATATTTGCTTTGAAATCATACCTACATTTCTCGTGTTACCCACTTACTTGGTTTATTTATAAATAGAAAAGATATTTCGAATATACTGGCATACTCTATAAATAAAATAATTTAGTGGTAGTGGGCTATGCTATGGTTGATGAATACTGTGTCGCCGTGAGATCATTTCAATAACGATATCTCTGGATATTACGTAGTCACTCTCATTACGCTTCTAGCAATGAATCCAGTGTTAATAAAATAAGAATAAAATCTTATGCGCATTAAATCAATCATAGTAAGTCAATTATAGAATTGAAACGAGCGGGATTTATCAGCCGTGATTCGTCTATTTACAGACAGACCTTAGTCGATTGTTATCGTACTTATACGTATTTGGGCAGTTTAAAGTTTAGAGAATGCTATTGATGTTTTCATGAAATCGTGATTCAAATAATGCCAAGATGACACCTTTAAATTATAATAATGGCGAGTAGGTATAAATCGAAACGGAAGTAAGTCTTCATTCATTTAAATATTAGATAGGTAAGCAGATTTTTATGCTTTGATTAAAATGTAATTATTATTAATGAAGTATTTAGACACTTCACCGTCCATACGAGACATTCCAATAGATTTAAGTTTATTCTGTTCTTAGTGTGCGGAAGGTACCTACCCACGAATCATTAATGGGAATTTTTTCCGATAGTGGTACTAATTTATTTTACGTGCATAATGGTGTCGATTCGGATGTACACCAGCTAAACTAAACTAAACTAAGCTAAAACCAGTTTTGAAGTGGTGCTGTCGCATCGTACTGTTCTAGTAGAAAGAGACAGCAACTACCTACTTTAAAACTGGTTTTAGTTTAGTTTAGTTGGTGTACATCCAAATCGACACCACTGTTGCGTTTTATGTTTTTCACTATATAGCCGTCAATGTATAATCGACCAACACTCATCCGATAATCTTATTAAAAAAATTAAGTCTGCTCTCCGTCCTTAATACTGACAATATTGGCATCGGAACGCATAACAACTTTTCATGAATAATTGGTATGGTTCATGTTTTCACAACGTGGCTAACTTACAACAAGTCATTACAACTGTTCACATCGAAGAAGTTTCAAGAGCACTTTTTTAATGTAGCTTCGCTTAGCTTCAAAGGCGTCAATTTGACGTCGGCAATTGTAATAACAGCCGTTGGTCATATTTTTTATAGGTTTTCATTACTCTATAGCTACACGTGCCCCTGGATCAGAGATGTAAACAGTAATGAACATTCATCCATCAATTTCGTCACGAAACAGTTAGAGCACTTTCGATCTTAGAGATCAACACAATTGGAATTATTCAACACTTTTCACATTCGCAATTCTACCTAATCTCAGGCATTGCATTGGTAATCGAACCCTTAATTGTTGGCTGATTAACACTTTAAAACCATACGTGTTATATAAAGATATGAAACAACTAGATGGTTGATTTTGATACAGTAGTGTAAGCTAATTTGCACTAGTGACCTGCCACCGGAAACTGGCGTCGGGGTAATCGAGTTAGAAATTCGAATGGTTATTTAATATATTAGGTCAGAAGATTTTGTGGTGACTGACTACAACAAATCACTCAAGCAAGCAGAACAACTGTGCCGCGGCAGTACCAATTCACTTCAAAAAAAAAAAAAATTTGATGCACATGCACAACCCGAGATCGAAAAATATCATCTTACTTACGGTATGAACGAACGCAAAGAGGAAACACACCACTACGGGTTAACGTCATATAAAGTCTGTACTATCGGTTAAAAACAGGTAACGGACTTAGGGGGTTCGTACCTTTAAAATCAGTTAAGAGTTATCTTGCATACACTTCGTACTATAAATGCGTATCTGATTTGAATTTTGCAAATGTAATAGCTAGGACGGATAGATAAATAACAATGAGATATAAATGAATTTTATTTTTAACTGTCGGTTTTAACATAGTTTCCTCGTGGATAAATATTGTAATTTAAACTTACCACAGATTTTGATAAAGCCATAAAAAACGAGTAAATAGGTATACCTACTATAATAAAATACGTCATATGTAAAAGACATTTAAATTTATATAAATACATGAAAACAAAAAGCAGAAACTAGAAAAGGAAATTTAAAAGTTAAATCAGATGTAAACAATTAGGTCCGCGAGGCATTGTGCCCATTGTGTTTCTTCGCTGTGTACAAATGCTCAAATGTTGAGCGAGGAACCTGGCAGAAAATTACCTATTCATATCGAATTAAATTTCACACATTCGCAAAACTTTTATTAAATGATGACTAATAATGAACAGCTTTTACTCTGAAATGTCGAAGTTCTCACATAACAGTTCAGTGTGTAGGTCCCGAAAGTGCTGGATTAGTAAATAAATTTGTTATTTTGTACGATATTTAACTAAATTATGTGTGATGTGCTAGGCTGCACCAATGTAATATTCTCGATAAGTAAACTGAATCATATTGCCTTAGGTGTGAATATATAAACATAACCTGATTCATTATTGGTAATAGTAAACACTAAGTCCCTACTGTTAGCTATCATAAGCCGGCCTGCACTATGTATTTCAGTGGTATTAGCAAAGTAGTGTTCTATAATTATGTGGTATTAGGCAGTTACGTGAGTAGTTACTCGCATTTATTATTAATGTGGGCCATTAACTGGTAAACCTACGTCTTCGATGTTAACCTAGGATACGCTATTATTATTATTATTGTTCGGCCAACAAATAAAGTAATTCATTTTGCTATAAATTAATGTTCAATCTCTGGATCCAGTCCACAGTCGCTGGGGTAAGGTCATTGAGTGCTTCCAGGCTGACAGGGAATTGCGTGCCGGTACAGTCGGCTTCATAGTTGAAGTTAAAGCTATACCAACCGCAGTTCTTTAAAATTACTCTCTTAACTAGACCATTATTTTAGAGAAGTGCACATAGTCACACATGTTTAAGCTTAAATAGCCACAGAGCCAACGTGCTACCATTAATCGTTTAAAATAGCCCTGTATGATTAATTATGAGGGCGACTGTAAAGTCAACATTTTTAATCATTATAACTCGACATTTCTGTGTGTCTATCATGTGTCATTGTTGTTTACTCGCAGACTTAAAGATAAACATATGGCTGAAATTTGGCATGGTTATATGAAAATTATAACGTCCACAAGTGAAGAACTTTAGAATCTTTTTACGGTATTACGTGTAAAGTGATTTTTTATTCGCGTTTTTTTTCAATACTCATTTGATAAAGATACATCTTATCTAAATATTAAAATTTTAATAGGAACGTTTTTGTTATAGCTACGTGCCCCCCAAATCCTTAAGCAGCTAAACTGCTAATTTCTGAAAATTTGCGAAGTATTTACAATATTATCTGTGACGAATTTAAAAGGAAAAGAATTTATCACAGTCAAGTATGTTCTACTAGTTTGCAAGTAATAGTTGACCAACTAAGGACATATGGTTAGGTCTGTAAGTAGTTCATAGAACTTTCATACCCAATGAATATATTTTAATATCAACTGAAAAAGTAACTTTGTATTTTAAAATGTATATTTAGAACTCTTTCACGTGGTTCAAAATATAAACTGGTTTTTTTAAAGCGACAGAGTAATAACATATAAACATCATGTAAATATTTGGGATCGTATACAAAATGTCAAGGATTATGGTCCACTAGCTTTCCGCTCGCGGCTTCGTCTGCATGGAAATGCTTTGTCGCGGCCCTTTTCAGGATGAAAAATAGCCTATGTCCCCCGCGCGGCCCCAGGTTCCAAAAATAACAAACATGGACAGAGTTACTTTTGCATTTAAATATTAGTGTGGACTAAAGGAATAGGTCAAGGAGCTGTTAAAATTTTTGACGTAACATTATGCATCCTTTCAAAGACGTGGTTTTACCAATTACCCTAGATATTTTACGAATGTAGAGTTAAGTCCAAGCGGCAACTTTGTACTTACATTAGTAGTAGTGTTTTTATTACTCTCTAGTAGTACTATAACAGAAGTTAATTGCAGTCAATATAAATAGTAATTACCTATATGCATTTTGTTCAGGTCAGATTGTATTTTAAACCTCCATTAAGTAACTACAAACTTATACCGCCTCCGTGGCTTAATGTAAACAACATTGGGTTTACGATTCGGAGGTCGCGGGTTCGATCCCCAGCGGGGTACATGTTTAAGTACTCGGTTTGGTTGGTAGAGCATTTTAAAATGTCCGCGTGGCTAGCTACCACCATCTTATCTAAATCTGCCGCCAAACAGCAATGTTAATAGCATTGTTGTATTCCGGTTGTCAGAGATAAGATATCCAGTCCCCTAAATGTATGGGGTTTCCGGGTCAATACGCTTCCACCTTCGACCTCATCTTCAATTAACATCAGGTGTGATTGAGGTCAAGTACGAACCCGTCGTGCATAAAAAAAAATAGTATAATGTCCATTATTGTTAAATATAATAATTGTTATGGCAGTCATGCCTGTCACGTTAACGATGTTACGTGCGCATGAACATTAGTCAAAAATTTTATATTGCTACAAATTTACAATTTTATTAACGCTTATTGAATGTAAAGGAATGGAATAAAAAGGGGGTATATTCATGAGAGAGCAAAGGCTGCAGATTCAATAGGGAGGGTCCCTTTTTCCTATTTGCTTCCGCTCAAGCGTCTGAGTATTTATGATTTCTAAAAATAGCGTATAGTCCGATAAGTGAACATTTTAACTTCCGATAATTTTAAACTTTTTAATGTTATGCTCTCAGAAGTGATAGTATAAAAAGTCAGTCACTTACTCTAGGTATAGTGTAGATTCGATTTAGTTATATAAACCAACATTGAGTTATTGTCGTTACTGTGAGCTTCATTGCGTTATTTTTATTAAGAACTCCTGTAATTATTTCCTAAAAATTCTATCAATAGCTGCTCTTTAATTTTGTTATTAAGACTAGTTATTTTCTTAGAAAGCATAACAAATATTTTTCGGAACTATAAGTAGCTATTAATCAATTTATTTAGTTTCACGGGTTCTTGTAGCGTGACGCGATAAAATGAACTCTACAAAGCCTAGTGCTATAATTCCAATTTATTAGATGCCATCGCAGTACTCTAACCAACTAATGCAAACAATTAGGAACTTTAATATTATCCGAATTACCTCATAAAGTTTGTTTCCTTACTGGACTATTATTATGTGGGTGTATGTGGTACAAGAATAATAAAACGAACCTGCAAAAATAGCCGATTTATTAAATGTGTTACAATAATAAATAAACTTAAAAGTTATAGATAGTAATTATTTTGATATTGATAGCTGTTAATTTAATTATTCATACGTATAAATATTTTACACAATTAGTTGTAAGATGAGATTTATGTATATAGAGATGTTAGCCCTCAGGTAATCCGTCCAATAGTTAAGAAAAAAAAATATTAAGATTTAAAAAAATCTTTTATTAAAACTGATAAGTAGTTAATAAAATTTATTAAATTAAATCTATAAGTTAGGATACAATATTTCCTTAGGATAAATTTTACAGTGTTGCTGTAAATTATTAATTTAATAAATGTTTAGTGATTCAACTGAATGGTCTTCATATTTTTTAATAATATATGAATCTGCGTAACCCTTTTATCTTGATTATTCTTATTAGGAAAATCAGAACAAATAACAGGTTATTTTTGATTCCCTTCTGAACAAACAATTGGTCCTGGGGTTTTTAATACATTGTATTGGATAAAGGGAAGGATAATTAATTTACTCCTAACGCTACAAAATAATTTTACATACAATATTGTAACCTATGTGCAAAATAAATGTCGTTGGTAATTTGCATAATTTGTCCATTCACAAAGGTGTTTGGTGTTTAGAGTAAATTTAAACTATAATGTAATATTAATATTAATAGTGACGTTTTCAAGTGATAATATTATCCTATGAAATAAAATATTTTGATTGATTGATTGATTGAAACAATCGAGATATGCCGTAAGAAATCAAATTCAAACATAGATTGCATATTACTAAATTATAGAAATTATTAATCCTGTTTCACACTAAACAAAACATCTGATTATTAATAAGTACCACAATAATCATTTTACCTCAAATAAATCTATTTATACGTATTAAGCACGTTTTTTCTTATACTTGTCAATATTGGTACAATGCTATCTACTTTCGATCACAACGTGATTTTTATTCCAGTAAGTACCTAGATCATGGCCTATTTTGTATTTGTCTATAAATGCACCTAGAAGAATAAAGACGATGTAGAACATTACATCCTACATAGTTTGAGAATGAAACAATGATGATTTTCTATTTGAAGGATGTCAAATCATGAAATAAGCAGACGAGGCTGGGTAGATAACTAGTATTGTTGCGATGCTGTTGCAATTTGAATTCCTTGTTAGTCATAATCTCTCCGATGTTTCGAATATTTTCTACGCCTTCTAAATCCTCTTCCACTTGGATATCTATCATATTTCTCAACAAGTTGTTCCAGTCGTTTCCTTATCATTTTCTGCTTGTGTTTCTCCAATAGGTCGGAATATGCATCTGAGAAAGGAAGGATGTTTATACCTCCGTCCGGGGATACCATTCCGTGAATACCAGGGACCATGCCTGCCTGAGGATGTGGTCTGTACCCGGGCATGGGTCCGGCATACGGGAAGTGAGGTGGCACAGGGGGGTAAGGGTAACCGCCAATGGGTAGCATAGGATTTGTTGGGACAATTGGAACGCCGAAAGGTAATGGCGGCATCGGCATTACTGGTGCTGGCATTAGAAGAGGCATTGGAGGAGGTAGAGGTGCTGGCATAGGATAAGGCATTGATGGAGGCGGCACCGGGGGTGGCATAGGGTAAGGCATTGGTGGAGGCGGCAGCGGGGCTGGCATAGGATAAGGCATCGGAGGAGGCATTGGAAGAGATATCGGTTGCGGGAACGGTATCGGGAAAGGTTGAGGCACCGGTAAAGGTAAAGGTATAGGCGATGGTGGTGGCTTAACGTTATCATTCGGTTTAGGTGTAGTTTTATAGTTGCAATATTCTGGAACATTTCTTGGGTACCAATACAGAGGCTTGCATGGGTCCTCTCCTCGAGGCCAAGTATTAGGAAGTGGCCTCTGGTTTATAGGATCCATGTAACTTATACCATCTATGGTACATAATGTCAAGCGTGCTGATAAAGTTACAATAAATACCTAAAACCATAAAAATGATAATTTATAACTACTACATACATAATAAAAGATGTCAGAGAAATCAGTTCATGATGCTTGCAAATTTAAAAAAAAAATTAAACCAATGCACTGTTAAGAACTTGTTATCATACGATGATATTGAATACAACATTAATCTTACCTTTAAAATGTTTTCCATCTCTGAACAATCAATTAATAATAAGTACTGCCTTTCTCACTGCTCGGAAATTAACGCTTAGCTAATCTATCGACCTCAGGCATGAAATGGAATTTTGTTTGTGGAAATAACAATGGAAATGTTCTTTTCCAAAGACAATAGAATAGTTTTGGTCCTTTTAGTGCTAAAGTACATTTAGTATGTTTTATCATAAACATACTAAATTGTACTTTAGTACTAAAACAAATCGAGTTGTTTAGTGCACTGTTGAAGATGCATCGCTATTTTACAAATAAAAATGTAAGAATGGTAGCATACTTTAATATCATAAATAATTTACAACATTCAATTACGATTCGTATGTCAATATTTATATTTATACGTGTCATGGATATAAACTATATGGGTAAATGAGTGACGGAGTCGTCATACATAAATTATAATCTTTCTAAAACTAAACCCGGAATTTTTAAAACTGCGAGTTAATTATATATTATAACTACTACATACATAATAAAAGATGTCAGAGAAATCAGTTCATGATGCTTGCAAATTTAAAAATTAATTAGTAAAGTTCAGTGTTTTTTTTTTATGCACAACGGGTTGGTACTTGACCTCAATCACACCTGACTAATAACATTGCTGCTTGGCGGCAGATTTAGATAACATGATGGTAGCTAGCCAGGCGTACATTTAAAATGCCCTACCACCAACCAAACCGAGTACTTAGTTTTGTAACTTTGACTGTACAAGATGTAAAGGTATATAACAATTAAAAGTCCCCTTATTTTCTCTTTTTTTCCGACTGTTTTTCCGAGTTTAAATCTCTTCTTGAATATTAAGGGTTATTATGAAAGCAATTTTGACTTCTTCATCACTTGTTAAACTGGCGGAGAATATATGACACAATATGTACTTGACATTATATTTACGATCACACCTTTCACTGTACAACTGCTTTAGGTAATTGTCACATTACTTGATGTATTTCGATTAGCTAACCCTCTTCGTTTCAATTGTAGCTATCATATTGTCCTTCACAAACTGTTTCCTATAAACCCTTGATTTTGGCTGTTTCTTGGTTCTTACTTTCGACATTTTATTATGTTTTTTCTTTTTCTTTTTATCACTATCAATAGTTTTCCCATCTTTCTCCACATGGAATTGATATTCGTCATCTACGCCACGATCATCATCAGGTTCGACGACTCTGTATGCACCTGCAATTTTTTTTATAGCCATTTCACTTAATTTTGATATTGGCTGATGGTACATAGCTACAGGACCTAGGTTAGGCATTATGCCTATAGTGGGACCGCGAGGATATTTCATGACATCTTGTCTTAATAAATCTAACATATTTTCATATGGTGATAACCACGAACTAACAATATCAGTTTTATACTTCAACGTGGGAGAATCCTCTAACTCCGACGAATAGCCGCGTGCATCGGAATGGGAATGAGAATGACTATCATATCCACCATGGTCATAACTATAAGAGTGATCATGAGGTTGCCGCATTTCGTAGCTTGGATAAAGGTGATAAATTAAATTATCTTCTTTTTGTTTGACAACTCTGACAGGATGCTTGGAAGCCAATCTAGATCGAATTAGATTTTCGTACATTTTGGCGCAATATTCTGGTAAATGCAAGGGGTGCCAGTAAAAAGGATCGCATTCATACACGTTTCTATACCTAGTCTCGAAATTGAAATTGTCCATGTATGTGACACCAGCAATGGATGAAGTACTTAATTTAATTAGTTCACTTATCATTACAGCGACGAGTTTGAATGTATGCTGAAACAAAGAATGGTATACTTTTACACATTTTAGAAAGGCGGTAAGTACATACAATAATTGCATGTTGTAGGAATATAACGGTCGTATAATTTTTATTATGCACCACAGGTTGCCTGTTGACCTCAATAATACCTTGATGTTAGGTGAAGATGAGGCCAAAGGTGTAAGGCCAATGGGTAGCTCGCCCATACCGACCCCCCACTTAATAAAGAGACTGGCTATCTTATCCTAAACCCTTAAAAGACAAGTCTATCAAATTGCTGCTTGGCGTTTGACTTAGATAAAGGGTTGGGTGCTGGCAAGGCGACCATTTAAAAAATACCTCAGAACACGAAGTATTAAACATGTACCATTCTGGAAATCGACCCGCGACGTCCATTTTGTAAATCTCATCTTATTTACATGTAGCTATGGAGGCGGATAATGAATGAGATGAAAGGTTAAAATTAAATATTTAACACAATGACCCAAAGGCAAAATGAAGTTTTTTTTATGCATAACGGGTTAGCACTTGACCTCAATCATACCTGATGTGAAGTGAAAATGAGGCCGAAGTTGGAAGCGTACTAACCTGGAAAAGTCATCTTATTTGGGGAACTGGTTATCTTATCTCTGACAACCGGAACACAACAATTAACATTGCTATTTGGCGACAGATTTAGATAAGGTGGTGGTAGCTAGCCAGGTGCACATTTAAAATGTCCTACCACCAACCAAACCGAGTACTAAACATGTACCCCGCTGGGTATCGAAACCGCGACCTCCGATTCCTAAACCCTACGTTGTTGTTGTATATTGAGCCACGGAGGTAGTTAATGCTTACACTTACTATATTTATATTTTAACATAAAAATGTTTATATTTTTGTAGTTTTAGTAGAATTAGATGGAGTAGATTTAAATCTTATATTTTATTATCTTATATAAGGTTCAATTAGAGGGTTTTTGTGTTAAAATTAATAAATATAATGTCTAAAATTTCGTCAAAGAATAACTGAAAAGTAGTGAACAGTCACAATATTGGGATTCCGCCACTTAATCGAAAGAACGCAGTCTCGATCCGACCTCGTGTAACTGTCTGTAGAAAACATCCTCTTCCCATTTAAATATTGATGTAGAGAAAGTATAATATCAAACCTGTCAAAGAAATTAAGACAAGCCTTGTTTTATTTGATTTAATTAAAATAGAATAAGTAAGCAAGTATCCGAAGGACTCGTGGCGCAGTCGCATTTGCTATTCGTTTAGCGCAGGTAAGCATTGTCTGGCGCGGTCAGTCCTTGGATGGATGACCACTAGTGGCACAGCATAGATGACCGCTTTGGTTTGCAATGCCTTAATACGAGTATTTCCGTGCTACGGAGGCACAATTGTTTTATAAACATGCTGATACCTGTTGTTGAATTTCTTTCGGTAAGACGTATCATTTGATACCGATCTTGATGGGGCGGTGTAATTATTGGTTGTCAAGTGTGACGAAATGACTGCTAATGTCAGCCATGATGCCATTATTAAATTTAGTGTGACGTTCCTAGGACCAACAACAATCTAACGAACCCTATTCCAAATCGACTGAGGCGTTTAGGCTGTAGGTGCTATACGTACATACAGATATGTTGAATACATTACCTTTCTTTTACTTTCTCGTTTTAGAGTAAAAAGCTCTATAATTTAACTAAATACAGACATACTGAAATTTGTTCTGCGATGAAATATATTATTTAAACTGCAAATTACGCATCAATGATTTGACGCTCACTCGTTAAATGGGGAATATTGTTAACACTCAATTGTGGAAAGTGTTACTTGACGTGTGCAGATTTAATTAGTTTGGCAGGATCGTTCTAATTATTCGGCTCACTTAATTTCGTTACTGTAGCAATTAAATAGGCAAACCGTAATAATGATATCATTTCATTCTCGTGTTATGTAGATATGAGGAGAGACTCTTAGACTTAGTGTTGTTTTTGTTTCTTTAATTAACTAAATAACAAATATCTACTCATAAAATATACCTCATAAATATGACCTTCCACTATTAGTAGTACTATTAGTAGAATGAGGCCGAACGCCACGCTTATATACCTAATATAGTTCGGTATAATCTTATCTTCAACACAACAATGCTATCAACTTTGCCACTTTTCGGCAGACTCCAATACCGAATGGTAACCGATGTTAATGGATAATGGTAAGATTGTAAAAAAAATACCCGACCACCAACCCAACCTAGTACTAAACATGCACTCTGCTGGCAATGGAACCCGCTTATCTGTTTTGTAAACATATATTATATATCTACCCTGAGCCGCGGAGGCAGTTAATCTACTATTATTAATCGTATATCTAAATGTCTTAAACTAATTATTCAAAGCTTTATTAAAAATGGTTTCGTAATATCCCGATCCGTAAAACAGAATGACGGCTGCTATTTTCATTAAGATGTACCTATATTGTTCTCGGTGTACAGATAAATGTTTACCTTGAGTATTAAAATCGTTGAATAGTGAGACCGTTCATTAAACCCGAAACTATTTCTTTGTGGATCCGGATAAAGCTCCGGCACATGGAGTCGGCAAAACTGGGAGCTATATTTGCATCAAACTGGGATTAAATTACTAGGATACCCTTCTATTATCAGGATATAGTGATATGCGACTTTACAATTCCACCATGTAAAAAACAACCGAAGGCACCCAAGATGTATATACATGTTTTACTACCAGTAAAGACTACTTCGGTAAAAAGAAATACAAGTTCACAAAGTTATGTAGTGACCGGTACGTAGCTATGGTTATTGTACATCCATCCAAATTCAGGCTGAGATGATAAAGATGTTGATGATGACCATCACTTGGTGACATTAGGTGGATAACGACGATGAGGAAAGAAGTTTAATATATCATCGTGTTGCATTGTGGTAAAATTGAACGATAATTTTAATGATTATATTTATGATAAAAAATAAAGAAATACTCACTGTCATATTTGAAATATTCTTTGAGTTTGTCTGAACTGTCAGTTTCTTTCATTCGCAAATTACTGGCACCTACTTAAAGTGTTGTTTCCATCTGGCCTCATACGATTCTCATGCAAATTCTCTACTATTTTACAGCGTTCCTTTGTAATGAACCACCTGCGTAGTTATGCAATCGATAATGTAAGAACATACTAACTATACGCATTATATTTTCATTCATTTCAATGATAGAATAAATATATAATTAACTTTTATTTCTCTGTCTTCTTAGTTTGTTCTTGGTTGTGGTTGAGGTACTTTTGGATATCTAAATAGCTTTATAATAACTGGTAACATAATAAGTGGCGGCCGTTCTGCACATTTGACTGAAAGAAAATAATATACAGACATCTTATTAATACGATATGAATAGTTTAAGCCTTATACCATTTCCGTCAGATGTGATTGTTGTAGGGTGATCCAGTTAAACATAAAAATAATACCTGAAACCTTTTGGCAGTGAAAGTGCTTGAACGTGCACAACTTTTACATTAAAGACGAAAATATAAAAAAAATATGCAACTATATAAACTATTCATTCCAATATATTTATGAAAATAAGTATGTTTATGTATCACGTCTTAAGTGGCAGTAGGTAGCCCACATAGCTAGAAGGTCGAATGCTCAGTGGGGCACTAAAGTTCTCGAGTGGAGACCACGTTCCGGCCAACGCAGCATAGGACGCCCAGTCGCAGGTGGAGAGACGACCTGGTGAAGGTTGTGGAAGTCGCTGGATGCAGGGCGCTCCGAACTGGTTACTCTGGAAATCTATGGGGGAGGCCTATATGTTCAACAGTGGACGTCCTATGGCTGATATGTATTACGTATTACGTAAATATGTATGCCCATTTCGTAAACGTTCTGATAGGTAATCAGTATTTTAATAATAGAAATAAGAATAAATTCTATAAGCCCAGTTAGTACATTTTAAGTATTACATTTCATATGTTTTTACAATAATATATCAGATTGTATAGAGTTTAACAGACCAAACATTTAAGCGTCATGTAAAAGGGACTGTGTGAAAAGAAGGGAGGGACCATTATTTGGGCACAATAAGAAGGTCTGGTGTTAACACAATGTAAAACCACGCTTATGTTATTTTGTTTTGTAATAAGTAATAATATTATGTTATGTGTAGAACATTTGTGTGGTAAAATTGGACATTTAATAAATATTTGTGATTATGGAGTTTCCTCTTGTCGTTTCAAAAATAGGTCAACTGTAAACGAGTGATATTTCTGTTTCTTACAAATTGAAGTATAATGTTTTTTGGTTTTTGAGTTACAACAACGAATTTACCTATTTATTCATCTTCAGTACATGAAGTACGGAACAGCAGCCCTTTATTTCGTATTTCAAATCGGTTGCATTCTAATTTTTTTCATATTCATGACTACCTGTTCTCACGTCCTACGACATTCTGTAGAATTTTTCTGAGTTTGAACTGAAATATGTAATGTATGAAACTTCATAATGTTTCATTTGAATGTATTTTTCTCCGTTCAAGATATTTGAGAACTGAACGCCCTCCCTTTGACGATGTACCGGTAAAACGGGAACAATACGCTAGCTTATATCGGGAGAATGAATTTCATTAGATATGTAACATCAGTAACATCTGACACAGCCTACTTAAATTTTGAACATATTCCAAAGAGGTTGGTATCATGCTCTACATTTTTTGTATGTACAACGGTTTAATACAGACCTTACATACATTACATTATATCTGATGTTAAGTCGCTTGCTCGCCCGTACCCAATTTTTTATTAATATGTGTTATAATGTTGTCATAATATGTAATAATGTTATAGTTTCGTTTGGTAAACGGCTATAAAGAAGCTCTTATTAATAGTCATGGTCCCATTCGTTTACGAAATTTGGAACCCGGAAAATATCAAACAATTTATTCATTTATTTCACATACCTTCAGGCTTTGGAGTTGTGTCACTTTCACATAGGGAATAATTAATTAAAGCGACAACCAGCAAAATTACTGAGCGCCTGGCCATATAGGTTATTATTCGTATGTAGCTGACAATTTGTTTTGTTTCTCTTACAAAACGCTCCAAAATATTCTTTTACATAACGAAATTGCTGTATTTATTACTGGATTTCTATTACATTAAACCAAAATTTACTTATGTAATCATGGAATTGTTTTGAAATTCGATTTCAGTGATTTTCAGATATGGAATGTGTGTTGGTTATACAAGAATGAATTCTAGTTCTCCTTAGGCCACGCAACCGAACGCTCTACGCCGTGTAATGCAGCAGTACTTAATACATACAATTATCACATAAGATTGAAATGTCTATTTAATGAATTATATGACTCCGCTTTGACATTGAGTATGTGACTTCCCATTGACTCAGTGTATTCGTCCTCGTGAGATTATATGTTAGTTGATCTAATTAGTTAACTTTTAGTTACGGATATCATCCATCAATCATATCGGTTATCGCTGGCAGGACACATTGATCGAAAACTCTCGAATTCAGATATTAAGGATTATGGATGAGAATAACACGCATACGCAGCTAGCAGCTAGTCACAACCGTAATAAATTTCTTGACTCGCATGACCGTACTAGTTGGAAAGTAGAGTTCCCAATATTTCCAGTCACATGTGATATGGATATTAAGCACAACGATTGTCTTATATATATTCATAAATATATCTGGAGAGGCTCTGTTTTATGACAAAGTTCTTTATCAACTCTACCGAGACCAAAAAAAAGACCGAAAAATGTCCTCTCCACTCCAATAACTTGAACATATCTTTTACTGCAACATTGAACAATTCGGAGAAATAATATCTTTCTATTTGACATTCTTCTGCAGTTGGATCGGTTTCATTAATTAGTTATGGTGGGCATGTGACTGTTTTGTTCAAGCATCGTAACACCTTAATGTCTTGATGCTTTATTGGCGTCACTGAAGAGGTTGGAGTGCTTTACTCCAACCTCTTTAGCGTTTTGACTGAACCGATAGCGTGGCTTTGACCTATTGGACTATTATACCGATATCATGTACCTACATAATATATACCTGCTCGTAGCATGTTCGATATTATTTAGAAATTAATAGCTACTATTACTATTGTTACATATCTGTTTATATAAATGCGGATCAAAGTCACAATTTGCTTCCACTCGTGGCTTCGTGTGGATTCATTTTAACGCGGAATTTTTCATGGTGAAACGTAGCCTATGTCCTTCTCTTTAGTTTTAGTCTTATATATACCTATGAAAGAAGCGGTATAGTTTTCATTTCATTTGACTGTTTTGTTCTTAATTAAGTCAGACTTTCTCAGTCAGACGATGCTGGCCTTTTCAGTACGTTCAATGGAACGGATATCCTAATTAATTAATGGCGGAAAAGCCCCGTGCAGTAGTTCGTGTAGGAGTAAATGTTTTTTCTGCCGAAAAGGAAACCCAAAATATATAAAGTGCGATATAATCCCATTTAAAACTTTATTTGCATTATAGTTGGTGATAATATACAAAACCATAGGTTTAAATAACATAAAAATTAAGTTTATAAATCAATCAGTTAATAACCAAATATCTACAAATTAAACCGTTCCATTTAAGTATACACAACTATCTTTTAGTTCTTCGTTATCTAAATGTAATATTGAATTATATGATTATTTGTATTAGTCTGGAATAACACGTAATTATTAAAATGTAACGTACACGCCACATCGCGCTGCTGTGGTGGGGGAGGCGGTGAAGCGATTTTTATTAAGCTTAGGTACATTATGTCGGCCCGCAGCGGTTTCGGGACGGGCTGTGTCTGCATAGGCCTTCCTTCATACACTTAAGAATAAGAATAAGAATAAGAAAACTTTATTTGATCCATTTAGCGACACTTATAAAATACATTTAATTGTTACCTATACTATTATAACACAATTGTGAAACGACTCGCTTCGCTCCGGCATTATATGCGATAACTAACCAACTATAGGTTAGGTTAGGTTAGGTTAGGTTATTCTAATTATTAATAGTCAATTATAAAAAGCATATCGGGCGGATTTTTGTTACGACCCCGTCCGTTGCGGCTTTCCATTACTTTAAGATTGTAGCGACGCTTTCGTCGATAGGTCCTTAAACGCGACCTTCTCTCGCTATGATTAGAGCTGGTAGAGATCATAGACTCTTAATAATAAGGCGAGAGGCATCTGTCCCAAAAACCTCGAGTTGTTGGCTAATAACTCGAAGTTTTTGGGCACGGTTCGGTAACCTATCCGTCCTGTAAGCTTATTGCAAACTGTTTAGCTAGTACAAGTTACAACAAGCTTAATAGGACTGTACTTCACAAGGAGGTTGTATTTTGTAAATAATTAACAACCTACTATTTTAATCCAAATTTTCATTATTTCAACAAAAAGTTAAGAAGTAAAATTGATAAAATTTTCTCCGGTCCATTACCGGACGGATATATTAAACGCCTTCTTTATTTTGAAAAGTGTTAGTATTAGATCATCAACACCCTTACACGTCCCCACTGTTGCGGCACAGCCTCCTCTCACTAGGAGAGGGTGTGGGCCATAATCCACCACGCGGGTACTGCACTTGACACGGGACAGTGTCAGACTAGTGGTTACCTGACAGTAGCAGTGTTTTCGCCTGTGGGCCACCGATTGAGCTTAACGACTGCCTTCAATTGAAATCAACCGGGACCAACTAACATGCCTCTCGAATCAAGGAAACACTCTTATGAAAATGCACTAGTATGGTCATCCATCCAGGGACTAAACGCGACAGACATTGCTTAACTTCGCTAATCGAAAACGAATAGCGAATGCGACTGCGCCAGGAGTTTTATCACTTGCTGTATCAGTTAGTAAGTAAACGATATTATTGAGGAATATAGAAAATACTATTTAGGTTTATTTTTAATTCCTATGAAATAAATTAATTTTGGCTATAAGGTATGTATATTATAATAATATTTGCCCCATATGCATCCAGTATACGCATAGTTCCTAATGAAACTAGTAATTTTAAGTAGGAACTGTGTAGATAGATCAAAGCCAGGTTTCTAATTTTTATTATCATGTTTATCGTTACTGATCCGCTTTACAGTGTCATCAAATTTTTTATCAGTGATAAATGTTGGCATCATTACGCTCCTCGGAGGACAACAACATTCATCCGGCGGAACTACTCCACTTCGTCGCTTGCTCTTATGTTTGTCGGTTAAAGGCCCAGCGTCCACAGCTTCTTGTTCTTTCACTTCCTGAATATCTTCATTAAATTTCTTTACTTCAGCTTCTTTCATCACACCACGCAGATTTAGAAAATCCGGGGCCGCTTCATTAATTTTGAAATCCACAACACATTCTGAAATCGTCGTATTATATTATTGTATGAGGATATTCAGTGGAGCAAAGACGACAGTACTAAGCAGTGGGCTTAGTACTTGGTACTGCTTGGTAGTGGGTGTCGGTGGAGAAGGTACATTAATAGATAATAAATTAAAAAAAAAACAACCGACTTCAGTCTCTACAAAGCAAAAAATAATTTTACTGAAACGCTCATTATCACTTAATCAGTTATTTTCTATGTCCACTGCTGTAATTATTATTATTTCTAGTATATGAAAAAATATATTATGGTATCTGTCCAGTTTTGTAATTAATAATAGTAGTAGTAATAAATATTTTGGACACTTTAACCACAGGCAAGGGTTTTTGGTTCCCAAATAACGGATAAGCATAAGTAAATATTTATACATATTAACATCCATGACTTAGGAATAAAAATTGTTTTAATCACACAAACATTTACCCCTTGAGGATTCGAAACCCCAATCATTAGCAGACAGAAACACAGACAAAAATTTTTTTACACTAAATTGTTGGGAAATTATGAATAAATGAGCGTCGGTGGCTCAGCGGTTAAGATTTATATGCATTTATCCGACTGCTCTTAAACGGTGAATGAAAATATCGTGAGGAAACCTGCATGCCTGAGAAATAAAAATTCAGAGCCATGGGACCTCGCCAATGTCGCCAACTCGCACTGGGCCAGCGTGGTGGACTATGGCCCATACTCCCTCATTATACGAGGGAATGTCTAATCCCTGCAGTGGGATGTTTACGGGCTGAGATAATGAATGAATAAATGGCGTGAAAAATCCAATTTATAATTATATTTTAAATTTCCAGAATGTGAGCTTGAAAATGTATCATAGTAGCCAGGTGTAAAAAACCAAACAGATTCGATTATTACGGCATCCGTACAAAATACGAAACGATTTTTTTCCTGATACATTAATATCCTCATTCTGTGTTTAAAATTTCAAACTATACCTATAAAACATAGCCTGCGAATAAGTATGTGAGGAGTAGTGAGAAGGAATTCCAGCGCATGCAATATTGAACTATGCGCGCGACGCATACTAACCTAGTTACTCCTTTCTGATGAAGTTGTGGAATAGTTTTACTGATCAGCTGGTTTGACTTCAGACTGTATATATATGCAACTACGCCACTTAATTGAATGTACAGAATATGAACAAGTTTTACATCAATTAAAAATCTTTTGTATTGTCCCCTATCTATCAATATGTTAAATGAGTGGGCTAAATCAATTAATACAGAGACGTCTCTTGAGGCTCGCAACTCCAGGGCACCGATTTCAGTAAAGAATAGTGAAATATAGTTTACAAAAATATAAATGTAAGTATTACACTCTATTCCACTCTTATTGTATTGTCATCGGAATTACATATACCTACATGTACCTCAATACGTCAATTTAGAAGTAGGTTAAAATCGACTTCCGAGATTTGTTTACATATAGCTTATTAGTATGTTAGTTACAAATGAAATTAATAAAAGCGCGCCATATGGTTTCCGCAGATTAGAAAGGGATCAACGCGTCTCTATCTCTCTTTCCGTGGATTTGACGAAATGATTGTGTGCTTAATAATAATACACAGAAAGGACTAGTGATGGGCAGCATCGTCATTGGTCCTAGCTTCCAAGAAAATTTGAATCGCCAATTCACACCAAGTATGGCGATTAGAGCAAATCCTTACATGCAAACTAACTGCAAATCGCTCCATAAAAGAGGCTTATGTCCAGTAGTGGACTTCTGTAGGCTGTTGATATGATTGTTTTGTAATTCGAAAATATGTGTTTTTTTTTAAAGATATTTATGAATAATTGCGAATATGCCGAATACTATTTAATTTTTTTTTAAACAGTTCGACCAGCACCAACTCTTATTCAATCAGGGCTCCAAATTCTATAAACCACTAAAAAGTATTTTAATAAACAACCTTTGTATGGAGGACACTCGCATTGAAAACTGGGTGATTTGATGGGCATGTTCTGGTGTCTTCGAAAGAAATATTGTATTGGCTCCTGAGGCATGGCCCACGACCATCTATCCCATGGCATTACACAATCGCCTGATTTGAAATCTGTCAGTATTAACAAAAATGCTAAGATCTGAAAAAAAAAATATATTCTAGTTTAATAGTCTAACTTCAAATGCAGACTTTAGGATTAGCATTATTTTTTTTTACTTTGTAAATATAATTGATCCAACTAAGTCCATAGTAGGATCGAACTCAGGATCTCTCGAGCCGCAAACACGGCACTATAGCTATAAATTATTCAAAACAGTATGAAATTTAGTAAACGAAGTAGCTTCTTGGTTGACGATGATGGGGTAACTTAACTCAATTTTTGCAAACCGGAAATGATTATAGCTGGATGTGACGCACTTTTTCCCAAAGCCAGATGCCCTAATTTTAATTTTTTGTCGAATATTGCATTTTTCTGTTAATTAAATTTATGAATAACTAACGTTATTTTTAGGTATATGTATTTTTATTCTAAATAGTTTGTACTAATACACAGAAAGTAATCAAATGTATGTATTTTCTTTCTATCCATAAATCGATTCAAGATCAATTTAAATTGACACTTGACCATCTGTTGTATTTAAAACAAGATCACATACAGTATTGAAACTCAATCTATACCTTAATGTTGAGACTGTTTTATTAATCCAGGCCTTTGACTGTTGATATGTATTACTCGTGTTGAAAGAAATAGACATTTGAAAAACGTACAAAGTGAAAAACTTTTTAACACAAAAAATACCTACTACACTGAAAGTAAAAAATAATTTTATTTAAACGACTGGCGTAATTATTATTATATCTACTGAAGAAATATATTTCGAAGTCGACTGTTGTTAGTAAATCAATCTACATCATAATCATAATCACTGTTACACATTTGCGCCGACTTCGTAGGATATTTTTTCATGTAGTAGTAGAAATAATAATAATTAGGTACGACAGTAGTTTTAATAAAAATATTTTTTTATTTTGTAGTGGCTGATTTAGTCAAGTCGATAGTCTTTTTACCAATCTGTATTTATGCGAACAAAGGTATTTTTTCATAAAAAAATTTTTCAATTTTTGTGCGATGGCGGCCATTCTCGCTCGACTGCACGTTTCGTCTAAACATATAATGCTGTTCTACTGGTTACCATGATTACAAAAAACAGAATCACACGAATCAACCGCCAAATCTCGGAGATATTGATGTACATACATAAAAACCATACAAACGGCCGAAATGCCAAAATTTCATATAAAATAATCTATACATTAAGATTTCATGTATCAAGAAACATTTAAAAATTGGTTGTGTTATGTGGTTTTGTTAATTGGATCATGCCTAATGTAATAACACTAATAACTTATTAGTATTTTGTTTGGATAAAAGCAATATTTTTATCGTAAGGAAATAGGGCATATTGGGTAGTGAAATAGAAATTATTGGCATAGGTAGCTTAATTTTTCTTTTTTTTTAAACATCATCGACGCACGCGCCGTCCCGAGATTGAAATAAATAAATAAATACAAATTTTCCTTGGACATGCACACAATCTAGTTCCACTTTAAGCAACTATAGGTTTGTGTTGTGGATACCAGATGGTTGATATGCTACATTAATATATATTTTTTTGTAAATAAATTCTTATTATAAATGAAAACATCCATAACTCGGGTATACATGTCCGTATTCATCATTTTTTTTTTAATTTATTTACTTTTTTAGAAGATTTACAGACTTATATAAACTATAGAACAAAACCTATCAGTAAAAACAATGCTTACGAACATATGCCTCTAGCGAAATTCGAACCTGCGACCTTTTGGTATAGTGTTCAGAGTTTGTAACCACTACACCAAACAGGTCGTCATACGACTGATAGCATTTGTAGGGTTCCTATTTAGAATTTCATAATTTCTCTAAGTTTTTAAAATTTATTTAATTTAATGATCTAATTATGTCGAATAGGCTACAATACAAACGCGAACGACAAATAACACAAGGCTTTATTCGATTATGGGTTTGAAACAAAAAAAAATATACATGACAATACTTTCTAAACAGTTACCTAATATGCCCTATCTTTTTCCTTACGGTCAAAAAACTCATCCGGTATTTAGAAATTATGTTTGGGGCATTGTAATAACCTAATCTAAGTATAATCCTAATAATTGTTTAGCTCTGCTATGACAGACTATGATTTGTTGTAATGGAGATGAGAACTATACCACAGAATTAACATATGTGCCAATATCTAGCAGTGGGTGATGCAGGCTAAGATTGGTTAATTGATTGATGGCAGACAGGACATAACCACGGGAATCAATATTCACTTCATTTATTTATAATTTCGATAATAATCGTAACGCTTAGAATATGCATTATAATATACGTTATTTCTTCTGACAGTATAGGGTACTACAGATATTCTTAATTTTCTAGTCTTTGTAACATAGTCTTGATTATCAGAAGTAATTTGAGTCTGTTTCTTTCTTCTAATACAATCTCCAGGAAGAAACACCGGACATTTACGGCAAGGTTTTTCGGGGGGACATGTTGTGGGTTCTATTGTGGGTGTGGTTTCAGTTTCTGTAGGCATTTCAGTTTCAGTAATTATTTCAGCTTCTGTCACAATTTCAGTTTCTGGAGCGGTCTTTGTTTCTGTTGCAGGTTCAGTTTCTGTGGTGGTTTCAGTTTCTGTGGCAGTCTCAGTTTGAGTTACGGTCTCAGTGTCGGTTGCCATCTCAGTTTCTGTGGCAGTCTCAGTTTGAGTTACGATTTCAGTTTCGGTTGGCATCTCAGTTTCTATTGGCGTTTCAGTTGTCAGCTCAGGGGTAGTAGTTGCTACCGTTGAAGTAGTAGGTATTTCCATGTTTATATCATATACCAATTTCAGTTTTACATTCTTACACGGTGTATTGGTAGTAGTGGTAGGTTTAGTGCTTCGTTTCTTGAAGGGAGCATTTGGTCTATCAGAATAAAAGTTTGAGTGATCCTTTGGATACAAAGTTTTGAACGCATCCTTAGCTTTTCTCCCAACATACATGGGAAACTCCATTACAAAATTATTGACATCACTTGCGTTACATCCTCCTTGACACAGTCTGTAAGGCGCGGTGAACATTAACACTTCCGGTCTCTCTTCTATCTCTAAAATAATATATATGCTAGTATTTTATTTTATATTTTTTATGCTAACTTCGTAGTAATTAACATCCACAATATCATCACAATGTCTACGGTTTCATCTTGTAAAGTGTACTTATAATGAACAATAAATAAAAAAACTTACTCTCTCCATGGAGAATTTTCCGTACGTACTCTGCTCCGTCTGTAGCTTCGTGATCGACTTCAACAGCCGTCGCTCTATTTCGAAGAGGGTTTTCTATCATACGAGAAAAACTAAAAATAATGAATATTTTTAGATGAAGAAACTCGTCCATTGTTTTGAGAATTCTTACCCGCAATAATATTTTTATTCACCTTTTCAAACCAAGACCTAAGAAGCCGATCAACGCAGAACTAGATAACTTTCCAACACTTTTATGTTTCTATTTTCGCAACCAATTTCATTCGGTATTACAGTGGTATATTTTATTACTAAAAAGTTGTTTTTACTACTTGGGTCAGCAGCTAAACGGATTACAGTAGGTGTGGTATACCTACGGGTTTCGCATTTCGCAATTTTGTTTGTGTCACGTTTAATTGTGTTACTGCCGGCTATCTTCACTAAGTGGGGTTTACTTTCAAGTTGCTTGCATAGTTTTCTATTGAAACCGAACTGCTCGCTATTCTTAACTATAGTCCTAAATAGTTAATTAAACGCCCTAATGGTTAACTGCCACAACGTAGACATAATTGAAAATCAATTGTTTGGTCACTGCGGTCACCAGTGACCGCGGTGGCGCACGAAGGATTAACTAACCATCGGGCTTCGACACTACACCACATTACGTTTAATTGCTTTCCTAGATCAGACATGTTGTTGCCTTTATTTTTATGAATAAGAAGGCCACAGAACTAGAACTGTTCCTTCGAAATCTCCGGCTACTTGATAGGAAGTATGTATCAAAATCACGTTAGAGTCTCTGTAATACCTAACCCAGTCAGAGTTTTTGGCGCTAGACATAGGAAATATTTTTGTCCCTGTGTCTATATTTTAGTATTCACATACATTATGTATAACAGTGACAAGCTCTTTCCAATTGGCGAAAATTTCTTGACAATTGTTTCGCTGGCCGTGTGGTAAAAATAGCCGCCCAAGACAGTGGCCCACAGTCAGGGAATGTTAATAAATATATCTCTCTTGTGACATACATAATTCATTTGTTTTCAAGTAATATATCTAGGAGCTGTTTCATTTAGATGTGTTGGATGACTAAATAATTGCAAGATCGGTGTTTAAGTTTTGATACAGTCAGCGGTTCAATACAGTAAATGCGAGCTTACTCGGAACCCGTAAATTATTTGGGGACTGACTATCTTATCTCTAATAACCTGAACATAACAATGCTATCAACATTGAATTATTTAAGATGGTTTTAGCTGGCCAGACGTACATTGAAAAATGCCCTACTACCAACCAATCGAGTAACCAACAAGTATCCCGCTGGGAATTGAACTCGCTGCCTCTGTTTAGTAAAGTTTACTATTATTGAAAAAAAAGGAGAAATTTGTTATCCATTATGACCGACAGTATAAAAATAAGTAAAGCCAAGTGCTCGTTTAAAGACGAAGGGTTCTCAGCGAAAGCAGTAGGTGGATTATTGAGCAGTGGAGCCCATTCACTGTATACTGTCGTTTTCGAAACAGTAATAATAAAATGCACCAATGCAACAGCCTACCACCAGTTCCACCTATTTAATAAGCTCAGGCTAATAGAAAAAAATCCTCTTATGAAACTGAAGCCTGTCATATCGCACGAAAGGTTTGTGTCCAGCCGGCTCTTCTGTTTGGCTCTATACCTACGATGTTGCTCTTGGACCATAGACTCGAAGACCCGATGGTGTCAATAGGGTACCGTGGTGCCAAGGGTGCGTTATATGTATGTTTACGGACTACGAAAATTTAATTTAAAAAATCTCGTTCTGATTGTATGTGTCTGTGGCAAAATGTTTGCTTCTGTGACACCATTGCACCCACATCAGAACGCACCCTTGGCACCACGGTACCCTATTAGAGCAAAGGAACATCGTATAATGAGGGAGTATGGGCCATAGTCCACCACGCTGGCCCAATGCGGGTTGGGGACTTCACATGCCGTAGAATTTTTATACTTTATTAACCTGCACAGGTTTCCTCACGATTTTTTCCTTCACCGTTTGGGAGCAGTCGGATAAATGCACATAAGTAATTAAATTAATAAAAAGTCATTGGCCTGCCTGGGAATCGAACCCGGACTTCCCAAATTGGGAAACCGCGTCTTAACCGTTCAGCCACCGAAGCTCAATTGAAAATTTTCAATATTATTTATAAGTCTAACAAACCACATAACAAAAAACTTGCATAAAGTACGTTTAGTTGCGTAGAAAAGATTAGTTTAGTGCTAGGCAGAAATCTTCCATCTTCCATTTTGTGGCAAAATTCATTGGAGCAATCTCATGCTCGATGAAAGCCACTGAATTTGAGAAACTTCACATGAAAAGACGCAGCTCGCTGACGATTAAATGGGGACTTATTGCAACATTAGGTAAGTATCGATGGCGCAAGCTTAGTTTCTATTTTTACACATCTACTCGTACTCTATGCCCCAATCGATGTCTAGGCTCCCTTGGTCATTGTAACATTTAATTATCTTCAATTTGGCTGATTGCCTGCTTTACCTGCTAGGTAGCCCAACGTTTTGGCCAGCATCCAAGCGATTACATTCACTGAACTGTCAAAGATAAGTTATTTTAGATATCTCGACATTGAAATTTTGACCTGCGATGAGTGGATGTGTCACGCAGATATGACATTGAACAATTGAATATAGTGTAGTTTTACAAGTTCAAACGTTTTACGTTTGTAAAGTTGTCATCTTCTGTTAATTTTAAATGACACATTTTAATTTTTCATATTCATATTTCACTAAAAGTTATATTAAGTATTTGTATTCGAACTAAATTACTTTATTTTTAAATCCAATTTTTTCTCGACAATTTATCTGCGGTATTTTGAAGACTGTGCTTAATCTCTTCATTAATTCATATCATAACAAATCACTTTCTTTTAATAATAAATCGTCGGTTCCAGATCTATGTTTTGCACAAAGATAATAGGGATCATCTATCTCGCATACCATCCAATGAATGCTAATAATATTTATTAACGGGCATAGATTAAGAGCGGACTTTGTGAATATAATGCTAATTAATTAGTGTACCATTCAAAAAGAGTTCTACGAAATTTGTTTGTTGAGGATTTCTTTTTTGTTTGAATATTTATTTAGGTCTGTCTAGGCTTACTGTCAGCATCGTATGCGTAATTGTTTTCTTGGTACCGCTTTTCAGTTTCAAACTAGAGGTATATTAAATTTTAAGTTGTCTTAATAGTATTTAACACGTTACGTTATTTTAAGTAGATCGAAACGTTTCTGGGAATCGATTTTGGACAATCACCGATGACGTGAAGACAAATATGTGACCGATGGGTTGGAGGTCACTATTTTCAAAAAGTCTGTCCTCGAGGTTTATAACAAAAGGTTTAATTAGTCGGTAATTTTCTGTTTGTTATACAAAACACCATCTCGTGAGTACTTATGGAGTTAGGTCTTCCCCCTTGGTTGATTATTATGGGTATGGTTAGTTTAGTTACCGATAAAAATTTTTTAATACGAAATTTTAGAAACAGGTCACTTTAATTTTCCGGTCAAATATTGTCCCTCGGTGACCTTAAAAATAAATAGATTTTATCTCAAAGATTTTGGGTTTAAAACGAGGTGAGAGCGAGACTACGAACTCGGTGAGTTTAGAAACTCAAAAATCGATCCCATTAAAACTTATAGGTATTAACTTTCTTTATCTTGGGTACCTCTACCAGATAGTATCTGTTGACAAAATGTACAGATTTTAATATTTTCTACTACTTATCTGAATGTTTATCATTCTTTGGCAGTCGAAATCAGAGAATCTACCACGGTAAAGTCTTTACAAAGATTTTGGACTCTATACAACGGACGAAAAAGTTTTGTTTCGTCTGCTTTTTTAATTGGGAAAATTTGGAATGGTAGTCAAAACAAGGTCACATACGAATGAATGTTCCGTATGGAACACCTCATTTAACGTCCTTCTTTCGGATCGAAATTATCCCATGTTTGTAATAGCCATACCCATAGCATGGTCTGACACTACATGACTTTTTACTCTACATTAATTTACTCGATGAATTACAGCTCTAGAGATTTTCACCTTGTATTTCGAATTAAATAGATAGTTACTTTGTAATGTCTGAATTATGTGTAAACATTTTAGGGATCCTATTGAAATAAAAAAATATTGTAAAATTAGATATTAATTCATAAGTAGTTTTTATTACTTAAACAGATTACCTACACCTTAGAGTGGGTATATTGTAGGATGAAATACTAGTACAATATAAAATAGAATACATAGAATTTAAGCTTTCTTAGTTATTTTCGACACAAGTATAAGATTTACCTACGAGATTAGATAGTATACGTGTACGATACGTAGAAAATACTCGTTCTATTAGTAAAAGATTAGGTTTCCCACTTACTGTAAAATTTAACCTATTAATGCGTAGTTACCTACTAGTTCCGTACTTATTATTTTCCTAGCATGCATAATTCAAAACTTCATTTTGTATAATGTAAAATATTGTTTGTGTAATTAATTACAGCTTGTACAATGAATTTAAATACGACTTAGCAAATAAAAAGTGAAAAAAAATAATAAGTAAAGTTAAATATTTATTATTGTTGGAATGAATCAGGTTATATTGAAGTTAGTATTAGAAAATGTAGTGGAATTTGCGGATTATATAGCTCCCTACTTATTATTATATCGCTTTGCATCTACAATGTAATCTCGCTTTGCTCGTTATTATTTGTACTGTAATTATCGAATTATTATTTCAATGAACAGTTTTAGTCTTTTAATTCAATTACTTTGGACAATGTCATTTTCACCTAATATTTATAAGTTTGGGAATTCATTCAATGCGGCCTATGTTCAACAGTGGACGTTCTGAGACTCACATGATGATGATGAAATATACTATGATGAAAGATAACGCAAGCGATGGATAAAATAAAACTAAGCATTTAATCTTAAACGTTTATTGTCTTACCAAATAAAGACAATTATATAGGAATGCGGACGGCTTCCGATCAGACCTCGTTTACTTTATACGCTGAACCGCTCAGCGGCTAACAGTGAGGCTGCTTCACACCAGCGAAATCCTGTAACAGTGATTGAAAGGTCACGATGGGGGGCCGGAGTGAGGTCCGCGAAGCCAGGTCAAGCTAGGTTGTTAGAGCGAAGCTAGATGGAGACGGTGTTAAATCCGAGTGTGGAATACTTCCTCGAGATTAGGGACTTGCTGTGGTAACGGTGGAATCGGGCGCCTGTGGAGATATGCCGAAGGAGTGCCAAGTCCCGGTTGGACGACCTGATGTTGTAATTTGACGCACTTTTAGAGAGGTAAGTGCGAAGCGCTCGCTCGCCCCAGGTCTGGGCGCGAGGTTTCTCCACCGGCAGACCCTTGTTCCGCCTGTCCAAGTAGTTGATCACGTCATCATAGTAATTGTGTTGGTAGTCGTAGATATAGGTGTATTGCAGGAATTTAGGCCTGTAATAGAAGAGTTTATGGTTCATTTTATAAAAAGTATATTATAATTTGTTAATAAAGTCCAATTTACATCCGCATTAATTATATTATAATTGACAAATTATAATTGTCTGTATTTCAAAGTTCGTGGGTGGTATTTCGTTACTTCAAATTTTTTTTACATAAAGTCACGCCTGTTTCCTGTAGAGGGAGGCAGAGACCACGGACTTCCACTTACTACAATAGAACATTGGATTGATTTATTAAGATACTAACCTGACCCAATGGTGGAATATAAGTTTTCTGGGTTCCGTTCCTTTGACAATGCTCTCGGGTGGCGGGGGTTCGGCCTCTACGGGTGCAGCCTCGGGCGCGGCGTCCGCGGCCGGGGCCTCTTCCACCACCTCGGGTTGCGGGGGGTTGTCCTCTTCTATGACATCATCCCACATCTTGCAAGGGGAATCTAAAGATAAAAAACACTGTATTATTTAAAGTATTCCACTACACGTCTTTGAAATTAGAATTACACTTGAACTTGAATGTGGGTCACATAACTAAACACAATTGGACAAAACACATTGCGATATTACACGGACCTAATTGGGATTGGAGATCGTGTGGAGCGGATGATCGTTCGTCTACGACTGGTCGCTCCGTCCCCTGGGTACGTACGCAGCCTCCCGATTTATCTCCCTTCGACCCCACCTGACTGTCGCAAGCGCTACAATGTTTGTGAGTTGCCAATGATGTTCTGTCAATGCGTTGACCGTGCCGTGCATCGTATCGACAAATTCCTCACTGTTTGCAAATTCGGTGCCAACTAGCGCATATTTTTATTTTAACATTCAAAATATTTATAATTTATTAATAAAACGTTAACGTAACCTAATGATGTAGTAATTTACCCCGTCGCTTATAGTTAATGGGGAATTATATAAATAAACCAAATTGCAAATGAAAAGTTTTAAATGATAGGAGTGCGCGAAAAATTTAACGAAAATAATGTGTTGGTATTTTACAACGAATGTTTTTATTTGCTATTTCATAGTAAGTACTTATGTTCTGTATGTAGTCATTCATAACGCGGACGTCATTCGACAACACAAAATATAATGAAAAAATATTCTGGACGACTATGAAGAGTATCACACATAAGAAATACATGGAAATGAGCCAGGTTGCCGCTAGGTTTAGCGAAAATAATGTTACTCTAATTCTGTAATTTATAGAGCGTTCATTTTATTCAGACGAAAACAAATTTCTTTCAACAAAAAAGATAAAAACTCGCACCAAATCCTTCGTTTGGGGAAGCATACCCAAGAAACTAGAATAATATATATAGCCGGACTAGCATAATATAGCCACGTTTCCCCGTTGTATAGAGTGGTTTATTCTTTGGCCCAGGTTACTGGTTTGATTACTGATGTATGCTAAAGTAGGTACTAAACACTCTTTTAATAATTTTTGGTCCTTGGTTGGGATTAATTTGTTCCGTGACCAATGGTCACGGGGATGGTTTACGAAAGGGTTTGAGCGACGAAAACTACCATTTACATCCGAGTCGTGGATGTTGTGTATGTTTGTATATTTAAGGATGTTTTTGTACCTTGTCTAGTATCCGTCGTACGGGATACCTACTTACACTACTTAGTTTGGGACTTAACTGGTGTCATTTATTGTTTTAAATTATGGACCTGCATGATTACAAATAAACCTTATGAACACGTAAATTACCATTATCGGTGGATAGCTCTTGATTCTCTGTGGTTTGGTAATGCTTCGAGGAACATAATTACACAAGCATTACCCGAAGCACCAACCTATCTTGACTTAGATGTCTTACAGTACGATGTCCTGTAGATCGAGGCTTGCACTGTAGTTTGATTTGATGTAAATTTTAAAATAGACAGTCAAACCCATTTCTTGAATCCATATAATTTCATTATGTATAAACTTTTGAAGGCAGTTTGCCTCAGAAATCCGGAGGTATTAAGTTGAAGTTACCCAAAACGTCTATTTGCGGTTAATTTCACAGACCGTCTACGTAATTCAACTAGGTGTACATTATATGTAATTTTAAACTAAATGCAAACATTTTTTGTGTTAGTGGTGATGTTAAGGAGGTCCCTTAGATCGCCGTTGACAAATTTTTTAACAAAGTTAATATATGTTTATTTACTACGATCCAATATTAACTGCAAAATAATGTTGGTCTCGTTATTGTACAGGCGATTTGAAATTAACGATTTTCGTATTTATTCTTTCACTTGTGCTGTAAAACCTCCTTTCGCGTCAAATTTTAAGATTGTAGAGGACCTGGCAGTTCTATAATCTGCTTTGATGATTTGTTAGTGGGACTTTTAGTAGACGCCTAATAAGTATTTGTTATATGAATGCTTTTAATATACTGCACTATAGTATGCTTTGAAATGCCGTATGTTTTTATTTCTTTAAACTAGAAATTTAAAATGTTTACGGCATAATGAAAGTGCCTACACTTTCATATTATACTAAAACCTATCTTAGTATTCGATATTAATTTCAACATGATACAGCCAGCTGCTTCTGGCAATGACGCACAGATAGACGGACATACAGATGGACTACAAAGTGATCCTATAAGGGTTCCGTTTTTTCCAAAATAATAAGAAGAAGAATTTATATCCATCAATTTACTACATAATATTTTAACTTAATTATAAATAAATAAAACCGTGTGGAACCGTGTAAAGAAAAGTCTGGTGTGTACGAGTATGATGACGTAGTGAGTAAAATTGTAAGAGGTGGTTTGGGCATATGTAACGAATGAGTGAAAAGAGAATAACGAAAGCAATATAATGAAAGTGTGAATGGAAGGGAAGAAGGACGTACGTTAATCAAGTGACTGACGTACTCACAAAAGGTCAGGGTGCGGTCAACCACTAACCGACGAGCGTGTCTTTGATGAGAGAGCATATGTGTGTATGTATAAGGAACCGTTTTAAAATTTAACACACTTTTATGGAAACAAAAAATTATGTGCAGTATTTTTTTTTTATTGCAGAGATTTTTGTAATGTACCTTCCTTATTCAAACAATAAAGCGTATTTGATTGATTGATTGATTTTTTAACATAATCAATTTCGCTATATAATGTGCCTAAGTTAGTTCTTAATGAAAAATGACCACGGTCGGTTCCCGGGTCGACATATGATTCTTTAGAACAAATTCTTTAAAAAAAAATGAGATAATGTTCTGACGAAGAGAATTAGTGCTGTGGGACGATCGTATAATTTTTTACGGACTGTCGAAAATAGGAGGAGGCTCATTGCATTTCATAATGTGACAGACGCAGTGACCGTCTACGTGACTCAATGTAAAAGGGCTAATGAATCGAAAGTCGCGAACTCCAGTGGGGTACATGGTTTGGCAGGCATTTCAAATGTCTGCTTGACTAGCTCACCACCACGTAACCTTGGTCTGCCGCCTTATAGCAATGTTAATAGCATTGTCGTATTTCGGTGGTCAGAGATAAGATACTAGTTCCCCAAATAAGATGAGGATTCCAGGTCAGTACGCTTCCAACTTCGGCCTTTTTTTCACTTCACATCAGGTGTGATTGAGGTCAAGTGCTAACCCGTTGTGAAAAAAAGTGTGCAAGCGGGGACATATGAAATAACCGATCAACCCGAAGTCAGTTATTTTCCAATATTATTGTACGAGTATTATTAAGAATTAGGAAAATATTAGACTTATTTGGAAAATACTGATTTGGAAACAACTTATTTTTTTTTGACATTTCAGAGGTTTAGACCTCCTCTGTGGTCAGGACACTATAATAACAGAAAATTTACTAAACGGAGGTCGCGGATTCGATAACCAGTGGGTACGTGTTTTGTATTCGGTTTGGATGGTACCACCATGTATGACTTAGTCTGTTACCAATCAGCAAAGTTGATTTAATTGTTGTGTTCTGATTGTTTGGGATATAAGTTTGGGGTCCCGGGTACGCACGCTTCCATATTCGGTCTTAACTTCACTTAATAAGCACGTCGCTGTTCTTGCGCTCCACAAAATAGAAACACTACTTCTCTTTTATTCACTCGCACCTACTACTCACCAATCACTATTCCAAGAGTCTCAAAATTGCAGTTTACTTGTTGTTTCCTCTTGTTGGGCTTAGATTCCTCTGCTCCTTAGGTTATAGCTGAAAATCAGTGTTTTGCTCAATGAGCAATCTAATAAACTGGGCTATGTATGACCCATTTGTACAGCTGCAGCACAAATGGGCCGCCCTCAAGAATTTGACGTTTTTGTCATCGACTCGCTTAGAAGACTGCTGCAGCTCACATACGGGTTACAAAATTATTTATTGTTATTGATTTGTTACCTTATCTGTCTATAAATACTTATAAGCTAAATGTATACATGTGACTGTGAATGAAGGCTTCATCTATCTATCTAATATTAAACGCTAAACCGTTGTGCATAAAAGAGTTGACCCCATATCGAAAGTTGGTCGTATTTATACTACTAGTTTAACATGGCTCTTGATTAGTTCTTTAATGTTAATAATTTATTAATACATTTATTATAAAGAGTTGATATATTACGTATCAGACAAGGTAGTAAATAGATTGCTTAACACACAAATAGAAAATTGTGAATCAGATCAGTCACATGATAATATGATATCAATATTCTATAAATACTAGTAAATGTTGGCTACAGGCAAGTGTATTGATAAACAAATAAAAAATTGCATATTTATTTCGATAGCATATATTTTGGCAGTTAGCCTAACTCACGTACGGAAAGCACCTTTAATTATTTATTTCTTTTAATAAAAGCGGGGATAATTAATTTGTAAATTACTGATAATACCCCAAATTTATTTGCAACTACCTTTCCACCCGCGGCTTCGCCTGCATGGATTACCTTTATCGAGGAAATTTACTATACTACTAAATAAACTACTCACCTTATCGGGATAAAAAGAGTCCTATATCTTAATCCCCCTGGATTATACCTATAATCTACATATATACCAAATTTCAAATCCGTTCATCCGTTTCGTCGTGATTGAGCAACAAACAAACAAACAAATAAACAAACATCCACACTTTCGCATTTATAATATTAGTTGGAAATAGAATTACCCCAACTTCTTAATAAATTAAATTAGTCACCTACTTATTATGTATTATTTATGGATCATTACCGTGGCGGACTAATTTAGACTAACCACTAAGAACCAGGGTTCGCTTCTTAGAAAGGAATAGATATTTCACAAAATTATAAATGTTCTCGGTTGGTGGAATTCTGGATAAGGCCTCCGATATCGAAATTCGATTCTAACATTACAGGCTAAAGAGTACCTACGGCAACACCCAGTGTTACTTTATCTGATGGGTTAGTTCAGTGATTGTTTTAAAACACCCTTACGTGGCCATCACTGAGTCTGGGAAAATATAACTTAGAAAGTCAACATGTTTTTAACTGCTACGATTTTTATTTTCCGTAACTATTTAGAAGTTACTGTAAGTATATAACATTCTAACCAGAGTGCATAAAGTACCATAAATTTTTAAATGATTTACAATCAATTAGTTAAAATTTAAATTAAGTAAATGTAAAGCTCATAGGAGAGGCGATGAGGCATGAGCTTTAATAGAAAAGTTTTTCATCATAACAACAATAAAAATAGCACGGGGTAATGAAAGTAGGTACCTACATGTACAATAGTACATCTGCAATATAGTATATACTAAATATAGTATAACAATATTATCTTTAATTAATTGGTTGGGCTGCTCTTAGATCGATTATATTTCACGGTAGCCGGCTCTGATTGATATATATTACGAGTGTTAGTATAGAAGAATAACTTGGCTTCAATCGATCGGCCTACTAACCTAATGTCGATGCCAATCTACAGGCTGATAACACTTTTTTTGGTAACATATGTATAACAAAATTGACAATTTATTATCAACTAGTCTGTCCAATTTTTTTTAGACTCGAACAAGGTATTATGGAAATTCTTAAAAAAATAGTACGCGTGCGAAAAGTATGCAGACGCATATTTTTCACTTACAGTAGAAATATAATGGATACATAAATTAGCATACTGAAAAAGATTGATTTTTACAAAAAATTATTCGTGAAATTTGCAAAGGTATGCAAACATCATCGGATCGATTTTTTCACTGTTTACATCAAATTAAAACAGCTTTCATACTGAAAAAATATATCAAAAGCATATTTATCAAAATATAAAAATATATATTATATTTATCAAAAGTATAAAAATACACATAAAATCATAAAACAAAGTATTTTAAATTATATTTCAAGTGCATTGTATACCGTTGATAAATTATAATTTTAATATTCTCGTTTCTTTTCAGATGTTCTCGCAAATTTGCGTACTACCTACATACTGTAAAAACTTATACACCTCCAACTGTCATATCCGCTCGGTCATGTACTCTATACAGTTCAGGAGAGTGCAGGGTGAAGAGTAGCCATTTGTGCTTTCGATGCCTCTAATAAGACCACAGAAATATAAAGGTTCTATGACTTGTAAAGATTAAATGAATTTTACTTGGGTGCACGTGCAATAAAAATTTATTATTTGTCTCAAAACTATAGGGGGTAATAATTTTATTCTACATTAGATGTTAGAACATTGTTCTTCCGTACCATCATACAGAGTGTAACATTACCTAGCGTCCACCCCTGTATATAGTTAGTTAGTTCGCATTCTCGAGATGTATGCCCTAATTAATAATAGGTAGGTAACTCTACGCATTATAGATGAGCGTACATGAGTATATCTATAGTAATCTTCAATGGTTCATTGAAACACTAAGTAATAAATATGTTAGATCCAACTAAGTTCTTTGTACTTTATACATTATTTAATCATCAGTCATAGACTTAGCCTTAGATATCTATAATTACGTTTGTCAATTCTTGTATAATGGCTTTTGTAAATAAATAAAAATTATTATTATTGTTAATGATATTTTATACAGTACTTATCACAATTAATTATATGATCTTCACGGCGACAGAGCGCATCTGAGAATTGTATATTTGAGACTCTACATCTCTATGCTAGACGTCTGAATCGTCTAATAGGTCTAGCCTGCGAATCCAATATTTGCGGCATCGGAAATATTTGTATGATGAATACGGGCATTTATACCAGAGTAATCGATGTACTTAGTTATATGGCATCCGTAGCCGAGTAACTAAATGTTTGGGCTGAATTAATAATAAATATACCATAAGATCGATAATACTTTATGATGTTTTTTAAGTCGCTCCAGGCTACTGACTTGCCTTAAACTGCCTTCAATGGAATACAACCGGGACCGACTATTTGACGCGCCGTCCGTGGCAAGAAAACTCTCGTATTGAAATGTCACTATTCACTATTCGGTTGCGGTTAGCGAAGTTAAGCAATATCTGGCGCGATCAGTCCTTGGATGGGTGACCACCAGTGGCATTTTAATACGAGTGTTTTCACGTTAAATAGTTGGTTCCGGTTGTTTTCAATTGAAGGCAGTCGTTAAACCAAGTCGGTGGACTACAGAGGCGGCTTAAATACAGTGACTGTCAGATGGCCACTAGTCTGACAGAAATCCACTGGGCCCACGTGGTTGATTATGGTTCATACCCTCTCCCTGTGAGCGGGGACTGTGCTCCAATAGTGAGAAGTGTAAGGCCGTTGATGAAGAAAATTGCATAAGTACTGTGAGGAAATGAAATTTTGATACCCATAGCTTCTTTTGCCTTGCATGATAATACTAACACAATAGATGTAGTACGTTAGGGCTATACTTGTAGCTGCAACTGACTGTATATATTAGTTCTGTGCTAGTGGTCACCCATCCAAGGACTGACCGCTCCAGATACTGCTTCACGATTGTACCTATTGTACCTATAATGTATTGTCTATTTCTGGCATGAATGCACGCTTTATTGTGTATTTACTACCATCCGGTATGAATACAGATATGAGAAGATGTGGCATTAAAATAATCTTATAAGTTCGATTGCAATACAATCATCATCATCATCATCAGCCCAAATATCCCACTGCAGGGATATAGGCCTTCCCTCGTATAATTTACCTCGTATAATACCTGCGACTCAATGACTATTGCTGTTATCACGTGCAATACCGTTTATGCAAAACTGTTATTTGCAAATAAAACATTTTTGTATTTGTATTGTATTGCCATATGGTGGATTATGGCCCATACTCCCTTATTAAAAATGTTTTATTTGCAAATAACAGTTTTGCATAAACGGTATTGTACGTGATAACCGCATTAGTCATAAGACTGAGTCGCAGGTATCAGCGCACAAACTCCGATACTTATAAATGAAATTAATTTCATTTATAAGTACTTAAGTCCGTATACGGACTTAAGTCCGTGAAGGAGTGTATGCGTGTGGGGGTGTGTGAGTGAACGTGTTTGAGTGCATGTATATGTAAGTGTGAAGTGTGAATGCGTACGCAGTGAGCACGGTAACAATATAATAATTTTAATCCATTAGAATTTAGTTAATTTTTCCACATCGTCATAAGTAGTCATGACAATAAGTAGACATACAGTGAATTTAAGTTTACTTTCTTGGTAGGGCAAAGAATTTACCGGATGAGTTTTTTTACCACAAGGAAAAAAATATGACATATTAGGTAAGTCAAATAGACTGCATTGTTGGTTTAATTTTTTTTTTTCAAAACTATCATCGAATACAGCGTTAATTGTGTCACTTAATGGTCGCGTTTATAGCCAATTCTACATAATTACATCATTAAATTAAATAAAAAAAGAAAATTTAGAGAAAATATGAGTTCCAAATAAATTTCGCATGATAGAAACGTTATGAATACCGCCAGTCGCATATCAACTTAGGGCCAACGCGTGCGTTTTTGAAAAAAAATTATACTACCTATGCCAATAACTTCTATTTCACTTACCTAATATGCCCTATTTTTTTCCTTACGATCAAAAAAAACTAATCCGGTATATTAATTGCTCTGCAAATACTATTATAGAGAGATGAACTGAGAAAGTCAAAATGGCGACGAAGTAAAGACAATCTAAATCGTTTTGTTTCACAAACCTTGTCCAGTCTCCTTTTGATTTGAATAAATTAGGATCGCTTCCAGGTCAATATAATAAATACCTTCTCAAGCCATCTAGAGTTATATTTTCTTTAAGTTAGGCGGCCGAGTTTACAATAAAGTAAATAGACACATTTTTCTCGCAATAATGTATTTTGAGAGCCAGTGATATTTCCGGCTTTTTTAACATTTCTACCGAGTCACATCATAGTGACAGTGTATCTCTAAGATCAAGTATCTACCTTATCTGTATGAGGTTATTGTCTAAAGATCTACCATCGGCTATGTGTTGTTATCAATATACATGAAGCAAGCATACATACCTTCCTAAACGTACTAATATTTGCGTATCTCATCTGCATACGTTGTACTTATAATTGAATTCATTCAATAACCGTCCACTCCCACCGCTGCACAGGCTCAGGGGATGGATCGATTTAGAACTTTCCCGATTGCTTTAAATTCAGAATCAGAAACAATTTCATGTGCGAATTGGTTTTCTATTGATCACATTTTTTCGCAGTTTTGAACCTTTCGAAAGCAATTATATATTAAGAACTTGGCTGTAGACTATAAATCGGTAATATTTTAACATTAACGGATTTATTTTACATGTTCAACTATCAAGGAAATAAAATTGTGTCCGACATGGAGTTGTAATGAAATCATATTTATCACACATGCCCCCCTTTCGTTCAAATACAATAGGACCGGAAGTACTTCGGAAGCAGCGTCGAAGCATTCCCAGAACAATAGGATTGCGCGACAAATATCGGATAAGGAATAAATTTAACAGCATTTCGACTTTGTACTCAAAATATTTTATTTTTGTTTTGCATGTGCGCAACATTGCTTGATAGGTAATAGATTCCTATTTTTTTACAACGGGTCTAATGTATTTGACGGCTTTGTGTGTCCGATTTTGAGCGGAGCGGAGCGGATTTGAGTTTTTTTAATAAACTAGGGGAAAAGTTCTTAGCAATGTTAGATGACAATCGGTTTAGTTGTTTCGAACATATTTCACTTTTAACACAGTTGCTTTGTACACGTGGATGATATTAAGATGTTTAGTTCCTGAGGGGTTTTCTAAAGTTTCGGACGACCGATTGGTGTAATTTACAGTAACGGCGTCAGTGAAACCAACGGTTGCGGGTTCGAATCCCGCTAGTTTCCGCTCCCGCTGTTTGTATGATGAATACAATCTTGTATTCCCGAGTTATGGATATTTTTCATTTATAATATGTATTTATTTACAAAAAAAAATTATGTAGTTATCAACCATCTCGTATCCATAATATACAAGTCTAGTTGCTTAGTGTGGCATTAGATGGTGCTGTGTGTATATGCAAAGATATTTATTTATTTAACCGTGATCTTGTATCCATAAAACAAGCTTTGCTTAGTTTGGAACTGGATGATTGGTGGTTAGTGTCCGAAATATTTATTTATTTATACACAATAAACCTGAACCCAATACTACAGGTATGCAATGTGATATGCAAAATTCATCTTTTTCTAATCTATGATCTCGAAGATGTGTGAAAGAATCAGAAGCACCATTGGATTCTAGACAAAATAAGCACTATAATAAGCTCGAATTGGAAAACTAAACGTTCGCTCCTCGGGAATGTGATCGAAATGTATTTAAAAAATGCAAATGATTGTATTTCGGGCTTGGGTATTATGTAATTTTTGCAAGCGAATTTAAAAGCAAACAAATCCAAAGAAAGTCTCCAGAGATTTGATGTAAATTTTTGAGTCTCATTAGTAATTTGCTGATCTTTATTGGTATTTTTATTTTCCCTGTTTAAGTGAGTACCCTCCTTGGCCCGCCCGTGATGTTTTGATCATAGGTATCAATTCTGTGCTGTACTCCTTACCCTGAAATCCTCCTCCTCGGAAGTCTAATTCCCTGAAAATCTACTTGGATGAACTTCTACATACGGCATTCAAAATTCAAAACTTAATGAAGTTCACGATGAGAAGTAGTAATTTTAGGAAGTTAAGTTTTCTATCTAGAGGATCTACAGGAACCTTAAACTCTTGTTTGTTTTAAACTGTCCACATTTGTCCTTTGCTTTACTATAACTTACTATTTGGAACTTTGTCCTTTGGAAGAACTGTCTGGGGTCCTAATATTAATAACAAAGATTACGTTTTGACGGAACCCTACGAAGCAACTTCAATTATTACGGTATAAATTAATATCAAAGAGTGATTTGCCAAAGCGATTAAAAAATTTACTCCTGTCTGAAACAAATCGGAGTAGCCAAGTGGGTATACGTAATTAATTGTCGGCCAGACTGCACTTGCCCCGCGCATCGCTTCATTGAGGCAAAAGCGGAGTGAAAATTTTATGAAATTATTACAACGGACAACTGAATTGGAAAGGTAATTTTAACATTCAAAATAAGAGAACAATAACTGGGTAAATTTTCAAACGCACATTTTTAGACGTCCCATGACTATTGTAAAAAAACTATATTAATTTAAAACAGATTAAACGCATTTATTTTTCAAAATGTAGTAAAAAAAACAGATTGTAATAAATATATAAAACTTTCAAATGATGCGTTGAATATCCGACATGTAACTGACGTCTGGGAGGCAAGTCCCACTTCAAATCACGCGCACAAACCACTCACTATTTCACGAATTTTCAACGTTTCTTCTATTAAAATAACCCATTGTAAAGATGATAACCCCATTTTCCATATTAAAACACAAAAACTTTACTATTATATTATTATTATTATTATATTAAATTCTTTATTGCACACAAAAATAAAATACGAAGAACATTTAACATAGATGATGATATTATAATTACTATTATAACTATTATATTTTAAAACTGAGAGGCCACTTAGTCTTTGTCCCGCGTAAAACTACGCTTCCGATGCTTGAATTTGACTACCTACTTATTTCTTATTGCGTAAGCGATATCACGCGATTCTGTTATATCGCACCGTCGAAGTGTTACTCGTGCGCCAACTTGTGCGGAAAAAGGACGAGGTGAGGCAAGTTATTCACACAATGTGTTTTGGTTACGGTCAGCGGTAATTTCGGTGGCATGCTTTAGTTATTGAATAGAATGACATATTCAGACTATTGTAATCAGTATGAAGTAGATAATTGCTTCGTTATAACGACCTACGAGTACATATCTCTTTAATACTGATTACTCAGTTTTGTTATAGTCATAAAAAAAACATTTTGTCATAATTTCCATGGCATAGTTTCGGTGGCGCGTAGGCCCACCGAAATGACGAATGCGCCACCGAAATGATGAATGTTTATATAATCACTAAAATGCGCTGCTATATGGCTCGCCTGTACCATATCGAACAGTATATTATGTATTATATATTATACTTCAAATGTCTTAAACGAATTTTAAATACCTACCTAAATATTTATTTTTTTGTAGAAAAATAAATATGCGTGTAAGTAGTTTTGATGTATAGATATTTGAGATCAGTAGCTAGTCTCTTCATGGTTTTATGACGTTTTTTAATATTTATAAAAAATGGCACGTCAGAGCAGAGATGAACGACTGGAGAAAAAGAGGCTACTTTTTTACAGTTTTAAAGTGTGTAAGGGTATATTTAACGTGCTTGGTATATTTTGTATTACTACCGCCCGTGATATCTATAACAGCCGCAGGTTGGACAGGACAATCCTGTCCTTTTCCTTCTGTCCATCCGGACAGAAGGAAAATAGAATGAGAAGGTATAGAAATAACTATTTAAGTATTTATAAACCAAAAACTCGACAGTGTATTTTGAATTTTGCGGACGCCATGTTAGATTTTTTATCATAAAATGTATCCTATGACACTCAAGATATCAAGACGAATCTAATGACACTATGCACTTATAAATCGGTCAAGCCGTTTAGGCTTTATGATGCGCCAAAGGAACGGACATACACTCGACAAACATTACCCTCCTTTCTTGGCCAGTCGGGTAAAAAGAAAGCGAGATTACGAATTACGTATCAATTATTGTTTCGCAAAGTGCATGTGCACTTTCATATGTATGAAGAAAATTAAAAAGGATGATTTACATGAAAAGCTGCGGTTCGTATTTTGTCGTTGTTTATTCTAAATGTTCAATTAAAATTATGATTACTTATATTTTTTTAACTTTTTTATGTAGTATCAACAGCAGCTATTATTAATGTGATATTTTAAATCCGTGGGTTTAGACATAAATAATATATGTTTAATTGTTATTATGTGGTGCAAACAAAGTTGATTTTTGATAAACAATAAAAATAAAAAGTACTATCATATAATACCGTATTTTAATTTAAATAATGTAAGAAAATTTGCAGTTTAAATTCTTATAAGTCATTTCGGTAGCAATAATCATCATTTCGGTAGACCTTTTACTCTAATATATATTTCTCCATAACTATTGTGTTCTAAAATGAGCCTTACATATTATTAGATTCACAGGTCCATTAAACTTTAAAATAAAGTATTCGTTTTGGTTGAAATGTAAAAAAAAATTGCACTACTGAAATGACGCCAAAAAAGCGATTTCTAAAATGTATATAACTACAATCTTTTGCACCCACCTTGCAATACAAAAACACAAAAAAAGTAAAATGTCATAGAAAAGTAGTAATATATTTTTGCATAAAAAATTACTTGCTATGTCACATGGCTAGATTTGTTTATGCCATACCTTACATTTTAGGCAAAATTTTGATATGATGAAAGAATTTATTATGTAATTTTTAGAAATTTAAGGTTTTTGGGTTAAATGATAAAGAAAACGCAAACAGATAGACAGACAGATAGTAAGTAAAAAAATAAAGTATTTTTTTTTGGTAACCGGACAAAAGTCCGTTTGCACTAACAAAAGGTAGGTACTGAGCCTATAAAACCAAGTCTTTTGTTTTGTTATTTCTTATACCGACACGAAATGATCACTCAAAGGCTAAAGCAAAGTCTTCCAAAAATTAATTTGTTCTCAGTATCTATGTCTATATTTCGCAATATCTTCGTGATTTGTGAACTAAATGGAATATTTTTGTTTGGTATGAATGGTGTGCAATTCTGATTAAACACTCCGGAGATGGAGAATGGAATCGTACCGAAGTAAGTTGGTTTGCCAATTTTTCACGACTTAATTATGTTCTCGGTCGATCCCCTTTACTGTCTACCTTTTCAATTTCTTTTTTATTCGTTATCCACGCAGATGAAGTCGCGGGCGGAAAGCTAGTAATAATAATCGCGTTGTTATTCATCGATAGAAATCAATAGTAATATTTAATCGCTAAGGCATTAGGCAAAACAAGGTTCAATGTAATCAAAATTTATTTTTATTAGAAAACATTTTCAAATAATCGAATTTAAAACATACCTACTCCATTTTTTATTATTTTTTGAACCAAAAGAATAATCGTATAAGTAATCCAAATAAAAACATACACGTCAAATTGAAAACCTTGTAATTTTATGAAGTCGAATAAAAATATATTGGCGTGCTGGAAATAAGGAGTTCGATGACAGATATCCGAAGAGTTAAACCGCTGTACTCTACATTCGTAGAGTTATTATATATTTTAGTATATACAAGTTATTCAACTTTTAACAAATTTTTGCTCATCGCACACCACATAATAAAATAAATAAGATTATCAATCTGACGACTATCTATATATATTTTCCTTTTTTACATTTTCTGTACTGTACTCTACACTGTCAAAGAAACGGTTTTGATAATTACCTACATCCTAGATGAAATATGCTGGGGCAGGTATTCTTGATTATGCATGCAATTTGTTCAGAACTTTTCACATGGTAACAATTTGTCATCTATTCTATACCGGATGAGTTTTTAAACGGTAAGGAAAAAATAGGGCATATTCTGTAAGTGAAATAGATGGTATCATATGTAAAACGATATATGCAAACGAGGGCGGAAAGTAGAGAGACGTGGTCATTACTCCACCGACAAGCTCTTAAATTGAAGAGGAAGAAGGCATTATGTAGTTTCTTTTCTTATCAAAACAATGATCGAATATGCGTTGTCGTATGACGGGCGCGTTTGTAGCCTATGTATTCTATATGTATGTATATGTTAGTGTCAGCTTATATATATGTTACCCAATCGCATATCAATCTCGGGCCGGGGCTAGTCGATGAAGTTTTTGAAAAAAAAAAGAAATGAAACTACCTATATACCTTATTATACCTTCTATTTCACGTGCCTAATATACCCTATTTTTTCCTTGTGGTAAAAAAACTCATCCGGTATATTAATTCGTGAAAAAAATAATCGTGTATCTACAAAGATAATAATATTAGTTTCGTCCATCAATCCATATGGTTTAATTTATCAATTGACTGCCTCAAACTTTGCTTTCATCATTCCCTATTTCAGAAATATTTATAAAGTTCGAAGATCATTCGATTGGAAAAAATATTTTCTTGATAACTGCAAATATAGTTATGAAAGTTATCGTGGTATTGTAATTGATTCGATATTATTGCTAAATCTAAGTGCAGCTTACAGATTCCAATGGCTGTAAATATTAGTTCTTTACCTATGTAATTGCCGTTTTGTATGAAAAAATTGAAACAAATTTTTTTCATGTATTTTTTATTTGTATTAATCGAAGTAATCACCTATGCAATCAATGCATCTTTGCCAACGCAGTGGCAGTTTATTGATGCCCTTCTTAAAGAAATCAGCTGGACGGGAGGCAACAAATTCTTCAAATGCATTTTGTAATGCCTCTCGGGTATTGAATTTTTTTCCTGCCAAGAAGTTATCCAAATTCTGGAAAAAGTAGTAGTCTGTAGGCGCAAGGTCTGGTAAGTAGGGCGGATGACGGAGAGCTTCCAACCCCAGTTCTTGCAACTTGGAGACCGTTTGCTGTGCAGTATGAGGTCGCGCGTTATCGTGCAGGAGCAGCGGAGAGGAGCGATTGACCAATGCTGGTTGGAGATGTGCCAGCTTCTCCATCATTGTGTTCAGTTCTTCACAGTACACATCTGCAGTAATGCTCATCCCGTTTGGTAAGAAGCTGTGATGAATCACACCGGCGCTAGACCACCAAACAGTGACCATCACTTTTCTAGGGGTAAGTTTTCGTTTAGGGCATTGTTTAGGTGCTGAACCAGGATCTAACCAACTTGCTGAGCGCTTGCGGTTATCAAACAGAATCCATTTTTCATCGCAGGTAACAATGCGGTTCAAAATTCCTTCATTTGTGTGTCTGTTGAGCAGTGCAAGGCACGTCTCGACGCGTACTTCGCGCTGGCGATCATTGAGTTCGTGGGGCACCCATTTGTCAAGCTATTTTACTTTGCAAATTTGACGCAAGCGTCGAAAGCTGCTGCTAATTCAGCCGTAGATTGTGTATCACCAGTTTCCACAATCGCCTTTAATTCGTCATTGTCGACCAGTCTTCGGACGACCGCGAGGTTCATTTTTCAGATCGAAATTCCCAGAACGGAAGCGAGCAAACCAATAACAGGTGGTGCGTTGGTTTGCAGTGTTAGTTCCGTAAACGTCGTTGATGTTGCGTGCCGCTTGTGCCGCGTTGCTGCCACGACGGTACTCATATTCCATAATTACTCGAATTTTTATCGTATCCATGATGACGAAAAAGATTGATATGCGATAAAAATGTAACACTAATCAACAAACAAATGACTATTTTTGGAAAAAAGAATTCCATGTTTTTAAAATAAAATTAATTTGAAATTAGAATTCTTAGCCAAACAAAAATTATTTTGATTTGAAATGGCCAGTACTGCAGAATGGCAATTTCATAGGTAAAGACCTATTATAACGAACATTTAAATTTACTCATCGGCTCTTGTTTTCTGGTATTCCTACTAATTAAAATGTTTGCACTGAAGAGCCTTTGAACGATATCTTTCAATAAAGAGGATTCGAGCGTAAGCTCTACTCGACTATGTTTTCTGTGAAATAAGTATTCCGAGTGGAAAATGTATAATAATTTAAACGGAATTAAAGGAATATGGGCATAAAAACTTTAAAATGGAGGAGAAAGAAATTGCATTTATTTTACACTCGGTCTCGCCCGTGGTTTCTCTCGCGTCGAATTATTTTATCGCGGACGTCTTTCAACACGAGCAGTATCGAAAATTACATACCTAAGCATCTTGTAGAAATAAAGAAAATGAATGAAATATTGACAGAGGAGAAATAAAAAAAAATACTATTGTTTCTGTATACAACCTAAGTAGATGCGAAAGTAACCCTGACTGTAAACAGGAATGTGCAGATTTTGCCTCCTCGCAGAGGAAACACCTGCACATCTGCTGTGTGAATGTGGCCCGCTAATGCGTAAACGCAATATCCACCTGGGCAGCCACTTATTACACCCGGATGAGATAAAAACCATCGGTGCCAGGAAAATTATCCAATTCCTCAAAGAGGCAAACCTGAGCAACGAACTGTAGGTTAGTGGCGATCACAATAGATCGGCAACGGTCGCAGTGATACAGGTCTCCGTTGACCTGCAACAGCCACATACACATACAATACAATACAATACAACCCTGACTGTTTTTATATTTGTATCTACCCAGTCTAAATCTCTGAACCGAGCATATTGAAATTTAGTAAATAAGTAGCCTGGGACCTGGTGAAGGATATAGAGTAGGTGTGATCCAGCAGAACTACTCACAATACTCTATATCTTATTTCACGATACATTCTACCTGTATACCAGTATTCATCTAAATCCGTTCATACATTCCGCCGCGTCGCGATTGAGCAACAAATAAATATCCAAATGTTCGCATTCATAATATTATTGATATGGAAACACTGAATGTAGCACTAGCTTTGGAGCTGTGTGTTGCCAGTTGGGGTACAAACAGCGCTCTTATCATTTTTCTACATATTTTGGCTAAGTTGTGCCTTACGAGTCATGCATAAATTAATCGTAGTGTTACATTACCAACCCATCATACAACTTACTATGTGCATCACCGTAGTTAGTAGCGACCTCAAGTTTTACGGATACGCATAGTGGTACGGATGTACAAAGTAAACATCAATCAATCAATCAATCAAGTACACTTTATTGCACAAAAATTCTACAATGAACTTCATAAATAAAGCTTAAAAAAAAAATTGTACACCCAGGCGGTCTTATCGCTATTAAGTCTATTTATACCAGACAACCTTTGGGTAGTGAAAAAATTAGAATGGGATAAAAGCAAGTAGGTTGTGCACCATAGAATTAAAAAAATATATAAAATAATAGATATCCAAACAATAGATATAAACATACATACGTTAGATATGAACATCAACTTACATGCAGTGATAGTGTAAAATATACCTACATATATAGCGATAAATATTTTTTAATTTCTGGGTTAAATCACATAATAAAAAAATTTGAACAGAGCTCTTTTCATGTGCTTCCCATAATCATTTCTTAGATTCGCTGAAACTTTTATAAGGCGGTTACTTTTAAAAATTAACGCTGCCTATACTTAACTTAATGTTATTCGATAATACACACAAAGTTTAGCTAAATTTGGATTTGCCGTTCCCAAAAAAAAAATTAAAATGTTTGTATGGAGAAAACAGTGTTAATGAAATTTTTCATACAAAACGCCAATTTCATAAGTAAGGACCTATTTAGTATTATGCCCGCGTCATGTTGGATTTTTAACCGAAGAATACCTATATCCTATGAGACTCTGTGGACCAAGACAAATATATTGGCATCTTGCTCTTCAAAATTGGTCAAGCCGTTTATGTTACAGTAGCTAACCTAAAAATGTACATACCTACATACATTCACCCGAAAAACCTACCCTTTTTCCTGGCGCAGTCTGGTAAAAATACGGGTAGTAATAATACGGGTAGTAATAATGTATATTTATTATTTACAAGGAAACCAAAAATACCATAAAATCAGTATTTCTTCACTAGTCGACCGATCCCTATGATACGGAATATATATCCACATCATATGGGCCACTAGCGCCGCCATCTTCAGAATTTTGCTAGAAACAGTAACAACTGTAGAGTAGATGATTATTAAATCGTCAACTGGTAACTCATGCGCATGTTATAGTAAAATACTTCTATCGTTATTGCGGTAGATGGCGACATGCGTCAAGGCACCGTTCCGAACTGTAAACGTCTTGAAAGGAAATTCGGACTTCGGAAACCCATGAACTCGCAATGTTTAGTGATTGAGGGATGGTCAAGGCTGTTTGATAGAATTTTCATAGCACCATCACCATAGCACAAGCTTTGCTTAGTTTGGGACTAGATGATTGGTGTAAGTGTCCGAAATATTTATTTATTTATTTTAATTTTTCATCATCATCATATTCCACTGCCGAGCATAAATTTCCAGAATCATCAATCACCATTCTTTGTTGCATTTTATATATTCAAGGTAATTTTCACCTTTCAGATTTAATAATAGATCTAACATGGTTAGCATTATTGTTCGTTCATGTTCGTTAGCATTATTTCGATTATATAATTGTGGAAATTCATTTTGAAGCTTCCCAAACGGTTCAACCGAACTTATTGTTGTTTGAATTTCTGGAACGACAAAATAATGATTATGTAGAATTACTTTTGTTATCGGTTCCATTTATAAAAAATCTTAGGTAAACTTTATTTGAGAGATGAGTTTACCTAACTAGCGATGTTGTTAACAGTCTTTGATTTTCAGTAAGAAATTTGTGAGTCAAGGCATGATGGCTTTTAATCAAACTTCAAGCTTTATCCCGATAAAATGAGTAGTTCCGCGGGATAAACACGTGAAACATATCCGCGGTAAAGTTAATCAACGCAGGCGAAGCCGCGGGAGGAAAGCTGGAAAGCTAATGTAGAATTATAATAAATTCTAATAATATTTTGGTCAAGAAAAAAGACAATTCCTTTTGCGTATAAAATTTAAATACAGTCGCGGAATGAAAAGATTCGTCATCTTAAAGTTAACTTTTGCTTATAGACAAGTTGTTGATTTGACATTCGATTCGCAACGCTAACATGACGTTTGTGCCGCATTATGACATATTTATTTATTTACCGACCTTTTCCGAGCTCATGCCACGATTTGACATGTTTCGTAAATATTGCATGGAAAATGACAAAGATAGTAATAGCATTTCTTTCTTAAGATGACAATCGAATAAAGCCGCCTTTGTCCGATTTACTGTTACTACCAGCAACAGATAAACACGCGGACCTTGACGAACGGTTATTGGTTGATGCTATGGAAGATTTGAACATTTTAATGGCAGGTCCAACTAATAAAAAAGTTTCATCTAAACTATTCATAGTCAAGGAACACTAGTTCGGCTAAATATGAACCCTGTCGTCAAATAGTTAAGCATAATTTTCAATGCAATAGCGTGGTGTGTTACTTAGTTCGGAAAGGTAATATGCTTGCTTTGACAATTGATAATGAAAATTGACGACCTTTTTCATTCAGCATCTGTACACAGCTTGATAATGACATTGACAGACACCAACAAAAAAAAAAAAAAAACTAAACTAGATGTGGCCAGTGTCTGTCGCCAACAGCTAGTATGCACATAACATATATCTTTTTACATACACTTGCATGTAGCACTTGCACTTGGACTATTCAGCCAAAAGAGTGTCAGGCTTTAGGGCCATGTGGGCATGGGCATGGCGCTCTTTATTTTCATATATTTCTAAGCCCCTAGCCGTTGTCATTGGGCACCCGAGAGACGCTTTTTGGTTACCTTGCCTTGCGGACGCCTTAGTTTAGTTTTTTTTTTAATTTCCATGTATAAACGTACAATATTCACTCTTAAATGTCTACCACATAATACATGTGCATAACACTGACCGAATATCGAGATTAGAGTAACGATAGAATAGTTATTATGGTATACTGCTATCGTTGACCTTCCATTGGCTTTCTGTCGAATAGCAATTGAACTATTTTTTATTAATAACTCGATTATTGACTAGAGCTACATTTTTTTTCTGTTCGATAGTGACGTTCCTTTGAAATGGGATTAGACAAAGTTTCTACATAGAGTTATTGGTCGAATACGTAATAGAAACCCAATAGAAGGAATTGTATGAGCTATTACTTAAATTAACATGCCTAGTAATTGTTCTCTTAACTTTTACTTCCGCAATAGTTCTAGCAGCCGATGGGCCTGTCTGAAAGCGCATTCTGTTGGTACATTCAGAGAGAGGTCCCGCCGGTTGTTCCTCATTGCATTTAGATTAAATTCTCTTGAAGAGGCCTCTACGCGTTGGACTTGTGAGTTTGTAAAACACTTCAAATAATAATAGATGTGACGTTATAGAAGACGTTTTCCATATCTTGATGGAGTGTGTCCGGAATGAAGCATGTAGAAGACAAATTAATATTACATATGGCCATCCACTTGAAGCTGTTGGGGGCTGTAATATTGTATTGGCATTCCCTACATCCGAAATGGCCAGGGCAATATATAAATTAGTCAGAGTCGGTATAAATAACAGGGTGTAAATATTCACTGAGTCAGTATAGAGCGACATAGTCATTGAAATGACTAAGCTCTTTAAATAAGATTAAAAAAAAAAAATAATAATAATAGATAATATTTTAATAAATAATCTTTTTATATATTTTTATATGTTATAGTAATTATGCAGTGGCCAGTCATGTGGATGATTCGAAGAGTTATGTACTTTATTTTTACTTACGAAAATCATCATATCAGCCGAAAGACCTCCACGGCTGGACAAAGGCCTCTCCCAAAGATCTCCACAATGATCGGTCTTGCACTGCCTGCATCCAGCGGTTTCCCGCGATGTTACCAAACCTACCATACTGGCTACATAGTCATAGCGATGTTGTCGCCGATCCAGCTCGTGGGGGGCCTGCCCACGCTGCGTCTTCCCGTCGCCACTCGAGATCCTTTCCGCCCCAATGGCCTTCGGTCCTCCGATCGATGTACTTAATAATAATACTCAACTACAGAGTTTTATATTTTTTTTAATTCAATAAATAAAAACAGGGATATACAGAGTACTTTATTCTATGCAACAAGTATAAAATAGACATCAATTCGATCATTATACAAATGCGGAGCACACACTCTAACAAACCTATCTATCTCCAAAACATAAGCTCCCATCACTCTAAAACTTGTATTTTTAGAGTAGAGAGCAAATTTATGCAGTTTTAAAGATAATTATGTTTATTACCGTGTTTAAAAGGTGACCTGTTTCTTTTCTCTCTCCGATCGTATGGTGATCTTAGAAGATGCGACACTGGTGTCGGCTGTCTCGGAATCAGCGACTAGAGCCCTCAGACGAGCAGCGCGTTTTTCTCTGGCTGCGCTCCTTTCGTTTAACTCTGACATCTCATCTTCGAGGTCACTGAGGCGGGCTCTAGTAACTTTTGCTCTTTGCGCAGCTGCGCTCTCCTCGTCGCCGCTTTTAATAGCAGTCCATTTTGTGAGAGCATTATCTTCATTTAGCCTGCGAGCGATGCGTTTTTCTGTGCGCTCCTCATTGTCTTGTAGTGCCCGTCTGGCGCTGCTGATATCAGAATGCCCGATGCCGACACTCTCCAGTATTTTGTCGGAGATCCTCACACGATTCTCGAGATTGGCAACGCTGTTTTCAAATTCTATATCTTCAGCGAAGCGAGACGCCTTCTTTCCGGCACGCAGACGTTTTAGAGATTCCGTGATCTGAAAATTAAGAAGAAGTTTATTGTTCCTTTTTGTATAACAAAATGATTTCAGGACGAAACGTTATAAAAACCGTATTATCTAAAAGTGCGTAATGCGGAGTCACTTTTAACCATATGAATTGTAATCGTTCATTTCAAATGATTTATTAGTAAACCAACATTCGAGACAGTGCAATCGTTATAATGTTACAACGTAATTAAAACTCCATTTTGATTCGAGTACGATGTCAATTGGCTTGGCAGGTCTATCATCTTTAGTGGTGAGGTTGGTACGAGTTATTTCTGTCTGGCTTTCGACTCGTCGACATGTGGGTAACGGTGTCTAGGGACACGTAGTTAAATTTAACTTCAAATATTTTCGATGAGAGAAGAACACGGGCTAATCTATTGATCCTATATGTTCGAAATGTCCTTCACAACGATTTTTTATAACATACAGATTTACGTAAGGTGTCATATGTGTCAAGATATCCGGCAAATCAGAATAACTTCCCCACACAATTCTTTCAGCGCTGCAATTAATATGTGTGGCAATTAAATATTCTATTTGAAGTAATGTATTCACTCGATTTGAATCATCACTATTGGTATATACATACTTGTACCTAAGTATAACGTGTAAATATGATAATAGCTTTTGGAATTTTTCAGCTTTCAATTAATATTGATTTAAAAGATAAGATATACCGATATAATATATTGCCAGTTTCCGTGATAAATATAGACAGACAGAAAGATAAAACCAGTCTTACCAAAAGGAGTTGCTAGTAGTTAATTAGAAATAATGTATTTTTAAACGATTCGACCTTCCTCATCACTTATCATCAGAAGTAATTGACGTCAACTATAAAACACTAGCTTTGCGAAGCTAGTATAATATACAAAATGTTTATACTGTATCTTATAATAATGTTTGCTGTAGCCAGGTTTAATTAAATATCTATCAGAACGGTATTTTGCATTTTTAAAGAATCCCGCCCGTAATATAGTTAACACAGCGTCGACGCCGCAAGCTAAAGCTGGCTTGGTATAATTACATAATGTTATGTAGCGAACGCTTCGGATCACGTTAAAAGCTAATAACTCGACCTGTTTTGACCCGTTAACTATTAGCGTATCGCTGTTGCAACTAATATTATATTATACCCTAAAGTTAGTAACAGTATTATCAAGAATACAAGAGTTACCCCAGATCTAACTGCATGCGGATAGCTTGTTACTAAGTCTGGACATAAACTAATTGTATAACATTTAGCATTGGCCGTTTTCAGTTTGTTAGTCGCAACTTTAATAGCATTAATATGAGTCTGTAACATCGTATGAATTGGCACTGGGAAACTCTAAATTATTACTGGACATCGTTCTAAGATGACAGCTAGAGCAAGCGGATTTGGAGTGAAATGTAAGCAAACGTAGAGTAGGTAAGCTTTCGGGCCATATGGAGCGGCTATCTGCGTAGTACAGATGGAACCAACTATATGCGTAAAGCCCAAAATCGGTTTCTGTGACACGCATTGAGCTTCGACTATGTCTACAGAGGATTGGTGTGGTGTGGGCTGCATTTAGGGAACCCCATTTTCTATACCTGTTTACATATTTCACTCGCATCTCTGAAAAATTCACAAGTCCTTTATTATGGTTATCTAATCATTATAAAAGTGTGGAAAATAAGTTCAAAATTAAAATTCTAATGAAGTTTATTGTAATGAGAGTTAAACACACTGTTTTAGAGAATTTGAATGTCTGAATCATCATCATCATCCCAGCCCTTAAATATCCCTCTGCAGGGATATACGCCTTCCCTCGTATAATGAGCGAGTATGGAATTTGGAATAGATTTGTTTAATAGATGGGTAACTGTAATTGCCGATAGTTTTAGTAACATGTATTGTAATACTTTATTTTTGAATGCTGTTGTTATCCTGAATTAATGTAAATAAAAATAAAATGGAATATAGTGCTTCAATGTTTTATGATATACGCGTATATACTTTCATTTTAAACTATTAGTCTACTTAGATAATAGAACACCTGACTGGCTGTAATTTGCTCATTGAAAGACGGGATAAGGATTGGATCTGCGTTACTTGTACTAGTATACTATCTTGTAAAATTTTTATTTTCGCTTTGCGCAATTAAGAGTATTTCTTGTATTGTATTTATGGTTATACTGTGGCAATGGGTGGGTAGAGCACGTAGCGTGTACATAGCCGTCAGGGTATTCAATTTTCAGAGCGGAGACCTCACATCGGCATGCTCAGCTAATGTCCACCCACAAGGTAGACGGGTGATTTTTATTTTATTGTCTTAGAGATAACAACAGCTTTATAATATTGTATTGTGATACTTAAACTATACTATTCAGGAAACCAAAAACAGTTATCCACAGAATTTTAAGTCGGCCTTTTTTTGATTTACCACGTAAATCCAATCATGAAACATGAGCAGTGGCTCTGAAAGTCTAGGGGACACCTAGGGGAGGCCTATGATCAGCAGTAGAGGTGCTGTGGCCGGTATGATGGTAGTGATGATAGAGGATAGGCATAGACAAATAAGAATACAATAAAATAAAATAAGCTTGTTTCAGTTTCTGTACGGAGAGCTAACTCTATCTATAGGCGATCTAATAGAATGGCGACATTTTTATACTCTTAAGCCATATTATTGTCTTTATCTAATCTTGGAATTGGATGGACGAGTGGCTCATATTGGGTACTCTGCGAAATGCATAAAAACTTAGTCATATGCATAAAAATATAAAAACTTACTCGTCCAGAAAAGAGTACATACAAGACTCATAGAAAATCAATATGAGTAAACTGATTGGTCAATTAATATTCCATCCGTTTTTTCCGTAATACTACAATCTTGGGATCTTCAAGAGCAGTGTGAATAGGCATCTCATATCTCATCAATAGATGATCTCACGTGCTTCATCTTTAACCACGTTATCACTTACCTACAGAACAGCGTGTTGTGGTCAAAGGGTATCCATTAAATTATATATATAAAAAAATCTTATTTAGTTGATGTAGGGAACAGTGGTTAAATAGATTTTAACAATAGAACAGAACATTTTGTTGAACAGTAATGAAAATGTTATATTGCTTATTATCTAACTAATATTATAAAAGCGAAAGTTTGGAAGTTTGCTTGTTTATTTATTTGTTTGTTGCTCAATCTCGGCGAAACGGATAACGGATTTGGATGAAATTTGGTATATAGGTAGAATATACCCTGAATTACATATGATATTTTTTATCCCGATAAAGTGAGTAAAGTGAGTGAGTAAGATAAAGTCCCCGCAGGATAAACAAATTTCCGCGATAAAATTGTTCTACGCAAGCGAAGCCGCGGGCGGAAAGCTAGTTAAGTTATAGTTTAAGAAAACCTTAATTAGATTTTAACGATAACAAAAACTGTATAATTCAAGCTTTATATAAATTTCGAACACTTCTAACTTGCGATAACATTTAAAGCAATGTATTTATTAGATTTAGTGGATTTGTTAATTTGCGATAATGTTTATATTTGAAATTTACATAGGTATTTTCTTCATTAAAAATACAATTAAGTCAGGCTTGACCATATAGGTTGTGGGCGCGTGGAAGCGTGGAGTACGAGTACAGCTCTTTGCAAGGCCAAAGCGTCGGCTGACTCTAATGGATTCTGTGGTCGTTCAAACTTTAGTATAGGTACGATACTATGCAAAATATTAATGATTAAAGTTAGCATTTTCTCTTTTATACTTTGCATACCTTTGCATTACCTGAACAATAAGTAATAAAATAGTCTAGATAAGAACATATTGAGGTGAGATGTGGTTTTAATTCACTATTACTCAGGATAAATTTAAAGACGAAATTTTGGATGGCTCTGATGCTTTTTCGTATTATAATAAATATAATGGTTACCTACCTGTCCTGATTTTCTCAACTATTTATTTATTATGTGAGTACTTTCAACTGTTTCTTAGAATTTTATTACGGTATTAAGCGATATCGCTTCTATAATTGGTTAATTTATTTGAATTCGCAGGGAGCGTCGGTGGCGCAGCGGTTCAGACGCGGTCTATCAATTTGATAGGCCCGGGTTCTATTACTAGGCAGGCCCTATACCAATGAGTTTTTAAATTTAATTTAATTACTTATGTGCATGCATTTATCCGACTGCTCATAAACGGCGAAGGAAAACATCGTGAAAAAACCTACATGCCTGACAAAATAAAAATTGTAAGGCATGTGAAGTCCAGCCAGGGGGGTGGACAATGGCCCATACTCCCTCATTATACGAGGGAAGGCCTATATCCCTGTAGTGCAGTGGCTGAGATGATGATGATTTGAATTAAATTTTCTCATGGTTCTCGAAATCATATTGAATATACGAGAGGTGTGACGTTTATAACGATAATCGCTATTATCAATCCCTCTTCAGTATAACAATGCATTTTCAGATCAATGAATCTGCGATCGAAAAGGGGGATATCGCTGTACATAATGTAAGTGCACACTCTGAGGAATCTGCAAAAGTGTGAATTTTGTTTCGATTTAACGTTACTACCTCATTCACTATTCCGTGAAAATTTCTATGAATTGAAATACAAGCGGATAGGTTAGCATAACTATTTTGTAATGGAACTTTACATGGTATTTTATATGTTGAAAAGAGTAATTGCATATACCTATATGTGTAATTCACATCTGCAAGTCTCGCCTAGTGCGTTCCACTCGTCTGTGACTTTTATTACTTCGCCGTCGCACCGCCGCGCCGCGCCAGTATAAAAGATATTAAGAATGTCTTAAAAGTGGATTGAAAAGATGAGTTTAAGGATGTTGTGTGGCATCTGTAGGCAAATATTTTATATAAACTAGAATTTAGCTACACAACATGTTTATTTAAATCTGTAATGTAATTGCTAAGATAGATTTACTAAGATGCTAATATACTATGTTATATAATAGATTTTTACCGTAAGGAAAAAATAGGGCATATTAGGTAAGTGAAATAGAAGTTATTGGCGGCTTAGGTAGTTTAATTTTTTTATTTTGAAAACCATCATGTTCGCACGCGCCGGCCGGAGATTGAGATGCGATGGGCGGGATTCGTAGGTAGGGTTTAATACGAAATTTATTTGGAACACATATTTTATCCAAGTTTGTTTTTCATTTATTTAATTTAGAGATGTAACTATGTGGAACAGACTATAAACGCGACCGACAAAGGACACAACGGTGTATTCTATGATATCAATCAATCTCCGGAGAGGGGGTCGAAGGCTTGATGGTTTTGAAAAAAAATATAACTACTACTTTCTATATCACTTACCTAATATACAGCATTTCTTCCTTGCGGTAAAAAACTCATCATATTGAGAAGATCGAGCGGGTGGGTTTGTAATATTGGAGTTACCTAATAGCCAAGTCCATTGCTGGGCCGCAGCGTCTTCTTATTAGTACACGTAAATATTTTTGCGTTCGTTCACTAATAAGTTGCCGTTAAGCTCGCTTACGTTCGATCGCTAAAGTTGGTATCACGTAAGCGCCTTAGTAAATAAATTACGTTTAATTAGTAAGTAAATTACGGCTGCTGAGTCCAGTGCCGATTGGTGGATTTGTATCAGACTATTGACCAGCCGATTGTCAGTTTTGTCAAGCAGCTCGTGTATAACCCACTGTTTTGTTACCATATATCCTCTGAAACTCGAAAACATTCGTGTAAAAATGCAACAATGAATGCAATATGATATGATGAATGAATAAAAATATTAACCGATGACAAATAAATCGATTGAAGTTGTAGAAAAAGTAGTAGGTATCAAATTATAAATAATTGATATTAAAAATGTTCTCTTAAAACTATGTAAATCTAACACAAAGTTAACGTTTGTAACATGTACCTATTCACAAAAATAACTCCTATAAAGCGGCACAGTAAATTTTATGCGACGATAAAACATTATACGTTGCGGGAGCAAACATATCACGAGAAGAATATACAGGGTGTGCAGCGCAGCTTTATAAGTGATGTGATGTAGTTACGAGAGTTGATACGCACGCACACATATATCAGGTAATGTTTATAGTAGAAATAAAAGTTCATTTTTGTAGCGACCGCGGAATAAAATGCACACCCGATAATTTTTCCATTTTTTTTCTTACTTGGTTATTATATTGGCATTAACTGTATAATATATTTGTATACAGTTAATGCCAATACCTATCACTTCATCAGAGTGTCATCATGAGTCATACAGAATTTAGTAAATTATATTCCAATTTACCTGCGCCCTGTGTTCCATACACTGTACAACCATTAGCAAATGATACGAATCGTTTCTGCAGGATTAACTTCCCCAATTATGGTTACACAGAGAAACGATCGGATAACTACAGCAACGCACCATTCAGAGGCACTAGTTGGTATTAGGTTTGAGGCTTTGAATTCTGTTCCTATACATATATAACATTACATACGTCCACGTCAATCCACTCGAGATATTTTGTGCTAGCTTGTTCAGATTCAACCAGAGGTAGTAACAAAGGAGACAGGAATTCAATATACCAAATAGGTAACTTTATTGAGTTTGGTTAGGAGCGGGCGGCGGCGGTGCACCCTCGTGCGTTTATTGAAAGTACTCTGTACATATATATACGTTTTACATTTGCGTTACTAATTAAATTGAACCCCTTTTAACAAAAAAATATTTAAGCGCCTGTCTGGCACTGTGTGTGGGTGTGGTGGTATTCTACAGAAGGTTTACGTGGTTACAAAACGGAGGTTGCGAGTTCGATTCTCAACGTGTATAAATTCAGAACTTTGGTTTGATGGTTTTGACTTGTTTATAAATATCCGCCTGGGTAACAACCAAGATCTTTTATAAATCGGTTGCATACATCAGGTGTATTATAGTCCAGCGCTAAATGCATAAAAAGTAGGTGTGTTTTGCAGCATGAAAAGTAAGTTTCTTGGAGCTTTGTATTACTATTTCTTTTATATATTAGTCGGTAATAAATAAATAATCCGGGAAATGACTAGAATATCATTCTAATGTCAGCCGCGTACAAAATCCCGGGGTATAAAACGATGTATTAATTTTGTTTCATTTTATTTTAGTAGTAAATATTGTACATCGGTTTTCATTATATTTATATCTGTATATATTTTGATTTAAAATGGATCGCAAGCACTGGCGGCATTATGTCGCAATAAGCAACTCCCTGATTCTAAAAGTACTAAAACTTTTCCATAATAGCAAGTTTTCCTGCTCTTACTCTAATAAGAAACATGGTCCTATAAAATATTCAAATATTTTAGATTCAGAGGGCAGGTCGATTTCGAGAAGCTTTGTCTAGTCAGCTTAAATATTCTCTGAAACTTTCAAGGACCTGTCTTTTACTTGTATAAGTTATGATAGGTAAGCTCAAAGTTAATCATCGTATACACACAAATACGTAGGTGTATCTACCTAAATGTAGTCGAACGGAAATACAACGAAATAAATAAATAAGTAATTCATGGTTAAAGAACGTAGATCTAAAAATGTAGGTGATAGTGTGTATGCTAGGTATTATTATTAATTAAGTTTTAATGGTTCATCCGTTAAAATATTTGAGAAAATTTCATGACACAAATGTTCTAATGTTATAGTTGACTATGCCATACCATTCTTACTCTGTTTAATTCAATGGGTACTACCTATTTAAAATATTCTAAACGAACGCCACATTACGTGAAATGCTGTAGTAAATAAGATTTCGCTGAATGAACGGCTATAGCGATTTATTTATAGACAGATTTTCACAGTTGACGTAAACATACGCACAACGTGCTGGGGCAATACAATGTATATTTATTTTGGCGATTACTCCTTTATCTTATTTTGTTATTTTGACGTCATTATTACATGTACCTACATTATATTAGTATGTATGTGTTTTGGCGGACGGCACTCAGCAAGTTGCCGATTTTGTGTACAAAATTCTTCATTATAATTAACAAATAACCTGTATTTCATATTGAAGTAGAATTATGTAGGTAGCTTGCAAGCAATTTTAACTAACTGCAAATTAGTTTATCACAAAATATTTCACTAAAAATATTCAATAATTGGATATGGATTGCAGTACGGTCCGATTCGGTACTTCAATGTATCAATGTAGCGAGAAATATCAAATGAAATACTAGAGTTTCAAATATTTCGTACGGTCAGTGCTGTAATATTCGCCTCTCGAGCTATTTCCACGTAAAAGGTAGGTTTTAATCTGAGTTGCAATATAATTTAAATTCAGTTAGAGATATTTGTTTTGCATTTTGGCATGATATTCATTGAGTTTGCTATTTGTAGACGCTATCGAATTGTTGAGATATTCGTAATGGCTGTCTATTTTCAACCTTTAAATTCACTAGACGGATTAGGTAGCCACAAATTTTCCTTGAACCATACTCATTTATTATTTGTCACCATCATTATACATGCGAAATTACTTCCCAGTAAAGTAAAAATCCTAGTAAAAATTATCGGAAGTTAACAATTTTCTCTAAAATTGTTAATTTCCGATAATTTTAAAGTTTCTTATATATTATGTCCATGTGGAATAACTATCACTTTTCAGGTATTTTAACAATAAGTAAGTATTTTAAACATTTTTTATGCATATATAGCAATTCCCACGATACAATAAACAGTTGTCAAATGCGAGTCTATCTGGATTCCTTGTGTTTCTAGGGGATACATTATATTATATAGCACCTGAAGCTGGCATGCTTTTTAAAGATTTATCCACTCGCCTTATTGAGGCATCCGACGATCGTAGAGTTGGCGCTTACCTTGGTCCACGCATCAATATTGATATTGAACGAGGTAATGTTGCCAGCATTCTGGGTGTCCTCCTACATGATAGCGATATTCAACACGTTTTCTACCTTGCTTAGATTTCGGGGCTGAATACGTGTTTTGGAGTCATTGTTTTGAATGGTTTTCATCTATCTTTCTTGTTTTTTATATTCAGGATTTTGGTGTACTTACAATATAAGTCGTTTAATTTGTTTTATTAGTAAATAATAATATTATTTTGTTTGTAAATAACATAAATGTTATTCCGGAATATTTAAAAAAAAATCATATTTCATAAATATACAAGGTACAGTCAAACTGCTTAATTTGGGAAACAGACGTTTACACGTTTCTAACGAGCCCACACCGCATATCGCTCATACTTAGACAGTATAAAATGTTCTATAACAAATAAGATATTTGATGTATGTATACACTAGATATGTAGTCTTAGAACTTAATATGATATTAAATTATAATTGTGAGCTTTATTGTGAAACGCAGAAGATGTAACAACTTTTAAAAATAATTTAATAAAATCCGTAAATAGCTATTTAATATTTGTAAAATAATTTGTTAAGAAAAAATATTTTGGAAATGTAGATGGATCGGCCTTATAGAAAATAGTTTCAGCGTTCTTATTATCGCTGCGATGAGTCAAGTTCACATGACATAGTAACATTAATTTGATATTGTAGGTTTTCAGGCATAACACAAGCGTAAGCCGGGTTAATATCACCTAGGTGGGTAGCTATTCATAAATGCTTCTAGAGATCATACAGCTTAATATTGTATACTATGAGTTGCTTTATTTATGTTTTTATGTGATGCAATAATCGGTATTTTGTATTTGACTTATTTTTTACGATAAACTACTTTTGACTACAAAATCACCAAATGGAAAGCGAGGATGTAGCTGACGATGAAGCAGGCGAACTCATGACCTAACTGCTGTTCGCCCTGCTCACATGATTTTGGAAAGCAGGCAACAGGGCATTATATACCTAATTGACAACATACTTAATTATTCTTTTCATTCGCTACGGTTCATAGAAATTCATTCGAACGATTCATACGAACCTTTATACTGAATAGTGTAACAAACATTGAAACGATTTTATCCTCTTATAAATGGAAATGCATTTCCCTTGCATTTAGTGAGTAATAAATTTTGAAACTATTAATGCTAATTCGTAACAGGTGTTGCTACTCGCCAGTATAAACTAGGTATATTCCGTTTGTTTCCAATTTGTGTAATATTCTGTATTCAATCACAGAGCATGCAAGTTTAAATTGTATGGGGGGATTTAGTAGGTATTTCGTGCAAACAATAATGAGATCTTGTCGTACTATTTGTTTCACGTATGGTGGAGGTACACAGGGCGTGTGTTTACTTACAGAAACATTTTACATTATTTTACTAGTGTAAATTGCTTACACTTGGAATTATTTATTTGTAGTTAAATATTTTTTTGGTGAACAGCAACAATAACAACAGCAGAATACCGTTTTATGGTTAGTCCAATTTTTTAGGTCCAAAATTTGGTTTCATAACGACAATTCATGATGTATACTGACGACCGATTGGTGTAATAGATACTGACCCTGTCAGCGAAACCAACGGTTCCGGGTACAGTTTGTGCGATGAATACGAACATTTTTTCCCGAGGTATGCATGTTTATACAAATGTTTATACGTTTATCCGTTATCTAGTATCCATAGTACAAGCTTTCCTTAGTTTGGGACTAGATGATTGGTGTAAGTGTCCCATATATTTATGATTTATTTATTTATTTGTTATACTTACATCCTCAGTTAACTCGTCTTCCTCAAAGGCTGAGGAGAGAGGTCTGCCGCGCTGCGCCCGCGCTCCTCTTGAATCAAACAGTTCATCGTGGTGGGACGCTTCGGTATCTTCCAGAGCGCTCCGAATGCGGTTCTCGACATCCGCGCGAATCCTCTCACGCTCAGGTTCGCGAGGCGCCGAAGTCTTGCCATCCAATCTGTCCAACACGGGTCGGTAGTAGCTCTCCCCCTTGTTATAATTGCAGTCGTAGACGCGTGTGCGCCTGGTTCGTCCTACGCGACTCATTCTGTATAATGATCTGCGAAATTAAAAATACACTTATGGGTAACACATCACATGATTTTCGTCATGAATCTAAAAGAGATTTTATTATGCCCGTCTTAAATAGAGTACGCGTCATTCTTATGTCGTGTTAAAATCGGGTTATTCTCACAAATCTTCTTTGACTTGCCCCATTCATGTGGATTTGTGAACTTTCCCATCCATCTATAGTCTATTTATGTAAAATTATCATGTTTTTTTTTAATTATCATTAATTACGTAATCATAGCTATTATTTTTTATAGGTAACAATAAATTTTTACTCATTACTCAATAAATAAATCAGGCCCATTTCAATACATTACAAATTATCAAACGTTTAGAGTTTATCAAAATTTACATAATCTCTGTGATTATTATAGATAATCAAAAAGCCTTAAATTGAAAGCTAACAAAAGCAATTATTTAATAAAATCTCATTTTCAGTATGACTGATGTAAAACACAAATAGTCTAATTTTTAAGAAATATTTCCAAGAAAACGTGTATGATACACAATAAAATATGAAAATTGCCCAATAAAAATGGCATAATTTTGCTAGTTATGTAAACATTTTCAAGTGTATAGGTTAGAAAAAGATGGTCGATCGTTAGTTAACTATCTTTTTGCACGTCAAATTTTAAATTGTGGTATTGCTCTTTGTTAATATCGAGAAAATGCCAATGCCACTATTATCTGCAGTAATAGGAAATCTCTGTTATCAGCTCAACTATTTGTGAGCATGTTTATGTCAGATAGAACATCGTATCTTAGGCGGCACCCTTTTTGATTTGATTTCTACTCCATTTTCCAGCATTTTTTTTTCGTGGTTTTCCTTTCAGATACGTCTCAGTAAATGATAGGAAATTTCTATTTCAAATCAATTTGCCATGGACTTACTGAAGTGAGCACTATTGATCTGAAGAGAAGGACTAGTGGATTATGACATTGTTACAAAACAATTCCTAGGACCTGATGACAACATCTCGCATACATAAGTCATCTATGATTATAAATGTAAACTATCATATTTATATCGATATATATGCTAGTGATCTAGTAGGTACAGGATTTAGCGTCATGTAAAGATAAATGTTCAAATCTATTATTTTCTAAACTACGATAATGATTGTTTAGTTTACCGCTACAAATATCTGCATAATAAATTTTACGAATGTTTACCTAACCCCCGACTGTATTACACACTACGTAAACCAGTCTTATCTCGAAACTGTTTCCAAGCTGGCCCGCATTTAGCTATAGTTAATGAAATGACTGAGTGAATGAGGAATGTTGCTAGTATTTGTATGTATACAAGATTGTTTGGATGGAGAACGCACTGCATCTAACAGCGTCTAAAATTGATATAACATCAACTATTTTGCGGTACTAACTTTAGCATTACAGTCTACAGAATATGCTCTAGTCTGCTAGACAAAAATTTGAAGGTATTTTCTTGTCGATGTTTTTATTGACAACATTCAATGAATTTTTGGCGTCGATCCTCGCATTTCGCACAGATATTTTTTAGATTAGGGGCTCTATTATGTAATTTCTTTCTATCGTTGTGTAATACTTCAAAGCGCTTAGTGGATGTTACGCGTGATCTGAGAGCTGGCTGGTTCGCATCAGCGAGAAAACGCTGCTAGCGTTTTGGGTACCTTGCTTCATGGTTCCAATTTTTATCATTTGCTCTAGTTTATATTTAAATTTCATCCTTTTATTGGTTACTGTATTTAAATAGTTAATTATTTCTTGTTTTACTCGTATGTACTTGGTTGGCTCACCACGTTTGGTCAAAGAAAACCTATTACCTAATTAATAAGGCTGATCTGTCCAATTACTATGTAAAAATAGGTACTATGCTAAAAGAAGAATAGTATTAATCTATATTGTGTGGTAATATCGGAGAAAATCATATTATGCAAATCATCCCTATTAAATCTAATTAAAATTCCTCCTCTCTGATATGTGCGTAGGTAAGTAGGTATTAGGTTTACTAATATTAATTAGTAAACCTAGTGAAATGTCTACGTAATACGTAATCGTATGTAACCTAGGCACATTTTATCTTGATGAACCTTAAAATTTTCGGTCTTATTAATCCTATGCGACTCTACACGTGATACGAAATTAATCCGAATCGATCGGGGTCGTGTTCTATAGACCTCCCTGTTACGTGTGCATTTCTGTATGTTCTGAAAGGAGAACCGTGGATATTGCTTCAAGTATTGAAATTTTAATGATTGAAACACCCAAACGCTAATGTTGGGATATCTTTGACTACCCCATTTGAGATAAAAGTCCTGCCGTTATGTTTGTGTATTAATGCAATTAAATGTAAAAAAAATTAACATCTTCAATTTGAAGATTATAATTTACATCAACCGATATAGGTTCACTGTCAACTTACACAAAAATATGGGTATACGTGAAAACCAAAAAACATAGAAACTAATACTAGTTTGTCATGAAATGCAATATACACGGACATGCAATATATATTGCATAATATGTATAATTTTTATTGTAAATGTGTAATTATTAGTAATTTTGTCTAGTACCTAACTATATAATTTTGAGGGAATGTAACAATTATTACGATTTACACAAAAAAAAATACTGTTAGGAGTAGTCATGAATGACGAATGACAGAGGAAAAAGCACATATTTGTGTTCATTAAAAAAACTTTGTAGTCGAAGAAGCTAAAGGATGCTATATAAGATAAATCTTCTTCTAATTTTATAGTCTCTTGTTAAAGAAAAAACTCGTTCATATTTACTGGATTTGTACTCCCTTTAGCATACTAGGTATCTACGAGTACCTACTATGAAGGTGAGATGTCGAGCATTTCAGTATCATTCACATGTATCTATCAATTCGTCCTTATGAATGGAGTTCCAATTAAAGATATTATTTTGCCTAACGTGATTTTCTAATAGTAACTATACCTAACAGTGCACAGTGCATTGTACTGTACTATGATACAAGGTACGTCCCGGAACTAAACGTTGAGTGGCATGTAAATGGGTAAACATATTACAAGTGTGTTCCTTTCTAAAGCATTCCAACATGATTAAAGTGAGATCGGCTTTCATTCGTTTGTGCAAATATCTACCACATATTACTTGTGCGTGCAATCTGCAATTTTGTGAATGTTATAACTTAATTACTTACATACATTTCTTACTTAAATAAGTTACTGTCAACTTAGTTATGAGTAAATGAGTCATTATCAAAGGAAACTAAATACAAGAAAATTACTTTTTTTATGCACGACGGAGTGAAAATGAGGCCTAAGGTAAAAGCGCGCTCACCCTGAGCACTATAGTGCTGTCAACATTGTTGTTTAGCGGCAGACTAGATATGACGATGATAGCTAGTCACGCGGAATACCCTACCGCCAATCAAATCAAACATGTAGGTAACCCCCTGAGAATCGAACTCGCGACCTCCGTTTTGTAAATCTTACATTTGAACAATGTCCATGAAGATTAAAGAAACTATAAAGTAAGACTTAAATTATACTGCTACTAGAGATGACAGTAGGCGAGACTCGTACACATTTCCGAAAGATATTTTCTCGATTGTCCATTGCTAGAACCTCCCGTACAATCAAATCTTCAAGTGTATGAATCTTTTAACATTTTAATATCTAATATCGCTGCAAGTGGTTCTTTATTTGTCTCTTTCGTTTCAATTACAAATAATGTTTATTTGCTCTTAGCAGTTCTGAATCTGAAACACTTCCATCGCGAGTCTGTTGAAATAATAAATGAATATTTAGAAAAATGTTTAAACTATTAAACATTTCAGGCGTCCTTCAGGTAAATGTTTATAAAACTATAAAGAATTATATCAGTCCATTTCACGGTCATAATTTTAAAAATAATCAAACATCATAACTATTATAAAATTATCGATGTTGAAGCGCAAAACACAAACGTAACGTCCTACAGTCAACAAGGTTGTGTTATTTTGAAATAACAAAATAATGAAAATTACTTTTAGGGTTTTTATTTTCCTACTCGTACTAAGTTCCGAATTAACACAGGTTAACCTACTCACTATAAAAACGCTAATATTCTTGGCATCACTTTGTTAGATTTCATTGAACGATTTCTGAATGATATTATCTGACCAATCACTGCTCACTACAATATTAACTGACTAAAGAACTTGTCCACTTGGCATCAACATACTCATTAATAAAACTATCCCAAGATGCGGTTACCGCAGCTACTTGTTGAATCAAATTTCTCCTTGCAAAACATAATGGCCCAATCTTCCTTGAAAACCGACGCGTGCGATGAACAGAGGAACAAATTCAAAATAGAATTCGCAAACATTCGATATGGGATATTTTTAGTAACGAAAACCCGGTTTTTGTGCGTCTTCAGCACAAGGTATTGTAATTATGCACTTGGTGAATGTTGAACGGCACAGCTAAAAATAATCGAAAATCCAATGGGTAGGTGGCGTTTTGTTCTGATAAATTGAATTATTTATGATATGTTTTTGATTTGGGGTAAACAATTTAAGTAAACAAAACAAAATTGTGAATAGGTATATAAGATATCGCACAGCCAATGAATGTTAAGTGATAATAGGTAGGTACTCGCTTAAATAGCGTGCGCGTTACAGAGGGTGAGTTTAAAAAATGATACTCACCTGGTACGTGTACAGGCGTCGAGAAGGAAGATGGGACTGGGCAGTTGATCGGCAGCGGTGGCGGCGCGCGAGCAGCGTGTGGGCGAGACTATGTTTAACCGTGAGCCACACAGAAATAAGTATACTGACTTTTGTTCCGAATGATTTCCTAGTCGGAAAATAAAAGCTCGCGTTTGAGAAGGAAACATGATGATTTACGCATATCCCATCACCTATTTAGCATAATCTGTTGATTCGAATTTTAATTTCGGTTGTTACAATAATACCTGAAGTTAGCTTGTTTAATGTCAACAAACAAGTAAGATCACAACTATAAAAAAGTGACCTGCTTATTAATTAAAACCGCTAAGCAAAGCACAGCGGGATAGCTGTGTGAAATTTGGACGGAGGTACACTATGAACAAATAGTAATACAAAGCCTTGACTTGGCAGCCAATTCAATGCCGGAATATTTGCGTTATTGTTTTAGGAATAATAAAGCTTCTACGTATCCAAGGTAAGTGACGGTCCGGTAACTAACTTTTAATTTGATTTTGACCTAAATGACCGCACATGGTTTATAAAGATGCTTACTTTGTAACTTTTCCTACTGCTTACCTTTTATTTACGGAATTAATTAGACTAATATCCTATTATATATATTTTCTCAAGAATGGTATGAACTGTTTGCCAATAGCTACATATGCACTCACTTAAAATATTGTATAACTCTTAAACTACAATAGTTTTTCCTTTGGCCACTTTGGCACTATTTAAGCACAGTTTTTTAACATTATAAAAATAGTAGAATTCTAATTTGTGTATTCTAGCATCCTGCTGGAATGCTCATTTTTCATAAATAAAGATTCAAGCAACACGTGACGTCAGAATGCTCACTTAAAATATTGTATAACTCTTAAGAGGGCTTAATCCCTCTAGTGGCACCCTCATTGGATAAATTAAGATTTCTTTTTAAATACATCAGCAATCAAAACAATATTGCTTCTAATCTACACTCGAAAAGCATTTTATATATAGCCTATTATCGAGAATTTAATACGTTGGCGGACACTGAACGCCAATAGACGCGATAACAATAAAACATCTATTGCGTCTGGTTCATTGTCCGTGAACGTGTGAAAATTATTGTTAAAAACTTTTTTATAAGCGTGAATTCTGCAAAATAATCCCCATCAAAGCTATTTATGTATTATTTCGTAATTAGCTTTTAGGCTTCTTGAATGCAGGTCAACGCTAATAAACTACATTTTCACTATTTTTATCTTTTGGGTACTATTTGACACTATTTTTGATATTATCATAATAATAATAATAATAAATAAATATCCTTGAACGTACACACAATGTCATCTAGTTCCTTAGTAAGCAACTATATCCTTGTGTTGTGGGTACCAGATGGTTGATATACTACATAAATACATTTTTTTTGTAAATAAATATTTATTGTAAATGAAAACATCCACAACTCGGTTACTCATGTACGTATTCATCTCACATATATATACCCCTAGCGGGATTCGTACCCGCGATCTTTTGGTATAGTGGTCAAAGTTTCTAACCACTACACCAAACAGGTCGTCTAATAATAGCTCAATTCCTCTTTGTATATTCTAGCATTATGACGTACGTCATGATTCGACCGTTATTGCCATACCTCGCATAAGCCCCAGCCGAACACTCAGCTAGGATTTATTTGTTACTACAGTAATGCTATTTAGCGATTTTATATATTTTTTTAAAGAATGATTTACCATGTAATATATAGTATTTATTTATTTAAGTAAATAAGATAATGTAAACAATTAACCTAAAAACCTATGTCACCTAAATAATTAGTTTAGAAGGTGTCACAGGTTTGGCTCGTGGTAGTTATATAATTATAAATACAAATTGTGTCTATATTACGAACTGTGCCTAAAGATATTGCAACTTAAACGAAGAATCCGGTCCCAATGCAGAGACATTGGCCTAATGCATAATCTATTTAATCAATCTTAACTTTATAATCAGTACTAAAATAATTAAGTGGAAACAAACTTCAACCCCGGTTTATTCTGAGCTTACAGAAGTCACACCACATTGTACAGTTAACTGGAATATAGAAGAGACGGTAAATTAGTAAGTTAGCCCGAGCAGACCCTGTTTCGCATAACACGAATGGAAACTCCAGTGTTCTGATAAATCTGGGTAATTATCGATAAATCTTGAGTTTGTATTAAATAATGTTTAAGTAACATGACAGTGTACATATGTGTGGAGTGACTTTGATTGTGTGATTACAGAAAGGCGTGGAGTGCAAGATGATGTAGTGAGTAAGATAGAAAATGGTTTGGACATATAGAACGAATGAGTGAACGGAGATTTACGAAAGCGTGAACGATACACATAAGTTGATTTTGATTTTTTTTACTATTAAACTTATTTATAGAATTATAAATATAAGTAAGACTGCAATCTTACTTGGATGTAATAAATTGGTGAGCTGCTAACTTACTGTAATGACGTGTAATCACTTTATTTTTATAAATTTTTATGAAATAGACAATTTCTCCGTTTAATATCTAAAACTATTTCCGTCCATCATTTACATGATCCTCAAGAAAGGTGATTATGGCACTCACTGGCTGGATGACTCGTTCACTGTTAGTCACCTTTGGAGCACTTATTGTGGACCTACATACATATATAGATAATTGGTATGATGTATGTAAGTATAACTTATACTGAAAATATAAAGATTTTTTTCTTTTTTTTTTATGCACATCGGGTTAGCACTCGTCACGAATTAGTGAGGCAGCCTCAGTCTTTGAATTGCAATCATTCACAATCCAGCTTAGGAGGTCCGGCTTCGATTCCCAGGCAGGCCAAAGTACCAATGAGTTTTTAAAATTTAATTACTTACTGCTTTTAATCGTGAAGAAACCTGCTCGCCTGTGAACTAAAAATTTAAAGGCATGTGAAGTCGCCAACCCGCATGACTATGACCCATACTCCCTCATATAGGAGGGAAGGTCTATATCCCTGCAGTGGGATGGTTACAGGCTAATGATGATGATGACAGTCCAGCGCCGCATTGCTTTGTATGTGATTCTCCTTAGGAAGTGTTGGCAATAAACTAATATATTTAAACGATTTTAATTGGCTTCACCTTGACTTACATTGGGTGGATCTTTCTATCAAATAATCAAATCTTGTAATTATTATTTATCTTTCCATCATCCCGTTAAGCTAAAATATTGCATAAATCTGTGGTGCCAGTGACACAATTAGGTTCTATATGGAATCTACGACGGCTTGACAATGGAGACGGAAGATGTTCAAGGGTCGGTACTCCTAATGCTAGAGGCAATACTGGCGTTTGAGCTCGTTGTCCAAGCATAAATAGTGTGAATTATTTCAAATGTACTGTCCTTATACCCAAAGGTTGCCTGGAAGAGATCGCTTTTAGTTATAAGGTCGCCAAATTGTACATTCTATTCTTACCACTTTTCTGAAACTGTATTTTCTTATCTGTTGTGCAATAAAGTGTATTTGTATAGTATTGTATATTGTGAATTTCCAAGAACTTCCCTGTTAAGTAAAACCTAAATACATTGTCATCCTTTCATATCTTTCAATATAGTTTTAAACAAGCAGTTGAATTTTTTGTTGATATTTTGGACTTGCTAAGAATAATTTAGTTTTAAATAAAAGGCTTCAATGAACTTGATGAAGAACATTAATTTGATAGCCAGGTAAATACATATATTGCATAAAATGTTCAGATTATAATGCTTGAGCTCTAGGGATATTTTTATAACACAAGTTAAATTATATAAGGGTAACTCCCGGATAGGTGCCAAACTTTTTGTATTCGCTCTCTTGCTCAAAACCCATTGACAATAGCGAACTATCATTTTCAGGCAAAGGTAGATCCCTCTTTCTGCTACAAAAGCGTTATAGGTAGTAACCTTTTCAGGAATATATGAGTTTTAGAGTTATGAAAATTCTTGCAGACCTCTAAAAATTGGGGGATAGATGACCCTCGAGTAAATACGGCTTTACGGATATATGCCTTACATTGAAATTAGTGTGAATTTAAAGCATCTAACAATTGAATAATATATTTGCATACCATTATGTATCCTGGCCAAATTTGAATATTGTTACTTTAACACTTTACCCCTGACAAGTACGGAGGAGAGATGTCCTATGCCCTGATAAGGCATCTAATCTCCACAACATTTTTGAGGAAGGCATTTATCCACAACACTAATGAAAAGTTAAATGTAAAATTTCAAAATGATTAGTACATTCTTATATTTTACTAAATATTAAAAAACTAGAGAAAGCTAAGTAAATACATACATGCATGTGCTCACGCCTGTTTCCTGTTGAGGTAGGCAGATATCTGCTCCTGGGTATCAATCCTTTTTGTGGAAGATAGATGCCTCGGGGCATCTGTCCTTTTTGTGAAGGATATATGCCCATCTTAATAAATAAATCTAAGAAAAGAACGAATATTCTATAGACTCTTACCTTTCATACACCTTTTTGGCAAAGCCAAATTTAAGGTGTTTTTCTTTTAATTTATAATTATTGTGCTGTAGAGATACCTTATAAAATAAACAAATAAATATGAAATCAGCATAAAATTTTTTATGCTATTGATAAAATGTTCCACTACTGTAAAAAGTATCCAAAATTAACTATAACTTAAATTATACGCGTAAAAATTTTAGTAGCTGCGTGGACACCTCGCAGTCGCTCTCCGTGTGCTGGCGGGGGACGGGTAGCGCTTCGTAATAAATAGGTAGTTAGATCGTGATTTGGTTTATTACTTGGAGTTTTTAAAAACGAGGTACATATCCCCACCCAATTTATGCAGCATAGAAAAAAGAGCAATTTGCAATAAAACTAAAAGATAAAAATTATAAGAGAATATACAAAGGCCCGGAAACAAACTGGAACACGATTTTTCCAACATGCTCGAGATCTGTACCCTCCATGGTGCCCAAAAGACTGACAGCGTTACCTCGTTGTATAGGAATGCTAATATGCTGCCCGAGGTAGTTGCCTGCTATTTGGTCACCCGAGATCTCAAAAACTAAAAAAAATCTCTACTGAACTTTTGATTAAAAAAAAATATTATTGCAAGTTTTAACTCACCAGTATAAATCACTTTAGCAGAGCGGATGGACATTATCGTAAAATTTTTCTGATCCATCATAAAGCATAATATTAACTTTCATTCATAACATAACACAGCCATGTCGCTGTTTTCTTAAATTGATGCGATGTATTGACTTGCAGTAAGCTATTTTGAGCCATACACTCTTGCTGTTCGCATTCATATAAATATATATCGATGACAATTATATAGCTGTGCTCGCCCGCGCTCTTTTGTTTTGTCTCTCACTCTCTCTCATAATGTGAATAATCGTCAACTACGACTTCTGATAGCATCACAAAATAAAAATTATAGCCTTAAATGTCCATGGCGGGGAAATTTTATTAATTCACTTCTCTAACGTTCACGCGAACTAATTACGAAGTCTCACGTTACGAAAACCGGTGGGTGCAATGTACGGTAGGTACCCCGGTCCATTTATTTTAGACCTCTGAATGTACCCTCAAAATATCCGTAAGGAGTTAAAGAGGGTAGGTCAAAAATTGCTGGTTGTATATATATAAATATAACAGGTACAGTGCACATATAATAACAACCGGCAGTAGTATACTCGTACACCTACGTACCTTAATCATATGTATAGCACGGTAACTTTATTCGGGGGTTCCGTTGCATATTCGTTTGAGATTGAATTTTGTTCAGAGTTGTAAAGTTAGGATTGACTGGAATGTAATTTAGCCAGAGCGGTAACTTCCTTAAAAGGCTATCATAATAAAATTTTAACTTCACATGTTGCATCACTCGGTAGTGCTAATACCTACACTAGGTAAGTAGTATGCGTAACATTTGTTCTACGTACTACTAGTTACCTAATACTTGTGTGAATAGTTACATTTCCTGGGACTGTCACTTAATATGATTTGTTATTACAACCGAATTGTAACATGCAAATAAGTTTAGTTTATGTTTAGTAGGCAAAGCAAATCCATAGAGTTGATAGTTCCGGGAGGAAATTGAAGATGATAAGAGGGTGCCGGCGTTTGTGACCGTTCCAGAATGCTCACGAATAAGCGACCGTGATTTTTACTATTAGGGTTGCAGATTGAAATATATTCTTCGGGAAATCAGAAATATTACACATATAAGTAGGTATTAAGATAAATCTGTTAACACATTGAAATTATACTTCCGTTTGTAACATAATGGTATTGTACGTATTTCCTGAATGAATGTAACGTAATAAAATGTTGCTACATGAGTTGACAACCCTAGCTCCACCCTGCCACGTTCCGGAAGCGTATCAACATTTCCGACGGAAACACTACCGCCGCATTCTGTTCGCTGATTATATAATAAACAACATGCCTAAATACGTCTATTGACACCAACATTATTAGGTATACGTATCTGGATTTTTTGTGCTAATGTTTGAATCGCAGGTACCTGGTAAACAAGAATATTCACCAGACGCGTCGTTGATTATTTATGCAAATGCAGTGTAGCTGAATTTTGGAGGCAGAGGATATTATGTCAACCTGATTACATTAATTAAAATATTCGTAGGATGCTGGACGTTGGAATGTTCATATTTATATTTATAATACATTATTTGTTGACGACTATTTCCCAAGGTGACAGTTCTTTCTTTAAAATCTTTAAAAATAATAAATGCATAATCTAAGCATAAACAGAAAATAAAACGTCATTGGTTATTGCACAAGACCATGATATACAACAGACTATAAACGACAGGTCACATGTACAAGATGGATAAAATTAATAATTTTAATAAATCTATACTTCATATATAAGTCTATGGACTATGACTCTGTAATATTTGACATTTTTACTTTTGGACTTCTTGGTATTTTTGATATCTTTTTCTAATTTAAGAGCAACGTTCTTATCGGTGGAGTAACCGCTATTCCTCTTTTTTTCTGTCCTCTCTTTCACATCTTTATACGACACGACATATACATTTTTGATATACCTAACGAAATTTAAAAGTCATTGATGGCCAAATGAATACTACTTGTTGATGGAAAGTCTATTTTAGTAAATAGCTTTCCGCCCGTGGCTTCGCCTGAGTGGAATAACTTTATCTTGGAAATTTGTTTATTCCGCAGGAATTACTCACTTTATCGGGATAAAAATATCCTATATCTTAATCCAGGGTATATTATACTTATATACCAAATTTAACCCAAATCCGTTCCGCCGTGATTGAGTAACAAACAAACAAATAAATAAACAAATTTTCACATTCATAATATTAGTTAGATTAAGTTTAACTTTGTATTAGCTTGAAATTGTTTTATTGTTTATTATTATTATTTATTTATCAATCAATAATTAAAAAGCGTGTCTCGTATATTCAATATAAAGTATATTACCCAGCAGTGGGTGAACATGGCTGAAAATGATGATGATACAGTATTCCACTTTATACTGCATGATTTTTTTAAAACATTTATTTTTTGCAACCTTCACAAATTGACTATAATATACGAAGAGAAAATAGGCTCACAAACCCTTGGGATATACGAGCCCACCTCAAAACTTAGTTGGGAAACAGTAAATTATTCTACTGCCTCAGGGACCTTGGGGATTCGAAGAATAACAGAAGAAGCTTTTACAAGGTAGCGAGTAATCGATTGGGTTTCAGAGGGTTGATGTTGATTCACCTTTACAATAGTTACATACATGTTACTAAGAAATATGGTGTGTATCTGATAGAACAGATGTCCACATGAAGCGTGTCTATGTTTTCCAAGGTAGTACACGTTTTGGACTTTCACAGGAGGTTGCTGGCTGGGTATCGCCCACTTAGCATAGGTTCAGATGGTTGTGCAATGTCGCGTGATATTGTCGCGTAAGTAGCAATATTGTTAAATTCCTATAATAATAACAAAGCCAGCTATCGTATCTCAAACTATCGAAACATAATTCTTATGTTGACTTTAGTACTCGATGGAAGACTTAGATAAGATGGTGTGGTAACAAACAAGTCAGACGGACATTTTTTTAAATGATCTACTACAAACCAAATCGATTACTAAAATATACCCCGGTGGTAATCGTACCTGGAACCTCCGTTTTAAAAACCTTTTGTTACTTTGAGCCATCAAGGCGGTAAAAAAAATGGCATTTATTAATTTAAGTGGTTAGATACCTACATTATATTCCTTATTGAGCTTTCAACTTTATTGTATATTACTCATATTATATTATAGTCGACAATAATAGCCTCTATATTGATATATTTTAATTTCTTCACGGAGTTTCTTTATAAGTAGCTTCGGTTTATTTTAAATAAAAGCCAGATAATACTTTCATAGATCAACGAATGTAGATGTCCATATTTACCAACTTAAATTGGTAGGCACGTGATATTAAAGGTGCACACTACATATAAAGTTTTGGTCATATTTACAGAATAATCATATTAAATTAGTAGTAGCCGTTGTTAATACGGCCACGTTATACAGAAATCTCAATTTAAAACGCGACTGCATAAGCGAAGATGTTAGGCGATGTTATTTGAGAAACTATCAAACATAATTATTATTCCATATCATGAAGTCATTGTGAATTAAATATATGGCTCTATATATACTTGTCATAATGAAATGTACTAATTTAATTTATGTGAATTTTATTTATTATGAGTCTGTGTCACAGAGAGAACTATTATTCACTATCTTTACATGGAATAACTTTATCGCTAATATGTTTAATTTGTTTATTCCGCGGGAACTACTCACTATAAAAATATTAGCCCAAGGTATGTTCAAACCATGTACCAAATTTCAAATTGATTGATTGAGCAACAAGCAAACATTGAAACTTTCGCATTTATAATATTAGTTAGATTAGATAGTGCTTAAGTATTAACTAAATGAGAATCATTTAGTTCAGTGTCGTCGAATGACGAGATTCTTATAAGAAAACGTTGTGCCCCAGTAGTAGAGACTTAAAGCTGTGTAGGTGAGAAACTGAAGAAAAACTATATCAATACAAAATATTACATAAAGCCATCAAAAGGCATTATTTATTTTAAAGCATTTGTTTCTTAGAAACGCTATGACATGAAGATAATTGTAATTTAATGAATTCTACAATTTCTACTCAACATGAGAAGGCATACTCTCCGTTCGTTAGCCCGTTCGTCTGGTACGAATAAGTTAATGAGACTACAGTAGGCGCCACCAGATCCAATTTACACGAGTACTCGTACAAATAAAAGAATATATCCAGACAGATTCATCAATGCTGCCGAGCCGAAACAGATGTAGTTAATTACCTGAACATTGGATATAGGTAGTAAGTTTTTTTATGATAAATGCATACCTACTCTGCGAAATGATTTTATCAAATTCTTGCCCTATGGAAATAAAATAGGGGATAAAAGCTTGTACTAGAAAGTTAATCCTCCAAGCGAGCCGCACTTCTTGGATTCGTGGATTATGGCCCATACCCTCTCTCAGTAAGAGGAGGCCCAGAGGCTGTTGATGACGTGTGTGATTCACCGCGAGGCGTTAGCACCTGCGAGATGCCCAGAGCGGCGCAATTTGCAAAATACATACATTACAACTCCAAACTTGATCATTTTTAAAAGTTAGAAGACATTCTACGGCCAAATAACTTACGACACGAAGAGGCCAGTAATCAAATAATAAGATATTTTTCCTTAAAGTCTCCAGGGCACCAGGAAAACAATATCTGCACTACAAATACACTCTATTGCACAACATCATCTTTTACTGGTCAGTATATGAAAAGAACGTGGCATAGTCTTGGTTATTACCTATTCAGGCATAGCTACTACGTTATTGGAGGGTAATAAAATGGCTTAGTCTACTTTGAAACTGCTCTTGAAATGATGCAACTTTATAAGAGACAGTGACATATGTAACATTTTCAAACAGAGTTATATGGCGCAAGTTTTAATAGAGTGTTACCGTTTCAAATATAGTCCATAAAGGCGAATTAGAGCTCTTCAAAAGGACATTAAAAGATATAAGATTAACATTTACGGCGTCATATCCTAAATCATATTATTTGTTGACCCATCAGACTATTATTACATATTTATAACGTTCATTCACATACCCTGTAATATGAGATTTAATTCCCCCATCTTGATGCTCATTTATTAGTAGCATAACTACACAACGATGAATATTGCCATGGCAATATTATGACAAATGTCTACAGAGTGTGGCGGAGCCTACAGGTTCTCAGATTCCTTGTATGCAATTCAAGCGGCCAAGCCCACGTTGATTGAGAAATACTAATTCGTGTGTACGGTACACACATTAATCCATTTGTGCAATACGAGTACCGTCCCGTCCCTATGTCCCTATATTAACGGTGAGCAATTTGCCTGTCGGATGCGTTATCCAGTTGCATGTTGACGATCATAACATGACGATGCCTATATTTTACAGTCCAGTAATATTGGCCTGTTATTTCCACTAACATATGTGAGACTACCATGGGTTACATCTAAAACAGCATTTACAAACCCACTATGAGGAAAGTTCTCGCGAAATGTGATTTTTGATTTATTCTTGATTGCACCAAAATAGTACAATAACAGAGTACAAACAATAGGTCACGTACAAAGGTGGACTTATCTCTTTAAGAGATCTCTTCCAGTCAACCTGAGCATTGAAATAGGAAACTTAGTAAATTTGGGGTTTAGCAGTAAATTGTGTGCAAAAGAAAAAATCCTATAACGAATAATAAAACAAATAAAAAAAAGAAAAGTTAACTGAATAATAAACTTACACTAAATATATTACATATACCTACTGCGAAATATATACATAACATAATTTAAATATATATATACTATAAACCTACATACACATACTAATATCATGAAAGATGGGAGAGGTAATGCTCTTGTAGCCTTTTCTTAAATACTGCAATTGAAGGGCTGTCCTGAATTAATTTTGGCAGTTTATTGCACATCATGGCTGCTTGAACACTAAAGGAGTGAAAAAGAAAGTTTGTGGTGGCTCTAGGACAGGCAAGTGTTTTTGTAATGCAGGATCGCCTAGGAACATCAGGAGGGGGGAGTAAATTAAAGCGGGAACTCAGATAATCAGGAGAGTTGGGATTTTTGAGGATGTTATATAGGAAGGAGAGGATGTGCACATTGCGCCGAAGTCGGATGGGGAGCCATTTTCGCTGAGCGCGAAACGCAGATACATGGTCATATTTACGTAATCCGAAAATGAAAAATTTTCATCGGTTTCATGGAAGAATCCTAATAGTCGCTTCTGCTCATATGAACCTAAGCCGGATTCCCGATTAATCCTTTAGTATCATTCAAAAAATATGAAAATCCATCCCACTCCTACAAATCATATCAATTTTAAAATTTATGTAACGTTATTTTCTGGAAATCATCTCGTGGTATGAAATCAGACAAAGATAAAAAATTTCAGGAACAAAGCTTTACATTTCATGGACCGAGCGCATACCATAGCGAGTTCAAATAAGAGTATGAAAAAAAAGTACAATTACCAAAAAAAAAGTGTTTTTGTTAATTATACTTTTTTTTATTACTTTTACGTAAAAGAAATTGAAAAAAAAAGTTCAATGAACAAATTTTTTGTGTACCTTATCAAAAAATGTCAAAACGGAATAAATATTTCCGTACGTGTCATATATTATTATGATGTCTGTCCGTTTATTTCCGAAACTGTATTATGCAAACAATAGTAGAAGTTGTTACAAATGTACAAAATAGTGAGCCAAATACCATCTGTATTTTATGGGTTAGGTTTAAGATAGTTAGTTTTAGGCGTTAGTTTAAAAATTGTATATATCATTACATTTTTTGAATTTTTCGAAAATATGCTTCAACATAGGGGTAGCTAAGAAGGTTCTGAAAAAATCATCATAATCATCTTGCCAGCCATAGGACGTTTACTACTTAACATAGGTCTCACCCACAGATTTCGAAAGCGACCAGTTGGAAGCCACCTGCATGCATCAAAGCCCATCGATCACACATGTGGTCGATAATCCAGCGTCTATTCACGCGTTAGAAAAAGTTATGACCACGAGAAATACTTTGTCCAGGAGACCGATCGCGCTAAGTTTGAACGATATTACCAAAGCTACACTATAACTAAAAACGCACATTTCCTATCGCGCTAATCTTTTGAACGGAAATTAAACAAGTATTTTTTTTAATGCTCATGGTACGCTCTAAACATTTTGGATTTGGTTTTACTTTGATGGCGTCAACGATATAATCATTCACAAAAAATAGCGCGATACCATTTTTTACATCAGCTAAACTAAAGCTAAACCAAAACCAAAAACGTGCCGTTGTAAAATAGCACAATTGTATTGGTCGCCTTGCTCTTTTTCGTAAGAATAAAGCTCTTTGACAAGTTTTGTTTTGGGATTTAGGTACGTATACTTATTTTCTTGAGACGTAGCAAAATAATTACAATTATTTTATTTTAATAATTTGGAAAACTTATGAAATTAATTTCAGAAAGCCATTAACAAGTTTTCACATATAAATATCTACATGATAAGGAACACAAATTATATTTAAGTAGGCAGATAAAATTATGTTTTATCAGTCTACTTTTTCAGTTGTATTACAGAATTATAAAATGCGATTACTTATAGAATTATAGTACCCACAATTTGATAGTACAGAAACACTCCCGCCTGAGTCTCGATTCCCACTATCCCCATATTTTACGGGATACACACTCATACACACAATTTCATCTGAATTGATTGAATTGAATCCAGCAGCAACATGATGATCACAGCAGCAACATAATTCCAATTCACAACGGGTCTCCTTATATTCTGTCTGAAATGAGATATCTAGATCCATTAAAAGAGCTGTTCTATTTTAAAATATTTCTATAAATTCTGTCAAACAATTATTTTTTTGTCACGACTATCCCTGCGTGACAACGTCATAACAAGCTTTTTGTCGACTATCGAAAGAAATTTAATTTATTGTTTATATTCTACAATACGTTCAGAGTATTCTTTACATTGATATAAGTGACGAAATCCGGAAATCCGGCAAAATGGGATCAATGCTCAGAAGTGATCTGATGTCCCTTTGCGACATGTACCTTCAGCCAGAGTCAGCATTCGAAATACTTGCACAACTAGGCGAGCTGGGATGTGTGCAGTTTATTGACGTAAGTTATGTAATAGATGTGTATACGTCCTGAAACCTAATTGTCTCCATCTATTTCAAGGTGGAATTTGTCCTAATTCAAATAGATCACCAGTTCACCATTAGTCTCCTTGCTATGACTAGCCAACTTATTGTATAACTTCTAAACTGTATCGCCAACTGCCAAATTCGACCAATATAGTAATATATTAATTCTGTGCCAATAATAGCAAGACTTAAATTTTAAAATTCGACCAATGACGAAGAAGATTTCAATAAAATTTATTACCATTGAACTGGAACAAGAAAAATCCATGCCTTTTTAATGATTGGATTTTTTTAAGTGAAATAATAATGATTAAGCCGACCAAATACGCGTCGCCCTACGTGCGGAAGGTCCCGTAGTCGCAATATACTTTTTAAAATACAAAGTTATTTTATATTTAATTAAGAAACCTAGCTAATAATAAAGTAAACTTAATCAACTAAAAAATTACCTAAATAAATTAACTAATTAATTTTTTATAAATTATTCCACGTCTTGAACAGCGAGGCTCACCCTTTATGCTAAATAGAAATCATAATCTAGGCCTGCGAGACATTGACCAAGCATTCCGATAACTGACGTAAGAAGCTGTGAGCGCCCGGTACCCACGGCCCTAGGTCTCTATTAAAATAGCGCAAAAGAAGTAATCTCCACTAAGGCATACATACTTGCGCTGTTGGAGGTTCTCCGCTAATGCGGTTGCGGAACCGACTACATGAGACGTGGCTGAAAGATGATACGCAGCAAGTGTGTCTACGGAAACTGCATCCTAGACGACGGCGCGGCCCAACATCCCCCTGGAGATTAGTTATTCTTGCACTTGATTTATGGTATATTGTATGGAGTTTTAATGAATATTTTACACTTCTAACTATATCACAAGCTGGTCCATTATTAGGGTTTAACTAGTAGAGCCTATTTAAGTAGACTTTCCTTAATCCTATATTGTGAATGTGAATACTCTTCTAATGTAGCGGTTTAACTGGTATGGGGTGATACATGGTACCTATCTGATGAAAGAGACAACTATAAAAGAAATATTTCTTAAACGGATCCTTGCAACGAAAAAATATTTTAATACACATACAACCATAACGTCACGACCTTTATCCAAAATGGCGTGGTCAGAGATATTCCAAACATTAGTGTTTGGGTATACCGATCATTAATAGTTAAGTATGCTTGAAACAACATCAACGGTTCACCTTACTAAATATACAGAAATGCTCTCGTGACAGAGGGTGAGCACATCACCATTAAAACGTTCAAATCTAAAGTAGATAAAGTGTAAAGTCCGTTAATCGCCTTTTACGGCACCCACTGGAAGAGATGTGTTGATTATTTTTACGTGCTGAAACCATACAGCTATAAGGAAACTAAGCCATTTTAATGGTTTATACTTACATTGCATCAGCTATAAACTGAACTTTAAAAATGATAACAATGTACGTCAAGTGAACTATAAAGTGATATTATAAGCTTGGATACAAAGCCATAAGAACCAATGCCATGGTATGATATGATAAAGCTTTCTGCTACTTTTAATTCTAAAATTAATATAAATAAATGACAGCGCATATACGCACAAGCAACTCGGTTCCATGATTTACCTTCTATCGTCAAAACTTACTAAGAATCGGTTCGAAAAAAAAAATCCCAAAATTGGCAAAATGACCTATTTCAATAAAGTTCCATTTTCTGTCTCCCAGTGCATCATTAGACCTATACCTTTATATGGAACGTCTCTGCTGGTGGTATATCTTTCCAAACGAAATAAGAGCTTTTTTATTTTATTTATAAGGTTAGACTTAAATCAATTCAGAATCGGTTCTCATTCATTACCTTGCATTGCTTAAACAAATACTAATACTTAATCGTACACTACAGTGGTAACTTTAATTTTTCAATTACCTCAATGATAATGATAAAAATTATTAGTAGGTATAATTATCTAATAAATGCAACACTTAATTTTTCAGATGACACCAGATGTAAATGCTTTCCAAAGGAACTATGTGTCCGAGGTGCGCCGATGCACAGAATTAGAACGTAAACTTCGCTATATGAAGGGCGAGATGATAAAAGATGACATCTATGTACCAAAGTTACAGAGTAACCCTGAAGCTCTACACCCAAATGAACTTACCGTGTACGAAGTAAGGAAATACAAACTCGATATAAGTTTATTGAAAACTATATACCAATTTCTGATTACCGTACATCATTCAATCAATCAATAGCCTTGTGTTCTTACTGCTATATATGCTACATATCCTCCTCTAATTAGACCATACGTATGAATTGTCGTAAGACAACTTAAAGGTTTTGCATCACCAAATAATTTAATACCTAGGTGAAAAATAATAAAATTCAAAATTACCGTATGAAACGATATAGTGCGGCGATGAAAGAAATGAAAGAAATAGAACTAGTAGGACTTGTTACTCGTAATGAAACACTAGTGTCATACCAAGCACTAGAACAGGTGCCACATAGTTACTAGCACAGCCCTGCACTATATGCACCAGGTATCGAAAAGTCCTTCAGTACTTGCAGGGTATAAACTAGCTTACGGCAAATCACCAACCAATCAGCCCATATAGACTCTTAATAACAAATAACACGCGACGGGTCTGTCAACATATATCAGGATAGTAGAACCCAAAAACTTATTATTGTTGTTGTTATTGGTTTGATCAGATAACATACAATAAAACACAGCGTTGTTAGGGTCAATCGAAATGCGATACCCCCCTTATAATTCGGGTAATTAGTTAGCAAAATTACGTCGGTACAGTAAATGAAACAATGAAACATTAGGCGTGTATGGGCTGTGTGACCGATGCTCTCAACAACGAGAGAAAACCGGCTTGTCGGCCGGTATTCCGAATTCTGCCTTACTCGAAGTTGGAGTTAGCTTATTGGATTAATTGTCTTCATATGTAGATGTACTATGCTCACGCCTGTTTTCCATTAGGGTAGGCAGAGGCTATAGATTTCTACTCGCAACGATCCTGACATACTACTTTTGCTTTTCTACTCATTAAATGCTTCATACACGCTCGTCGTTTTATCCTAGATTATTGACTTGCCTTTCTACATATCATCATTATCAATAGATTTGTATTAAAATATGCAAATCTCATTGTAAATTCTATTGCCAAAATATTTTAACAACAAGAACAATTGACGATCTGCTTGATGGTTAGAGACTCTGATCGAGTTCCGTTAGTTTACATTTTATAATATACTAGCAGCTGCCCGCGACTTCGTCCGCGTAGACTACATGAATCAACACTTTATTACTTTCCCACGGGAATACATTCAGCAGAAAAATTACCATGTAGAGTTTATCTCAAACAGGAAAAGACCCTGGGCAGATAACAGGTATGTGGAACCATGTTGGTGTTTTGCCAGGTAAATGGATTAAGACAGGGATCCATTAAAAGACCTTTCTGAAAATTTCTGGTTTATATTTATTAAAGTACTTCCTTATAAACAACATTCTTTGCCATGTTTGAAGGTGGTAGCAATAGAACCAAACTTTGAGGTGAACTTACATGGGAGCATGCCACATAGAACTGACCGTGAGAGAAATAGTCCTGTCGTAGGTCTACTCCGGCGAATTTGAGAGTTTGCCCCTGCGACTTATTTATTGTCATGGCAAAACAGACCTTTAGTGGAAACGGAAGCCTTTTGAATTCAAAGGGAAGATCATTTAGTATTAATGGAATACGCGGTACAAACACTGTTTCTCCCTGAGCAGGTCCTGTTAAAATAGTGGCCTCTACTACGTTCCGGTGCAAAGCCTTGACTTGCAACCTAGTACCGTTTTAAAGTTTGGGTGACATTAAATTTCTCAATAACATAACAGGTGCACCCTCACGTAGTAAAAGTGACTTTGACTCTTCGACTTCGACACCAATTTGAATTTGTGATCAACCCCTACCACTATCGCAACCCGTAAGGGGTTAGCTTCAAAATAAATGTCATTTTCGCAATCAACGTCCCAAAAAAGCTAAATAACGACACCAATATAGACTTTTTGGTATCATCCCCCACCCCTATCTCACCCCTAGAGTGTTGGCTTACAATAAATGTCATTTTCATAATCAACATCCCAAAAAATCTAAATAACGACACCAATATCGATTTTATGGTTTCAACCCGCATTTCACACCCCAGGGGGCTGTATTTCGAAAAATCTCAACTCACCCTTATCTCATTCTCTAACCCCAAGGGGTTGGCTTCAAAACAAATGGCATTTTCGTAATCAACGTCCCAAAAAACCTAAATAATGACACCAATATTGACTTTTGGTATCAACCCCCACCCCTATCTCAAGCCTAGAGGGTTAACTTAAAATAAATGTCATTTTCATAATCAACATCCCATAAAATCTAAATAACGGCACCATTATCGATTATATGGTTTTAACCCCCATTTCACACCCCAGGGGGTTGTTCAATATAGACTTATTTGGTAGCAACCCCCACCCCTATCTCAACCCTAGAGGGTTAACTTAAATTAAATGTCATTTTCATAATCAATATCCCAAAAACCTAAATAACGACACCAATATCGATTTTATGGTTTTAACCCCCATTTCACGACCCAGGGGGTTGTTTTTCGAAAAATCTCAAAACACGTATTAGCTTATTTGTTCCTAGGAGTACTCTTGCGAAGTTTCGAGTCGAAAATAGACGAAATGTCCAAGTTATACTGTTTCTTCATACAAACTTCCCACCCCTGTTTCACCCCTTAAAGGGTGAATTTTGAAAAATCCTTTCTTAGTGCTCCCCTAGACCTCTTAAGGAACGTACGTGCCAAATTTGGAAACACTCTATTCACCCCTTTGACTATGACTATGACTTTGACTAAAACTTTGACTATGACTTTGACTATGACTTCGACTATGACATTGACTACGACTTTGAATTTGACTATGACTTTGACTATGACTATTACTTTGACATAGACTATGACTTTGACTATGACTTCGACTATGACTTTGACTATGACTTTGCCTATGACTATGACTTTGACTATGACTTTGACTATGATTTTGACTATGACTTTGACATGACTTTGACTATGAATTTTACTTTTCGACTTTGAGTCTTCGACTTTGAGTCTTCGACTTTGAGTCTTCGACTTTGAGTCTTCGACTTTGAGTCTTCGACTTTGAGTCTTCGACTTTGAGTCTTCGACTTTGAGCCTTCGACTTTGAGCCTTCGACTTTGAGCCTTCGTCTTTGAGCCTTCGACTTTGAGCTTTCGACTTTGAGTCTTCGACTTTGAGTCTTCGACTTTGTGTCTTCGACTTTGAGCCTTCGAATTTGAGCCTTCGTCTTTGAGCCTTCGACTTTGAGTCTTCGACTTTGAGCCTTCGACTTTGAGTCTTCGACTTTGAGCCTTCGACTTTGAGCCTTCGACTTTGAGCCTTCGACTTTGAGCCTTCGACTTTGAGCCTTCGACTTTGAGCCTTCGAATTTGAGCCTTCGACTTTGAGCCTTCGACTTTGAATTTCGAATTTGAATCTTCGACATTGACTCTTCGACTTTGACTCTTCGACTTCGACACCAATTTGAATTTGTGATTTCAACCCCTACCACTATCGCAACCCGTAAGGGGGTTAGCTTCAAAATAAATGTCATTTTCGCAATCAACGTCCCAAAAAACCTAAATAACGACACCAATATAGACTTTTTTGGTATCATCCCCCACCCCTATCTCACCCCTAGAGGGTTGGCTTACAATAAATGTCATTTTCATAATCAACATCCCAAAAAACCTAAATAACGACACCAATATCGATTTTATGGTTTCTACCCCCATTTCACACCCCAGGGGGCTGTTTTTCGAAAAATCTCAACTCACCCTTACCTCATTCTCTAACCCCAAGGGGTTAGCTTCAAAACAAATGGCATTTTCGTAATCAACGTCCCAAAAAACCTAAATAATGACACCAATATTGACTTTTTGGTATCAACCCCCACCCCTATCTCATCCCTAGAGGGTTAACTTAAAATAAATGTCATATTCATAATCAACATCCCATAAAATCTAAATAACGACACCATTATCGATTATATGGTTATAACCCCCATTTCACACCCCAGGGGGTTGTCCAATATAGACTTTTCTGGTAGCAACCCCCACCCCTATCTCAACCCTAGAGGGTTAACTTAAAATAAATGTCATTTTCATAATCAACATCCCATAAAACCTAAATAACGACACCAATATCGATTTTATGGTTTTAACCCCCATTTCACAACCCAGGGGGTTGTTTTTCGAAAAATCTCAAAACACGTATTAGCTTATTTGTTCCTAGGAGTACTCTTGCGAAGTTTCGAGTTGAAAATAGTCGAAATGTCCAAGTTATACTGTTTCTTCATACAAACTTCCCACCCCTGTTTCACCCCCTTAAAGGGTGAATTTTGAAAAATCCTTTCTTAGTGCTCCCCTAGACCTCGTAAGGAACCTACGTGCCAAATTTGGAAACTCTAGACCCAGCGGTTTGGCCTGTGCGTTGATATGTCAGTCAGTCAGTCAGTCAGTCAGTCAGTTTCTTCCTTTATATATTTAAGAAGATATGAGTTTCCATAAAAAAAAAAGTATTTGTGTAGTTTGTCAACCATTTGTATCTACAATACGAGCTTTGTAGCGAATCTAGTTGGCGCTGTGTGTATGTCCAAAGATATTTATTTATTATTTTCAGCTAGATTTTAATATAATCTCACGGTACATAATAATTCATGTCGCACGATCTATCCATCGTTAACTCGATTATGTATACATGATTTTACCTCATTTGTATTTTGTATCTAGAATACGTTAGAAAAATGGGAGAACGACATTTTGGAAATGGAAGCAAATCAAGTTAAACTTACGAAAAATCACATGGACCTTTTGGAGATGTACTATGTATTAACTCATATTGAACCAATTCTGGGTGACGTTGAATTGAGAAGAGATTCACTGTTTTTAAGGTAAATTTACGATTGGGCTTTAATAGTTTTAATTTTTCATTCTTTTTTAATTTCAGACGGAGAAAAAAGAAACTCGCAGTGTGAACATGTCTCTTAATTAGGTAGGATCACAGAGCAGCCACGCCCTAAACCTCAAATAGCGCTGCGATCGCTATTCGTCAAAAATCGAGCAATTGCTCACTTTAATTTCCGCGTCTCATTATTCGTTATAAACTCACAATATTTAATTTAGCTTATAAAGATACATAATTTATTCATAACATATTCATGTATACCGATAATATTTACCGGTATTGTGCTGATTTTTGAATATAGTATAGATGTAAGCCGGAACTTTAATTTCTCTTGGCTCTACACAACAGACAATATAGATTTTCGAGTTAAGTTAGTTTAGAATATGTGGTTGACCTTATCTGTTTCGACAGCTTAGGATGCTCCTACATCGGTGTTTCTAGACATTTTTGGATTTTTAGCCTTTTGTTTTCTCAGACATAATACAAAAAATTACATTAGGTAGAATAGTACCAAGGTAAAATCGGTTACTCTACATGAGTCGATAGTAAGGCTTATCACCTAGTACGAGTGTCTCACCTCCACAAACCAGTACTTTCTAAGACTTTCTCAGTGTAATAATTATATTCATATCTGCTTTGGTCCATTAATAAATATTCTAATATATTCTACAACAATCCTGAAGCTTCGGAAAATATATCCAGAGGTACGGCTAGTGGTATTTGTGTAATCTATTTTTCATACTTTAATATCCTTGCAATCTGATATTCTATAATGTTGCATGTGTGCAACAATTAAAAACATTTTTATTATACTCCAGGGTGTGGGAGTACCAAGCCAGACGGATCATTTTAAATATTCCGCCATCCGAACCAAAAATTCAGGATGTTATAAATGAAAATGACTAATAAAAATATTCTAGATACTAATAAAAATATTATAGTACTAAAATAACATCATCAAAAGTCAACTATCATTAAAAGCCCTATCTGTCGTTAACCTCCGTAGAATATGTTATAATTCGGTTTACGGCGCTGGGAACATTATGGGTATTATGCAACACTGTACAAGTGATTTTCAACATTGAAATAATGTCCTTTCAAATTTTGATTATAGCGAAATCAAAGAAATGTTGTTTACAATATGTAATAAACCCCCGGTAAGGTACACCTTCAAAAGGAGATAAACAATCTTTGTTCTACAACTTTTGAAATTCACGACATATTTCCTCATACAAAATAATTTATTTTTTTGAGATTTTTTTTTGTGAATTTCACATGAGGGTAGGATACGGTTGACTGTTGTCGCCAAAAATTTGTTTAATAATAACTATATGCAGCCTTTTGAAGGTCTAACCCTGATTTTGTTAGATCTTTAAGTCTTTGAGCGCCATGCCCGCCGGTCACCGTGATCGGCAAAACAATGATTTTAAATTGTGTCTGCGTCGCGGCAGTTAATGTGATAAATATTCAATGTCTACACACAGCCCAAAAACGCGTAGATAAGGTGTAATCGTTGAATTACTTAGGTGCACTAAGCGAGTATTCATGTGATTCCCACGGAAACGGAAAAGATTAACAACCGAACGTTGAAAAATTTTTGCGTTCGATGGCTATGCCATTTAGCTCGCTAACGTTCGGTCGCTAAATTTGTTACCGCGTAAGCACCCTAGAAGTAAATTATGGTAACTCGATACATCTATTTATTAGACGTTTATCTCCTTCTCTTTACTTCTACCTAATCGACTTGATACCAAGTTTAGATCGAAAGCAAAAATTTTTACGTACTGCTTCGGCTAGACGGCGTCACGAGGCGTCATCCAGCAATTATATAAATTTAATACTTCTCGCTCCGTTTGACTGATTTAGGTAATTGTAATAAGGACTAAAATCACTTACAACTAGATTAAAGTATAGTTAAATATCGAAAATAAGACTTGAGTGAAATTTCAACCCACACACTAATCACGTATAACGTCACCTTCATCCTAAATGGAGCGATCAAAGATATTTCAATCATTAAGCTTTTAGATGTTCCAAATATTAACTTTAATGCTTCAAACAACATGCACAGTTCACCTTTCAAAATATACAGAAATGCACATGTGACAGGCGATGTCCTCGCGGTGAAATATGCAAGTACATGTAGATATTTTTAGGAATAAATACCCTTAGTCGCCTTTTACAACTCCCACGTGAAAGTTGGTTCGATTGTTTTTTTCGTGCTGTGTGTATATGGCATACATTAATTTGAATCTGCATCGATAATCTAATCTATTCTATTCAACTTAAGGAACAGGCGGTCGATGAATACGTAGATATTTTTCGATTTGTAATTGTGTTCTTGATTCGTTCAACAATTCAGAAGCCGTTCTCTTGTCAGTGCGTCTGGATCAAATCTTTTCCTCAACACAGTTTCTTTAACCTCTTTGCGTATGTACGGTTCCTTATTAGATACACATTAATAAGTTTTGACATTCCTTAAACTTAACTCGAAATAAGCCTCCAGGCTACAATTGCTACGTAATACTTGGGTAGGTTTCAATTAAGGATAAAACTATTTAGGAAGTTATGACGGGTGGGGTAGGGATATTTTAGATAGAAAGTCAAACCCAAACTACGCTAAGTCAACATCTGAAATCGTGCGCATATACATAGACAACTATGTTTAATATTTTGCTAAGAAAATAAATATTGATGTTACATGCCATTTTCATGATGTAGTTCAAAATATTTGGGAAGTAATGACGGGAGGGGGAGGGATATTTTAGACATTAAGTCAAACTCAACTACTACTACTCTATGTCCACATGTTATCTTGCGTATGGACATTGACAACCTCGGTTAGGTAGCATCTCGCACTCATTGAAGCTGGCACACGTGCCGCATGCAATGCATGAGGTTAGGTAGTCAACTCGCTCGAAACTCGTGGAAAGAGAGTTCTAGTAGAGTATAGGCCTTAATTTAATATTTTGCTTTTAAAACAGATATTGATTTTATTTAGGCCATGTTTATGGTGTAGCTAACTATCCGCATACCCTTCTCACTGTAAGATTCATATCATAACTATTTAAATATTTAAAAACCTAAAAACCCGACAGACTCTCTGAAGAACTCAAGACGAATCTAAATCGGTCAAGCCATCAAGAAATCGGTCATACATACATACAATATACATACCACACACAAACACTCACATGCATACATATAAAAATTATAAATTTAGTATATACATCCTGTTACGGTGTTTTCGAAAGTGAACAAAAAAGTTCATTAACTAGTATTGATGTATTGATCCAATTCCTATCAGAATATGACGAGAATATCGCGAATTTGCGAGCGAGTAATCGGACCTGTCGATAGTCAAGAGACCTGTGAGCCATCGCTTGGTGAAATGCACAAAATATACTGACTAATTACATAGATGAGTATCGATGGCACAGAGTGAAAATGTTTTGGGGCCACTGAGGCACTTAACGAAGCAAGCTAAAAGGTTAGATTCAATCAAATCACTAGAGAGGAATACCACCATTGTGGATTTGGCTCCTATTATATGTTATTATTTCTTCTTCCATTTTCTTCTTCATCTTCTTCGTACTTCCTTATTCTTCCATGTTATTGTTATGAGCCCTGGTAGAATTGCAAGCACTAAATAAGTAAACAAAAATCTTCGTAGGTATAGGTATTTGTAGGATTGAACGAGGTTTCTATAAATGACTGTTAATTATTTAAATAATTAAGCCTACCTCTGAGGGTTTTAGGCTGATGTATGATCATCTAATACAATAATATATCTGCCATTTGTTCCACAGAGCTGGAGGTGACATCGGTTTTAGTGGTCGTTTGGTGGTCAAGACTGGTGTAGTGCGACGCATTAAGAGTTTTCCGTTCGAGATGATGCTTTGGAGAGTGTCGCGAGGCAATATTTACTTCAGAACAGCTGCACAGGACAAAATATTTGAGGACCCCTTTACGGTATTTATTGATCAACAATAAAACCCAATTGTTTGCAGTTACCAAAGAGTAAGTACCATCTCGATGATCATTAAACAGTTTAAACAAAAACACGCTGTTTTCCACACAGGAGTCTTATGGTCGTGACTTTGATAAGACTAAAAGAGTTTTAAAACAGTGGTTTATAAGTTAGGAGTATCTGGAATTCTGCCCTATCCAATCCGCCCGTGAATTTGTCTGCGTGATTATCGTGAGACAGATTACTGGGCAGGAAAATGTCATTATTGGCACTATCACATTACCTAAGCCACTATTACATCAAAGCCGCAAAATATAATAATGACAGCCAACAATTTGCATAGGGGATCCCCCCCTTGCCGTATATCCAACAATAATTATTGAAATCTGACATCAATCTTCAAGCATTTAATTCAAAGATTTATGATATCATTTATTGAATGTGCAATTCTCTGTCACTCAATATCTTTGTAAAAAATGTCGGATACATCGCCGAACATACATATAAAATAAAATATATATAGTTGATTTGATAACCTCCACGTTTTTGAATATCGGTTAAAAAGAAGACTTGGCTTTAGTCTTTGACCGATCTTTTGGCTTCGGTCTTGCATAAGAGAAAGCATAACAAAAGATTTGGCCATTGTGCTCTTTACCTTAGGCTTGTCCATAAGCACAAACTCTATAAAAAAGACATATTTTATTTTTTATGGTCACAGTCCACAAAGTACATTATCTTTACGGTTTCATTCATTAAGCATAAGCATCTAGGCTAACTGATTTTTTTTTCATCGACTTAGTGTACAGAAGTGAGAAAAGTGGCATTCCTAGCAGTTTGTCAAGGAGAGCAATTGAATAGTAGGTTGGAAAAAGTGTGCAATGGGTTTCGAGTGAATGTCTATCCATGTCCTCGAACCTATGAAGAGAGAAAGGAAATGATCAGCAAACTAGAGTTAAGACTAAAGGATTTGGAACAGGTCAGAAGTGATTTTTTTTATTCATCGGATTAGTGTTTGAACTCAACCACATCCACGGATAGATGTCTGGACTACCTACCAAAAATTATTAGTAATGTGAAACATTTTCTTGAAAAGAATTTCTGTTAAAGTAAGAAGTGTGATGGTTGTGAAAGGGCCGAAGGTGGCTTTTTAATTAACCAGCTTTGCCCCCGGGGCTTCACCGCCGGCGTCGGATTACTTCATTGCGGACTTCATTCAATTGAAAAAGTATCGATTTTAGAAAAGCTTTCATAAAATAGCGTCGTATGGTAATAAAGAAAATGGATGTAACAATTTAAGAATTAAGAAATGGCGAAGGTTATGGCTACTTATGATCCAGAAGTAAGTCGGCGATAAAGTAATTTCAGGCATACGTAGCTACAGGAGCAAAGCTATAGCGTAGATATGATAAATTTCGTTAACATAATTCATTTGTTTATCCAGTGGGGGAACTAGTCACTTTATCAAGATAAAAAGTATCCTATGTCTTACTCCGAATTGTCCTTTTTTACTTGTGTACCAAATTTTAACCAAATTCGTTTTCAATATTTCACCTTTCACCTTTGTTAAGCAATTTCCAAGCTTTCGCATTTATAATATTAGTTAGATGAGATGAATATATGTGAATGCGGTTTGGACTAATTACTGTATTCACTATTCACATACGGAAACATTAAAACAAGCAGTGTCTCCATAAACAGTCTCGGTTTTGTTGGTGGTAGGGCATTTTAAATGTCCGCCTGGCTAGCTATCACCATCTTATCTAAATCTACCGCCAAGCAGCAATGTTAATAAATAGCATTGTTGTGTTCCGGTTGTCAGAGATAAGATAGCCAGTCCCCCAAATGTGTTGGTGTTTCCTGGTCAGTACGCTTCCACCTTCGACCTCATCTTCACTTCACATCAGGTGTGATTGAAGCCAAGTACCAACCCGTTGTGCATAAAAAAAAAGTCCGTTTAACTGCGACTAATGAGATGCGTAAGTTAAAGTGAGCAATTTCTCGATATTTTGATGAATATTTTATTTTTATATTTATAATCTTTGGATATTTTAGATGCAGCGGTCTATGATTACATGTGATGTTATGTGAGCTGATGCCAAAGGTGGAAGTGATTCTCCCGTAACTGTCTGCAGAACACAATAAAGGCATTAACATTGTCGGCAGTTGTATATAACATAGTGATAGCTAACCAGGCGGACGTTTTAAAAATACCCTGCCACTAACCAAAAGTGTAGTAATAAATGACAATTCTATTATGGAAATTACATTGTAATTACATTATAATTAATATACGTCACAGTTAACTTTACAGCTCTCAAAAACCATAGAACGAACACAGGATACTCAGTGGAAACATATAACTTGTCAGTGATACCTATTGACTGGCGGACTTATCGGTCACGTAACCACACAGAGCAACCAGACAGAGTGCTTCAATATTATTATTCTAATATCTACCTGTATCTTAATTTACAGGTGCTGAAGAAAACTAAATACCATCGATGCAAAGCTTTACGGACGGTGGGGCGGCAGTGGCTCATATGGGCATTGAAAGTTAAAAAAGCTAGAGCTACTTATCACACCATGAATCTCTTTAACCTTGACATTACAAGAAAATGTCTGATTGGTCAGTGTTGGGTACCAGATCAAGACTTAACAAAAGTGCGCGAAATTCTTGATAAATGCTCGGTAAATGTCACATGCGGTAAATAATAACACAATATGTAGTGAACTTTCATGTGGCCATTTATAAAAAGCGTTGTCAATAAGCTCAATAATTCTTCATGCATGCTATGGAGGGCGTATGGGACTGCCCATAATGTTATTAATTATTTCTGCTAGCTACATCACAGTTCAGTTTTAACCGCCTCCGTGGCTCAATGTAAACAACATTGGGTTTACGATTCGGAGGTCGCGGGTTCGATCCCCAGCGGGGTACATGTTTAAGTACTCGGTTTGGTTGGTGGTGGGGCATTTTAAATGTCCGCCTGGCTAGCTACCACCATCTTATCTAAATCTGCCGCCAAGCAGCAATGTTAATAGCATTGTCGTGTTCCGGTTGTCAGAGATAAGATAGCCAGTCCCCCAAATGTGTAGGGGTTTCCGGGTCAGTACGCTTCCATCTTCGACCTCATCTTCACTTAACATCAGGTGTGATTGAGGTCAAGTACCAACCCGTTATGCATAAAAAAAAAAAAAAAAAAAAACGGTTCATTTAGAGCGACTTAGTAAAATATTATGATGGCACTTCTAAATAATACTGATAATAATTAATAATACGGTGTGGTAGGAACTATCAATTGTTCCATGTAGAAAGTGATGGTAAATTAGTTTTAGTTTAGGGAAATGACGTCAGAGTGTCTTTATTGATTACGTTATGAGAACATCCGATGGAGCGCGAAGGTTACAGACAAAGTCATTGAATTGCCTTTATGTAGCTTTTATGACGTAACTCTATCTCAGCGATCATATAGTCTATATAGAGGGGCGACAATCTGAAAAGAGTAACTAAATGAGGCTGATTGGGAAAAAATTACGGCGAACGGCCCATATAATTTATGAGGTTAATAATTGAAGCAATATTAAAATTAATAATGATACAATGATTAGATACATAATTATCGTAAATGATGTAAGATGTTGGTTAGATAATACTTGTGGTATCTTTAAATGAAGTTTCAGTGTTTTTTTGGACATAGGTGGCGGTCGGCTCGACAGTATCCTCTTTTATGTCAACAGTGAAAACATCGGAAGTTCCGCCCACTTATCACCGAACGAACAAGTTCACTCACGGCTTCCAAGCACTTATCTGCGCATATGGTGACTCCACTTATAGAGAGTTAAATCCAGGTCATATATAAACTTTATTTTTATTTAGCAATTGATACTAGAGTTATTTTTATAACGTTACAATATAATGGTTATTCTCATTCTTTCTAGGTCTTTACACTATTATTACATTTCCATTTTTATTTGCGATAATGTTTGGTGACTTAGGTCATGGCATAATCATGCTATCGGCGGCCACCTGGATGTTAGTTAACGAAAAAAAATTTATGGCTCAGAAATCGGATAATGAGATATGGGCAATATTTTTTGGTGGTGAGACCATGTATTATTAAATAAATTGAAATGGGTACAATAATATAATTATAGATTACTATTATAAGGATTATTTACTTGCAGGTCGTTATATAATTCTATTGATGTCATTGTTTACTTTATATACCGGTTTCATTTATAATGATATTTTTTCCAAACCAATGTTTTTAACTCATTCGTATTGGAAGAGTAACTATACGATTGAGGTGATCGAGCAAAACGAACAACTTACTTTGGACCCGGCGGGTGATTCAAATAATCCGTATATTTTCGGCGTGGATCCAATGTGGGGGGTATGTGATCTTAATTATTACAAACGCAGAAAATTGAGAAGAAATTTACAATGTTTGATAAGTATATTTGATAATTATTCAAATTCAAATTAATCTTTCAATACAAATAAATTGAACTGAAAACATGCAGTAGATACGGTTGGTTGATGTAACATAAATGTAATTAAAATGTATTTGTGTAGTATATCAACCATGCTCAACATAGGACACTCAGAAACGGGGATGTGCAGACTTTACCTCCTTGCAGAGGAAACACCTGTACATCTGCTGTGTGAATGGTGGTCCACTGATGCGTAAACGCAATATCCACCTGGGTGGCTACTTACTGCACGCGGATGAGATAAAACTAGCGGCGCCAGGAAAATAATCAACTTCCTCAAAGAGGCAAACCTGAGCAACGATCTGTAGGTTAGTGGCGATCACAATCGATCGGCAACGTCCGCAGGGATACAGGTCTCCGACGACCTGCAACATACAACCAACCAATATCAACCATATGGTATGCTTAAAGCAAGCCTATTTGCCTAGTGTTAAACTAGATGGAGCTGTGTGAAGTTCAAGGATGTTAATTATTATTTATTTAGGTACATATGTTTATACCGTGTTTGCATATTACATTTTGTTTTAAGATATATAGCTATTGATTAGATACGACAAGTAATGCTCGAAGAATAAGCAAATATATAGACTTACTCGGCATAACAATTCTTGAAAAAGTCCAAAATAACCAAAACTTAATTATTAGTGCAGTTCATAATATTTATATTATAGAAGAAAAAGCCTGAGGCTTTTTAGAAAATTCTAAAAACAACTCTTTTGTATGGCATTTCATAGCGTGGTACACAATCTATTTCGATGAGTAATTTACCTATCACACCGCTGCTAGTGGTAGTTCGAATAAAATAGCCTTGAAATCTTGAATTTAAAAAATAAGTTCACTAAAAGTCGAAAAATCACTAGAAGTCACTGGTCGCTTCATCAAATTAAATATTAAAAATTAACATTATGCCAACCAAGCCATCTGTTCTCGTAGGAATTGTAAAAGGCGAATGTGGGACTTTCTGTCACAAAACATCTACATACTTGCACGTTTTATCGGCGATGGGTTCACCCTCTGTAATCTGTACGAGTATATTTCGACAGATGATCCGTGGGTGTTGTTTCAAGTAATAAACTTCTAACCACCCCATTTGGCATACATTTATACTTTTTTGCATATAACAAATTCTCATAAATGTTTCGACAATGGTATCGACAAACAACCATGGGGTTAAAATATCTCTAAGAGACATTAACCTTTTACCCATTCAGCTTTGAGTTGTATATTTCATACGACCGTCCGTGAATAAGCGGTGTGGATAGCGTATAAAAGCCACTTCAGTCAGTGCTGGACAGTTCAATATGAATGAAATTCGGTATTTATTAAAAATAAGGGTCTTGGATAAATATATCGATCAGCTACACTTTATTATTATTACTGCTGGCTATTATTATATACTGGCTCAAAGTTGTTCAGTCATTCTTTTGTGTTTATATTTTATTATTTATCAATAATAGTAAATATAAGAGATTGGTATCAAGAAACTTTATAGCAGCATAAAGTAAACTATGATTATTACTTTTTGTAAACTGTTTCATAAATTGTATTATTATTATAGGTAATTTCAATTGTCAAATGACTCCCTGCTTAGGGTATTACATAGTTCATACTTCCATGAAATAAAGCTGTAATTGCAAAATCTTAATAATTATTTTATATCCCGAAAATACTTAAACCTAAAAATTTACACATCAAAAGATACAACTTATACCAGACTAGTTATGATAATGCACCAGCAAAGAACTTCCGCCAAGAATAGCACCGATCATATATACTCAGGCAAAATTTAGTGCGTAGCATGACATCGTTTATCGCGCGCGACGTAGGAGTGAGAGTGCAATAGTTGTATATTTCGTCCAAGCGAATGAGCAGGACAAATATTATCTCGCGCGACATAAACGTTTATCGCGCCTGTGATGCTACGGGGTTGGATAGCGTAAGTGAGCAACAGGATGTTGAATGCATGCAATGTCGATGACTGGTTTCTTTCGTCCAGAATGTCGTCTATGTGTTGAAGAATATTGATCCCAAGGCGAAATCTGTACAAATTGGGACAACCCTATATTTTGGAAAAACTTGGCCCATACTAGATAACGCAGTGGTGCAACTACCCAGATACACATTAAGACAATTGTCAGCTGCTCTAGCACGAAAAATTATTCCAAAACTTCGTAACGAGCGAACAACGAAAATCATTGTAATCAGTGTGCGAAATGTGAGTTTTGTCTCGTTTTTAACTTTACCATCGTGTTCGCGTTTACGAAAAAAGTCCCTATGTAAAAAATAGTTTTGCAAACTATCCGCTAGAGGCGCTGCACATTTCTCCATACAAATCGTCACGTAAACGTGAACGCGGTAGTAAAGTTAAGTCGAAACAAAACTCACACACCGCCCTCTGGTGTTTAGAAATAAAAATTATGCGAATTGTGTCTTAGCGAATTAATAAAAACACTAATCAAGATCAAGTCAAATTCAAAAATGCTTTATTTTGTAGGTACATAGGGTACACTTAAAATATTCAATTTTATATTTTCTTAATTTGAAAATAATAATAAAGCAGTATGTTCAAAATGCAATTTTCCCCTGAAAAATGCGAAAAACATTACAAGGTATTATTACAACATATAAATTATATTTAACGAAAACAGTCTCAACGGCGATTGTGGCTTTATATCTTGGCCGCAGCATTTTTATTAATTGCTAATGACCTTCATAGCTCCACAATTAGTGAGAATAAGTCGAATAACTATACAGTTATATATCTTTAGAGGTGGCTATGCTATAGAGTATCATAAAATAGTGTCCTCCAACATAGAATCTCCACATCTGAAAACTATTTTTGTTTCATTGGTGACTATTTATGACTAATGACAATTTTTATTTTCATTAAGTTTTCAAAACTAAAGATTGGTTGACTGTCCGTCAACCAATTAAATATTATATAGGTAAGACATATTATAGACAATTTAAACCGATACTTAATTAATTTTATTTTCAGAATGCATACAACAAAATTATGTTCGATAATTCTATAAAAATGAAATTGTCTATTATCCTTGGTGTAATACACATGCTATTTGGTCTTTCGATAAGCCTATTTAACCACATGTAAGTTATTTTTGTTTTTATGGGAATATGTGATTTTATTAAAATTCCGGTTAAGTGTCGTTATGTACTACATGAGTGTTTTGTACTATCACTGTTTTAATGCAGTGAGTAAAAGTAATTGCAATCTACCTACACACTTAGATTTGAGCAATTTCAAAATACTAAATATAATGTACAGGCAGTTGGTCGTTAATTGGGATTGTTTCTGCCTAAAGCCTTCGGTCAAAGAGAGCGGGCGAACGGGGCGGGCGGGCGACGACACGGGGCGCGGCAGCCGCGGTGTGTTCTGTTCAAGTGTATTAGCGAAGTTACATGATGTCACTATTGACACCATTTGGCTTTACTTTGGTTTCAAAGGAATACCTACAAAACATAACTACTTTCGTCACCTACCGTTGTGATGTAAAAAAATTAAATAAAAAAATGCTAAGTGAAAGTCATCTAAAAAAATTACGTTATAATAATTGTATGTGGGGTTAAAACACTGAGATATTTCGTTAAGGCCACATTTACAATGGGAACTGGTAACCGCGGCTATCTATTTGTATTTTTCGTATATTTCATTAGGTCACTTAATGTAGTCGGTTCAGTTATGGCAAAAATTAAGAAATTTAGCTCAATATTGGGTAAAATCAAAACATCGAAAATGTATCAACAAGTAAGGCCGTATTAACGATTATTTTATGTGCATTATTGACAAAATCAATAATTTTACAAAACCAACCACATGTCGGTTGTCAGGTGTGATTGAGGTCAACTGCAAAACCGTTGTGTATAAAAAATGTAGACGTGCTTATCCGATAGAGGGAATGGTAAAGTTATGCAATAGATCTTCTAGACTTCGGTGCGCTCTTCATCTGAATTAGAAAACGAGCACATAACTGACACATAGATACATCAGCAACATTAAATAAACTTCTTGTAACGTCCGTTAAATACACACAAGACACATTCGACAAAAGGCCGAAGGAGAAAAGTGGTCTCGTCTTTAAAAAAGTATTGACTGTAATTCGTGAGCGTGGGCCTTCCCCATAGATTTCCGGAGCGAACGACTTCCCGCGACCGTACCGGACTTTGATAAAAAATTTCAAACGCTTTACTGATTTCTCCTAAATTTCCCGATATTCTTACGTAATCAATAATTGAATGGACTGGTATACATAAAAAAAAGTAATCTTTCATATTTTAAATGTTAATACTCCTAATATATTGTGTGTGTATCATAGAATATAGTGAAATGAATAACAGTGAAAAATAAGTATAAATACATAATAAGTCGGTTATAACTACCTCGCTTATATAAACTTTATATAGGTATAGAATATATAATTGTACGGTTAAGATGATTTTGGAATCATCTTACTTAACCGTTTTAATCAAACTTGTTATTGTTATATGTTAATATTTAATGTATTTCTTTTGCAGCCATTTTAAACGTTACTACGCCGTTATATTAGAATTCATACCACAAGTTTTATTCTTATCCTGTCTATTTCTCTGGTTGGTATTTTTAATGTACTTCAAATGGTTTACATACAGCGCAAAAGAGAGTGAGTATTAAATAAGAGTAGTTAATATAACTTCTGAAATTTCTCATATCAAATTTCCACCAATAATTTGTTTTCAGGTGAGTTATACCTGAAGCCTGGCTGCGCACCATTGATCTTAATTTTATTTATCGATATGGCACTAATAAGATCCACTACTGTTGAGGATACAAATTGCAACGCATACATGTTCGATACCCAACAGCTGATTCAAAAAATTTTGATGGGTATTGCTTTGGGCAGTGTGCCTATCATGTTGTTTGGACCACCTCTGTACAAAAACAGACTTAATAAGAAGAGTAGGATAGAAAGCGCGAAATGGGTATATATCCCTCCTTATATTTACCTACTGTAGGTACTCAGAGGATCGATAATTACATATATCAACAGGTTTGATTACATAGGTATAATTTTGAATAAATTTTACCTACGTATATTAAAAATCTCCATTATGAGAACCCGATCAGTTCAAAGACGAGTAACAAAATTAGAAAGTTTTCTACATGCCGTTGCTAAATTCACTTTTCGGTTTCATCATCCGACTTTGGATACCATCTACAATCAGACTACATTAACATAAATCAAACGAACAAAAAATTTAAAATTGTTGTATTATTGAGCTTCCGCGGCATGTTCCGGCTCCATTATCAGACCCTAATCACTATCTTCGATCAGGGCCTCAATTCTACTATATTAATAAAAATCACCCGACAGATGTCATACAGCAACAATACCTACGAACGATCAGAGAAAATTGGTAGCCTACTAAAGTTTGTCGGTTTCATGACTGGATGACAACTGGATGACAACTGGATGACAATTATATGATTAAAGATAGATCTTCCATTTTGTTGTTTTCACTTTCGGGTAAGGCAAAAGAAGTTATTCCATACAGCCATTAATTTTGTCAAGTTCCATCATAGAATTTTGATTGATAAAATTGTTTATTTCCAAAAGAGTTTATATACAATTCATTATATTTATAACTTTGAACAATATAAACAACAAAACACATGTTTTATTGATTACTGGCTGTTTTTGTTGCACAACTAACCCAGCATACTAGCCAAAAAAAGTTTGTAAAAAAAGTCATTGTCAAAAAACCGCGGCAGGTATTTCGATTGCCTTGTATCAAGAAAGTTGTTGGTTGTTGTTATTTGTTAAAAACAGTGAAAAGAAGATGAGTAACCAACCTGTAAGAAATGTGAGTACATGAAAACCAAAGTTAATATTTTACAAATACAATCAAATATTGGCCTTTAGTCAAAATCATTTCATAAACCTATCTCATTCCATAACATTTTTGTTACAGACTTCTGTGAGTGTGGAGCATGGCACTTTGGCTAACCAGTGTCTGGTACGACCCAGTGGCGTAGAATGAAAGGGCAATGAGAATCTGCAAGAGAAAACAGAATAACATAAAACTATGTAATAAAATAATTGTACATAATTTTTCAACATTTGCTCGTAAAGGTGATCTTGGATCTTATTCCAATTTTTTTAATTCCTTCGTAATGTAGACCATAAAAGCCACTTTTTTTATTTAGTTTACACAATAAAGTCAAAACTACTTTATAAGCCGCCGCAGGATGACCCACTTAGGTTATCCCTACCCCTATCTAGGTTCAAATTGAGGTTAAATAGTTAACATACCTTCAACATCACCGGGATCCCATCACGCCTGCCCTCCTTTGGTATGAGTTGATGGAGGTCCTCTGCCAACAATCTTACGCCATCCTTCGTCAGCCGGAACGTGCGGACAAATTCAACGTCCGGGAGCAAAAAAGCATCAATATTTGCCCGCAGGATTGCGCGGTCTCGCCGCCGGTTCTGCCGCTCTTGGGCTGCTAAGTCTTGCCTGTCGGCGATTTCTAATAATCGCCGACGTAGAGCAAAATTTACGGGATGCATGGGTGCAGAATGTCCAAGCCAAAAAGATTACTATTTTCCGTATTAATCGGTCAGAGTGTCGATAAGGGTGCGTAAAAAAAAACTTATGTACACGCCAACCTTAGATTAATGATTGGTCTCCGCGCCGCTACGACTAGATACCGTCGGCGTACTCGAAAAATGCGGCAACAAATACTACGCCGTATTCGGCGTACCCGCGCCAGTCACGCCACAAGTTTAAATTTCAAATTTTGGTTTAAGACTGAAGCAAAATGCCGGTTTGCGTAGTCAAACTATGTAATAACAATACTACAAAAAAACAAGAAAGATACTGGTATCACATGTAAGTAAAATCTACACACTACAATATTGAGTTGCCGCATTCAGGAACCTGTTTTTTCTTCATAGTGCGGTATCTAGTCGTAGCGGCGCGGAGACCAATCATTAATCTAAGACGCCAACACTATAATCTGAGAAATTCACGTGAATTTATAAGAAGTCGGGAGCGCCAGATGAACAATTTTGTTTTCTAGGCTACTTTTGTAAATTTTGGTCTATCTATGGACCAATGATCTACCAATCAACCAAATAGGTAGTCTATTAAACAATGATCAATCAATGGCAAATTACTTGTTGTCAAATTGGTATGCTACTCCTTATTTGACGTTTCATACGATCATGATTGTACCAATGATTGACAGATGTGGTGTCACTTTACAAAAGTAGCCTAGAAAACAAAATTGTTCATCTGGCGCTCCCGACTTCTTATAAATTCACGTGAATTTCTCAGATTATAGTGTTGGCGTCTTAGATTAATGATTGGTCTCCGCGCCGCTACGACTAGATACCGCACTATGAAGAAAAAACAGGTTCCTGAATGCGGCAACTCAATATTGTAGTGTGTAGATTTTACTTACATGTGATACCAGTATCTTTCTTGTTTTTTGTAGTATTGTTATTACATAGTTTGACTACGCAAACCGGCATTTTGCTTCAGTCTTAAACCAAAATTTGAAATTTAAACTTGTGGCGTGACTGGCGCGGTTACGCCGAATACGGCGTAGTATTTGTTGCCGCATTTTTCGAGTACGCCGACGGTATCTAGTCGTAGCGGCGCGGAGACCAATCATTAATCTAAGGTTGGCGTGTACATAAGTTTTTTTTTACGCACCCTTATCGACACTCTGATCGATTAATACGGAAAATAGTAATCTTTTTGGCTTGGACATTCTGCACCCATGCATCCCGTAAATTTTGCTCTACGTCGGCGATTATTAGAAATCGCCGACAGGCAAGACTTAGCAGCCCAAGAGCGGCAGAACCGGCGGCGAGACCGCGCAATCCTGCGGGCAAATATTGATGCTTTTTTGCTCCCGGACGTTGAATTTGTCCGCACATTCCGGCTGACGAAGGATGGCGTAAGATTGTTGGCAGAGGACCTCCATCAACTCATACCAAAGGAGGGCAGGCGTGATGGGATCCCGGTGATGTTGAAGGTATGTTAACTATTTAACCTCAATTTGAACCTAGATAGGGATAGGGATAACCTAAGTGGGTCATCCTGCGGCGGCTTATAAAGTAGTTTTGACTTTATTGTGTAAACTAAATAAAAAAAGTGGCTTTTATGGTCTACATTACGAAGGAATTAAAAAAATTGGAATAAGATCCAAGATCACCTTTACGAGCAAATGTTGAAAAATTATGTACAATTATTTTATTACATAGTTTTATGTTATTCTGTTTTCTCTTGCAGATTCTCATTGCCCTTTCATTCTACGCCACTGGGTCGTACCAGACACTGGTTAGCCAAAGTGCCATGCTCCACACTCACAGAAGTCTGTAACAAAAATGTTATGGAATGAGATAGGTTTATGAAATGATTTTGACTAAAGGCCAATATTTGATTGTATTTGTAAAATATTAACTTTGGTTTTCATGTACTCACATTTCTTACAGGTTGGTTACTCATCTTCTTTTCACTGTTTTTAACAAATAACAACAACCAACAACTTTCTTGATACAAGGCAATCGAAATACCTGCCGCGGTTTTTTGACAATGACTTTTTTTACAAACTTTTTTTGGCTAGTATGCTGGGTTAGTTGTGCAACAAAAACAGCCAATAATCAATAAAACATGTGTTTTGTTGTTTATATTGTTCAAAGTTATAAATATAATGAATTGTATATAAACTCTTTTGGAAATAAACAATTTTATCAATCAAAATTCTATGATGGAACTTGACAAAATTAATGGCTGTATGGACTAACTTCTTTTGCCTTACCCGAAAGTGAAAACAACAAAATGGAAGATCTATCTTTAATCCATGGACTTATTATTTAAACAGGACTGAGTACTCGCCGCTGAAAAACGAGCCGAGCAGGATGTGTAACGTAGAGGCCGTTTGTCTCTGTCTAACAGGGTGACCACAATATATTTGTTACTTGGGACAAATGTTGTAATAAAATATTTGTCAAAAAACTTTGGCGTTTTGACATTTGCCGGCGTGAGCCATTTATTTCGCATTTCTTCATTTTTTGGGAAACTGCAATAATAGTACAACAGTCAGGACCCTAATCAATCACACATATTTGACATATTTCGACTCATTTCAAGAATTCATGGGCATCCTACTTCTTTGATTTACAAAAATATTATTTTTAGCTTACCTGTGGAAAGATATGTTGCAACCACCATAGGATTCACTTGGGCAAGTATAAACGCAACACTTTTTCACCATTTTACTCCTTTTACTTGTTATAATATAACAAATACTTTAAAAAACTTTTAATGCAAAGAAAATTCAAAATCACACCGAACCATCACCGAACCGCCATGACATGACATGCTTTTCAGGGTTACCATAAAAATAACAAAATCGAAATAAAAATGTATGTTTTCTGTTTGATTTAAGAATATATGAAAAGAAATTAATGCGAATGTTATTTGTTTATTTATAATTGTTAAAATAACATAAAAATATAAGTGTTTCAATGGAATTTTTGAGTAGCCAAAACTGTTGATCATAATCATTTTTTTTGCTGGCAAGATGTAAGAACGAGACACACGGCCTCCGTTATTTCTATCTCTCTCGGCTCGGATTTGCCTTTGTGTATGGTGCATCCAATTTAATACCTTATTGCGTTGACATAGTGATCATTTTCCTAAATGATTCTTTTGATAGTTATCAGTCCTGTCTAAATAATAAGTCCATGCTTTAATCATATAATTGTCATCCAGTTGTCATCCAGTTGTCATCCAGTCATGAAACCGACAAACTTTAGTAGGCTACCAATTTTCTCTGATCGTTCGTAGGTATTGTTGCTGTATGACATCTGTCGGGTGATTTTTATTAATATAGTGGAATTGAGGCCCAGACTACTTGTCAAGGTAATTTATTACAGAATTCCTATGTGCACCTTCCAGCTTCATCATCAGAACAAATCAATGACATCATAATATTTTTTTATTATTACTATTTAATAACAGAAGGCCTTTGCCCAACAGTGGGACACTATTTTTTTTTTTTTTATATTTTTTTTTTATATTATTACTATGGGCTCTTAATAATAATAATATTACTATAATTAATATATCGCATTGTCATGCGATTTGCAGCTCTATTGAAAACTGAGAAGTGGGTATAATTTATATTTGTAAGATTTGATTACAGAAGCTAAATAAAAGCTTGTAAAACAATCGTTTCATGGTAAAACAGAGTTATTAATGTTTTACGCCTTTCATTCGGGTCCGAAATTCCGGAAACCTTTTCATGGTAGGTCTCTGACATCACCGTGTTATTCTACATACCGAATATCTAAGCAGGATTGTTATCGTAAAACTATGTTTGATTGTGGGTACAGACATCCCAGGTTAGCAACAAAGTAATTAGTACTTGCTAGTTGTTAAAAACTTCTAAGTTGTAACAATGATAAACGAAAATTAGCAAGTTTTAAGAGAACAAGAATAGATTGCGAGTTATGTAATAAACTTACAAGTTTTATTCATCGTAAATAGTATCTAGTTGAGAGGGACGCAAAAGAATCAGATCAGAAACATTTTTTGTAACCCTAACTTTCGCAATTATCGACTTCTGCAGCTTCATATTTCGCTGACTTCTACATTCACTGATTTGAAAAGAATTACAGTTATCGAGGAAAATGACAATTTCTACAAGAAATTTATTTTCAGGAACATCCCGATCCATAGTGAGCAAAAGTGGCTAATGGGTCAGCTGAGTTCGAGTAAATCGCAAATAATCTATATCCTCTTCTAGGGCATGTTCTGTGTACCAAATTTAATTCAAATCCGTCGGGTCATTTCGCCGGGATTGCATCCAAACTTTTACATTTATAATATTGGTAGGATTAGATTCGCAACTAAGACGAGATAAAGACTAATTATGTATTATTTTTCAGAGTAAAACAGAAAACTTTAAGGAACATGACGAAACTACATTCAGTGAGCTGATGATCCATCAAAGTGTACACACAATAGAGTTCGTATTGAGCACCATATCCCATACGGCATCTTATCTTCGATTGTGGGCATTGTCTTTGGCACATGCTCGTTAGTATGACTAGTTTGAATATTATTAATGTCAGACATCTTATTTATGCGAGTTGAGAGGTTAAACTAAGAAAAACCTTTTTAAACATATTCCTCAAAGTAAACAGTTTGAGGTTTACAAAACGGTCGTCGCAGGTTCTTTTCTCAGCGGGGTTTAGTACTCGGTTTGATTAGTGGTAGGGTATTTTTGGTATATAGCCTTGCCAGCGACGCCGCCAAGCAGCAATGGTGATAAGATAACATAGTTCCTAAAATAAATTGTGGTTCCGGGTGAGCCTGCTTCTCCTTTTGGCCTGGTATGATTGAGGTCAAGTGATAACCCATTGTGCATAAAAAAATCTATTTTTTCAATTGGATTAGTAAACTTAGCGTTTATTCAGTTGGCGCGCGTTGATTAATTTCCTCAATTCCTCTTTGATATGGAAAGACATACAGTACGTCCCATTTATGTTACAGAGAAACCAATTACAGAACTTTTTTCAAGTAGGTACTGTCACTAAAAATGGTTCTCTTTAAGAGGCCAATTGGGTACTCAAACGCTTTTTAACTTAGAGTTTCACTTGCATAGACATTCAAAGCGGGGTGGTTTCTTCACTTCACATGCTTGAGCGTATGATTATTTGAATGTTTAATTTTTTTTTTATTATTTTAATATTTTATAAGAAGCGATTAATATTATAATTATTAGCATACTTAAATAGCGTAATCATTTATCACTGATATAGCTCAACCGATTAGTAAGTTAAAATATCAATGGACAGGTTACATTGTGTATACTGAGGCCATTGAGCCATTGAGGCCTGCCCTTAGATTATGTAACAGCATCGGTATCGTCATCGACTACGTTGACCAATGAGAAACCGTCAATTTGCCGAACGAGCGATGAGCCAACCAATCACATGTCGGAACGTAACCAATGAAATTATGTAATAGAACCCCTGGTTCTAGAGTAGAGACTACGCACAGGCACATGGTTCGAGAAGTCAGTGGACTTCCAACTGAGCTTTGGAAGTCTATGGTGAAAGCTTACGCTCAGTAGTGGATGAACTGTGGTCCCAATCACATGATTTGAAAATTTGACCTTACTATTACTTTGTTACGGATCTTAAATAATTATAACCAACCCGTCTCTTCCCGTGGGTGTCGTAAAAGGGGACTAAGTGACTTTACACCGAAAACATCTATAGATCTGCACATTGTAATTCAACGGCGATGGGCGCACCCCCTGTCACGTGTGCATTTCTGTCATTTCATAAAGTGAAACGTGGATGTTGTTTCAATCATTAAACGTAAATGTTCTTTGTATTTTATTTTTGTGTGCAATAAAGAATTTAATAATAAACTTTTAATGTTTGGAACACCTAAACACCATTATTTGGGATATCCCTGATCACCCCATTTGGAATAAAGGTCGTGACGTTATGTATGTATGTATTTAATGATAAAATTTTTGGTAATGTTAAAAGTCAGAAGCTCAATCAAAATATGTTTATGATATAACTCTTGGATCAATTTACTGTCATATCGGGACTATCCCAACATTTTTAAAGATCCAAGGCAAGGAGAGCTGAGACATATCCTTTACTGCCCTCTAGTGTCGATAAGATATTGGTTGTGATGTGTGGAGGTAGTAAAGAAACTCTCTTCCTGATTAATGCTGTTAATATCCATCATTGGTGTCGTACAACCCGTATTGGTGTCGTATGACCCATTTGTAATGCTGCAGCACACACATGCGTTAGTGTTACAATATTATGTTATTGTTGTAAATGTATTACCTTATCTGTGTATCAATATGTATAAGCTAAATGTATGTGTGTGACTGTGGAAACAAATAAAGGCTTTATCTATCTATCTATCTACAAGCTAGTTCCAATGTGCAACAGAGTCTAATACTAACTTATCCTTACAAGATCTACTCTATCTTCTCAATCCGTGGACACACTGATGCTGCCGTACCCATTACATGCTTTTACTTACTAGGTACATGGTAAATCAATTTTATGTAGAGAATTCAAATATGAAATTTAATTGCAGAATTATCGGAGATGTTATGGGTGATGATACTGTCCAAAATAGGCTTACACAATCACACTAGTATTGGCTTCTTATACCTGTTCGTGATATTTGCTATTTGGGCCTCATTCTCTTTGTCCATATTAGTGGTTATGGAAGGACTGTCAGCCTTTTTGCATACTCTACGCTTGCATTGGTATGTAAATATCTGTGTATTATATTCATTTGTAGAAATATCGCGCGAGAGAGATGTACGCGGGTCTATCCACATGGGCTCAGTAATTGTATCTCGTCATTATCACGTTCGTGTTGTGAATTACAACATATGCATTATAGCGGAATCAAAGCCGCGAAAATAAAATTATACTTTTCACAATTTCACAATTCACATATAAAAAATTAAGGGCCTACAGTAATGAGTGGCAATGAAGCGTTCAGGAAACTTTGAACAGTTTAACCCTTGAAACGAAACTTAGACATTTTTGGTTCCGTAGTCAACAAGGAACCGTTATAGTTTCGCGATGTCCGTCTATCTGTCTGTCTATTTGTCTAAGCGCGGTTTAGCTCAGAGGCTACTAGTACTAGAAAGCTTTAATTTGGCATTGGTATTCATATTAAGCCGCTAGATGTGGGCAGCGCAAGACCCATCTTTGTGGAGATCTTTGGATGAGGCCTTTGTCCAGCAGTGGATGTCTTTCAGCTGATATGATGATGATGATACATACTAATCGCCCAACAAAGTGGTAAAATAAAATTGTAAAAAAAAATATTGCCTAAAATGGGGATGAATATTTTTTATTTTGTACCCCGTGGTGGAGATGTCGTCGGGTAAGTCGTTCAAAACCACCTGCCAGCTAAGCAGTTGGTCTTGGATACCTACGTGCAAAAAATTACGGTAGTAGCATATATAACGAAGTTGTTTTACAAGTTAATGAGTAATAGTCGACAAACATATAAAATTGACTTTCCGTTGAAAATTATTTATCAAACAACACAAAGTGCCGTTCTATGTCGAGTACGACATACGAACCTACACTGCGCGTGACCCGTTTTTCGTATTTAGAAACTAGTGGCGCCAGCTAAATATTTTACCAATAGATTATCTGGGGATCATGGCGAATGGTCAGGACTTTCGAGATGAGTTCTATAGTTAAGGCGATATTACACGGTTCACTTCTACATTTCAATTGGATGAAGCAACCAAATTGTATCATGTAAATATAAAAGTGAATCATTTAATGTCAATGTGCATTAGCATTGCCTTTGACTTCTGTGCCTTTCAACTAAAGTGAATCAATTTGATTGAACCGTGTAATATTATATAAGAAAGTAACGTATTTCTAAATAGTTGTTAGTGTTTATTTTTATTAATCAATAGCCTTTTTATTTTTGTTAATCAATTTTATTTCCTCACAGGGTCGAGTTTATGAGTAAGTTCTATGCTGGTGGCGGTTGTATATTTGCTCCTTTTAATTTTGTGGATGTGTTACACTTGGACGGAAAGGACGAAAAATAATTGTTATAATTGTTTTATTACGAGTTATTGCCGACTGAAGGAACAATCACATGATAGAGTAATTATGCCATTAAAGTCATTGTATATTGCCGTATCTTAGGATCAGTAATGTTGGTTAAGACACTAAGGCCTCCAAACGGCGGACTTATGTCTATATGAATTGCACGAATTTTCGTGGACAACTTTGGACGATAAGTTCAGCGTCACGCTAGACCTAATCGTAACAATTCTAACTTTTTAATTAATGTTACCTAGATATATTTTTTTTTTAACATTTTTATTATACATATTATTTAAGTTTTTAAGTTGGTAAAGAGCAATTAAATAACGTGTTTTTTAAAAGAAAAGTATTATGCGTATCATGGTTTGTTCTTAACCCAGAGGAAAATACGACAAAAAGAAATCCATGACAGTGAGGTCACATGTTAGCGCAAATATGAAAGAAAGATTAACATTTAATACTTTTGACAACTATTATAAACTTAATAAGATATTGTCTACAAATACCTATCTTCAGTTTTTTAAATTAATTGTTAGGTAAGTAACAGTATCGTAAAATTATACGAGTGTATTATTTATAACTCCAAATTATACATAGGTACATAATAAACTGTTAAATAAAATCATAATCCTTGTACACCTAAAATGGAAGAGAAACAGTCTTACACCTGCCTGCGTAGCATGACATCGTTTGTCTCGCGCGGCGTAGGAGTGAGAGTGGGATAGCTGTATTTTTCGTCCAAGCCAATGAGCAGGACAAATAACTCGCGCGACAAACGCATAGCGCGCCTGTCATCCTACTAGTGCAGGTCGTCAATCATATAAAAGCAAAATGTCATTCACTCACTAACTAAACACGAAATTGACCCATGAAGATCCATAAAGCTGAAATTTGGCGGGTAGATAGATTATAGGTAGATCACATCCAGGCCACTGCTTTGAAATAGGGCGCCCAGAAGGCTATATGAGCGGCGGCGTTCCCACGCTGTATGGCCAGACTTATGCGCTGGCCCAGGTAGCTGCAAACCCTCTGATCCTCTGTCCCAGGCTGCGTATTTTCGCCTCTTACATACAGACTAACATAAATACACTCATAAATTATCCTCCTTCCTTGGGCAGTCGGGTAAAAAACAAATAATAAATATAACAAATAACAAATTTGTCGTCGTTAAAACAAAAAATATTCAAGTATCAAAACTTTTTTATCCTGCTGTAGTTAAAATACTTACCACGTGAAAAAATTTTGAATTTGCCGCGCTTTTTCATGTCATTCACCTTTGCTGGCCAAAGTCTATTACCTGTATTTTAATGCCATCAGCAATATAGTTTTTTATTAGGAGCCCATATCGTCCCACTACTGGGCTAAGGTCTCCCTCCTGTCCCTCCACGCCTCTCTGTCCCAAGCTTCCTCCGACCAGTTGTTGAAGAACTTTGTCCCGCCCTCTCCTGTTCTCATTCTTTCTAAAGGCACTTTTCTTTCTTTCCATAACCTCTACTTTATTCTTCTAAATATCAAGTCAAACATTGTATAAATAAAATATCTAAATGACTGCAGTATTATCTTTGCAAAATCAATACTTTACCTTCATCTTCCATAAAATAAGCTACCTAGTTTATAAGCGGTTAGACGTAGAAGACTAGGTAATATTTTGTCTTGCTCTGGTCAATCAAGACTAGTCAAAGCTCCTTTGTTAAGCCACTGGCATACTGACATAATTTGCATACAGTTCTCTTTGACATTTAGAATGATAGTGTAGCGAATTTGCCTTACTGTATAATCTGTTATACTTAAAATAAATTTGTTATGCAAATATTATTTCGTTATTTTAGACGTTACTTTCAATCTATCATTACCATGAGATGAGAGGTGTATGAGAAGTTATTAAGTTATTATAGCATTGATTTATACGCTATAGATATGGTCGCGCGAACAATTCTATTTCGCGCTTTTGTTAGTAGAGCGCTTAGGCGCCACAGGCAGAAAGGCCGTGTCTACCCTAGCAAATTGTAAGCTTCCTCGAAATGTAAACTACGATATGATTACAGCGTAGTTGGAAAAAATATGATTTAAACATTCCCGGGACCAGGCGAGGAATGGCGATTGAAGACGGCGACATATCTATAGTAAATCTTAAATAGATATTTGGAATACCTACTTTGGATATACAAAAGCACATTAAATGGATCGGGACTAATAAATTAGGGCCTTATATACTATTCAAATAAGTACATGTATTATGTCGTTTCAGTAGGTACCTACTAGTCATATTTAAAAATCCTCTTTTCAATGAAATATTAATATATACTATGAGAGGTTTCCTCTTATTATTCAAAGAAGTCGCCTCAATCACTATCCTAAAAACATGAGGCATTTTACAACCACTCAGCGAGTGCGGCGAGGCACATAAGTATAGTGCGACTAAGTAATCGCAACTTAAGAGTGTAGCAATCCTGACTCGCACTTGACCAATTTCTGACTTTTACATAAACTCGTGTGATTATGCTACTTATAATATTATCATTACGAAAGGTTCATGTAAATTTATGTATTTATAATTTCCTCTAAGATATGTCTTATAGCGATTGGTTCAGCTTTTATTTTTAGCATGCAAGAATGTTCGTTATGTGCATATTCATGAATATAAAATGAATATATTATCCAAACATTGAAGCTGTCTTGATTCACACTTGACTAATTTCTGATTTTGGGTGAACCAGAGTGCCTATAGGTCATTCAAAGAAGTTCAAGAAAACCTACTGGCATTATATAATTTCCAGGAAGAGGATCTTTACATTTGCATTTGCACACATATCTACATATTATCCCAAACGGCCATTCCACTAGTGTTTATAGGTGTTCCAAACCTTGAGAGTTTATTGCTTGAAACAACATCCACGGCTCATCTTATCAAATATGCAGAAATGCACACGTGACAGAAAATAACATGAGCCCATCGCCGTTAAAAGGTGTAAAGATATGTTTTTTGGTGGAATGTCCCTTAGTCGTCTTTTACAAAACGACACTCACGGGAAATAGACAGGCTGATTCTATTCTTTTTTAAGTGCCGAACGAAAGCCTATTGTTTGGGATATCCCGACCGCTATTTGGGATAACGGTTTTTTAAAAAAAACTTCGTCGGTTGATAATGGTTTTGATTCGGATGTACACCAAATAAACTAAAACCAGTTTTGGAGTGGTGCCGTCGCATCGTATTGTATTGTATGTGTGTGTGGCTGTTGCAGGTCATCGGAGACCTGTATCACTGCGACCGTTGCCGATCTATTGTGATCGCCACTAACCTACAGTTCGTTGCTCAGGTTTGCCTCTTTGAGGAATTGGATAATTTTCCTGGCACCGATGGTTTTTATCTCATCCGGGTGTAATAAGTGGCTGCCCAGGTGGATATTACGTTTACGCATTAGCGGGCCACATTCACACAGCAGATGTGCAGGTGTTTCCTCTGCGAGGAGGCAAAGTCTGCACATTCCTGTTTCTCGGAGCCCTATGTTGAGCATGTGTTTGCTCAGACAGCAGTGTCCCGTTAGTGCCCTTGTGAGAATGCGTAAATTGTTCCTACTGAGTGCCAGCGCTTCGCCGGCCGCCTTCTTGTTGAAGGCTTTGATTAGTGATTTGGAGTGTTGCTTGGGTGCACCGGTTCCTTAGGGTAGCCGTCGCATCGTACTATTCCAGGGAGAAAGAAACAGTACAACTTTAAAACTGGTTTTAGTTTAGTTGGTGCACATCCGAATCGACACCATTGAAGTGTTAAATAAAATAATAATTTCGCTAAAAGATTGAAGCCGCTCCGATTCGATTCACACTTGATCATTTTTTTCCTTTACTGTTTGCCATAATCTGCTTTTTTTGAATCTGCTTATCTTCTACAGTTTTGAAAATTGGAATTTTAAGCATCTCATAACCTGAGTAAAATAGTATGTACATATATATAAGTTTCTGAGTTGGAGGGTCTCAACGAAATGGTTCATGTAAATAGTGCACGACGACGACGTATGAACGGCCAACTTTTTTTTGGGAACTGGGCCAGCGCACTTTCGTCCAGTTCGATGTAACCAACGCCCGGTGTTACACCAGCGTGTGAAAACCATCCGCCTCGCCATGATTATTCTGTTGCACGGTTTGAAAACTCATGCTGCAATGAAGAAAAGCGGCATGCTGCTCGTATTTTCAATTTCATCATATTTGGAGTCGGGGTACATGACGTGCAATACGTTTATGTTCTTTGCATCCTTTTTGACATTCATATTACAATAACATTGAGTCGTTTGGATTGTTGCAGCGGGTTGCAATGCGAGATGCACAAATAAGTTTACAGAATCTACTGACAAGATACCGGGTTGTCACTAAATGGGAGTCTCGAATTCCTAAAATCCCTAGAATATTGACAACAAGAAAAAATTCTACAGATGATTTTTAAAAGGGGACTATTTTTACCTACATAGATAAAAATATAGGTAATGCCTACCTAAATAGGTAAAAATAATCCACGCAAAAATGATTTTAATTATTGTTGCTGCAAATCATATAGATGGGGGGGGTATGACCTATCTTTTCATCTACGAGTATATGCTACAACAACAACAATTCAAACCATTATTGTGTTGTATATTTTCTATTTCATTCGAATTTGAAAATAAATATGCTAAAATCGATCTCCATTTAATAAATAATTATATCCCAGGTGTTGATGGTTTTACTTCTAGGGATTCGATAAAAATCCCGGATTTCATTATTCCCCTGCGACGTCTTTAACGATCGCAGTGTCTGATGTGATGAGATGAATGAGGCTTTGTTCGTTCTATTTTGTCCATAGTTAACAGAGAAAAATTCTAGCAATTTGAAAAACAGATTGTTAAATTAATTCTTTTGTCTGCCGTGCTTTATATCCCACGATTATTTATTATTAAATCGCTATTTCATTCTTTGTTCTTTAATTAAAATAGCAACGTCTTCAGATTCCTTTTGTAGGTAAAGCAGGAGGGGTGCCGTCGAATATAAAATCTCAGTCCACTGAACCAAGACTTTCACACCTTTCCAGTAAAGTTTTTAGCATATTAAATCTATCACCACTGCAGGTACCAGGAGTAGGTGAGAAGTTTAAAAACAAAAATATTTTTAATGAACATGACGGGTAACCAACTGTGTTGACTGGCTATCCTATCTCAGACAGCCGGAACATCTCAGACAGCCGGAACAGACTAGCCATGGCTATGTAATCTTCACCCCATTAATTGTATTCCTTGCTTAAATGGAGGCTCCAAACCACGGAAGATGTAAAAGTACTACGTTATCGGTTTGGCTATAGGTCTCTATTTCCAATTAAAGTGATGGTATAAACCCCTACTATTCGCTTCACGTATGCTTATTTGTACACACTCAATGTCATACCTACATATCAAAATACACTCACGATAAAATCTGTTCTGTAAAAAACTAAAAAATCTGTAAAAGCATAAGCATGTTATACATAAATTATGTAGGTACTGAAACGATAGGAATAGTTTTTCAATTTGTTTCGTTTGAACTGAACCAGTTAGAACAGATTGGAACAGATATTTCGAAATATATTTACGTGGATAGATACCGATAGATATCCAGATTATGTTATGAACAAAAAGGATACTGTTGTTGTTTCAGCTGAATAATACATTATATGGTATTTCAATAAATTTTGTTATCTCCTAAAAACTCGTTAAAGGCCATTCACTCTAAACGAAACGCATCGGCGGCGCGGCGGCGGCGTGTATGTCAAGGCAACCGACGCCGCATCCACCCGATGGAGAAAATGCAGGATCCGGGCGTATAAGTTCCATGCAAATATGAACTTAAGTTACTACTTATACAGGATTATTTGTGGATCACTGAATACCTGTTAACACAGAATTCGTATTATTAGAATCAACTCTATCGAAGACTCTCAAATTTTGATATTTCTATTGTAATATATGTCATAGGCAGGTAGTTAAATTAGCCACTCAATGGCCTAGGCGAATCGTTACAAATGGCATACATTTCTTTATCTAGAGAAACAGCCCAGAGGCAAGACCAACAGCATGAGGCGTGACCCACAGCGTGGAGCTGCTCGGTAATAAACAACCTAACTAACCCGCTCTGGGCAGCACATTTTTCTGTATAAGCGGAAATGTCCGCCATTTATTACGATGATGAAGATTTTTAAAAGTAATGGATTATAGTTGTTACTTTTAATAATACAAATACTATGTTAACCCTGTTCATTTGGACCCCAATGCAGATTCAAAATTGTGTAATTCCTCGAATGTTGCAACTCATAATACACTTGCATGCGTATACCAGGGTTGCTTTGTTGTGTCTGGAGAGTATTTGGGGTTCAAACGGACCCAGCGTGAGCACTTTTTTGTTGCACCATTGCGAAAACATGAAGCGAAGCATCGAAATTGAGAGATTCATATCTTCTACGATATCCCTTCCATCAATTTCCAAAGGTAGATGCACCTTTTTTCCAAAATCTATAGACGTGAAAATGAAATCACCATGTGCTAAATTGGTAATGACAATTTGACCATTTATAGACAGCACATACTGTCTATAAATAAAAAAATATAGTTTCTAAATTGTAACGTGTGACGTTAACTTATGAAACATTATTCAGTGTTTAATACGTCGATTATTTTTAGGTTGTTTATGCAATTTGAATTTATTTGTCAACACATGCCTTTATTTCTAACACTAAAACCCTCTCACAAATAACTTTTTAGCTCGTCATAATGTAGATAAAATTATAAATAAAAACACTAACTGATAAAATGATTTCATTTACTAAAAGCATTTAAAAGGAATGTTTTAATTAAGATTTCAAAAACAATAAAGAGTGCAAGGTAATAACAGGAATTAAAAGGAAGCGCTCAATTCGTCTGCTAATTTCTAGGAATAATAAATTCTCTTTGTGCGGAGTTGTTTATCACAATGAAATATAATATTATATTAAATTAGTTTTTCCAAGTATCCATGAAAATGGAATAGTTCTATCGGACTTTCTTGGACGAAAAAGACACCTACCTGTAATAATAGGTGAACTAGCTTTAGCCAGTTTTCTTGGTTGCAGTTGATGCCAGAGACTTGGCATCGTCAGAGACGGCAGATCTCTTACTCAAAATAGATTTTGTATCGGCAGCTCCACTCCTTGTCGTGCCTGTTGACCTCTTGCTCATTACAGACTTGCTGTCTGTTTTGTCGTCGCCTGTCTGGTCTTCTGTTAAATTTTCCACAGAAATTGCTGGCGTAACAGTTACGTTAGTACTCTTAAATTCCTCTTCTCTTGGTAGATAAATACCAAATCGGTCCTGTTAATGAACCAAATAAAATTAATTTGAGTTAGTCATATTATTATCACAAAAATAGGTAAGTACACGCATTTTTAAGTCATGATATGACAACGAATAAGATGGTGGGAGCTAGCCAGGCGGACATTTAAAATGCCCTACCTCCAACCAAACCGAGTACCTACTTAAAACATGTACCCCGCTGGGGATCGAACCCGCGACCTCCGAATCGTAAACCCAATGTTGTTTACATTGAGCCACGGAGGCGGTCGAAATAAAGATTATTATAATAAATTTTCAGACTTTAATACACCAATTATCTAAACCCCAATTAGGCAAGAGTCTGTACTAACGTACGGCTTTTAGAGTTATAGGTATGACCCATATCGGTTGCTTATTTCTGATTAATGGTCTAATTTGTGTTTGAATATCATTTATGATTCAGTTATTTTTTAATTCGTTCTGGTTCGTGGGTCGTTCGTGTCATTTCAATATTAGATAACGCAACGGCCAAGGTACATAAATATTTATGCAAACACTACTCCGAAATAAATGTTCGTATTCATCACACAAACATTGAACCCTAGCAGTATTTGAATTTTTTAAATAAAATATTTAACAAAATATTTTTCTTTCGTTTTGTATTTTTGTTTTCTAACACATATCCTCCTTCAATTTAAGAGTCTATAAAATGCGAAATTATTTTTTTTCTTTTAGACAAGTTTGATCATCGTAAAGGTTTCTGTTTTATTTGCAATACCTAGTATTCAATGTTTATGAAAAACATAAAAAATCTCTCCCCAACGCTCTATGTCAACATTTATCATGATTTTATCCGTTTACTAATTAATTCTGTCTGCAGTTCTCTGTTCTTTCGCGAATGACGTCCCACGAGAAGCTAGGAAGTTATATTAGAAATAAATAGTGATTTTCGGTCTCACCAAATAAATCACATGATGTACCATTTTCTGTTTCTAAAATTATAGATCTATACACTAGTAGATTCGTGACCAAAAATATATATTACAGTATAAAAAAAATCTCGTGACACAGTGAACACTCGCGGTGTAGTCGCATTTGCTATTCCTTTTCGCTAAGTGAAGTCAAGCAACAGCTGGTACGGTAAATATATTCATCCTTTTGGGGGCATGTCAAACAGTCGGTCCTGGTATTTTTTTAATTGAAAACATTCGTTAAGTCAAATTGGTGGCTTGCAGGTGGTGGCTTGAAAGCACTTATCAGTTACGACTAGATTAAAGAGGTTACCGTCAAGTTGGTCCCATTGTAATTTCAATATCATTGGTTCAGCAGTTTTATGAAATAAATAAGGTAAATAGCAGAATACCTTGACACATTCAGATTGTCAAGTTTTTGCACACTTACTCGCAGGTTAACTATATAATATGCAGTTTGAATTTGTATGGAGAAGTGTACAGAAAGTCGGTGTGATTACCAATAAATTTGACATATCCAGATCATTGTGTCAATAGGCATTTACTGGGTGCGCGTGATACATCTTCGGCTACATCGTCACTTTCCATCAGGTGAGATTGTAGTCAAACGCGAAACCAGTTTTTAATAAAAAAAAAATTTAAAAAATCATAAGGCCAGGCAGGTTCTGACGAGGTATTCAACCTCCACCTCTTTGTATTTGGAATACTCTTTGATTTTTTACTTTTTTTTTCGAATTCGAATCAAAATTCCGAATTCTAAATTGTTTTCTGAAACAGAGGTCAGTCGTTTTCCAGAACTGCAACGACTAGGAGTTACTTTCCAATTTTCTTTTTTTTCTTTTTCCACCATTTAAAACTGTATTTATTTATTTTAGTAATTTATAAAACGTTTATTCACCGTCATCACTTGTGCAAGTCTGCTGGACCAAAAATTGCGGAATCCACGACCCTATCTCACCTCTCACGGCGCCCAACTCACATACCTCCATCTGCAGTCGATATACCAGGGCTACATCTACCACCCGTCGCTAGGTATACCGCAACAGCCCATCTATATAAACTGTATAGGAACTAGAAGGGTCGCTATCACACAAAAATGATCAGGGCATGCTAAAATTCTAAAAAGCATAAATAAAAACTTTTTAACAAAAAAATTTTTTGAAAGTAAAAAATGTCATTTTACTTTCAACATTGACGCCGCCTTCGAAAGAATTTCTTTCATATACCTACGAAAAATAATAATTACGACAGTGAACATAGAAAACAACTAATTAAGTGAAGCGAGCGTTTCAATAAAATTTTTACTTTGTACATTGTACAGGTTGAAGTCGGTTGTTTTTTTTTGTCAAATAGTTTTTCAATTATTGGTGGGATGATATCGTCAGTTTTGTGTTGTTTATCAAATTAAATTAAAAATTATTAAATCATAAAAGAAGAAATTTAACACATCACTACATATTCACACAAATTAGACCCTTATTTAATTTTTATTAATAACTTACAATAAATATCGAAAACTTTTTACATGTGGTCGATTACAGTTTGGATGAAAACCGATGGTTAATCTTATATTTAATTTTAATTTGTATTGTGTGCATTTCATTCTGCTATCACAATGAAAATTTGATGTGGTAACGTCCATAGCTATGTAATTTTGGCGGGAAATGTGCGAGACCACGGTGTTATTTAATTTGTTAGATATTCCTAAATCGAACTTCCATGTTATCAGAACCACATATTATACTATTTAATGAAATCACCTAGTGAGTGAACTAGGGGTGAGTTGGATTCATTACTCCCCAGTGATTACTTTTGGAATACAACAAAAAAATGATTCACTTTATCAATTACTTTTCTACACATATATGTATATTAATTCATAACATGGCATTACTTTACTTTTCTCTCGCAGTCATAGTCAATAGTCAGTCAGCACATACCACTCTCTTTTACTAAATATTACATATAATAAATTCATTATTTTAGTTTTCTTAGCAGGGTTTTTCATTAGTTCTCTTAACCCAATAATAATGACTATACATTCTCCTCAAACGTAGGTGTAAAATATGAACTGAAAATTTCATTTCATAAATAGATTTGAGAAAATCTCGTCTGTTATAACTCATCACTATAAGATATAGGTATAAGCTCCTGCACCCACGCGTGCCGGGTGCTTACTGAGGAATAAAATCGCATATTATTAATATTCCCCGATAGAAGACGTGATGGAGCAGAAAATTTTCACTAGAAAAGAGATGTCTCCTCGTAGTAGAAGCTAGAAAAATAATTTTAATATTTTATATCTTGAATTTAATATTTTAGTTTAAGTTAGATGCGGAAAAGTCTTGCTATGTTTGGCAACGATGTCTATTGCTATTCAAACATAGAATGTTACATAAAAATATGTGAGTATGTGCTTTTGGACACAATGGTGAAGTTACATATATTCATGATGCGCCATTAGCAAAAAAATATGACGCTATGATGCACATCTAATGAAATCATCATAATCCATCATGCACAAGAAGTATGTTGTGGGAAAATAAATTTATTTAAATAATGCTGCGAAGAGACATTGCTGCTTTTGATCAGACATTGACGGGCGAAATTCGGCCGTCATACTGCGGTATGGAAGGCAAGTAGGGAAACAACCGTACAATAATCCCTAATTATGGAGTAATATGAAGACACATTTGTATATAAATATTATTATGATAAGGTGCGGCGATAAATGTATGACATATTTTTGCTCATTATTTATAAGTTTCGGGTTCCGTATCCAATTGGAGAAAATAGAACACTTCAATTTCGTCATGTCCGTCCATCAGCCTGCCACTGGAATTCTACGCCATTTTCTAACGATTTTAAAGAAATTTTACACGGCCATCATAAAGTTGTATAGATAAAACTAAGCGAACAAAAAATTATTTATTTATTTATTTATCATTTATTGCACACAAGAAAAAAAGACATACAGATACAACATAATAGAGACGACACAACAGGTTCTGCTTATTTTTTGGAATAGCATCGAAAAATTAATTTATTCAAATAGTGCACCGTCGGATATATTTTGAAAAATTAAACTAAGTTAATTAACTGTTTCATGCAAACAATCAAATGAAGTCGTTAATAATACCATGTAGCTTTACAATCATATAACCGAAACACTAAATATCAGAGTGATTTAATTTTTTGCGTAAGAATGAGGAACATTTATCCCTGGTAATATAAAAATCAACAGCGAGCAGGAGCTATATGCTGCCTCACGATTTCGTAGACAAAGGAAGAAAAATGCAAGTTTATATGATTGGCTGAATAACAATACCGTCAGAACAAAAGAGTATTACAATAGACCAATTACGAACTTATACTTTCTTTCTTTGTCCTTGGACTCGTGAGACAGGGTAGTTGATTAAGCGTCTTGTCATTAGGTATACAACCTCATGGATTCGTAATGTCGTACTATTTTTTTCGACATGTATTTTGAAAATAGTAACATAAAGGGTATAAAATTATATTAACTAGAGTATACTTTGTCGATTCACGTACTTGTGCGAGGCAACGATAGGGGGTTGCGGGGAAGCGAACTAACGTTCGGGTAGATGACCTACAAAATTCAATAGTCTAAAGTAAGTGGCCGAAATATTTGTTATTATTATTACATGTACATTAAGTTGCATATAATAAACTTTTAACGCAATTTTTATTTCACGAAAACACGTCAGCGTATAATTTATTTTATCTTGAGTCTATTTAGATACTAGACTATAAGTGAGTAAGCATTTTATTTAATGCCTTCTTCGATCCACAAAATCAGTATTTAATTAAACAACTTAAAATGGACACATAATGGGGAACAACAAACTGATTTAACACATAAAGTAATGAATATGCCAGCGCAGGTTGCATCGCAAATTAACCTCGTTTATACCGCTTGGCTCTAGAATTGATGGTTAAGTTCCCTCCGACTCCCACTCATCTGAGTATTATTAAACAATAAAAATACCTTAGCATATCGGTTGTATCTGAACTGTGGATGGCATATACACGGTCGAGGTGGTGGCCTTCTGTAACTTTCATGTGACGAAATTTCACTTTTTGGAGTTGGCGGCGTTTCATATCCTGCAATAATGGAGTAATTAGTACAATAACACCAAATAAATATGCATTATTATTATATTTCAAATGGGCGTTTGTACTGCATTTCACCAAAATTTTTATCAGGTGTTTATTTAACAAACCTTTCTGATTCATATGATAATTGTTATAGGAATTTTTAAGTGGATGTGTGCATGAAGAATCAGGGAAATTTGAAGATTAATTTGAATTTGTATTTCCTTTAAATGCAATACGTTTTGCGCAGTTTAGAAAATATTGTGTCAAGATTGGCTTCAACATGAAATATATTTTTTTGTGAGAAAGGAGATTAGATTTATTACAGAAATATAACAGTAAATCCTATTAGTAGTAAGATTGTAATCATTCCTAAGCCGGTCCGGCCTTTCTACTACTACTACTATAGGTATTTTTAAAATTATCTACTTGCCTTTAAAATTATTAGCTCGTCGGAGAGTTCTTTTCATCTTCTTTCTCATTCTCTTTTCCCAAGCTAATTCAGCAGCTGGAAACATAAATTTAATCGTCACAATAGTGTAATTTTATATCTGAAATACTCGTATTAACAGAGGATTGTGGAATTACCCTTATAAATACTTTGAAACTTTTATCTGTGTCACATTTAAAATGATTATCATAATATAATAATAATAAATAAATATTTCGAACACTTACACCAATCATCTAGTCCCAAACTAAGCAACGCTTGTACTATGGATACTAGATAACGGATAAACATACATAAATATTTATTTATACATCCATGACTCAGGAATAAATGTTCATATTCATCACACAAACATTTACCCGTCGCGGGATTCGAACCCACAACCGTTGGATTCGCGGACAGGGTCCCTATCCACTACACCAATCGGTCGTCAATATAGGAATGAATTCGTGTCCACTCACCAATCCGCTCTTTATCCGTAATGATAATCTCGCACATTGTATAGGCATTAAAGAATAGTTGAATGATATCTTCTTTGATTTCGGTTACTGGAATTTCCATTGCTTCTTCGACTGCTTTTGATAATTCGACATAAGCAGTGTCATAACGCAAGGCCTGATCATCGACATGAGAGTAGATTGCTTTATCCACAGTATTCGAGATCATAGCGAACATAGTCTCGGACAGGGTCGGCTCAGGCGTGCGGACCGGCTCTGTAATACAATTTCCTTGTTAGTGCGTGCACTCCTCTGAATTTGAGTTCATTATAACGACATTAGTCTAGTCACGGTGCATTTCAGCTATCGCTCGGAATTAGGGACAAGTATACACAGGTAGTATGTGTGTCTAAGTGACAAATTAAATCAGGTCACGGTGTGTTGCTTTAGCTAGATATGTTACTATATAAATTCAATATAAAATGTATACATTTGCTTATAATTCGTTTTGTTCGGCGAACAGGGTTGTAGGCATGCATGAATTTACTTATGGTTTACCTATATTAAACCTAGTGAAGAAACATTATTTCGGACTAATGTTCCAACAAGTATATTATTTATTTAGTTAACTTTTTTACATTTACCTGGAGTAGGCAAAGTAGAATCAGAAGTGACAAGGGATACAAACGAAGATGACAGAGTATCAGGAGTAGGTACTTGTGGCGTAGGTATGTACCATGGTGGAGGAGGGAAAAACGTATTTGTTACTTTTCTGAGATCCCCTTCTAGTTCACGGTCTTCGAAATAGAATGGAGGTTTATCAGCCTAAAAAGCATGAGCACAAATAAATACGAAGTTTCTTTACAAAAATCAGTACTTGAATAGTAGATAATAGCAGAATAAACAACAAAGGATGCGTTGGAAACCGATTTGTTATCATTACCATCGTGTACGGTCCTTCTGCCGGCAAACCAAGTCTTTCTCTAACTTCTTTGTCTAGTGTCTCCAATGGCCTAACAAAAAATTCTGCAGCTTCCTTCAGAGTGTCAGATTTCCTTTTCATAGTGGATGTCATTTTGCTTATAAATAATTCCAATATTGCTGCGATCTGACGAGATTAGAGACAAGATCAAGACGAGTAACAATGAATTACAAATTTTTATCTGTGTGTTACAAATAGGATAGACCTTCTCTTCAAGTAGTTGTTATAAAATACATTTACTATTTTTGATGGGACTACCATTATACTATACATCATCCAGTGCTGCGTCATTTGAGCACGCCTTCATAAAATCTGCAATCGCCGATCCTTTTACGAAATTCCAGGAAGTAATAACGGGTCTCGATAAAATTAAAACGGTTTTCCACGGAAAAGCTGAGCATGCTGAGTACTAGATTATTTCAGAATATTTTCCAGAGGTTTCAATAGAATTGTATGAAAATTAGGTGAATTTTTTTAGACTGGAGAGGCAGTACTTTATACCATGTCAATCAGCGGTTTTCTATAGGCTGATAATGATCTGGCTCAAATAAATATGATCAATAATTATGATCAAATCTCTTTATTGAGTCTTAAATAAAGGGAGAGTTGCGAATTTTTAAGTACTGACTTTTAAACCAAGGGATTTATACAAAAATAAATAAAGCAGCTTTTTATCTTTAAAAATATATTGAAATTTCCATTTGGAAAAAATATCACTTTCAATATAGGGACTATCGTATCTCAATTATTTTGTAAACGCGATAGTACCTATAGAGAGAGACTTAGGGGCATGACAAAGCCCAAATTGTCTATTTTTTGTCGTGAAAATTTGGCCTAAGGCAACGACTTATGCGTCACAGCGAGACTCCTATCGAAATTTCCCGCCCCCGAGGCGAATGGCTCAGCCTGAGGCTGCCCTTAATGGATTACTTTAAATAATTTATAACTAATTAGCGAAAAAGGTACTATTACTATATTTATTAAACTAAAATATCATTAAATCCGTGTACATGCGCGTAGTCTTGAAATAAATGTAGGTAAGTAGATAATCAAGTATTTATTTGTTTATTTATTCGTTCATGTTTATGTGCAAAGTTCTTGAAACTAGTAAATGCTCCCTGCCTTATCGGATGTAGCAAATTTAATTAACTTAAAGCTAATTAAAAGTGTTTATCTTATTTCTATATTATTTTACTCTTTTTATATATCCTTATACAATATCTATTTTTAAATTATTATTATTATTATTGGACTCTACTTATAGTTATGAGATCAACGCTTATAATAATGAGATCAAAGAAGTTTTATTTTATCTGACATGTATTGTTCGACTATAATAGCATTTCTGTAAGAGGAGAGATTTTAATTATTTACAAAAACTTGTATATTTTGTTTCATTTATAATGGTATTGGGTATATAGTTTATTATATATTTGAATTGATCGGTAGTATGGACTATTTCTAAATTCTCGAGTTTAGGTATTTCAAACTTATTATATGTCACTAGACAATAGTTTTGAATTAGTGAAAGAATTTTTAGAATCGGTTTCAGTAAATTCAGGTATTAGGTACCTCATACCAACACAAATCACTCTATGTCTTTGTACCACTAGAGTAGACAACGAAGTTAGATAAGTAGGTTAGTACATCCGGGTACTTAATGATTGATAATCAATACCTCCGGATGTTGAGACAGGTAAGCCTCCTGTTCTATCTGAATAGTCATTCCAAATCGTGTGGTGTTTTCTCTCTGACAAGAAGTTAAAGCCTCCATATCCTGGTAAAGGAGGCCTTTGGCCGGCAGCATTTCCGATGGCTGAGATTTCATGATCTTTCTGATCGGCATGGCTAAAGGGACGAATAACTAAAATATCCTCAAAATCTAATCTTCAACTTAAACTTTTTCCGGGAATCCTTATAATGTCATTCGTTATATTTTCCATTTTTGATTTATGTCAAGTCTTGGCGGATGTCAAAAATAATTAATCAAAACGCAATAAGGTTGAGTAAATATAGGTTCCTTGCCTGTAGGATCAATTATTATATTTTACAAGCCTTCCGCCCGCGGCACCGTCCGCGTCTATTTATTCATCGCGGACTTAATTCGAAATTAAAAAAATCGATATTAGAACAGCTTTCGTAGAATAGCATCACATAAATAAAGAAATGGATGAAGGCAATGACGGAAGACAAACATTTTACAAATTACTTTTTTCACCAAAAAGTATAGGACCAACCCGGCTCTTCCCGTGGGTGTTGTAAAAGGCCATTATGGAACTTTCCATCAAGAACTATAGATTGGCACGTTTTAACTGAGATAGGTTCACCTCACCCCCTGTCACGTGTATTTCGTAAGGTGAACCGTGGATGTTGTTTCAACTATTAAACTGTTAATGTTTGGAACACCCAAACACTAATGTTTGCCATATCTCTAAAATTGGCGTGGCTTTTGTAATAACGATCGTGGCGTTATGTATGATACTCACATTATAATAACATTATCCACACTCTATACTATATATAAATGCAAAACTATCTCTGTTTGTCTGTGTATTTGTTATCTAATCACGTCTAAACTTCTGACTCGGTAACCGATTATATTGAAATGGGGCCAAGAGGAAGCCTGGGCCGTAGCGCAGGTATGGGTTACTTTTGCTCCCGACAAATGTCCGTTATAAAGTAATTTCAGGCATACGTAGCCGCGGGCGGAAAGCAATAATGTTTAAAATATTACATGGATTGGATAGATATTAGCGTACGCAATCAAAAAAATTCGACAAATGTCAGACGTAAATACTGCTAGATTAGTACATTTTAGTTATTTCCAAAGCTTGATGTCTTACGGTATCTTGCTGTGGGGAAATGCCGCGGATATAAATACAATCATTGTTTTACAAAATCGATCCGTTCGCGTAATTTATCAATTGAGACTGCAGTGTCACTTAGAGGTAGGTTTAAAGTGTATAATATTCTAACCATTTCGTCACTGTACATTTTTGAAAAACTAATGTAAGTCAAAAAAAATATAGCATCATTTAGTAAAAATAGTGATAAGTATGATGTCAAGACAAAGATAAACTTGCAGGTCACATAAGTCGCCTCCGCAAAGTCAGTAATTGATTCAAAGGGTTATGTATACGCTTTTTCAATAAGGTTCCAGTTGATATACTAAATCTTCCTCTCAATAAATTTAAAGATACTATAAAACAGAAACTTATTAACAAATCATATTATAAAATATCAAACTATTTAGATGATAATCATCCCTGGACATAATCAGATCGTTCGCATGCCAGGCTATTTCACAATTAATAATGAAATATAAAAACCTTTATGTAAAATCTAAGCCTAATTTTAAAGAGCAACCCTTCGAGTTTCTTGCTTGTTCTTCTCAGGGGAAAATTGCATTTTGAACAGGCAGTAATAGCTTAAAAAAATGTAAAATTGACTATTTGAAGTGTACTCTGTGCACCAACAAAATAAAGCATTTTTGACTTTGACTTTGACATCACCGTATCGGGTTGAAAAACACGCTAAGTCTTATTACAGTGCATGTTCTACGTATGTACCAAATTTTATTCAAATCCGTTCATTCGTTTCGCCGTGGTTGAGCAAAAAACAAACAAACATCCAAACTTTCGAATTTATGATATTGTATTCTTTATTGCACATAAAAAACATGTTGACAATCAGTCGGAAATATTGTACAAAGGTGAGCTTATCTCTAATAGAGATCTCTTCCAGCCAACCTCAGTGGTGGTTAGAGCATTGTGCGGATATTAGTTAGATTAAACAGGCTGCTGCCATCGTCCCACGTCCAAACCATCGGAAGGAGCTTCTAACGAGCAACCTGTTTATAGTCCACTTGAGACTTGTCACACCAAGAGCAAAGGGTGAGTGAATAGTAAACATAAAAGGATGAATCACCGGATATTATATATAACAAACATTATATTAATTATCCCACGTCAACCGCCTTCGAGCTAATAACAAAAGGTAGTACTCGCTTGCTATGTAAACTAACGATGCTGTTATAATTAGAATCTTACTAGAGTCATCCCCTATACTTATAAAATTCAAATAGAAATAAAAGTAACCAGACAACAGAGAGTAGCTTACACATATAATTAGAAAGACCGAAACAATGCAAATTGCACCAAAGCAGATCTTTAAAGACTGATGGTGGTGGTGGAGCTATGAGTAATTGATTTTATTGTATTTGTGTTTATACCATGATTTACGTTATATTATTATATGGATATTAAATTAAATACCTTACACTAATTAAGAACTAAACAGATGTCGTTGTTTTAAAAAGTCCATGCATCAATATTTAATTTTCATTTCCGACGACCGATTGGTGTAGTGGATAGTGATCCCATCAGCGAAACCAACGGTAGAGAGTTCGAATCCCGCAAGGAGTAAATGTTTGTGTGATGAATACGAACGTTTATTCCTTAGTCATGGATGTTAATATAAATATGTGTTTATCCGTAATCTAGTATCCATAGTACAAGCTTTGCTTAGTTTGGGACTAGATGATTCGTGTAAAGTGTCTCAAATATTTATTTACTAGCTTTCCTCCCGCGTCTTCACCTGCTTGGATTACCTTTATTGCGAATATATTTGTCCCGCAAGAACAACTCACTTTATCGTGATAAAAAGTATCCTGTCTTATTCCAGGGTATATTCTAGCTGTGTGCCAAATTTCATCCTAATCCGTGCAGCCGTCTAGCGGTGATTGAGCAACAAACAAACAAACATCCAAACTTTCACATGTATAATATTAGTTAGATAGATTAAAAAAAACATAAGTTTAACAAAATTCTAAAACGTACTTTCATTTCGAAATTTTAATGTATATTTAATTAGGTTACTACATACTAGGTATACCTAGTAAGTGGCTACCTAATAAAATATACAATAAAATGTATATACAGTATATACATTTTTACTTTAAGTTTTACATTAGGAGTCTCCTATATACTTAAATAAGAAGACACTTACAGTTAAGAAATAAGAGGATACTTACAGTTTTTGATTTGATTCGAAATTTGTAGGTAAATTATCCTCAGTGTGGACAGGCCTTTATTTCCTGTAATTCTGTTTCCCGTTATTATTTCTCTTACACTGATTTCTCCGAGATGACGGATATCTTATTTCAGGTAGGATTCACTGTTATGATTTTGTTATTTATTCATGTTTTACACGTAGCCATGGTTCTTCTAGAGTCAACATTTCTTAGCATTGTGTTAGGCAAACTCAAAACAAATTCAATACCTATTTAAATAGTTTGAAAATGTGCAATTTGTTTTTGGAATCATTTTACATAATATTCGATGTTCTCCGGTTGTTCTCTAAAAATTTAATTTGATGGTAACGGCCGTTATTCTGAGTCTATGTCGAATTTATTATTTGTTAGTGGGTTTGAAAATTGACATGAAACTGAAATATTGAAATAAAGGAACTCCGTCTAATATGAATCAAAAGTAGCAGTTTATATTGTATCGATAAATGCAAATGGATATGTTGGAATTCATTATTTTTGATGGTATTTCAATATGCCCAATTTTATTTCTATAATGATGCCTATAAACTGTTCCAGAAGTGGTTATATAGTTCCAGAAGTGGTTCATGTCAATAGTAGGTATACTGTCTGAAATGTCATACATAATATGTTTATGCATTATTATTATTCTCTGCACGCAGGCTTCTTTACCATACCTAACTACACTTTCGAATAATGAAGGTTTATTTACCTTCCAATGGATGTTATGCTGAAAATTCACAACTGTAACAATGTCTGTATGAAAGCAAAACAATGAGTTATTCCCATTATCATATTATCCTTTTCTTTTCTTTGGTATAGTCGGGTAAACCCATCGTGTGTTCCCTTCATGTTGCTCTACTAATTTCATTTTACACATAAACATAACACGAAACCATATATCTCAGGTGGGGCTCGCTCGCTCCCTACATTAAATAAATTGTTCAGTGCGAGTGAAATCAGTACGCATAGTTTCGTACATTTAAAAAAGTTCAGACTAGATAAATAAAATAAATAAAAATAGTTTATAGACCAGCCAAAGAAGACTACACTATATTCAACAAGCCGTTCCGACGCAAACCCGTTCCTGCTAGGAATGAACCTGTGAGTACGGATATACGATATTTAACAACGGTTGTATCGTTTGAACGGAACGTTTTAGGTTTTGGTTTGTTGATGTAAAAAATTATACCGCGCTATTTTTGCTGAACGATTAAATCGTTGACATTACCAAAGTAAAAGCAAACGCAAAACGTTTAGAGCATATTTGTTTCTTTGTAAACGCTTTCTTGTACAAAAAGAAAATAAATACAGATCAAATTTCTTATAACTGCACGCACAAGCCGCTGGATGCGGAGGAGATCTTTGGGGGAGGCCTTTGTCCAGCAGTGGACGTCTTTCGGCTGATATGATGATGATGCACAAAGGCTTACGGGTATTAAAAATACTAGGTTAATTAAGGCGTTACGAAATAACGTAACGTTTTTGGTTATTGTTTACATACATACTTAACGCCACGAACTTTATCCCAAATGGTGTGGTCAGAGATATCCCAAACTTGGTATTATCATGTGAACTAAGTGCGATTGGTAAGTAGTTAGTACATAACACAATTTTTTGGATCATTGCTTTTATTACCCGACAGCCAAAAAAAGGAGGGTAATATTATTCGACTGTATGTTATGTATGTAGATGTCCTAAACCAACTCGACCAATTTTTAAGTGCACGGTGACGTTCGATTCGTCTTGATTCCTAGACTGTCATAGGATACATTTTATGTTAAAAATTCAACATGGCGCCCGCAAAATACAAAATACGCTGTCGAGTTTTTGGTTTTCAAATACTTCAATAGTTATTTCTATACCTTCTCATTCTCTTTTCCTTCTGTCCAGAAGGACAGTAGTTACCTTATAACAACCTGCAGCTGTTATAGGTATCACGGGCGGTAGTAATACAAAATATACCAAGCATGCATATTAAATATACCCTTACACACTTTAAAACCTTCGGAATAATAATAAAAAATTTATATTAATGAATACGCAAATAAAGCAGACCTTATATTACATTATGCATATTTCACTAACTAATTTGGCTTGTGTCGATCCAATTATACGAATATTGTTCTGTTGTCAAACGTTCCCCTACTTACTATTCTGATATTCACCCCATGGACGTACTAAAAAGTTGTCCAAACAAATTAGAATATTAGTAAGGCATATCTAATGCTTTGTACCAGATTATAGGTTTTAAGGATTTCACATAAATATAGGGAGCTAGAGCATTTATCTTGCTTTAGTGATACAAATTACTATTTAGACTTCTTGAATAAAAATAGTAGATAATTTGGTTTCGGACAATAAATAAACACATACAGAGAAAAAGAGAACAAACTATGTGATACAAAGTCACAGAATTAATATTGTACTAACAAAGTTACAAAATAGTTGCAAAGCTAACTGAACACACAAAATTTACAACAATATTTTCCAGTTTCATTTAAATATTAACTATAATTGTTTTGCTTTCGAAGAATTATATCTGGAATGATATATTTTATTTATAATCCATATTGAAATAAATATAGGAAACCAAAACAAATTCGTTCGAGTAAGTAACTGAAACTCGTGTTTCACACTTACTTTACTCACTCTTACCCTACAATTTACAATTACATATTTTGTAATTACAACTTAGTACAATTTGGGGGCCTTATCACTAAAAGCAACTATTTCCAGGCGTCCTTTGCGTTGCGAAGCATTTCATACATAATAAGTACACTAATCGTTGCCACCCCGTCTACATGTTCCCTTAAAACATATGGAAATAAGACGTAGTAGCTACTACGTACGTACATCGACCTCACACCCATACACCTGCATAAAATATAAACACGTTGTACTTAATACATGCGAACATTAGCATCCGATACCGCACAGGCATATCGGCGCGGGGCGGCCCGGTATTTTCCGAGTGTGCGTCAGAGGACGTACTGGCGCGGCTTCTTTGTGTTATGATACTGTTTGAAAGATGAAATAGCATTTAATTAAATGCAGATTTAATCTACGAGAGTAATTATTAAAATTCCGAGGCCCATTGTGCAGCTTGTAAAAAGCTTCCTCTGTGTATCTGACACAGAATGCAGTGGACGGCTCTTGTTTTGCGCAAAAATTTTCATTTCGTCCATATTTATTTGATCCACTTGTTGAGATACTCGATTGAAGTCTTCGAGCACACTCTTCCATTGATTATGCTATTACTACAATGTTATAAACAGCAATGTTAATAGCATTGTTGTGTTCCGGTTATCAGAGATAAGATAGCCAGTTCTCCAATTATGATGGGGTTTCCGGGTCAGTACGTTTCCACCTTCAGCCTCATCTTCACTTAACATCAGGGGTGATTGAAGTCAAGTGCTAACCCGTTGTGCGTAAAAAAAACTACTTATAATGTCGTCGGCAAACCGCATGTGAGTGATATCCTCGCCATGGATATTGATACCTTCGTGCCATTCCAGGAGTCTGAAGGAGTCTTCCACTGCGGTAGTGAAATGTGAAGTGAAACTAATATAGACGCTGTTTTTAAATTATTGTTGTAATGTAGTACAAATACCTAACAATAAAACATGACACTTCAATTCAACAGATTCACTTCAAATCAAACGCCAATCGAGAATGTTTTTTTATTTTTTAGACTTAGATGTTGCCCTACAGACATATTTCATCATCATCATCTCAGCCCGTAAACATCCTACTGCAGGGATATAGGCCTTCCCCCGTATAATGAGGGAGTATGAGCCATTGTCCGCCACGCTGGCCCAATGCGGGTGGGAGACTTTCCATGCCTTAGAATTTTTATTTCTCACGATGTTTTCCTTCACCGTTTAAGAGCAGTCGGATAAATGCACATAAGTAATAATTAAATTTAAAAAGTCATTGGTGCATGGGCTGCCTGGGAATTGAACCCGGACCTCCTAAATTGGGAGCCCGTGTCTTAACTGCTGAGCCATCGACGCTCACAGACATATTTGTGTTGTACTTATTCTTAATATTATTTCCAGAGCTAACTGTCGTCGTTATTTTCTAAAAATAATCAAAAAGTAAAATTTTTAAGGAATTTTACGTACTTTCATTTTGAATAAGTTGATAATTTCCGAGTTATAAAAAAACCGCTTAAATCTTAGATATTTTTACCTTTTTTTTTAAAGTCGCGTCACGAAAATTTGTTGCGAAATCTTAGATTCGGGTTCAGCACCCCAAAAACATGGAAAGTGGAAGAAATCTAACTACCCCACCTATTTTCCCGCTAGGGGGCCTTTTGAGCACAAATTTACTGTATTATATGATGTTCATTTGTTGGTATACGGTCGCGCAATCATTCCCATAGAGTCCCTTCCTTTCAACCAACAGTAAAAAGAAAATATTAATATGTCTAAAAATAAGTGACCGGGATCAATAGAGAAATGGTAGGCACATATATTATTGTAGTCATTGACATCACAAATTACCTGATCCTATTACGCGAATGAAGCTTTAGATGTGTAACAGGGCCGGAAATTTTTAATTAAGATTCAGTCTATATGATTCAGCCATATTACTTTTGAAGGGGAATACGCGAAACGAGAAGTTTAATTTAGTCTGAGCGCACTCTACTGTAATTGATAAACGCGGAAGGTTTCATATTACCATCCTATCAAAAACGAAATTAAAAGCGGTGGATGCTAATTGGTTTATATTGAAATTTTTTAGCCGTCTACAGAATGCAAATTGAGAATTTATCAATAACTGTTTTGATATCGGAACAAAAAGGAACAAATTGGTCGTGTTCGAGGTTGTTAACTTTCAAATTAAGGCAAATTCATGTACCGGTTAAACGCCAAAGGAGGGAGAAGATATAGCTCTTATAAAATTAAATCTTTGTTATTAATTAATATAAAGGTAATAATTTTTTCTATAGACTTTTACAAAATATGATGATTTGGTAGATATTGAACAAAAGTTTAACCTTTTAACATTTGCGTTCAGTGTCTCAAAATATAGAGGAAAATTGTTTATTAAACTTGACTGTATTAAATAGTGTTTTTGTGTTAAATCGTCAATGTCAAAATTTTTACATCTAAGTTAGACACAGAATAACTAAAAATACTTCCCAGCGTAGTTATGAGCAGCGCTGAGCAAGTTTAATGAAAAGTTAAGCAGTTCTTGAAATTCCATTCAGTTCAAGGCAAAGTTTTGGATGACACGAATTGGTTTTTGTGCACAGCTATTTAGATTTCAGCATTAATCGAATTAGGTACTATAATTTGAAGGAGAATTTGCAGGACTTTTCTCTATGCTAGGTCAGTATGTGTAGTCGAAGATAGGATGATTAAAGTCAAAAATGCATTTTTTTGTAGGTAACAGAGAACACTTAAAATAGTTTATTTTAATAGTTTGCTTTATTTTGTAGGTAATAGAGTACACTTAAAATAGTGAGATTTTTCATTATTTAAGCTATTGCTTGTTCAAAAGGCCATTTTCCCCTGAGAAGAACAAGCAAGAAACTCGAAGGGTTGCTCTTAGGGGGGTTTGTCAAGATGGGCAACTTACTGCTTTGGGTAGTTCGAAATACAACAATGATAATCCACTCCTTATGAATTTTTCGATTTAGTTTTAACAAATCCCTAAGGTAATGAACAAATAAAACACTTTAGATTTACTTGAAAGTTATTCTCTTATGTCCAATTATTATTAATTCAAGGTGAATTTGTTGTATGTGCGATAAACATTTCAAATATTTTTAAATTTAATTAGGCATAAGGGATAAAATGCCTTTTGAATATCCAGGGTGAAAAGAAAATAAGCAGCTAAATCTAAACCATCAAGAAACACAGCAACAGCGATACTTCTTCTTTTCGAGTCGACGCAAGTTTCAACTTTTATTAAACCAAAAGCCAATGATATTGAAAATAGCCTTTGTTATATCGGTTATTATTTAGATACAAGTTAAGGCTGGGTAGAATATTTTGCATGTCGCAAATGGGCTTACTGTAGCTGTGTAATGAAGATAACGATGCAATGTTCATATGTGAATATTATTAAAATGAGAGGTTAATAGTCGTATATCCTATCTCAGGTATGCGCCAGTTTTACGTCACCTAACCTAAGACATTAGTTATTCTGTATCTAAGACTGACTATTAAAGGTGATTATCATACTTCACACTAATATTATAAATGCGACAGTTTGTGTGTATGTAAACAGGATGAATTTGAATTCGTGTAAATCCCATTAACTGGTGATGCCAATCTTGAATACGAACAACTTTCCCCAAGGAACCATAATCGAATTCGATCAAAAAATTTTCGGTTACCCATACAAAGTAAACCATTCTGAAACAATATTTAGTAAACAGGAATTACACAAATTCAATTTCACCCTATATAGTATGTATGTTTGTTACCTCTTCACGTTAAACGACTGGACGGATTTGGATGAAATTTGGGTGGTAGCCAGATTAGCACCTAGATTAACATAAATGGCAAGCCGATTTTGGCCAAATGTTCCACGCGGACGAAGTCGCGGGCAACAGCTAAAATATAAAATCGACTAAACGTACAAACTTATTTTGCACTTCATTAATTTTATTAATCGACTTCTAGAAAGGCGGAGGTTCTATGTTCGGCTGTCTGTAATTTTTTTTATGTATTTTTACCCACATTTTCGTCAATTGTTGATAGATTATGATGATTTTTTTTGATGGGGTTACCGCAGTGTCGTCGAATATAAATTTGGTGATGTTGCACTCCGGAGATAGAAACAAATAGTAAGTTATTAGTTGTATAATTTGACGACATAATGATTGTTGCTGAGATCTGGAGTCTGTTGTTTTGCAAATTTTTCACGGGTCAATAATTTGGACGGAGTTTTTAAGAACTTCTTGCATATCCATGTACTTGATTTAAGTTTGGTATGTACTTGATTTAAGTTACTAATTATTACTCGAAAATTGATAGAGTACTGTGATGTGTCAATTTATCGCTTAATCTCGTTATATACGAGTATGTAACTATTTCGAATAGTTTTCTAATGATTGACATCATTGTTTTAGCTGGTCGCCCACCCCGGAAGTGTAACTTTAACATAAATCATATTTTATAAGCTTAATATTTCGCAAACCTCTCCACCACCTCCTTTTGAAAGACCTGCTGAACGATAGACTACGCCACGGGATAAACAATTAAGAAACTTAAGAAACAAACTTAAGAAGATTATATCGAGATTTAACTTCATAACATATATTATCGTTAGTTCAAAACATAACATGAGATAGTTATAGGTTATATAGGCGATAACTATCTCTGCCAAATATCAACTTCTTTTCATTAATAGTCTGCGAGTAATATGCCTATGACATACAGACAGATATACGGACATAGCGAAGGTTGCCTTTTGCCTTTAGCTGAGGCATCGAAAACTATTATGACAGTGTTCAGTGCTCCTATAGATGTTAATGGGCTTCAACCGTTAGGTCCCCATGTTAGGGGCCAGGTTTTAAGGCCCTTTGTCTTTAACAATACAAATAAATATTTTGGTATTTAAGCCGTATTACAGATTTTTAACATGTTTCGAACATACAAAGAACTTTCGACTAGTCTTAAATTAGTATAGCCAAATCCAAAATTAAAACTTTACTTAAAATACTTGAGAATAGACCGTTCATATACCCTAATCAATAACATTTACAAATCATTTAAATAAATGATTGAAATCAGGAAATTTATATTAAGAGATATTATCAGTGTTGTGACTGATATAAAATAAAGGAACAATAAGCATAGGCAATGACCTTTAAAATTGTGATTCACGCTAATTAAATAAATTCTCAACGGGGCCGTTTTAATTAAATCCGAACACCGCTGCAGGAGACTGTTTCTACATTGAAGTAAAAAAAGTCTTATAGGAGGTATACACAACACTATCCATGCAATGTTGAATTGATTGGAGCTAAAGTAACACTTACACCTATTGCCACCGAACGTTGGGTCTTATCGAAGTAGGTAGGTCTAAAATGAAGAAGTATATAATTTATTTATATGGCGAAACATAAGAAACGTTCTACCCAAGCCAATGGTTAAAATCAGACAACTATGAGAAATGAAATTATTTACATACTTCTGATATCTGTATTTATTTACCATCTGAGTTTATTTATTTATTAGTTTTTTTCATATTTTTGTAGGCTATTTTTATATGTTTGTACTTACCTTTGTAAAAGGACCCTTCGGGTAATTCGTCTTAAACTCAAACCCGAACCGAAAATATTTGCTAATTGGATGAAAATGATTATGAATAATAGTACTAAATAAGTATCTAGGTAACAATATTTTTGCAACATGCTAGATATATTTAGTGTCTCACTACGAAATCGATCTCTAGTAGAATGAATGTCACAGATATCATCATCTCAGCCCGTAAACATCCCACTGCAGGGATATAGGACTGCTCTCGCATAATGAGGAAGTATGGTCCACCATACCGGCCCAATGCGGGTTGGGGACTTCGCATGCCTTTTACCGTTTGATCACCGTGGGTAATATGCTTCAATAACACATTGACGTTAAACAAAGAATTCGAGATATCTAAAATTAATTCATCATTAACAGCCTTAAAAGTCCCCACTGTTGAGGCGCAACTTTCTCTCACTGGGTGAGGGTTTGGGCCATAATACACCACGATAGTCAGTGTTTTTAAGCCGCCCCTTTAGGCCACCGATTTGGCGTAACAACTGCCTTCAATTGAAAACAACCGGGAACCACTATTTAACGTGCCCTCTGAAGCACGGAAACACTCGTATAAAATGTTACTAGTTGCACAGAATTAATATAGTACTAACGCTAGTGGTCACCCATCCTGGGACACACGGCGCCAGACAGTGCTTAACTCCGCAAATCAAAATTTGGGCAAAATAATCACATAATTCCCTAAAAATATTTCGCTAGCACAACACAATACGCAATATAATCATTATTCTATACCTACTAATACAGTGGCTAGCCAAGGGAAATACAAACCCTTGAGCATTAAACTAATCATGAGAGGATTTGCTTGTCTCAATCGCCGCTTTCCGCCCCGTCCCAAGCGGATGTATACATAACAAATCTAAAACAAACATACCCGTTAACCAAGTTATTTTGTCGTATATAGAATGAATTTTTCAATGGACGTGCATTGCCAAATCCGAATTTATAAGGAATGTCGAAAAGTACTCGAATTTGTCTCGGCCCCGATTTCGATGAAAAATAAAACTGCATCATTGGATTTTTGTAAAACGTAGCCAGTAAACGAACCCGTTGATTTTGAAAAAAAACCTGACTATTATTTTACCATTCTATTGTGTCGCTAATAAGGAACGAATTGTGGGAAATAATGATATACGGCATGAAAGTTCTGATTTCAAATTTTTATTATCTCTTCGCGGTTAAAGGACACAGTAAAAGAAAAAATGTAAACATTTGATATTAGAACGTAAAGTGATTTGGCGCTTTCTATGCCTTCCCATGCTTTTGAATATGATGTCATTAATTATTTTAGATTCATGGCTTTGAACAATTGACCAGGGGACCAATCGCGCTATTTTACAACGGTTTTGCCGTTCGAACGGAATGTTTTCGGTTTTGGTTTAGCTGTAGTTTAGCTAAAGTAAAAAATCGTATCGCGCTTTTTTGTGAACGATTATATCGTTGACGCTACCAAAGTAAAGCCAAACCCAAAGTGTTTAGAGCTAACCAGGAGTAAAAAACTAGGTCAATTTCCGTTCAAATGATTAGCGCGATAGAAAATGCGCTAAACGTAAGGTTTTTGGTTATGGTTTAGCTTTGGTATTATCGTTCCAACTTAGCGTCATCGGCCCCCTGTTAACTTTTACTAGTTCGGTAACGTTAGAAAAATAAAAACGTATTTTGTTAAAAATGAGCTCATTCTTTAAGTTTGCCGTATATCATTAGTTCCCAGAATTCTTTCTTTTTAAAGAGTCTATCGAATGGTGTAATAATATGTGTGTGTATGCAACACTATGATACGCCGCTCGGGGAGACTCTATTCATAAAAATTTGAATTTGATGTGTTTGCTATAGACTTGTAGGGTAATTTATCACTGGATTCAATTCCTGACTATAGGAATATTATAAAATCCAATGATGCAATTTTAGGTTTCATCGAAATCGGGCCCGAGACTCCTTTGAAATCGTTTCGGAATAGTTTCGTATTTGGCCATGCACGGCCACTTGAAAAATTCACTCTGTATATGAAACATAAAACTGAAAATTAGAATTACAATCTGAGGGTTAGTTTAATGCACACACAAATTTATTAAACTGAGTTGGTATGGAGAAGTCTGAAATTATGAGAGATACACTAATTTTAATGGAACCACGGTAAATAACTCAGCGCGTCCGAGGAAAATTACGTCTGCGCGGGCAAGTTAGGTACTGGAACCCTAAAATTTGTAAATTGGTTCGAGTGAGAGTTCTTATGTTGGCCCAATTCAATTTGACTAGTACTTGCTGGATCTATATACAATTTCGAAGGACAAACTGCACTCATAGAATTTTGAATATCATGACTCCAACCATAGAATCAATATAGTTAAGAATAACATATCTCTAATCTACATTAGTATTATTTAATATGTATCTAAAATTAAAACAGACTACGAAATCTAACCTATTGTCTCTTAAAAATTTATTTCAAATTCGAATTGTGGGTATCAATATTTTATGCACAACGGGTTAGCGATTGACCTCAATCACACCTGATATTAAATGAAGATGAGGTTGAAGGTGGAAGATCACCCGGAACTTCAACTTATTTGAAGAACTGGCTATCTTGTCTCTCAACTGTCGGAAAGACAACAATGCTATCAACATTGCTGCTTAGTGATTGCAACTTACTAAACAATGGGAATCGAACCGGCGGCCTCCGTTTTGTAAACCTTGTATTTTTTTATTTTTTTTCATTTATTTGGGTTAACAAACAATGTTACAATGTATATTACACACCATAATTATATCAATAGCATTACTAAATGTAACATCAACAACATTAACCACAGATTACTATCACTTGTTGTTGCTGTCAATCAAGAACAATGTTTTACGTCAATTTAAATAACATAAAAGAAGAAAAAAAACATTAAGTTTATAGTAGATAGGGTGTTTGAGTTATAAATAATTATACGTACAAACCATAAATATTTATAAATACACAATTATTACGTAATAAGAACATATAAAATAGATTTAGTAAACGTTCAGAAATACTGTAACAATTTATATGTATAGACGTACATATACACTACATACAATATACATATACCACAAACAGTCATGATGTGTGCATTATTTATCATCAAAATAGTTAGTAATATTATAATTAAATAATTTAAATTCTATTCTAAATCATTGATGGTAACTAATGTAAAAAAATGCCACACTATTTTTAAATTTAGGTATGTTGACCCTCTCGAAGTTATAAAGGCTTTCAAAACGCTAAAGTTAAAAAAAGCTGAAGATGTCTGGGGCATGTCGGTAAAGCTGTTGAGTCATATTGTTACTACGATCGCTCCTTACTTAGCCTTAATTTTCAATGCGAGTATTGATCAAGGTGTCTTTCCTGAACTGATGAAACATAGTAAGGTTGTACCTCTCTTTAAATCAGGATGTAAAAACAATCTCAATAATTACAGGCCCATCTCCATTCTACCTGTACTTAGTAAAATTTTTGAGAAACTTATTCTGGGTTAAATACTGTGTCATTTCAATACAAATGGACTACTACATGATAAACAGTTTGGCTTTACTAACGGTCGCTCGACAACGGATGCTGGTGTAGCTCTAATTAAAAATATTTATAATGCCTGGGAAGATCGCAGCGATGCAATCGGTGTGTTTTGCGATCTTTCAAAGGCATTCGATTGTGTGGATCACAAAACGCTTTTATTTAAATTAGAACATTATGGGGTGCACGGCAAAGCCCTCGACTTATTAACTTCTTATTTAGAAAATAGAATTCAAAAAGTTCAAGTAAATCTGGAAAAATCTTCAGGATCTTTTGTGAAAATGGGAGTGCCTCAAGGATCAATTCTGGGTCCTTTTATGTTTTTAGTTTATATTAACGACTTGCCTTATTTAGTTCGGAACCTGGTTGATATTGTGTTGTTTGCTGATGACACTTCATTTATATTCAAAATAAAGAGAGGGTCGAATGATATTGACGATGTAAACGATACTCTTTCACAGGTTTCGAACTGGTTTACTGTGAATAATTTAGTCCTAAATGCTAAGAAAACCAAATGTATTAAGTTTTCCTTACCTAATGTAAGGCAGGGGGAAAACAACCTAAAGTTAAATAGTGAAGCATTGGAATTTGTTGAGAACACTGTTTTTCTTGGCATCACTTTGGACTCCACACTACAGTGGGGGTCGCATATTGAGACACTTGCGAGCAGGCTCAGTTCAGCTGCTTATGCTGTTCGTAAGATTAGACAACTTACTGACATTAAAACAGCGAGGCTCGTTTATTTTAGCTACTTTCATAGCATTATGTCTTATGGTATACTACTGTGGGGTAGGGCTGCAGATATTCAAACAATATTTGTTCTACAAAAAAGAGCAATCAGAGCAATATATAATTTACGCTGCCGTGATTCTCTAAGAGAACTGTTTAAAGAAATAAGTATTTTAACTGTTGCATCTCAATATATATATGACAGTATAATGTATGTACGCAAAAATATATGCCTATTTCGTAAACATTCTGATAATCATAATTTGAATACTAGAAACAAAAATAAAATTGAAATTCCACAATTTAGACTTAGCAAGGTTAGCACATCCTTTGTGGGACACAGCATACGCTTTTACAATAAAATACCAGAACATGTATTGAGTTTAACAGAGCAGAAATTTAAACGCCACATTAAAGAAACTCTGTGTAAGAAGGGTTATTACAGGATAGATGATTATTTAGGCGATAAGGAGGTCTGGTGTTAGCTGGTCGTTATGTTAATTGCTATTGTTTTGTAATATGTAATATTAAAATGTAATATTATTGTAAAGATGGAAACAAATTGAAAAGATGTGTTGTTGCGGAGTTTCTTGTCGCTTCTTCTCCCTAACCATAACACCTTGCGAAGCGATGTAGTTTAAAAAAAAAAAAATAATAACATGTTGACTTTCAATAAGTGATATTTTTGTATCCTACATTGAATAAAATATTTTTGATTTTGATTTTTTGATTTTGAAATAGTCTTACTCTAAATAATTTATATATATACAATGTGTCCCGGAGAGAAGTGACCAGCGGGCGTAGTTTGAAAATTTATACAAAATTATCGATAAATCATTTAAATTTAGAGACCTAACTGCTTTTGTTTTTGAAAAATTGTTAATCCTTTTTTTTAATAGACATATCTGACCTTCTGCACTATTTTAGTCATAATTTCTTTGTTTTTACGTCTTTCCCAATTCTTTTTTTTTTAATTCAGTGCTGTTATTATTATTCATCAAATTAAGTTATGAAAATTATCCCAAAACAAATAAATAATTTATTAAAAAAGAAATAAACTTAAAATTCGACCAACAAAACTGTATTTCTTTAAGTTTAAAAATAAAAAAACGAAAAATGTCCCTATAACATCATGTTTTTTTTTTAATTATTATGATACTACATGATATTCTCTAAAATATCCTCGAACAATGTTTTATGTTATTTCAAATAAATGTGAACGTACGAGACATTGTAATTGACCTTTTATGCTCCAGTAACTAGATAGAGATAAGTTTAAAAAAATGAAAGTAATGTTTTAAGCAGTTTATTTGCACATTTAAGTGTTTTGTTATTACAATGAATCATTTTGATTTTAACATGATAGTTTAATAATAAATAAAAGATACTTAATTTGTTAAAATGGTTGTTTATTAAGAAAAATCAGGTAATTAATTAATTATGTTTTCAAAATGACCGCCGTCAGCGGTTATGCAGGCCAGGCCAATGAAAATTATCCAAGATGGATTGGCAGAGGCCGTCCAGTAGCATGGCCCCCGAGGTCACCAGACTTGACGCCTCTTGATTATTATTTCTGGGGCTACATGAAGCAAAAAGTTTATGCTGTGCCAATAATTTCAAGAGACCAGCTGAAACAGAGAATCGATGCTGCTGCCGCAGAAATAGCGCAGAATCATGCAGAAATAAGGCGAACTACACTAAGGATGTCATTTAGGGCCCTGGCCTGCATAACCGCTGACGGCGGTCATTTTGAAAACATAATTAATTAATTACCTGATTTTTCTTAATAAACAACCATTTTAACAAATTAAGTATCTTTTATTTATTATTAAACTATCATGTTAAAATCAAAATGATTCATTGTAATAACAAAACACTTAAATGTGCAAATAAACTGCTTAAAACATTACTTTCATTTTTTTAAACTTATCTCTATCTAGTTACTGGAGCATAAAAGGTCAATTTCAATGTCTCGTACGTTCACATTTATTTGAAATAACTAAAAACATTGTTCGAGGATATTTTAGAGAATATCATGTAGTATCATAATAATTAAAAAAAAACATGATGTTATAGGGACATTTTTCGTTTTTTTATTTTTAAACTTAAAGAAATACAGTTTTGTTGGTCGAATTTTAAGTTTATTTCTTTTTTAATAAATTATTTATTTGTTTTGGAATAATTTTCATAACTTAATTTGATGAATAATAATAACAGCACTGAATTAAAAAAAAAGAATTGGGAAAGACGTAAAAACAAAGAAATTATGACTAAAATAGTGCAGACGGTCAGAGATGTCTATTAAAAAAAAAGAATTAACAATTTTTAAAAAACAAAAGCAGTTAGGTCTCTAAATTTAAATGATTTATCGATAATTTTGTATAAATTTTCAAACTACGCCCGCTGGTCACTTCTCTCCGGGACACATTGTATATATATATATACATATATAGACATAGACATACATATAGATATACACATACATATACACTACAATATACATATAGCACAAACAATAAGTACCTATAGTTATATAAAATTTTTATTATCATAGCAAACACTCACTTATTCCGCATAATTCTAAGGTTTTCAACCCATATTTTTATTTTTATTTTCATCTCGCTTAAGTTTACGTCTATCCATGATCAACTTCTTGAAAGTGCCTACTCGTAGATAGTTAATGTCGATATCATTGAAGTTTTTGTTAAATGAATCTATAATTTGATATATCGGAGATCGAAAACCGTTGTATTGTTTACATTGAGTCACAGAGGAGTTCTCTAAAATCGGAGACGTGTCAAATTTCCTTAACTCTCATTAGCTTTACTTACACTTCTCCATACTGGATCATCTCAATGAATAACTCCATAACCGCTGGTGGTCAAATGCAATACTGTATTATAGTTTTAAAATTATATTAGGTAAAATTTTATTCATTGGTACTGCATCCACATCCACGCCCAAAGACTTCATCTAATCCAAAATCTAATCGGGGCGACCGAAAATCTACACTGATAGATAAACAACAGAACTGTCTTGTAGATTTGACAAATTAATGTAGGAAAATATTATTTTACAGGACATCGCTTCCGGCAATGTTTCTTAAATCTGTAATTTATTCCATGAAACTACCGCTTCATAGGCTTCCATAAATTATTATTCCTTGTTTCTATGCAATTTTATAAACACTGATATTATATTACAATCATGTTTAAAAAGACAGTATAGCCTCACACTATGAACTCTCACCGATTGTCTAATCCAGTGCTCAAACATAATATTATAAATGGATTTGTTTTGATCACAGATAATAATATACCTACCTACCTTCTTACTTTAAGTTTACAGTTTTTTTCTTATCTATACTTGTCATATCTTTTTGTAGGGATACATGCATAATGTCACGACCTTTATCCCAAATGGGGTGGTCAGAGTAATCCCAAACAGCGCTTGGGTGATTAAAAAAAAAATAATGATAGGTGGTGAGATCGCCGTTATAACCTGCAAATCTATGGATGTTTTGTAGTGCAAACTCCCTTAGTCGCCTTTGATGACACACACGGGAAGAGATGGGTTGGTTCTATTCTTTTTACATGCCATACAGTACAGAAAAGATATGTGTGCACAAAATGTAGGGGATCAATAAAAATCTCAGACGCGAGCCTAGGTCCTGCTCAACTAAACTCGTCCACAAGTCAAACAACATCTACGAGGGCGAGTGCCGGCGAAATTGAGCCGGAATCATTTATAAATGGGAGGATAAATGGGGGAGTACGAGACAGGAGGGGAAGGTGCGCATTGCATTTTGTATGAGTTCATGTTGCTTGCTCGATCTATATAATTTCCGTCGTTTCGGAGCACACATCAAAACATATTTCACATTTAATTAAATTAGGATTTACAAAACGTCTATGGGTTGAATCGCATTATAAAAATCGTCACAGCACAATATTATTTCAATGATCTACCTCTAAGAGATTTATAGCATTATTTAAAACTCATTATGTTTGATTTATGTCTTCTCTTAAACAAATAATTATATAATCAATTAGGTATGTAAGTACATTTGTTTTTAACATAACATCGTACCTACATAGAATCCTAAACAGGCTAGATACGAAACCTATCTAACGTACGTACGTACGTAAGTGAATAACGTACTATTCTAAATTATATTTCGAGATTATCTATTAGTGTGCTAATAATGTTCAGTGTAGGTAGGATTATATATTAAAATCAAATAATACCTTACAATAGGTCGGTAGTTTCTTCTAAAATACTTAGTATTTATAATTATTTATTCCATAATAATGAATAATATCTCATACATTTCAAAAAAAGTATTAAAAACGACGTAACCGTAATTAAGTAATTAAATAATCAATTACAATAGAAGGTATCAAAATCAAAAATCAAAATCAAAAAATGCTTTATTTTGTAGGTACACAGGGTACACTCAATAAAGTCAGATTTTACATTTTTAAAGCTACTGCTTGTTCAAAAGACAATTTTCCCCTGAGAAGAACAAGCAAGAAACTCGAGAGGTCGCTCTTTTAAAAAAGGGTTTTTATATTTCAAAAATATTATTTTATATTACAATATTTCATTATTAATTGTGAAATGGCCTGGTTATGCGAACGGGCTGGTTATGTCCATGATTGTTTATCATCTAAATAATCTGATATTTTATAATATGCTTTCTTAATAAGTTTCTGTTTTATAGTATCTTTAAATTTATTGAAAGGAAGATTTTGTATATTAAACAGGAACCTTATTGAAAAAGCGTATACGAATGAATGAACTACTGACTTTGTGGAGCGACTTTATATGACCTGCAAGTTTATCTTTATTTCTTGTATTGACATCATGTTTATCACTATTTTTCCTAAATGATGCTATATTTTTTTTGACATATATTAGATTTACAAAAATGTACTGTGACGAAAAGGTTAGAATATTATACTCTTTAAATCTGTCTCTAAGATATGGATATGAGAACCCCATTGTAATTTGGCGTCCAAAGTAATGCCCAAAAATACAGTGGACTCAACAAGGTCTAGAGTGACATTTTTTATCATTATATTTGTGGGCACCTCCCTGACATTAGGCAGTACAAATTCAACACATTTAGTTTTTTTCTCATTCAGTAACAAATTATTTGCCGTAAACCATTCTACTATTTGAGAAATAGCGTTATTCACATCATCATAATTTAATTTTAGTCTATTTACTTTAAACAATACAGAGGTATCGTCAGCAAACAATACTATTTCGTGTTTATCCTTTACAAGGTTTGGCAAGTCATTTATGTAAACCAAAAACAAAAATGGTCCGAGAATGGAGCCTTGTGGGACGCCCATACAGACTGTCGACCCTGACGATGTATTGCCACTGATATCAACCCTCTGAACTCGGTTACTCAAATAAGAATTCAGAAGGTCGAGAGCTCGGCCGGTTACACCATAATGACGTAATTTCCTCATTAAAGTGTCGTGATGAACGCAATCAAAGGCCTTGGACAAGTCGCAAAATACTCCTATTGCATCCTGCGAATCTTCCCAAGCCTCAAAAATATATTGTAAGAGCTCGACACCTGCACCGGTTGTCGAGCGGCCCCTAGTAAAACCGAATTGTTTATATGACATTAGATTGTTACTGTAAAAATAACTCGATATCTGATTTAAAATGCCATCATCAGTGTATTTATTAAATATATAAGGTAAGTGTGGTGAAATACAATCAATTACGGCACTAATAATTTTTACTGATAACCCGTGACGGTCGGCAGTTTTTTTCTTGTCTAAAGAACGAAATGCTTTTAAGACGTCTATACTGATCTTACTCTTATATTGATCGAGTAGTGACTCAGTTACTAGCACGTTCGATACATCTCTTTTCAGCGTTTTATTAATTGCCATGTTAAAAATGTTATATCCAGCCTACACAGATTTTCTGTTAAAAATAATATTATTTAGTTTCCGAAAACTTTCCAGCGTTATATAAACCAACACGCGACATTGTTCTGAAGAAGTAATTATTGCAAAATTTATAGCGGAAAATTAAAATAGTACATTGTTACCCTAGGGATGAAAGTAACTTATTACTATTTAATACGTCCGAGCGTAACGAGGACGCCAATAGTTCGAGGGACTAAATAAGTATTTAACCCGACGTAAAAACACTGTGCTTTTCATTACGAATACAAGTAAAAATAAAAACATGAGTTAATACAAATCTCTGCTATAAGGAAGTATAACAAAACTCTACAACTCAAATTAAGATCGGATTGTCGCTTTTCAGCCTATTTCATTTTGTATTTTTTTTATTTTTATTTCATCATTGAAAATATTTAAAATATTTTGCCCAAATCTATGTTATTTTAAAGAAATAGTTGAAACTAAATTATAATAGAGTCATTTAAAAAAATATATTCTTTAATTTGCCTTTGTCCAACGCAGGTCGTGTAACAATGTGTTTTTAAATTTAATTTAATTACTTATATGCATTTATCCTACTGCTCTTAAACTGTGAAGGAAAACATCGCGAGGAAACCTGCATGCCTGAGAAATAAAAATTCAAAGGCATGTGAAGTCTCCAACCCGCATTGGGCCAGCGTGGTGGACTATGGCCCATACTCCCTGATTATACGAGGAAAGGTTATATCATTTGAATTTTACATCATGCTGTAATTGAGTGGCTGTAGAGAAAATTGGAACATGGTTCAATAGAAATATGAAAATAGAACTAGTTTTTTAATTTGACAACTGTCAGTTGATAACGATTCTCCCTAGGGCTGAAAAGTATTACTTTCAACCCGCTCCTTAGGCAACTTCAGACCTACTTTCCGAGTATGAGTAATGATAAGGTATATTGTAACTAGTAAACCAACTCCTACCATAATTCCAAGTTTGTTTCGAAACCTAAAAAACGTTTTCTTTCGCCCACCACTAGAAGTACAACTTTCAACAAGTTTTTTTCTACTACAATGATGCAAACATAATGAATGACGTGGGTTCATATTTATTCCAACTACCTAACAAAAACACTTTTTAAAAGTAAGACTCAGAAAATGTAGGAAAGAAAAAAAGATTATTTTTTGTAGGTAATTCTTTAATTTATTAGCAGAGCAAATTAATTTAGCCACAGATGTCTTTTCGCTATTTCTAAATCAACATGCTCTACTCCGGGCCTTTAATCTTGAATATGAAATTTGAAATACCATATTCCAATTTCTGTTGATACCGAACCATAAATTCCTGCAGCTGCAGCGACACTTATCTGAGTGTTCTGTTATTTTATTTGCCGAACAATTGTTGTATATGTGTCGAAGTGGCGAATAAACAGTTTCTTTCTTTTTTTCTTTCTTTCTTTCATTTCTAGAGCGACCGGTTGGAAGTGGCCTGTATCAGGCCATCCCTCCACTTCATACCACTCTTTCTCTCTTTAGTATCAGTCCTACGTGATTTTTCTTTAATTCTTCTGAGGGCAAGGTATCAATAGAATCATGTAGGGCGTGTCCAATACTACTGTCGATCCTAGCTTATAGGAATTACAGTGGGAGGAATGTGGAGGCGGATTGTCACTTGGAGACAGTGACTTTCATACTTCTATGGATCTCCTCATACCTGTTTTAATCTCAGTATGATAAACCGTGCATCGTTCGTTGTAAATTAATAGTAGATACCAATTTAGGACCAATATTATTGTTTCATATTCATCCAATTACTGATATGAACAAAATAAACAAACAACATTTTCCGTCCGGTCCGACATTGATTTTAGTGTTGAAATGCCCAATGGTCCGAACAATAGTTCAGGGAGCTTTCTGATGAGGTCTATAGTCAGAGACCACGTCGCAATGCCATAAGTTATCATTGGTATAACGCACATTGATTATAGATTTTTATCTTTAATAACTGAAGTACACGATCCTGGGCCTCTTTTTCGAAATTGGGCTTATCTAATTGAATCAATTGTCTTAGGCAGGCGCACTACCTATTAAAAAAAATCAAGAATTTGTATTCATAACTTACATTTTGGTATGGGCGTTACAAGACATGAACCAGAACAAGTTTACGAAATTCTTGGAAACAATTTTTTTTTATTAAATAAGGCTTTCAGTATATCAATATTAACGTAAAAAATAAAATAAATGTTTATTTTTTTGGCCCTTTTTGAGTTTTAGACTGTTGCCATATGGCAACGCTAGGTCAAAGCAGGTACAAAATTTTCCGTCCTTGCCAGCATATAACAGTAGTTATGCAGTTGAACTATAACTAAGGTTTTATGAATGGATAGACTACGGAACACATGAAACCATCTTGAAAACGAAGTTGTGAATGTGTTCAGCTGGTACAATAAAAATGCATTAGCTCAATTAGGTTTATTAGAAAAAAAAATAAGACGTTATATGGTAAGGTCAAATTTTATGCAAAGTCCCACTTTACATTTAGAGCACATAAGTCTACCAACCGTCTCCAACACATCTTCGGTTCTTTTTTATAGGTTTTGGGAAGTGTTTTACTCCATCATAGTGTAAGTTTGGCAATACCCTTTTTTCAGGTATTGATGGACCTCCTCCTTTTTTGGGGCGATACCATATTTTTTAAATAGGGCTGTACTATGTCTCGGAGGTATTCTGAGAGACGTTTTTTCCTGAAGACCATATTAGTATCCAGGAGTTGGAAATCGCAACATCAATTAGCCAAGTAAATATTGGCCACCACCACTTTTTCCTGTAGGTATTTATGTGTGCATCCATTAGGTCAGTACTTCCCATGAATTTGTTATAGGTAAATACCGATCAAATTGGGGCGTGGGACCTTCATTTTTAGTTTACGCGCTTCGACTATCGATCAGCTAATGCAACTAGATTTGCACCATGGGTTGTAGAATCTATTGCCATTACCGAATATACCGAATTGTCCATCCAAGGAACTACAACAACATCGCCCTGACAAGCATACTCATAATCTTCTCAGTCTCTCTTTTTCATAGTATCAACTTTCGTAATTGGACAGTCTTTTGGCAATCGATTCTGTCGTAGTGTACCAGTCCCACCAAAACCCAGGCCCTTCAAATGCAGTAGAAGAGATATGCCCGTGAAAAGGTTGTCGAAATAAAAGTGAAGGTTTAGTTTCTTCATATCTGAGGAAAACTAGTCAAGAAGATCACTCTTTTTACTGGACACCTTTCGCCTCTTACTCCATCTGGTAGTTCGATGTATACATCACGGATCCCACCGTCTTCGTTCTCCAGCTCGTCAATAATTTCAGCCAAACCCAATCTAAAACAATAAAATGAATGAATATATCCCATAGGAAAAAATGTACCTCTATTAGACTAGCGTTGCCAAATGGCAACAGTACTAAAATGTTCAAATAAGCAGTAAATATTGTACAACTTATTTACAGTTCATCTATTTCTGACAGATAAGGGTGTATAAAGCACTATAATTATCATCAAATACATTTCCATGAATAAATAATAACAATAAAAATAACTTACTTTTTGTCGTGCGCCATTTCACCAATTTTGACAATAAATACATAAATACCTCCAAAACTAAAAACATTATGTGACAAAATATTTTTTCGTGTCTATGGTAAATATGTCCTGATACACATAACACGATAATAAACATCAGTCAATCATTACATATGACGTTATTTTTTTAAAATCTCAGCGTTGCCGTATGGCAACGCGAGTACCTAACGGGTTAAATACATCTTGGTCCACTTGTCAACGAACGATGTTGTGATCGAGGTGAGTGGTACCTAGAATACAAGGTAATGTGATGTCTATAATCTTAATATACTTTATTAGGTTCTACATAATGTGTACATCAATTATTGGCACAGACTATACTAGAACATTAGAGTACGTTATTACATTAGAAATTGTTGATTCCGAGTACACGTAACTACAGAATGGATTTCCTATAGCAATAAAATGTTTGATTCATAGAAATAATCTGTGTATACAATCACAGGATCGAGAAACAAGAGCAAAAGTAGTCGTTAAGTAGGTATAATACAAAGATTATGAGGTTAGTGGTGATATCTTGGATGGCTACTATAACCCCAAGATAGCTACTTGTAAGCTCGAGCTCAGAATTAGGGTGAATTTTTTATAAGGACGCAGGTAGAGTGTGAGGAGGGTGCAAGACGGGGCGTTCTGGAGTCGCCGGGTCGGTCTGCATATTGCATTAGATTTAAATTGTTTACGTCGTTAAGAAAGAAAGTTCGGGAGAACTGGGCGAGAGAAACTTCGGGGCGAAGTAGGTGTATACCGAAATAATACCAAAGAAAAGTTGATCAGGAGGAACGGCGGTCATTTGAAATTTCTTTCTTACATACAATATTATTTCATATCATTAAATATATTTTGGAGATTTGGTAATCGCGTAAGTGAAACCAGTGGTAGTTATCATATACATTATAAGATATACAGGTAGTTTAACAGCATAATTAAAAAATATGTTTATTAACTTGCCTACAACTACAACCTACAAACTACAACCTACAACTAATTCATCTCATTAGACATGAATTAGTTGTAGGTAACAATGAGCCGCAAAATGTCAATAATAAAATTAGTTTCAATAACTAAGTAGGTACCTATGGTTCCGTTCTTCAAACACTCGGTTACTAATATAGATGGTGGTTATAAGCCAGGTCGTACGCCATTTGGGGGTTTGAGAACTTGGATAATGATCACCTGGCTAGATTATGCCTAAACGCTAAGAAGAAAAAGACATATTTAGGTAAAAAGATTAAATGGAGACTAAAATAAAAAATGCCAACCTACATCAGTTCGTAAATATTTTTAGGGTACCGTACCCGAAAAGGAAAAGTAAGCCCTTCTCAGATCACTTCGTTGTCCGTCCCTGTCAAAACCCTTGTTCTCAGGAACGCGTGGACGTATCAAGTTGAAATTAATATTAAATATTTTGGTCTATAGGAGCTGTACTACTTGAAATCAGTGCAATCCAAAAATTAGGTTTAGGTATGTATTTAGTGTGTTGATATGATTGGGAAGTGGTTATGATACTACATTATAGTATACATTATTGCTAAATATCTATAACAATCATCTATATTTAAAGCAATATTTTACAGTCTTATTAATTCCTGAGGAAAAAGACAAACTGATTGAGTGCAGTTATTAAACACTTTTCATCACACACAACACAATGGTCATTTACGTTTGTTACTCTACTGAAACATTACGTGGATTAGTTTTATTTATATTATGTTAAATATTAGGTATAACCTTTCATTATCAATTATGTTTTATTAGACGAAACGTGTTATGATATTCTATCACATCGATTACATAGGTACTTATTGCAATGTCAATGAAAACTATAACTGTACCTGTTCAGCCCATTGTTCTTTTTGTAAATATCTTCGTTGTATAATCTATTGAAGAATCTATTTATGGCACTCGGATAATAAAAATTGCCAGTATATAGTGTGTGGCATCCGTGAATGCCTGGCTGATCATGAAGATTATTTTAATGGTACTAGTAGTTTTGTTCTATCATCGCCGAAATGTTTGTAGTGCTATCACGCCATTACATTTTTTAGCTGATAAATTTCACGAATTCGCATCCAATGTTGCTGAGACCCTGCGCTCTGTCAAACAAACAATAAGAAGTATATTATATATGCATATTAGAAAGTCATTACAGCACCATAGTTACAGAAAAGAAAACCCCCAGAAGGAGGAATACACTAAAGCATTTAGTAATTTTGCAAAAATATCTCCAAGAGTAGTCATTACAGAGAAATACGTGAAATGGAATTTGACCACAGTTCCAGCTCAAGTACTGAGATCACAAGTGACATCCATTGTAAATAAAACCACCACGACAGAAGAGACTTCCACCATGCAGATGTCTACTGTGCAAATGGGTACACTAAATGGAAATAACATTGAATCACATGTAGTCAATACAAAAGATGGTTATATTTTGACATTACATCGAATGATATTACAAAATGCTACCGAATTGACTAATAAGACTGTTTTACTTCATCATGGCTTACTCGGCAGTTCAACGGACTGGCTACTGCTCGACGCCAATACATCACTTCCTTACCTCTTGTCTAACGCTGGTTATGACGTCTGGATGGCCAATGCAAGAGGTAACTATTACTCGAGAAACCATCATACAATGAAAATAGATTCAGCAGATTTTTGGAACTTTTCATTTCAAGAAATGGGTGAATACGATTTACCAGCTGTAATAGACTATATAAGGAAGGTAAAACAAAATAATGAGTCCATAAACTTCATAGGACATTCTATGGGCGCAACAGCATTATTAGTATTACTGTCCACAGTTCCTATTTATAACAGTTACATCAGGATCGGCATTTTGTTGGCACCTCTAGCTTTCATGTCGAATATAAAAGGTCCATTAAAAGTACTATCTAACGTGGCTCTCACACCATCACAACCACTGTTTGATATTTTGGGGCTTCATGGTGAATTATTTCCTTCAAGAGAAGTACCAGAAATGTTGGTAAATAAGTATTGTGAAGGGCCGAAATTATACTGCAAAAATCCATTGCTTTTTGTCAGTGGTGGTATAGCAAAGATGCAATCTTACAGTGAAGATTTTATGACTAAATTTATTCATCACGTTCCTTCAGGCGGATCCACGAAAACAATTTTGCATTATGCTCAGTTGGCGAAAACTGGAAAGTTTCATAAATATATGGACATGTTATCGGAATACAAGTTACAAGACATAACTTTACCCATTGCTATATTTAGTTCGACCGAAGATTGGCTGGCGCCAATACCTGACGTTGTCAAACTTTACGCCAATATTGCAAGTCCATTAAACTACAACATCATAGGCAAAAACTTTAGTCATACGGAGTTTGTATGGGGATTACAAGCTGCAACTTCAGTATATTCGAAGCTGATAGAACTATTGGAAAATGGTTTAAAATTTAATGCGATTAAAACAAATGAAATATGAATTACTTAATTATTGTGTAATTTATTCATTTTGTAAATATTTAAATAAACAAAATAATGCTTACAATACCACCACCTTATTTATGAAGTAGTGAAATCAGGGACTGCAAATATACATATAGATTTGGAGGTTACCACTTCAACAGCCACTGTTGGTCGCAAGCCTCTCTCAAAGTGTCACTGCATTCCATTTGATTTGAAGGTTATGAATAGCTCGTTCATTCAGTTAACTGATAAGTTGGTGGAACTGTAAAGGGTTACTTAAAGTGTTATTAATTTTTTTTTTATCCTGGCACCCTATACAAAAAGTAACACAATAAATAAAATCTTTTGAAAAACTCTAATAAAGGTTGCCAACTATGTAATGGGTTATTTTAATTAACACTTTGAATTGTTGAATAATTACTTAATTAATACGCACTTTACCAGACCATCGAATAACTACTTTATTTTTTACGCGGTTAGTAGGAAAATATTTTCAACAATATCATGATATCTATAGGATGTTACTAGGAAAAATAAAATGAAAACAATTTACACTCTCATTATCGTTAATGAAATGAGAGCCAACGGAGTAAACAATGTTGAGGAAACAACATTGTATGTTTACGTCTTAATTAGGTGTATTGATACAAAATGTTTCTCTAAGAGTTAATGGATACATTAAATTAAAAGCTATTTTGTAAATGATCCCCTTTATTTTTTACATTGTTTCCTGTTTATTCGCGAGCTATACTGTAATATCGTATTACCGTCACAGGATACTTAATAATAGTAATATAACAGTGTGAAAATGCAAATTGTGTGATTAATGCCAGATTTGAAATGCATGAGTTGTAAAAAAATAATAATTAGGAATATAATAATTCCAAGGAGGGAAATTTGACCGTAAGATAAATTGACGAGCAGTTTCTCGAGAGTAATTATTATTGAAAATTTTGTGTTAAATAGATCATAAATATAAATTATATCTGCTATAATTTACAATGATTTTACCTAATTTTCTCAATCATGATATATTAAATGAATTATGTTAGATAAGGTATGTCTTCTAATATGAGGAGCTGGGCCCATTAGTGGGGACGCAGATGAGTGTGTGTGTATAAATGAACGTATGTGTATGAATACACGTGCGTGACGTGACATGACCAAGGTTTCATAGGTATTATGTCGCGAGATCCTCTAAAAGTTCAAAGTCGCCTACTCTAAGCGCGTCGGCCTATTGACTTCGTTCGAATCCCGTTAGAAGTAATTCTTTGTGATTTGACTTCGAACATTTATTACTGAGTGATGGATGAATATTTGCTTTGCTTTCCGCCCGAATCCTCGCTCCGTCGAATTAGTTTATCGTGGACCTTGAAATGTAGCGCCCATGTCCTTTCCAGGGTACCTCTATGCCAAGTTACGATCGGTTCAGAGTTTTAGTCTTAAAAATATAACAAACATAATATTTCATCTCATTTCGTCCCAACCCATCTTATCTCAAAGTATCCAATGTCTTTCTCAAGGTACATTCTCTAAATGATATAATGAGGGTTGATATTTTCAATCATTTGAGAGCTGTTTTAACAATTCCCTTTTGCTCTGGAATCAAGTAAATGAAAGTGCTAAGGGACAACATCTCAGAGTAAATATAGGCAGCTAGATATTAAACATAAAATGGATTTGGAACTGAAGATTTACACTGTAGAATTAACATCAAACACTTCTAAGTGACGAAAAAGTCTGCAGAGATCTAAGCAAAGATTTCAGATAGAAAACTCAGAGCGACACGAGAGTCTACCTATAATTAGTTAAAAGTGAAATTTCTAATTGTTGGTGACAAGGGTAGAACGCAAAAGGAGATGTTTAATTTATTTTTATAATGTGAGGTATACCAACTAATGTGTAAAGGTATATTAGGGAGATTTATACCAAACGACCTTTATTTATAGGCAAGACAATGAAAACCGCGAATGGGGATGGAGTATAAAAAAAAAGAAAGGAAGCAAAACGAAAACCAGGAGGATAATTTGCAAAACAGATTTGCATTTATACCAGTCGGAGAACATTAGCAAGGCCACATTGTTTTCTCGAACTCTTTTAATTTTCTATGCAAAAAGAAGTATTTTAATGCTAATAGCTGCCGAGAAAATCAAACGTAACTACGGCATTTCAAATAAACAACAATCTTGTTTGTTTCAAAGCTGGAGTGAAAAATAAATTAGATAATGAGTCTAAAAATACTCCATTCCATTAAAAAATGCTATAAAAATACCCCCATTTCCTGTTTAAAAGGGTAATCCGTAAAAGAATTGAGATAAAATGTTGAAATTGTTTATTTTAGGAATGATGGAAATTGATTTAGCGAAAAGAAATGGGTCGCAATCTCCTGTTAAGTTTCATAGTACCTACATTATATACAGTACTCCCAGAGTAGTGAAAAAAATTAGAAAAATATGTAATTAAATGTACCTCTTAACTAATCACAAAAATCATCAATAACGGTATTAAAATAACGCGTTACGGTTAATATTTCGAACTGCCTTGACAGTATGATTGAGTATTGTTTATTGCTAGCTGTTTTGTCACGTACAGTTACATGTACTAAGAAAGATAGATAAAATAGTTAGTTTGTTTGTTAGGAGAATCATATGATTCTCCTTTGGCAGTATTTAAAATGTCCCCGGAAATTAGTCGAGATTCGGCAATAAATTTAACATGACGTTTGGCGACCAAGTATTTTTTTGGGCGATAAATAAATAATAATAAACTATGCGCATTCGTTAATTTTTTGAACCATGACGGAATTTAATAATATTAATAGAATAAAATTTAATGTGTCAACCACATTCGACTAAGATCTTGATTTATGACCTTAACGACTGTTTGGTGTAGTGGTCAGAGTTTCTAACCACTACACCAAACAGTCGTTAAGGTCATAAATCAAGATCTTAGTCGAATGTGGTTGACACATTAAATTTTATTCTATTAATATTATTAAATTCCGTCATGGTTCAAAAAATTAACGAATGCGCATAGTTTATTATTATTTATTTATCGCCCATCGTCGCGGGTTCGAATCCCGCTGGGGGCATATGTTTGTATGATGAATACAGACATGTGTTCCCGAGTTATGGATGTTTTTCATTTATATAATGTATTGATTTCCAAAAAAAAAATAATCTGTGTAGTTTATTAACCATCAGGGTATCCATAACACAAGCATAGATGCTTACTGTGGACCTAGATGGCGCTGTGTGTATGTGCAAAAGATATTTATTTATTTATTTACCTAATAATAAAAAAGGCAAACAATCCTCCATTGGTGAAATTAGTGAGTAGCCCCATAAGTCGCTGTGGAAATCATGCACAATGGCATGCATCATGGAAACACACTTCACTAAATAACACAGTTTGTTCTTTATATATCCATACCTTTTTAGTTTAAACATATTTTCCTGTAAGCTGAATAAATGTTTTTCTTTCTTTCTTGTTTTCCTTGATCTATGTTAGCTGTAGATTTTTTCACTTGTTTTCTTTTTAATTTTGTTTCCTTTTTTATATAGTATCTATACCTACTATAGCCATTATGTAAAGGTTTATCATTGGAAACTTTAGGCGTAAGGATATATGTACAGAAAATATCGCATATGTTTTTACATGTGGCCAATTACGTTTGTGTGAGATCTGGTGAATAGTGTTTACGCTTATCTATTGAGGTAAACAATGTTAGCTGCAGATTTTGTTCACTTGTTTTCTTATAATTATTTTTATATACATATATTGCGATATTTTCTGTATTTTTAATAACAAAAAATAAAAGAATAATAAACAATAACTTATTAATTTAAACCTATTTCTATTACGCGAACTAGACGTTTAATACTAATGTGCCGAAAAAATCGGTTATTTTTTATATGTCGAGAGAGTATTTGTTGGTAGGATGTAGGTCGATTACAGTTTGTATGAAATCTGGCCACAGTCGTTTAGCCTTATACCAAACAAGTTTTTGAAAATATTCAGGTATGCTATATGTGTACATATTTTGTAGATATAAAGCAGCCTTAACCAATACAATTTATTTATGAAGTAGCGCATGTAATATGTTCATATCAAGAAAAATGTTATTGTAATTATTAAGCGTTCTAACGTTATAGCGGTTTGATCATAATTTATTTTACCATTTGAATTGGGAAACAATTTATTCGAACTAGGGTTGAGTCTAGGGCACGTCGGTGAACTAAATCATTTTAAACAAATACGAGTATACTATATATGATCTTCTGGGTCCGTTTAATCAAGCACGAGCCCAAATTTAGTTTTATAGCCCTGATGACTTGATGTCATTTCAAATTAAATCTTACTTTTAGTAGATCTACCTACTCGTGATGACTTAAGTACCTATGTCCGTTGCCGAATATTAAACGTAGGGTGTATTTGCCTATATTGGACCGACATATATTTTTGCGTATATTTTTTTATATCCTGGTAACACCAAGGTGAAGGTGAGCAAACAAGGGAATCGTATCGAAATTTTTGATTTGGAGTCAGTGTATTGTCAGAAGTAACAGATTAAAACTACTTTTCCCATATTCTGATGCAATTTTTCGCTAGTTTACCTACAGTAAGTAGGTACATGTTTGATATTATTATTGTGGTTGTAAAATACGTAAATGAACGAATATTCTCAGTAAAGTTATTGTTGTGACCCATTCAAAGTTATTTGATGGGCGGTTGTAAACAAAAAATGAATGCGTTGACTATATTGTACCGGTCAAATTTAGGAATTAGAGAATTTGACAAAGGTAAACATACCATATTTAATCAAGATAAAAAGACTAACGCGTGAAACATTTACTAGACTTAGAAATATAATATATGTTTTGCTTTAAGTAATAATGACGTTCGAAAATTGGCGTACGAGTTGGGTAATAAATATAATCTTTTGTTTTGTTTTTATAAATGACAGATTAATTAGTATTTTAGCAGTTTATATTTGTTAAAATAAGTTATTATATCCTAAGGCTGATGTGAGACAGATTAAAAACTTTATTTCGTAATTTACGTTTCCTTCCTTGTACTTATCACAAATTCCATCGCAGTCGATTGTCCTATCAACAATTACTGGATGAACACAAAATCTTACCCTTAAATGGTAGGCGATAGCAATTGGAAGCAATTATGTTTTTTGACATACTACATAATAGATATGACTGTACCACACTTATTAAATATTATACATTTTAAAGTTCCCCTTAGAGCAAGTATCAGGGCAACAAGACAAATTCCAACATTCACAACCCCCCTGCATGGTACTAACGCAGGCAATCGATCGCCGTTCCATCGCATTCAAGAATCCTACAGTAGAATGTTCAATGATATCGACATATTTGCATTAAGTATCGGTAGGTTTAAAAAATACATCATAGACAGTGTCATATAGAGTAAAGAGTTAATTTAATTAAATTATAAATCAGATTATAAATTGATTTATAAACAAGAAAAAGCTGTAATTCTGTAAAGCATTTAAAAGAATCTATGACCCCTGTACTCGAGGTCAACAATGCTGGCCTTATCACTGGTAGGTTCCGTGTGTTATGGGCAGGTAGCAATAATTTCCCACCAGGTGAGCTACTGCTCATTTACGTCATAAAATCAAAATCTAAATATTTTATTCAACGTAGGATACAAAAATATCACTTATTGAAAGTCAACAAGTTATTAAAAAAAAAACTACATCGCTTCGCCTACTGCTATGGTTAGGGAGAAAAAGCGACAAGAAACTCCGTAACAGCATATATTTTAAACAATTTCCATCTTTTGAATTATATTACAATTTATATTAATTTCATTAAGAAAAATATAATTATAACTAAAAGGCATAATAACATAGCATACTTACGAGTATAGACACATTACTAATACCTAGAAACTACTCAATTAGTCACTATTCTAAATTCACAGATTCTTCATTCTTCAAGATTTTTTCCATCCATCTACATGCACATAAAAATACACCAAAATTTATTCGTTCATTCTCATACCTCCGTAGCTGAATATACATATATAATATGTAATTTTTTAGTAATCTGTGGCTAATGGTGCTGGTGTTACAATTAACCATATTAGTTTGTAAATTAGTCTATAAGTAACAGTTATTGTAATACTGTTTGTTAGTTCTAAATAAATATATGAATAAAAATAAAATAAAATAAATAGTATATTGACGATTTGTATAATTTTGTATTATTGTCTAAGTAAAGAAGCCACGTTTCCTTTATTGGACCAGTAAAGAGATTTTAGAAAATCCATAAAAACTACGTTTTTTAATTTTTATGAGATTCTTAAATTAATAATATTTTAGAGGCTAAATAAATGTATTTTCTATATACATACATAAATTGCTTTTCGGAATCTTTATTAGGATTCCGGAAATAATAATTGTAAATTGTACGTTCTACTCCTACCACTTTCTGTAACCGTATTTTCTTTTCTGTTGTGTAATAACGTGTATTTGTATTGACTATACCCTACTATACTATACCCTAATGCCTCAAAACTGTGACTGTGATAAATCTGTGTGTTGAAACCGTTGTATAAAGTTGTCCTGTGTAATCCATTTCTAATACCTAAGTCACATTACATTAGCACCCTTCCGCTATTTCATGCTACTTTTTTCATTACTGTATTAAGAATATTGAAAGACAACACCCACTTTTGGTAGACAATACCCGTATATTGAGGAACTAGCTGTCGCCCGCGACTTAGTTCGTGTGGAACATTTCATCAAAATTGATTAAGCCAAAAATTTTGCTTCTATGTTAATCCAAGTCCTCATCTGTCTACCAACGCAATTTCATCCAAATCCGTCTAGCCGTTTAGGTGTGAAGAGGCACACACACACACACACACACTAACTTTCGGATTTATGATATTAGTGGGATAGTGAGATGGGATTAGTGGGATTTTGACAATCAACATTCTACGCCACCTCCAAAATCGTCCTATAATCATCTGGAGTAAATAGACTTTAATATGACATGTTCAAGATATTTAAAGAAAATTAAACAATGATCTTCTAGTTTTAAAATATTATGTCCTTATAGGCAAATGTTACAATATTATCAAGATAGTTTTGGTTAGAATGTAAGTGCATGTTATTGTTTAGCACTCCATTGTCCAGAGACCCACTGCCCTTTCGTATTTGACATGTCATAAAATGTAAGTCATTTTAAACAGTGCCGTGTTCTATGTCAGACCATTTCAATAATTACAATGAAGTCTATACGGATAATTTATTTGTTCCTAGTGTCATTATCACAAGTACATGTACTTGCTCTTACGGATGAAGAGTGTTGTTTAAGAACCAGCCACCGAAGTTATCGTGGTGACCTGCTGCAATCTTTTAATAAATTTTCTGATAATGTGAGAGAATTTTTCCGCTTTCCAATCACCAAATTAGAAACTAAAGGACGTCGACTGAAAAAAGCCTTTAATGCCTTTGTTAGAGAACTTACGAAAAAAGACAATGCAAAAAATATGACTAAGTTAACAGAATATTCAAATGTAAACGAGGCTTTCGATTCCATTTTATCAGCTCCACAACTGATATCGTTACATGGCTATAAAAGTGAAGTTCACAATGTTCTGACAGCCGATGGATATATTTTAACTATTCACCGAATACTGCCGTTTCTTGTGAATAAAAACAAAACTAAGAATAGAGTTGCTTTGTTACATCACGGTATACTGGGCAGTTCAGATGACTGGCTTCTTCTTGGTCCAAGGAAAGCACTGCCCTATTTATTATCTAACGCTGGTTACGACGTATGGCTTGCAAATGCTAGAGGTAACAAATATTCACGTGCTCACTCGAGCCGAAGCATTGATTCATATGATTTTTGGGATTTTTCTTGGCATGAAATTGGCCAATTTGATTTATCAGCTGTGATTGATTATGTGCGACTACTTACTGAAGGTAAATCTCTGATCGATTACATTGGACATTCAATGGGAACCACGGCATTACTTGTTCTTCTGTCAACCCTGCCCCAATATAACCTAGTTTTGAGATCTGCAATATTCTTAGGACCTCTGGCATTCATGTACAATTCCAAAGGACCATTGCGGCTGTTAACAGAGTTCCAAACTAAAACAGGTATTACGTCACTAGATTTTCTTGGAGAAACAGAATTTATGCCCTTTGAAACCTTTCCTCGCACAGTCATAGAGAACTTCTGTATAGGGGATGATAAATTATGTTTAAACCCTTGGTTACTAATGGCGAATGGTGGGAAAAAAATATTCGATGAGAAATTGAAAAACAGTATACTTACTCGTGTTCCCGCTGGAGGATCTACTAAAACAATAACACACTACACACAGTTAGTGAGAAGCGGCCAATTTCAAATGTTTGACTTAGGTCCATCGAACAATATGAAAAAGTATGGTTTGAGGAGTCCTCCGTCATATCGTTTAAATGATGTTACATTACCCGTCGCCTTATTTACTTCCAATAACGATTGGTTATCTACGCTTCCAGACGTTCTTAGTCTATTGCCTAACTTACCAAATCCTATGGTTCACCATGTTATCAGACGGGACGGTTTCAGTCACACCGACTTTATTTGGGCTGAGGATGCACCGCATGTACTATATTATATAATTATTGATATGCTGGGTTCGGTCAAACCGATTCATATGATGAATTTTAGATTGAAGTAACATATTTATTATTTATCTAAATTATTTTGATTTTTCTATGTCACATGAATTAAACAAGTTAATACATCAAATTATTTTTCATTGTCATCCTTAGCAATGTACATGAATGAGTGTTTTTTCGAAGTATAGATAGGTAACAAAATAGTGTTTTTTTTTTCTGATTTAATTACAGATATTGCGTTTAGGTTGCGTACTAAATTAAAATTGTATAAATATAAAACCTGTAACTGTATCCAGGTCTGATTTTTCTTTTGTACCTACATAGTAGGGTTTAGTTTTACCTCAATTCGTACTCAAATGTGAACATTTTAACGGGTCATGTTATATGTACCTATTTTAAAAAGCTTTTCACTAATTGCCCGGATCGGATGGTGGTTGAAAACAAAACCGCTCTCGGTATACGCGCATGTAAGTAACGCATGCTGTGTGCTGCCTGGTGGGAGTCGGATACACGCCGTTGATTTCCCGAGTGGGCGATTCATGGCATAGTCCGTTAGCGTGATGTGTCACAAGTACCTATATTACTAAGTTTCGCCTGTTATTTTTGTCCTCATCACCGTTAACGATAATAGAATAAAGGAAATCATTTCTTGTCACATGTTTTTTTTTAAATTCAACGCCCATACACTTATCGGTCACTAACTTATCTAACAGCATTTTATAATCGGAAATTTCCTATCGTGATAGCATCCACCCGACCTGGCCGAGAGTGAAGGCCATATTGAATGATCGAAGGAAACTCGGGACAAGATTGCCTGGAGATAGTCGAATGAGACCTTTCTCCAGCAGTGGAGCAGTAAGGGCTCCCAATAAATAAATATAGTTTTGATAGTAATTTAAGTTAACGGTGGTAAAGTTACAAACGAATTAGACTTGTAGCTTCTTAGGATACTTGCATTTCGCCCTGTCTGATTTTAACTAAGTAATAGTTGCCATTATTCGAGCACTTGGATCAAGTGTCTCTAGTTAAAAGGGGTTTATATGTTTTACAAAACCAATATTGATGTGACGCAGCTTTCGAAGATTTACAAAGAACCCTTCTGTCTCGGTATTTTTCCTTCAGGAAATTGAGGACATAGATATTTTATTTCCAATTTGCCGTTAGATGTCGAGTGTGGGAGGGGTTCACTGTTTATCTGTTTGAAATTCCAAGCAGAAACTAAGAATACTCACAGTTGCTGTTTATGCTATTGAAGCGTAGTAAAGATTTCAGGATAGATATAGTACGTACAGCTCTTTTATTGTTTTAGTATTTCTTTATATATATTTAAAAGATATTTAAGGTACTTTTGCTTACCGATATCCGTACTAGATTTTCAAAACCTCAAAACTTAGAGGTCGAGGAAACGCATTCAGCATTCACAATGGCGATTGTGCACTTAGCTCTGAAAATATTCTTTTTCTGTATGTTTACCCGACAACGGCAAGCTGAAAATTAAGGGTTATAATTATAAGTAGTTTGTGTGTATTTACGTGGGTATAGATTACCATTTTGGCAATCAAAGTACTGGACAGATATTGGTACATAAAGCGTCGTTAAAGTTCAGTAGGCTATTAAAATCTCTATTAATATTTTGAGTAGTCGCGTTTTGAATTTGAATTTTGATAAATAAAGATGAAGTATAAAATCATAATGTAAGTAGATGTGAGGTCATTAATTATAATGTACCTGTGTATTTATTACACACCTATAAACAGATTAAAGTGATGTAATAAAACAGAAAATCTAGACGCCCTTGACCATTCGACTCAGTTCCTTGGAAGATGTTTTGTAATTAGGAAATAATTATTTTTACAATGCTTTTTGGGGAAAATTACGTCTTAAACAGGTGTATCTCCAACTTTTTGAATAAGGTTGTTTTTTTTTGGTAATTCCTACTGAGTTTATTATTATCCAAAATCATTAATCGAATGTTCGTTCACAGTACAATCGTTATTAAAATATTAACCGAATTTTCAAAAATTACATTCCACTACTGACCTGAATTAAGATAACGTTAAAAAAATCTCTCCAGATCCTAATAATGTGTCCTTTTAAAATAGAAAAAAAAAACATTACTTTAGACTGCCTTGTCATGTGATAAAGGAGGATGGAGTGAACTAAATTTAGATTTTGTGCATTTTGTGAAATAAAATCAACACATCGTCAACTAGCTTAAAATAACTTCCAACAAAAGGTTCGCAAAGCGTCCTATGCACCCACTAAAATTCGCAATCTGCATTTGTTTAGGCCTATGTTCAGTAGTGGACCTCCTGCGGCTGATTTGATGATGTGGTTTATAGGGAGCAACAAATCTGGCAGGAATAATACATTATTCTTCAATGACGTCACGGAGCGAACTTCCTAAGAATCTGTGATGTAAAAGTACCCTATCTCATGATCAGCGCTGTAAAGGGAAATCCGGTTGATAGCAATTAATTTGAATCACTGACGTGAAAATAAAATGCCATCGCACTCTTCGCCAACGCATAGGATAAAATGTTATAGATTTTCTTTTATATGTAACATTTTATGTTGTTCTAGTAGATACCTACGTATGCCATGTCTTAACCACGGATCAGTAAAAAAGAATACTCCGTTTTCCTAAGACCGAAAGTGAAGCACCGCAAGTATATAGTATAGTTGCCTCGCGCACATATACGCAAGTCAGATACGAAAATTTGCGTAAGGCATGTATTTATAGGTCAAACGTCTTCATCATAATATAAAACGATCATTTGTTTCACCTTTATCCGATACATTTATTTAAAAAATGAACAATAAAAATTATGTTGTCTGATATTTCTTAAGTTTTATACACCTTATGCTTCACTTTATTTAGGATGCACGGACTCTTTCTTTTTTTTTTTTTTGTAAGCTGTGATTATTCCTATTTATTTATTGCACAACAATATATAAATAAATAAATAAATATTCAAACAAAAACAATTCAGAGACATAGCAAGGATAACTGACTAGTATCATTATTTATTTTCATATTTAATTCACATGAGAAATTGATCTAATATAATATAATATAAATACAAAAATACAGTCATCAAATTTAAACAATTCTAAAGGTTAGCTTATATTTCAACATTTCCCGTAGCTTATTCTTAAATATTAAAAAACCACACTCAAATCCGACCACGTATTACTGAAATATAAAGACTGGACACCCACTCATAATGCAGTCAAATTCATACAACTCATCGTTTTTCGTTGGTTGTCAAAAAGGCATTGGAGTTGGATGAAGGCAGAGTTTTGGTTACATAAGAACGTCTAGAACTATGTGGTGGAGGTAACAGGGTAATATGCCCACGAAATATTTAATATCTACAAGTAAGTATACGATTATTTATATAAAACTAGTTATCCGCGCGTGACTTCGTTCGCATGGATCTAGAAAAAGTAATGTAAACTACTTGTATTTTACATATAAATCTTCCGAGTGAAATTCCCCAAATGATACTGAAAACCGATTCTATATCCGTTGCTTAGTAGAAAAGAGTAGAATAACTCAGAACACAAACAAACAGACGCGAATAATGACTTTACTATTTAGACAATAGGTTGAAACAAAATGGCATATTTACTTCATTATTTATAATTAAAATGTCGTCGGTGGTAAATAATGTTTTACGTCGTCAATATTTTAGACGACATTAATAAAAAAATAGCAGACGGGGCGATGTAATACTAGCATAACTAATGCACCACAGCTGCAGTGGCTGCCTTTATTACAAAATAAAACATTAAATATTGCAACTCCACCGTACCCCGCGCCTGTGTGGGGACAGATTCAATGATTGAGAAACTAAAGTTACGTGCACATTTACAAAGTGAACCAGAACTGTTTCATCTTCCAATTTGAATATGTTCATAAAATGTGATGATGAACTACTTCATAATATAATGTTACCTAATGATTTTCGAAACGTCGTAGATACAATTCTATAGTTAATTGCTACTTTTTTTTCGTAAACTTAATTCCGTCACGTGTAGAGTTCCCTTATTTTTATTACCCTCAGCTGTAAGCAATACGTTTGTATCAGAGGCGGAATTATATGGCGGATTAAAGTATCGGTCAGCGGTGTGAATCAATAACATTATTATACGTGCGTGGCCCCATTGTACATTTGTGTTTGTATTTGTACCTACTCTTTGCGTTAACCCTCGCAGTAGACGCCCGCGATTAGAAGGGGGCGCACGTGTTCCTGTTTTTTTTTTTATTAACGAATTCCTCTGCTGTAGCATAAAAAGTAAACTGATTTTTTAGGTATCTACTTATTCTCCCCTAACAAAATTCAAATATTTCACTCTGTTTTTATTGGGAGAATAATCCAAGCTTGTCCAGTTTGGAGTTATAGGTGTGCTTCTAGCAGTGGATTTAAAGCTTTTGTTATTTATCAGATTTACGGTGAAGAAGTCATTGTTCAAAGTAGTTGGTAGCGTAGAGTATAGGTTACATAAACATTATGAATTCATTTCATATACTTAGAAAAGACGACCCTACCTATACTGACTTACGTATAGTATTTCTGTGAAATACTTTCATACTATAAGCGGAAATTAAGAAAAACCCCCTTGCATACCAAGTATGTACTTATTACCATTCGTACGAGATGAGGCGTATACTTATTACATGCGATTATTGCTTTGGCACGCGGCCTGGACTGCGATTAGCTTAATATATGTAAATTAAGTTAGAAAATATTGTTTTCATTGATATAAAAAATATCAACGCGATAAAATATGAATCATTTGTATATAATTCTCTTTATAAAACGATTTGAACATAAATTGAGTGTATTAACGGCACGTTTCTCTGGCTTGCAAATTATTTGGCTTTTAAGAAGTAGACATTCTAAATGCACTTGAAAATGTTAACAATATTTCTGTCTCTTTCATTCAATTCACGTATAGTGTTAAATTATATAGATTCATCCCCTAAAAATATTACTGGAAAGCATTTGACCATCCTGGGTAATTTGGGGCTGTAATGTGACAACTTTCGGCGCGTTTACCCCAAATTGCTTGGGCAAATAACACGGTACAAAAATACGTGAAAGTATTAAGCTGAGCATTGGTCCTCTTAATACCATCGGTGAACAGAGGCTAACCTATTAATTGCCTGTGACAGTATTTATTAATATATGTATACTAGCAGCTGCCCGCGACTTCGTCCGCGTAGACTACATGAATCAACACTTTATTACTTTCCCACGGGAATATATTCAGCAGAAAAATTACCATGTAGAGTTTATCTCAAACAGGAAAAGACCCTGGGCAGATAACAAGTATGTGGAACCATGTTGATGTTTTGCCAGGTAAATGAATTAAGACAGGGATCCATTAAAAGACCTTTCTGAAAAATTCTGGTTTATATTTATTAAAGTACTTCCTTATAAACAACATTTTTTGCCATGTTTGAAGGTGGTAGCAATAGAACCAAACTTTGAGGTGAACTTACACGTGAGCCTGCCACATAGAACTGACCGTGAGAGAAACAGTCCTGTCGTAGGTCTACTCCGGCGAATTTGAGAGTTTGCCCCTGCGACTAATTTATTGTCATGGCAAAACAGACCTTTAGTGGAAACTGAAGCCTTCTGAATTCAAAGGGAAGATCATTTGGTATTAATGGAATACGCGGTACAAACACTGTTTCTCCCTGAGCAGGTCCTGTTAAAATAGTGGCCTCTACTACGTTCCGGTGCAAAGCTTTGACTTGCAACCTAGTACCGTTACAAAGTTTGGGTGGCTTTAAATTTCTCAAAAACATAACAGGTGCACCCACACGTAGTAAAAGTCTGTGCTATGGCATACCCGGTGGGTTCAAAGTGTTCAACTCACCCTTATCTCATTCTCTAACCCCAAGGGGTTAGCTTCAAAACAAATGGCATTTTCGTAATCAACGTCCCAAAAAACCTAAATAATGACACCAATATTGACTTTTTTGGTATCAACCCCCACCCCTATCTCAACCCTAGAGGGTTAACTTAAAATAAATGTCATTTTCATAATCAACATCCCATAAAACCTAAATAACGACACCTATATCGATTTTATGGTTTTAACCCCCATTTCACAACCCAGGGGGTTGAATTCGAAAAATCTCAAAACACGTATTAGCTTATTTGTTCCTAGGAGTACTCTTGCGAAGTTTCGAGTCGAAAATAGTCGAAATGTCCAAGTTATACTGTTTCATCATACAAACTTCCCACTCCTGTTTCACCCCCTTAAAGGGTGAATTTTGAAAAATCCTTTCTTAGTGCTCCCCTAGACCTCGTAAGGAACCTACGTGCCAAATTTGGAAATTCAATTCACCCCTTTGACTATGACTATGACTTTGACTAAAACTTTAACTATGACTTTGACTATGACTTCGACTATGACATTGACTACGACTTTGACTTTGACTATGACTATGACTTTGACTATGACTTTGCCTATGACTTTGACTATGACTTTGACTATGACTTTGACTATGACTTTGACATGACTTTGACTATGAATTTTACTTTTCGACTTTGAGTCTTCGACTTTGAGTCCTCGACTTTGAGTCTTCGACTTTGAGCCTTCGACTTTGAGCCTTCGTCTTTGAGCCTTCGATTTTAAGCCTTCGACTTTGAGCCTTCGACTTTGAGCTTTCGACTTTGAGTCTTCGACTTTGAGTCTTCGACTTTGAGTCTTCGACTTTTAGCCTTCGACTTTTAGCCTTCGACTTTGAGCCTTCGACTTTCAGCCTTCGACTTTGAGACTTTGACTCTTCGACTTCGACACCAATTTGAATTTGTGATTTTAACCCCTACCACTATCGTAACCCGTAAGGGGTTAGCTTCAAAATAAATGTCATTTTCGCAATCAACGTCCCAAAAAACCTAAATAACGACACCAATATAGACTTTTTTGGTATCATCCCCCACCCCTATCTCACCCCTAGAGGGTTGGCTTAAAATAAATGTCATTTTCATAATCAACATCCCAAAAAACCTAAATAACGACACCAATATCGATTTTATGGTTTCAACCCCCATTTCACACCCCAGGGGGCTGTTTTTCGAAAAATCTCAACTCACCCTTATCGCATTCTCTAACCCCAAGGGGTTAGCTTCAAAATAAATGTCATTTTCGCAATCAACGTCCCAAAAAACCTAAATAACGACACCAATATAGACTTTTTTGGTATCATCCCCCACCCCTATCTCACCCCTAGAGGGTTGGCTTAAAATAAATGTCATTTTCATAATCAACATCCCAAAAAACCTAAATAACGACACCAATATCGATTTTATGGTTTCAACCCCCATTTCACACCCCAGGGGGCTGTTTTTCGAAAAATCTCAACTCACCCTTATCGCATTCTCTAACCCCAAGGGGTTAGCTTCAAAACAAATGGCATTTTCGTAATCAACGTCCCAAAAAACCTAAATAATGACACCAATATTGACTTTTTTGGTATCAACCCCCACCCCTATCTCAACCCTAGAGGGTTAACTTAAAATAAATGTCATTTTCAAAATCAACATCCCATAAAACCTAAATAACGACACCAATATCGATTTTACGGTTTTAACCCCCATTTCACAACCCAGGGGGTTGTTTTTCGAAAAATCTCAAAGCACGTATTAGCTTATTTGTTTCTAGGAGTACTCTTGCGAAGTTTCGAGTCGAAAATAGTCGAAATGTCCAAGTTATACTGTTTCTTCATACAAACTTCCCACCCCTGTTTCACACCCTTAAAGGGTGAATTTTGAAAAATCCTTTCTTAGTGCTCCCCTAGACCTCGTAAGCAACCTACGTGCCAAATTTGGAAACTCTAGACCCAGCGGTTTGGCCTGTGCGTTGATATGTCAGTCAGTCAGTCAGTCAGTCAGTCAGTCAGTCAGCTTCTTCCTTTATATATTTAGATTAACTACGTCCATAATTCTGTTATAATGTTATTTCTGACAAAGTGGCGGGGCTATAAAGGATTTATCGAGAGGTATTTAATTATTAAAACCACAACGAACACAGCTTGACCAGCTTTAATGTATTTATACTACTTAATTGAACAGCGTTCAATTATTTGTCGTGAGCTTAAGTGACAGTATTGACAAGAGCTAAGTAGACTAACGAACGGAACAAACAAAAACAAAACGGAAAAAATTTATGAGACTAAATTGTACGTAGTAGATATGTGCTGTTCTTGATTGTTTTTGTATTAATGATTTTAAGGTGAAGAATAATGCAAAAAAATATAGTGATATGAACTATGGTGGACATAACGGTTATACGATGAAGGAAGGTATTGTGGGAAACGGTAGTGCAAGGAACTGCAGATCGAAAAAATATTTTGAGCACGAATGTCATTAAAAAGGATAAGTACTATAAGTTCTATACGTTCAATAAAGTTCTAAACTAACTTCTAAACTACGTTCTAAACTATAAGTTCAATAAAGACTTTATGTAATGTAATCTATTATTACTACTACTTGCTGTTACTGTTACAACTGATCGTTAATTGTATAACTAATTATTCCATAAAATGATTTTTTTATCTCTCTTTTTCTCTCTTTATCTCTAAGAGATCTCTTCCAGGCAATCCGACTGCGGGTTAGAAAAGTTTCACCGTTAGTAAACTGAGGTTTTAAAAGAAATAATGTACATAATTTATTTAAAAAGTTTCGATCAAATAGACCTGACAGCACTGACGCACCATAGCAGCCGCCCAAACCGTTTGCGCCACAAACATTCTGTCGACATTCAGTTCAAAGTCTAGCTTTGTTTCGCACTAACGTTTATCATGCAATCATTCTGCTCCCCAATATTGTGCACATTACCACTAGTTCTTTTTAGTTTACAAAATCTTTCATTGCACATTTTTTCTTCGAATTTAAGACAGACCACCGTTAATCTGAATGTCACTTGTAATATCACATGTACAAATTTTGAATTTTACTGCTTTACAAAGGTCAAAGGTACTATGTATTGTTCGCCAAAAAGACGATCAGTTTCATTCTGCTAAGGAACGGGAAGCGCTTGTTTGTGTCTCAGCAAATGACACTAATTTCGTCACAAGTTGTTTTTCCAACCGCAAATTTGTCTCGAGACCATTTTTATTGACGCAATGTTTAAACGATTTTCAACATTGCTCAAATGAAGTATGATATTGCTAGAATTACGTAACATTTTGTTAACGAGGTATATACCTATAAGTAAAGTTGTCTGCAATAAATGTAGGTACTCAACATAATAGGTACAAACTAGGCACTCGTCTTATATAATACAACTGTACTCCAAAGCTAGAAGGGATGTGTTCCCTATGTAATTAATAACTTTATGTATCAATTAATATTCAATTATATTATTGTATTTAGATAAGTCCGCTTCAACAGGTCGATCAGTAAATCTACGGGGGAAGCCAATGTTCAATGAGGCCCTGCAGCTGATGTGATAATAATTTAAGTTTCCTACTATGAGTTATTGATAAATCTTTTACTTTGTTATCCGATTCATTGATATTCTACCTAAACTTGGGATTTCGATGACGATACAATATTATAGGAGCCGGAAGATATTTCTAAGTAAGCGCCTAGAAGCCTTGTGTCTGAGTTGGTTTGAGATGGTTTGATTCGGTCTGATAATGAAAGATATTTAAGAGTACTTAATCTCGGCTTTTTGTAGAGGACTGGGATTAGGCGTAATTAATTTTTATTGATAAAACCTTACTTTCGAGTTGGTGACCACGATCTAATGATGAAGAAGGAGGACGTACTTGTAACATAGTTACAACTCTTAGACAGAAGACAAACACCGCTTTGAGTCTTAGCTAAGCTTAAAAATCTATAATTCAAACGTAAAAAAGGTAAAAAATAGAGCTTTTCGCAGGTATTTTACAACGTAAATACTTTGAACCTTTCAGCGACTTGTTTTCCTTTTTTCTTTTTCAGAGAATTCATTTAGCGGGATGTAATCAGCGGCAAATCGTGCAGAAGCGTGCTGAAGTTGATCTCGATAGGAATTCGGACAGGAATTTGCCTTATGTGCATTAGGATTTTGTGTAAACTCTCCTACGCCCTAATGGAATTTGTTGGCTAAATAAGCAAACTTCGCAACGGCTCATTCATTTGTTATTTTATTACCGCTTACTTGTATTTAGTTCACCTTACATACACTGGAACTTAGATATATCATAAAATTAATATGATTGGGTATAGGTATTGGTTTTGTCAATCATCTTAATATATAATTGGTGTAAGCAATTAAATAAGATTTTACAATGTAAAAAAACTCAAATTTTACACTTTTAACACTTTTGTTACAACGCGACAAAATAGAATTTTATTGTTACAAACTAACTCCAATGTCCACTAATTGTTAACATCCCCATGTTTCTCACCATAGCCTCGACAGAGGTCTGAGATTGGGCTGGAACGACTTCCATACTAACATACCTATGACGTATCTTCGACTCCATAATTTTACCACTAAAGATGATCATCAGACCCTGCGATGGTAGTGCCAATATTAGCTATACAATCAAAATGCACAACGGGTTGGTACTTGACCTCAATCACACCTGATGTTAAGTGAAGATGAGGTCGAAGGTAGAAGCGTACTGACCCGGAAACTCCAGCACATTTGGGGGACTGGCTATCTTATCGCTGACAACCGGAACACAACAATGCTATTAACATTGCTGCTTGGCGGCAGATTTAGATAAGATGGTGGTAGCTAGCCACGCGGACATTTCAAATGCTCTACCACTAATCAAACCAATTACTTAAACATATACCCCGCTGGGGATCGAATCCGCAACCTCCGAATCCCAATATATAATAAAAAAAAATTAACCCAACTTTGTAAAAAGCAACAAATAGATGGAAAAGCGATAACAAGCTCTACATAATATGTCTGCTGCTTAGGATGTCTCACTTGCAATCTAGGCACATTTTCAGAATCCTCATGATGAACCTTTCCTGCATGGGATAATATTGTAGTCCGAGAACAATTTTTTTTATTCTAACTAGGTAATTTAACGTTGACGGCCGACGTAGTTTACTTTTTTTTATGTTACCTATCCTAATGGCACCCTAGTGTCATACAGTGTGAGATTACAGTCCTAACTGTCACGACAAATTTAATGTTACCTCATTAATTAAGATCCATACTACAGTTTAGCTGCAAATGAATAAAGAATCTCATATATATACATCTCTCTTCAATTTAAGAGCTATGCTCTTGTCGGTGGAGTAATGACCACGTCTCTCTACTTTCCACCCTCGTTTTAACCTCTTGGTCCGACACGACATTCATCTTTTCTTTCACTTGGTTAAAGTATTATATACATCTATACGAGCGAAAAACGGAACCTCTTTTCATTCGGGTAAAACTAGATTTGTTCGATGTATTTTCTGATATATTTATTTTCTTAAATAAAAATTTCCGATCGCCTTCTTTCCCTACAAATAAATGTTCTGATATATTTATTTTCTTATATAACAATTGCCGAACGCAATAATGTGTTTTTTAACATTCGCAAAATTACAGGGAAAGGCGAGGTTCGGAAATTTTTATACAAGAAAATATAAATATCAGATAATTTGTCTATAGGAAAAGGAGGCCTCCGGAAATTATTATACAAGAAAATAAATATATCAGAAAATACATATAACAAATCTAAAAATACCGAAGCGTTACAAAGAGTACAACAAATAGGTAATAAAATAAATGACAAAAACATTTTGTAATATAAAAACCTTTATGTAAAATCAAAGCCTGATTTTAAAAGAGCAACCCTTAGAGTTTCTTGCTTGTTCTTCTCAGGGGAAAATTGCATTTTGAACAAGTGGTAGCTTAAAAAAGGTAAAATTGACTATTTTACTCTACTCTGTGTACATACAAAATAAAGCATTTTTGACTTTGACTTTGATATTAAATCCCTCTCAGCGGGGCGGGGAAATTTCGAAAATTTTTAGTTAACATAATTTTTAGTTTTAGTACTCTAGCCCCACCAAAAACAAATTTAAAAAAATGCCAAGCTTTGCACATTTCATTAATTTGCTTCCCGTCGCGTCACAGCGATTTTGTGTACGCGTCAACGGAAGTCCCCTTTTAGGCTCAATTTATTTGTGATGACGGCCAATTCATTGCCTATCATTATAAGTACATGGTGATGACAAGTTTTTTTATTATCTATACAAACAAGGAAAGTGTTCTAGTAGTTATTTAAACTGAAAGAACTCCACTGACTCGACACTGTTTGAAGACGAAAGCCGTAAAAGTTTCTCTATATTTCATATTTCTATTTAGCTTACACTTTAAATTAATATGACACGAAATCTGAGTGACCTCTGATATTTTAAAAGAACTTACCTTCTACCCTACCGTGAAACGATTGAATGCTGATGCTCAATTATATCCATCGAATTAGTAATTTAACGTTTAAGAAATTCATACCGGGACCAATAAAGACAATACATGCATAATGTCTTGTAGCAATTTCGGCGAGATATAAGTGAATAGGTACGAGTTACATGTAACGTGGACGCAATAGACTTTCAGTGGGCCAATGGTTCAGAAAGACGAGTAAGTTCAATACGACTCACTAATTTGGGATAAGTTAAAAGTAAGTTAGAATAATTGCAAAGGGTATCGGAAATTCTATTGGTTCGTACCTCTCACGCCTCTTAAAATACTTAATATATGGATTTATTACACGCAAATGACAATGAGAAAGACCCTTTTATTTAGGTACTGACTCGTATTATATAGGTACCTACCTATATAATACGAGTCTTATTATACGTACGTATCTACTAGCCACGGCCTCAGGCTAGCTAGCTACCACCATCTTATCTGTCTGTCGCCAAACAGTAATGTCATAGTAGTATCGTGTTTCGAATATTACTTCTAGCACTGAATGTTGACAATCGCGACAACATTCCATTCCATCCTTAAAATCAATCTAAGTGCGCAATACAAAGGAGTCAATAAATTCTAACCTGTGTAGGTATTTAAACAAGTTCGGATGCCTTCCGACTTTAATGCAGCATGTTTGTACGGAAAATTTTTAATATATTAGAAAAGTTTTCCTTCGGGACCAGGCAGTGCCGAGCTCGAAGCACCGACTTTAAAATTTGTTGCCCTATACCCTGTTTTATTTTTATTTTAATAGGATTAGGACCGCTTTTAATGCGGGAAATAAACAGTTGCGGCTTTAAAAGTTGGCTAAGAACAATCGTTAGGATAATGTCGGTAGGTACCTATCTACTCGTACTTCACGCAATGTTCGCAGTGTAATTGCCATTTATTATTTTCAATTTATCTCACCCCCGGCTTCAGGCGAGTAATATGAAGTAAATTATTTACTTTGGTCTCTTATCAATAACATGATTTTTTGGAAATACTAAAGAAACGATGAGTAACATAACACCACCAATTATGATTTATCACGGAATACAAAAAGATACACGAGAGCGAAGCTTTGTGTAAAGTCTTCAATTGCCCATGAAAGTACTTGATTCTTACGTTATTATAATATTATTATTCACTTTACCCCAAAACGACTCTTTGAACAATAACAACAAATAAAGCAACAAACTGATATGTGAAAAAAATGTATTTGTGTAGTGTATCAACTATCCGGTATCCACAATACAAGTCTGTAGTTGCTTAGTGTGGAGGTAGAGGGTTACGTTAGCGAAGTTTGTGCAAATAAAACATTATTCTCTAACAATCTATCAAATTAATAATTCTGATTTAAAATTAAAGTCAATTATTGTAGTTAATCATTGCTTATATTCAGGAGTGGACGTCCTGTGGCTGATGTGTTAATGATTGTGGTAACACAAAATAGATAAATAAATTAACTTGAGTATAAAAATGTTGAAGAATATCGTAAAGAATAATGTTTTATTTGCATTTGCAAATCTACCACCTGGCAGTGCTTTTGTCGGCGCACTGGATGCAAATCTTTCTTTTTATCTCTCCTCAACGAAACCTCTTTCACCTCCGTGTACGACATGCACTCATGCATGAAACCGATTGAACATTATAGGATTTTGCTACAATAGCTGCGTTATAAATAGTAAAACGGATGGGTTAATCATCACGCCGAACAACTATGTAATCAATGTCCGATCTTGATAATACAATTTACTGATTCATTAACTGCTTTTGTATACCTTGGCTTATAGTTTTGCAATTTTAAAATTTGTCCCCAGCAGTTTAAAAGTGTTTCAAACTATTCAATCTCTCCTCAAAGTATTTAGGTATCTATCTAGCTCAGGGATGTATAAAAGCGTATTAGCAAATATACTCGTCATACGATCAATAGAATTTCACGTCTGCCTCTGAATGAACTCTCTCTCTTTGTCTCTTTAATTTAAGCCCCGAGGCTGCATAGAAAAGTATGATAATAAAAAATTCAGACAAACAACGTCGTTCCGGAAGGAAATTCAATATTGTATGGAATCCGTTCCTATTGTGACTTGAAATAAAAAACATTTTAAAACTTGTGGATACTAACATAAAGACAATGTAAGTCAGCTTCTCGTACACTGGACGATATCACGGATTGTGCTATGCATTTCTACGTCGGCTTTTTTATGCAGGTACCTATTGGGTTTACTTGTCGCCTTTTTTGTTAACACGCTTTTGACCTGTAACTTTCTAATATTGTATGTAACTTCACCGGTGAAGTAGAAGTTTCAGGTAGAAATAGGTACCATTATTGTAGTCAATTTAACACTGTACAAACTTAAGCAACTCTAGTGACAATACTGTCATATTCCAATGACCACCGCTTTCATTATTCATTGAACTCCTCAATGAATTATGAGTCACTTCCACAACGAATTTTGAAAGCAGTTTAGAGCCGTTTTGATTGTCTTAGTGTCTTTACCTACTCGTACCTATCGAAACGTGTTTTCTAATTTATTTGAACCACCTACCTTTTTAGACTTATTTAGTGCTTACTTATGAAATAGCCGTTTTTACAAACGGAACAATTTGAACCTGGCTCACTTTTGTTTTTCGTAGAAACAACAATTTTACTTTGGCTTGCTATTTATCTGTTTTCAAAATCAATATACATTTTAGTCATTTTCCAAGGTTCAGATATTATCATGAACTTTTAAAAATCGCATTATTTTTTCGCAGTCGCAGTCCTAATGCGGCGTAGAGGTCACGCAACATCGATGATGCGTTTCAGGTAGCACTGCACGTTTAAGGTTTGTTTTTTAACATTCGGAAAATTTCGAACTGAACAATGGAAAATCGCATACTTACTTTGACGAGGAATTAAAAACTTTAGTGAAAACGAACCCAAGTCAAACTATGACTACGCCAGCAGCGGCTTGCCACATATGACCTAATAATATTAAGTCATTTACATATACTCGGTAATATAAAAAAGATTGAGAATTTCATGGGTAAAGAGTCGAATGAATGCCAATGGCAAATGTCGTAGCCTGTTTAGATTTGCTGACCCAACACAAGAATAAGAAGACTTCTCAGTTCCGGCACAGAATTAATATAGTACTATCGTTCCGCGATAGTTACTTGCAATCAGAAATGGACATTGTTTGACAACCATAAGCGCTCAGAAATTTCTCTGTACAATTTTATTATTTAGTTCAACTGTAACTTCAGATTTATATTGTCATTTCAGATTAAGATTGTATTGTATTAAGCTAAAGAAAACACCCGACGCTGGTCAATCGTTAATCGCCACTGCTGCTTCACAGTAAGCGATCTTTACGTACAAGAGTTGAAGCTGTATACACTCCATTATCCAGAATACTTGAACAACCTTCAATACCCTCCGTCCCCATTGTTGATACAGACTTCTCTCGCTGGGAGACGAACGTGGACGCAGTATGTGTTGGTGAAATTGGATTAGCTCATCCACCGACTTGGCTGAACGACTCGAGGCGCGGTTGTCTCGGCAGAACAACTATTTAACGTGACTGCCGAAGTACAAACACATGATTAAAAATGCCGCTAGTGGTCACTAGTGACGACCGCTACTGAGCCATGAGTTCTTTTGCGTCGAACTTTAAATCAACTGAATGCCATTTGGAAAAGGGAAATAATTTTACTGTAGGAAGTAGAATTCGTAGAAATTGACGACTTTCGCCCACTGGCCTTTTACAAGCAAACGCATTAATTAATTATCATTAAAATGTGCAGATAATTTGGGACTATATTTAGATTATTTCAGTATATAATTTTTATACATATTTTCATTTTCAGGAGACAGGCGTAAATTTATGTGTGTATGTATAATTTTGATAATGTTTAGTTTTTTCATACAAAACGAAATTTTGTAAGTATCTGTTCCTTTCTCGTAGCGCCTTCTTCCCAAAATAATCGTTTCATTTCTAACCAGAACAAATTGATAATCCAGCAAACGGTAGCTCGCAACGTAATGAACTACTCGTAGGTTGGAATAGCAAAGCATTCATACACTTCTTGTATTTAATCTCCTAATTGGACCGTATTTAGTCAAAATATCAGCAGGATATAAATGAAAAAATAAGAGTAGTTAGCAAGAGTTTATCAAACTGGAACTCAAATTGCAAATAGATGTTGAGAGCTAAAAAAAGAATTTTATAATAATTTGTCTACAAATTCTTTTTAAGTATATTTCTACATTTTGAGAAGATATTGTATATTTTGAAGGTATATCTAATTAATTTGTTCAGAAATAACTGAAATTTTTAAACTTGAATAAAGTTTATATTTTTGAATTTATCTTTTCATTTTCACATAAACGATTTCGGAAATCCCTCTTTTTTCTGAAATTACAGATGCAATATTGAAATTTTATTGTAGTTATAGCCTAAAATCTACTCGGGCAAAAAATAAATATCGATTGTCAGCTCACCTATCAATATCGGCAGATAGCGATGCTGCAGTGGGATATCCAAATAAACTGCTAAATAAAAATCATAATATAATTCACTCATTCGTGGTCTTGTAAAAATAAATCAATTCTATACTATACTCATACTCTCATGTTCATCCCTGACTTATTTTGTGGTAATAATTAAATACTCATAGTTGAAGCCAAATACATTTTTTACACCAAAGAAAAAAATGTGTCATGTCCGGTCTTCAGGCACCGGAAAATTCGATTTAACCGAGTTAGCTAAGAAAACGACGTAGGTACTATTGAGATAGCATATCTTAACGGTAATCACAGGATGAATACCTGCCCACCCCCACTCACATCACTGTGGCCAAACTTGTAACGGCACCCAACTTAAACATAAGTTTTTTGATAAGTCAGTGTTTAAACGATAGGGTGGCAGGGTGTTACAGGTTGTAGGGTGTGAGGGGAGGTTGTGAATAAGGATGGCAAAATATTAATATCGACTATATCGAGTCTTCCGAAATGTATAATTATCTACTTTATCAAGTTTTTCATGCCTTCTTATTGCTAATGTAATGATACACGGGTTTTTGCATATACTTGTGGATATGTATATTTATGCGTTAGAATATTTTATAAAATTTAATGGATATAAAGTAATAAGTCTAGATTTGTTTGTTTGTTTGTTTGTAAACGCTTTATTGTACTTTATAACTTAACTTCTACTAACCTCCACAACAAACACTTATTTGTTTTAAATCCCATTTCTTCAAGTCGCTCTTCTCACACAGTTTTAATTTTATAGGAGGCAAAGTCACACAAATCGAAATCAACAATGTCAAAAAAACAGTCAGGCGGAGTGCGTTTTTTTTTTTATATGAGAGGGCGGCAAACGACCATGCGGATCACCTGATGGAAAGCAATCACCGCCGCCCATGGACACCCGCACCACCAAAAAGGTCACAGATGCGTTGCCGGCCTTACCATGCGTACCATGAGGTATCGGTATCTAACATCATCGAGGACAATTTTTTAAACTTAACAGCTTAAATATGTACTTAGTTACATATTCGTTGTATGGACGAAATCAAAATGTAACACTTGTCATGCATTTATTACATACAATGGAAAAATATAATTTTCGAATGCAATAAATAAATATTTATTAATTGCATTTCAACCATATATAAGGACCAAAACTTAACATAGGTTTTTCATCAAATATCGGTGTTATTTATCGATAATTTTACTATACATCACTATGAAGCAACAGGGTGCTGGACGCCTGCGCGTTTCCACCCCCAACAGCAATAAAAGGCCGGCGGATCTCTTTGGACCCCACATCCACGTCTGGATCCGGCAGACGTGGTCGTCCTCTGCTCCCAGTACCCCGCGACCATCGCTCACTAGTGACGCGACGTAGCAATGTGCATATCACCTGTTTAAATTAAACACTTTTGGACTCGGCTAAGATTTGTGACGCAGTGACTTTTTAAATTATCATTTGGGTGATGATGATAACTTTTTGTGATAATGACTGCTCTGTGCCGTTTTAGTGTGCTGTACCGGATTTGAAAGGTAAGAATTTATTTATTGTATAAAATAGCTCTGTCAGCAGGAGTCATCTATCCAGAGCTACGTGAGCTGCCATCGGGACTGTGGGTACGTAACTATATTTTAGATTTGTTTACGGCTATTGCATCAATTACAATTGTGACCGATATTGCGCGCGAACTTGCAACTAGTAAAAATTGTTTTTTAGCTTTAACTTTTTTGTTTTAGTTGTTTTAACGAGTTATCATTAATTTTAAAAAGTCTATACTTTGTAGTTTTTAAATTGATTACCCCTTTTATGCATTTATAATAAAATATATATAAACATCGGTCTGGAATTAATACAAATATATTTATTATTCATTTAAAAATATATTTCATTAAAAATAATAATATTTGAATTACAATTTTTTTTTTATATGTGAAACATTTATATCGTTAGGGCGAGAAATTCCGATCACGAAAAAGACTTACTGAAATTATATCATAATTTTATTATTTCCCCAAATCTAATAATAGGAGAATAACTAATATATTTCAATTGTTCCTTGAGGTAATAATTTTTACGCAATAATTATCTTGTGCGTCCGTAGTTAAAATTTTCTATTGAAAGATATTAACACCTTGTAGACACGCGTCTTCTAGACACCATAACGTTATAATAGTTTCGTGAATTTTTGTATCAGTATATTTATGTAAATATTTTACTGTTTAAAAATATAATTTAATAATTTCGGATGGGAAACATATTTTTATGTATTTAGTTACAATTAATTAACAATATTAATCAATCCCGCTCGTATGTTGTAATTTTTCATTAAAAAAATCTTATATTATAATAGACAGGCGTTATCTCGACATCACAAGGTTTTATTCGTTTTAATTTAATTTTATCTTTCTAATCATATGTTATATATAATTACTACGAAAAAACAAAGAATAAGAAAAACTTAAAAACCCTTTAACGGTTCCAATTCAAAAGAATAAGTAAAGTATTTAAAGTGGAATTGTTCTGAGAACTTTACATCGAACGATTAGTGTCACAGTTTCAAGGTGCAATAGCCGCAAACGCTCGGAGCAGCGGAAATATCTACGTACATGATTGAAATGTAAGCGTCGGCGAAGGGGTGCGGTCATCTCATGAGAGTGAAATCTGCAACATTTAATGTAGACGACAACAACCAGAAGTTCAGCAGTCAAAATCTCTTGATGCTATGTAAAACTCGACAAATGGGAACATGATCATTAATAATACATCGAATTGTCTATGCCTTTCCGTATAGAAATATGTAAAATTATGCAGTGGTTCTTCATCGGACTAGCGTGGATATAAACTTTATTATCACAGTCAGAATGTCCCCAAAAGCCTTCTCCAGAAGATCGGCCTTACTCATCCAATAACTTAGCTATACTTGGCGGAAGCCGTCCGACGCTGCGCTTTCCTGTAGACGGGCTCCACAGAAAACCTTATCTGCGACAAGTGTCATCGGTTCTGCAAACGTTTGAGACGACTTCATCATATCAGCCACAAGCATAGGCTGTGTGCTGAACATAGGCCTCTACCTTATAATTCCAGAGTGATCGGTTGGAAGCGACCTGCATCCAGCTACTTCCTGCGAACTTTATCAGAAGACTTGTTTGCATTCAATTGTTGGAACCTTTGAATTCCTCAAATATAATTGCTATCTAAGAAATGCAGTTTTTAATTTATTATCGATTATTTCTGTCTACCTAAATTGATGTTTGGTACATAGTCATATTTCCATGGTCCAGTGTGAAGGATAAATGAGCCAGTAAAATTACAAGCTGAAGACACATTATACCTTAGTCCCCAGGATAAAACCACTTCTAACGCATCGACTATCTCGGGGAGGTTAAAAACTAGTAGGCCAATAATTACTTTCCACCGGGTGAACTTCTTGTTCTTTGTCGTACTATGACAAAACAACAGTCTAGTAAATTTAGCACACTATCCTATCTCTCGTTTTTTTGGCAGAAATTAGCTCATCGTTAGGTTCTGCCAGAATCCATGAAAAAACTATAATAAATATAGAATAGAATAGAATAGAATAGCTTTATTCACTGAAGACACATGATACAATATGATTAACTCTCTGAGTTCGGAGCAGCTAAAATGCGAAACAGTTTGTCAAAGTTAGACCACAAGCCGTATTAATATTACTTGGGTTAGGTGAGAGGCAATAATGGCATGTAAATACTGAAATACTCGAAATATCGGCAGCCACATAGAGTTCATATTCTTACTTTCACAATTTTATTCACAAGTAGCGTAACCATTTTCAAAAGAAATGCAACGGTAAAGTTTCGTATGAATTTCTTATTTAATTATGCTTGTCGTTTCGGTAAACTTATGTAGGTATTTACTAAATAAGTGTTTCTTTTATGTTTTCAAGTACAATAAAAAAATAATGTCAAATAATTTCGATTCTAAAAGCTTAAAATCATTTACACACATCATATAATATTGTGTAGACCATAGTAGCAATCGTAGCATCAATGTAGCGTTTGTAGCAACGTAGCATCAATGTAGCGACGTAGCAATAACAGTTTTATATTTCTAACTCATTAGAGTTAGCTATAAGTAAAAATAAATATTAATATTCAGAAAATATTCTTATTATCTATAACAAGTGAACCAAATTACAATGTATTTAAAATAATATTATCTACGATGGATAATAATACTTTACACGAGACCTAAGTATAAATAACTGTTTTACTCATATAGCAGAATGAATTTGGTAGGAACTTTAGCTATGATAGTGGACGGTTAGATTTACATTCAACAACAATCTGTTTTATTTATCTTTTTCGATATGTTAAAAACTTGCGGAGATAAAAATTAACGTGACGTTTGAAATAATTGCCGTGGAACGATGAACAATGACAAACACGCGATGAGTTACTCACGGAAGCTTCACCAGCTTAGCTTAGGTAGCTTGACGAGTCCACGTTTTTTGGAACCAGGTACCAATAATTATTGAATTGTCTATATTTGTCTTTAAATAACAGTAAATAATATTATAAAATTATTGATTATAGTTAGTAGATTACAATGGTTGAATTGTAATTAAACTACGTTAAATCTCGTTAAGTCTCAAGTAGATTCTGTTAAGTAGATCCAGTTCTTCCCAATCTTGATAAATTCCAATCGAGTAGATGAGAAAATGAGGAACTAATCTAACGGAAAAGCGGTAGCAAAAATAGTTGCACAAAAACTTTTTAATTTTTCTTATGACAACCAGAGGAATTATTGGATTCTTTGCAATTTTTTTTATAGATTGTCCTTTATAATTTACTGTCGTATTATTAAGACTTAAAGGCTGCAAATTATCTTTTGAAACAACCAAAAAATTAACTTATTTTCAAATTATTTGGGTGTTTCAAAATCAGTTAGTTCAATCACCTAAAACACTTCATCAAAATGGTTCAGCTAGGTATGTTAATTTAAGTCCTAAACTACCAACGCAAATTTCATTTAAATCCGAGGTATTAAGCATACATACACACATACAAACTGTCGAATTTATAATTTTAAATGGTTGGGAATTGACAAAGAAACCAAAGATATTGAATTTCCAGACGTAGATATATCCACAAAGTTCTTGAGAATACTATTTAAGCTAACAACGCATTTCTACCTAATTAGAGCGCGGAACGCGAAAAGTTCCACCATTATCCATTTTTCCTGCCATCTAAACCTCCCCGTTTTCCCCATTGCGCCCAGTGCGACGAAATGTGAAATTTCAATTCCACAGCAAGATTTTTATTAAAGTATCGAAGCTTGGGAACCGCTCGAATATAGTTTGGAAACAAATAAACGACTTTCCCGGTCTTTTTCCCTTTTTTATACATAAAAGCGTCGAGTTGATTTATCGTCGTAGCTGCGGGAGCGGCCGCTGCGTCCTGCCGCGAATCTTGATCGACGGAGCATTTCAATTTATTTTATGAGTCGACACCTTCGCTAGCCTTATACTTAAATATAAGAAAACCATTTGATTACTCGATATTCTTAAAGTATATTCATTATCTACGTAATGTTTTAGCTAACTTTACAGCAGCACCAACAAGCGCTAAAATTCTGTTTAATTATACCATAGAAATGGAAAATTGGCACCCTATTGTGCAGGATGAAATAGCACAAAAATCAAAAAGTATTTAGGTACGGCGCTAAACGAACAATGGCGTTGCAAAAAGCTGATGCATACGCTAAACTTGTTTCGCATCAACGCGCATAGCTTTTTGTGTCGAGTTCGCTATTGGAAAAACGCCCAGTGGATTCATTTGAGGTGCATTGTATTTTCACTGAAATTTAAACAAATATCAAGAGACACCATACCAATAACAAAATTGCGTTACTTCGATAGTTTGTTTTAACGATAGTAAAATATTATGAATGGCTATATTTTAATTCAATACGTACAAAAGTTTTATATTAAATTGTTGAGGAAATAGATGCGATAATGAAAATATAATATTAGTACTTAAAACGTGCTTCTCACACGTCAGTTTGAGGACATTGAATTGCTTTAAATTTCTGTTAAATCTTTCTACTTAAACACGGCAAAATACTTTACTGGGATTATACAAACTAAGCTAAAACAATCAAATCTACATACAAATAGGTACATTAGTCCGTTAATTTATCCAGCCGGTCTCTTATCTCCTATATACGTCTAACCTCTTATTTGAAGTCTTGACGCCTCGAACTGTACGCAATATGATATTTGTATTTATGACAAAGAAAAATATTTTTATAATATGCATTTAGTTTCTAGCGCCTAGTAGGCACATTGAAGTAGGTACGGCTGGTACAAGTACGCTTTGATGCATGATTCAAAGCGTTGAATGCTTTTGGAATAGTTCACGAACCGTCAAGACGAAGAAGAGTGATGGCGTAAGACTTTTGCTTTATGTTCGCTTTGTGCTACTAACTTAACTACGCCAATACTTCTATGCCTTCAACTTTTGCACTTGCAACATGTAAAATTACACACTTAATTGCAGTCAACAACTAAATAAATATTACTTATAGTTACTTATTTAACACCTAAATTCAATAAAACAAATATGATATTATAACATTAAGTTAAAACCTATGTATGTGCCTCACCTGCCTAATTTTTTGTGTCCTTTGAATAGCAATTATAAAAGTCGACTCGATATCGAATTGTTGGTATTGTTCATTAGTATAGTTGATCCATAACCATCTACCTACCGGATACTGTAATGACCGTCAAAATATTTATAGTACTGCAATGACCTCATCCTCCTCATATACTCCTCTCATTTATAGTGGAATAAACCTTAATTTACCCACCTTAATTAGTACGACTATAGATACGGCTCGAGTCGCTTCAAAATTCACATTGTGCTGAACTTACAACATAAATGCTTGCAGGCGACAGAATTGAGTGCAATAGAATAGAAGTGCGATCGAATTAAAGTGCGATAGAATGGAGTGCGACATAATTAAAGAGAGCAATTACTTTGTACTGTAGTTTGCCAAAATAATTTTCAAATTATCAATCAATATTTTTGGGCAGCCATATAATATTAGTACCCCCCCACGCGCCTTTTTTTTTGCCTTTGCCGTAGTCGAGTAAAAAGCGTGTGATCTTTTAATCTTACACTTTTTAAAACTTTCGCATTTATAATATTAGTTAGAGGTAGATTAGTTAGATTAGCATATCCCAACGTTTGTTTAAAAGTCGTTACCTACTCAAAGTATGCATTTCAGTACGTTAGAGACAATACTGAGTTAAAAAGTGTATTAAGGATTCCATTCCGTTCCAGCGGCGCTTAAAAAAGAGGTTTTAAACAACAAATCAAATAGTACAATCCAGCCGAATTAGAAAAAAAAATAAACACTAAAGCCATCTGAAGCCCTTTGCACTTGTAAACTGTAAACAAGTTAGCGCTGTTCAAAAACGTCGTGAATTTTAAACCTCGCTCGCTGTGACGGAATTCCGCCGGTGGTGCCGGGTCCCGGGTAACGCGCCAACCGAAAAGGTAAATGGGTCATAAAGCCGTATCAATATTGACCGCGCAACTCCCATCCAGCGTACATCATGCCCGTTATATTGGCCATATCTCACGTTATGCGGAGGAGCCATTTTTTTCGACACTAATTTATGTCCATGTCGCGTTTTATTTTGAAGCGACGGGCAATGGCTGCTTTTTTTTTCAAGATAGAATATTGCGATTTGATGGATTTAAAGCTAACGAAATTAAACCTGTAAAGGGTCAAATGTCGCCTTTATACGACTTGCAATGAAACTTCTACTATGTCTGTTACGGCATTCCGATATTGTATTACGTGAATAATCATTATTACGTTTACAACATTTTTAGACCTACTACCATATTATTGGTAATACGTTACCAATAATAATATTACTTAAAATAAATTCATACAATTTCTCAATTATTGGACAGGCACGACTCTAGTGATCGACTAAACTTCACCTATATAATAAAATTAATTACAGAGCGTAACATTAACAAAAGGATTTACAGGGGACGCCGTTCAACCAGTCAATTAGGGACGCGTATCTTATTTCAATTATCACAAGGACTTTGCCTTTCATTAAGATCCTGCTTACACTCACTGTTTGCTGCGAGCTAAGATCGCTCAATAATTTATGTACACTCGTGGAAACGGAGAATTATTCCCTTAAGTGTTAAGATCTACGAAGTATATCCACTTCCCACTAGATACATTTTTACGTTTCCGTGAGGTACAGGTACTTTATGCAGACACACATGTACCTAATCAAAGTTATTTCTGACCTATTCTTGACATTTATCGTCATAAATATTGAATGATCAGGAAAATTGAAAACGATTTCAGATTAATACATAATTTTCAGGAACTAGGTATAATGGAAACTGCATAATTAGTAGGTTATTTTATCGCAAATATTACAAGTGATTTACAAGTTATTTCATCATTACGTTGGCTTACGCTATATTGAGATCTGCACATATTGAGAGGTTTTACGTAGAATAACGATTTTCGACATTGACCCATGATTTAGACTTATTTCAAAGTCGAAAATTGTACGTTTCTAATTGGTTGACGTTAGCGATTATGGTAACGTTGGAGTTATGTTATTCCGTCCGATCTTTTAAATATACCTCTAACAATTTGTCCATTACTTACACGTGTCAAACAATGACTAATTGTAACTTCTAAGTTCAATTACACTTATAAGTTAATAACTTTTCGAATAAAGTGATTGATTCCTTAATCAATCTCAGTCTACCGATTATTTACCATTAGCACTTCTCGTCGTTATAAATTATTCATTTGCACTAATATAGTTGGAGCACTTATCCATATTACTTACCTAGATATATGTAGTACTTTGTATATGTATACTAGGTACTATGTACTTTGAATCCAATTTTATTTGAAGGGAAATTTCTTCTATAGTGTGTGCATTTGATTCAATTTAACTTACAAGTAAAGGAGGCTGACCTCAAAGCAAACTTTAAAGTTATCAACTAAAATTTAAAATGAAAGAGTTTTCTCTTACGTTATAAGTTAAATTTATTTATTGACTATTAATCTTACAAATGTATCAATCGATTATAATGAAACTTAATGCATAAGCAACATAATATAACAATAATATAATAAATTATTTATTGTTTTCTCCACAATACTATATATGTATATATATTCTATTACTTTCACAAGTTTACGAGATGAGTATGGAGACTGGTGCCAGTACTAGATAGATCCTGTATTACAGGTCACCAAGTCCGCCGCTACCCGGTGTTGCTTGAAGACAATAGAAGTTTGTTGTTTGCTTGCTTTGTTTGCTTTATGACGAACTAATTATGAGAAAATAAATAAAAATAAAAAGATTACATACTAATCTAGATATTTTGACTGATATATGATTTAATAGGTGGTATGTGTGTGTAAATATACATAAATATACACAACTGGTAGAGGATATTTAAAAATAAGTCTTATTAATTTCTCTTTTCCTTTGGAGGACCATTATCGCCTTAATTTACTTTAGCAATTTAGACTCCCATATATTCTTCTCCAGCGCATAAAGTTTTCTTTAGATTAGGTATTTTAATTTCAAAGATTTTGAACTTTAAAATTTGTACGTAGAACCATTACGAATGAATTCTCCCAATAAACATTTTATCATCTGAAATAGCGCGAATCGGAATTGATAACCAAGATAACTGTTTATCAATAAAGATAAGAGTGTTTTCAATAAGGTTTCAATGATGTACAAAATCTTCTTTCAATAAATTTTAAGATTCTATAAAACAAAAACTTATTAAGAAAGCATATTATAAAATATCAAACTATTTGGATGATAATCAACCATGGATATAACCAGCTCGTTCGCATACCAGGCTACTTCACAATTAATAATGAAATATAATTGTGCCTATTTATAATATAAAAACCTGTTTTTGACAAGAGCAACCCCTACGATTTCTTGCTCAGATTTTTGACTTTGACGTGACTTTTTATCTCACTTTTTATCATCTGTATACAACTTAATAAATTAATGGAGTCTGTAATATAAGGGGGTGGTCAAGGGAAAGTTAAAGGAGGATCAAACGTTTCATGGTTTTTTTTACAACTCTAAGGCGAAAATTAGGTCGAGGGCAGCTCAGGAGCTTTAGGAGACTCACATGAGCCACGCAAGAGTTTTTGAGGTACTCGTAAATATCCAAATACCTGTGTAATGAAACGAAAACCCGTTTATGGTTATTCCTATGATCTTTTATCAAGATAACTCCTAAAATAGCGGTTCAAATGATATTGGGAACAAGTGAGCCGAACTAGGTAGTTTCCACGCCGAATGAGTGCGTGTGTATTTGTGAGACTTCGCATAATATGTGTTATATGTATACTTATCAACTACAAAAAAGGGGAAACAATAGATTGTTCTTTAAATGTATAGCTATCTACAGATGTACCAGAAAAATCGTCATGAATCGCAGCAGTGCATAAAGGCTCTAAGGGGTGAATACTTATGTCGTATTAGCTAGTAAAGAGACCCCTTTAGATTTCATGGTGTGTAGGACCGAGCTGATAGCGTTTTATGTTCACAGTGAGTTGTTTTAGGCTCTACTTTACATAATAACGTCGACATAAACCTAAAATTTCCAGTTATATTTCGTCAGTATTGCTTTAGAACCGTTTTACAGTGCATGTAAAAACTCATGTAAACTTCGTTCACAATATTAATTTAGCAACATTATTGATTTAAAATAAGATAACTTTAATTGTTAACAATTCAATAATTTGCGATTTCAAAGTTAATTTCTGTTTCCTGCGATACCTAATGGCGTTTAAAGAATAAAAAAGTCTTTATTTAATTTGTTGCCACATTGTTAATTTATCAGGACGTTAGGACCCATTTATTTATTTATATGGGAGCTCTAAGGGGTTAGAGATAATGTGGGCGGCAGCTATCATTTTCTCCTAAATGTAAAATGGGGTTATATTTACTTGGATAATCGGTTTTCTGTAATATAATCTGATTTTCTGTAATATGATTTATGGTCAGAAAGGTCTCTAATATTATAATCCATATAGGATAATTTTATTAAAATATCTATCCGTTGGACAAACGCCAACATTTTGAAGCGAAACTCAGGTAAATAAGCATAAATATCTACGTATAGATTTTTGTTGCTTAATACACTTTCTTTTACCCGACTGCCCAACGAAGGACGGTAATGTTTTCTGAGTGTTATGTATGGAGATTTCATATTACCTCGGGTAGGCTAAACGGGTTGACCGATTTTAAATATAAAGTGTCCTTCAATTCGTCTGGATAACCAGAGAGTCAACAAATCAAACATGGCACTCGCAAAATGCAAAATATACCGTTGAACTTTTTGGTGTTTAAAGTTATATTGGTATTATTTATTTACCTTTGTAAAACATTAAATGAAATAAGCAATTGTTAAAAAGGAGAGTGCCTGGCCGCATCTCGGCGCGTCGTTGAAGACGTGGCGTCGCGGGCGGCCGGGCGCTGCAAGCTTCAGATAAACGGGAACGTGACAGCGAATACGTTAACGATACGGTCACTATTAGCTTTTAGCTGATCTTGACAATTCCACTATCAAACTATATAAATCTACTTTACTTACCGTTGCTGAACCACACAATATGAAAATGAACCCAAAACTGACCCAAAAGAAGTATGCAAATTAGAATAGACAGCCGCTCTATTTCGCTGACCAAATACTCTGACAAGCAAAAATAACGGATCACACTATAAATCTCTACACAACTGCCTGCATTTCTGATTTTAGAAGTTAAGGTTTCAAATAGTACTAAGTTATTGTGCCGATTTTAATAACATTTTCATTTTTAAGGAAAAATGAAAATGTTATTAAAATCAACAAGCTGGTATCTATATAAAACGTTATGCGAATTATTTTCCAAATACTCGCACCGAGAGAAAGAAACCGATATTGATCCAACTAAATTAATTTTCCAGGCCTTCCCTCATCTACATATGCTGATAATTTAAAATTCATCTCTACCACCTATACCTACGTTCGCAATTGAGCTTATTCAAAGTGTTGTTTTATTTACTTTTGACTCGTTCATCGTTATCGCGCCAAACTCGTTTGAACAATGCAGACTGAATGTAAACGATGTGTAGGCAATAACAGGAGGCCCTGTATTATGGTTTACTTTTTGTCCATACGGAGACCCGCTCTCCATCCTTTTTACCGGATTATGGCGGGAAGGAAGGGATATGAATTCCACTATGTGTATAAGAATGTGGGCAATAGTTTGTTACCTCGCACAGCCTAAACAGCTGAACCGATTGTAACAAATGAGGTGTCATTGGATTCATAGCAATAGTACTTTTAGTACCTAACGATCAATTGGTAACACAAATTTTGTGAAATTTTGATGTACTTATTTTTTTTTCGTAAGAAAGTTTTCTATTATTCAGGACCACAGAATCGAAATAGGCTTACTAACCATACAGGATACGGGGTCAGTGAGATGATGAATCTATGTCACTGGTAGGATATTCTAATTATGAATATACGAGCAATATTAAATTTTCCACCCGAGCGGTGAAAATTCTCTGCACTTCGTTCGGAAGCAATTCGCGTAATGGGCATGTAGTTTGATAAGAATTAATCTTCAAGCGCATCTTTTCCTCACAAATAGAAATAAAGGTGTAAGTAACTGCATGGTGGTGAACTCGCCAGACAAAAACATTGTCATATAATACAACTCAAAATATTAGTTTTTACGATTCTTCATAGAAAGCGGAATAAGGCTGAGAATTTAAACTGTCGCCGGACAAAATTATTGAACGTGAGTTCTTTTAAAGAATGCGTCAAATTCGATTCAAATAGATGGTTAGTAATAACCCGAGCTCGATTCAACCTAATGTTTTTACATTCTGTTTAGGGCGGGCTGACAGTCAATGAGACAGTATTTTTATATTAAATTGAACTACCATTCGTTTTTGCGTTTTTTAACTACAAACTGTATAATATTCTCGGAATTGGTAAAGTCAAATAACGTCTCTAACTAGCGGCAAAAAGTCAAACAAAGCCTACATACAATTTCGAATTTTACAAATATATCCTTTAAATTATCCGATTACACAAATAATAATCGGATTTTTTTTTAAATATTGCTGTCTTGGATAGGGACCCAAAATATATAAAAAAATTATTTGTATAGATCAATGTCGTTCGGAGATAATCTTCCAGCCAATCAAATCAGACTACAGTTATTAAAATATTTTCACTATGATCAAATTACAGTTGCAGTAAATTACAGTATCTATACTCTTGAAGAGTATTGTACCCCACAATTCAACACAACAGATTTTTTTGTCGTATAACCTCAAATGACGAATTTTCAAAATGCCCGTAGCATGTTTGTTGTCTTATTTTTTATTTTTTATTTATTAGGGATGAATCTTTTCTACTCGTCGCTCCAAAGACAATTTAAAACTGATTCGCTATGTATGTAGAAGTACTTTTGATGTGGCTGGGTAACTATGACGTGACAAGAAATATAGAACTATATTCGGTCTCGCTCGTAAGAAAGTAAAAGAATAAAGTACTAAAACATACCTCAGGTTTTATCGTTTTTCCATTACAACTTTTGGTTACTCACTCCGAATAATAAAATAAGTAGCGGCTTATCGGGTAGGTACTTATTCGCCCAATTTTACTTAAATACAATACGGTGGCTTGTATTTGGCTTTTAAAGCGCTTTTATACAATTCAATCGGTATTATTGTTATAAAATGATTCTGAAATTGTATTACTATTTTATCGGTAATGCGTGGGAATAAAGGTGCTCTTAAACATGTGGACATGTTTTAGCGGAATGAACAAAGAACAAAGTAAACGTCATAGACAGATAATTTACCTTTTTAGAAAACAAAACGACGATATAGCTATTGAAAAAGCTTGCTTTATATTGTATGAGCTAAGCATCTACCTATTTATAAAAGGACGAAGTCCATTACTATCCAATAAAGTATATAATGTAACAACCCGCAGCCAGGTCACCCACGAACGCGTGCTTATGAAGTTTTCTTTAAGGACGGTATACAAAAGCTGGAACTACCTCACTTTTGTGCACAGTTCCATTATAGTGTCCCCAACTTGACAAGAGTACCTCAATAAGATTATATGTAAAAAAAATAAGGAAAGGTACGTCAATTTTTGATATTTGCAATTGAGATGGTAGCGTAGCCTCCGACTCCGCAGGTTGGTGGAAGTGGACTCGCTTTTATTAGGCAATATTTACAGTTGCTATGGAGATGGTAGTTTAACTCCCCCCACCGACTCTACATAGGTAGAGTATATACCAACTATAGAGTTGGTGTATTAAAAAAGTCAAGGGCTTTTACATTAGTAAGGTTATATCTTATTACGGTTTGGTAGCCTAATATCTCTTTACTACAACTTATTTCTGCAAATCTTCATAGCGATCGAAGTTATTACCGAAGTAGCGTCATAACTAATTTACCAACGTAGTTATATTGAAAGAGTTATGACGCTGTAGTATATGCAGATAAGGCAGATGGATAGGCACAGTGAAGTTAAACGTTCCGTTTCATCCATTTTGATTACGGAACCCTAATAATTGTATCTTCACATTCACGTTAAGCGCTAACCAGAGAGTGGTCATACCTTTTAGACACATTTCCGAACGTCCATTAAAGGATTTAGAGGATTAAACAAGTTCCTTTTAAGCTATACATGTGTCCTTGTTCCTTTCGTTTTTGCACTACGTCGTAAATTACACAATAGGTACATACTTTATATTTTACAGTTTACTATCTATCTAATTTTAATAAAAAATGCTTACCTTGGCATCGTCAAGACCAAGGTAAATATGCAATTACGGAAAAGTCTCTGCGGTACTTACATTTCAACATATTCGTATAGGTGTTTAAATGCCTATCTAGTATATAAATAAAAAGGAAAATAAAAACTAATTTTGAATTTCATTTTTATTTTATTTATTCACAAAGTTAAATAAATTGTGAGTTATCTAAGCGACAAATAATTTCTTCCAATAAAAAAATTGTCTTCAAAGACAGTACAAATTGATTATTTAAATTGAGCAGTCCTTTGTCACTAAACCTTCGCAGTCTGATAAAGTAATTTAATAATTAATTAATGTAATAATTACCAAAGTCAGTATATTAAAATAATTTTATTATGATTCAACATATTCATTCAAGCGGAGAGCAGTCAAATACAACCCGAAATAATGACACGACCTTTATACCAAATGGGGTGATCAGATTTATCCCAAAGTAAGGCGTTTGGGTGTTCCAAATATTAAGATTATTTATAATAATTCACAATTATTCATAGATTTATAACCTAACTGTTGTGATAATCCAAGGCATTATAAAATCATTTTCAATTGATAAATTTAGTATGCAACCTAAAATAAGTATACCTTATTTATGGAGAAATAAATTATACGTTATGTCATTCCAAAAATACAAATATTAATAATTAAATAAAATTCAATGGTATACAAATACTTATACAATATCTATTAATGTCAATTAGATTAATGGTTGAAAAAACATCCACGGTTCACCTTCGAAATATACAGAAATGGACACGTGAGCCTATTGCCGTTTAAACATGTGGGTCTTTAAATATGCTTGGTGGAAATCTCTTAGTCGCCTTTTACGACACCCGTAAGAACAGATGGGTCGGTTCTATTCTTTTTAAGTGCCAAAACCACTCAGCACTTTTCTAAAGTATCGTATGAAGAATATTAAATATGTGAAAGTTTTGAAGATAGTCATTAGTTTATTACTTAATCACACTAGTTAGTCGTAAGTAAACCTATGTTCAAAAAAGGAAATGTGAAATATTTACACGCTAGATTCAAATCTGCTAAAGCTGATTTTGAAGGAACAAAACTTTCGGCCTCATCTTCACTTAACATCAGTTGTGATTGACGTCAAGGTGTGTCCGTGCATGAAAAAACGGGCAAAAAGAACTCTGTTTTCATTCACATCCAATCTTGTACTCATAAACCATTCAAATAAATTATTTTATATTTCTATTCCAGTCTAAAATCTTTGAATATTTAAATTTGTGAAAAAAATAATTAAGTGTTGAATTTTGGCCTCCCCAGATTAGGAAAAAAGATGAATTTAATGAAATTCATCTTTTTTCTAATCAGTGTAGGTAAGTAATGACTTACCAAAGTCAAAGTCAAAGTCAAAGTCAAAGTCAAAGTCAAAAATGCTTTATTTTGTAGGTACACAGAGTACACTTAAAATAGTCAATTTTACATTTTTTAAGCTACTGCTTGTTCAAAATGCAATTTTCCCCTGAGAAGAACAAGCAAGAAACTCGAAGGGTTGCTCTTTTAAAATCAGGTTTTGATTTTACATAAAGGTTTTTATATTACAAAAAGGTTTTTATATTTCATTATTAATCGTGAAATAGCCTGGCATGCGAACAATCTCATTATGTCCAGGGATGATTATCATCTAAATAGTCTGATATTTTATAATATGCTTTGTTAATAAGTTTCTGTTTTATAGTATCTTTAAATTTATCAAGTGGAAGATTTTGTATATCAACTGGGACCTTATTGAAAAGCGTATACATAACCCTTTGAATGAATTACTGACTTTGCGGAGGCGACTTATGTGACCTGCAAGTTTATCTTTATTTCTTGTATTGACATCATGTTTATCACTATTTTTCCTAAATGATGCTATATTTTTTTTGATATACATTAGATTTGTAATTATTAAACAAATTGTAAAACAAAGATTGTATTTATATCCGCGGCATTTCTCCACAGTAAGATACCGTAAGACATCAAGCTGTGGAAATAACTAAAATATACTAATCTAGCAGTATTTACGTCTGACATTTGTCGAATTTTTTTGACTGCGTACGCTGCAGAGCTGAGCCTTTTCGCAATTTTATGTATATGAGGACCCCATTGCATTTTGGCGTCTCAAGTAATGCCCAAAAATACAGTAGAATCTACGAGATCTAAAGTGGCATTTTTTATCATTATATTTGTGGGCACCGCTCTGACATTGGGTAGTACAAATTTCACACATTTAGTTTTTTTCTCATTAAGTAACAAAATATTTGCCGTAAACCATTCTACTATTTCAGAAATAGCATTGTTCACATCGTCATAGCTTAATTTTTGTCTATTTACTTTAAATAATACGGAGGTATCATCTGCAAACAATACTATTTCATGTTTATTATCCTTTACAAGGTTAGGCAAGTCATTTATATAGACCAAAAATAAAAATGGCCCGAGTATGGAACCCTGCGGGACGCCCATGCAGACTGTGGACCCTGACGATGTGTTGCCACTGATATTAACCCTCTGAACTCTGCCACTCATATAAGAATTCAAAAGGTCAATAGCACGGCCTGTTACACCATAATGACGTAATTTCCTGATTAAGATGTCATGATTAACGCAATCAAATGCCTTGGACAAGTCGCAGAACACTCCTATTGCATCCCGAGAATCTTCCCAAGCTTCAAAAATATGTTGTAAGAGCTCGACACCTGCGTCGGTTGTCGAGCGGCCCCTAGTAAAACCGAATTGTTTATGCGACATAAAATCGTTACTATAAAAATAAGCCGATAACTGAATTAATATAATTTTTTCAAAGATTTTACTGAGAGTCGGTAGTATTGATATAGGTCTAAAATTAGAGGGGTCTGTTCTACTACCGGCTTTAAATAAAGGTATAACTTTACTGTGTTTCATCAAATCAGGAAATATGCCATCATCAATACATTTATTAAAAATACAAGCTAAGTGTGGTGACACACAATCAATTATGGCGCTAATAATTTTTACTGATAAACCGTAAAGGTCGACAGTCTTTTTCTTGTCTAGAGATCTAAATGCTTTTATAATGTCTACAGGACTTATATGATGAAATTTAAAATGAGAATTACAAATCCCCACATTTTGTCTAAGTAGCGATTCAGCGAGTGTGGGACATGAATTAAGAGAATTTGTAGTCGAAATTGGAATGTTGGTGAAAAATTTTTCAAAAGCTTCTGCAACTTCTAAATGTGTTATTAAAATTTGATCGTTAATTTTTAGTCTAATATCGGTGTTGCGAGGCTTGACTTTTCCAGTTTCGCTATTTATAATTTTCCAAGTAGTCTTTACTACGTCTGCACTATTTTTTATTTTGTTATTTATAAACTTTGCTTTTGCTGTAGCACAGACCCGCTTGAATGTTTTCGAATATTGTTTAACATATTCACTAAAACTTTCGCTCTTGTTATATGTCCTTTCTTCATAAAGATCATATAACTTATTCCTACTTTTATGGATTCCAACCGTCGCCCAATCACTGAAAACGAGGGAATTATTGATTTTAATTGTTTTTGTTACAAAAACATTATTACTTTCAGTTTTCAACATTTCAAAGACTGATTTATATAATATATTTGGATCGTCACAGAACGGTAGATAATCCAGTTTCGCCGTCACATTACTCTTATATTGATCAAGCCGTGCATCAGTTACAGGCACATACGTGAAATCTCTTTTCAGTGTCTTTTCAACTGCTATATTAAAAATGGCTAACTGACCACAGTGATCTGAACTTAATTTATTTAAAATAGATTTATCACTGGGCTGTAAATTTGAAAAAATATTATCAATGGAGGTAGCTGATGTAGAGGTAATTCTAGTCAACACTGAAAAAAGATTAACAAGGTTATATCAAGTGAATAATGATTTAAGCCTTCTACTTTGACTGCTATCCTCCAATATATTTATATTAAAATCTCCGCAAACCACAATGTATTTATTTGAATTACTAATTTTACAGAGTATTTCATCCATAATTTTTTCAAATAATTCATACGATGAAGAAGGGGGTCTGTATACGCTTAATACAGTAAGCCGAGCAAGTTCTACACAGGCTATTTCAATAGTTCGCTCAACAGAAAGGTTTACAATATCGAGACGCTCTTTAAATTTAATATTGTTACGAATTAAAATAAGACTACCGCTTCGAATTGCTTTCGTCCTGCTGAACGAGCTTGCAATCTGGTACTCCTTGAAGCCGAACATGAGCTCACATTGTTTATACCAATGTTCCGTTATGCACAATATATCAGTTCCAGTACAGCCCATGAACAGCTCCACTTCTAACTCCTTGCCACTCATACCCTGAATATTTTGGTGTACCAGATTAATAAATTTCTTATTTTTATAACATATTTTTCCAGACTTGTTTTGGGGAGTGGCAATACTCGTACCCCTATTTTTTATAACTATATGTTTAATACTGCCAGAGGTAATCTCTGTTGTCTTATACTTTAATTTAAATTATTTGGAATAATTTCCAAAGTTTTATTAATAACTATTGGCTGCCCAATAGAGGCAGTCGTTGGATCAGTCACTAACATGACTGAATTTAAAATAAAATAACATAGCATACTTGCTAATTGTCTCCTCAAATATTTAGGAAGATAATAGTTATCTTCTGTCACATAAAAGTTGACTGATTAGTTGACACTGATCTATAAATTTCATCGAGGATCAGATCTAATTAACAAACCTTTTAGATTATTTGTAATCCGTAAACTTCGATCATCTGCTTTAATCTATAAACGTTTTTTCAACAAGGTTCCCGTTGATGTACACCTATAAATAAATTTAAAGTTTCTATAAAACAGAAACTTATTAGGAAAGCATTTATAAAACATACAACTATTTAGATAATAATCAACCATGGACGTAATGCTCGTTCATATGCCAGGCTATTTCACAAAAATGTAAAATCTGACTATTTTAACCCTATGAACCTATAAAATAAAGTATTTTTAACTTTGACATTACTTTTATCACATTACAAAATTTGAACGACATCGGAAATATTGAGCCTTTCCGTACAATAAAATACTCGTTGATTGAACTAAAACTACAGAATAACTAATAGTAGAAGGAATACATTGGGATGATTGTATAGCAGCTGATGCGTGCATAACAATATAAAATATTTTTATCATCGTCGCCTGTTTATTACGAGGAAGCAATTATTAATAACTCAACCACAAATAAACGAAAAATTGTTTGTTATCAAACCCTACCATTGAGATTATACGGATTAAATTGAAAACGTAGCGAGAAAAATATGCAGACGCACGCGTCGAGCCCGCCTTATCGTAACCTCATTGGCAATCTCCAACCGAGAAAACGTACTCGGAATATTGTTAAGCTGAAAAAACTTCAGATTCTCTTAAGCAGATAACTGTTAAGAGGGAGGAAGTATTTCAGGAAATCGGCCTGGATACCTGTAGGTTTCACAATATTATATTTAGTTACTTAAAATATATAAGAGATTATAGGAAGGTGTTAAATTAAAAAAAGTTCAGCCAAGCGCGTGTCAGATGTCACATAGGTTCAGTAAGCAGATATTTTAGAATAAATTTTATCTTTTGACTTCATTAATTCTTTATGAAAGTAGGTATCTGTCCACAAACAATTTGTACAACTAACTACATAATATTAGTAGGTCAACTGTGGAAGTTTTTGAAGTTTACAAAAGTAGCTGCATGGCGTAGAGACACGAGCGAAACTGACCACTTAAAACCTAAAAACACAAAAGTTTGACAGCAAAACAGCTGTGACATACAAGCCATAGCGAAACTATAATATAATGCAGACTATTAAATGTACGTTCGTACTATACCAAAATGGATGAACAATGAATTAAAGATATAAAAGATTATTTCGTTCTCAATAATGTCCAACAATAAAACCAAAAATTTGACAAACGTTTGGGCGTTACCACGTGTGTTGAACTATGAAAATTGAACTGCCAAGATTTGACAAAACAACCGAATTCCCCGAAATTCATTGATAAATCTCTACCTCCATTTGAATCCAGATGAAGGCTTCTCCACCTTTCAAAAAATATCGCGGAACATTCTATAGAACAAAATACAGTCGAATTGGGAACCTTCTTCGTTTTAAAATGAAATTTATTTTCAGGTGATGAATGAGCACGATGAGATAACTGATGTTGTACGATAATACATTCAATACTATACGAGAATATTGTCTTGTATCCTTATTTAAATCGTTTTGCAGTCAATCATTTTATCTCTTGAAAGATAAAACTAAATCTTGAAGCTATTTTCTATATTGTTATTTAAAACACTTTAAATTAAAAAACCTTAATGCTATTGTATATAATATTATTAATTTAAATAAAGAGCAATTTAATTTGGTACAAATGAAAAGCAAAAATAATTATAAAATATTAAAAGTGAAGCTAAGAGCACCCGTTTATGGAATGGATCCTAAAACTGGATTCATTTTCCTGAATAAATTCATTTAATTTAGCTCTTTCGCAGGGCATTAATTATTTTATGTAAATATAAATTAAAAATATAGTTACAGATTAATTTAGATTTAGCCGCGCCGCTGTTACCTGTACGGGGTTCTCTATTCAAATTACATTTTCCATTTTCCCTAATCCGCTTATTTGTGCGATTATGCAACGGTCGTAAATGCGGGCTGACTGGGTGATGGAAATATGCTCGCGTATTCCATATAAACACCTAATATAAAGTTTTGATTCCACGTTCATTGATATATATCCAATGTAATTTATAATATTAAACTCGTAGGATATGTGGATAGATTTTTATTATCCGATTAGCTGACGAGCTGCTAGTGATTTAATTAAAAAAGTTGCACAGGAAGAATTTCTTTTACACAATTCTTTTACACTGTATTTATATATTTAATCACTATCAAAATCCTTTTACAAAAGATGCCATTTGTGGCGTGCGATATCAAAGGCCCTTAGCATTTATTCACCGGCATTAATAGGAGGGCTTTGTGAAATTCTTTTGCAAAAAATTTAATGACTCAGCGAGTATAAAATTAATAACGGATTTCAAAAAATGTATATAGAGAATACCTACAATAATTCAGAAGGCATGCTTAACTTTATTACTGCTGACAATCTATGATTAAATATTTTGTAAAATTGTTATACATAAATTTTACTGAAAAGCAAGTATGAATTTAAAATAATAGCTTCTAAAATTGATAGTGAAATACCTACAAGAAACTTAAGAAGAAAAGTTTAAGTTAACTCACTCTCTAACATGGAAGACGTGTCTTACCTAACATATCAGAAACCATTTTTGAGTAAACAGCTTTAGTTTAAGCAGTATAGGTGACACTAGCTTAAAGAGACGCTTATGACAACATGTCATGCATGTTCTATGTTAGTCTCCGTTGAGGCTCTGTTATTTAATAATGCAACTTTACTTAAGTAAAGAGTGTATATTGTGTCTTCTACGGAAAGGTTTATCTTGAACAGCTTTCCGGTATACGTATAATTAGAAACATTTTCAATATAAATGCAGTATTAATGCAGTTAAGTAACTTACAATTACAAAACCATCAGTGCAGGGGTAATCATTAAGAAGTTTAACCGTAATATGTACTTTTCTGATATCAGTGCATTCACTTCAGTCCTTTGACGGCTTCCGAAATAACGATAGCGTATTGTGCTAGTATTGGATGAAATTCCATGGAGAGATCTAGATTTTCGTTCTCCTTTCCTTTCTAGGAACTATGTATAAAGGAATAGAATAAACCGATGTTACACTACCGTTAAATACAGGTATAATGTGACTCGGTTGATTTTTAATACTGATATTGAAGTTAAGTCGTAGTATCATCATAGTAGAATGTGAATCGTATCCAATATTTTTTAGTACAAATTTAATAAGTGTTGATACCTACTGTAAATGTTGATTTACATTTGGGACAATACAGTACTGACCGTTTACATCAAGTCACAAATTTGTCCATTCAGTTTCTATTTTTTTATTTCAAAACGATAACTCTATTGTTGGGAATATCTTTGACCACCTCATTTGGAATGAATGTGTGACGTTATGTATGATAAGTGGTTACCGTGATGATTGCAGACAGAGCAGACAAACGCGGAAATGTTCTTAACTGGATATGGAACAATTCTAAGAATTATTCTAACGGGAAATTCGAAGGGAATAGCATCGTCACACAAATAGATAATGCCGACATCATGCCGAGCCGGGCCCAATAACTACGTGCAGGTTACAAAGGAGTGCATGGTGCCGGTGCTGAAAGGTTGGCTAAATCGATTCACTGAATATTATTTACAACTTGCAGGTTGACGCTACTTGTGTGAACGGAAACTTTTACCTTGCATGAAAAATTGCTTTCATAAAATCGTTTTGTAATCTGATATTTTTAAGTACGTTTTTAAGTAAGTTTAAAATTTATTTACGTCGTTTTCCATGGGCAGATTTGGCGTGTATAAGGCAGGTTAGTGTTAGCAGACTTTGGCACGCTGCTGTCCATCAGTGGTCCATTATCGATCGTTTAGTCGCCGTTTACGACACCCCCGTGATTCTATTCTATCTTGCCAGGTACTACACGGTTAGGTAGTCCTAAATAAAATTCCTTTAATGATCTTAAATAAATATGATTAATGATGATAAAATTATTAGTTAAGATTCGCGTTGCCAAACAAAAAATATGTTGCGTGGTTTATGTGTTATATTATATATTATATGTGGTTTATGTAATATGTATTATATATAGGTGGACCACTGCTGGACATAAGCCTCCCTAAATATTAATTGGCAAAAATTACATAGGTAGTTTAATGTTCATGAAATACAATGAAAATAAAACTTCGAGGCGTACCATATTTTATTCGGCCGCGGTATATAGTATTATATCTAAATGAATTTAAATGGATGAGAAATAGGAAGAAATTATTTTAGTAACAAAAACGAAGCACAGATAAATGGATACATATGTTATCCAGAATATAAAGGTACCGTTGGTAGTACACAAAAACGTCCATGTCACAAAATGGGAGGATATAAGCCTCTTTCTTTAATGTACATACATAAATCCGAATTAAAACCGAAAGAGGCCCCGCGAATAAATAATGTTGGCTCGTTTTTCAGAGGTCTTAAGTCCGCTGGTCTACTTTATTTATACGCCTAGGTTTTTATTTTACGAATTTAAAAACTCCTTATAATTAAGTACGGAGGTAAGGAAACAGATATTTCTCATAGAAATACGAGTATCATATAACTCCACTATACTTGAATGGAACAAAATTGAGATTAGTTTATCAGTTTAAATTCGATAGAATTTCAATTAAATAATAAATTCATGAGTTTCTAATAATAACCTCAGTTTGCCGACGATGTCTTTGGTTTGAAATGGGTTATAAAAAAATTGTGTTTACAACTATATTCTGCGACTCTTCCAAATTTCTCTAAACCCTGAAAATTAACTTCAACTTACATAAAAAAGGCTAATCTCTCAAGATAGTTTACACATATACCTGTAACGATTCTAACTAGTAAAACATCTTAAAGGGAGGTGATTTTTTTTCACTCTTATCCGTAAAAATGCCATAGACTCTCTAGAAAACTCTCTAGTTTCTAACGATAGTAATTTAACCTAACATTTTACATAACTGGCCGTAATGATAGCAGCCATGTTCCTTTAAAATTATTTAAGCACACGTAAGTATATCAGGCAAGTTCAGTAATAATGTTATTAATAAAATTATGTCATATTTTAAAGGAAGCTGCAAAGTAAATTATGATTTTAAGTATAATTACATTGAGTTGGTGTATAAATGTAGCGTAGGCAGAATACATTAAACAAACAATACTTCGTTACGAGCATCCACAAAATATCTCTCTCCAAGATTAATTAAGTCATACTATAACTTCAGTCGCGTCGAACAATTATCTTTACAATGAGATTGCAACACATGTAAGGCTTTCTTGAAAGAGTTACTGCTTCTTTCTAATGAGCATCAATATTACTAATTAATTATGATTACAGACAAAGTATATACATTCAACATGCAAACCCATTCTTTCGAACAATGCGCTTGGTCAAACTAATATTATAAATGCGAAAGTTTGGATGTTTGTTTGTTTGTTTATTTGTTTGTTTGTTGTTCAATCACGACGAAACGGCTTAATGGATTGAAATAGAATTTGGTATATAGGTAGAATATACCCTGGATTTAATCCCTATAAAATGAGTAGTTCCCGTGGGATAAACAAATTTCCGCGATAAAGTAATTCCACGCAGGCGAAGCCGCGGGCGGAAAGCTAGTTGTATAATAAAAAAATAAATATTTCGGAGACTCACCTACACCAATCATATAGTTCTAAACGAAGCAATGTATTATGGATCTAGTTACGGATATACTTACATAAATATTTATATATAAACATCCATGACTCGGAAATAAATGTTCCTAGTTATCACACTAACATTTATGCCACGCGGGAGTCGAACTCGCAACCGTTGATTTCGCTGGGTTACTATCCACTAACCGGTCGTATGAGCAAACATAGACTCCTGATTTTTTGAAATCTATCCAAATTTAAAAAAAATATATCCGAGACATGAGTTACGCTGTAACAGATTACATGTAATGAAATCAAATTAATGTCGGGTTGTTTTGAGGTAGCGGACCAGTGATGTGAAACCTATGATCCTTATTTAATAATGATATCGATTACATACGATAACAATTAATGAACATAGGTAGGTATTGGCTTATCTAGATGAAGCCTCATTGATAATGAAATACATGATTGTAAAAAAATTTAATAATTGTAATTGAATTTTAATAATTTGTACAATACCAATATTGAAATGAATAATATCTGTAAATACCTACATATGGCTATATATATATATTTTTATTTTTGGTTCCGTTCCTCATTTTAGAAAAGTGCATAATTTTGTTGTACGTCTGTCTGTACTCGTACGTGTGGCAAAGCCTTAAAAGGCCTGAAAAGCTTAAGCTCTGAAATTACTGTAGCCTCCAGCCGGTAGATGCCAAGTTGTGAAATTAATGTCGAATACAACTACGGCCACATACTGCTATAAAATCTCTCAAAGCGTATTTTCACACTAAGATCATTGACAGATCATTAATACCTTCTTTTCTTCGCAGTGACCTACAATCTTGAAATGGAGACCTTGTTACGAAAGAAAAAAAAATCCGAAAATATATTATTTATAATTGTATGTGAAATTATCCATTGACAAATTTAATTGTGTGGTTTTGTTAATATAACGTCTACTTAACTAACTGCATAATTTAAATTTGTCAGTATAAAAAGTTAGTCAACAATTCCTTAAGTCCTACTTGCACTTTTATGTTTTTCAACATTGTGTTGGACTCACTTAACGTCATCATTTATCCGTTAATTCGCCAAGCTGTTTCAGAAATCAATAGAAATTTTCTTGTGTGGAACTTTATCATGCTATTTAAAATCGACAAACACCACCTCACTGGCCCGTCACTATAAAACAATCCGACATTACAAACAATATTTTCTGAAATCAGTTCACCGTTATTTTGGATGTTTGCGGCTGTGTATATTGATGCACACAATTCGGCAATTTCCCACATTATAATTGGCATTCCGTCCGTCTGCAACTGGTTAATTGATAGTGTGGCCTCGGTACAATGCACCGCCACCGAGCGGGATTCATGATCACCGATTACGACATTAGCGGTATTCTTTTTATCAACAATTCAATGCAAACAGTTTACGAACAATTCAGTCAGATTTCAGTAAAATAATGAATTACTATTATTACAAATACAGGTTAAGCTATGTTTGGAACACCCAAGTAATGTTTGGGATATCTCTGACCGCCCTATTTGGGACATCGTGACGGAATGTATGTATCCACATAGAGTTGACTACTTAATGTTATATTGTTAATTGGAATATAGTTCCTAGTCATTTCTTCCCGTGGATATCATAAAAGATCTTATTCTAGACGGCAACATATTGGTGTAGTGGTAGTGACCTTTCGAAACCGACGGTTGCAAGTTCGAATTCGATAGGGGTGATTGGGTGCGGGTACCGACATTTATAACCGAGTCATAGATGTTTATATAAATATTTATATTAATCCTTTTTTAATAACTATACTACAAGCTTATATAATTTGGTGTAGGTGTCCCGAATATTTATTCAGTTTAATTATACTGTTAGTATAATTAGTCTCATAATGAGGAATAAAAAATCCGTGATATATATATATATATATGTATATATATAATAATCCGGATGAGAACTTAAGTGCCCGGAAATTACGAAAAGCTTGTTTTATAAAGCCGTGTTTTCGACGATGCACTTGACCCTTGTAAAGGAAAACATACAAGTACTTCAACAAATCAGTAAATTTTTGGTCATGATATGTCAATATACAATGGTAAAAAGACAAATTAAAATTATGGTTAGCATTTAGAGAAGCCGAATATAATTAATAACAATGCTACAAAACTACTTATACGTTGTTCGAATTGGTCGTAGTAGCCAAATAACCGTTCGCCGTCTAGTCGTAAGTTACAAAATTAAGGATTCAGTCCGCAATATCCGTACCGTACTGACCTTACTAAAGCCATAGTATGCTATACACAACTTTAAAATAAAATTAATGTACAATTCTAAATTCTCTGGTGATCCATTTTAAACAATACTCAGGCTGTCATTGGCAATTTCCGAATAATTACCCAATATTTTCCTAAGACGGAAATGACTTACTGAATTGACAATAATCCAACAGAGACAATGTCGTGTTCGCAAGGTAATTTCCGGTACCACTCGGATCGAGGAGTCAAGACGCCTACTTTTCGACTAAACCACAGAACTATGTAATATGTATGTAGTAGTATGATTAAACACAAAAAATTTGAATAAAGTTGTATCCCTATAATGTTTGCGGGAAAATCTCAATGAAACGAAAATGGCGCATGTAAATCAAGATGATCGACAAAAATCTAAATTAAGTAACTAAATCATCTTGTAAATCAGTCATCAGTAATTCAATCAACTTTTATGAGATATTTAATCACACGGTGGAAAACCCACATGGTTAACTGAACCATAAATCACCCAGTGGCGGTACCTTGATATGAGCACAAAAGCCCGGAATGCCTTTGCCTTAATAAAATATTCGATCAGGAACATCAACTTGAAACTTTATTGATCTTTAAACAGTACATGAATTGTATATGACACTACAGATTGAACAGAAAGGCAACAAGATGTATTTAACTTCATGAAATGTGTAAAAACCACAAATCATTCATCAAATAATACTCGGGCTTACCCTACTCTGAAACACTAGGTACACCACTGAAACCACCTTGGACTACACTTTTTAAACTCCGAACGACAAATAGATTTCGAGGAACGAGGAATATTGGGTGGAGAACAAGTCGGCACTCCTACATAAAAAAAATTAATAATTTAAAGCATGCAAATACAGCCAGTAGACAAAAATGTATGTTGGTTCAGTACTAATTTGTAATTTGTTAAACGACTTCAAAAAGGAGGAGGTTTCCAAGTCGGTTGTATTTTTTTTTTATGTTTGTCACCTCAGAAATCTCATTTATAAACAGATTTTGAAATTATTTTTATATGTAATAGGATATACGAGTACTTCCAGGTTTTTATCATAATCCAGTTCTCATTTGTATTCAGAAAGTATCATTATCTAACTTTAAAACACAAGGGATTCGCAATTCAACTATATTTTTTCAATGTTTGCTACGCGATGTCTTCGTCAATTTGTTAAATGATTTTGTTAATTATTTTTTATTTGATATAATTAACCACCAGAAGGTTAAGATCTTATGATACATGGAACCTTACTAAACTCATTAGTTTTGCCAGTTTTTCCTGTTAAATTATCATTATAATGTAAAACATATTGAGACCAATCTATACGGTATTTCCTATGTCTGTAAATAATTGAATACTTTCAATAGAACCCTAATGATATTTGGCGATATCATTAGAGTCCTATTGAATAACAGGAAGCTGATATTACTTCTTTGCCCACAGAATTATTTGTGATTAAATTAATGGGCTATTGTAGGGGTTGCTACATAATGGTTCAAGAACGAATACCAATTTGAATGGCGCGTGTGGGCCGATTCGTAAACAACATAGGTTCTACGAATCGGAGGTCACGGGGTCGATCCCCAGCGGGGTACACGTTTAAGTACTCGGTTTGGTTGGTGGTAGGGCATTTGACATGGCTGGCTACCTACCACAATCTTATCTAAATCTGCCGCCAAACAACAATACAGCATACCTAACACCTCCAGCATTCGTAATATGAGAAATTGAACTCAAAATTTTTTGATATTGCACCAAATTATAAAAGGTATTCATTCATGTTTTATAATTAGGTCGTGAAATGTGCACGGCATTACAGCAAATATTAATTAAACTGCATCGTTCGTGTTAGTAAAGGGTTACCTTACAATTCAAAATTGCATAACAGAATCGCTTGCATTAATCACTAGGGGTTTGCCGTTAGGGGAGTAGTGTTACACGGTCCGGAATATTTGCTCGGGCATGTCATTCATTTGAGCTGCTAAGTTCATGAAATATCGTGTTGCAATGGATGAAAGAGCGTCATACCTGTCACTCCTTCTCCCACAATGGTTGAGTCTCTGCTGTAAGGTCGAATGTCCATACAATCGTTGTTTTGTTGTATTTCACATGACATGTAGGATCCTAATCAAATTATGAGACATGTTATATTGAGAAATGCATGTAATTCATTTTGTGTATAGAAAAATTAAACAAAATTAGCGAGAAATTGTACATTACTGCAAAGCCAAGTAAGCCATCCTGACTGAGTATTACAGCGGCATACCACGGATAACTTCGGTCAAAATATATACTTCGTGATTTTCTTAAAAATAAAACAAATCAAATATATTTCAAAAACACGAATTCAAAATTCCCGCTTTTTACCGCATTTTCTTTTTTACAGTCCTATAGTGCTCACCTTTTCAGTCGTATACAATTTGTCAGAGTCACAGATTCGCAGTTCCAAATTAGTATTTAATGGGACATATTTATAGTTCATTCCAAATTCAAAATCACTAATTTCTGGAAACTTCAAATAGTTGTCCAACATGCATAACTTCCCATCCTCTTATTACGGGCTTATAGTTTTTTTTATTTTCAAGTCATTTATTTCGTTATAATACAAAAGTTTACAATAATATAATAATTTGGAACATAGCATGAATTTTATAAACTTAATTTTATGCTAAAAAGGTAAGTAGTATTCACGACATAAAACAACAAATCTAAACTGTAACAGAAACAATATTATATTGTTTCTGTTATGAATTTATTTACACTGAAATCCATTTTTATCCATTTTTTGAATCCGTAAACTGGCAACACAAACCTTTCAACAGAAACCTCTAAAGAATCTTGATTACGTATTGTATATTAAAACTCTACCCATCTCTGAGTAAATGCATGGCTAACTCTCTAAATACTCTCCAATAAAAAAATCAGGCATCCAAAATCAACGAGTAAAAGCTATATAGCCTTCTATACCCCTAGATGGTGATGCTGGTGTCTGTTACGCCCGCCTTTCGTGCCCAACCGTATCACGTGTTGTGTGGAGTGACGTTTTGACATGACATGACACAGAGCGAAAATCGGAGTCAATGTCTGAATTACACGCGATTCGATTTCATTCAACGACAATCCGTGTGACATATTCGATCAAATAGCCCTTTGTGTAACTTTATCGTTCATTATTTGAAGCAATTGCTGCTATTAAATGAAATGGTGGCACGGTATTTATAAAAAACTTAAAAGCATGCTCTTATCGGAGCATCTGATGCAATGCCTTTAAACTCTTGTAACTATCCCAAGGTGTCCGTCGCAGTAAGTAGATATCTGGATAGCAGTACCTATTCAACATACAAAGGATTTGGAACTGTAGATTTACACTGTAAAGTTCACAGAGTGTAACCACCTCCGTGGCGCAATGTAAACAACATAAGGTTTACAGAACTAGAGGTACATGTTTATTACAGGGTTTGGTGGGTATGGCAGGATATTTTTAAATACCCATCTGGCCAGCAACAACCATCTTCAGATAAGGCAGCCTGTCCCCCATAATAAATTGAGGGTTCCGGGAGAAGGCGCTTCCACTTTTGGCTTCATCTTCACTTAACATCAGGGGTGATTGAAGGAAACGTACCCATTGTACATAAAAAAAGTTTAAGCTCTTTTTCATTAAGAAATATTGAACTAGTAGCTCTAAAGAAACACATACTCGTACATACTATTTTATCCTCTCAAACCAAATTACAAAACTCTACATTCTAGAACGATAACCACTAAACCTGACAATGGCGTTAATAACTAAGATTGGAATGCTTATTAAAATTAATTAATAACAGTCGGACGCATAACTTTCCGCGAATTTCGGAGAAGGCATTCCTAACCACGAATATCTCCATTTATAGGCTCCGGAATATTATTTTATCTCAGTTTCAGGTTGCAATTTTTTATTATGTTACTGATACCGTGCATGGTGACCGATACTTTACGTCTAAAATTAACTTCTTATTTTCCTGGATACTTCACAACACGCGGATAGACTGAAATATGAACATAAGTATTACACACAATTGTAAAGGGCTAATAAATTAGTTACAAAGAAAAAGAACTTACTCTAAACATATGAAAAAGAATTACATTTTATAAGGATCTTCTTATCTAGACAATCAAATAAAACAGGAAGTAGGAACAATTTTATATCGGCCAAAGCTGTGCTTGTAGATTGATGCTATAGACTTTTAGATTCAGATCACCTGTAACTCCCTACACCGGATTAATTTGCATGAAGACGAGAGGGAGGTTCGGGTAAAACGGGCTCGATGGCATTTGGAATGAATAATTGCTGCGCAGATTTGACGTGAGCTATTTTTATTGCCTCTCAGTATGAACGATATTCGAATTCATTATAAAAGCTTTCATGGACGCCGTCTTTGTTCAGCCAAATGTTTGTCCTCATTTATAAGGTGCATACCTTCTATACTTAAATTTAATCTTAGTGTGGTAAACAATAAAACTGATTGAAAAATAATCACTGTTGTATTAAAATACAAGATTTAAAAAATTTTAAAGGTGGTACCCGGGAGAATTAATAAGTACCTATATTGTAGATCGATCCGCATGCAGGCTGTTTGCACACGGTTGCTAAGGAACGACGGGGTTTTATGGACGTTTCAATACAAAGTGATTGATTTGATTATTTATTTTGTTCCAAGAAATCCGTAAATAATTTTAACCCAGTAGAGATTTAGATACATACTTATATGGGATTTAGTTTCAGAACCGACTTCTATAATTGCTATCTTATAAAGGTATATTAGATATATAATTTTGAATAATTAAGCCCAAAAAAAACAAGCGCTTAGTCTAGATTTTTTTAGAAAACCTTATTTTTAATTTGTATCGTAATAACAATAAATGCTAACTGATATTTAATTAGGTAGACTTTTGTTAAACACAGTTAACTTATTAATGGATAAAAAACTATGCATGTTATAGTCAGGCATGCATGTGTTTTAGCTGAAAATGTCGTCGAGCTGCATTGCTTAATAAGAAATAAAAATGAGAAGTAATATTTTTTTTCCTAATATATTAAAATCATATAAATTTCCCTAAATTTTTTGAATTTAAAGAAATACCCATCAACTGCGCATTTTTTTAAAGAACCACATTTTTCAACTTTAGCTTATTTAGTTACTTACTTAGTACTAGTGTTTCTTACAAATGATAAATTTTTTACAACACTTTATTAAATGTTTCAAGAAAATCGCGGTTATTTGTTTTTCCGAGGTTAAACCGTATTTTCCCTGGGCTCATTAAATAGTTATAATATTTGGTGACAGGTCATTGAACGAAGTTTTCAAATATTTTCATCTGTACAAATATTATACAGTTATCTATACATACAAAGTGACGCCGAAAGTAACGAAGTTCTACAGAACGTAGGAAATTGAACATATTTCAATAACATTATTTTGAAAGATCGGAAGTATGATTAAAATGACAAAGGTTCGACAGGGACTTGTATCCAAATTGACGCTGCTCAATGGAATTTCGACTCTAACTCACTCATGTTTAATGATATACTCTATAATTTTCATTTGCCGAAAGCATTCAGTTCGAACTTTATTAATGTACCTATCTCACTCTAGCGAAAGCTTTTGCCTATAACTCGGTGAAACTTACCCTTTAATAAATACTTCCTTTATTGCCATAATTTTAAACTTATATGATTTAAATTTTGACACTAACCAACTGTAACTTATTTTTATAAAAGAATGTAGTCTCAATTTAAATTTTCGCATTTTACCCTTACTGAAGATTGTGAAAATCTTGGATACTTAATATAGTTCAATGATGGTAGATTTACAATTTCGTTAAAAATAGGTTCTCTTTTGACCTTTAAAGGTAGATCCATTATGCCATTTCCAGTGATATCTCGTCCCCTAGTCTAGCGGCCTGCATGTATCGAACGATATATCATTAAAATGTTATATTACCTAAAAGTACCTATATAAAAAAATATATAATTTTGGAACGTATCTTACAATGAGTTCCATTTGGATTGATATCAACGGCATTAAGTATATATTTAATGAAAGTATTTGGTGTTTAGAAATTTTATTCGATACACGTATTGCGTTTATTTTTATCTACCGTGTCGTGTAAGAAAGCCAAACTTAGTAGGTACATAATCATACTTTATTCGAGATTTAATTTTTAATACCCATTAATTATAATATCCAACTCTCAATACAATATAAATACTCTTTATTGCGCAAAATAATTTACAATAATTTTTGATAATAACAATAGAACACAATAAAATCTTATCACTAAAAGCGATCTCTTCCAGACAACCCACAGCTATGGGACATTTGTAGATAGAAAAACAGAAATTAACACGTAGAAAAATTACGAGTCTAATTTGGTAATTAGTACAATTACCAATCTTAGTGTAAAATTGTAACGTAGCAATCTTGATCAAACAGTGCGCCAAAACTCTTACATGGAAAACTAGCCGGCACGGCTGCTCGCGCGCCGCTTAGAGGTCGCGACGTTAGACCACACAATCGGAACTCGCTTGGAGATCGGACGGGGCTACGGTGTGCAAGCATGTAACATCCCTGACCACTTACTTTGAGATCAAGATAATGTGCACGTACACTTTAGGCTTTGATGTGGTCGCAGGTAAATCGATTCATCTCTGTAGAGAAAAAACGTTGTAGACTTCACAGAAACACAAAAAAAAAACTATTTTCGTTATGGCAATGAAGTGATATTTGATGTCTTTATCATGTTCGTATCTTTTTGATAACTTTTACCATAACAGGTTTTTTTTTTATATATGAGAGGGCGGCAAACGAGCATGAGGGTCACCTGATGGAAAGCAATCACCGCCGCCCATGGACACCCGCAACACCAAAAGGGTCACAGATGAGTTGCCGACCTTTGAGGAAGGTGTAGGCTCGTTTCTTGAAGGTTCCAATGTCGTACTCGTTCGGGAATACCGCTGCCGGAAGTCCAATCGACAGGGTGGTCTTACGTGGTAAGAAGTTTCTTGAGAAACGTACAGTGGTAGACTTCCACTCATCCAGGTGATGTGGATGGAAATTTAATTTTCGGCGAGAAGTGTATCGGTTAAATTGAGCAGCGGGTATTAGCTCGAACAGTTCTTCAGAACACTCCCCATGAAATATGCGATAGAAAATGCAGAGGGACGCGACGTCTCTTCGCAACGCCAGGGGATCCAGTCGGTCAGTGAGAATTCGGACTGCGCGACGTTGAACGCGGTCAAAAGGAAGAAGCTGGTACTGAGGTGCCCCAGCCCACAGGTGAGAACAATACTCCACGTGCGGCCGAACTTGCGCCTTATAAAGTTGGAGGCGGTGAGCCGGCGTGAAGTAACGAGCCGCTCTACTGAGGACACCTAACTTTTTGGAGGCCAACTTGGCCTTATCCTCCAGATGACCGCGGAATTGAACGTTACTAGAGATGTTCACTCCGAGAATCCCAATACTCAGCTTAACGTCAAGGGGAGTGCTTTGAAATTGAAGAGACAGGAGGAATGGAATCTTCTTTGCGGTGAATGCGCAAACTTGTGTCTTTTTAGGGTTAAACTTAACTAGGTTGAGAATGCCCCAATTAGAGACTTGGTCTAGTGAGGTCTCGATTTCAGACACAAGCTTGTCCCGACACTCATCAACGTGCGCCCGAGAAAGATTAGCACGGCCGGCATATAACCCGTACTGTCATCCGCATAACAATGGAAGTCACTGGTTTGTTACATATCATTGATATGCAGAAGAAACAGGGTGAGGGATAGTACGCAGCCTTGCGGGACTCCAGCGTTCACGGGTTTTAAATCAGAGCAAGAACCGTCGACAACGACTTTAATGATACGATCCGTGAGAAAGCTGGCAACCCATTTGCAAAAATTATCGGGCAGCCCAAAGGAAGGAACATAAGGAAGGAAAATAACATTTCTGACTCTTTATTTTGATAAGCAAGCATGCGGACGGACATGAACCGATATTCAATCTAATTATATTTTTTTCGTTGCTTTGTCAAATTATATTTCTATTGTTACCTACAGAAAAGCAACCCTTGAGTTTAGGTATTCTTCTCTGGAAAATTTATGACTGAGCAGTATTTGTTTTTTCGATAAGCACAACGGGGGTGAATATTGGGTCTTATTCATAGCTGATGTTAAGTAAAGATGAAACTGAAGGTGGAAGCGTAGTACAGACTCGGAAACCCTATCTTATTTGGGAGACTGGCTATCTTAAACACGACGTTTTCGAGTGATAAGTTTTAACCCTTGAAATATATTTTTTATTGTAACTATACTGAATTAATAATGTAGTTATTTGGTCTTTTGAAATACATTTTTTAAATTTTGAAGCAAATTATAGTAAAACATAAAATTTGAAGGCAAATATGGTTACTGTTCGATATGGCTTCCTTTGACACGGATAACAGCATCAAGTCTTGTGATAAAAGCATCGCACGCTACACAGAAATGGATTTGCGGGATTCTTTTCCATTCCCGACGGAGCGCTGCCTTTAGCGCTCCACGCTTTCGTATCTTTTTGTTGATACACTAGTCTTCAAAATATACCACTAGTCTATCGGATTCAAGTCTGGTGAATATGGGAAAGAATGAGTCGTGGAATGTGATTCTCTTAAAATTGTTATGTCTGGGAGTTTTATAGGACAGTGCCTTGTCTTGTGGGAGGTCCGAAATGCTTGCATACCCAAAGCATAAGAGCATAATTTAATACATTTTATTGGTCAATAAATACGAGTGGACAACGACTATTTGCAATCACTGTACCCCAAACCTTGACAGTCTGGCGCTAGCTTTCGAATGGCAACTCTGTCATCCAAATTCGGAATGGACTTAACCCGTAGTCAAAAATTTTGTTTTGTACGAATATTTTTGAACGGTGAAAAAGTTTCATTCGAAAAAATATGTGTGCGAGCGCGCCATTTGCGTGCCACTTTGCAGCACTCTGGCGAGAATTTCGTTGAATTCGGGCTCTCACCTATCGAACAATTTCTCGTGATGTTGCAGTTTTTGGATGACCGCGTCCATGCCGTTTAGCAATACTCCCAGTATTGTTGTAACGTATAACGGTTCGATACGCTAACTTTTATTCACTCGTAAATGGTGCAGCTCCCGAACGATAACTGCTTGTGATTTTCCAGCCAAATGCTCGGCGATCACACTGCTACGTTTAACATCCATTTTAAAAATTTCTCTTCAATTTTTCAACTTCGCTCTCGCTCTCTTTGTCAACTGTAAACAACTTTCACAGAATGATGGCCGACAGTACGAACAATAATTATATAAGAATCTTACTAAATATGATATGGCACCTCTGCCGTTGCGGTAACCGCGTCATGCGCGTCAACTCCGCATTTCTACCAGAGGCGATACTATCACATGGCAAGCGTTAGGAACCATATAGGTAAATGTATAGAACCATGTATGTACAAATAACGATGGGTATCATTAAAAACAAATTAGTAAAAAATAAGTTGGTTTATTTTAAATAATTATCTATTATGTAAAGGTACCAGTACCTGTTTCTTCATTGTTGAGAGGAACTTCAGTTACATGTTACAGCAATTTTAATAGCATTGTTGTGTTCCAGTTGTCAGATATAAGATGGCCAGTTCGCCATATAAGATGGAGTTGCCGGGTCAGTATGCTACCACCTTCGGCCTCATCTTCACTTATCATCAGGTGTGATTGAGATCAAGAGCTAACCCGTTGTGCATAAAAAAAATGGGCTCACATCATTTTATTGATTTAATATAATGATTAAGTGCTTACGGCAGTGAGTAGATGATAAGTGCAAGATGCAGTGGGGTAAGAATGATGAAGATCTTGAATTACTTTCTGGTAGCATCATAGTATTTTCAACTAGAAATAACCGGCACAGCCCACTTACACTCCGACACTGTAAAACTTTTTATTCGCTGGTTTTTTTAGTCTTTCTTTTAATTATTGGACAAACATCAACAGACTAGTCCGCTGATGGACGAGAGGTTACCAAGGCTCTATTTGTATTGGTTTCCACGAGGGGATTTTCCCTAATATATAGCCACATGTTGGTCGCGGGTAAGTGAAGGCATTTTGAGAGCCAACCAATGACGCTGCTGCCCAGGTATTCAGTTACGCTCATGATCCCTTACTTCACACGATTATCATTGAACGAGCAGTCCCAGATCTCTTGAATAACATGCATAACACACTTTATAACATTGATAGTTTCGTCTCACAAAAGAGTCATTCATACATGACGTCCCGCAGAATTGTTGCGGAAAACGAATTTTCCCTACATTTATCATAAGGGGGCAGTGAGGGGGAGTGGGGCAATTTGAACCACTTGACGCGGATTTGACGCGAAGTGCTTTCATATTGCCCGCTAAGCTTGTGGCTTACTGAATCACCAGTCATTTGCCTTTAATGAGGCCAAATTGACGTTATTGAATATATCGGAGTGCCTGTTTTCTCGGGCTGTCTGCTTTGTTGCTCTGATTTTTTTTTAATTATCAGAAATGTGAATAGTAAGAACTTTATTGTTCCCAATAAAGTTAGCCTTTATCATACAAGCACTAGGTTGGTACAATTTAAGAGTGCCATTATCATATGTTCGATGCATCTGCTGGCGAAATAGGTAGAAACTTTTTTTTATGCACAACGGATTAGCACTCGACCTCAATCACACCTGATGTTAAGTGAAGATGAGACCGAAAGTGGATTCTTACTGACCCGGAATTCCCATCTTATTTGGGGAACTGGTTATCTTATCTCTGACAATCTTATCTTAGAAACTTGTGATTTGAGTACCTGCCTTCGTAACCTAGAGCTATTATTTATTTATTTATTTATTCACACGAAATCTTAACAGCATTTATATATATATTTAACAATCAATATCTTTAATTTTGCATGCATGCATTATATATTATTATCAATACTAATAGCTCTACTAGTAACTATATTCTTAATGGAGCATGAGATCCACAAGGTAGTAAGTATTTAAAACCGGCCAAGTTATGTCGGGTCACTGGGGTCGCGCAATGTACCTACCCTACATTACTTACTTGCCCATCACAATATGCGGACTTAGAAAAAGGCATTTCGTTGTTTGATAAATAGTTAATAAAAAAAAAATAATATTTCGACTATTAAACCTACTTAGCTGTAATAGTTTTTCTTTTAACTTCGTTATATATATATTGCCCTGGCTTTTCTTATTTAGCTGGTACTATATAGACTCCAACAAAAATGAGAACTTTAAAAATTTATACTTATTTCGCAAATGGACGCCTGAATCGATGAACTGTTCAAGATAATCTCTAATATTTTTAGACCACCTATCCGACGAGATCCCACACGATGGAGTAAAGAAATTTAAAAAATCATCTAGAATTTACGTGCAGTAGCTATGTGTGCTCCATGAGATGAGACAGGCTTAAATATGTATGTACTGTGCATTGAATAAATGTTTTATCTAGGTTAAATGCTCTAAGCCAGTATTGGACTTTGATGGCTGTTGATGTGAAGTACGTGTGTACATGCGCATGTATTTCTACGTGTTATTCTGTGTGTCCGTGTGTATGTGAGTAAATAAGTTTTCTGTTTCAATGTCATACTATTAGTGAAACTCATAGCCATAAAATTGTCTTATGTCATACGTAACAAACAGCTATAAATGAACATGCTTTTTGTTAACATATTAGAAGTAATATTAACAAAGCTCTAATACACGATTGAATAATTTCTAAATGAAACAGATTTTTAAATGACCCCTTTTTTAGATTTCCTTTAAAGATGGCAAAAATTATAAGATTCGTAAAATGAGTATAATCAATCATACAGAACTGAAAATATTAATTATCAATTGCATAAAGTTAAGAACAATATTGGCAATGTGCAAAGTTAACATCGTTACAATAGTGTTTTATGACCGGACTTCCCGTGTGGAGGAACAATAAGCTAACAATGTAGGTGTACGAGTAAGTTTTGAACAAAGTGAACGGCACGCGGCGCAGTATATTGTCAATATCCGATACTAAAATTACTTTTCCTATTAACTGCTGAAGAATTTTTATACCTATCAATCAGTAATTTAATGCAGGTGAACAATATAAAATATTAGCCACATTTTAGATTTTATTATATAAGTCGTAATAAAAGTAATTAACCGATAATTATTGTCTCTATTGATGTTTATTTAACTAATGGCTGTATTACAGAATGACATTTAAGTCTGAGTATTATACAGTCAACAAAGAATTCACTAACATTATACAATTCCTTCATCATTAGGAAGAAATTTATTTACCTACCTACTACTCTTAACATTGCCGTTTTCCATAGACTACTTGAGTGCCTTTGAAGGTACTGCGATTGTTTTAATACTGCACCTTTATGAAATTCAAATGAAGTCTCGGGAGCAAGAGGCCTTCGACCGCTTCGTTTATATTTATTTATTTCCCAAACAAGAATCGCAATGCTAACTTGTATGATTTATGGCCAAGTCCTCGTGTTTCGCAGGCTCGTTTGTATTGCAATATTGTCCGTGAAGTTTCACGGCACCAATTTTGCCCCTTTCCCCCTCTCCCAGCGGTTCTGTTCTGAACTGACCGCTTGTTTTATTTCCTTTGTGGTAACAATGGCTTATTGACTTTCCAATGTTAATTACCGATTCCCAGTTTAACATTTTTTTCAGTTCGTGTTGGGAAAGTCCAATGAATCATGGGCGCGACGGCGGCAAGTTTTATGCTATTGTTTTACTCTGTGGAGAGCAAAATGGAGAATATTATAAGGAATAAACTCACCGAGTGCCGCAAAGTATATATACCTACTATGAGAGCTTATTTTAGGTACCAGAGTTCATAGGTCGGATAGGTACATCGTAAATTATCAATTACCTCTGAGTCAGAATACAATTTGACGATCCATTGGTCTAGTGGGTACTTACCTAAGTACTGACTATGTCTACAAATGTAGGTAGGGTCACCTTCCTCGCTCGCAAACTGATTCATCGTGGCTTGCGGGTTCGAATCCCGCTAGTGATAAAAATGTTTGCTTTAATGAAACGAAGATTTAAATATTTATACAAATGTTAATCCGTTATCTAGTGATTTCGTATGGTGTAAGTATCTCAAATATTTTTTTATTTAGTTTTCATATCTAATTTAGTCGGCTCCTAAAAATAATATCAAAATGTAATCACAACTTTTAATTTTAATGTTCCGGTCTCTAAGCAAACCCGCAATGTTATTAAAATCTATTAAATATTTTAGGAGTCTCCGCGCTCAGGGGCGCACCACAGTGCAGATCCTAGAGGGGGTGCGGGAACGAGGAGAGGTCATAGCGGGTGGGGGGCAGACACCTTTACGATCATTGCACGTGCGCGGGACCGGTAGTAATTTTTGATAAAATTGTATTACACTACACTCTCAAAGAAGGCACTGTTTTCTATTATACTATATTATTTTATTACAAAAGAATTGAGTTGTGATTGTTCATCAGATGTAAATAAACTAACGCAGTCATGTGTTTGAGGTTATTAGTCTATTTAGATGCTCTATTTCTTCAACCTTAAAAATGAAAATTTATGAAGACATGATAACTTTACAAGCTACAAACACGAAATATGTAAATGGTTTTTTTTCTGTGGATATGTTACAAATATACTTTATATGTTATATACATACAAAGAAAATTTTGAAAAAATGTATATTTTATTTCCTATTGGAGATACCGATGTTGGCCGAACCGATTACCATAATTATATCTCAAACATTTTAGCCCAGTATTTTAATTTTTTTTTGGTAGTTCTAAACGTTTTGCATTTTGCTTTCACTTTCATAACGATCACGATGTCATCGTTCAGAAAAAAATGTGCGATACCATTTTACAGCAGCTCAAAAACCAAAACCAACTTTTTTTTTTTTTTTTAAATGAGAGGGCGGCAAACGAGTATGCGGGTCACCTGATGAAAAGCAACCGCCGCCCATGGACACCCGCAACACCAAAAGGGTCACAGATGTGTTGCCGGCCTTTGAGGAAGGTGTAGGCTCGTTTCTTGAAAGGTTCCAATGTCGTACTCGTTCGGGAATACCGCTGCCGGAAGTCCGTTCCACAGGGTGGTCTTACGTGGTAAGAAGTTTCGTGAGAAACGTACAGTGGTAGACTTCCACTCATCCAGGTGATGTGGATGGAAATTTAATTTTCGGCGAGAAGTGTATCGGTTAAATTGAGCAGCGGGTATTAGCTCGAACAGTTCTTCAGAACACTCCCCATGAAATATGCGATAGAGAATGCAGAGGGACGCGACGTCTCTTCGTAACGCCAGGGGATCCAGTCGGTCAGTGAGACTCTCTTGGCCGACAATTCGGACTGCGCGACGTTGAACGCGGTCAAAAGGAAGAAGCTGGTACTGAGGTGCCCCAGCCCATAGGTGAGAACAATACTCCACGTGCGGCCGAACTTGCGCCTTATAAAGTTGGAGGCGGTGAGCCGGCGTGAAGTAACGAGCCGCTCTACTGAGGACACCTAACTTTTTGGAGGCCAACTTGGCCTTATCCTCTAGATGACCGCGGAATTGAACGTTACTAAAGATCTTCACTCCGAGAATCCCAATACTCAGCTTAACGTCAAGGGGAGTGCTCTGAAATTGAAGAGACAGGAGAAATGGAATCTTCTTTGCGGTGAATGCGCAAACTTGTGTATTTTTATGGTTAAAGTTAACTAGGTTGAGAATGCCCCAATTAGAGACTTGGTCTAGTGAGGTCTCGATTTCAGACACAAGCTTGTCCCGACACTCATCAACGTGCGCCCGAGAATGATTAGCACGGCGGCATATAAGGCATCACCCGTACTGACATCCGCATAACAATGGAAGTCACTGGTTTGTAACATATTATTGATATGCAGAAGAAACAGGGTGGGGGATAGTACGCAGCCTTGTGGGACTCCAGCGTTCACGGGTTTTATATCAGAGCAAGAACCGTCGACAACAACTTTAATGCTACGATCCGTGAGATAGCTGGCAACCCATTTGCAAAAATTATCGGGCAGCCCAAAGGAAGGAAGCTTCGAGAAAAGCGCTTTGTACCACACCCGATCAAAGGCTTTCGCTATGTCCAAACTGACAGCCAACGCCTCGCCCTTGCTCTCTACCGCCTCCGCCCATCTATGCGTCAAGTAGACAAGAAGATCACCAGCCGATCGACCCCTACGGAATCCGTACTGACGATCATTGAGCAGCTGGTGCTCATCCAAGTACTGCAAGAGCTGGCGGTTTATAATGCTTTCCATTATTTTGGAGAGCAGGGACGTAATGGCTATAGGTCTGTAGTTTCCTGGATCTGAGCGGTCGCCTTTTTCAGGGATCGGGTGCACTAAGGCCGTCTTCCAGGAATTTGGTACTACGCCTGTGGAGTACGAGTGTCGAAATAAACGCGCCAATACCGGAGCCAACTCTGGAGCACAATTTGTCAGCACAATGGGAGGGATACCGTCAGGCCCACAAGACTTATTAATATCAAGGGAGAAAAGTGCTTTACGCACAGATTTTTGAGTGAACTGGACTTCCAGCATAGAACTTCCACATTGTGGAATGGTTGGAGGTGGCTTCTCCCCGTCATCCAAAGTCGAGTTGGACGCAAAAAGAGATCCCAAAAGCTCAGCTTTCTCCTTTGCGTCATGGGCCAGTACGTCACCCTCCCTGCGCAGTGGTGGAAAAGAAGGCACACAGAAATTCCCCTGGACAGCTTTGGCAAGAGACCAAAATGCACGTGTCCCCGAAGGTAGACGGGCCAGCCTTTCACCAATTCTGCCGATGTGCTCTGACTTAGCTTTGGCCACAACTACTGGAGGCAAAGTTATACTTTTTTTTAAGTTCTTTCGCTTTAAGATCTTTGGCTGCCATTGCAATGGCCCAGGCTTGGAATTTCTCCTGCTTTCGACGTGACGCCATTTTGCAGGGCAAAGCTAACCAGGGCTGGGACTTTCCACCAACGGGTACCACAGAACTTGGAACAAAAAGTTCCATGCCCTTGAGCACTACGTCGGCGACAGAATCGGCAATGGCGTTGGAATCCTCTAGCGAGAAGCAAACCTGACCCCATGGGTAGGATGAAAAGACCGTCCGCTTCCCATCCCAATCTGCTGACCTATAGTGCCAAACACGACGGCAGCCCGTGGTACGGGACGGTATGTGGCGCGTGAGTGGCACTACGCTCCGAATTAGACAATGGTCCGAGGAGCCCAGTGGGGCATCGACAGTGACCTGATAGCCGCTCGGATTTGAGGTCAGCAGGAGATCCAACAGTGAAGGTGTATGGTCTTCCACATCTGGAATTCGCGTATGCGAAGGGACCACCTGTGTTAGACCATAGGCCAAAGCAAAGTCATGGAGAGATCTACCCGCGTGTCAGTTTTTTGTGACCCGAGCCATTCAGAGTGATGGGCGTTGAAATCGTCCAGAAGTACAATCATAGCGGATGGGATCTCTCGTAGCACGGAATCAGTTGCCGCTTCGAGGTGCTCAAGGAGTCACCGCTGTGGGATCTGTATAGGCACGCGTAAACACGGTGATGGTCGTCGCAGTTTACGCACAGCCAGATGATAGACAGATCCCTACCTTCCAGGTTGCCCAGGCGGCGGACGCAGACATCGCCCCTGACGTGTATGCGTGATACACCTGCGCAGAGCACAAATCTATATTCGATTTTGTACCCGGGGTAATTCAAGTATGACGTGTCGGCAGGTGGCGATATCTGAGTCTCCGTCAGAAAGAGCAAGGCCGGCTTTTCCGCCTCGAGGTGATGGTGGACGGAGTTCAGGTTCGAGTGGATCCCCCTGATATTGCAAAAGTGCACACGGAGCGCAGGAAGGGGTGCCGTTTGGTTTCTGCTCTTGCCGCAGGCAGGTTCGAGCGAATTTTTGCCCACCCCAGAATACGTAGGGCAGCCAGAGTGATGCTCAGGGAGGGATTCTCGAGCACTGATAGTGCTGGTACCCTCCTGGGGTACTAACTCTTTAAATACCGCTACCATTCTGGAGTGAGACTGGGAGATTGGGCCTCCTGCGCCCACGCTCACCGGACGTAGCGCAGTGGCAAAATGCCATTACTCAGACGTCGGTCTTCTGCGAGAAGGTGGTACTTCCCCGGTCGAGCCGGCCTATTCATGCTGCAAGCTAAAAGATAACTAGCTTACAGCGTGGCTCTACCACTACAAAAAATTCAATTCAAATACACGTACCGATTGAATGGTAAAGACCGTTGTATAATAGCGGGATTGGCCCCAGGTCTCCGTGTGAATGGTGTAATCCATGTTTGAAACTTTCTATTTGTTAATTGAAAGTTTTGCCATTCGAATATTCCAGGAATTAAAAATTCTACGAATTGAACATTCTGCGCCTAAAGAATATTCACCCGCCTGTTCTGATTGCACAGTTTTAGAATATACGAGTAGGTATGAAATTAGAAAATTACCCGAAGTGGTGACAATTCAAATACTTTAAAAAAATCGTTATGTATAATATTCGTATAAAATACGCAAACATGAGCGCAGAACATGCACCTTACTAAAATCGGTGGTGGTTAAATCTTTGATATATTATGAGATAATTATATATACCATCATCATATATATAGAGTGACAACGTGCGCGTGGATTTTGAAATAAATATAAATAGATAAATTTACATTTATTTCAAAAGTCACTATCACGACGGACGTCACGGGGGAATGCTATTAGCTAATATATTTCAATCATATTAAAATGTAGCCCATATGCGCGAATGGTATTTTCGCGCGAGTAGTAGTTTTCTATTAGTAAAAGAATATTCAGAATCAAATGGGTATTCCAGAGATTACCTACACAAATAAATAACTCTACTTCTTTATATGTATTAGATGCATAATTAAATAATAACGATCTATATCTAAATAAAATCTTAGAATTTTTGTTTATTTTTCTTTTTCTGTATACTTGAACATAATTTTTGTTATGTGAAGTGATTAAAACTGTGGTGGATACCTGTATTATAGCATATCATATACACAGTGATAATAAGTAGACATTTACTTACACGAATACTTTCGAATTTATTCTCATGGCGTAACATACCCTCCAGACTTCTTCACAATGTTTCCTACTATAACTTGGGGACATGTAATTATAAATATTCGAACCTACAACTTTTCACAACTAGGTGATTTAATGTTTGGCCAAACTCCAATAAGGCTACCGGGTCAATAGGCCCAATAGAATAAAATGGGCCAACACCTCAATACGAAAATGCTTTGCAGCCTATCGTGGGAACTCTTCCGGCAGTCCTGGAATAGTTATTTTTATTTGTAAATTTTTACTGTCCTTATACTGTAACTGTTTTACGTAATTATGTATATTTAACGGTTGTCTCTTGACTCGCATAAAAAGAGATCGGTCTACTCCATTGTAATCCAGATTTATCATGAGATCATACCTACTAGGCAAAATAATATAAAGCTTAGATAAAACTATAATTTTGTGTGAATGACATAAAATATTTTGCAGCTCTTGGTATGAGTAATTTGAAATCGCAAAGGGTTCACGGCTCAAACTCCCGCCTGCCCGTCCTTAAACATTGAGCAAAGAGAGACGTATAATTGTTCACTGTATATTTTAATTATTCGCCTTTGCTAGGGTGCCGAGTGCCGACTACCGACCCTTCAATACGCAAGGCCTTTTAGTGGAACAGTCTGATGTTCACACAATGGAAGTTATGGGTTTACTTACCTTCAACATTATCGTAGGCAAAACGGCTTAAATTGAACCATCGCCCTTGATAGACCAGTGTACTATTACAATCTCCAAAATTAACTCTAATTTTTTACGAGGTGATGGGCCATTTTTTCTTTGCCATGAGACCGATTGGAATACAACAAAGAAGAAAGTGGGCCACTTGCCAGTTTTCTGAGTCTTTCAAAGTGACAGTGTACCTTTTAGTAGACTTAGTAAAGTTAGTAAGTCATTCAGAGGTCAATGTGTGCGCTTCTACAACAAGGTTCCCATGGATATACAGAATCTTCCGCTTAATAAATTTAAACTTATTATAAAACAAACATTATGTAACAAGGGATTTTACATAATTTCAGACTACATTAATGATAGTAATCCATTGGATGAAACGGTTCCTCTACACGATATATAAAAATTATTGTAACCTTTCTAGATTGTAAATGACTGATTGAAAAGAGACAAACCCTCTTAGTTTCTCGCTAGCTCTTCTTAGTAGTGGTCGCGTTCCGAGCTAGTGGTAGTTTAAAAAACAAGTGACGTTCATAAGTGCATATTGTATTGCCTACATGAATAAATGATTTTCATTTTCAGTGCTTATTATGTGACGTCGATACTTGAGGAGTAATAGGAGGGGTAACCTAACGTTGCGGTTTTATTAATCAATATTGAATGCCGATTGTTCGTATAAACGCAAATACTAACCTTTGCAGTTAACTAGTCGGTCTCAATAGAAATCATCTGGTCTTGGTATTAAACCATTTACTAGCTGGTTACTATTACTAACTTTAACTACTAACAAAACACATAACTATGAAATTCGATTTTAGCTGACTATATGCTACGGAACTCTAAATTGTATTTAAAACAACAAAAGACATTTCTTAGTCTATAACTTTTAACAAAATCCCATTAGTCAAGTAATGGTTTAGTTAGATATGCTTGAAATGGAGAGGAAATACAAAGGAAACTTTGCTAGCGCAGAGTTCGACAAAACTAATAAAATACAAGACAAACGGAGCCGCTTTACAGTATTATCCCATCCAAGTCTTTTTGTGCCTTTTGAAACTATATGAACTGCGAGAACTTGGCCAAATGAAAACTTTAACTTAAACATTTATCAAGTGGTTTATTTCTGACGGATTACAATAATCGTATTTTAAATAAAAAATACTAATGTTACTTAAGAATATCCGCCTCCGTGGCTCAATGTAAACAACATAGGATTTACGATTCGGAGGTCGCGGGGTCGATCTCCAGCGGGGTACATGTTTAGTACTCGGTTTGGTTGGTGGTAGGGCATTTTAAATGTCCGCTTGGTTAGCTACCACCATCTTATCTAAAGCTGCCACCAAACAGCAATGTTAATAGCATTGTTGTGTTTCGGTTGTCAGCGATAAGATAGCCAGTTCCCCAAATAAGAGGAGGTTTCCGGGTCAGTACGCTTCCACCTTCGATCTCATCTTTACTTAACATCAGGTGTGATTGACCTAACCCATTATGCATAAAAAAAATATATATGATATTTACAAATGCTATTTTCGTATTAGCTAGAGTTTAAACTGGTTAAATTGTTCTCTTTCGAGTAGATCCATAATTCTGTAAACGTATGTCATCTCTGTTTGCATTCAAGCAATGTACGTAACGGTATTCGTAAACACCATAAGTGTCAATACTCTGATTGGGTGTTTGCAAAGATGGTACGTTATATTATGTACTTGGAAGAGCTTGATACCCGTCTCACGTAGTGCCCTATCAAGTAATGTTAACGGAATGGAGTGCCCTTCGCGTGCAATGTGTTTAACGGTTACGTTGATGCTTTTACTTTGGATATAAGCCTAATCAAGTTTTTAATATTTTCGTGCGCATCAAGAACATAACATGGCTTTCTAAATCCATTAAAACATATTTTTAAGCGTCGGTGGCTCAGCGGTTAAGTCACGTTCTCCCAATTTGGGAGCTCAGAGTTCGATTCCCAGGCAGGCTATGTACCAATGAGTTTTTAAATTTAATTTAATTACTTATTTCCATGCTCTTAAACGGTTAAAAAGCTGCATATTGGGACTATGGCTCATTATATGAGGGAAGGCCTATATCCCTGCAGTGGGATATTAATGGGCTGAGAGAGATAACCGACATTGTAATTAAATTACTATGCCTAAATAGAGCGACGTAGTACTCCATCTACCTGTATAATGAGTTATAGGCTACATAACTGGACATAATAATAAACTCGTTAACAAAGGTTTTCCGCTACTTACCGCATCGTAAATTGCTTAATTTATTTATGTCCTTGGCTTACCATCAGTTAATTGCTATTAGGTGATGCCGAGTCGATAAGGTATACTATCTACTAACTTTCCGCCCGCGGCTTCGCCTGCGTGGAATAACTTTATAGTCCAGGGTATGTCCTACCTATTATACTAAATTTCATGCAAATCCATGCAAATTAAATTTCCATCCACATCACCTGGATGAGTGGAAGACTACCACTGTACGTTTCTCAAGAAACTTCTTACCACGTCCGACCACCCTGTGGAACGGACTTCCAGCAGCGGTATTCCCAAACGAGTACGACATTGGAACCTTCAAGAAACGAGCCTACACCTTCCTCAAAGGCCGGCAACGCATCTGTGACCCTTTTGGTGTTGCGGGTGTCCATGGGCGGCGGTGATTGCTTTCCATCAGGTGACCCGCATGCTAGTTTGCCGCCCTCTCATATTAAAATAAAATCCGTCTCGCCGTGATTGAGCAACAATCAAACACACAAACATCCAAACTTTCGCATTTGTATAGTATTACACATCACAAGTATTATTGATCTTCTTTACTTTACGCAACAAGTATCAGTCCACGTATGTGGCATGTTATTATTAGAATTTAGGCATTGAAGAAAAAACTAAGTCGAACGAATATTTTAGACATCCTAACCTAACTGTGGAACAAATTAGGCTTTTTTGCACAACGGGTTAGCACTTCACTTCAATCACATCTGATGTTAAAGTGAAGATGAGGCCGAAGGTGGACAACCGGAACACAACTATGCTGTTTGGCGGCAGAGTTAGATAAGATGGTGGTAGCTAGCCAGGCGGGCATTTAAAATGCCCTACTACCAACCAAACCGAGTACAATACATATGCTGGTGATCAAACCGACCTTCGATTCGTACTCAATATTGTTTACATTGGAGGCGGTTAAAAAGGTTAAATTAAGAAGATAGCTAACGTTTTTGTAACATAAACATATAATATAAGTTAGTTACACTTTACTTACTGTATTCATAATATATAATTTTATAGTACAGTACAGAGTAGATATGTCTTTAAACCCTTTCATCAAATATAAACAAAAGTTCTAAACGCTAATTATATTAAAAATCCTGGGATGACGTGATGTTTCAGAACAAGGGAACACATTAATCATTGCCAGGCTACGTTATCTCGTGTAGGGACATGTTAACTCATCATTTCACCTTCGTTGTTTATTTGTACTAACATAGGCAAAATGATAGAAATAAATAAGGAAATAAATATATATATATAACTGCTTCATAGAAGAAATAGATCTTTGACGATTCACGTTTATGATATGTACCTGCCTACATATGTTTTATTATTTTAAAAGTAGGTATACATATTATGTGGAAATTTATTAATGAATTTACGCCTAGTGTATCCACTACTAAGATTCAACTTGCAATTATACTTTCGAAACTATTTAGATCACAGTACAGGACGATATTAAACACATATTTGAAGGCTCAGAGTAACCAACCAACTCATATTTTTCGGAAAGAATTTTCATTAGAATTCTTCAGTTCAGTACTTTGTTACGTATTTCAACTAAAATTAATAAATCTGTAAGTAAAATATTATGTTAGCTAAATATATTGGGTAAGATATTGTATGTATGTTATGGATGTTTTCATTTATAATAAGTATTTATTTACAAATAAAAATGCATTTATGTAGTATATCAACCATTTGGTATCCACAACACAAGTCTATAGTTGCTTTCTGTGGAACTAGATGGCCCTGTGTGTAGGTTTAAGGAAATTTATATATTTATATGAATTTATTCAATATAAAAGAACAATAAACCAATATAATCACGTGCGTGATGTTACACTCCGCACAGTGGAATTCAGCTATTTTAACTATTTGAAAAAACTGTGCTGAAATAGTGCCAAATAGTGCCTTAAGGAAAAAAATTGTCCCACAGTACTTTAAGAGTTAGGTATTATAATATTTTAAGCGAGCATTTTGGCGTTACCTGTTGCTGGAATCCTCATTCTCATTCGCAGAGACTGCTTCACCTATGATTATAACTTATATCCTAAAAAACTGTGCATAAATAGTGGCACCGAAATATATAAGTCCCATTAATAGTTCTTCAAAACCAACGAAGTTCTTTAGATGTTTTTGTAGACCAGAGAATAAATAACTCTTAAACTACAGTGGCACAATTTTTTTCCTTTGGGCACTATTTGGCACTATTTCAGCGCAGTTTTTTGACATTGTCAAAATAGCTGAATCCCTCTTTGTGTATTCCAGCATTCCTATTAAAAATTGCAGGCAAATAATGTTAACAGCGATAAATAAACGCAATATCTTTTATATTTAATATTTAATGAACGTCTGTGCATTTCGAGCAATGTATTTTCCAATTTGCGCACGACAGGTGTGCCTTCACAGAAGCTAATCAGAAATCTTATTAGTTTTATAGCAGCTATTTTTAATATAATACTCTTTCAGTGATACACCGTAAATATGGAGTCAAGGGAAAAAATGTGAACGTTGAAAATATGTAAAAATAATAAAAAAATGTGAAATAACGGTGACGTGTCATTTTTTGCCGGGTTTAACGATCATTCCGCGGCTGTCATTAAATGAAGGGGTACCTCGCCATGAATATGCAAATGATATGACATTCGTGCCGACGATTAATGCCGATTTGCCATTACGGATAAACAGCACGAAAACGAGTTTTTATAATTACAGCTTTAGGGAAATTGATAACATGTTTTGTTACTTACACGACATAGCGTATGTAAATACATTTAGTGTAGCAGTGTAATGTAATATTCAGTTTATTAATGGTAATATTTTAAAATTAAGCAGTAGCTTAAAATAGCCTTGCGACCCTTATGAACAGGTTATATGTTTGTAGGATTTCTTTATATATTTCCAATATTATATATATACACAAGATATTCTTAATCGTATTATACAGGGTCAAATTTATTTCGTGTAATTCCTGATTACGAACAACTTTCCACTAGGAACCATAGCCGAATTTCACCAAAAAAGGGGGCAGGTTACCTATTAGGAAGCTTGAATAATGCGTTCACTTGGAACCCCCAACTTAATTGAGGGACTGCCTATCTTATCTCGAACAGCCGAACACAACCCTCAACATTGCTGCTGGACGACATACTTAAGATAGTGGATATTTTAAAAATACCCTACCACCAACGAGTTCGCGTGCTAAACAAACAAGTACTCCTCTGGGTGTTTTGTAAACCTCATATTATTAACATTCCTCTACGGAAGCGGTTAAAAAGAGAGTCTCTCAATAATTTCAAGAGAGTTCTTTTTAAAGAGGCACGTTATTTCATATCTTCGATATATTGTTCGTTTGGTCTTCTATAATTTTGATGGCAGCCAAATGAGCCGCAGCCGTAGCCCCTGTTGCCCCACTACATGATGCAACTAAATCTCGCCTTCAATTGTGGGAAGAGCTCTCACTACCAACCTTTATAACACCTGCAGAAAAGCTTCTATCCCGTATCCGTAGTCATTCAATAGATTACGTACCGAGGTCTGTAGATGCCAAGAGAACGTGTCCAAGTGGGGCTACGCGGACGACAGCCGGTACTTGTGCAGTGATACACCACAAACGATGGGGAATCTTCTATTCTGCGTATATATATGCATGTGCCGACACTTGTACAAGACTTCTACGATGCCACAAACAATGCAGTACGCGTGGCCACATTCTGGTCCTCAAGAATTTGATGTTTTTGCCATCGACTCGCTAATAAGAAGAAAAAGATAAATCACTATTCAATTTCAACTATTCTGTTTCACGGTTTCAGAGATTGTTGTTCTTACAGCGGCATGCCGCTTGTAGGTAATCGTATCAGTAAGCTAACATATCGACCTGTTAGAGCAGCCAACCGCTAGATACAACTAAGCCAGAGTTACTATTTGGTTGACTCGGCCACTAATTCCTCAACAAGGTAACTCGACGTGTACACAGCGACGATTGCATTGACGCCACAATACTCGTGTGGTACAATTAGCCGGACATTGCACTACATTTATTATGTAGAATATTAACTTCAATATCATTTCATTCCGGGTTCGATCCTCAGGCAGGTACCAATGAGTTTTTTAGTTTAATTACATATGCGCATTTATCGGACTGCTCTTAAACTGTGAAGAAAACATCGCGAGGAAACCTGCATGCTTGAGAAATAAAAATTCGAAGGCATGTGAAGTTTCCAATCCGCACTGGGTCAGCGTGGTAGACTATATGGCCCATACTCCCTCAATACGAGGTAAGATATAATATCCCTGCAGTGGGATGTTTACGGACTGATGATGAAATGAAGTGTGTCATTCAATTAATCAATCTCAGCCCATATCCTCTTCTGGGATCTATACCCCAGATACCCATAGCCATACATTTGGCGTAATGGAGTCGATACATAGGTATCGACTCCAAATCTCACGGTGAAGTGGGTGATTTTTGCAATTTCAATCAGGCTCTATGATAAAACCAGTAAATATATGTATACTTAAATTTTTTTAAGCTTAGATAATGAATAATAATTAATTGTATTATATTTATTAAATTACAATTCTGTAAAATTTAACTCGTGGCGCAGTCACATTCATTGTACGTTTCCTATAAGTGAAGTAAAGCAATGTCTGGTGCGGTCAGTCCTTGGATGGGTGAGCAGCAATGGCATTTAAATACCAGTGTTTCCGTGCTTCGGAGGACACATTAAGTCATAGCTCCCGCTTGTTGTCAATTGCAACCAGACTTTAAGGCAGGTTGGTGGCAACTAGCCTAACACAAATACACCAATCCGTACTGCGCAATATGGATATTGGTCCATATCCTCCCCAGTGAGAGGTGGCTGTGCCACAACAGTTGGGACGTGTAAGGTTGTTGATGAATATTAGGTCTTTACCTATGAAATTGCCGTTTTGTATGAAAAAATTTAAACGAATTTTTTTCATGTATTTTTATTTGTATTAATCGAAGTAATCACCCATGCAATCAATGCATCTTTGCCAACGCAGTGGCAGTATATTGATGCCCTTCTTAAAGAAATCAGCTGGACGAGAAGCAACAAATTCTTCAAAGGCATTTTGTACTGCCTCTCGTGTATTGAATTTTTTTCCTGCCAAGAAGTTATCCAAATTCTGGAAAAAGTAGTAGTCTGTAGGCGCAAGGTCTGGTGAGTAGGGTGGATGACGGAGAGCTTCCAACCCCAGTTCTTGCAACTTGGAGACCGTCTGCTGTGCAGTATGAGGTCGCGCGTTGTCGTGCAGGAGCAGCGGAGAGGAGCGATTGACCAATGCTGGTTGGAGATGTGCCAGCTTCTCCATCATCGTGTTCAGTTCTTCACAGTACACATCTGCAGTAATGCTCATCCCGTTTGGTAAGAAGCTGTGATGAATCACACCGGCGCTAGACCACCAAACAGTGACCATCACTTTTGTAGGGGTAAGTTTTCGTTTAGGGTATTTTTTAGGTGCTGAACCAGGATCCAACCAACTTGCTGAGCGCTTGCGGTTATCAAACAGAATCCATTTTTCATCGCAGGTAACAATGCGGTTCAAAATTCCTTCATTTGTGTGTCTGTTGAGCAGTGCAAGGTACGTCTCGACGCGTACTTCGCGCTGGCGATCATTGAGTTCGTGGGGCACCCATTTGTCAAGCTTTTTTACCTTGCCAATTTGACGCAAATGGACCAATATTGTTTTGACGCTAACGTCAAAAGCTGCTGCTAATTCAGCCGTAGATTGTGTATCATCAGCTTCCACAATCGCCTTTAATTCGTCATTGTCGACCAAAGTCTTCGGAGGACCGCGAGGTTCATTTTTCAGGTCGAAATTCCCAGAACGGAAGCGAGCAAACTAATAACAGGTGGTGCGTTGGTTTGTAGTGTTAGCTCCGTAAACGTCGTTGATGTTGCGTGCCGCTTGTGCCGCGTTGCTGCCACGACGGTGCTCATATTCCATAATTACTCGAATTTTTAACGTAATATATAAAAATTATTTTGATTTGAAATGGCCAGTACTGCAGAACGGCAATTTCATAGGTAAAGACCTATTATTTGGTAATAAGCTGGTGTATATAAGTTCTTGGAACTAGAATTAAAATTTAACAGAGATATTTTTATTTATTACTAAGAATGATAAAATGTTAATGAGAAAAGAGTGTCTAATGATTGAGTGAATACATTTCACTAATTATGTTTTCCCTCAAACTCGCTATGACACCTAAATTTTGTTTTAAATTTGGCACAGACATGGACTATTAATGCAGGATACATTCTCGTAACGGAACCTTTATCTCGAAATTTCGAATAAATTCCTTGGAACAATAAACTGATTTCACGCGGGCGTAATGCTAGTGACTCATAAAACAACAGGCTTATGATAGAGAAGCGTCATTTGGTGCGAAGCTCCTAACAAACAACACAAAGCGTTCCATGAAAGGCTATGCAAATCATACCTTCAGAGAGACCTTTGTCCAGCTTTGAACCAGATGTGTACCAGATAAAAGTGTGAAAAGCATGCTGGCGTTTATTTAAGAAATACATAGAAGAAACTATTGATATAATAAATCTTTGAACACCAGCACCTGACGTGCCTTTGTTAAATAAATTCATGTCGTCTCTATTTGTATTACTTAAATACTAGATGATACAGGTACATACCAAAGCATAGGTAAACACTAAAATTTCCCGAAAGACAAGCTGGAAGAATGCGAATAAGTGAATAATTCAACATGACTTTCCTTGTTGTGAAATGTTAAGAAGAATTTATGTTGGTAAGAAAACGAAAGTTGAGCAAAGGTGGCTCGGCTGCGGGTACGAATTAAATATACATGTAGGTAATCTGTTAACTTCATATATATACAGGGGCAGGAACGCTTGCAATATTCATTAGACGTCTGCCAGGCGTGTTCAGTGGAAAACAATAAAAAATATGAAAGGTGCTTTGTTCTATCGTGTGGATAAAATGAGGCATAATAAGAATCGCGTTTCATGTTTGTCTCAGCTCTTTTGGCAAACAATTTTAAACGCCCTAACATTTTCCCAGTAATCTTGTCCTAACCCAAAGATTGAATAAAAGTAACGTAGCTATACATATATCTAAGAAATAAAAATGCCCGTTTGTAGCAGGTTGCGAAATTCATTGTACGGGCAAAGGTGGTAACAGTTGTTTTGATAGTTTTGAAATGTAAACAACATGTCTCGCCTAAAATAGCAATAGATGGTACGAGTAGTTTTACACCAAATTTTTATTTATTCTCAATTTTCCTCACACAGACACATACACACACATCGCAAATAGCATCTACTTCTGTCAGTTTTTACCTAGTAAGTATAGCCAAATCATACGAAGGTGCCGTGTTACCATGTCATTTTATAAAATCAACAGAATTAACAAGGTTGACTGGAAGAGATCCCTTTATGGGATAAGTCCGCCTTTGTACTTAATTTTAAGTTACATTTAATTTATCAATGTATATTTAATCATATTAAGTACAATAAAGCGTTTACAAACAAACAAACAAACAAACTTCATCAATTACAAACGCTAAGGGACTGGGAAATAGTTGTAACTTCTTTCTTTTAGTCCATCCCCGGAACGGACTTTACCAACTACTGAATTGGAGAAAGCGAACAAAAGATTATGACTGTCATCGTTCCGCTGGAGTTGCTCCATCAGACCACCACCTTCTTTAGGACCGTATTAATAAATCGATCTTGAGATTGAGATCGCGTCACTGTCACAATACAATTTTTTGACACTGTTTTAATATAAAACATATTCTCAACGTCAACTTAAGCTCATTTCAATCTTGAGAACGATTTATTAATACGGGTCTCAGCACTTTGGCGGATAGTGAACGCCTATAGACGTAATAACAATTAAATATCTATTGTATCTAGTTCAGTGTCCATCAACGTGTTAAGATAAAACAAAACATTTGAAATGAATCTTTCAGAGCTACATGATTAGATATTGCACCCTTTGTCCACATACTCCAATTACATTAATTTATAGCATAATGAAGTACTCGCCTTATTGGCCGAACGATAATGACAATAGTTATTAATTTCGACAAATTAATATTAAACTTCACTCCGTTCAATAAAAAGTAAAGAAAATTGATTGAAAGTCCTCTTATCTTCTCCGTGGTTGTCAATATGATTTCTAAGTTATTTCTGAGCAAACAAATGGCATTTATTTATTAATTTTACATTGTATTTATATATATACATATTATTGACTACATAACATACATAAATTCAAAATATAAAGAATTTATGTATGTTATGTAGTCAATAATATATTATATGTTTTATGTGCAGTTAAATTATCTAGTTATAGTAAGTAGGCTTAGTTTATGTATTTTAATCTTTACGTTATATAATAATTACCAACTATAAAAATACACCTGTATTGCTACTATTAGTGCAAACCTCATCTACGGGTAACTTGTATCTTTACCCTAAGGTTTGCCTGGAAGAGATCGCTGTTAGCGATAAGGCCGCGTTTTGTGCGTATAATGACGTACGCTGTATTCTTCATGTAGCTTTTGTTAATTACGCAATAATAAGTATTTCATTGATTGATTAAATTTCTGACCAAACCACCCATTTCTTGATATGAAACTAGCGGGTAGTCTGGTCTAGACACTATATGTTGTACGAAACTAGGCGAAAGCATCACGGATAGAAGAAATTCGAGAGTGAATAATAAACTTTTCATCCTGTTCCACCGGCAATTAGTGGGTCGCATTCTATTAAACTTTTATATAATGACATATTAATAAAAATAAATAAATAGGGTTACATTACATTTGTATGTAAAGAATCACCTGGAATAACCTTTTTCCATTTTCTTTAACAATTATAATAAATCCTTTTCCATATTTTCTTGGAATGGAATAGATAGACATGACGTATATGTACATATATCTGAAAGTAGTTACATAATATTTCAAAAGTAAGTACTGTCTTTCCGATGCATATTTCAACAAACAACCTATGTCGCAAAATTGCAATATTTGCATCATGCTATTGAGAAACAGATCGGAGCATACTAGTATGAAAATTGGAATTTCCCGCCTCTCGCTTGTATAAAGATGTCACTATTTCCAGCGATATTACTCGTTCACTTCAGCATTGTCTTATTTTACCTGTCCATAACACCTACATCAAAACATTTCACTTGGTTGAATCGGTACTTAATCGTGTCCATGGTTCACCAGGGTATATTATGGAAACTCTCAATTTGAACTAACATTTACAAACCTTTTCAAATGTTTCCCGGAATACGAGCAAAAGTTTCATTTAAATGAATAATTGAGTATTTTAATTAACGTCTCAATAATGGTAGTTTTCTAAATAAATGCATATGTATGCGTCCACCATAATATAGACAGAGAATACCTTAAGAACATATCAAGTGAATAAAAAATCCCCTTGAACGGTTATACAGCGCCTTTTACTGGCTTAAAGTGAATATTATGTAGGTACCTACCTAGTAGTAGCCATAACAGTTTTCAAAGCTATCCAAATCTTGAAGCACTATCAGCCTATTGGTGTATCAGTCGTACGCTCGAATCTTAAATATGGCCCTTGTTTTTTAAATTATTAGATTCTCTATACATGAAATTCAAAAACAGCGAACTCGTTTTTATATGAATGCCCTTGCAAATGTGTGTGCAAATCGGCGTAAAATGGATATCGATTTTTGACTTTGATTGTATCTACCCATCACAATTGTTGTCACTATATAATACTATATAATATATAATGTATTTCGATAAATAAAAATAAATATGATAATAGTATGGAACTATTAAGAAACAGAAAACCCTGTAGGCACCTGTAAAAGGATCTCGCACATATTAATTTCCGTAATTTAAAGAATATTTTTTTTATTGACAATGAAAATGCGGGGCCTTGTGAATAGAATAATATAAAAAATTTCTTATCGGAATGTATTGGACTTTCCTATTCCCAATACATTTACTATATATTTTAGTGACAAGTTAAAAAGAGTGTACCATAAATCGAAACCGCTTACTAATACAGCCATTCCATCTCTGTCTGTAAATGTCTCATTTTAGAAAAACCAAATGATATTTGTTTGCTGAGGTCGTTTGTTGATTTAGAAGATACATAAGATACCTAACTTATCTTCTTAACCGACGAAAGTTTCGTGAGGCCACAATTCTCTACAAAGGCTGCTGCCCTTTCCGCCCCATTATTCAGTTCCATTCTGTATATCAAACTTGTTCATCCATTTGGTATGTAAATTGCATTGTCTTGATTCACTTAGGTGATAACTGGACAAGGCATATTATTATCTAATGTCTAGTTATTTCTCACACTAAAGATTGTCACAGCTCTCTCCCGACCTATTTTGAGATATCATATTATAATAATAATGTGGACGACACTGACCAAAGTTTAAGCCGTAAAAGACGATAAAGTATGGCTCGTGCTCTGAGGGTTTCGTACATACTTCAGTATTGACTAACATTAGACTTCTCGCTACAATCAAACTTGAAGTTTGGTTTGAAAAGAGTTCTTTGACACAAATGAATGAATAAATACGAAAATTGATAATTCCAAATACCTCATTGAATTAATACGCGCTAAAGTTGCGGTTAATTTCATGTACGTGTAGATTCCTCCACCTGTTTCTGAGAGAAATGATTTTAACACATGGACAGAGAGATAGACTGCCAAACAACAAAGTGATCCTATACGGGTTTCGTTTTTCCATATTCACGTACGGTATCCTACTACTAGGTACTATGCCTCACGGAAGCGAGTTGGACGGCATATTTTTTCTATAAGATATAGGTATTTTTAATTTTGTTTTATAAATTTGTTGTTTCAATAAGTACTTCCTAAAAATAAGATAAAACTAATATTCTAACCAGCAGTCCACATCCATTCCAAGATAGTATAAGTCCCATTTTCCATAATTGTGCACATGCGTCGTAGCGAGATAAACAAAGCAATGAACCGCTTAATGGCTCCTATTAACTACTAGACGTGGCAATAAAAATATTTTACTTCCCTTTCCATATCTACAGGGACCACAGCCGTCACGCAATGCCGTATCTCCGCCGTGTCCATTCGTTTTCATTTCGCCAGTACTGCACTATTACTAACAGCAATTCTATCTCCGTAAAAGCACCCGGGCCATGTAAATACTCGTGATAAGTGTAACATTAATTATCAACCATTTTCCGGTGCAATTCCCAGTAGAGAGTAATTTAATATAGCCGTCTTCATGAGCATAGGCGTCTTTTTAGAAATTTACGGTCGACAAACTACCTACCTTGTATTGGACGATTAGGACTAATCCTCTCATGATAAACTATATATAAGAATAGACTAATGTCGAAAGTGGTGATTTCTATTTGAATTTTTATGATAAATAAGCAATAATATATCTAAAAACCCACCACTAATTTCTTATAATTTCTGTATAAGTATAATTAGACACGTCCTAATACATAATCCAGCACAATCTCAACAAAATTTGGTTATTGCATCGACTAGTCAGTCCACAACTTCATCTCGTTTTTGATACATCATTATACCAAAACTTAGCAAAATAGATCGTATTGTATATTAAGTAAGAATTTATTTTAAATTTGGAAAATACCGCATTCCACTAAACTGAAAATATTAGTTAAAATAAATTATTCTTATCCTTACCAAGGGTTGTTTAGTCTTTAGTACTTTAGATGGAAGACTATCTTTTTATGTATGCAGAGTTTTTTAAATCACCGAAAACTTCAAGAACTTAAATTTTTCATTCATTATGTCTACTTGGCGTTATCCTTTTGTTATAATGGAAAAGTTGTCGGTTTTACTGATACGATCACCGTGTTATGAAGGCTTTGATTATTTAAAAATAACCCTGTCTGCCACCAAAATTAACTGACAACGAGTATGGTATCGGTACCTGGGGTGCGATTTTTTAATCGTGCGCTTTTGATTACGCATGTGAGTTTTAAAGGATTCACCTTTGTGAATTTGTAGTTCTCGCATCATTCAACTGGCAAAAGTTCAAAAATCGTACGAAGTACTTGAATTTCCATTAGTACTACCTATTATCACGTGACGAAGGACATCAGAAAATTTGGCCTCTAACTGGGAGGATCAAATAAATGATTTTTATGCTTACCAACGATTGTTGCTCTTATACTTATAGTTGGTCATATAAATAACTTTATTACTAAGCAATTAATTAAATAACAATACCTTACGACAGTGATGTTGTCTGAAGGTATGTTGTGCTGAGCATTGAGAAATCTGACAGGTTTGCCCACAAAATGTAAGCCAGGACCTTCGTTAAAAGGGAAATTAAGGAAAATAAACAAGATGACTTTTCCGGGCTTAGAAAATGAAGTTTGAGTTTTGATCCAATGCTGTTTTTTTATGTGTAATATTATTCTGGACGAATAAAATGTTATTGCGCAGACATCACTGTCACTTTAACCGACTTACACAAAAGGAGGAGGTTCCCAATTTCTAATGTGCATACTTCAGCAACTCCTAAGATTCTCGCGTGATCTCGAAGATGTCATTATTATTTTTTTATTGGAAAGAAGATGCTGTGTTTTGTCCATTCTAAGATCTGAATTCGTTATCAGTATATGGTTAAAGTCCTGTGTTTGGTTTACAATGTAGAGTTTGTTTGAACTGAACCACATTGAAGTATATAATATATAAAGTACATTAAATTTATTGCGTTATATGTTTTTGACACTTTTTCGGTGGTTCGATAATTGCACTAACGTCGATCTCGCCATCGCCAATATCGTACAAAGGCATAATGAACTTCTGTCGTACGATAGTTGTTTGACAATTTTTTAGGAGTCATCGACGCTTTTGTCGAGGCTCGTACTTTTTTAACCATACATAACTGAAGTAACGACCGTATGATGGAATCCTTTGACAATTTAAAATGTAATTTAAATGGAATGTGAGCTTGATTATTCTTTCTTTATACTCCTGACAAAGACTATCTGAAGGCTTTTTATACACAATAGATTACCCCGTAGTTATTGTGGAGCGTCTGATTATCTTTTTCTTATTTTTACATACATACGCCTGTTTCCCGTAATGGTAGGCATAGGCCACAGACTTCCACTTGCTACGATCCTGGCATACCTGTTTTGCTTCATTCACTCTCTTATGGTTGTTATTATATATATCTATATCTTAATTTTATCTCACTTTAAATATCATAGAAATGGATAGGTGCCTGGAAGTTATAATTTCATAGAATAATATTCAAAATCAAGGATTTAAATATAATTGAACCTTGCATTTTTCAATGTTATAATTATTTGATTCTTTTTTTTTTATTATTTATCAACTTTTATTAAAATAAAACGTAGGAACGTACATAATTAAAAGAAATAAATAAAACTCAACTACTATTTACAAATAAAAAACGACCCAGATCCCTCGAAAACGGGAGCGTTCCCAGAAGGCTGGCAGAGTTACCCCGCTGTATGGCGAGGCTAATCCTTTGCGCGAAATACAGGCCAGCCTTCCGATCATAGGACGCATTGACCAAGCGCTCAGAAATCTCCTTAAAGAGATAATGAGCACCTGGTCCCCAAGGCCCGAGAGTTTCAACACCAAACGGCGCAAAAATGAGGTCACTGCTCAAACCGGCATATTTGCGCTGCTTGGCGCTCTCAGCGGTCGCGGCAGCGGAGCCAGCTTTGGTTGCTGTTCCTGGAAGATGCGACGGAGCAAAAGTATCAACGCAAGTAGCGTCCCATACCAAACACCGACCCATCTTCCAGGGTACGAGCGTCATTCCGTCAGGTCTTTTTCCGTCATCTCTCGACAGACCATTGGGTTCCAGAACTGCCGGAGAGCCAATAGTAGCGAAGGACCGACGGATAACATCGTTTAACTCCGCGTGCCTTGAAAAGCGCCCGGCGCTCCTGCAACACGATAAACCGTGACGACCAAGATGACTGACGGCATGGCCACATCCACATTGGTGTGGTGCAATGCAGGGTGCGCCCAGGCGAAGGGCCGTGGCGATCCTGAAAGTGGAACTATCTAACAGCGTGCCAATGTTCGCCGATGGAAGGGCTTGCAGCCAAAGGCCCGATTCCCATTCGCCCACAGCTAAGAGGCGAGCTCGCTCTGCAGAGTCAGTTGACGTATTCAGAAGACTATTCCGTACTAACTTGCAAAGCGGCTCGTCCCACAGCTTTTGCGATAAACGATTTTCGGGGTAATCAGTGTTTGGGCAAGCTTGTCTCCAAGGATTTTCGGCTTCGCCAGCGAAAGTAATTTCAGATCCGTTGGGACAAGAAGCCAAAATTTTACTAACTAAATTTTGTGTACTATGAGCCGAAGATAGGAAAGCCGGTAGTGATACACTTGAAATTTTGCGTATGCCCAGGCCCCCAAACCTTATAGGTAAGGATGCCTGAGTCCAAGCCGTATTATCCATGCTTAAATTTAAAACCGAAATTAAAGTTTGCTTGATGATGCTGTCGAGGCGTTCCAAAATTTCTTGGTGTTTCCAGAACTGACTGCATCTCAAGACATAAGTGAATTTAGGGACAAACAAGCAATATCTAATATGTTGTAGACGGTCCGAAACTGCTGCAAAATTTTGAATTTTTTCTTCAATAAAGGAGGAAAATGATTCCTCAAAAATAGGAGACCCTAGGAGAAGAAGATTAGACTTGTCAACAACTTTAATATTCGGTGCTAAGGAATTAAAGTCATTGATGACATTGGCTACATTTTGACATGATTCGGATATATACAGCTCACTTTTCATTTTCATTTGATTCTTTGTAAAGTAATAGTTATTGGACACATTGCCGCACGGTAACATTTTGACAAATATACAATGCTCCGGTCTGTTTAATAAATGCGGTTAGTATTAATAATTACTGGCACGTATTAATCATTAACAGTTAACACCACCGTCCACTTTCCGTTTATATAATGTACTTTGTGACTTCCACCGACACGATGAACAGACGGCCTAATAAAAGTCGCGGGAAATCGCTGGTTGCAATACTGAAGGGATTAAATATTGTATTATACCGGTTATTTAACTAACATTATAAATGTGAAAGTTTGTTGGTTTGTTTATTTATTTATTTGTTACTCAATCACGGCAAAACGGATGAATGGATTTGGATGAAATTTGGCATATCGGTAGAGCCACGTACCTTGAATATGTATCCCATTAAAGTGACTATTTTCCGCGGGATAAACTAGTTAAACATATCCACGACAAAGTTATTCCACACAGACGAAGCCGCGGGCAGAAAGTTAGTAGGTCATTAAATAACACACCTAGTAGGTACATTAATTATCATTCTTTTGGTTATTTTACTAACTAGTAAAATCATAATTAAATTTCTTCATTGAATTACGCTAATTAAAAAGAAACATCAATCTAAAATGTATTTCTGAATGAACAGAAAGTTTACTCAACTTTGACGTTAGAAAGCCTGCAAAATTAATTGTCAACATATTGCGAATCACATTTAGGTAGTGTATTAGGACTGAAAATATTCCAGTTTTTTTTCTGTATAGCCACTTGAGCTAAAAACGTTACTTTTTGACTGAATATAGTTTAGCATTGTGATCTTTTGTGATCCTTGTCTAAATATATTTTGTAGTCTTGGAAAAAAGCTGCTTCTAATTAACGCAATATAGATACTATTATCAGCTAATTATCAATTCGTCGAAACTCTTTTTAAACTCATTATTTTACATATTATTTTTTCATCAACTTTATGTTTTGGTAGGGACGAAATGGTAGTATTTTCCATAATAATGTAAATTTTTATGACGAGGACACCACTGGTCCCTAATCCCCTTAAATTTGCTACGGGCATGTAGGAATTATTGATATTGACTATTGGTAAACAATAATATATGACTGCAACACATTTCATTTTAAATACCCTTTTCTTTATTACTCTTTAGTACTATTGGTATTGTTATTCTATGTTTTCAAATAAAAATATACACCATAATTGAATATTGTCAGTAATCGTATCAGTTTGTACCATTACTATACCTACTCGATTTCATAAATTTCCATGGCGTGCATGTCATAAATCTGAACTAAAACGATTTACTGCTACAAAGCACGGAACGAATTCTTTTTAAAGCATCATTGGAAATAAACGGGGCCGGTGAAAAGATTTGTAAGAAGCAAATATACTTATTTCACCAAATTCACCTCTGTCGCTCTGAAATTAAGCATCAGACAAAATAACACAAATGCTATGAATGTTAGCATTCAAGAAAAACAATATTATGCCAAAATTGTGCCTATCTTTGACATATGTTTATTTATGGTGTCTGTCTCACTGAACATTTAGTATTCTAACCTACAAGAGAAACATCAATTTATTCTATTATATATCTGTATATAGTGATCTATTATTTTTGAATGCTTGAACATCATCTACTTCTAGCCCTAACAATATATCTATGACATTTTGTATCTCTATGATAATTGTAGCATTACGTATACTTATTATCAATATAATAGCAGTACACCAAAAGGCTTGATAATGGAGCGACGCAGCTAATCTTTTACAAATTACCTGTGCATAAGTACCTATGCCTTAATATAAAAATAAACAAAACCAACTGATATTACCTATCCATAAATTTAAACTATTTGAGAGACACGATTCATTCTTCCACTGGACAGGGTGTTTAAATATTTAATGGAAAAAAATTGTTTTGTGTCTTTAAATATTGTTTACTCTGTGGTTAGGATGAATTAAAAGTGAAACTCGTTTACGTGTTAAAACCTGTTAATTGATTTTTGTGCTGGTGTTGTCTATCTGCTTTTGGGAATATTTGATTGATATTTATATGTACTTACCAATGAAATTAAGCATAAAGACACTGTATTTTTAACATTTGGTTGATCGCTTTTCACAAATTATTCCTCTAAATAGAATGAAGAATTTAATTCCCTTGTAAACTGTACCTACCTACTTAATTCATATTGTGTTATCTTTGTGGGTCCTCAATATTTGTCGCAAAATTTACTTATATATTTGTGACAGCTTCTGGGTCTTGTTTCGAGATTTCTTTGTGTCATCCTTCCAACCATGAAAAGAAAAAAGGGAGCGGTAATACGCATCCCACACATACAGAATAATGTTTGCTATTTACATCGATGTTCTTTTATTCCTGTTTCATAGAAATTCATCCTATATACTTAGTGGATCATTTCATTTCTAGAGTCCCTAACATTACAAAACATAAAAATACGTGTTACTCGAATATACTGTATAAAAACAGGACATTAGTAACTCATCTAGTTTTTTTGAAACCATTCTAATAGAAACCTTGTTTATAAAAATCTCAAGAGCAGCATGACTTTCTAAAAGAGTACCAAACGGTCTCGTTCCGTGACTAGAAAAATGTAGTGATGAGCCAAAAGCATCATTGATGCGGAGTTTTCGAAAAATCTGCAAATCGCTCGCATATTAGCACCCGGCCTTGCCCTACATCTATGCGCAAGGTAACGCATATGCCAAATTCTTTTAAAAAACCTGACCGTTCGTATCTACGCCGAGCGTAATAGTTTTCACAAGAACCATTTCGAGCAACCTTTGTACCCAACTCCAACACACTATTTAACATGTATTATGTACTATTTTACTCAGATAACGAAATGTCTATCATTACAAAAAAATATATTTCAATTTTCAAAACTGGACCGATCGCGGAGTGTGATATAAAATAGGTACTTGTCACAGCATCATAATGTTTTAATGTGATTTTAATAATACGGTGACTACTCAGGAAGATAACTACATACTCTGTATAAATGTAATTTCATAAATTTGAATAAGGTCCGAGTCATTTCTTTTATATTTGCCCTTATTATTTGTGTTATGAATTTATTATTGTAACAAGTTATATATCAGACTTAATGGAAATTTTAGTAACCAATTAGTTCTTATGGTCCCATTCAATACCTCCAAGAAAGTTAAAAATAAACTATTACATTGGTTCACATTAAATGTACGGTGAAAAAGGCAAACGGCGCGGGAAGAATTGCTTTTTACGGATCGGCTAACATTCCACAGTTCTTGAGGGTTTTGGGTGAGGGGGCGCGGAGGCTCGCAGAAATGAATTGTTTTCGGTTTACCATAACGTTACATTACGTTATTACATACCTTTGTAGCTTTTTAAATGTGTTTATAGGATTTGATCTCTAAATATCCGGAATGGCGAGTTTTCCAAGCAACACAATGTAGATATAGTAAACCTTTCTTCTAAGACACCATTTACAAGTTATTTTAGAGGATATGGGTATAGCGTGTCTCTTACAAACATTCAATGATTTCCACCTACTGGATCAGGCTGAGGCAGGATACAACACCATAAATTACGTCACCGACAGATTAGTATATAATTCATGCAGTATGAACAGTTCTTTAATTCCCTCTAGACCTGAGCTATTCTATTAACGATTTCTAGACAATCCACCTAGTCCAAAAGCAACATGATAAGTATTAGCGATGTCCGGAGTTTCTCTGCGAGATAGAATTCGGGACGAGGTAATCCGCCAGAGACCCAAGGTCCTAAGGCCAGCAGGTTAATATGGCAATACTAACCTGTCTCAAAGTAGATATAACATTTATATATGTGGTATACGTACAACTTATTTCATTACATTAAGGTTAACGATATGCTATTGTTTCACCTATATACCAATCAATACTCTCATTCACAACAGGTGTAGGTACCTTATACATTCAAGCGGAAGCAAATCCGTAGGGTTTATCACACGTACAATATTGACATAACCTGCACTTAATTGATGACAAGTAGGACAATAGGCTTACAATATACGAACAAATAGGCTTACAATGGGCTTTGAATGAAATGTTACTTTGATCGAACTATATAACTTAAATCAAAGGATTATCCACGATTTAATACAAGTAATATCCATTTAAATAATAAAGCAAATTAACCTGAAAATTTACATGTACAAAGCGAAACACATATTCAGTAAACGTGCTGTGGATATTGAATTAATGATACATTTACAATATAATAATATGAACAATTTGAAGATCTCAGCATTAGTGACAGCAGATCAAGCATAGTCCGAACTTAGTGGAAGATGGGAGGGCGAGTCGATGGCAACGTCAGAAATTACTTCCTAAAGCAAAGTGCGTCCCCACTTCAAGGGTACAACTAACATACCATATGGGCTCCTGTGCATCACAACAAAGACCCCATGGATGATACGTTTAGATCTCATGACCTGGCTTATTCATTTCACACTTTTGTCAAAGTACTCAACAAAAGATGATCAAAGCAGCATTTTACAATAACATGGCCCGATCGACAACTGTCATTAAAATAATCGATGTATTCATTAACGCCCATTAAAGGATACTAATCAAAGGAAGTATCGCTAAATTATAAAATTATTAGCAGAATGTTTGGGGTGAATTATAAAATATTACAACTAGGTACAAACAAGAATATTATAACTTGTGCAAGAGAAAAGTGAGTCTGTTTTTGGCATTTAATTGCATTTCCATCAAATGTAATAGCCTAGTTTGTCTTAATGTTAACTAGGTACATATAGTTACAGGCATAGGTCGAGAATTCGTTTCCAACACGAGTACCTGAGCCCGAGAACAATAGTCTGTTGGTGGCATTTAATTCCATTGCCAATAAAATGAAAATGAAGAAATAGCTTCATTGGCTCTTGTCTACTCTAACCACATTGGGTCGGGTTACAGATGGCGGGCTTGCGGTAAGCGTGCCTTCACTTACAGCGCTACACATAAAAATTTAAATTAGCTATTGTGTTCTTAATATGCCTTATTTGGCAAAGTATTTATTTGCATGAACAAAAAAATTTGATGTAATTAGAATGACGTATCATATAAAATAGATCCAATATTATACCAATTATTAACTTTACCTAACAATAAGTGATTTGTATATATCTTATTCCGTTAAGTTTCATAGATAAAATAGTAAACTATTTATCTTTTCGTCACTCTTGTACGTGGAATATGGTCCATACTTTTTATTATCTCTAAAGTTTGAGGCAGCTCCTAGCCGGTGTGTGATGCTGAGAAAGGCAAAATTGCGACCAATTTCGTAGGCTATTCAAAGTAAAAAAATTCATATATCTGTAAATTGATATATTTGTATAGTTAATATATTTAGTTAGTGTGCTATCTTGGCCTCATTCTTTCTATAAACCTGAAGCAAATAATGACAATAATGCTAAACAAGTAATAGAAAATTTTGCTTCAATAATAAACAGGTAGAAAATATAGCTATTATCACCTGGGATGGCCGACAACAATTTAATTTCTCTCGTTACATGAAAGAATTATCCAGAAAAAAGTGGAAGAGAATCTCATAAAGCTACTTCGCTTGGAATTGTCTGACGTAGCGTTTACAGATACGGAATGAATCTGAAAATTAATTTCTGAATTGGTTGTAGCAATTACTCCGGACATGAAATAAAATCACCTAAACGGTTATTAATTTTAATTTGTATTTTATTAAGTAAAATATATGCCAAAATAATACTTTACACATCAATGAATAATAAACTGGCTAAGCGTGTTTCAGACTACGTGCAGTAAGATTACATAATCAGAATACATATGAAAATACAATTATTTTTGCAGATTTTTTATGTCGTTGTATAGAGTTCTATATATTATTTATATTACTTAAAACATAATCTTCAAATTTTGAGTACGCTATTTTCTGCCCAATTAAATAAACACTTATATATCTAAGGTTTGCTGGTTGAAAACTCTATCGAAGTTAGCCTCGCCTTTGTACATTTTTTATACCATGCATATTTCTGTAACAGTTATGTGTATTGTAAAGATATTAAAGAAAGAGTTTCTATGTACTTTTTATTGACTCAACTCATTCCTGTCAATTTTGTTGTAACCTTTGTGAATACTCTTAAAGAATGATACAAGACTAAATTTTTAGAGCGTCTATTTTCCTTTTGTAATGTATAACAAACATTTTTGCCTACTAAAGAGATATAGTCTTATCGTTTCTAATTAGCTTCCAAAAAAAGATGTAGGTAATAATTAAACATAATTTTTGAGATTATACAAAAACAAAAGTTGCTACGAACCGTATTTCATGGAACAGAGTGATTATCTTTGTTGTACTTACATCTTCTTTGATTATAAAACTATTTTATTTACGAAATCTTCAAGACCTTAGACACATTTACAAGGAAAGGGAAGACTGTTTACCTAAAAGCCAGTACAATACAAAATAATATTACACATCTGAAAGGAAAATGCATTTCACAAAAAGTAGGTACCACAAAAGGTAAATAATCAGGAATGAAGAAATGCGTAGACGGACAAAAGGCACAGACGTAGACCAGCGGATTAGTAGGTTGAAGCGGCAGTGGACAAGACACATAACTCAATGAACTAATGGCCGGTCGGGCATTAAAGTTTTCGAGTGGAGGCCACACACTGGCAAGCGCAACGTAGGACGCCGACTCATAAGACGCTTTCTCCTGATGCTTCGTCATAATAGCCCTCAAAGTCTGTTGGACATAATCCTCTCCCAGGGCGCGATTTACATCGCTCTTCATGGAGGATATTATTTATGTTATGACAGCATCAATGCGTCATGATATGTTACAATGAGTTGCAATGGAACTTTATTCTATGAATATGATTGCGTTTAGGCTGACAGTAAATATAAAATAAATTATAGCTCTATTTCCGAATTTCAATTATGACTAAAAAATTAAAATTTCAAAATTAACACTCGATAACAATAAATATAAAATTTTTAAAATGGTATAAAAATTATCCGGTCACCTAAAAGAGCCAAAAACAATAAATCAATGTTTTCGTTTACAAATATTTTTTTTAAGTTATCACTTACTGCACTGGACCACTTAGAAGCGGAATCAGTTTGTAGTTTTTACATAATGTTGGGTAGATTATTACGTAATACGCTTTACGTTTTAAAACTGGCGTACCTAGGGTATCAAAATAGTGGTTTTTAAACAGCTAGTGAAATTAGAAGGATAATCAAGATCGACGTTTCAGTTTGACAAGTGATGTTTAAATCAAAGATTTCCTATATTGTTTAAATAGTCCTGACCGAGCATTTAGTAAGGTAAGCCTGGCTTTTGGGCTTATATGAAGGTACCGCCACTGATGCGAATTTGTAAATATTATTTAGGAAATGTCCAATAAAATAAATTGTATTGTCATAATAGGTATTTTATTTAATATAATATTCTATTTACCTTTTCTTACACGAGCCCTTGTTACTAATATTAATATAATTTCTACCTAGAGGTAATTTAATGTGGAGCCATGTACGCCTGCGGCCGATCGAGGGAAATTTGATTCCACCCTCTAATTGGCATATTCTGCGAAAGTTGGGAGAGCGCTATTCATTTTCCTATGATTTTATGTTTTGCATTTTCCAACGTAAAACCCTTACCTTTTAGAAAGTAAATTTTCTGAAAGCAATACTAAGGTAATTATCAGATCTTTATCATTCACTTCTACGTAATAGATATTTTGGTTGAGAATTTGGTGTACTTGAAACTTTTATGTCTTCATTATAGAACTATGTATAATAAGTATAGTAGGTAGATATTGATCTAATAACCCTCATAAAATTCGTTACTTATATCTATACCATACACAACTATTCTGCACCTGCGATAAAATGTAGAGCTCTAATAAAAATGTCATAAAAATAAATATCAAGGCCAGCTTTTAAAGTATGATTGCGAAAGGAAGAAATGAAAAGTTGAAGTGATTTTGTTCCACGGATAAATACAAATCGACATCACTTCATTTGTCTATAGTGAATAGTCAATGTATAAGAAATATTAAACAATAACAGTCTTGTTGTTGATACAATTTTCATATCAAATATTAATATCAAAGTGAATGATTATAGAGTGTTGAAAAATACAAAGGCCCGGAACCTCCTCCTCTTTGCAGTCTTTTAAAATACATTAAATAGTTGGATAATAAATATTGAAAATTTCAAACCTAAACAAAAATTATTTATATAAACATCCAAGGCACGGGAATAAGTAAAAATGAAAGATTACATAATAATTTCCTGAAAAAGTGTTACAATTAAAATGAAATATAATGTAAGAAATAAATTTTATATAAGAACCCCGATCGACTAGAACAGGCTAGTCCCAGGAATTTAATCTCGGATGCCTCTGTCCAGATTGAGTACATTACTTGCTTAGTACGTCAAAGCTGATTCAATAAATGTAATGTAGTCTTGATTCAATACGGAATTTGGAGTAAAGAATTCAGTACTTTAGAAATAGAAATAATTTTACCCTTTGCCTAATCCTACTTACAGAAACATCAATGTTATTTAGACGTACCGGTCCGGTTCGCAAATTACCAGCATAAAAATTTAGGTAGAATGTGAAAAAAGTATACGCATACTGCGATACATACATCTAATCAAATAGTCATACAGGTATACGACCATACTTTGAAATTTTTACATTGATGTGTTTATTACTCCAACGATGATTATGACAGAATATGTTGATAGAGAAGTATTTGTATGTAAGCAATTTTAATTTAACAAACTTATCAAATAGCTGTTAATGTTACTTATTCCTGAATTGAAATATTATAGAGTTAAACAACATATAATTGGTAGCGTAGTGAATGAACCTAATAAGTTATAAATAGTTATTATATATTGAAAATAGGCAAGTATGTGTGTCAATACAGATAAATAGTCTAAGTATCTTTATATCGTTAGATCCGATATGATTATTTGAAATTGCGGGTAAATTGATAATGTATATACCCACCCTGCATTCATAATCAAACAACTAAGGAAAGGTCCGATCAAATCGATTTCAAGACTAATATTAAAGAACCTCAAAATATCTTGGGATATTCAAAAGCAGAGTGGGTAGGTATTTACTGATCTCGCGTGCTGTATCTTCGATTACATCGTAATTTCCCATCAGATGAGTCAGTCAATCCTAAAAAAATATTCTTTTTCCCAATAATACGAGCTCTCCCGAAACCAATGAACGTATCTTACCTTTAAAACACTTCTATCTACTTCCTACGTCTCTCTAAATTGAATGTAATGAACGTTTTAAGCCCTCCAAGTGAAAATATTAGCTTTTTCACGCGTGAGTTAGGTGTTTTACACTCCGATATATAAAATTAGAATTCGAGATTTTCCTCTCTCCGAGTTAAAGAAATCCCATTTATTTAATAAGCTTGTTACATTCAACAGCCTATATAAATACTTATACTGAATCGACGCGTCGTCATCTCGACTATATGCAAAGACAATTCAATTATTAGATTTCTTTTAATGAATTAAATACGACCGTCTCACCAAGCGGCTACTGATGATGTGGTCGTATTTCAATTTGTTGGTTTTTAGATCCCAAGATTGTAGGGTTTAGGGAAACTGAAGCCGGCAGAGGGTTCTACATCAATATACATCAATAGTTCGTATTGTGATTGAGGAAGCAAAACTCTACTAGTACAAACTTTCGGTATGTTGATTACGCAAAAGGTGAAACCTCCACGTGCCACTAGTAGTCCTGATATGGGAACGTGTCGATGTGATAAGATCAATTCCAATAATATACACGCTAAAATATGTTCTATAGAATACAAATATAGTGTGTAATTTTAAATGTATATTATTTTAAAATATAATTTTTAAGATAGCCAGCTAATGATCACCAGCGTGCGACTGGCGAAAGAAGACCCTTACCTCAATAAGCACATAAGTCAAAATCGTTTATTAGTTTCAAGCGTTCTTCAGAATACCTACCAAAGTAAACTATTAACAAGTTATAACGTAAACTGACGATGGAATATTCCAACTTAAACTGTTAATTAGTCACGTCGGTAATCTCAATGGCCAAAAACTTAAAAGTTATAATGTTTCTGTTCTATAGGAACCTTAATGCGAATTAAAATTAGATTTACTAGAACTTTACTTAATGCGATATGTACATCTTACTTTCAAACAATTTTCCACTCGAAAAAGTGAATTCCAAGAAATTTACCCAAGATTGATAAGAAATAAAACAGTAGCGGCCAATGAAGCGGATAGAGAAGAGACGCGACGCAAGATGAACGGAAATAGGTTCACTTGACGGAAAATCGCTTTTTGTCCTCACTTTAAAAGTTTATCAAGCCCGGCACTTAATTTTCCCCAGCCCTGCTTGCGGATGGGCTCGTTTTTGTTAACAAAGTGTATAAAACTGATTATAATCGTATTGATTAAGTACTAACTAAACAGGATTCTGAATATTATGATAGTTGCATTCGTTGAAAATCTTTAAGTGGCTAAAAATTAATCCATAAGGAATAATATTTAGTATACCCACTTTTGAAATTTGAAGTTACTTGAAAATTAATACAAAGATGTAGAAGGTTCATAGACTCTAGTATTTGAAAGTCTAAAATATACATAGTGAACCCATAAATATTTAATTTAATTATCCTTTCATTTCTTATAGATTCAACTATTCCGCCGTTCATAAATGTTTAATATCCTCATATATATATCATCAACTCATAATGCGTGCCTAAAAATAATTTGCCTTATCATGGCTCCATATTTTGATGAAATTTGGCAGAAAGGTTGATTGCAACACGAATAAATATCTACTTAATTATGTAAAATAGGGAAAATACGAATTCCACGCGGACGTACTTCATTGATGTGGCCTCCAGATGGTTGAATAAATTACCTACATGAAAATTGAGTATGAAATACTTTTTAATATTCGCTTTTGTAGCAAATTATAAACTACCAGCATGAGCCCAATTTCATTGCAACAGCTACTGTAGAATTGATAAAAAAGTATAACTATATGCCTGCCTATCCTACAACATTTATAGCGACCTGTAGATATAACATAGTTTGATTTCAGTTTTAATTGAAGCGCTCCTTGATGTTCCTCGTTCCGTTGGACTGTAATTTACTTAGCTCCAAACTCATGACGACTCGTCCATCAGCACTTAAAACTAAACTACAAATTATCTGACGAATCCGTTCGGAAATAAGCAATCAGGGAACCGTCCGCGTCACCAGTCATTTTCAAATAGAAATAACTTTATTAGTAATTTTAATGAATGTGCATGTTTTATTATTATTATTAAGAGCCCATAGTGTCCCACTGCTCGGCAAAGGCCCGTTTACTTTATGAAAATAAATAAATACTTATTATATACACATTGAAAACAAGCAATAATTTTTGTGATTTACGTTTGTCCATTTGTCTGTCTACATAATAGACGATAAAATAAATATAACAATAAATCGAAAACTCAGAAAACCATAAAAAGCTTAATATTTTCGAAACGGATGAACATATGGCTGGTACACCAGAAGAACACCAAATGCCAGCTTTCATAAAATAATATGTAGTTTAAAGAAACTAAAAACTACAATATGAGGACTCGTCAAGACGAATCATGTGGACCCAAACTCGAGGGGTTTACTAGAAGCCACTGAAAAATTCCACCATCCACCTCCAAGCCTCATCATCAGATCAGCTCCAAGTTATCAAATTATAGTATTGTCATCCGAACTACATATACTTACCAAGTTTCATTTCAACGCGACAATTAGAAGTAGGTTAAAATTACTTCCAAGCTTTGTTAGTCAGTTACAAGTGAAGCTAATAAAAGCGTGTTAAAACAAATCGGTTCTATCATTTTGGCGTTGCAATGCCACAAACAGTCATAGGCGTCAAAATTACAACGTTTATCAAGAGTTAAAAAATAAGATAAAAAAAAAAGAGTTAAAAATGTATTTCTACTCTCCATCCATTTTAATATAAAATTGCTGTTTTATAGTTTCCCCAGTGGATTAAATAATTGGGTATAATATCAAAAGAGTACCGTTTATATACAAAGAGAATAATCCTATTTTTGTTTCATGAAGGGCAATCTCCTTCGTCATTCATTTCGCTATCGACAAAGTCAAAAGAAAAATTAGTAGGACTACCTAACCAAAGATTAATTGACAAGTATATTCTATGAAATATTTGTTTCCATCGATATCAGAACCCGATGCCTTGAACTTCTTACACAAATTGAAACTTCTGTCGCACAAAATTGAACACCTTAAGTCGCCTGTTGAACAATAGGTTTGGACTTAAAATACTTAACTCTATCCCTAAGTAACTCAACGACTAACTCCGATACGAGAGTATAGAGATGCGCCAAACTTTAATTAATTTCAAACTGGTTACCTATCTCCGACATTTGAGTTGGGATTTGAAGTTTGCCGTGTAATATTTTATTGCAAAGGTATTTCAATGTAGTAAGTGATTTATTTGTACACTTAGATATATTTGCAGTGAAACAATTTTTTTATAAGCAGCAAGACTCAACTACCAACTATATTGGTACAAGTTTAGAGCCCATCTCAATATTAACAGTTATATTGTAAGGTATAGCACGTACGCCTATGTATACGCAACCTATAAGTAGTTTCCGTATGTCTCACCTAATCTCGTAAAGCTTATTTGCCCCCCTGCCCGTGGGGTTCGGTAAGTGATCGCTGCGCGGTGCCACGAGTTGACAGGTTGGTATATACTACCTAAAGGTAAATATTATACGTCCTCAAAGACGGCAATAAGGGGAACGTAGTAGCCATGAGGGGTGACCGGTTTACAGAACCACAAAACTTCTTATTGTCGCTCACATTTCTATCAAAAATGTTTGGTTTATCGAACAAACAGATTAAATAGAATTTCATTCATTAGATGGAAGCGAAGATTTTCATTAGCTAAGCTTACGCCATTTCTGAAATATAAGAGAGAGTTTAATTTCTGATCAACAAGTTCCATGGTAACCAACAACAATTACAAAATCAATATCTAAAAAAATTAGGTAGAATACCTTTGCAATATTGTTTGTTCTTTATTCAGCAGACTTATTTTAAACTTCTTATTTTACCTATGCCCCCGTGTTTATTACTTCTCCCTAAAAAGTACCTCTCAAAGAAAGGCCACCTAGATAAACCTACCGCGTCCGTCGAAGTTAGGAAATAAAGACGTCGCACTAACTACTACACTCGTACAAACTATTCCGAACTACTTTCCTATAATTCATATCTACTTTGAACTGCACACTTTGTTTTGCGAAAACCCTCCAGTACGCGGTTCTTTTTTAATATGAAATAAATTTGAATAATGGGATAGGTCCGTATAAACAATAAGTGGGTTTATCAGCTTTGCCGATAAGAGAATTGAGACCTAAGTGGATGCCAAGTTCTAAGCTCCTTCAAATTCTTATATAAAGTGTTATTGATAAATTTCATTGAAAACGTTGAACTTTTGTTTTCACGCTCGACGAATCACGTATCACGATAGGTATAACTAAATAAAACTAGCCAAGTTCAAGATTTAGTAGTAAACAAGCAAAATATATTTCTCTAGGAAAAATAATCTCACATAGTCTTTTTGAAGAAGAAATTATGAAGTAAGATGAGTGCCTGATTTCAAGATTTAGTAGTAGTTAGTTGAAAACTAGCAATAATTCTTGTGATTTACGTTTGTCCATTTGTATATCAACATAATAGATGATAAAATATATTATATAACAATAACTATAACAAAGAAGGAAGTAAGATGTGTACCTAATTTCAAGATTTAGTAGTAATCAAACAAAATACTTTCCTCTAAGAAATTAAATTCTAATTTAAATAATTTGTCATATAGTCTTTTTGGGGAAGAAATTAAGAAGTAAGATGTGTACCTAATTTATTTAAATACTGGTTACGTAATGATGAGATACCAAGTATAGAGGCAGTAGATAATTTTTCTAGCTACAATTTCACATTCTTTTAATCATTCATATTACACTCCAACTAAAACATGACGCTATTTCATGCTAATATTTTAATCTATTAATAAAAATTGAAGATTGGGAGAGCCTTACATACAGTACTGGACATCTATTGTATAGTAGTATTGAGTGCACATCTAATTGCATTGAGTGAAAATATAATTTTCAATAAGCTAAAACAAAAGCAATCATAATTTCGTGTAATTCCTTTCGCTGTAAGTATTTGGATTACAAACGGAATGGAAGATGTAATTTGTTAAAATTACTGGACAAAGTACTCTGAAAGTACAATCGCGAACAGTGTTTATAAAGTATAATTTTCATAACACGTAAATCCTCGTTCTTTGCGGAGTGAATACGCTGTATTCAATAATCCGGTGATCCTTATTTACAGCAATGGGCTAGCGCGGCCGCGGCTTTAGCCTTTCGGGAACCTCTGCCGTTGCTACTTATCGAGGGCCGTTTGTATAACAATACACCACGACTATACAACATATTCTTTAATAACATATCAAAACTCGACACAAATGCTTTGATTTAAACTAGAAATGATTTGGAAACTCAAAACTATCCATAAGAGATTTGGCAAAGAAAAACACTTAGAGAAGCACACATTATTAAACTGACAACAATAACTCTATCTGTATTTCACCAAGAAAAATAAACTGCAAATAACAGTCGACGATATTAAATGAATGTAAACTGTGTTGGCGATGATACAAAAGTATCAGGGACGCAGCATATCTGGGCCACCAGCAAACTTTGTGTAGCCAACATCTTGAAACAACTTTGACAGATATTTTAATACTTGGATAAAGGATTAATCCCCCAGGAGCATTAACCTTCCTACAATATTTTTGCTTGTTTAAGAGGCGTATTTTTGATTTTATTATTAAAAACAAACAAAACAAATTGGGTTTGTTTTCTAAGATAAAGAAGTTAGTACCTAATATATTTATTCATTCCTGTGTAATTCAACATTATCATCATCAGCATAATATCCATCCTCTTCTGAACTGATCTCTCCAAATCACGCCAACATACGCGGTCCTACGACTTTCTCATCCAGCTACTTCCAACCACCTTCTTTATAGGTGGTCGACCACACATCATCTCGTACTTTAGGAGCGTAGCGCATTCCTTTAAGCGTTTCTGCATTGTTCTCGTATTATTTATTTATTTTCTAGGTTTTCTTATATGATTTTTAAAGTAACATTATGTTAATCGTATGTGGTTTGAACAGCGCCCAGTGTAGACTTTTCTTTCAAAATCGAACATAATAATGGGAGCCCTGAACTTTCTTAATATCCCTTCCCCTATGTACGTCTCTGATAGATAAAATTTTCACTATTAGATAAGTAACCTGTTGCACATGTTTGATAAGATTTTCTTGGCGCGGATTTTATTTCTCGAGTGCGAACTCTGTCCAAACAGTTTGTTCAGCTGTGGAGTGGTGACAATATTATCTGTCAACAAACTGCTGGTCGTTCAACGCTCAGCATTCATATTGACAGAATATCAAGCTTTACTAGCCGATGATCGTTATGGACTATAGTCAACCAATAGGCATTGGTCTATTCAGTACCTGAGTATTTGAAACATGCCGCTATGTTGAATAGAGAATTGGCATACCTAATCTAAATATCGGACGGGCAGCTATTTCACCGTATGCTCAAACATGCGTTCGGTTTCGGCTGCCTCTATTATGTTTATGAGATAATGTCGTGTACACGCCTCTCATGTTGTGTAAAGTATGGAATGGCAGGTAGGTAGTAGCGATTTTTAGTTGTTCAGATTTACAGCTAGAGCCGCTGCGCGGCGCATTGTTCCCTAGTATGATTGATTATACGACAGTCACAAGCAGAGTTTTAAAAAATTCGATTTTTTTATATGGCCAAAAATTGGCAAATCTGACATATTATTATTATGTTATACCCGTTCTACCTATATACAAAATTTTAAATATATTTAGATTTTTTTTTTATTATGTGTACTACTTCATTTTTGATTGCAATATACCTTCGCGGATATTTGCTAGTGTCAACTATTATTGTAAGAATGGAGTGGTTAAATGATCAATAAAATGCTTAAATTAAATACATTAAAAACTTACTTTTAATATCATAATGGTTATTGATTAGTAGTTACTGGCTGGTGATTGCGTTATTTCAAAGATTTTTTTTAATTATTTGAGTTATTTTCGTTATAATTAACGGCTACGACCTTACAGCCAGCCATCATCCCACCTAGTCTGTATAATATTGTATTGCATAGCAAAGAAACAGGCGATAGCGCGTTTAATAACATCTTTAAAACTAAATAAGTGTCAATAGACAACCAAATAATGTTGAATTCCCAATTGTATTGATTTTGTAATTTTATATTAGGTACCTCGATCACTATTTATTTATGTGTCTGTGGAATAGTGTCTAGTGAGGAGAGGGAAGAAAGATCCCTTTCGCTAGAAAAATAATAATTAAAAAATATTTTGGGTAAATGTGAACCTATAAAAATCACGATATATTACGATAATATTATCATGTTACATCTACAGTTTTTTTTTTTTTTTTTTTTTTTTTTTTTAATATAATAAATATTAAATAATAATAAATAAATATTTCGGACACTTACACCAATCATCTAGTCCCAAACTAAGCAAAGCTTGTGCTATGGATACTAGATAACGGATAAACATACATAAATATTTATATAAACATCCAAGACTCGGGAATAAATGTTCGTATTCATCATACAAACATTTACCCCTCGCGGGATTCGAACCCGCAACCGTTGGTTTTGCTGATAGGGTGACTATCCACTACACCAATCGGTCGTCGTCTTACAATAATAGTTAGAACCCTGTAACGATACGTACATTTTTGGTCGTGACTTCCGATAATATTAAAGTTTTATTTCGAATTAGACACTATTAAATTAAAGTTGTTGTTTGTTTTTCTAAATCAAGGTTCCGATTTGGTACTATACAGGTATTATCGATACATGTTCTTAGCAAGCATTACTGATAGAGGTCTCAAACCAGGCAAAAAATAAGGATCTGCGGAAATTTTTTAAATAACGGATATCTTGTAAATTTGAATGACATCGGACCTTTTATATTGAATCTAGTGGCCACCTCCACTCGATTTGTTATCACCGTGTGACAATATTGACGTTTCACTAATATAACTAATATTATAAATGCGAAACTTTGGATGTTTGTTTGTTGGGAAACGTATGAACGGATTTGGTTGAAATTTGGTGTATAGGTAAAATACTGCATTAAGACATAGCAAATCGGTCAAGCTACAGGAGGTGATATATAGAAATCTACGTACATACCTACACACAAAGAGCGTTACTTCTGTCTTGGTGCAATCGGGTAAAATTTGCGACTTCTCGAAAATAAATAAATAATTAAATAGGTATATATTTCGGACACTTACATCAATTATCTAGTCACAAATTAGGCAAAGCCTATAGAAACCAGATAACGGACAAACATACAAATATTTTTATATATAACAGAGATCTCCACCTCGTCAGTGCAATTTTTGTCATCAACGATTTCTAGAACACTGATAATTTTCAGAAGTCGAATCTTAAATCGTAGGAAGCTTAAATCATTGGGTTACTGACAATCGCTAGCAGTAATCGTATATCAACACAATACAAAACAAAACAAATCTTCCGATCAAAGGGCGAGTCGAACATGTTTGAACCGGAAATAAGATCAGTTAGTAAGACTAATATTTAACTGTTTAGGTAAGTATACGAGCATGACTGAATAATATTTACCATTTAGATAAATATTATTTTATTGGAGTTAGTACCTACACAATGAATGCTGCTTTGAGCTAGCAAAAATTGGTTGTATTTTATCATTTTATGTTGCGATAAGGCCGACGTATAGTCCAAGGCAGGTAATTTCACTGCCTTATAGATCTCTTATAGATCTCTACTAGACTTTTAAGTACGTATATAAAATAAATTAACATGAATTTGACTTATAATAATAATTTATTGGAGAGTAGTAGCGAGGTATGTCAGTCAGTAGTTACTTTCAGTGAAGTTGAGAGTAACGAACTCGTATTCGCGATCTTAGTATATATCGCGCACTCAGACGTGATGCCGATAGTGATTGAGCTAGCTAGGTAATGCAACGTAGTTACAATAACAACGGACGAAAAATTTCCTCTCGCCACACGCACATGCTATATCAGTTAAATATCAATCATCAGCCAATTTTTTGCGACTACATAGTGTGAGAACGTGAATATATCTAAAAACGCGCGTCCGACTTAAGTCAAATAACATTGAAGAGAATAGAAAGGACATAAAATAGCCTGTCTGTTGGTGAATACAACATGATTTTAGGAAGTGGCTGTGTCTAAAAATTTCATTTGACACTAACTGGATACGCGTTTGACCCCAATCTCACCTGATGGAAAGTGACGATGTGGTCAATGTCCGCTGTCAGCTGATTCAGACAGCTTTTGAAGATCCTGAGGTCGTCGGATTCAGGAATGACTCCGGAAGGGAGCTCCATGCCTACTTACCCAGTAATTTTGTGTAAAATGGGTAGCAATGTAATGAATATACAAGGTATGTACACAATTGAAAATATAGTAAATGAAAAGCTTTATCTAGACCCCAGTGGTTGACCAACCAGGTCTGAAGGTGCGTGCTCATTGACGATGAATTCATTCGTAATGGATGTCAAACAATCAACTAACAATAAATAATACATCGTCATCAAAACCAAGGATTTACAAAATATTAAACTGTCAATATCGACAATCATCTCGGATGCATGTGCAGTAGGTATATGTGATAGACTATACCTAGTCCAAAAATCAAAAATACTTACGTATACCTTCAATCATAGGAATATGATAGTTCTGTCTGGAATTTGCGAAGAGGAACCCGAGCGGCTTGCTGAAATTGAATAAAGAAATGCGCCGTGGCAGTTTCTATTACATGGATTCCACGAGACACATACGACTTTTTACCTAAATAAAAGATCTCCGTAAGATCTTAATTTTGTATGACAGCTGTCAGAGTCATAATCAAAACTGCCTTCATCGGAAAATACTAACCGACTAGTGGTGTTCTCACCACAATTAAATTTATCTCTAGATCTCTTCATTTCGCATGACACAAGTGAAAATTAATAAACCATATCACCTAAACGATTATTATTATTACTTTTTTATTAAATGGCAATCGTCTCCGTAAATGAACGTAGTCTGCTACATATGTTTTTACTAAAATTAGAGATCTTAGGGTAGCGGCGATTTTACCAAAATTAAATATCTCGATGTCTTTTCAATTCGGATGACAACGATCAAATTTAAATCTTGGAAACCACTAATCCGAGACTAGTGGTGTTATACCAAAATGAAATGTCATCATCGTCAGTCGAAAGATGTCCACTGCTGGACATAGGCCTCCACCAAATATCCACAAACATACTATATTTTATGGCAATATGATTTTATGGCAATTCGGCTGAAATATTAATTTTATCTACCATCTCATTTCACATAATTGAAATCGTTAAAATCTTTACTTTTTGTAACCTCACTTTTAGTTTTACACAGTTTCAAAATTTCTGGAGCTATTGCAATATTTTTCTCTTTTACTCATAGCGGGCTATGTTCAGCTACGGACATAAATCCTAAAATTATCGCAATACACGCGTAATGTTGTTATAACACCACCCTCCCTTCACGCCAAGAATGGCTGGAGTCATAACATCTATCAATATTCAAAAAGGCTTTACAAATGATAAAAGCAACGTATCTCTCAGTAACCGGAACGGGCTCTTTTTCTTCCCGCGACATCCAACCCTCCAGAAGGGGGAAATATCAGCATGTCATTTGTTTATATTGTGAAATTAATCCCCCGAGTCGACGTGACTGATGAGCCAAGTCAAACGTTGCTTGTCAAACAAAGAAACACCGAGGTGTATACTATAATCGATGCTCACTTAAACGACAGATGCTACAAACGGGTACCATCAATCTATCCCCCTGCCCACCTTCCGATTCGTGCCCCAACGGCCGAATTGTTATTCACGTTCCATTACCTCAATTTTTTAGAGCTGAGGTGCCTGAAAAGAAACCCTTTCACTTATTGTGTCTCATCTCTGAATAGGTGGAGGGCCAGCGTGAAATTAAATTTCTTTACATTATTCTTCTTTCCCCATTTTCATCTTTCTTTCGTCGAGTGTTTATTCGGCATCTTATTGCAGTGTAGCTCTCTGCTCTGGAGTTGCACGTAAACTTGTACTCTGGAATTACACGTAGACTTCCACCCTCATGTTACATATTAACCTGAATTCTAAGAGTTACACGAAGACTTATCCTCTGGCGCTGAACGTAGACTGATGCTCTGGGGCGACACATAGACTTGTACTTTTGAGCTACATATAGACTTGGACTCTGAAGTTTCATTTAGACTTGTACTCTGGAGTTACTCGAAATCTTGTTCTCTGGAGTTTCTACGTAATTTGGAGATACGTAACATTATACTTTACTCTGGACCTACAAGTACAGCTGAAGTTACATGTATACTTGTACTCTGGAGTTACGTGTAAACTTGTACTTTGGAGTTACAGGTATATTCTTTACAGGTGGGTACTTCATTAAACCATTGTAATTTAAAGAAATTGTTAATTTGTCATGAAAAACTTTGGGCATTGGTTAGCCATGGGTTCAAAACGCCCATATTTTATCGCTGAATTCATTTTTCTATTACACACAACACACATTTACACATACTCCCACACGAAATTCTAAACCTCATTTATTCATACATAGTGGGTTACACTCACTTTAAAGTCTCCATATCTTTACCTTGTATATTTGTAAAATGTATACTCTACCTGGTGATAATGTCAATAATGTCTGAGGAATCACTGACTCTGATAATACAGTTTAACTAGTTTCGGAGTCAGGGGTCCATTATACTAGATGACTTCAAATGTATTATCCATAACTCTAGTCTTAAAATAAACTTAAAATGCATTGTAAACTTGGGTAATGAATAAATTATTATTATTATTATTATTATTATTATTTCAAATTCTTATTTTCTCCTCTTTTGAGGGTATTACCTTATCATGCGGGCCGTAGCCAAGCATGATAAGGGATAACAGGGTTATGTTACGCGATTGTCGGTTATGGTTGCAGACGTTAAAAATTTCCTTGCAATGCGGCATGTATTTAGAATTATGGCTTTTTGCAATGTTTCTATAATATGAGTTGGGATATGAAGGGTATTGAGGCTGTTACATAAGGTTTTAGGAATTACACCTGTCGTGGATAATACAATGGGAACTATATGAACTATATGTGCTTGCCATTGGCGCCTAAGTTCTATGGCTAAATCTTGGTATTTGGCTAATTTCTCGTTAATCGTGGATTGAATGTTGTGTGTGTTTGGGATCGCTGTGTCAATCAGATATATGGTTTTATTGCTTTTATCAAAAAATGTGATATCGGGTCTATTATAATGAATTGTTCTGTCGGTTATTAGTGTTCGATCCCAGTATAGTTTGTATAGTTTATTTTCGTGTACTATGGATGGGGTGTATTTATAATATGGTACTTTTTTGTGGATGAATTTGTATTTGTGAGCTAAATGTTGGTGTATTATAGCAGTCACTTGATCGTGACGATGTTTGTAGTCTGTTTGTACTATTGCTTTACATGCACCTGTAATATGTTGGATTGTTTCCGGAGCACTATTGCAATGCCTACACGAGTCAGTCTGTTGGTTTAGTTCTTTTGTGATATGTTTTCTATAGTATTATTATTATTATTATTATTATTATTATTATTATTATTATTATTATTATTATTATTCTATTTCTGTATACACTATACGTAATTACTTTGCGTCGCAACACTTTACATAGGGCACTTGATAGAAACTACTATCCATGTTCTCTCACTCCTAATATGGTAATACGTCTCCATCCCTTGGGTTGGCTACGTAAGAGTGTTTATGTAACGTATTGGCCTAAAGTTTCCACTTCCAATGCTATAAACACTTTAAAAATAATAAGCGGCGGCGCCAGCGGCGAATACTTACACCAATTATCTAGTTCCAAACTAGGCAAAGCCTGCACCATGGTAGACATAAGATGACGGATAAACATACATAAATATTAAAACAAACAATTCGTATTGACGCAAACGCAAATCCTGCTAGGGATACAACCTAGCAGGATTCAAACCCGCAACCGTCGGTTTCGAAAGCTGGATCTCAATCTACTTCCACGTCCAATTAGCAAGTGAAATTAGAAACCTCGTTACATAAATAAATCCAATTACTTGAGTTGGAATTATTCTCGTTTGTAAGAATCCTATGTAAGTGCTATCTAGTTATTTAAAGTGTATTAAATAAAATAGCAAGGTTTTTAACACTTTGTTGCATACCCTTTAGTAGCCCGATACCGCTTTGGCATTGATGCGATCAATTTGCTGCAAATTTCTATTGAAATTTACTCCCACGTTTCTGTGAAAGCTTCATAAAGTTGGTGAATTTTAGTTGTACGTTTCAATGCTACTGTTTTTTTTTCCACTTGAAACTACAACCATAATGGGCTTGATGTCAGGACTGTAGGGTGGCCAATTCAAGACGATTATATTGGTTATTTAAAAAGTTTTGAACTACTGTAGCAGTATGTTTCGGGTTAAGTTTCTGGTAAAGTTTCCCCGGCTTATGGCAACAAAGTTTCTTCTAAAATATTTTTGTTTTGAAATCTGTCCATATCCTGTCTGTTTTTTACCGGTCTATAAATGTATATTACATAAATATAATATACTTTTACTGTACTTTTATATATATATTGGATTGCTGTTTGTCCCCACTGCGTTCAAATTCATAACACTTTAATACGCCACACAAATACAAATTGTCCTTAATTTTGTGACCACCACTGTAGGGAGGTTAATATAAATACTAAATTATAAGTTATCGTGTATAGAGCTGACGCACTACGAAAGATAACGATGATTACTGTACATTTACACTGGGATATCACTTAACTTGATCAGAATTCACGAAGACTAGAGTCTACCGCACACGTACGGGAATCGAGCAAACATTAAGAACCCGATGGCCCGATCACGGGCTGCGTTGAATCATGTCCCACCGAGCTATAAATTCAATAAGACGCGATCCAAACGCCAAGTGGAATCATTCTATTGTCGTATACAATACATCAATATAAGAGCTAGTTTTTCTTATTTCACCGCACTTCTAGGGACTAGCCGAAATTGCAAAATTGTACTGCGTCGGTTACGTTATATACACGAGTTTATATCATCAGAAATATATAAAAAAAACAAATTCTTAAATCCAAAGACTAAGCTATGAATAATGAAAATCAGCCAAATGTAAGTCAAGCTCTGTATTTACTTATTTATATTATATATAGAACAGGAACAAACAACCAGTGAAAGTAATGTTTGTTTATTTTGTACACAAAATACATTTTGAATCGACGTATTCAGCATTTGTTTCATTAAATACAATCTAGGGTACATAATATGTAGAAATTTCAAGTTCCCGACTAATTTAGTTTTGAGATAGATCCGTAACAAAAATTGTCAAAGGGAGAAATAATTTAATTCAATCGAATTCGTTATGTGAATATAGGTAAATATTCTACACAAAAAGATGACATTTCAGCTCTGTAACTTATTCCGTTTACGAAATAGACGCCACTGACATACGGACAGTTGACAGGTAGAAAAAACTAATGCTTTGATGATTGCACAGTTAATTCGAACCCGTAACCTCTGATTCCTAAATCACGGTCACTATACCAATCGGTCGTCAAGTTGTTTGGTTGTTAATTTATTATTATACCTACCTACTTTGCCCTGAATCCCAATTAATATAATCCCAATCTCAACTACACATGTTTGTATGTATGTGTGGTTGTTACTTTTTCACACTTAAACGGCTAGACAGATTTGGTTGAAATTTGGTTGGTTGACATTTAGGACCTCGATTAACATATGGGATTTTTATCCCGGAAAAGTGACTGTTTCCTGCAGGATAGGTATTATGAGTGGGAATGCTTTTGAGTTATAGAGTGACGCATTTGGTAGTAGAACGAATTCTACGCTGACGAAGCCGCGGGTAACGCCTAGTTTCGAATAAAATCCAAGTAGTAAAATGTTTAATTCCATAATTACTTTAAAGTCTTCAAAGGTATAAGTCTTGGTTACCAACGTCTTTAGTAACTACAATTCTATCTCTCCTTTGTAAGAAAACATTTCTAACTACTCCTGTGTAAGTACGTCTTATTTATTATGTCAATATTGCGAGTCGGATCGTTCACAGACCTGAGCTCAGTCTGTTGAGTTGTGCGTGCAATTTCCTTTAGGACCTATCACAATGGCTTCCCGCTGCTAAGACGAAACAAAGGTTCATTATGCATTTAACTCATTAAGTAAATTAATGAAAGGAGGGCTTTTGGCACGCGCTGCCTTGATGAGCCTCATCATATTGATGGCGCCAACGTTAGGAAGCAACACTTTTGTCTCACTGCACCAATGGAGAACGGGTAACTGGGCTTCTTAAAATAATAATATGGCGACGTGAATATAAATCGATTTATATATGTTTGTTTGTAATTGTTATATTATATAAAATATAATGCATAACTTTTAAGTATTACAAAATTAAGCCATCGTGAAACAATGGTGGAGTTATTCCATATAAGGATTTATTCCAGTCCACTGTTGCATTAGTTAAAGAACAATATTTTTATTTATCATTATTATGCACTAAAAACTTATAAAATAAATATATTAGACAAAAGTGGAAAAGTCACAAATGTGTTGATAAAATAAAGTCTTGTTTTCTTTGCGATAATGTCGAATGTCGAAAATCAAATTTTTTTCACGTTCTTAATTTTAATTGCTTAAAATTATGACGAATTTATAATAGTGCTAAAATATCTATTCAATAGTTCACAATATCTCATTGCAGAGTAAAATATGAGAAAAGAACAAATAATTATTTTCAAACTTTAGTTTTGTACTCCTCGTTATAAACTATATGAAAAAGCAGTGTTTTAACCCCGTCGGGAGCAATAAATGCAGTATCGTTCTATGTGACTCAGCGCTTATTAGAGGCGCTTACTGTGTCGCTCGCAATAAGCGGCGGCGCATCGCACTGTCGAGGCATTGTTGTAGCAAAATGGACTTCTGCATTTATTTCTGCATGTCCTATTTGTTATGTAGGTAACCATGACGTATTTATATGCTCATATTTTTTTTACATTATCCCCAATACCAGCAATATCCCAAACATAAACGTTTAATTGTTTCAAAATATTAAAAGTTTAATGCTTGAAATAATATCCACTGTTCAATTTTCGAAATATACAGAAATGCAGCCGTTGAAACGTTAAAATTAATTTTTTGTGTAAAGTCCTTTACGCCACCCAAGGAATGACACGTGTTGATTCTATTTTTGCGTGAGGGAAACCATAATTTTTTTTGCAAGAGACTAGCACTTGCTAAAAAGCATACCTATGAAAAAAGTACGTAATCTGCTAAAACCGAATCTGGAAAATACAATACAATTACACTTCATTGCATAACAGCAGGAATATATTGACCACACTCTTTTCAAACGATATTATTCGGACAGTTGTATGTGTGTGACTGGAGATCCAAATAAACTGTCTATCTATTATCAGGTAACAATTGTAATAATTAATACTAAAATCTTTCGTGCATTCTTTCTACACTTTATATTCACATACACAATATTATTAAGACGATTATGCAACAACATATATATATATAAAAAAAAACTAATTACGCCAACCGTCCACTACCACTATTCATCCTATCGACTCGAAGATGCCGAGTGCTGAAAACCAGTGCGCACAGTGAGCTGGTATAATAGTTAATTGGTTATCAGACTTGTCAGCATTAACAGCAGTCCTTTTGCCAAGTTATTGTTGTATTTTTTGTGTTAGAAGTACATACGTTATCTTTTTTCTGTATTTAATTGCGTATTTTTTTGATAATAACAATTTTCCTCAATTTCGATTCAATAATTGTAGCTTAACGAATAGTAGTTTTTCAGTTATCTAATGGAGACACGCAGACGCAGCGTAATATCCATTTCGGCGAACCAATAGAAGTAGTTCTTCATTCCATCAGCTACTGACAAAAAACGACAGTTTCAAAATTAGTTAAAATATTCACCACGTGTGCTGCTCTCTCTAGTCTATTTTTAAGCCTCTATTGTTGTGCTCGGGTATAAAGGATAAGAGAGTCAATGAAATCACCGTTTCAAAGGCATCACTTCTGGTGACAATGGGTCTATATTTGAGTTCGATAATGTCGACCTTATCTTTGGGTTCCATTAATTATTGAATCACGCTTGATTTATGAAAGTCGATAATCCATTCATTGTTCACTTACCTACTTAGTGTTCGAAGTTCATATGTACATATCAACTCAATTTATGCAGTTCAAATTACTTAATCAAATTCCACTAGTACGCTTTTCGACTGTTTCGAACATCACTGCGGACATTTCAAATTGACTACACTGCAAACTAAGTTGCACTTTAGACAAGAAGCGATCTATACAGGGCGTCCCACGGCTATGCCACATGGAGGGAAAGTACCTTGAATTTTGTAAATGGAACATTTTACTGAAAGAAGACATTATTTTAATTTAAAAAACAATTTAAACTGCATTCATAGATTTTTAAATAAGTACATGGTTGAACCGGGAATCGAACCATTTATTTATAAAAAAAAATTACCATGTAACTTTATCATACCGATCGAAAGGCTTCATCATAAGGATTATTTTTTGCTAAATAACATATTGTCAGAAATAAAAGGAAGACCATGAATTTTAACATTAGATGTTCAATTTTGTTCAGAAAAATGAAAAGCTGACATTGCCGTAAGGACATACAACTGACATTATCATTACTAATACTAATTACCCACTCGAGAAGTATGCATCATTTCCCTATTATAATTTAAGTTCATGATAAAATGATAAAGAGATACGTAATTAGTAAGTAGGACTATCTCAATGAACATTTTCTTTCCTGGATCGGGACAAATGGACGAAAAAATGGCCGCCGAGATCCCCAGATCTAACCCCGTTAGATTTTTTTTATGGGGTTATGTAAAAAATTTACTTTACAAGAACCAGTGTCAAAGTGTCCACGAGCTACAAACTGAACTTCGACGTATTATTCTAAATATCCACCACAACATGATCAAAAAATCGACAGGGAGCGAAATAATCAAAAGAGTGCGACTTTGTATTGAACAGGATGGGACTCATTTTGAGCATTTGATAAATTTGATTAATTTTGTATTTCAAATGTTAAAATTCATGGTCTTCCTTTTATTTCTGACACTATGTTATTTAGCAAAAAATTATCCTTATGATGAAGCCTTTCGATCGGTATGATAAAGTTACATGGTAATTTTTTTTTTATAAATAAAGGGTTCGATTCCCGGTTCAACCATGTACTTATTTAAAAATCTATGAATGCAGTTTAAATTGTTTTTTAAATTAAAATAATGTCTTCTTTCAGTAAAATGTTCCATCTACAAAATTCAAGGTACTTTCCCTCCATGTGGCATAGCCGTGGGACGCCCTGTATAACCTTCTTATTATTAAGGAACCGGATTGCTTTTACACGTTATACTCGCATACAAGGGTTAATTTTAGTTCTTGATAGTAAAATAAGATAGAAAATAAACAGATACATACCTATGTATACCCGATACCTTACTCAACTGCTTGTATTTATTGCAATTAGAACGCTATGTTCAGCTTCAAGAACACCTTAATTGTGGTTAACTTTTATTAGTCTATACAATTTAAATAATAACTAGTTGTACATCTGTGTTTTAAGGCTGTTGTTAACCTGTATAAACAAAAATTAAAAAAAATCCTCTCACGAAATAACTACAATCCTGTCAGTTATTTGCAATATGATTGAGCTACGTATTCGAAATTCACTGAACCGTTAGTATGCAGTATGTAATTTTATTGGACAACATTTCAGGAATATTTTTGGCCGTTTTCAAATAAACTCAACTCGGTTAATTCAATAAAGCAACTGACTAAAGTATATATTGAGAGATGTAACTAATTTATTGATGGGTATTAAAAGAATATTTCTGCACTGGACCAGTCGCAGTGGAAAGATGTGGTTGAAGATGAGTTTCGTCAAGATTCGTTTTAATTTATTTTCATCCAGTGAATGATGGGATCCTTTTACATTTGAGAACAGCTCACCTGCACCGAGCAACGTTGAGTAAGTTAAAAAGCATGTTCCATTCACATCCCACGTGGAGGACCGCTCGGAAAAAATGCAATTGTGGCTGCTAGTAGGAAATAAAAATGATAGTAAAAAAACTAAAGTCTGACTAGAAAAATTATTTTGTGAACTAAAATTTAGAGTTTAAGGAATATCAAGTAGTAATATGTATATAAGTAAAAAGTAAAAATTAGTCAGAATATCTGTAGGTATATTAGCTAAATCTACCCACACTTTATAACATAATGAACACACATCATAACGATCGTAACTTATTATATAATTTTATCGATACTATCACCAGAACTACATGAAGTACCTGCAGCATGATTTTTTCATTAGTAACAATTTTTTTTTTAATGAAAAGTAGGTTGTTTTTTAAATTTAAAATAATAAAAACCAGTCTTCATTCATTCTACCGCGTACATCAGCAGACTCGCGTATATTTCAATATTGTCGTGGCCCCCTTAATGGATATTGTTTCTATAACCATAACAGACATATAAACTCGGCGCTGTTCATTTCACCATTCAATGGTTTTATTAAACCATGGACATCGCACAACAAAGCTTTTTACAACACCCAATAAAAAATACTAATGGTATTTTTAAAACGCACTGTCTGTCTGTCTTTCATGTTCAGGCATGCGATATAGTAGCAGGAGATTAGTACGGATATTGGCGTGTCAATCCCGGGTATTGTATTTTAATTACTCGAAGCGCAGCTCTTGTAAGTCCTGGCATGAGCTTTATTGTGTTTGCCAATAAATCGAAACTTAAGAAATACGTAGTCCCAAATAAATCCAAAGTTATGTCTAAAAATTTATTATTTGAAATAACCAATAAACTCAATCTTAACACATTTAGGTATTTCTCAATTTGGGATACTTCTTACAACGTAAATTATTTATTATACGTACATAAAATACACTATTAGTAATTGGAAATGGAAAACCGGAGGTCGGATCAGTGACATGCCCTGGGGGAAGCCTATGCGTAGCAGTAAGATGGGCTGAGCTCTTAGGTTGACAATGCATCGACCATGCCTGTGCCAGGACCCTACGTATCATTCTCGGCAGAAATCAGTCGGTAACATACGACAAGTGAGATGCTTGATCTCTTTCTAATAATCTATATTCAATTTCATAAAAACTTAAGCAGGTTCATGGTAGCGAAATATTCCTCATCTGTACTATATTACAAGACTACAGGTGTACGTACCTGTTACCGACTGTCGCCATGGAACTTTGGTTATCGTAACATCAGATTTTCTATTTCCGATCGAATCTAATCGTTCCGCGTAGCGTCAGGACACGTCGATGCAGACGCGCTATTCCGGCGGCGTACCAGAAAATTAGGTTACCATTCCCTCGCACTGGTTGAGTTCGTTCTAAAATTCCGAATTCCTGTTTCAATTTGGAGGATAATTCTTGAGAATTCGACGTGGAATTGACGTTTTTCTATTTGAGAGACTAACAAAAGGCGCGCGCCGCCTAGCGAAGTTTTATTGTTACCCCCACTAAGTTTGAAAGAGGCTTCAAAGTTCCACTCATTTTCTTGAAGATGGCGAATAACTAGTTTCGAACGTGACATTTGTAATTTTCTTAGAGATGAAGCTTAGCACGCTCCAGCCTTTCTAGTTTATGAATCTATAATAAAATATCTGTCTATAAAAAAATCAAAAACAAGGAAATAAAATATGTCGACTAGTCGACGTCTCAGGCGACCCAAGAGCCGGCACTTATCTTGATCAAAGATCAAGCATTGCCATCCAGCGAGGTAATGCAGCCAGCATCTTGGGCACTCTCCCACACGGGCCCAACCTGTGCTTCCTTTTAAATTAAGTATTGAGGTGGAACAGACTCTATTGTTTAGTTGTTCATGGATAGGTTTGTAGGTGCTCTTATTTTGTAAAATTGGTAGTGTATAGATAATAGATAGGTATAGATTAGAATTTTATTTTATGTTAAAAAAAATAGAAATCTAGAAAATGAACGCACATTTTGGCACATAGATTGACGAACTCATTCACAAATGCCAAGTTCCAAGAATTTCATCGGTGCCTAGACTAAACCGAAAAAAATATTGTGTCACTCTGACGTCACTTCATAAAATTAGTTTTTTTTTGTTGACCAATAATTTTATATATCGGTATATTACACAAAATCTTTAGATTATTTACTATTACGCTAGATTTTGTAACTTTGGTCCTAATGGATGGGTGGGGGATGGGGACTAATAGTGACTACTGTTTTCGAACTTCATAGGGCACGTCTCGATGGTTTTCAATTAAAATCGTTAAACCAAGTCGGTAGTTGAGGGCAGTTAGAAAACACAGGATTTCAGGTGCCGACTCTATAGTCTTAACTAATCGTATGGTGGATTATTCGCAATGAGTGGAAGTTATATTTTGCAGAAGAAACTTAATAATAAAAGAAAAATATTGATAAAAAAGAAATTCTTTTTTATAAAGTCATTCAAAATTGGAGCGAAAATGGTACAAGTACTTAATTACACGACCCGAAGAATTTTATTCAATATATTTGACAAAGGGAGGTCTTTGCCTAGCAGTGGGACAGTATGGGCTCCTAATAATAATAATAATATTTGACAAGGTGATCATTAGAGAGCTACATGAATCCGTCATATTTCAAACGAAGTCATACTTGGGCGAAGTGATTTTAAGACCACCACAGATTTAGACCAAATTGTAATAACCCAAAATAAATAAAAAGGGATAATGCAAAGAGATTTTCTGATGCGTGAAAAAAATAATAAGTAAATAAATCCAATAATGAAAAATTTATAAAACCAGATGAATTTAAGCCAGGTTGAGTTTTAATGTCAAATTAATTCCCGTTCAGGTAAAACTCAAGTTTCGATGTCTAGGGACGGTTATTTTATACGGCCGCGACGAGTTAGAGTGTACTTAGGTATACTTGCTTTGCATTGCTTTTCAACCCACATCAGAGCAAAGTTGACGCAATGGGACCTTAATTATATAGAGGGTCGGCCCTTTTTCGGGTAGCCTTAACAAAGACCATCAAAAAGTTTGAGAACACCAACAAGAGATGTAACTGAGTCTGTTTAATGATTTGTTTTACTCACAGAGGTTTTACTACATAGTACCTACGAAACCTAATTTCATATTAAGACACTACCTATATCTAGTACAATATCTCAGTACCTCTACAGGTTTTATAACCTCTACAGGTTTTATAACATATTAACCAATTACGCTACTACTAGCGTAATTGGTTAATATGTTATTTATTTCTTGTGTCTTGATGTCTTTCTATAACCATATCTTGAAGACGCTTCTGATCTTGCGCTTAAATCTTGAGATACTTTTTAGGGTTTCGTAGGCAACCAGGAACCCTTATAGCTTAGCCATGTCCGAGTCTATCGGCGGCTTACCTCCGACGTTCTTAGTACTAGTATGCTATAATTTGACATGGGTAATATTAATCACGCGAACAATATTGTAAAATAAAAAAAAAATAAAAAAAATTTAGCGCATGAATTTTTTATACTTCATCGTGCGGGATGGCGTTTGAAGTCGTTCAAACATATTAGAGCTTTAACATGCTAATTTTTGGCAGATCCAAGTGTGGGAGACACTACTGCCAACTAAACGGTGGGTTTTGGATACGTGAAAAAATTCACAGCAGCACGAAAAGAAAAACTATCACAGCTAACAAGGCTTTTAAGTTACTTAGTAATGGTCGAAAAACTTATAAAATGTACTTTCCGTTCAAAATTATTTTCAAAGTCAAAGTAAAAAATGCTTTATTTTGGATACTTAACTATTAAAATAGTCAGATTTTATATTTTTAAAGCTACTGCTGTTACTGTTCAACTGTACTGTTCAAAAGGCAATTTTTCCCTGAGAAGAACAAGCAAGAAACCGAGAGGTTGCTCTTTAGAAAAAAAGGTTTTTGTATTACAATGAGGTGCAATAATATTTCATTATTAATTTATTAAACAACATAAAGTCCCACTGTATACTGCGCCTGGCCCGATATGCACTTGACGTGTTTTTTAATTTATAATTTATAGTAAAACTACTTTTTTGTAGACTGATATCAGCGATTGATAACTAATTTATTAACTTTCACCTCTTATAAAATTTGTGAATGTGTTTTACAGAGACAGGGCGAAGAAATGTACTTTTATTTTATAATATACCAATTTCGTTGAAAAAGTAGGCTATTCTAAATCCATTAAGACGTCAACAAATTGTACTGATAGTACCGCTTTTGCGACGTCATTCCATGTCTGCTACTATACATCAGAATAGACACGTGAGTGACGTAGAATGTAGAGCCTTTTGTTCTTGTTGAATATTTCTATTTACTACGTTTCTATGTAAAGTGGCTAGATAACGTAACTAAACGTACATGCTTGTTAGACGCCTGTATATAAGAAGATTATAATTATATTATCAAATAGCTTTCGGATAGATTTTTTAGGTGATAGAAGAATTACAATAATAAATAGATTTAACGATGTAGGTAAAATTATAGTATATAGGTTGGTGTGAGTCTGTCAATCTGAATACCAAAATGTTTTCATTTACATTACGTCTCAACTGCCTCCGTGGCTCAATGTAAGCAACATAGGGTTTACGATTCGGAGATCGCTGTTACCTTTCTTCTCTCATGCGCCAAGATAAAATGGAAATTCATTGAATTTTCAACACTTGAAGTAACGGTGAGTGATAATATCGCACTTTAAAGTTAAAAAATGATTAACACCGCAACGAGCTCTTCTATTGGGATAAATTTTCCTGTAGATGGTATAGGAATCCTAATTTCGTCGCGATGTAACAAGAAAGTCGACTCAAATGGCCCCCATGGGTGGGGATTAGTGGGTGCTAATCCATTCTCCAGTTATAGCCCAAAACTCTTATTATTTATCATTACTTTAATTTTCGTCTTACCAATCGAGAACGTTTTTTTTTATGCACGACGGATTCGTACTTGACCTCAATCACACCTGATGTTAAGTGAAGATGAGGTCGAAGAAGGAAGCGTACTTACCCGGAAACCCGGAAAAATAATACTGTTATTTCTAATTGTGACTCTTCCGCGGTCTATCCGCATTTCTCCGGCTCAGTGCATTCAGACCTCCCAGCTCAGTATCCCGTTAGCTCGGGAAAACATGTCGTATAGTATAAATAATGTGCCTTGTGTATCACCACACCAGCCCCCGCTGCATGACAGCGTTAGTGAGACGCGACGCGACGTGAGAGTGGGATAGTTGTATATATCGTCCAAACGAATGAGCAGGACAAGTGTTATCACGTGCGACATAAACGTTTAACGCGGCTGTCATCTCATAGTCATGTCATAGTGCAGGTTCTCGTTCGGGCCTTCCGCAACACCAAAGCAGATGGACGAGTTTACACAAAAGGCACGTTATTACTGCTATTACATGCATGTTTCGCTTCTTGGTTGCATGCTCAGCCCTGAGTTACGAATACCCTGACCTGGAGAAACCAACCAAAGGACCACAGACCAAAAAGAAAGTGGAGTGACAGTATCAATATAATAATATTTACGGATTACACCATCTCCATTTCATCTTCGGACTACTAGGCGCGGGGAGGGATTCCACCCGTATGTAGTTAACCTCTGTGTCCTCTCTTTCCTTTTTATAATTCCGCGGGTCAAGTATCTCGGCGCGCCTGTCAAATTTTCGAAAATACCTGCGGTGTTAAAAACGTTTATAGATACTCTTCTACTGGGTGTATTTGTAATCTGTGAAAAGCTATAGCTACGGGAATATATTATCTATGGGTATAATGAATGAACACTACTACAGCTATAATACAAAAAATCAGAAAAATGTTACGAGTTGTAATATGTAGGTATACCTATATCCACGATATAATTGGTATTTTTACGGAAAGTACAGATTTATTTCATGTTTTTCTTTAAAAAACGGGTAATTCAATAAATTCTTATTAGAATTGGAAGCTCTATGGCCAGGTTCCTAAGCCTGTTCTAATAAAAAACAGTAGTTGGAATTCTATGCCTACACTCCCACCCAAAGAGAAAAAAAATATTTTCGCAAATACAGACTAAATATCATAGCTAACATGACGTGGCGCACATTATTGGATGCGGAATTTAATAGAGAACAAGTTCAAACACAGTCCAAAGGAATTGGAACTCTATAATCATTACAATTGAGAGTTGAAAGTCGGGTGTACCGCCGACACCGATCGGTGTTCGGGAGTGTTGAAGGTATACAAGTATTTTGGACACCGATCGGTGTTCGCGTCCGCCTAAAGGTCATACCGAACATTCGCACTAAGCGATTTGACTCTTCATTCATAATGCGAACAGTCAAGGCATGGAACTCCCTTCCGACGTCAGTCTTTCCTGAATCCTATAACCTTGGGATCTTCAAGAGTAGGGTGAATAGGCATCTACTGAGATCGCGTGCTTCATGGCGGGTGGAGGCCTGGAGTCCTGAAATACTGACTTTCATAGTCTAGCTCAGGCTCCAGTCCACCACATCTAAAAATTTTGTGACCTTTTCTTTTTTTTTGGTTTTCTTGTTTGTTGAACAGATGTGGTGTGAAAATAAAGTTATTTTTATTTTATTATTATTTTACTTCATCTTCGGCCACATCGTTACTTCCCATCAGGTGAGATTGTGGTCAAACGCGTATCCAGTTAACCAAAAAAAAAACGGATAAGGATTGCCATTACGGAAAATCCTCACATGGAAAGCGATATCAGCGCTATAGGAGACTTATGTCCAGTAGTGAACTTTTAAATAGCTGTGGATGTGATGTGAGTAGCGTGACGTTACGCGGGGAGCGCGATAAAGGAAATTATTAGCGTTAGTTATTAGCTTGGAAAGTACTGACTAGTACTAGTATTCTTATTTCTGTTCTACGTTTCCTAATATGACAATATTTTAATTTCAAGTGTTAGAGCGAGACTAGATTCTTTTTATACCTTCTAGTAATGCTTACGGAACGAGCTTTTGAAGGTCCCTTTCAGTTAATTACATTTTCCAAAGAGCAGAAACATTTTTCGAGCCTCCGGGGAAGCATTGATCAGGTTGAAAACAGCCACCTGTAATTTTAGGAACTCTATTCCCTTTATTTTATTACTCTCTATTCGAATAAATATAGTAATTCTTACATTTTTGTTAATTACCGCTCTTTTTATATGTAATACAAAAGGTTTACCTTTCTTATTTGGAGAAACCATCGAAGTGCGACTAGGGCAATGAGTGTTCTGGAGATGATTCAAACATGAGAATTTATCTTTAATCTATAATTATATCAAATTTTAACCTTTTTTCAATGTTCAATATTTTTACACAATTGCTAAGCCATACTTTCAGAGACAATAATTTTGAAAGCACATATAGTAGAAAGTACATAAAAGCACAAAACCAACCCTTACATCGAAATGATTTCTTTTATATTCTTATCTGTGGGATCACTGACTACATTCTAAAACTAGCAACAAAAAACGATATATTATGGTGACTGGAAGAAATCCCTCTATGGGATAAGCCCGCCGTTGTACTTAAATTCTGTATCAATGCAAAATTAATGTATTGCCTTTTTCTACAATAAAGCGCTTACAAACAAAACGATCTAAAGCAGTCTCAATTTTTTTTTATATAAAACAAGTAAGGACGTGGTATTACACAAAATGGTGTTACTGTCCACGATTTGTTATCTTTACAGAATTTAAAAAAATATATAAACTTTATTCGTAAGTTATAAAACTGATATCGAATGATTTTTTGGAGAAGAATGAGCAAAAAAACTTAGTTAAAACAAGAAAGTCACAGTTTTCAATAAGGATTAGTACGAATGAAATAATATGGGGGTTATGTAAAAAGGTTTTGTAACAGTTATTTCGTTCTCACTATATTTAAAACCGTTTTCAAATATCAATATACTCGTACCAATTTTGTTAAGCAAACTAATTGTGATAACTAATTTGATATGTCGTTCGTAGCGCGAGATATTAGCTTCATCTCTTAATGTCAGGAGGACGTATAGTTGAACAGAGAGGTAGCGAATATGCGGTTTGTGGTTGTCACGTTTTCCGTGGTTCATCGTTTTAATTTACAGAATAGTTTGGTTTTGCTTGCGCTTCCTTTGCCACGGAATGTTAGTGGTTATTCTGATATCGGTTGCCTGTTTCTGGCGTATCGATACGATATGATATTTGAGTGATTACCGGTTTTACTTTCAGTTTAATATATATTCGATTGATGCCATAGCCATGGTTGATATTTGGCAGCATAAATAGATAAGAGGGTGACACAAATCTAGCCGACCTCATTCCGTAACGTCATGTTGAATTGTAAATCTTTTAGATATGTGGGTAAAGCTGCTATAGGTATATTAGTTTTCCCAAGAAATAAAATGTATCGTAATTATGAAACCTACCAGTTTGTAGGAATGTAGCTTATCACATGGTGTCACATCAATTTATAATTTTATATGGTATTAATTGCATACTATTAACAATAGTTTCACACAGCACCAATCTTGAAAAAGAAACGATTCCCTAGTTTCAAATAGAATTTAACTTGCTATTCAATAATACTGAGTTTCTAACGTGTATTGATATTTAAAGTAAACATAATATTACAAAGCGGCTAGTGTTACAATAACGAAACTTCAAATAAACCTCTGGCAGATGTTAGTACCCACGGCTTATGCTGGCAGTGTGTAGCTTGAGGCACGGTCGGCCGAATTCGTACCTTTTACATACCTTAACGTGAGGTACATATACATACTAATATTCGTATACAGTAGCTATTTCTTTGTAATGTACAGGATTCAGCTTTGTTTTTGGTTAATTAACTGGGGAATAGATCGCCGCAGGGCTCCTATTCAAAGAAAATAATATGTTTTGGATATAAATACCAACAGACTATTATTTTTCTTGCAATGTTTTGTCTACAGATGCCTCCAGATAATAACGGCTGTTGAATTACTTGCTTGTTTAGTGTCTGGGAGGAATTTGTGTTGCTTTTTTACAAAATAAAGTATTCCTTATTATCACTTAATTATTATTAAAGTAAAGTATTCATTACATCCGCCTATGTGGCTCAATGTTAACAACATAGGGTTTAAGAGTCGGTGGCTAAATCCCCGGGGTACATGTTTAGTAGGTGCTCGGTTTGGGTGGTGGTAGACCGTCTGGCTAGCTACCACCGCCTAATCTAAGTCTGCCACAAAACAGAAATTTTAATTGAAAATTTGATGACCGATTGGTGTTGTGGATAGTCACTCTGTCAGCGAAACCAACGGTTGCGGGTTCGAATCCCGCGAGGGTTAAATATTGGGATCTTTATATAAATATTAATGCATGTTTATACGTTATCTAGTTTCCATAGCACATGCTTTGCTTAGTTTGGGACTAGATGAGTGGTGTAAATGTCCGAAATATTTAGGTATTAATTATTATAATTCTTGTGTTCGGGTTGTGAGAGATAAGAGAGCCAGTTACCCAAATAAGACGCAGTTTCCGAGTCAGTACGCTTCCACCTTCGGCCTCTTCTTCACTAAACATCAGGTGTAATTGAGGTCAAGGGATAATCCGATGTGCCTAAAAAAATATCACTATGAAAAATTGGGCCGGAAATAATAAAATCATTTCAGCTTCATGTTCATCACCACAGCTTATGTTAATTTACTAGGCAGCAAACGTCAGTACGTACTTACTATAAGAAGTATCTCAACGTGTTCAGTTAAGTTAGGGGCCACCCGCACGAATACAAACATAAGTAGTTCTGAATCCTCTTCATATCAAAGGAAGCTAATACCGCTCATATTGAATACCTAAAAATCAATGAAAATAACGTTGTGAACTTTGTTCGCACCCAGCCGTGCGTGCGAGTTTGTTCCACTTTGACCCTTTGATACTTTTAAATAGGTAATTTAATGGGTAATAATTTGTCCATCAATTAATGATTTATAAATAATTTTAGATTTGTATTTATTTATTTATCTAACGTGTTACAAAGCTATATTTACTGGTGTCACATAAACCTATCAAATAGCTAAAAATATAAAAATATATCGACGACCTATTTGGTGTACTGGTTAGAAACTCTGCTGCTATACCAAAAGGTCGCAGGTTCGAATCCCGCTAGGGCATATGTTTGTATGATGAATACGGACATATGTACTCGAGTTATGGATGTTTTTCATTTATATATGTATTTATTTCCAAAAAAATGTATTTGATTAGTGTATCAACCATCTGGTATGCACAACACAAGCCTATTTACTTAGTGTGGAACTAGATGGCGTTGTCGATTGTTGGCGTTGAGATTTTTAAGGATATATTATATCTATATCCATAAAAATATAAAATGATAAAATAAATGAGTAGTTTAAGTTCTCTGGTTTTATGAACAATTTCATCATCATTTGTCTTACCAAAAACAAAATTCTATTGATATAGAATAATTTTGGATGACTCTGTAATAAAACCCTTAGTTAGTTTTTTACGATATAGATTGGAATAAATAGGTTGGTCTGTGGATATGATAGATAACTAATACGACTGTAACTTGTATTAACCGAGACAGGGTTCTCTAAATGGAGATTAGAGTTCGATTCCTAAAGGCGTGCTATCTAAAACAGATAAACGTTTACAGGCCGACATAATTCAAATGGAGTTTTTGGGTAATTTCTTGTTCAGTTACAGCAATTACTGAGTTCAACAATATAATAAGTGCTTCCTATCGTAAAATAATATAAAGTTCTAATCTGTTTGTTTGGTGGTAGAACATCATTGCCCACCTGGTAAGCTACTACCATCAAAATTCATCTAAGTCTCCCGCCAAGCAGCAATATTGATAGAATTGTTGTTATTAGTTGATTAAGATAACAGCCAGTGCCATTAATTAGCTAGAATTTTCCGGGTGAACGTGACTCAGCCTTGACTTCAGCCTTAGGTGCGATTGAGGTCAAGTTTGGCGATTCTTCTAAAAAGGATGTCTTCAGCTTTAATAAACAAGCACAAGATCCTAATAGAATATACTCATAGAATGGCGAAATTGTGGGTTTGGAAATAACCTGACACAAGCTTCCAGAGTAAGTCGTAAAGGGAAGAAATACCTCTTATGTCAATATAAGAAAAGCTAAAAACAAAATGGATACCTACACAAATGGGAGCACTCAATTTTCTATTAATAATTTATTTGAAATTTATGTAGGAACGGTAAATATATTCTGAAATGCATTTATATTCATGTCAGTCAATCAATATCCAAAGCCAGGCGCTTATCCCTACCTCCATCATTTCCTGTGTCATATAGAGGCAGTAGATATAACGTAGGTGTACCAAAATTAGCAATAAAGCCCGCACTCTATTTTATGTACGCATCCTAAGCTACACGTATTATGAAAGGAATGGAATAGAATAATAGTTTTTCGCAAAGTAAAATGTTAAATAACTAATATTATTTATCTAATTCGTCTATATTATGAGTATTAAAATTATATCAGCTACTTTGTCCGTTATTTTTTTAAATTGGCGTTTTATATGAAGAATTTAATTAAGACTGTTTTCTCCATTCAAACATTTTTGTTTTTTTTTTTTGGGGAAGGGCAAATCCAAATTTAGCTAAACTTTGTGTGTATTATCGGATAACATTAAGTTAAGTATAGGCAGCGTTAATTTTTAAAAGTAACCGCTTTATAAAAGTTTCAGCGAATCTAAGAAATGATTATGGGAAGCACATGAAAAGAGCTCTGTTCAAATTTTGTTTTATTATGTGATTTAGCCCAGAAATTAAAAAAATATTTCATGTGAAACCTTGAAATAATATTCCACTTTCCAAATAAAAAACAAATTTGGATATATCTTTGAAAGTCGCAAGAAATGGTACATATTATTAACGAAAAAAAAACTGCAATTTCATTGGTAAAGACCCAATATATGAATTCGGCTTACCTACTTTTGATTTTAGTTTTCTTTTGTTTTACATTCTGTTTTACTTGTACTAATTGTACAACAGTCTATTCATATAGATGAACTAAAGTTCAGACTGAAAATCATGATTATCATGAGCATAACCTGTAAAGACAGGATTTAATATAATTAAGTAGAATTAATATAATCTGCCTGCTCGTACGAAAATCGTCCGATCGTGGTTGCTTTCGTAGATACTTAGTGATCTATCAGATGCTGAAGCGCTGCTTATCAATCATATTCGGCATTCGATCGGGTAAACTAACCTTCACATTTCCGGCTGGCTAGCAGATTGTTTTTGCACCCCCTTGTATTAGATCCGTAATTGTACGAAGAATTATTACTTCCGCTTGATGTTGAGATGAATGATTGATTTGTTGTATCACTATACCGATTGTCTTGTAAGTTTCTTAAAGAATAGTGTGCATGTTATTGTCCAAAAGTCTTTTTACCAAAAAAGCCAAGGGATTATTACAAAATTAAAAATAATTTCACTGAAAGGCTCGTATCTCTAAGCAGTTATTTTTGTGTTCACTCTCTAATTATTATTATTTCCATATGAAAAAATTTCATTGGAAGTCGACGCCGATGTATGGTATATACTTTTGCAGTAAATCAATTTATTCTGGTCTATTTTATAGCAAATAGAAGCATATGTGGATATTTAAGTTAGTAATGAAGATATCTTGATACGGAATTTCATTACACTAAGTATCTTTAAGTTAAGAGAAAATAATTAATTATTACAAGCTCTCTCTCATCCGTTTGCGGTGCCCTTACAGGGTGTCACATGCTTGTACACTTTTATGTTTAAGACCTATTGTAAACCATGTGATATGCAATAAATAAATAAATAAATTTCATATGTAAGCGCAGTACACGGCGAGCAAATATCGTTTTTTTTTTCAATTTATGTAGGCGTTCCTAGGTATAAATATACTTATACACTTTAGGTACAAATTTTTGCAATTAATTAAGATACAATAGTTTTGACTGAATTCTAAAACCAATTTATAATTTGGATCGGATATATGTTGAGGTATATTTGTTATAGCAAACCTCTGACGACATGTGTAACGAACCGGTCGAAAATAACCCTGACACGACACCTTGCTACTACTTTGCCAGTTATCGTTATGCCTACCTTGAATAATAAATAAACTTTACCCTGATTTTGCTTACGCCTGAAAATTATTTTACAAATCACGTTTTAAATTAATCTACCTAATTGTCTTATAAAGTTAATCTTATATTTATTCGAAACCAAGCGATGTTTGAATTGAAACTAAAAATGGAACTACTTTAAAGGAGTGTGTTGACAATGAAATTACAGTTTGACATTAGAATTGTATTTATCAGTAGAGAAGTAGATTGAATCGGTTAAAACGGATAGTGTGCTGGGGTAAAGTATGTTTGCTTTGAACAAATTACAACGCCCCGTGCTCTCTTTCCTTATTGGAGTAATACGTTGGGATCACCTTAGAAACCTAATCTAACGTAGTATAAATCTAACCTGAAACCATACATTAACTATTCAAATAGATTACCTACCTCAACTAAAAATAGTATCATTTCCATAAACAGACCATCCTTTTCATTATGGTAATTTTCCATTTCGGTATGCAGTCTCGTAGTTTTAAAATGCCAGCCAAACAATTGCCATGTCTTCAATTATTGTGCTATTTATTCACACGAAGTGTCTATCAAAATGAAATGTAATGATATTTTTGGAACTCCCAATAAATCTCATTTAAAATTCACCTAAGAGCGAACACTATCATTTGCTCCTAGACTAGACCTACAAACTCCACTCTTCGTAATCTAGAAGTCACATCAATGTCACCATTTGCATTTTATTGGCAAAGTTTCTGGCCGCGGAACGCCTATTTTTATGGTAAACTTATTCAAATGCACGGCGACGTCATAAATCGGGTAAAGGGGTATCCGGGCACGGCAGGCACTGGAAAGTTTGCGAATACTCGTGTCGGCCAAACGTTTGCAATGCTCGATTGCCGCCATGTTTGCCATAGCGCTTGACATCTCTATAGAACTTCGCCTTGGCGACAAAAGTGTTATCACACCACTTTAGACTAACGACTTCCTATTGTAGGTTAACGTTTTAATAATGCTAGAGTTAAAACCAATTTAATAAAAAAATATATCATAATATGACCACAGGACGTCTACTGCTTATTATCAGCCTCCCTGATAGATTTGCAGAGCGACCGGCAAATAATTTATACTTAAAGTAAATTTAGGGCTTAATGTTGTGGCGTGTGTCTTCGGCACGTAAAAAGAATACTTTAAATTGAAGAAAGAAAGGACTTTACACCAAAATATATCTATCGTCTTGCACGTTTCAAAGGCGATGGACTTACCTTCTGTCACGTGTGCATTTCTGTATATTTCGAAAGGTGAACCGTAGATGTTGCTTCAAGCAATAACTTTTAGTGTCTGGAACATCCCAACACTTATGTTTGGAACATCCAAACATGTTTGGAACATCCAAGCACTTATGTTTGGAACGTCCAAACACTTATGTTTGGAACATCCAAGCACTTATGTTTGGAACATCCAAGCACTTATGTTTGGAACATCCAAACACTTATGTTTGGAACATCCAAACACTTATGTTTGGAACATCCAAGCACTTATGTTTGAAACATCCAAACACTTATGTTTGGAACATCCAAGCACTTATGTTTGGAACATCCAAGCACTTATGTTTGGAACATCCAAACACTTATGTTTGGAACATCCAAGCACTTATGTTTGAAACATCCAAACACTTATGTTTGGAACATCCAAACACCAATGTTTTGGATGTCTCTGACCAACCCATTTGGGATATAGATCGTAGCATTAACAACTGAAATATGCTTTTTTCTCAATCGCAGATACTTTTTAGAGTTTTCTTTTACTACAACACTGTCATCATAAATTGATTCTCGAAAGACCAAAAATGTTGCTTCAAGACTTTATTTTGTGAAACAATAAATACAGTCGCTTGAGGCGCTCTATTCATGATATGGCGCCCCATTAAATTTACATTAACTTTCCATAAACTTTCCATTCCTCCACATCTGACCATTAATTTGATGCTAAATGTACTACAAAAATGACGAATCATTCTCATCAGCCATAAACGTCCCCAATGTTAGGGCACAGTTTCCTCTCACTGGGATAGGGTATGAACCATAGCCCATCCCGGACCCAATGCGTATTGGTGGTCAGTGTTATTAAACCGACTTGGCTTAACAACTGCCTTGAATTGAAAACAACCGGGATCGACTATTTCAGATGTCCTTAGAAGCAGAAATAATTGTATAAAAATGCGTCTAGTGGTCTCCCATCCAAGGAGAGAATGCGCCAAGCATTGCTTAACTTCTCAAATCCAAAAAGAATAGCGAATGCGACTGCGCCTCAAGTACATCACACCACGTAAACTAATTATGTATTTTCAAATAAATTCTATATAAACCTACATAAAGAATGGGCAAATGTAACGCTGTAAATATGGTACCTTTAAAATACCTATAAACCGCAGAATTTTTCTCAATCTACAAAATCAATTTCCTACAGATGGAAAATTCATTTATCAGCCACCTGCGCGTCGTCAAACGGTGTCGGTAGCTGCTCGATCAACCGCAGCGTGTAGGTACAACAGTCGAGGTACAGTATGTATTCACTTGCTCAATAATCTTAAAGAGAGCGGTTTTACGGCGGCCTTTTCAGATATTACTTTTATTGAATCTAATATAATAAATTTCCAAGAAGGGCAAGCCGCAGCATACTATCCACCTCACTGCAACGTTTTCCTCAATAAATGTTATTTATAAATAACTTTGCTGGAAACTTGAAATATTACGAAAGTGTAGTTCTATTTTTATATTTGATGCAGTGTTTAGATTGTTCATTTAGTTGAGCATGAAACTTGATTTCTGTTCATTGAAGTAGTGAGCAATGTAGTAGTTAGGCCGTTATGCAATGTTCATTTTGACTAAATCGTTATTAGTCGAAGAATGAGGAATTATTTGCTCCACAATTTTTGTTATTATGTCTACTAATTATTTCTAAAATATAAATGAAAAATTTTCTTGTTTTTGTTTATTTACCTGGCACAAATTTTGAAAAAGTTGGATTATGCGTCGAAACGATTTGAAGGGACTAAGGATAGAAAGGATGGCCTAATTACACAAAAGAAGGTATACCTACCTAACCTTACCTAATCTATCCTATCGTAAACAACATAATGTTTACAAAATGGAGTTCGCGGCTTTGAATCTCAGTGTTTGGTTGGTGGTAGGGCATTATTTTGGGCCTATATTGAGTAGTGAATGTCCTTTGACTGATATGATGAGGGCATTTTTAACCGTTCGCCTGGCCAGCGTCCACCATTTTATCTAAATCTGCCGCCAAGCAGCGATGTTGATAGCATTGTGTGTACCGGGTGTTAGAGATTATGATAGCAAGTCCCCCAAATATGTTTAGGCTTTCAAATGAGCGCGCTTCCTCCTTCAGACTTATTTTTACTTAAAATCAGGTGTGATGGAACCCAAGCGCTAAAATGCAGTGCATAAATAAAAATGTTTCAAAAATTAGATTTTCTTTTAATAAGTTTCATTCGGAGGATAAACTAAGAACGGTATGAATAAATTGGATATATAATTTCGTCTGTGGTCTCTTGGGAAAAGTTGTTCATGATCAGGAGTGGAGTCATCAGTAAACAAGAATTTTACTAATTAAATTTCACCCTGTATATACTCATCTTGATTTGTATAATTGCAGCCTACTTTCTACAAAACTTTGTATGTCAGATCTTTCTCTCAATAACAAAATGTATGTATTGTTTAATTAGTGGATAACTATTTTGGTTGTATGAGAAGTAACTATTTGTTGTAAATTAATGTAATGTTAGCTGTTGTTATCCCAAATAAAAAAAAATACCTACTGAATAATGTGAGGTTTATAAGACACTTGATGAAATGAACAATCCCATTTTCAAAAAAGCAATAATTTTCTCGAATATTTAGGTACTTACATAATTACAAAGGAAAAATTCGGCAAAGCTAAGAATGCTTCACTATTTTATGAAATAGTCGACCAACATATGTCATGCAGTTGATCTATAAAAAATTTATAAATACTTCATATAAAATGGCATAAATTAACGGTAAAATTAATTTTATTGTTTTTATAATTGTAGCACCCTTCTACGCATGGTCTGACACAAACTTATCCGGTTTTCAGACATCAATCGTGTGATAGCTACCTCCACATCCACCAACAACCTCTATTTTGACATCTATAATAAGTCATATCACATAGCCAACATTACTCGTACATAAATAAATCCCTAGAGGTTCCTCCGAAATCACTTCTAAGTGACAAAGCGATGTATCGCTATCTAACAATAAAGTGTCAAAGTTTCGTTAAACCACGAACTCATGGCGGGAAACTAAACATCGCGGATAACTGTCAAAACTTGTTATTGCTCGCCTGTGTTTCCGTTACAAAACGCTCCGGCTGAGATTCTCCGCTTCGATTAATTCAATGACCGAATTTTAATTACAGTTGATAGGTACCAACGACGACTCTGATATTTCAAATGGAACTGGATCTTTACAGTTCTACTTAACTAACTGTAAGACTGTTTAATTAATTTGATTTGGGTTGTCAAGTGAAATCGAATTCTATTTCTTTATTCGATAAACACGAGATCTTCAAAATGTATTTCTAGCACTTGAGGAGTGCTGTTTAAAGTAGATACCGGGTAGAGAATACTGTTGAGACGCGGAAGTCGTTTTCTTGTTTTATAAAATACTCGTAGAGTCAGCAACGGAATTAAGTAGGTATTTGTTTTTTGTGCAATATTGTAAAGTGGCTCCTGTAATACGAGGTACCAATGTAAATCACTGTTATTGCAAAAAATTGACTTTAGATCATTTATTACATTTAGTATAGTCTTTCTTGAATAGGTATAGTAGGTGCTAAATGTTGGAAGTTGAGAAATACCTTTAGTATTTTGTCTTTAATTTAATAGATCACGATTGAAACAAGTATATCTGCGTAATTTCATTTTCCTAAGAGCAGTCCAGTCGAACGCACGTCAAGAGTAACAGTATAAACAGAGCTGCCTTACGATAGCGCGTCTATGCGCGGACGGTCCAAAGGTTCAAACCAATTCAATTTATTTATTCACAAATTACATTAACAGTTCATAACGTATCATATAACAGCGTGTTTGGTGTAGTGGTTAGAAACTCTGACTACTATACCAAAACATCATATGTTTAATCAAGGGCATATGTTTGTATGATAAATACAGACATGTGTTCGTGGAAGTTCTTCATTTACATAATTGTATTTATTTACAAAAAAACAATGTATTTGTGTAGTTTATCAACCATCTGGTATCCCTAAAACAAGCCTAGTTGCTTACTGTGCAACTAGATGGCGCTGTGCGTATGTGCAAACATATTTCTTTTTATGTATTTTTGTTTTATTTATTGCCATGTAAGCCTTAGTTAAAATTAAATATAAAATTACACATGTGCATGGTTGAAGAGTTACGTCTTATTTGCGGTCTACTGTACAAATAAAACGCTCCATAATAACGAGAGCGTAGTTGAATGAGGATAGTGATGATGATGATGGCAGTAAAGGTTTCATCTCTAATTGTTCATCTCTATAAGCTGTATCTTTGTATGTTGTAGGTATACTGCCTATCGTTAACGCATCACGAAAAACGACGGCGTTGTGTGCGTGTGTGTCCATTCTTTGTCAATCATGCGTGGTCCATTTTAAGTGCACTTTTTTATATATGTAAGACTAAACAAGGGGACAGGTTCTAAATTTTAACTATTATGGTCACTTCAAAGAGTCATTAATTTCAATCGTTAACCCATTGTGCATAAAGACAAACCTATGTTTTACCTATTCAACAGAACGACTAATTTACTAACGCACACTAATATTATAAAATGCGAAAGTGTATCTGTCCGGCTTTCAATGCTGAAGCGATCGTATATATTTCCCATAATAAAAAAACAAACATACCATAAAAGGATAGTTCTACATTACCATATTTGAAATTTTATCGGCGGATGCATTCATCTGAATAGCGCCTAGACCACCGAATAGGTGCTCAGCATCGTAGCAGTCGACAATACGCTCTCGAGTGCAGCGATGCGGACCGGCTACCAGACGGAAACGGTAAGAAGCTAAGCCGAGATATTATATTTTGCTGTAAATACAAGCAAGAGCCACTAGCAAACTGTACCAGTATACTTGAAACAATCAAATAAGCTTGTGGAGTAGATACAGTTCATTTAATTGAATAATAGAATTGTATTGTGCGTTGAAAATGTTGAGATGTTGAGAACATTAATTACTGTAAGTACACCGGGTGAATTTGCATTCGTGTAATTCCCATTAGTTGGTAAAACCATTCTTGATTACGAACTACTTTCCCCAAGGAACAATAGTAGAAATCGATCAAAAAATTTTCGATTATAGAACAAAGTAAATAATTATGTGACCCTTTTGGTGTTGCGGGTGTCCATGGGCGGCGGTGATTGCTTTCCATCAGGTGACCCGCATGCTCGTTTGCCGCCCTCTCATATAAAAAAATAAAAAATCTAAAACCGCCTTTATTAAGGATGTCCAAAAATTTTCGGCTGAATTCGGCTATGGTTCCTAGTGGAAAGTTGTTCGTAATTAGGAGTGTAGGAATTACACGAACTAAATTTCACCCTATATGTATACCGGATGAGTTTTTTTACCGTAAGGAAAAAAATAGGGCATATTAGGTAAGTGAAATAGAAGTTATTGGTATAGATACCTAGTTTAATTTTTTTTTTCAAAACCATCGTCAACGCACGAGCTGGGCGGAGATTGATATGCGACAGGCGGGATTCGTAGGGTTCTTATCATGCGAAACTTATTTGGAACTTTTAAAATTTTCATTAAGTTTTTTTTATTTATTTAATTTAATGATATAATTCTGTGGACTAGGCTATAAACGCGACCGTTAAATGACACAACGCTTTATTCGATTATGGTTTTGAAATAGAAAAAATTAAATTACCTATGTCAATACCTTCTATTTCACTTACCTAATATGTCCAATTTTTTACCTTAGGGTAAAGAAACTCATCCGGTATAAAGCTCTTTATAATAGAACCCTTCTGTTTGCGGATATTTCCGCATGGGATTTTTGTCTGATAAATAAAGATTTTGTCAAAGATTATCCACGTGATATTATTTTGACAACATAGGTAGCTATAAATTGAAAATTTAGAAAAGCGCCGAGAAACAAGTGATTATATCATCCAGATAAATCAAACCAACTGTATTGAAAGAATTAACCAGCTGAATAAATGTTTTTCTTTCTTTCTTTCTTTCTTTCTTTCTATTGAAAGCTAACTATCTCGAAATGGCTCAATCGTTTTCCAACAAATATCGCTAAGAATCAATCCCCGAGTTTAAATATTAAAAATTATTAAAAATTCAGAAAACTCTCGAAGGACCATAATATCTCCGAAATACAACAGAAAACTGTGTTAAAAGCTAAATATCTTCGAAATGTCTTAACCGATTTTCATCAAACATGGCAAAGAGTCTGTCCCCTACCTAACCTAGCCTTTAATATAAAAAAAACGTACTCAAATCGGACCACGCATTACTGAGACTGGACACACACATACACCACCTAGCTACACTTAAAACACCGTCAAACATATTACATCCGTAATTTTTCGTTGGGGATTAGAAATAGTTATAGCCTTTTGGCCCCTGTCGATCAGTAACAACAATCCGGCTTCTTCACCCACCTACACATAATTATTCATTTCCTTGAAACCGTACCTACGTTAGTACCTATGTAAGTAAAAACACAAAAATGCTTTTAAACACACTTCCGGAGAGGGAATTATTGATATATTGCAGAACCTCGATTTCAAGTTAGATGCGTTCTTACAACAAAACTCCATTTGTAAGTCGGACAGGTATCGAAAACGGAAAAAGAATCTGTAGTAAGCAGTACTCAGAAAGCTACAGAAAATAAGCTGGTTAAACGAACGTGCTTGTCATATGCTTTACATATTGGTAGATTTTTAATAAGTAGGTATTTATTTACTTGCTTCTGCTGAAGTTGTGTAAAAATTGTTATTTTCCTAATGCCAACTGTTCTGTTTCTCCATGCAAAATTTGATAAACGAAATTGGCATTAAACCCCTTGCCGCAAGTAATGCACATACCCAATATAAATTGCGAAAGTATTGCGAATTATTCCATTAACACGTTAGTAAAGTAGAAGTAAAAAAAACAAACGGGCGATTTGAGAACCTCCTTCTTTTTGAAGTCGGATAAAAATATAAATATATACACATATATCGTTTTGATTTACTGTCAGGTTCAAAATTGCAGTCATAGTCAAAGTCAAAGTCAAAAGTCAAAGTCAAAAATGCTTTATTTTGTAGGTACACAGAATACACTTAAAATAGTCAATTTTACATTTTTTAAGCTACTGCTTGTTCAAAATGCAATGTTCCCCTGAGAAGAATTCTTTTAAGATCAGGCTTTGATTTTACATAAAGATTTAAAATAGCCTAGCATGCGAACGATCTGATTATGTCCAGGGATGATTATCATCTAAATAGTCTGATATTTTGTAGATATAGATATTCATAGATTAAGTTCAAACTATTAATTTTTACCATTATTACAAATTCAAAGGTGTTCTAAAAAATTTTAGTCATTTGAAGATTTTGAACCTGAATGAACCATGTCATTAACAAATTTAGCTTTTACTACTCATGTTCTCGTAGTGTTCATTTATATATGTATTTTGGTTGTCCGCGTGAAATACTGAGATTAAAAGTATGGTACATCAATTCCAAGGTATATTCTACCTGTATACCAAATTTCAACCATATCCGTTTATCCTTTTCACCATGATTGAATCATAAACAAACGTTCAAACCTTCGCATTTGTAAGTCGAACTAGTTGGACTGGTGGGCACGGGGATAATTAAATGAACCTAGACTGATACCGCCGCGCCACCCTGGGCCATGTTCGCTCATCCTTCCTATTGCTTTATCTATGGCTCACGGCACTCAACGTGGTACCTAAATGGTTCTAGAACGGCCACGTGTTATGAATCTATGAATAAAGAACCTACGTTGCACATTGTTGTTGATAAATCATAAGTTCTCTATTGTAACCGCTAACAATATTCGGGTTCAAGGATAAAAGGAAAAGTTTTACTCCACCTTCAAGACATAAAACGCGGAAGTAACAATAGCGCAGAGGTGTTATAATCAAGTTTCATCGCGATGGAGACCCTTTTTCTAAGAGAGGCATTTTCCTTTCTGTAAGAGGTACAGGGCTGGCTGGCACATATATATTACAACAAACAGACTTTTAGTTACAATAACAAAAAAATCGTATTAATTGAACAAAATCAAATCAAATCAATCAATTATATACCTACATAGTTTAGTGTCACCACCACCATCTGCCCAACACTATCTGCTTCTACGTATTTTAGTGCTGATTTTCTAAATATGAAATTCTCTTTCACAGCACAATGCGGCGAAGTGCGCCACTAGTGATGCGACTCGCCGTCGTGTCACTGGTGGCGCTGGCGCTAGGCGACCCTGGGCCCGGCGGCGGCACAACAGTTATTGCGCCGGTGCGGGTCCGCAGCGGCACTACCCTGATAGTGCCGACGACGCCAGCGCCACGGCCACGCCAGGAGCGCCGCCAGAGGAACAGACGCCGCACCACCACAACCACGACCACCACTATCGACCCGGATGAAGAGGACGATGTCGACATCACCACACCTACGACGACGACAACAATCGACCCAAGGATGTTTGACCATAGTAAGTCTAATTGCCCTATAGCTTGCTTTAGAAAGTTTATACCATTCATAGAAATTGACGTAAATATATATATAGGTGCTTCTTGATGGCGGCAGCTTCCACATAAATCATATATCAAACTTCAAGCATTTATCTCAACGTTATATACGAGATATCGTAATTTAAGTCAAGGAATGGTAATTTAAGTCAATTGGAAATAATAATACGAATAGGACCCATTTATCATCAGTCAGTATGTATAAACTAATAAAAAAATTATTATTACCGCATGATATTCAGGGCCTGCTCTTTTTAACAGGTGTTGTTACAATTTGTGATTCCATGAAAGAAAGAAGATAAAATTAATAATCATCGACTGAAAATCGCGGAGCGGGTCATGTCCTCTTGTTTAATTACATAAGCCTTTCACATAGTTTCGGTTCTATGGTAGTTTTGAATATATAGAAAGGCAAATTATTAATGTCTTCTGAAATCATGTTGATATTATAACATTGTTCCATAAATGAATTGGTGATTTTGTCGGAATGACTAACCGGAACAATAAGTCTAAGATACATTGCCACTATTTTTCTTAAACTCTTTCAGCTATGTTAGACCGTATAAGCGCACAAGCACAACTCGCATCGGAATTCAGACTAAGATCCCAAACGACTACAAATTTTACCGTCATACCTTTAAAGTTCATAGCCACTGGAAATCTTACCGCAGATTCGGACGCGAGCCGCAAAAATAAGCTTACAAAATATACGCCCATATTAAGTCTTAACTTACAATCAGTTTTCTTAAAAAGTTTCACCAAGTATGACGCTGCTCATTTTACCTAATATATTGCTACGTGGATTGATCGAATATTACAATCATCAACAGCCTACTACTAATTCACTTCTGGGCATAGACTCGTCACAAAGTCGGATTTTCGCTTTATCCAGTCCCTTCCAGTCTATAGCGCAGATCATCGCTGAATGTAGCCGGCAGGCATCCCACATCGCGTAATATAATATTCGGTGTAAATTGCCAATCACTAACGAGCAGCAAAATGTATGTATTTGAATTTCGAAATTTCCGGCTGCATGAAAAAATTAACTAACGTATTACTTTCCTTTTTTCTGTTATTTCCAGCAAAGATAACATAGTTCAAATTTATGGCCGTGGGTTTCGTAAATTGAGGGTTCTATTGTGAGTCACATCCAACACCATGGACCCTTTATGGGCAACACTGTCATTAGTGAGGTGTTTCTCCGAAATTGCAATCACCAATTAGCCTAACCATTACGGCAAATCATTCTATGAGAAGCAATGCGAATCACGCCTAACGTGATGCTTATACCTATATGTACACACATATCTAGCAGTGGATATTTGTAGGCCTAGTAAGAATAACAATAAAATTGTTTATTTTTCCCAGGTATAAGTACATACAATAGTAAAAATACATGAAACAAATTAATTCTCGCCTCCTCACCTGAAAGACGTAACAAACATAAATCATGGTTAAATTAAGGTCGTTAACGTGTACGTGCTTGACTCACTCAAAGTGTCTGCCCCATCTCATTCCGTATTAAAGTATTTCTTTAATTCTTATCACATGTCATAAAAAGGTAAAATATAGCATTTGTTATTTCTCTTTACCTACAACAGTTACGTATAAATACGGTCAAGTGCGATTCGGATTTGTGTCCTGAGGGTTCCGTACCTAACACTATCAATGACAACCTTAGTATATTTCTAAAGAAAATAACACGTTTTGTTCATAATAGAAATACCAATATCAAATATTTGCAATAGATAGATTATTTTTTTAATCAGAAAGCCTTGCTATGTTAAGTATAGACAAATTTGTAGGATTATAATTACTTAGTATGTAATATGTATTTCCGCAAAGTAACGTAAAGGAACACCTGATTCGATTAGTCAAATTTGTCAGGCTGCTATATTTAAAAATAATTTCAAAAATCCTATTCCATTATACACATGTCTTTCTATGGCTCAAACTCTGTAACAAGTGTGACATTGAAAGCGAACCAATCAATGACCGTTTCACAATGTAAAGTGACGGCCATTCAGTGAAATTGTCAATTAAACCAATTGTCCATAGTCACTGAATGCGGCCAGTGTAAATACAATAGAACCGAAGTTAGTCAAAGATATAGAGAAATGGAGACGATTAAAATACATAAAATTATAATGTCACTATGTTAGCCTACAAAATCACTGTTTTGTCAATAAGCCTACAGGTACCCAGGATATTTTTAAAATGCTATCATAATCAATAGGTAATACACAGAAAAATGGTAAAGAATTTCGTAAAGAATTATAAAAATTAATATGCTAACGTGAATCGCGTATCATGTAGTGTGTCGCATTGCCGTACTCTTTTTAAGACGCATTGTTTTGCGAGGGTCTTGAAAGGAATGCCTTTAGCCGGCGACGAGCGGACATCCAAATTGTTTGGCGCCAAGCAACAACGGACGCACGCAATTTACGAAAGTAACTTCGGTAATCGGTGGAATGTGTTGAGTGAGGGGCTCCGGCAGCGACAACGAATTCTTTCAAGGTGCAATATAATTTCTTTTAAGTCTAGTTATGTTATCTGGGCCAACTCAATATTGCTTAGTACCATTGTGGTAACTATTCTCTACACATCTCACACTGCAATCCCTACATATCGTGTCTCGTAGCTACTTTGATGGAACCTCAGACTTTAATAAAAAATTAAAATCGTAATGTGGCAAAGTGCCAGCTAAATGTGTGTCCAACATACTTCAACTTAGCGATCCGTAACGTGTAGATATTAACTCGCATACCTTCGATTTTCCACTTTATTAACTTTGAATTAAACTCTTGATCAGTATATTATTGACAACAATTTTTTTAAGAAAAATGGTCGATGAGAAGGGAATACATTTTAAACAGTTAACGGCTTTATAATTAGTCATGTCTTGCGAAATATTCAATTAAATGTAAAATTTGTTAAAAGGCGAAATTTACATTATTAGGCCGATTTGAATTAGAAAATACAAGGTAAGATTCAGAAAAAACCCGTACAGCTGCGAGTCTGACTAGCGCAACGAGAGTTCCATACAAACTTGTATTTAATATGCTTTTATTCATTTTACAAGTTGTATCAGTGGTGACACTTCAATATAGATAGTTCATCAATCACGGTAGTCGAAGGTACCTAGGCTCAAAAATATTTAATTAATTACAAATTAACGACTTTTCAGAATTTTTTCTTTTACTTATGCCGTAAGAATTTGTTTTTGCCAAATATCACAATTCTAGGTCAACGGGGAGTACCGTATAGGTTTTGATTTATTTGCCGATGTCAAAATATGCGGTATAAATGGCCGTATTTTCTGATTACCTACATTGATTTAGATGCTTGATATTTTTACATCTGCAAGGGACTGATTTTAATATTAATATCAACGTGATACTCCACGAGTTTCTGAGCAAATGGATCTTGACAGACAGCTACATACCGCAATGTCAGGATTCTTTTTTCCTTCTGAGATACGACATCCTAAAAATAATAAAAAAAAGAGTTTCATAATCCGCATGGCTTTCATGAGGTTAAAATGTAACAATCTGAAGGGCCTCAGTCGGCGAGACACCCTGTTTATAAGTAAATAACAACACATATTGATCTATCCCAAATACCTACCCCCGCGTAAAGAAACTTTCCACCTTACCAGGTCTTAATTGCATACCACTAAACCTGGTGCACTGATACACAACCAACACAACAAGACATCAGAATTTTCTGTAGAATGCTTCCAAAACTTGTTTTTCTTCTCATACTATACAAAAACAGCAGGGATCAAGCTCAGCTGGTAAACGAAGCCTCCCGTAGGGACGCGGAGAGTGGGGCGTCATTTCACGCCTCTTGAGCGCGTATCGAACCAATATTAGGTTTATTAGATAGATGGGTTGGAGTGAAAAACGATTTTTCATTTTTGACCTTTATGGGATTATTCCCTTAAATAATGATAAATCGCTAATGTAAATGATCTATATGCAAAATCCCATCAATAATTTTATGAGCATAGTCTGTGAATACCAACATGGGTAGAGGACACGTTTTTGAGCATTTTGTTGTTTATAGGTAACACATCTAGATTTAGATACTTATAAGAACAATACAGCGGTTATTGAGTTCCCGAATTTTACAAAAGTTAATTAATTTAATTGGTGCCTGCCGAAGAGCATTGAGTTGTTATAAGTAGGTACTTATTACATCTCGAGGTAGACCATATCAGACCTTTTATCCCACAATTTCTAATTCCTGTGGGATAAACAATAATTCCACATGGGCGGTGCGGCGTGTGGAAACTGTGTGGAGGTGGCTTTTGTTATGTTTGATTTTCTTTGAAGGTAAAATTCGACACAATAAAGTGTATAAAGCTGGTAAAGTAACAAAGATCAACACGGGAAAAAGGAAACGCGCGCTCCAAAATTTTCTCACTCTGTTTATTTTTATTTTTCCGAAACGGTAAACCTTGTGTTAAAAACTTTACAACACAAAATTATTAGTGCATTTTTCTTTAAATCGGGCTTGATATTCGGAGATAAGAAGTAAGGAATGGTTAGTATATTCTTTATTCCAACTAGAATGAATGATACCTCGGAAGGCAATCACGTCGCGAGGATCACCCGCGGCACACATTGATTCACGAACGGCCTCATCTAGAAATTGTTTACTTTTTGGATCCGAATATTTTAGGTGGACTATTTATTTAATCTGTCTATAGTATGCACTAATGGGAATCAATATTGCTAACTGAGATGTTATTCCTTTATGTTCAAAAGTTCCGGGTAACAAATCCAGAAATGACTTATTGGTGATTTTATTTATAGGCTTTATTTCACAACTTTCCGTTTATTATATCTTGTAGTTAAAGACTTCGATTAATTAATAGATAGTTCAAGTGGTTGTTATTTTTTCATCTGGGATATTGGAAATTGTTAATAAAGCGAAGGGTATGGGAGAACTTTCACGTTATTTGAACAGTCCATCAGGAATTTACGCGGCGTTACAGAAAAATTATATGAGCCACTTCTCTAGTAGATATTTTATCTGAAATTTATCTGCAAGTGATGAATTAGACCGCAACTATTAGTTTACGTCGCACGACATTTCATATAATGAAATGAATAAAATAATAAAACTTTACACGCATTAGCAAGAAAGACAAGTCTAAAAAGTTAGTAGAGACCATTTAGAAAAAAATGTTTTGAAAGTAAATTAGAGCGAGTTTAAATTATCCAAAGTAACCGAGAAATTATCCTTTCTATATTATAAATGAGAATACTTCGAAAATGTTCACTACCTATCTTTTTAAATTTATGTAACCTTATGATTTACATTTATTTTATCTCATATTTGCAATACTGTATCATATCCACAACTGATTGGTGGATAGTGACCCTGTCTGGGAAATAAATGATTGCGGGTTCGAATCCCGCGAGGAGTAAATGTTTGTGTGATGAATACGAACATGTATTCCCGACTCATGGGTGTTTATATATAAATATTTATGTATGTTTATCCGTTATCTAGTATACATAGTACAAATTCTGCTTAGTTTGGGACTAGGTAATTGGTGTAAATGTCCAAAATATTTATATATTATTATATAATCATATCTACACATTAAAGTAGGATTCAAGCGTTCCAAAGTAATAGTAATAACAACATAATTAATGAATAAGAATGACGCCCAAGTAGTATCTTGACACTGTCTCATTCATGCGTATAAAGGTAGCTTAGAATTGGTTTATTCGTAATATATAAACGCTTTTATACTTAAAAATCAATTACACTGCAAACTTGCTATTACAAATCAAATAAATATTAGAAGTTGAATTTTATATATTATTTCTCCGGAGTTTTGGCCTGGTGCCACTTGAACATGGCAGTGCTTAACTACGATAAATGTTAGTCCCGAGAACCATTACGATGTCGCTTACATTTTGGCAAAGCTATCCAAAATTATTTAAATACAAGCGGCAAATCTTTACTACAAGCTATTATTATAATTTTAACAATTTTAGCGCCTGTACATCTTCATACATACATCATCTCTATAACTTGTAACCTGTGAAAATTATTTATCTCACAACAAAAAGCTCTTCTAAGTCCGTATATTGCGACGGCAAGTACGGAATCCTACACTGCGCGTGGCTCGACACGCACTTGGCTGTTTTTATTCGTCTTTAATATGGGTTCGGACCTATGCTCTTATCGAACCCGCCACTTATCGTTGTGCAAAAAATCAAAACATACTGATGCTCCGTAATGACGTGAAATAAAGACAAACAAACAAGCTTTTGCATGAGATAAGAAATAGCCTTTGTCACTTTCCGGCACTCCCTCCAAATATTCCGTTCGCTCCGTTTTGACCTTAGCGCTTACTGGCAATGTTACGCTATGTGTGTGTGCCAAACGGTGCCACTGCTTCTGTGCTCCCCCTTTGGCTATCAGATCATAATAACTGCACAAATACTAAAATTTGCAGTGGAATCGAAAAAGATTGTACCAAAAACAATTTATTGCTATAAGAGATGCTATTCACAGGAAAATATACAAAAATTTAAAGAATGTTTAAGTTCTTTATCTTTTTCTGAAGTTTATTCTGAAACAGACCTTAATTCGGCATTTAACAAATTTTATGAGTTGTTTAAGTTATTTTACGACCTTTGTTTTCCTACCACTAAAGTTAAACTTAATAAGAGACCATATTTGAACTGGATATCTAAAGGACTTAAAAAATGTTGTACTACAAGAAAAGCCCTTCGGTATAAATATTATATAAATAAAACGATTTATAATAAATGTACATATGTTAATTATAACAAATTGTTAAAGAAATGTATAAACCGTGCTAAAAAAATCTGTAACACTAACTACGTGGCTAATAATAAAAATATTGTAAGAGCAACGTGGGAAGTGATCCAGAGTGAATCAGGCAAAAAAAATCTAGAAAAATACATAAATGTAATTAAATATGAGAATACAATTGTAACAGATCCCTCAAAAATGGCTAACATTTTTAACAATTATTTCATTAATTTGACTAACAGAGTAAATGACAACATTTTGACCACACAATCAAAAAGTAAACAACTTAGTTCTATTTATTTGACTCCAATTGACGAAACTTATGTTCAAAAAAATATTATGACTTTAAATAAAACAAACTCGGAGGGCTATGACAATATATGTACCAAGGTTGTTAAGGCTTGTAGGGAAGAGATTGGTAAAGTTATGGCATTTTTAATTAATCTTTCAATGGAAACTGGAACTTTTCCAGAAGAACTTAAACTTTCAATTATAAAACCGCTGTACAAGAAAGGAGAAAATACTGAACTGGATAATTATCGCCCTATTACAATTATACCCATATTTTCAAAGTAATAAAAGACAACCAGTACGGTTTCCAAAAGGGTAAGTCCACTATGCTAGCTACATTTAATTTAGTAAAAGAAATTCTACACAGTACTAACGCGAAATTATTTACAACGGTATTGCTCCTATTTGATATGTCGAAAGCCTTTGATTTTGTCCCCCATGAACAACTGTTATCAAAATTAGAACACGTAGGAATTAGAGGTCCAGCACATAGCTGGGTAAGGACATATTTAAAGAATAGATTACAGTGTGTAGAGGTGCAACGACTTGACAATAAGCATGTAACTCATACGTATTTCTCAGAGTTTAGGCGAAATTCCTATGGGGTCCCACAAGGAAGTGTGCTTGGCCCACTTCTATTTCTTATCTATATTAACGACTTACCCGAAGTAACGAATCATGAAACTAGTTTATTTGCAGATGACATTTCCATAGTAGTAAAGACTGACAAAAAATTGACATTAGATGTGCACGAGTCTGACATAAATAAGGTATTAAATTCAATAATTAAATGGCTAAACAAAAATAATCTTAAAATAAATTTAAATAAATCTAAATTCATAAATTATAATGCGTCATGTAATTCATTGAACATTAGTTACAAGGGAGAAGCCCTACAGGGTGTCAGTAATTCAATGTTTCTAGGTATAATCATTGATGAAAAGCTAGACTAGAAATTGCAGATCGATAAAATATGTAACAAAATTAATAGGTTTGTTTTCCCACTGCATAGGTTAAAGAGTGTAGCGTCCAGGGAGACTGCAATAATCGCCTACCATGCCTATGTAGAATCAGTCCTCAGGTATGGTCTTATAATATGGGGTAACAGTACAGAAGTCGGTAGAGCGTTTATGTCGGTAGAGCAGAAAAAATGTATACGAGCAATTTGCGGTGTTAGACAGGACGTATCCTGTAAACCACTCTTTAGGAAATTGAATATTCTCCCGCTACCTTGCTTATACATACTTGAAATGGCTAAATTCATTAAACAGTACCAACAAAAATTTTATAAGCAAGCCAGAGATGTACTTCAATTAAACACAAGGTATCCTGACAGACTCATGCTTAGTGAAGTACCGAAAAGTACACGTTACCTAAAAAACTGTTATTTTATGGGAAAAGTTATATTTAATAAATTGCCTAAACCAATGCAAGCACTCCCGACTAATAAACTCAAAATGGAATTGAAGAAGTGGCTTCTCCAATACACATTCTATTCAATTAAAGAATTTTTGGACCATAAGGTGGAAGTATAAAATATGTAATGTATTAATCCTAATGACAATTCATTAGGTTCAATAACTGCCTTGAATTATGTAATGTATTTGATAATGAATTTAATAGTAAGGAATGGTATCAATTTCAATTATGTAAATGAATTTAATATCGGAATAATTAATTAAGACTGTAATAGATTTAAGATTTTATAAATATTTGCATGCTATTATAAGTGGCTGAATAGGCGATGTAACTATAACGTAACACCTTAAAAATGTACCCTATTCAATAGCAAATAAATCATTTGTATTTGTATTTGTATTTGTGCGTTCGACTGCACATACTTCACATGGTATATTATGGTATCACTCATAAAAGTGGTATAGTCGACTAGATTAAAAATGCAGTCAAGTATGTGTCTAACCCAGTAAGAGTTTATAATATTTTAAAATATTTTTTATATTTTATAATTAAATTAAAAATAAATTTTCAATGCTACATCATGAGACCCGAGCCCTTATATATTACTCTAGTTTATTACTTATTAATTATTACGAATATGTTTATAATACTCCTAAGCTCTCATCATATTATATTCATTTCCCGGTTAAGCGTCTTTTAATAAAAAAAAGACTAAACTCCATGGCTTTTCTTATAAATTGGCAGTATTAAATAAGAAATTTGAGGATTTCAGTGAGTTAAGCCGTCGCCCTGACAACACGGTGCGACACTCTTAAAACATTGGAGAGCCTACCACGAAAAGTTTTTCAGGACGAATAACGTTGGTTCCGTTGCGTTTTTTTTACATATTTTTCATTGCTTTATCATAAAACGAGACGAATGAATTCCTAAATTGTAACTGTTTTTCTTTTCTGTTGTACAATAAAGTGTATTTGTATTGTATTGTAAATTTTTATCAAAAAAAAGCACAACAAAACATGTCTTTTTTAAGGTTCCGTAGTCAACAAGGAACCTTTATAGATCCGTCTGTCTGTCAGCTCAAAGGCTCTTAAAGGATCTTAAGTACTAGAATAGCATGATGTACAATTTGGCATGGGTGTACATATTAATAACGCCGAAAAAGTGGTAAAATTAAATCATGAAAAATATTTTTTAGGGTAAAGTGGGGATGAATTTTCTTTATTTTTGTACCCCATCGTGTGTGCTGCCGTTGGATAGGTCGTTCAAAAATATTTAGAGGTTATCTTAAACAGTTTTTCGGTATAAGTATCCGTTTAAGAAATATTAAGCTTTAAATTGCTAATTTTTGTTAGAGTCGAGTGGTTTGTCCCTAAAAGCTAAACGGTTGGTTTTGGATACGTGAAAACGTTCACAGCAGTAGTATATACAATGAAGTAGTTAAAAGGATAACTATTACAGGTACTAAGTAGATTTTACAAATTAATCGAGCAATGGTCGAAAAACTTATAAAATGTACTTTCAGCTAAAAAATATTTATCTCACAACAAAAAGCCCCCTTCTAAGTCCGTATATTGCGAGGGCGAGTACGGAACCCTACTCTGCGCGTGACCCTACACTGCGTGTGCCGGACACGCACTTGGCCGTTTTTATTCGTATTTAAAGACGAATAAAAACCCATATTAATGTGGGTTCGGATAAAAAGCAACGTATGCTCTTATCGAACCCACCACTTATCGTTGTGCAAAAAATCAAACCATTCTGATGCTCCGTAATGACGTGAAATAAAGACAAACAAGCTTTTGCATGGGATAAGAAGCAACCTTTGTCACTTTCCGGCACTCCCTCCAAATATTTCGTTCGCTCGCTCGCTATGGAGAAAAAGACAAGCAAAATTGCGCATTTATAATATTAAGTATGACTAAGTATATGTACCTATAATTTGATTTGAACGAGTTAAAACAATATTTGCTCATCATCATGTCAGCCACAGAATGTCCACTGCTGAACATAGGCCTCAATGCAACTTAATTACTTATTAATTACGATATGACAACACAACTGTGTCGTTGCCGTAACGCACCGCTAATGGTGAAATAAATCAGTTCTTGTGCACTTATAAATCACAACTAACTTTATTAAATAAGCCCCTATTTGGTACAATAAGTAAAACCGTACAGCAAAATGAGAGGTTCAAATCCTGTTTTTATATGAATTTCATATGGTTTTGAGAGGGTAAAGGCGGATATACGCAGCGCAACCGCCGTGAAATAAGGGTCCGGCCTTTTTTCACGCTTCCTGTCCCACTTTCTTACAAGTTCGTAAATTTAGCGGCTCGATGTCTAAAATGCTTCATGATTGTTTTTGATTCCGTTGAACTGATTAACTCAAGGCAATATATTATTGAATAAATTAACAGGTACGTTGTAGTGGCGTGCCCTCTATATAGACAGAAAAGCAGTGCCTACCCTAGTAAATTGTAAGATTTCCTCGAAATGCATTGTCAAGATTGCTGATTCATACTGATGTAAACAGAAATATTTGCGAGAATTCTATTATTATAGAATTCTTAAAAAATAATAACTTACTATTGTAAATTATTTTTATCTCGTTATTTCTCATTTAATAGCAAATTTTGTCATCATTCTGCCTACCCTATGACAAAACGCTGTGCAGGCGTTGATACAAGAACATCATTTACCAAAAGTTGTATGAAAGTTTATATAAGTTAATTACACCATATGCTTGATTATCCTATTCAATGCCGTTCTGTAATGTAATAGCATTGAGCATGAATTGGCAGCTAGACGTTGTAATCTGTGGTCCTATTTAGTCCATAATGACATACTAGGTACAATGAAGGCAATCAAAGGGAAGGGTGTGACCATAAGTATAGTGCTAATATCATAGGCTTAAGTGCGTAGGTAATAAATATTATTCAAAAGTCAAAAAGTCAAAAAATATTTATTTCATAGGATAAAAATTATCACTTGAAAACGTCACATTTTTTATCTTAATATTAAAATTATTGACATTATTGCTCATTCGCAAAGCAGATTCCCCAGAGAAGAACTAACAAGAAACTCAAGGGTTGCTCTTTTAAATAAGTTTGGGTTACAATTATATTCCTCTTCTTCAATTTAAGAGCTATGCTCTTGTCGGTGGAGTAACGTCCATGTCTCTCTACTTTCCGCCCTCGTTTTAACCTCTTGGTACGACACGACATTCACCTTTTCTTTCACTTGGTCAAAGTAATTACGCCTAGGTCTTCCCCTTCCTCTCTTTCCTTCAATCTTTCCCTCAATTATGTTCTTCAAAAAAATATCGTGTCGTATCAAGTGACCTATCATCTTTCCTCTTCGGTTCTCAACTGTGGCTAACAGGCATTTCTTCTCTTTTACCATCAACTAACATCTTTTACTAACAATTATATTATAAGTATGGTATATTTAGACTGAATATCACCGAGCGGTCTATGTCCATGCTTGCTTATCATCCAGATAGTCAGAAATTTTATAATAGCCTTTGGAAAATAATATCTGTTTTATGATGGTTTTGAATTTATTTAAAGGTAAATTTTGAATGTCCACTGGAACCTTATCATAAAAGCGTATACATTGCCCCTTAAATGACTTAGTGACTTTGTGTAAACGGCTGACATGAACTGCAAGTTTATTTTTATATCTGGTATTAACATTATGTATATCACTATTTTTCTTAAACGATTCTATATTTTTTCTTACATACATTAAGTTTTCGTAAATATATTGCGATGCTAATGTTAATATATTAATTTCTTTAAATTTATTCCTAAGAGACACTCTGGGGCTCAGTTTGTAAATCGCGCGAACCGCACGTTTCTGCAGAACAAATGTTTGATGTATTGAATGAACAATCCTCAATGCATCCTCCAGAGAACTCATGTAAGAATTTTTTCATACATACTAGACGATTACAGCTGTTCCAAACCGGTTCAGCAAAGAGCTGAAATTAAATTTACGTGGCGCAAAGAAAAAACTAGTTACAAGAGGAAATTGGCGGAGACAGTGACAAATTGTTCCCGTAAGAGCAGAGTATTTCTCACTCGTTCTAACCTACCTATGAGCATATTCTTTGTTTCTCTCTAACTGGACTTGCACAAGGGACCGTAACACTGAATGTACTCGAATAATTGTCGCTGAGTTTTTGCCCGTTTTTGCATAGATTAAAACATATATAGCTACTTACCATGTCAAGAAAATAAATTAAATTTCTGCAATGGTTAAATAATACAGTTTGGATGCAAAATATAAAAATATGCAAAGTGGCCCTTGCCTTTGAACAATAAAGAAAACCCCAAATAATTTCAAAAGTACTATAAAATATAACTTGCCCATAAAACTAAAGAAAAACAAAACTCAACATTTAAAATAAATTTAATGAAATCTAAATAAAAGCAAACAGCTACATACTGCAACAATCAAAAATGACATTGATAATACACCTGAGTGGCATGTTGATATGCATGGCATGACATATGCCACACACGTATTATTAGCTTCAATAACAGGTAATTACATGGATACAATTCAATACCACTTAGGAAAAATAACAGTTTAATTTTTTATTATAATTCTTTATATTTCCCTTATATAATATAATATAAGGACATAATTAAAAACCCACTTTACAGTAAAGCTCTCATACTTGTATTTATACAGATTACATAAGTAAAGATTTTCGTAACATAAATTCCACCAGTTCAAATATACTGAACCCATAAGCTGCTAGCTTTAATTTACACGTAGGATCAAGTTCGAGGATATTAGCATTAGAAGTTACCGTTAACAATTACAATTAAGTTTAATTCTCATCGTCAAGTCAAACAATGCGGACGGAAAACCGTAAACAAAACAATTACAATCCTAGGAAGGGTAGTTACGATTCCCCTTCAAAAGTTCCTTCCTTCTGTCCTCAAGTAATGTGACTCTTTAACAATAAATTACTGAGAACTTTGTACGAGTTAGGGTGCGATCTAAGTTTGAGGTGAAGCGGTCGCGGATGAGGCCTAAGAAATGTGATGGCGGTATAGAGTTGTGCGGCGTCGAGGTACCTACTTATGCCTTGGAAGTAGAAAATGTACGAAGATGCTCTAATTACAACCAGATCATTAAATACATCCACGAATATGTTTCGAATAAATGATTGGTAAACCTTTACGAATAGTTAGCACAAAAGCAACTGACGATTGTGAACGAAATTGTCAAATTTAATGACTATTACTTCGCTTACAAATGCATGTTTTGTCTAGTTGTAAGTATAATTAATGTATGTGCATAACTAGTTAATAGTAAATATAATATAAAATTAGTTACTGCTTTTTTAAAGAAAATATTGATTAAGGTAACGAATCATAAACTACAAAATGTTTCAAAGTAATATGTATTGTTTATGTAAAATGGATGGGAAATATAGTAATATTCTCAATGTTGGAAAAAAAAACAAACGTGTTATTTAATACAATGAAAAACAATCCTTTGGGATTTCCGCTTTCCGCTTCATCTCTCGCCTGTTTTCATGGCGCCGCATTTGGTAAGACAGGGTAATGAACCTCCTGCTAGATGCCTGTCAGAGTCGCACGCAGTGCTCAGTGCCACATCATTAATTTCTACCTAATGTCTGAAACGGGCGAGGCGACGTTACCGACCACAATTTTGTGTTCGAAGACACGGTCATAAAGGCTCCATAGATGTGTCATACATAAGTTGACACGAAATCGAGTCATTTAGTTGACACGATAACATTATTGTGACTATGGTCTGTTTTAAATTATAAAAGCCAAGATCCAGACCCCTTTTCTGTATGCTGTCTCAAACTTACTTTATTGGTGCTCATACTAAAGAGTTCTTAATTCAAACTGTCTGTAAATATAGTAAAGGAAAAAAGGAAATTGTTGGGAGTAATTGAGAATAGAAGAGGGAAAATGCTGGGACATCTTATACGACACGATGATTTCATCAAAACCATAATAGAAGGAAGAATAGAGGGGAAAATAAAAAGAGGAAGACCGAGAATAAGCTACATGCAGCAGATAATAGAGAAGTTGAACGTCGTGTTGTATCAGGAGGTCAAGAGGAAGGCGGAGAGCAGAGAGATATGGAAAAATCTCCACCGACAAGAGCATGGCTCTTAAATCAGATGATGATGATGATACTAAATAGTTCTTAATTCAAACTGTCACTCGCAATCTCTTTTAATAAAGTATTTAAATTCAGTTGTACTGATTGTACAAATAAATAATTTACTTACTACAAAAGATGTATTAGGCAAGTTCGAGCTTCAATTTCCGATTTGATCTATTATTTAAAACCGGTGAAACGTTCTAATAGGCCGCATTATAATCGATCCTTTACATGGATATAAAACAAATCTTTAAAACATTGTCTGTGGATATGGAAAGAGACAAGGAAGGATTATGAACTAAGGCTGCTATACTTTGATTCAACATTTGAACATTCCTATATAAAGGATTTCATTGTAATTTCTAGTACAGAGATTCTAGATCTACGCAATAACAAAGCTAGCAGTGCTCCTGTTTGTTTCACACGTTAAACACCTAACCGCCTCTCGAGGTTTGCTAGTCTGTTAATAATCCTCTATACCTATATAACTCTGTATTAGACACAAATACGTACAGTATTTGGAGTTCCAATATATCACTTCAAACCTGTTTTAACCTTAACTCAACAGAAATAGAAATCAGAAATTACATTGGAAATATAAAAAGTCCATTGGATGTTATCACAGCCACGGTCGCAGAACAGTGCAAATTATGTTCAATTCAAACAAACTACTATGAAAAAGAAATAGAACTGTGTCGTCTAAGTAAATAGAGCAGGTCCCTAGGCAGGACGCAGGAGTCAGGTCGAATGCGCAATGTTTAAAAATGAATTCGAAAAGAAAAGTGTTAAATAAATGTAGATATCTACTTTATCTTTCATTTTCGATGGCGAGTTTACAAATAGAGCAGGCTCTCCGCAACAAGTCTGAAATAGCTTGTCAATATTTGCATCTCAAACTACGACTGCGCTATCAAGAGCTTTTAATTTAAATTTAAGTCAATTAAATTTAGAAAAATAAAGTAACTTGAAAAGTAAGCTGAATGGACACTTACGGCAAACTCGTATCATTACCGCGTTGCTTTACCGAACAATACAATAACGAGGAAATTCTGAATGGAATAGTGCGACGAGAAATGGCATGATAACCGTAAGCTATCATCGTAGTGATGGGATAAACGAACCTCAGACAAACAATACTCAAAACGAAAGATCACCCAAAAATAGCTTATGTCGGCATTATTTAAAACAGCTTCATTGATCAGCTGTTGAGCTAGATCCATCGTTGGATGGAGAAGCTCAATGGTCAATCGGTCATCAGGCGGTACGCTTTTCTGCCGTGTTTAACCGGCAAGAGCTGAACCTGGAAACTCTCGTCACCCATGATACTCGCCAAGCCATTCTCTTATAGATTATCACTTTTTAACAAAGTGACGATAATATTTACTAGAGAAAACATTCAGACAAACTTATCGTACAAGAAAATAGTTTTTTCTATACCAAACGGCAATTTTAAAGTTAAGCGCATCTAAACCTAGGTGCTTTGTTTCGACCTACGGATGAAGAAACTGGATGAAACAGAGTTCTCAACTCCATCATTATTTACTTTGTTTCTCGAAGTTCCCACTCAATATACCTGCTTTAGCCTTTTCTAGGTGCGAATATTGAAATACTTGCAGTTTAATTTGCAGTTCCGCAAGGTTTGAATTTGTGCAACTAACATTTTATAGATATTACCTTACTGGTAAAATTCAAACAATACGTACATACAACAAACATATTTTATTATTTATTTGAAGGATGATCCTCTTCCATCTTGAAACAAATAGGTTACGCACCTGTACGCCTCTGGGAAATAATATTCAAAATTTCTACCAACCCACATATTCAAATAATAATCTGCGACTGCGTTCGCGTGGAACATTTTATTAAAATTGGTTCAGCAAAAAATATCGTCTATATATTAAACCCAGGTCCTAATCTGTATACCAACCAAATCTGTATACCAAGAGGTAACAAACACAAACGTTCGTATTTATATCTAATATTAGTTTGGATTCTTCGAAACATTCGTAGCGCCACTTTCGTGGCAAATTTTATTTTCTAATCATTCCATAAAAAATATTTACAGAATAAAAGACGCTGTAAAGATAAGAAATAGTATCAAAATATGCAAATCGGTAAATAATGTCCACTAAAGTTACGAAACAGATTTTCTACTGGCAAGGTATAATCATATAAAAGATTTCATTTTAAATATTTAATACAGGTAGGTATAGCGCAAAGAAGTAGGTGTTTAGGTTTCCGTATACAAGCTGAAGCTACATGCATATGAATGTTCCCATGGCTCATACAACATTTTATTTGGCATCGCAACACGTACGAGGTACGGAGGTCGTTCTAGCTACTGCGGTTCCGATGCGGTACCAACGGAAAATTTATGTACCACTGAGCGTGCAAGTCTAGTCCCCTACCGATTCATCCCGTGTGTAACCTTAACCACGCGGCATTTTCGGAGTAGGCGCGCTTCACTGCGGCTCGTACTGCCGAAACCTTAAACAAAATTTAAATCCACACAGCATTCTAATAGAAATAACTGCGAATTGTCAAGGATTTAGGACTATGTTTAGTAGATGTATTATCCCTAGGGAGCTGCCCCACTCAAATATTAAGTTTCGTAAGAATTTTAAATTAGAGCATTAGGCGCGGCGTCTCTCAAAAATTAAATATTAATAATCCTATCCAAGCGAACTTAGTGGATAGCTAAAAACAATGAATTTTTAATAGTTATTCTCCTTTGCAACGGGCAATTAATATAATGAGCTAGCAAGTTTAGCTTGCTCTTTGGGGATGACTACAAATTGAAGTTAATTCTCTGTTAGATTTCTCTGTATAAACGGTATAACCCTTTTCCTTAAAGCAAAGTTTATTTTATTTGGTGATTATTTGAAGGTTCCCTTAGGCCATAAATGCTCTATAAAAATTGTGGAAATTAATTTATTCCCTTAAATAATTATTAACATCTGCAACCTTCTAAGCCAAGGGGCGATTATGCCCTGAGGGGAAGTGCTCTATACTACAAAGCGTCCTAGATACAGTCGACAACGTACCTAATTATGAAAACACAAGGTTAGTGAAATATTAAATTATCTAAGGACGGTCTCCACTCTACATACTTTATCTCTAAATTAACTTTCAAAGCAGTTATTTTCTAACAACTCGACACATTGAGAACTGTTTACCCACGGGTCTCCACACAGGAGAAAACTAAATTTACAAACGCAGTTATTTGTCATTCCCATTACACTATAATTCATGGCAGTAGTCTAAAGTATTAGGGGTGGAAAACATCAATCAATCAAACAATTTTATTGTGATACACAGGTATAATGAGCAGGTTACCTCTGTAATCAGCCACTATTAGCATTAAAATTACGTGTTCATTGATATAAAGTCAGTTAGTATGGGAATATGTGTTTAAAAAGGTAAAATCACTTTATAGGATTGAGTTAGAAACGTATACGATTATTCCAACTTTATGTTATTAATTTATTTATTAGTAGGTATTCAATATTAATTTCACATTGATAACTCCAGCCCTACCGAAGAAAAAAGGTCATGATTCCGTTTTTACGGTACAAAGGCCTAAAAATGTTTCTGATCTTTCTGTGGTAACTAATAATTATATGAAATATTACATTATATTTCTATATTGATACAAACAATGACATCCTAAATTCAATTTTGGGTACTGTGTGGGTGAAAAATTTCTAGTATTTCTTTTGTTGGTTTTTAGCAGTTAGGTAGATAATTTAATAATTTATTTGACTAAATGAGCTACTGACCCGTTTCAAACTTCAGTGAACAGAGACAGTAACAAGCTAGACCGTTGTCAATTCCTTATTTGAAACACAACAATGTTTAGCGACTTAGGTATACCTAGTCATGACTAGTCGCTCATTACATAATAAGTGTCCTACCGCTGATTTACTCAGCCGGAATTCGAACATGTGAAATATGTATACAATTCAATGATGTAACCGTAATCCACAATCGTAGTTGGGACGGTTATGTAAAAACTGATAAATCGAACTTGATCGGTGTTTGCATGAATACAGGTATTATATGGATAAAATTAAAATCACTCTGCGACAGCGGTCTTGGTCGTTTGTCTTCGTAATAAATTGTTTGTTTTTCTCAAGCTTGTTTCACGTAATTTGTTCGCGTGTAATTTATCACGCGTCGCGGTGCTGTGGATTAGGTGCGCATCGCTCACATGTATGTCTGTGAGATTAGGAGCTTGTAACAAGCGACGTCGAAACTAGGGCCGAGCTCAGATACACGCAGTTAGCAGAAACACCCTACACCAGTATTTTCGTTCGGAAATGGAAGATCTTTGGTTTGACTTGCTTCGTCGTTCAACGCATTATTTCTTCGCTTCCTTCTACACGCAACGTGTCGTCCAGAATACATCAACTTTAATAACTATTAGTTCTACATTGCTATGTTACTACAGTTAGCGACTATCGTTCTGTGATTCATTACAAATGTATAAAAGAAACTTTGAATATAGTCCTCATAGTTTTATTTCGTATCTGATATCATGTAATTGAAGCCTTCTTGAATTCGAAAACAAAATAATTGTTACTCTTTTTAGATTTGGAGAATTTAAATAAAACGAAGAAGAAATTACAACCCTTATAATTTATTCCATGCAGAGAGAAAACGAAATTGTCATTATTTATACCCAAAACATAGGTAAAACAACATTTACATTTTCATTCCATAAAAGCCGTAAATTAACTTTGAATTTGTCCGGAGACAAATGGCAAATATACACATCAAAGAAAATACAACAACGTCGTGAACATGCTTGTCGAGCAAATGATATTTCTAACATTAAATCACATTTTATCCTCAAGTATCTTAAAATGTGATTATACAGAAAGAGAAGGTAGGAGAATAACAACAACATACCTAAGTATCTACATCAATAAAATGGTCCAAAAACCGAATTTGATTTTTCTCTTTATGCTTTACCGAAAGCCGTGTATTGGATTTACGTTTCATTAAAAACAGGAAAACAAGCTAAAAATCAGGCTTCAGTCTCCGCCTCCCCTCCTCACATTACAAATATTTAACAAAGGTAGGTAACTAAGTATCTATAGATACAGATCTACTGTGCTGCTGTATACAATGCGGTGAGCATTGTGAACATATAATTCATTATACGTATACGTACGTTCGCTATTCTCTCTAATATCCAGGTGTTACTAATGCGCACAATATTTTACTCTTATTGATCTTCGCTAGTTTGAAGCAAAATGGCCAAGAACGTGTTGGTTCTTTTCGCTTCCCCACTGTTGGGGTACAGCCTCTCACCAGATGAGGGTAAGGGTCATAATCCACCACACGGGCCAAGTACGAATTGATGTATTTCCAACTTGTACTCCAACTATGTGTTCTTAAACCACCCCTGTAGCCCCGCTATCAATTGAAAACAACCGGATCCGACTACTTAATGTGCGCTTCGATACATGGAAACACTTATTAAAATGTTGATAGCCAAGGTTTACGCCGCTCCCGTACACATACACTCGTAAACACTCGTGTTATAATGTCAGTAGTGGTCACGCATTCAAAGACTGACCCAGTCAGACTAAACTTCACTAATCGAAAAGGAATAGCGATTGCGACGGCCCCACGAGAAAAAACTAACTAAGTAATAACAAATTGCAACGCCTAAGATTTGAATTTAGTGGTACCGATTTTTGAATTTATTAAAACTCAAAAGAGTGTTAACTCTTAACTTTGATATATCAGGATAATTCAAGGGTAGTTAATTGGTATTTACGTTCATTCGAAGCTAATATGGCTTAGGGGGTTCGAATCCCACTAGAGACTATCACACAAACAATTATATATGTTTCTCCATTATCTAGCATCGAAAATATAGGTTTCCCAAGTATGAATAAGATAATTCGTGTAAGACGTTCACCTCAGCGGGATTTGAATCGTTAACCGTTGGTTTTGAAGACAGAGACACACTACACCAATCAGTAATCTACATTAAAAACGCTGAGGCCCCTGTGTGAAAGACAAAGCTCTTAACATTTTTTTTTTCATTGTAGGTTAGCAACCAAGTTAAAATTAATTGTTTTTTACAGCTGACGTTGGAAACTGCGGCGTGCCACTGGGCATGGAAAATCGTATGATCTCCAATGAGTCCCTGTCCGCCAGTTCAAGCTACGACCAAAGCGTCTCACCCCTTAGTTCAAGGTAAGACACCACTTACATTCTGTTCCTGCACCTCTATAACTACGTGTAGGTATTCTAAATATTTGCTGTAACTAAGTCCTCTTACTGGAATTGATATGTAAAATTTCATTTCACTGCATAAGTACGTACATAATTAAGTAGCAAATGCATATAACATGCTCATAAGTAGTATCGTGTGTAAGGTGATACTACCACTGATTGTTCGACTTTGCCCATGATTTGACTAGCATTTGTCGTCTACGGCTAACCTCCAAATATTTCCACACCAGTCGATTGTTTCCACAGGATTAGGTGAAATAGTTGAAATTTACATTCATACAGACATATAAAGTGGAATTACGAATTATTTTCAAAATTGAACGACTTTTTAATGAAATGATTTTTATGACACCTGAGTATGGAGTGTATTTTCGAACTAATATTTACCAGTAGTATAACAACTATCAAACGTCGTCGTGAAAGTCATACAGGGCTGTCATTTGTACTATTTATGTATTGTATGATTTTTTAATGATTTTACGATTTTCTTATTAACACAATGCGATTTTTCGCATTTTGGCAACAATATCATACTAATAAATGTGTTATCCTAAAATCTAAATAATTTAATTACATCCTATGGAAAATTTTATCTTACCTACCTACGTATAGGTATAAGGTTATATTTTTTAAATTTTTCTTGGACTTACTTTATGACCTGGCAGCCATTATTCTAGTCCAAATTACATTCAATACTCATATATTATACGGTAGCTACCGGTAGATAAAAAATCCGCGAATAACCAAAACCGCGATTCGCCTAAGATATAATATTTTATCACCAAAAATCCTTAAATCGTCATCGCGGTTGTTACGTAATTTGTTACTGGAATTATTGTTATTTTGCTGTACGTTTTATTAAATAGTGCCTAGCTCTGGGATGTTAGGTACATACGTTCAAACTGTGATTAATCAAGACACAAAATAATACATCCAGAACCATATAAACTCAAAATCACAAAAGCGCGCTCTCATTTTATAATAGAGCCACATAACAGACATTACTGGACAACATAGAGTGCTCGTAACATACTAGTATTTGGCCTGTTGATACGGAGCAGTAGGAGTATAATTATGAATCCCGAAACATGGTGCGCTCGTACTTAGCTCATATAATTAGTAGAGGGTATCACGTTCGAGTCTAAAGCCCGTATAAGCCAGCACAAGACAATAGAACTGAAACTCGACGGTCGTTTGAGATATTCACTAACAGAAAATTAAATTTTCATATGAATTCAAAGCGACCATGATCCTACAAAAGCTTTAGGGGCTTGACTCCCCAAAGATAACAAGATGTAAGTACGGCCGGATGTGCCGAAGCCTTATCATCTGAGCCACTTTACATAGGGTCAGAGGCGATTTAGCAAATGCCATGTTAATTCAGCGTTTAGCGCGCTTTGTTCTGCTGTACCTACTGATGAGATTGCCGTAGAGATATTCAAATTAAATGGCCTCCAGCCGGAGACTCACCTCTGTTGACAAACGAAACACTGAAACGTTTCAAGCTATTTGCTAAGACTATCAGGCTAATTTTATTTGCTCATGCACAAACACGACTGAGCATAGTGGCGTTATTGTTTAAATAGGTAAAAATATCTCATGACTTTGTTGTTGCAGCTTCAAGCACTATTGGTATTTTACATTATTATTTTTCGTTGTTTATGTTACGTACTGATCGTATTGATGCACAATACATTTTTGTATTACCGATGCGATTTATATTAAATATTAACATTTAAGTTTTTAGTCTATTTTAATTTAAAACAGATTAATCAAAATGCTGCGCTTCGAGGTAGGAGATTGTATGCAAAATATTCGATGCTCGCGCGCTTTCTACTGATAACACTATAATTAATCAATTCCACAATGCTGATGTCCATCTCTGCTGCGTATCTGTTCACACTCGTGTTTACCGCTGAGCAAATTACTTTAGTTGGGTTGGGTTAGGATTCTACGGAATAAAGAATTAGATATAATCATGTAGCTTAGTCGGGTAAAAATCACCCCTGATAAAGCGACCCTATCCCGTAACAACCACTACGTACAACTTTATGTAGATAGTTCAATATGTGTTTATTTTTACACAGGATAAGAACAGAAATTCGCGGCGGCGCATGGTGCCCTAACGGCCTCATCTTGCCGAATAGCCGCCAATATTTACAAATAGATCTCCGTGACGAATATCTAATTACTGCAACTGAATCACAAGGAAGGTTTGCTAACTCTGTAGGAGTAGAATTCGTAGAAAGCTACGCCGTAGAGTATTGGCGTAGCGGTGGCAATGGGTGGATGAAATATAGGGACTTCAATGGAAGCAGGGTAAGTAGAGTTTAATTTTTAAATGTTTAACGGTTCACCACAATCACACCTGTGTTAAGTGAAATCCAATAGAATGAAGTGAATTCATTTTGAACTATTGAAGGTGTTAAACAGCAGGAACAAAACAATACTTTCAACACTCCAGCTAACGGTGTGATGTAATATTTTCCCTTATGGTAGTTTGTTTCTAAGCTCGTTGTTATTCTTAACATTAAAGTAGTCTCAACGCGTTTAATATCGTTAAAACATAGTTACAATGTCAAGTGGAGAAACATGTCGAATTAAATACTTTGACCTTTTGCTCGAGGCTTGCTTATTGGTGTAGCGTAGCTTAATGTAGCGTAGCTCGATTAAACATTATGCGAATTTAAATGATATAGAGAGAATGTTAATTGTGTCGATATCTATTAAAATGTTTTAAATTTTGCAGTTAATCTCAGGAAATGTGAACACGTATACGCCCAGGAAGTCCACACTAGAGGCTCCATTTATAGCATCGAAAGTTCGATTTTTTCCTTACGCCGCCCATCCCAGGACAGCTTGTATGAGGGTAGAGCTCTATGGCTGCCGCTGGAAACGTAGGTACAACAGAGATAAGGTTTATTCCCAGCTAGCGACGTCCCGGGACCACTGCGGATGCGAATTATGCCAGAGCGACGGTTCTGAACCACTTATCTGCTTAGCTTATATTATGTAGGATATTTGAAAACTAGATAAATCAATTGAAGTTATCAATTAAGCTGACACCGTAGCTCAATGAGAAAGGATTCGTCGGTGAGAAATTTTCAACTCGATCCTACCATGTGGGCTACTGTGCCAGACCCCTCTCAATACAAGTTCAAGCTTGGAGTAACTTTATTACTAATTTCTTAAAAATAATATTTAACAAAATACATCATTCAATTTTATAAATATTTTGAATAGCGTAGTGTATTATCAGCTATGCGACAGAAGCCCGCCTCGTGGCGGCAGTGTGCTTTAATTATTTACAATGTGTTTGTACAGAGGCGCTTATGACGTATTCCGCGCCTAAAGGCGGCGATATGCAAGCAATGACTGGGGGGGCACGCTTTGAAGACCTCTCTTATGATGGCATCGAACGTGCAGGAAAACTGACTAATGGGCTCGGTCAGATCACAGACTCGTTAACTGGGCCAAACGATTTTGAATTGCCCGAACCGTACGATACTAGAGGTGAGTCGAGTCGTTTAATAATCAGGATAAACTTCAATTGAATTTATTGACAAACCTTATAAAACGTAATTACCTATTTAATAAACTGTTTATTTGATAGTGTACCCATTTTCATTTAATTTTATGTTACAGGAACTCGATGGGTGGGATGGAATAAATCTATGTTGATAGATGAAGAAGTTGAACTGACATTTAACTTCACTGATACTAGATTGTTTCATCACGTTGACATTCATACGAATAATATGTTCACTAAGGATGTGCAGGTAAGAAGACTGGGAATGTTAACAACAAATAAGTAACTAAGACTGTTAATGCTCATATTAAAAATTTATACAAATTACCTAATTCATTTTAATGAATGAAAATCATATTTATAATTTTTTTTGTATTATATTATTCATACGTATAATATGTTCACTAAGGATGTGCAGGTAAGAAGACTGGGAATGTTAACAACAAATAAGTAACTATGACTGTTAATGCTGATATTAAAAATTTATACAAATTACCTAATTCATTTTAATGAATGAAAATCATATTTATAAATTTTTTTGGCATACTTTTAGCCCAGAAGAGGCATCTACGTTGCGCTTACAATTGAGGGTTACTACTAAGTATTAATATAATTTTTCTACTTTCAGCTGTTCAAGGAGGCAGAAGTTTATTTCTCCCTTGAAGGGGAGCGTTGGCAAGAAGACTATGTTTCGTACGAGCCGAAACAAGACCGGGTTTCCGAACACGCCCGCATCGTTCATATAGACCTTCAAAACCGCACTGCCAGGCATCTCATGCTGAAACTTAAATTCCAGCACGTATGGATATTGATCAGTGAAATAACGTTCAAGTCTGGTAAGTTGTTTTAATGTTGTGTTTACATAGATACCTGATTTAATGAAATGTCCTCACAGTTATAGGATTGAAAATTGAAATAAAATATTTAAAATATAAACGCGAGCCTCAAACGATATATTCAGATTTATGTTCGTTTTACACGCGCCCAATCAGCACTCGATTGCCGAAATAAACACTCCCAAATTCACAAACGTGAATCAAAAACAGATTTATCGAATCAAATGTTTTATCAAACAAAATTATTCGGCCAAATTACTTAAGGGCAAAAAACTGAACAGGAAAGATTCATAAGCACGATTGGGTGATTTTTCGCGCGAACAAAAAGAGTGCCTCCCGGAGGGCACAGGACGGGACGCCCAGGCACGCTAATAGATCCATTACTCCTCATCGAGCCATCCTTATCTGTTCTGAGCACTCGAGAGCCTCCGGCTATTTCACAAATTTTATCTTTCTCTAATTAATCCACAGCTCTTTTGAGAGAATCGCCTCTTAAGTGATAAATCGCTGCGCGTAAATTAAGAACTTATAATTAAAGAAAATCTTTGATCCGGATTATTTCGTTCCCGCATTGCAAGCAAAGAGTTGCTGAGGTTACAGTGTAGTTAATATCATAAGCCACTGGAATTAAACCTCAGATTTAAGTGTATAAAGGAATTTAATTTGTATTATTTAAGTTTACTGCAGGAAATGTTTCAATGTACTTATTTATAACGATTACTTATTTCGCAACTTATAGTCACCTCCTAAATTAACGCTGGATCCTATGTTTTAAAAGGTTTCTACGGCCCACATAGCTTCATCGTCTCCGCCAAATTTTATAATTTAATCTATGTTGCACAGAATATTAATAATAAATACATACAAAACAGTAAGCAATATGTACATTACGGTGAGATCCTGTAAGAGGTCTTTTTCCAGCCAAACTTGGGTGGCTGGTAAAAAAAGTTTAAGGGCATGGAGAATAACGGACGTAAACAGCTTATAAATTTAAAATAAAAGAAATTAAAATATTTCGGACACTTACACCAATCATCTAGTCCCAAACTAAGCAAAGCTTGTGCTATGGATACTAGATAACGGATAAACATACAAAAATATTTATATAAACATCCATGACTCGGTAATAAATGTTCGTATTCATCACACAAATATTTACCCCTCGCGGGATTCGAACCCGCAACCGTTGGTTTCGCTGACAGGGTCACTATCCACTACACGAACCGGTCATTCATAAATAACTAGTATCTTTGAAGATGTTGATATTGGGTGTATTAGATAGATACTAACTGTATATCGAAATTATTTTAAAAATGTATGTGTTTTTAAGCTCAAAATGAGACGAAAATCACTCTGAGCAACGCCCGGGGGCGGGTGATGCGATAACTAAAACCTATTCGTTTGAATAGCAGTGTCTACAATACCACAGCGACTTACTGGAGCAGTGTCGTGATGAAAAAGCACTCTCACACAGTTTTCTTTGCCATAAATTTTTATTCCTGCGTGAAATTTTTCAATCAGTGAGGCGTAATACTCTCCTATTAAGAGTCTACCCTTAATGTAAACAGCTGATCCTAATTATACCATCCGCATCCCAGAAGACAATTGATATTATCTTACTCGCAGACTATGATATCTTGAATTTCTGAGATGGTAGGGAAGACGGTCTTTTTCATACTTTGTTTTAACTTTTCGTCACAGAATTAAAATGATATACGCACGTACTTACTTGAAAAGTTTCTGGGCTTTATTCAATTATCGTCAAAATTAGCTTAGAAATCTCAAGTCTGGATTTATTATAACCTATCTGTTCAACACGACGGGCGGCCATTTTATAAACTGAATTGAAAGTCCCAAACGATAACTTTAAAATCTTAGATAAATACACGTTGATCTTCCAACAATTTGTTCAAATATCCCCTTTTATTCAAAAGTGTGGCTCGGGGCGGTTTCATCGCTAACTGGTTCTACCACTTTTAAATTCCGCGGACTGACCACTGTTGTAGTTGTTACCTTTGTGTATTACATTCCAATGTATAACCGCAGTTCTCCTTAAACATTATTCGTAAAAAAAACTAATGCAATTAACAACATCATATCATCTCAACCCATAAACATCACAAAGCAGGGATATAGGCCTTCCCTCATATAATGAGGGAGTATGGGCTATAGCCCGCCACGCTGCTGGTCCAATGCGGGTCGGGGACTTCATATGTCTTAGAATTTTTATTTCTTAGGCATGCAGGTTTCAGCATGTAATGTGCATAAGTAGTTAATTTTTAATTTAAAAACTCATTGGTACATGGCCTGCCTGGGAATCGATCCCGGACCTCCCAAATTGGAAGACCGCATCTTAACCTATTTATTAGCCACTGACGCTCTTTTAACAATATAATAATTTAACTTAATAATTTAATGTTTAAATAACTTAACATATAGGTACGTGCACACATGCACAGCTCTAAGTATTTAGAATTATTATATTCCATTATACTCCATACATAGCGTCGATGGCTCAGTGGAGGAGACACAGTCTCCCAATTTTGGAGGTCTAGGTTCGATCACCAGGCAGGCCATGTACCAATGAGTTTTTAATTACTTATATGCATTTATCCGTCTGCTCTTAAACGGTGAAGGAAAACGTCGTGAGGAACCTGCGTTAGCAGTAGTCCGGTTGTTAGTCCGGTTGACCGAACTACTGAAATTTTTTGGTTGCGATAGGTCGGTTTAAACTAAGCACAGATCTTTAGTACCCTTTAGTAGCAACAGTTCGGCAAATAAGTAAAAAGTAAAATCCATATATGATGCTCGTTTGTATAACGTTTTATAATTTAAAAAGTACACTTAAAATCAGATACTTTACATCTCTGTAGATATGAACTACTTATAAAAATAGCGACAAAACATACAAACTTTTTAGAAAACGTACATGCATGATAAATTAAAAAAACATCGAAGACATGTGAAGTCCCCAACCCGCATTGGACCAGCGTGTCGGACTATGACCCATACTCCCTCAATATGAGGGAAGGTCTAAATCCCTGCAGTGGAATGTTTACGGACTGATGATGATGATGATGATACTCCATTGCTATCTTAATATTTACTCTAAATAAAGTTTTTATTTCATGCTAATGTCCATAATATGTCCATTATATTTTATTTCATATATTTTAAACCGTTTTAAAGGAAAATCTAGCGTCACGTAGCAAGGCGAAACAAAGCTTTCAGTTTTTCAAAGCAAAATATGAACTTGCATGTATAAAACTGTTGAATAAAAAATTGTTTCTATACATCTCAAAGGCTTTTGTTTCATTAGGTACTAATTGTTTGCACGCATACATATATGCATATGTACATATTTCTGTATGTCGAATACATTACCCTCCTTTTGGGTTCGCCATAGCCGAGTAATAAAAGTAATGGATCTGTATATAAAAGAAGAAAAGGAAAGCCCCGCGCAAGCACATCACGATGTAAGTTGTTTTGAACTTTAACCTGACCTTTGTTGGGGCATTGACCCAACCTTTGTGGGGCTCAGAGGATCATCCAGGTCTCGTCAGTGGCCTCGATCGCATAATCATAGGCCGGATTACTTACAAAGCTTCATAACTTCGTGCATTTAGCATTAGTGCCGTCGGTTTCCGTCACGTAAACAGAATTGAAACCTCTCTTTCCGTGGGTGTAGTATAAGGCGATCAAGGAGGCTTTACACCAAACGACATCATTAAAATTGCACGTGTCAACGTCGTTAGGCTCTCTTCGTATCACTTGTGCATTAGTTATTGAACTTTTAATATTTAGAAAACCCAAAAGCTTACATTTGGGTTTGGGATAATTGTCATGACGGTAGGTATGCATTTAACGCTACATTTATAGTTATAAATAAAAATAATAAATCATTGTACGCTGTTATTGCATTTTAACTTCTTTAAAGTTACATTATAGAAAGGAAAAACATTTTGTCACTGACTTTGTTGTTCAATTCCAGAATTAAATAAATTAGATGAATTTAATTTGAATTTGCCAACTTTATAGTCTTCCATGTAGGTTATATTAAGTTGACAATTCACGCATCTATAATGTATGGAGTGCCAATCGAAAATCAACTGCAATACAATTACTAGGTATATCTATTGTTGTCTTCACCACCGGTGAGAGAGAGAGTAGAGATACAAAACCCCGACGGTACTAAGTTCCTTTCTCATTGTAGACTAACAATTAGCTCTGTGCGCGACACCTATTCATTTAGTGGTATTGTTTTAGTAAAAGACGCGCCCCGTGTCGTCCTTTGCTCAATAGGTGGGTAGGTAAGAATGAGGCGTAAAATTTCTGCTTGTGCGTTACCACTAATTAGACGGATTATCATTGTCACACCATTTACTTAGCTGCAGTTTACGGTAATATAATATCACGAAATAAGTATATAGGAATTGTCTATAAGTCCTTCCCAAATCCTAAAACGAACACAAAAATCATTTTCAATTTACTGATAAAATAAGGTTATTACTGATAAAACGTTGTCCAACTGTAAAATCAATTTTGTATACACATAGGTATGTAAGGATGGAAAACCTTGCCCAATATAGGGCATTTCAGACTAATTTGTGTCGTTTTTACTTGTACTTTTTGTACTATAGTTTTTCAACGGCCCCCGACATACATAATATCAATATGTATATCATGTCCCATTAGCGCCATGATTTTATTACACGGTCTGTTTCACTCACTGCATCAATAAAATTTTGAGCATGCGTGTATATAAAACCATCACTTTATTATTTATAACATAAATGGATAAGGAATACCTAAATATCACATTACTAAAAAAAATAACACAATCAGTTATGCTTAGTTTTGTGTGAGCCGTCGAAATTTATTTATTTTGTAATCGATCTTACTAACTCAAGCTTGTAAAAGCGTAAATAATTATTTGTAAGAATTGGCGTAATGGAGAAGAGGCCTAAACCAAACAGACATTGGATATGGTCTGAAATCCGCATCCGAATTATTGCTCACCGCGGTAACAAATCATTTATGTGTTAACAAATTACTTATATAAGCGACACAGTGATCACCAGTAATTTAATATTCTCTTATGATGTTTAACAGTGTCAACAGTCGTAAACGCATCAGTAGAATTCTTAGAGGAATACTATAGAACTGACACGCCACCGTCGTTGAGGAAGAAACGCAATTCGTCTATGCGAGTCTCCGTGGGGTTGGCTTGCGGAGCACTAGTGGGTGGAGGAGCTTTCATAGCTGCGACAGCCGTACTCCTGACTAAGAGGACTAGACGCAGAATACCAAATATGTTAAAGAAACCATTCTGTCCATCGTTGAGACAAAATTCGAATGCTAGAAACAACAGGAGGGCACCCAGGCTTGCTTTGGCTCTTGCCAACTGTCCACCGATTCATATGCTACGGTAAGTTAAACCTTTGTAAAATTCCAAGTAACTCTTCACCCTTCAATAAACGATCACAAATGTTACAAGTTAATGTTATGTTACGATTGGAAAGAATCATCTGTCAAAATCAATTATCATCCCGTAAAGGCGAGACGACGAAACGAGAATTGCGTCGCAAATAGAAGAAAAATTATCCAGCATTTTATATTTAAATTCGAGCATAAATATATCATTGTAACAATAAAAATATAAATTAAATTTAAATTATTACCTGGATAGGTTTTGTCTGATTAAAAAAAAAACGCCTGCGACTTCATCTGTGTAAACTTCAGAATGGGATCCAAAGATGAATGAACAGACAGAAAATGTGAAAACATATTATTTCACCCATACACCGCAGTAGATGGCTAAATTTATTGTAATAGATCCGGATAGATTTTAGGTATTCGATAGTCAGGTACGTACTCTCGAACAGCCAATTGGTGCATGCGAGAAGCATAAAGTGCTCAAATTAATCCTTGCCACTTTGTGCGCTTGACCCTGGGACTTACTAATGGTCATTGTGAATGCGAACTTCGGCGGATATTGCAGCCTTTTAAATTTAAATGGCAAATTGGAAATAATTCGAATGCAGGAAATCAATATGCTCTTAACCCAAATCGAATCGGTGTGTCAAATTTCATACACATATGTTTAGATGTATATGCGTGGTTGGATAACAAATATCGAAACGCCTTCACAAATTTTCACATCTATAAATATTAATGAAATAACTTTGTTTATAGACCGGCTGTAGTGGACGAGGATTACAGGGAGCCATACAACATTTGGAGGGAAACTCTGGGTCGCAGAGATAAACGTGAAACCCACGACCAGAATGAATATAACGGTGAGCTAATTATTATGTACCTACTTGTAATTGGACCAATCTTTTTTAATTCAGCATTAATACTATGATTTTTGTTCATCTTCACTATATTGCTTAAATTGTATACGATGTTCGCTTCCTAAAATTAATTTTTACCCTTGGGTTATAGACTAATCTGTATGCGTAGAACTAGTTTATCTTGTTTGTACTAGATCTCAGATTCCGGCAATATGAGTAAAATACCCAGCCTCCTCGTACAAACATCTGAATAAATGGAAACACATGTCATACAGAGTCGATTTCACTTAACATCAGAGGAGATTAAATCAACCTCGAAGTAAAACATGAAGTTATAATAACTTGTAAAACAGTTGTCTCTAAAGTATCCAGTAATACCCGCAGTCAGTTTACGTTCTGTATACGAGATAAATAACTTTACCTATTTAACCTGGAAACTGTAAATTACCTATTGCTCTCCTATTAAATACCCTATTTACATTCAATGTGGCCGAAACATTTGTTGACAAAAGTCGACTCAACAGTAGGTATATTTTCCAGGATTACATTTATCGTTGCGTAAAATAAAGATCAAACGATATGAAACAAAAAGTTCAAAAGCACAATAAAAGTGGGAGTTTTAATCCATAGGGGCTAACCCTAATTGTAAACAATACAACTCTTACAAATGAACAAACTACTGAAGGCTATTTTTTTTGTTCGGCAAACAAGGGTTGAAGCTCGCGCCGAGGTCTGTTTAAAGAGCTTAAGCGGTATTGCTCTTGCGTGTACCAAGCATTATAGGATTTATCGACTTCGATGTAGTTACGAAATGTATAGGTAGAGAATAGGTGCTACTAAATGTATTTTCACGTTTTACCAACCTACCTTGGAAAGAAAAAATATTCGAACGAGGCAGACCAGCATATTATTATATAACATTCCATCGTTGGTGTGTTACGTTATTCACAAAAAACAGTGGATTGCAAAAATAATATTTTACAAGGTGAAAACCTTATAAATTAAGTCTAAGATATAGATATATAAAGTTTATAATCCATATTCATATCAATCCATATCCATCCATCCCATAACTTTACATAATCAATAACGCTCTTCTTTTACTTGTTGCCGAGCGTCTCTGCGGCTACTCTAGATGCGTTTTTCAGACGAGCGCTAGTTGCCTCGCCCGCGACACTCAACTTACCCCTTGACTGCACTCATTAGGTTTTCAAGCCCACTTACCCTCAGATTGTTACTTCCCCTGCTGTAGCCACTCGCCACACTGCACTGCGCGCGCTCCGGTCGAATAGTTGGAAACGATACGTTCTAACGACTTCCACAACGAGACTATTTAAAAATACATTTTCGAACTGAATGACAAGTAAATTGTGTATTCCAGAAAGGTTTTAAAATGTGCATTTATAGGCAGATCATTTTAAACTTTGTCTTTTAACATAAGAATGCAATAGTAACACCTCTAGATCCCTTATTAAAAACTTCCTCGGAATAGAGATATACGACGACGAATTTATTTTACACCATATGTGCTATAAATCACCAACCCGAGAACCACACCAATAACGGACCCTCAGCAGGACTAATGTGAAAAAAAAAAAGAAATGTCAAAATCATTTAAAGAAATGTCAACTTAAATTATTTCCCTTTTTATTAAAATTATCAACAACGACAGATATGAAAGCGTTCCAATTCCCAATTGACGAAAGCTGTTAGATAGAGACCTGCTCGTTACAGCGGCCGGACGTCCGGTCGGAAGTGGTAGTCATTGTTCAGACGCCATATTGAAAAGATGATGCACCCTGTCTGAGCACAGGATAATGAGCATATGTCCGACCTCACGGGAAAATAGTATATGTTCTTTATAAAGTATTCTTGTCGTGAGAGTAAACACTTTATCGGCTAACAATTTCATGACAATCATGATGATATATAATGTCACCACTACTGTCGTATCGTATGTCCTATTATTCGTATTGCTTTATTCTGACCAAAGGTTCGGACTGACACTAAACTCTTTTCTTGTCAACAGAGATTTGCGAAGATCCAGAATTCCCGAGGCCATACATGATGAAGAGACCGGACCCTCACGAAAGTTTCTATGCTGCTACGGACATTATACATCACGTATGTACATTTGTTTTCATTATTGCGAACGTCGACGTGTATCTGGTGTACCTACTACAATATGTGGTATACGATAACACTAAATTTGTCTCGGTTTCGACAAAGAATGTAAACTTATATTACTTGTATTGTATGTACAATGAAGCGGTGTTACAAATACTCCATTTGTCTGATGAAATAATCCACGCTCAAATTGCTTAGTTGTGATAAAATTAATGAGCAATTTATATGGTATACTTGCGATTAAATCATTTCAATCACTAATCTAATGGAACACCATTGAAATCGAAATTAACTCGATAATACGTCATAGGCTTCATATTAATTAATTATTCAAGAAACCAATCAAATATTCAATTTAGAGTGTAATAGATATTCATGAATGAAAGCGTATAATATTAAAGTTCTGCTTTTACAAAGTTCAATAGATCGATTATTATTATCCGACATTAATAACGTATATTGAAAGTTTGATGTTTATTGAGAGGGTTCGGGTCTTCTAAATCTTTACGGGGTGGTCAGTTAAACGTGTCTGTGGGTGGCTTGTCGACACCCTGTCGGCGGCCTGTGACAAGGCATCATTATATACGCCGGCGACGTCGAGATATAAATGGAAAGACCGCGCCGCATAATGCGCTTCCACGACCAACGCAGAATCCGGCTCTTCCAGAAGAACCAATTAAAGCGGCTATTGATTGTCATCATGGCTAAGTAGGCGGATTAAGTGACGTATTGATAATACTTACAAGCTCGTTTACCTACCAACGATTAAACTATGAAACTAGATTATGTTATGGCTGCTATCCGCACGACTTTACGATATAGCCGGTGAATAGAGGAAATATTAATAATAAGGTTCCAGTGTACATTCAAAATTTACCTTTAAATAAATTCAAAACCATCATAAAACAGACATTATTTACCAAAGGCTATTATAAAATTTCTGACTATCTGGATGATAAGCAAGCATGGACATAAACCGTTCGGCGATATTCAGTCTAATTATACAATAATAATATAATTGTAACCCAAACTTATTTAAAAGAGCAAGCCTTGAGTTTCTTGCTCGTTCTTCTCTGGGGAATCTCCTTTGCGAATGAGCAATAATGTCAATAATTTTAATATTAAGACAAAAAATGGGACGTTTTCAAGTGATAATTTTTATCCTGTGAAATAAATATTTTTTTGATTTGATTTTGATTTGATTTGAAATACTTCAAAACCATATGGTGATTTTGAGAAAAAATCCCAAAAAAATATCCAATATGAGCAAAAAAGTATTTGCAATTCGGATGTTGCGTAAAATATTAAGTTACATGCCACCGTGTGTTGGGTAGACCACGTAAAGTAATATATTCTAATGCACTCGTGGCCATCCCGTGTTGATTTCCCGCGAGAGCAGACGTGGTCACTACCTGAGCCGGGCGGATGCAATATGCCGATTGATCGTTAATTTGTAATGAGACTTTGTTGCCCATGTGTCAACTCACATGTCGTATACCACCGTGATATTTTAGTATACTAGCTTTCCGCCCGCCACTTCTTCCGTGTGGATCTCGACAAATCAAATCAAATCAAATCAAAAATGCTTTATTTTGTAGGGGTATACTTAAAATAGTCAGATTTTACATTTTTAAAGCTGCTGCTTGTTCAAAAGGCAATTTTCCCCTGAGAAGAACAAGCAAGAAACTCGAGAGGTTGCTCTTAAAAAAAAAAGGTTTTTATATTCCGAAATTATTAATTATTATTTTATATTATAATATTTCATTATTAATTGTGAAATTGCCTGGTTATGCGAACGGGCTGGTTATGTCCATGAATCTTTATCATCTAAATAATCTGATATTTTATAATATGCTTTCTTAAATTTTATTTCCTACTAGACATAAAAACTAATATGATGATGATGAACAAATTTGTATCATGGTTAAACATAGCAAAAGGAAAACTACTTTAGCATGTTTTAAAATAACCTTGTTTTAAAGATTTCAATGTTTTTTGAAAGAATTTCGACAAATGTGTTTATTTTTTTCCATAGTAGCATCTACATACAAATTTTCAGTTTTCTAAAGTATTTGTTACAAATATTTGTACCCCACTTGGGAGTGGGTCTTTTGCCCTTGGTAGAATTTGAAAATTTAGGCTTTACTTTTGATCGAATTTGGCAGTTGGTGCATGATACAGTCCATTACCATTTAAGTAAGATAGTAAGGCGTCAGGGTGTTATAAATGCATCTATCCACCTTCTACGAGACCGGCTGGGTGGGTAGGCTCTTATATATTTCTGCCAACAAACATCCATACCCACATCAATGTAAGAGAGTCAGTGAAGTTACAAGCTTATGAGGCATGCCATCTTAGTCCTTAGACAATGCATCTGTGATCCATTCATTTGAGGTGAAAAGTATTTATCTCTGGTAGTCATCACCAGTAATGAGCAATATCCATCAGGTGATCCGCCTGCGTGTTTATTTCAGGTTCGTATTTATACAAGGTTCTTATTATATACAGTGTAAACGATTAATTTAAGCACGTGGCCATTTCGAAAATATGAGATAAATATATATCTACATAAATCCAAACTAAAGGTCTCCAGTTTGCATAAGAATTCCACAGATTCCCTCGCCGTTCCTTTTTCTCGTACATATCAATGATTTAACAGATTGTGTTGACAGCAACCATGAGGATATTGATTTTTGATGAAGGTACTTCTTTGTTATTTAAAGTTAAAAGCCTTGATGACGTAATTAGTATTATCTCAAATATATTGAATGGTTCAATTATTTGTAATGTATGTGTGTCGCTAAATTGATTAAATAAAGTTTCCTTGTTCTTAAATATCAAATGTATGAATTCTTCACTATCTAATTTCAAGCAGGCAACCAGTACTATTTTAATAAAAAACAAAGAGTGGACACTAATTAATTCCTAGGCATTACGTTGGATAAAAGACTACAATGGGGTCCACATGGCGATATACTGACGAAACGCCTGCTCAGCAATGTTTTGTTTTTAATAACCTGCAATATTATTTAACCGATGTGCATGCCGTGAAGCTGGTTTACTCCAGCTATTTTCATAGTATAATGACTTACGGCATCCTGTTGTGGGGCAAATGCAGCGAACATAATTGTATTTTCGGTCCGTAGAAACAAGCGGTTCCAATGATTTACAAATTGGGCCCTAGAGACACTCCAAGGAATAATTTAAGGAAATAAATGTATTAACATTAATATCTCAGTATATCTACTAACATTTAATGTAGATATGTAAGAAAAATCTAGAATCGTTTAAGAAAACTAGTGGCACACATAATGAGAATACAAGATATAAAAATAAACTTGCTTTGTCAGTCGTTTACACAAAGTGACTATGTCAATTTAAGGAGCAATATATACGTTTCCGCATTCCCTGAAGGACTTGTGGCGCAGTCGGATTCGTTAATGGTTTTCGATTAGCGACTTTAAGCATTGTCTGGTGCGGTCAATCCTTGGATGGGGGACCACTACAGCATTTTAAAACTTGATATGTTATTGTGGCGGTAATTCTTAATTTTTTAATCCATTAGTTTCGCCAGTAGTCATTTGTTTAACACTGTTGTTAACGTTAGTAAAATAAATGGTTGTAAACCGTTTGAATTGCGCGGATCAAGAGCAACCAACGAGTCCTGGTTACGCGAGAGTTGACGTGTGAACCCACAGAAGAAACGCCCGCGTGATAGTTGCATACCTCCAGTAGTTATCGTTTCTATCTTCGTTGGACAAACACCGTATAATCGCGACTGATATCTTTGATACCGCCATCTTGTTGTGAGCCTCTGGAATGCAGCGGGACGCGGAAGAAGAAGCTCGTATCGTTCATATCGAATAGTGCACCTCGCAGCGTCGTCAAGCTTGCCTTTAAATTTTCCTTAGGAAAAGCCTCTGGCGACACCATAGGTCGTAAACACGAACATTTACTAGCCGAAATCTTGTCGAACATTGTCATGCTTGAGGCATATTAATTCTAAAACTATTAATCGTGTTCAACTGAATAGCATAATCCCTAAGTAAACATAAGTCAGTAAACACTAAAGCCTCAAACTAACATTTGCCCAACATTACAGTAAGCCACACGCAACTAACTGTCGAGTATCAACAATTACTTTGAGTGTGCAGTGGCTCGGAAGCGAACGAGCTACTCGACTTAGCACACCTAATTCGATACAATGAGTTCTGTGAACATGTAAATCAGGATAATATGTGTATAATTAATTAGACACTGTGGAATATACAGGTGCTGTTACCGAATTCGTATAACGAGGGTATAATATATAGCAATATTATGACAACAGATGTGACATACTGACACAGCGTCACACCTCCCTAGAAGTTATGCTACGAGAAGTAATAATATAGTTTCTAATTTATTAAAAATTGTTCTATCAGTACAAATGGAATCTATGGTCAATAGTAATTATAGGTACCTTAATAATATAAAAATTACAACCAGGTACCGTGTTGACAAGTAGCAACACTAACTTCATTGTATTAGGTAGCAGGCAGTAAGCACTCATGGCGCAGTCGCATTTTTCGATTAGCGAAGTTAAGCAATGTCTGGCGCGGTCAGTCCATGAATAGGTGACCTATACTGGCATTTTAAAACGAGTATGAAGGAAAGATAGAAAGAAAAAATTATTTAAAACCATCTCATGACACAGACAATTAGGTACAAATATTACGCAGTCGAGATACATACAATAAATAACATTGTGTTTGCCATCTAATTGTCGGTGTCGCAAGGTGGACTCAAAAAGGTCTCCAACTCAGCATGGGTTGTAGCTTTTCACTACAACGCTGGTTTTCAGTGGAGCCTCCTAATAACGCACGGACACTGGTCTGTTGACCAGTTTGTATGTATATCTGTTGATATACATACAAATAACAATTACCATTATTAGGAGTACCTAATCACCAAGATGCGATGAGAGGATTCATACATCATCTCTTTCTCTCAATAATAAAATGATCTCCTTAATAATAATACACCCTATTATAAAAACAAACCTACATGTTATAGAAACAGTATATAATATCAGTAAGTAATGAGTAGATAAAATATTAATATATACATAACATACATACAAAACCTATTTTAATTTCAAGCAGTCAACGTGAGAAAGACACTAGCTTCCGTGCTTTGGAGGGCACGTTAAATAGTCGGTCCCAGTTGCTTTCAGGCGATTTAAAAACACTGACTGTCAGGTGGCCACTAGTTTGACACAAATGCACCAATCCGCACTGGGCCCGTAAGGTGGATTTTGGCCCATACCCTCTCCCAGTGGGAGGAGACTGCTTCCCAATAATGAGGACGTGTAAGGCGGACGTCTTTGATGCGGTAGCAGGCAACATTACCTCGGAACTTTACCTTCTTTAGTACCAAACGCAGAATACGTAAAAATGTGATATTTTACCGTGCTTTATTTAGATTCATAGCATTAGTCCGCTGGCGAACATTTTTACGGCTATGCATCACTGTCAAAGTAACAAGGTATTGCAATTCCTATATTTGGTTAAAATCATTGTGATGTTGCAGTTGCAAATAGCCACCGTGATCCATCTATTAGTAATAACCAGTGATCGATCACTTGATAACAACCGGTGAGCGGACAATGCGTATTTTAAAGCAAAGATTATTTCACGGATCGCAATTTTTAGTTTGTTGGTAACATAAATTGTGGTTATAACTAGTACTTAAAAAAAGTTAGAACTTGGAAGGAGGAGTATTTTATTTATTATATTTTTATATCTTTGGAACAGCATTTACAATAATAAAAAATATGTGTAACAACAGTACAATTACAGGTCCTCACTAATAACAAATTAGTATCCAGTCCAGCACTATGGTGACTTACGTATAGGGTGTATACAAATGTAAATTGATATGAATACAATTGTTAGAAAACCGTCAAAAAACTATGAAAATTATATCTAGGTATAAAAACCAACTGTGTTACAAGTTAAATATCTCTGAAATGACAACCGATTTTCCCTCAAACATGGCTGAGAAATATCTCGTAACTACCAGCTTGAGCAATGAAGAGTCCGTTTTTAAATCGGTTCACCCAATTTTGCGCTACAATACATAGACAGATATAGGCTTCAAATTTATAACTGTGCTTGTCATTGCTTGCGAAACATTAAAATCTGATCTTATTTAAGTAATAATTGAACCATGTCAAACAAAAAAAACGAATCATCAAACTTCTTCTTCAGTTGTCGGTGGAGTAATGAATAAAAATTAAACATCAAACAATTGACGAATATATTGACGATTTCGCGCAACCAACACCTAAAAGAATGAACAGCTGAATTGCGAAACTTTTCCTTTATTGTAATCGGTTAAAAGAGAATCCCTAATAAAAAAAAATACCTAGAGCAGGGGGTGAGATCATGTGCTTTATCGTCGACCACAATAAATAGTCACTTCCAATCAGGTGAGATTATGATCAAACGGGTATTCAGACAACCATAAAAAACCAGATTAAATGGATAACATGGAGTATGAGCCGTCAGTTTTATATTTGAGTTCTAAGCCTACGCATGGCCCTCGCCTTGATCTGACGTTTCATCATAGTAGGCAAAATTAAACCAATGCAAAGTACTGTTTATTTTATTGAACCAATGATTGACGAATTGATTTCAACATGAAGAGTAAAACATCTAGTTTTTTTATGCACAGTTCATGGTTAGCACTTGAACTCAATCACACCTGATGTTAAGATGAGGCGTAGGATGAGGATAAGTTTTGCACGTTTCAACGGCGATGGGCTCATCCCCTGTCACATGTGCATTTCAGTATATTTTATAAGTTGAACCGTGGATGTTGTTTCAATCATTAAACTTTTAATGTTTACAACACCCAAACACTCAGCCTCAGGTAACTATAATTACACTTGTAAATTTTTGTATAATAGTGAATTGGGATTCATAAATAAATAATAAATAGATTTTTTTTTAAATCTAGGGACGGCCAGATACGGCTTTTAGCCACGGGTGTGCATAGCGTACAAAATCCGAGCAAAATTATTGATACCTACCTGTCGCCGCCGCCCGGCGCCTCAGCGCAACCTATAAGAACGGAGAGGCAACCCTAAAATCTATTATTGTGTTTAACTTACTTATTTTCATTTACATTGAGGCGATATTCTAATTTTTTTCTTAATTTATATAACTATTTATTCGATAATTTTGGTTTCTCGATCATATGGGTAGTAGTAGATTGTATTACAAGGAATCAGAATAATACTTTTATGGCGCTCGTATTTTGAATCCAAAGCGAAGCATTAGTTTTTAAAGTAGAATTCTGAACATAGCCAGGAATTCAATATTCGTCGCCCCAGGTAAAGTAATTTTATGGCCGAAGGGATGTACACACTCTAATTTCTCTAGGATAAAGAATTTGAATTTAAATATACACCTCACAAAAAAAATATTGAGCATAGTACAGCACAGGGCGTAGCTGCCGCGTTTTTCATTATTTTTTTTTAAATACTGCCGGCGGCGCGTTGCTTTGTTAACAGGCCAGTAAACTTTTTCATACAATATTTTCGTTCGATCTCTTTTGTCATGCAACACTTATGTTGCAATATTCATGTTCCTAATTCAAAACTCCTTACTAGCCCTCTATCAAAGTATCTTCAAAGAAGAACTCAAAGATTTCCTATTACTAATTGAAAGAACCAATCGTCGTTTTTCTAAGAGATAGAAACCTTTTCAGTTTTAACTTCTATTTATTGCCGCGAAATTGAATGGAACACGTTGCGCTACTTTTTTAGCCAATTATATAAAGACCTCCCCCGCCAAAAACGAAGTGTAGGGAAGCGAACCGTGAAGCATAAACGCATTTATTTAGGAATTCGTTACAAAACCCCAAAACCTTAATAATTTGCGCCCATCTTTGGACTCTTGATGTTTAAGTATATCATTATTAACAACAGATTCTCCGCATCTTTGGTGAGTAATGAATTAAATAATCAATGCACACCTTTGATTCACACCATTTGCAAAGAACAAAAATAAATATAAACTTGATTTAACGTTGGATAGAAATTATTTTAGTTGGATAGGTAGACATTTTGGACGCAATTATGATATTTGTATTTGTGAGAGAGAAAGAACCAAGGAGTATATCAGCCTACGTGTATAACAGCCGCACTGTAGGCTTCATATCTTTCCTCACAATGAAGGGTTTTACAATACAAACAGAAAGAGCAAATAATCGCAGAATAAATTGTTTTATCACGCTCGGATTTGAAAAAAAAAATATCGAGTCGATTCAGGGAGCGAAGTCTGTGGATTTATTTAGATATGTTACATTCATTGTTTGTATAGGTGGTATATATGAAAAACTAAATTGAAAGAATATAAGTAGTTTATGTATTTGATTTATAGTATTACATAAATAGTTTACCATACCTATGTGTAAATAACTAAGTTTATATAGCCTATAGGTAATCGTACTAGATCATTCGTGATATTATTAATTATTTTTCACTGTTTAATGCACTTCTTATTTACCGTCCCTTAAATCATCCAACAACCACTGAGGTTGTCTGAAATAGATTTCTCTTAGAGCTAAACTCACATTTGTACATTATTTCTTACTGTTTTGTACCTATGTCTTAAGCAATAAAAAAAATTGATAACATGATCCAAGTAGTATCTTAACAATGAAATTTCTACTTGTGCCACGACAAATCCCGAGTTCGATCCTATGTTAGTCTACACCTAGCACTAACCTATATTTAGTTTGCCAATAGTAATCTAGGGGCACAGCCGTACCATCCTTGCCCCGAAGCCACTCATGGCTCTTTTGATTTGATTTTAAAGTAGAAATATAAAGTAGGTAGGTACATTAACGAAAACGGACTGTAATGTGACACAATGCGATTTATTACGTTCCACGCAGGCTGCTACGCCTCTTGCTACGACGGCGTAGCTTTAGTAGCAATATAATATTAGTGTAATATCAGTGTATGTAAGATTGTATATTCTTACTAACAGAACTCGTACTTGGAATATATAAGGCGATTTTTGAAGAGTATCCAAACTGTTCTTGAGTATTAAGTAACACCTAAGGCAGTGGCGTGCCTAGAGTTTCAAAATAGGGCTAGCCCGACAATATTTTTGTAATTTTTACACAGTCAGTGAAATTAGATAGGTATCCAAGCACGACGTTTCAGATTGACAAGTGCGAATATATAAATCAAAGATTTCCTGTAAGGTTTATAAGTTTATACCTGATCGAGTATTTAGAAAGGCAAGCCGGGCTTTTGGGCTTACATGAAGGTACCTCCACTGAAGAAACCGCATTTTAAGGAATCAAAGTAGGTCTAATCTAATTAAAAAAGTAATAATAACGTAAATACGTTAATAATGTCTAGTTTAACTCTCCTAGGTCTTCTTAACTTATTATGGGGTTTTGAACTTCTAAACATCGATAATTTTAGAATTTTGTAGTATTTTAGTACCGAATATACAAATTTTATTACAATGCTGTATGTACAAGTATATTATAATGAAACGAATAATTCTCAAAACATTTTACAAAATACGTACAGTGACATACTTAACTGATGGATAAGTTAACATTGTTCAATAGGGACACATTAATAAAGCGTCATCTCAAGAATGAGAACGAGTCTCATTCTTAATACTGTTTTTTTGATACTTATAAATACACAACAAATGTCGCCTTATAAGTTCCTCGCAATCGATCATTTTATTAATGGGGCATTAATCTCTAGAGTCAGAAGCATTACTCACTATTAATATAGTCATCACAAAATTGATATCGCTCTGCTCGCTCTCAAGTAAATGCTTTAATTAATAACCTAACGTACTTACTACGTGCGAACTCAATCAGGAATCTCTTGAGAGATGCACGGAGTTTGACGTATTTATAAACGAAGTTAACTCAAAACACAATACTGATTAGATTACTATATTTTATGGACAAGGCAATATATTTATATAACCAAAAGATTCACAAATAAAATAAGTCTCTTTAAACAACACTAATTTTTAAGTAATTTCAAAAAGCAAGAGTCTATATTGCTTTTGCGTCTCTGCAAAAATAATAAATAACCTTATCTTTATTCTATTGGGTCTTTACCTATGAAATTGGAGTTTTTTTTCTTCGTTAATCATATGTACCAATTCCTGCACTTTTCAAAGCTATATCCAAATTTGTTTTTTATTTGGAAAATGGAATATTATTTCAAGCTTTCACATGAAATATGTTTTAATTTCTGGGCTAAATCACATAATAAAAAAAATTTGGACAGAGCTCTTTTCATGTGCTTCCCATAATCATTTCTAAAATTCGCTGAAACTTTTATAAAGCGGTTACTTTTAAAAATTAACGCTGCCTATATGTTATCCTAATGCCTAATGTTATCCGAAGTATGTTTATCCGTTATCTAGTATCCATAGCACAAGCTTTGCTTAGTTTGGGACTAGATGATTGGTGTAAGTGTCCGAAATATTTATTTATTTATTTTAGAAGTTTTTGCAAAATTTTGACTTGCCGTTCCCAAAAAAAATCAAAAATGTTTGTATGGAGAAAACAGTCTTAATGAAATTCTTCATACAAACGCCAATCTCATAGGTAAGGACTTAATATATATATATATATATCTTTATTCGTAATCTATGGAAAAGGCAAAGGAAAGCATGCAAGATTTTGTAACATGAATGTTGGAAAATATTCATCTAACCATCGCAAGTGGAAAAAACTCTACCCACTTTCCACCTTATTACCTTTAACCGGAATACCATGGTTTAGTTTACAACAGAATAAACATTACTGAACAAGAATAAGAAAATATTCACCTACACCCTAGATTTAGACTAGAGATATAAAATGTGTTCAATATTATCTCTCTAGACTTATTGAAGTCAAACTTAAAACTCTAGTGACATCAAAGGGAGGATATTTCGGTTTTGTTTTTGCACCGAAAACTTCTTGGAACTTGGCATTGATCTCGATTTCAACTGTTTTTATAATACGGGTCTAAATGATACCTCAATGAGAAATTGTCCTTCACCGGGGACCTTTTTGTTTGTAATAATTCGCTTTGACCCTATATCTCTACTCTCTAGATACTCGTATATAGTACACAGCCTGTTATCTATCACAACAAGAACATTTAACTGCATTTATGCTTGACAACTGTGAACAAAATGTTTGGTATAAACGAGCGGTAAATATGAGTAAAAGAGACAAAAATGGCGTCAGTCTGGTTGTAATAATAAATCTGAAATAGAGAAATTAATAAAAAAATATTTATTAGGCTAAACAAGTGCCTACGGATCAACAAAAATTTAAATTGAAATTTATTAAAAGGCTTTACGTCTCTTGTGTGGAGCCTAGTACAGTACATATCATGACTTTTAGCTCGGAACACATTATCCAGTAGATCGCACTAGACCAGAACTAATCTGGTGAAAGGGTCGTGGACGTACCTCAAGATGTCCGTTGACCATGAACCACAAACCTACAAGCAGACACAGACCTAGATAAATTACTCACTATTCCGACAGGGCCTCAACACATTATATGTAGCATATAAGATCATTCGTTTGACTACTGCACGTATGACAAACTGGATTAAACTTCTCTGTTTCTAAATAACTTAATAGACCGCCCGCTACCACACCACACCTGTGTCAGTTATACTTAATAACCTTTGACTACATTAGCAGAGCTTTATATCGTCATTGTTTTTAAAGCATTCAACTCAGATCAGCATAACCTGTTTTAGGTTGTCTGTTAAGTTGAAACTCAATTGGCGCAAGCCAAGCTATTTCGGGGCAATAATTTTTATTCATGAGAAAAGTTCCTCATTTTTTCGATATGGCTCCAACATTTTTCATAAATGTAGAAACAAATTCGAGGAACAGATGAAAGCTTTATAGACAAACAAATTTCACACCTTAATTATATTGTGATATATATACATTAGTACTTTATTAATTCTGTGACACAGATCCATTCTACACTATTTTTATTCTGTTTACGAGGAAACTCTCAGATAAATAAAAAAATTCCACAGCCAAAGGTTCATTCACTAAAATTTGAATTATTTTAAGATACACTTTCAATAAAGAGCATAATTTCTTTTTGCTGCTGTATGTGAAGACTTTCCATAATAAAGAGTTTGTGGTTGTAGGTGAGCGTTCGTTTACCTACGGCCATTTAATAAACGCGCTTTAATTAAAGTCAAACTATAATGAAAGCAACGAATTTGTAAAATTCAGTAGAGCTATTATTAATACGACAAAATAAGACAATAATCTAGCCTGCAGGTAATTATGGATACTAGATAATGACCGATAAAACTAAATAATATTATTTTCATGTTTATTTGTTTGTTTGTTGCTCAAAATGGCGAAACGGATGAACGGATTTGGATGAAATTCGGTATATAGGTAGAACATATCTTAGATTAAAATATAGGATACTTTTTACCCCAATAAAGTGAGTAAACTAGCTTTACTCTTACTTAACACTAAGCTGTTAAAGGTTTGTACAAATATTGCAAATATGCCATTGTTTACAAAGTGTTTGCATAGTTCAAAAATATCCAACGACAAATACAGAAAGTACGCGTTCCGCAGCTCCACTCGTGGCTTCACTCGTTTTGGAGCCCAGGTGTTCCAAAGTCCGCCCTCCATTTCTCAAAGTGAATCCACGTTGCGGCCCCGTATTTTATAATGACACTGAGAGTTTGCTCAAACGACGTATGCTCGCTGCCCACTCAAGGATTACAGTTAGGGCTGTGCCATTACTTTGTTCAATCATTTTTGTATTTAACTTTAAAATAAGAGCATTTATAGTCGTAAGCAAGTACACTGATGGACAATTGGTTTAGTTAGCGTATAATGACGATGCCTTCGAAACAAAAGCTTACGAGTTCAAATCACGATGGGTGCAAATGTTTGTGATAGAGTCGAAGATGTTGCGTCAGCGCTCATTTTTTGTTTATAAATTCCTACAAATTTATGAAGCGACGGAAATGCAGCGTATCGGCATACCCCGGACGTCTATTGCAACTAGTCCCGTACATTGAACGGGCTCAACCATTAGTGGAACGAATATTTCTATAGAGTGTTATGCTTGATGTACTGCCGACAGCTCTGTCTTCTATTCAGTTATTTTGTATGAAAATATACAAGTCATGTATTCACACGGCATGGTAAGCATTGCGATCGATAGCGTTGTTATTCACATGGCAAGTGTTGGCAATCGCGCGATTTAACGCCCGTGTAAATAGACTCTTGTTGTAGGAAGGAGCACGATTACACGCATTATATGGCAAGTTAATTAATATGCCTACCATCTAGAGCAAGCTGCGCCACCCGGTAGAAAGCCTCTAGCTTTTTCCTGATCTTAATTACTTCATTTTCCTGGAGACCACCTGAGCTGAGACTCAGTTATGGTTAATATTTAATTTTTAATTACATTCAACGTTCAGTGTGTTATTATGATATCACAGTCAAATAATTTAGGTACCCTTGGTAATCAAATGTATTTAATAGTAAATTACTGCGATTAAACCAGTTTATATTTCTGGGTGTCGTATCTACTCATATATCAAGCTGGAGTATCGAGATAAAATAAACTATTTGCATTGTAATTGAGAAGATTAAAGTTTTAAACACAGAAAAATAATAAAGTATTGTTAGGTGCTCGTATGTAGCTACATATATAACTGAATTTGTGAAACAGTAACGACCTAAAGTTAAGAACATTTTAAACAGTGACATAAGTATGTCGTCGTTATCGATGAAGTCACGATATATACAATCGTTTGATTGATACAATCTCCTGTTCCTGAATAGGTGCGAGCCTCTTCCATTTCTGATGAACGTCGTTTATCATCTCTGTCGGAAGCTCCTCTACTCGTATTTACTTTGGGACTATTTTGTACTCTATGTCATAAGGAAAATTTCTCCTTATCAGATTGCCATATACAAGTAACAAGCCCATCCATCACACAAATTCAACATTTTTTTTTATTCATCGACAACTGAATTCACTTTTATTTTTGAAACCCACCTTACATGTTATGGAGAGATAGTCTCCATATATCTGCAGTGTGCTGGCAATAAGTTACAGCTGTCTCTTTCACTCGCCAGCGTGTAAAATATTCAGGAGCGAGTAAAGGCGGACTTATTATTATAAACTATATTTCGTAGTAACTTTCCCCAAACGCCTCTCCGGGGATATACTTATTATGACACTCGCTGTACTACAGACTTGTTAAAAGTTACTAACTAAACTTCTTCGTTACATTATGTTCGAAAAGTAAAAAGATGGAAGATATTTTGGTAACATAAAAACTTTTTTACACACACATTCCAATCTCTATTCAAGAAAAGGCGGAATATAGAGAAGTGTAGAAAGGACTCCACCGACAAGAGCATAGCTCTTAAATATAAGAGATTCCAATCACTATAAACGTGGTTTCCTATAAGCTATAATGAACCAATTAACGACACGCTTACTCTTTGTGTAAAGAGCACCTGCTCTTGAAAGGATGTCTCAAAAATGAAATGGGTACTTTTAATAAACATCTTTGGTTAAGCCGGGCGAAATGAAAGTGCACTAGATAAGACCCTTTGTAGCGAATACCAAGTTAGATAATGAGAACTTTCACCGGCAGAACTCAGTTTTGTAATTTAGAGTCGCGTAAATTTACTTGGAAAGGAAAGTTTAAGTTTTTACAATGAACGATCTAATTCATTCACCTATTGCACCTATTAGATATAGTGAAAATCGTGTAGCTCCTCGAACTTCAAACTTCATGTATTTCTAGTAATTTATTACAACTTAATATATGTGATATCATTTGTTGAATGTCAATTACGAAGGCAATGTCGAAATTATTTTAATTAATTTATAAAAAGTACAAACCTATCTATATGTCTTAGCATGAACTTAATATGTATATGTATGTACATTTCCATCCACTTCACAACTCCATATGGTTAAAAAGTTCGCGCGGCTATTACTAAGACAAATTTTTCTTTGAAACACTTTTACTCACTCCAGCTTCAAGGTTTATAGATTTAATATTAAACTTTATGTTTAACATGTTTCTAAGGAATTTAATATTTTTTTTCTATGTTTTATGCATCATTTTAGCGCACTTACGCGTTCTTGCCTCCCCATTTTCTGCGGGCACTCCATTACGTGTAACACACGGTAACATGTAGCCACAACACTGTGCTGTAAGTACCCCCGAGTGCCGCGTGAATATGTCACATGTACCGAAACACCCCGCTTTCCCCCTTGAGTAGGGGTGTGACACTGGAGTTGAATTTAATAATGGATTGGCTCACATGGTCGCGAGGTTATCCAATTTGGTCATATTTTACAAAAATAGAAGTTTAACTAAAACCCGACTAAAATGATTTGGTGGTCTAAACAGAAATATACAGTGAAAAAGAATTTGTTTACAAGCTTAGGAAGACATTATATACATAAATAACGCGTACCTACCTACGATCTGTTATAGGTGTAATCACAATATATTAAACAAGGCTTAGATTAATTTGCAAACAAAATTCTTGTTTAGTACCTATTTCATTATAGGTAGGTAGGTTTGAGGTATTTACAATTTGCAATGTTACACCAGGCTAGTAAATTTTTATCTATCCACGGACAACAGTGGCGATCACCTTCGGCGCCATCGTGGAGTTTAGGCTCGCCATTTCGCACTTGCAGCATCTCCAACTGTTAATGCTGGGGATCAACTGTAATTATTCTATTATTTATAATTTACCTGATTTTAATTTGTTAATTTATCTTATGGAAAATTAGTTCTAATTCCAAACAACTTTTTATAACTCTGTACCTTAAGAAATAATAACATGTAGTTTAAAAACTAAAAAAAACACGCTACATTTCCACCATCCATCTCCTGGCTCCATCATCAGATCGTCGACACCAAGTGTAACGTATTGGACTCGTCAAAATGAATATGAGCCCAAAGGGTTTACCAGTAGCCACTGAAGAGTTTCACCATGCACTTCCTGGCTCCATCATCAGATCAGCTCCAAGATACCAAATTATGGTATTGTCATAAGAATTAAATATACATACAAAGTTTCATTTCGTTATGACAATTAGAAGTTTAAATTAACTTTCAAGATTTGATTACATTGTAAGTTACAAGTGAAGCTAATAATATGTTAAAAAATGGATTGTCCACCGCCACCACTGAAGCTTCAGTGGTATAACCGTACATATCAATGTACGCTGTTAAAATCAATGATTTCCTGTACTACAGTACACTTTGGTTAAAACCATAATCTTGCTCGAGCAAGATTCGGGTAAAAGCAAGCACATTTCGAGATGAGAAACTTTAGAAAATATAAGTACCTGATAAAAGAATGATCACATAATTATTAGATATAAACGCATATAAATATATTATTGGGATTTACGTACATTTGAAAATGCATCAAAAAATTATTTTCATAACTCCCGATACAATAATCGAACAATATTGCCAATATTACCTACCAACTAATCTGGCAGTGGTCTAGGTATACTATATGATCAAAAATGATTACGTACAATTATAAAAAAAACATACAGTTACCTTGTTATTCCACTTTAAAATTATTGTAACAAAAACCACAAAACAAAATGTTACATCCTTCAAACTATAGTACGCATTTGTAAAGAGGGAGAGCCGGGGGTTTGCAATATTAATGGTATTGCCTAAGGTAGGTATGCTTGGATTTTACTCATTAGGGGTATTATGCGGCCGTTTGCGAAATGATAAATGAGTATAGTACGGTATTGTGAGTAAAGCGACTTGTGGACTCGGGTCTTTTGTTAATGTTTTACTACGGCTTTGTAAGGTTTAAAAATAATTGGACGGTGTTGAACATTCAATTAATTAGATTTTTTAAGTTAAGCCTAATTAAAAAGATTATATTTCTGTTTGCGAATATTTTGCTTGTTAAATATCCACTTATACAGTTTTTCTAATAAATTCCGGGACAGAATTTATTATATAATAAATTATGTCCCCGAATTTATTAGAAAAACTGCAATAAAAATATTTTTCAGAGTTTCTAACCACTACATCAAACAGGTCGTCTGAATATATTGGTAAAACGTAGTCGAGTGATTAATTGTTAAATTAATAACCTCCAAGGAGGTTATATGTTCCTACCGATTGGGTTTAAGATGATGGGACCCTGAGGCCGAGGCAGAACGCCTTGTCCTGCAACCTGTCCTGTCCTGTATAGACCTGTCAACACGTCTCATCGAAGCTTCTGGTGGCTTCCTAGCACAAAGAATAAATCCGCTATTCAACGTGATAACACTGCTTGCCTGTTGGGCACTATGTCGCATCAAGGAGATGCACTGGAAATTAATTATCTGTGACGAACGTACTTCATCATTTTCTTGCTCTAATCCCAATTTATTTGGGGTCGGCGCAGTACGGACGATTATTGAGTAAAAATATGTATTAATTTATATAAAAAAGTTAAGTAATAAAATATACGGATAGAAGGTCTATTCGTATATTTTCTTACTTAATTAAATATTTTTTAGTATAGAGAAATCCCATGCAGCCTTACTCTTTATCAATCTGTCAGAGAATTACTCGTATTCGATTTCACCTGATACAGGAAAAAAGTTTCGTAATGAGACTAACCCTAACTTTTGGAATAATCGACTCCTGCATTCACATATTTTGAAAAAAGAGGCTGCAACCGTCGAGGAAAATGTTGATTTTCAAAATTTAAAAAAAAACATTTCACGTCATACAACTACACCACTTACTAACATAAAAAAATACTCACAATATAATCTTTCTTGTTTTTTTAGTATCACACCTCACTAAGTACTCATTTCAGTTTAACTATTGGTATTTTCGAGAATATACATTGGTATACAAAAAACAAAATAAGCAATAATCTTATTCCACCATCGCCATTACTATGTTTTATTACATACAGATGTTACTTCATGATGATATTCCAAATGGGATAATTTATAATATTATTTTGTGACATTTCCACTCTATTCATCATCATCACCCCGTAAACATTCCACTGCAGCGATATAGGCCTTACCTCCCATATGAGGGAGTATGGACCATAGTCCACCACGTTGGCCCAATGCGGGTTGGGGACTTAACATGCTTTTGAATTTTTATTTCTGAGGCATGATTTCCTCTCGATGTTTCCTTCACCGTTTAAGAGCAGTCGGATTAATGCACATAAGTAATTAAATTGAATTTAATAACTCATTGGTACATTTGCCTGCCTGGGAATCGAACCCGGATCTCCTAAATTGGGAGACCGCGTCTTAACCGTTGAACCGACGCTTACTCCGAATACCTCGACATATTTAGACGTAAAACAGGAATGACTTAATGTATGTATGCACTTATAACCATATCCTACTTCAGAGGTAGCACTTAAACTTTCCTTGAGAGCCTTCCTACCAGTCAAAATGGCCTGAAATATCTTAAAATCCCTTGTTGTGGTTAGAGAGACAGTTAGACGGACGCAAGCTCCAGGCAATTTCCTAAGTTATTCTTTACTAAGTAACTTTAATTAACTTATAAGTTGAGATACCTACTTTAATATATTAATTTAATATAAAATATTAATGAAAATTACAAAGAAATTTGAAGGTTCTTGAATTACATCACATACGATTTGCAAAAAATCTTTACCTTGCATTAACAATTTAAAATATAAAATGCCAGCTTATCGTTCAAAGGAAAAAATCGTGAACATTGCAAATGAGTTAACGATTTTTTTTTAAGAATAGTTTTTCTACATTAAATAATAGTCATTATCATCAACAGCCTTATATGTCCCCATTGTTGAGGTACAGCCTCCTCACACTGGCAGAGGGTATAGGCCATAGTAAACCACACAATGGATTTGTGTCAGAGTGACAGTCAGTGTTTTAAGCCAACGACTTGGTTTAACGACTGACTTCAATTGAAAATAGCCAGCACCGACTAATTAACGTGCCCTTCGAGGCACAGAAACACTGTATTAAAACGCCGCTAGGGTCACCCATCCAAGTACTGACCGCACTAGACGTTGTTTAACTTGCTAATCAAAAACGAATAACGTTGCGATTGCGCCACGAGTTAAATCTCAGAAAATGTTATGTTTTCTGTACTGCCTTGTCTGTTTATGCCTTTGTTTTATACTTTTTCTATGGAAAAAATCTGAATATCTCAAATACCGTAAGACTTTGTACTGAAATAAGTTTTATAAAAACGTCTCAAACGATTTTAACTATCCCGCTCTTGCGCTTTGTATCGATCTCCCTAACGCCATAATATATCTACATAACTAAAGTTATGTAGGTTATTGCGGCGGCCATAGCACGAGTATACCAATAATTACTGCAGTCCACGCATTCTGACACATGTACAAACCTACAATAATTCATCGCGTAGGTAGTATAAATTACAGGTATGAGTATAATCTTGGAGGGGGAATGGCAATTAAACCGAGAACCTTGGGTTGTATCATATTTACTGACATATAAAATGAACGTGGTAGGTACTATTGAGCAATTAATAACGGGTGTATTATCACAACAAAAAGTAATCAATACGCCACCGCCGACGCCGCTCGGTAATAACTTTGGTTTTAGTCCGCTAATTAACTAATGGAAGTTACATCTAAAACAATACATAATAGCAAAACAAGTAGTACCACCAACAAGTATTTTGCCAACAATTTATTAATTTTCCGAGACCATTAGTATTTTTCACCCGACTGCGCAAGAAATGATGGTAATGGTTTTCGAGTGTATTTATGTAAGTATATATTTATGTCCGTTTGGCGCATGCTGTGGCCTTAAACAGCTTGACCAATTTCGAAGTGTTTCGTTAATTCGTTTTGATGCCTGAAGTGTCATAGGATACATTTTATAATAAAAAATCCAACATGGCGTCCGCAAAATACAAAATATGTCATCGGGTTCTTTTGGTTTCTTAAATACTTTGTGTGTTATAAATTTGAAAACTTCTGTGTTTTCAAAGATTTAAATGCAGTTTTTTTTCTGTTTTTAAGATGGTAGGTGTTTTCATGATTGTTCGTAGCCATGTTGATAAAAACATTACCCTCCTTCATTGCACAGTCGGGTAAAAAGTCTACAAGAGCTTTAAACATTGTTGGTTCTTTGATAGATGATATTTTTACCTTGATAGCCCCGGGATAACCTTTTCTAAATTTTAAATTATAATGTTAGCTGCATTTACTACAGTGTCATTTTAAAAAAGTCGGGCATTAATTGTGTTTGTAAAAACTATGTATATACCACTATACTGAAACGTGGTCTCTCACTACTCATAAGAAAGAACATGATCACGCAACGAACTATGGAGAGGGCGATCGTCAACATTTCATTATGGGAGCGAATCAGGAATAGGGAAATCCGTAGAAAAACGAAAGTTACTGACATAGCCCAGTATATCAGAAAGTTGAAATGTCCGGTGGGGAATTAAGTTTCTGGAGAGGAGACCACGCATGGACAAGTGCAGCGTGGAATATCCACCCACAAGGTTGGCGGATAACCTGATAAAGATAGCTGGATGCAGGCTGCATCCTACCCGTCGCTCTAAAAATCTATGAGGGGGAGGCTCATGTCCTGTGACGATAGATATGATAGATAATGTTTTGTTTATATCAGATTTTATAATGTTTTCCCGTTGTCTACAGACATATCCAGAGGAACGTGGATGCCGCCGCGATCGGCCAGCACCAGGTCTCTTCACCTCCATCAAATTGCCCGAAGCCGAGCCCCCAAACGGGGTGGCGCCCCTGCTGGATTTTCCGCGGGGGCGCATGAGACCAGTTACATTCCTAGGCGAGGGCCCGCATGGCACCGTAAGTCACAATTTCTTTATCTTTTCTCATTGGATTTTCAGCATTTGTATGGAGATCAAATAGCACACGCGTGGGAGAACGGTTTTAAGCTATAATTTATTAATCATCATCTCCAAGGAAAAGCAAGCAAGGCAAACTCTGATCCCAATTTATTTGGGATCAGCGCGGTACGTCTTTATCTTTCAATTTGCTTTGTCAACCGTTACCTCATAATAAGCTATAATTGATTGTCATTCATAATAGCGATAGTAATAAAATAAGCTTTTGTAATAACAGGAACTGTTATAACATTTAAGTGTATTAGTTGAATCCAAATAAATAATAATAAACGGGTTATCGCATGATGTCAATCACACCTGATATTAAGTGAAGATGAGGCCGAAGGTGGAAGCGCGCTCCTCTGAAACCACCAACTTATTTGGGGTATGGCTAACTTATCTCAAATAGCCGGTACACAACAAGGCTATCAACATTGGGGCTTGGCGGCAGACTGCGATGAGATGGTGGTAGCTGTTATTATTTAATAAGAAAAGGTTATCTTTAAATAAGAAAAAGGTAAGTCTCAATACCTATTACATAAAAGCACTTTAAAATATTGAACATTGATAACTAACTGTGATAGGCTTATAATTATAAAGTAGCTTAGGTATTGACTTGTTTTTCTTAGTCGTTTATTATTAATAACAAGTATATTTAACAAAAGAAAATTCTCTAGTGCGGACCTTTGCAGTTCTGATGATAGTCTGAAGTGCGGACTATTGATCATTCATAAACGCACTACTATACTCGTGCTCGTAACACTGCAGGTAATATTAATAAAATTAACTATCTCTAACTAGTAAATATATACCTATTTAAGTATTTTAAAATAACAAAACCCGACAGCATATTTGTTTCTTGCGGGCGCTATGTTGGATTTTTTACTATTAAATGTAAAAACGACACCATGCTCTTCGAAATCGGTCAAGTCGTTTAGGCTACAGGATGCGCCAAACGGACATTCATGCATACATACATCATACATACAATCGAAAAACATTACCCTCCTTTCTTGGGCAGTCGGGTAAAAACAAAGTCGCTATCGACGTTTGTTAGTATGTGCGGCTGGTTATTCTAAACTATGCATCGGATTTTCGTACGAATTACTATTGTTCAAAGATTTTCTTCCGGAAGGATAGTATGTACCAAGTGATAGGTTATATTTTCTTTCGATATCCACATGCACGAAGTCGCGGGCGGAAGCTAGGAACCTTTAAATTATAACAAAATATAAGATTAATGTGGGAATACCATAAATAACCATCACGTGTATAATGTTAGGTCTGTTACCGGAAAGCTAACGATAATTCCGTACATTAAATTATTAATTCAGCGATACGGGACTATGCTCGAGAGCCCATAAGTATCCGAAATTGGATGTTGGGTCAACTCCCAACAGAGCTACCTTCTAATCAAGAGTTCATTAATTTTATATATTTTCATTTCAAATCACTCACTGTCCAACTATTAATTTATGACTATTCTGTAAGTTAAAAAATGTGCAGCTTTAATCGGGGCACCTTTATTTTTCCAAGCAATGCGATCGACATTTTCTCTTTACGCTAAATGCAAATGGTTGGGGAGACAAGTTGTGCGACTTAGTCTTAATGTGGATGAGCAATTAGAAACTTCGTTTACAAACATCTTCCAGGTATCATTCTCTACCGAGCTAAGACACAGCTAATAATTTAACAGCAAGCAAAATTCACAGATCTTTCGGTCCACGCATCCGCCACTGAAAATGTCCCTCTTCGATATCTTTCATTTTAATAGACACGAGTACTTCAGGGCCAGTAAATTGTGACTACTTTCAACCGTAATGAAAATCTTATCGAGACTTCACTTTTACCTACCTATAGTTATTTAAAATTTGTGCATTTTAAATTTGACAACTATCATCCGAAATGAAAATCCCATCAAGATCTTTCATTTTGGTAAAGACTGTCGAGCTTTCGAGATAAGGCCGTTTTAAAAAGTGTTACGGTGGCTACAAATTAGTGTAAAGAAAAGTCTAAATGTAAATCAGAACTTATGTGCACTTTTTGGAGTAAGGAAAAGTCTGTAGAGATGAATTAGAATTCATATGCACTTTTTGAGAAAGGCATAATAAATAATGAACACCTGTGCCCAACGCCATAGAGCCGTCTTTGAAGCATTCTAACTAAAAAACAAAAAACCTATAAATAAATCATTCCAATTACAAATTTGGAAATTTTCGAAAACAATTTTATCTTTTTCTAAAAGAAATATAGAGTATCTTTTAGCCCTCGCAGTTTTACGTATTACGACATTTTAACAAAATGTTACTATTACTTACCTACCTGTAGAGAAATCAGCAATTCACACTTTCGCTGAAAAACCAGCAACGGTTGAAAAAATCAGTTTGAATGATAAAAGTTATTGCACTCTATTGAAATTTTATTGGATCTAATTCGCTTTCATTCAAAAATCAACACGTCATCTTTGTGTTTGAAAGGATATTCTTCATCTTCGTCAGCTGACTTTAGTTCCTCTGCCTCTTTTTTAAAATTTGATACCTTTTGTTCGACGGGCGGAGGCGGGGCCGGTGGAGCCGGAGCTGGTGCCTTAGGTGCTGGTGGCGCTGACGATGACCCCATTTCTATCCTAGATATGTCATCAGAGGTCACCATGTGATCGGTATTCATTTTCTCAAGTGTCCGGTGAAGAGCGAGTAGTTTTTCTGGAGGTTCCGACTCGGGTTCATCTTGGGAGGCTAATGTGCAAAAAATATGATCAAGACCAAATTCAAATACCTACGAGAATAATTCTAAAACACTCGCATTCAAAACACATTCGGCGCAGTCGATTTCAAAACTTACTACTACTTAATTAATTTATTTTTAATTACGGCAGCTGGTTTTTATCAATTTTTTATCTTGGTACTTTTTAGCCATGTTTGATGGAAATCGGTTAAGTCGTTTCGAAGATATTAAGCTTAGAGCACAGTTGGTTTGTTTATCTGAATTATATAGATAATTACTGTGTCTTGGGGGTTTTCTAATTTTAGTATTAATAGTTATTTCGTGGGAGCGTTTCCGTACTACAGAACGGCACTAATCTAAAGCGCCTAATACCCTAGTATCAGCAGCGACAGGCAGAGAGGAGGCGCGGGCGAGGCGGAGATACTAGTCGTGTTATAAATAGTGGCGGTGTTCATTATACGCAATCTGACGCATACGTTAGCTGGATTATGATATATTATCTCCGCCTCACCCGCGCGCCGTCGCCTGTGTATATCCCGTGGCAAACCTAAATTTGATCGTTGATTGTAAATTTCACAAATATCATTGAAGTTAGACATGTGGCCATTAGGTGCGGCCCTCGCACTCCTCCTACTGTAATCGATCCTGTAATCTAGGATCAACAGTGGTACTCTTCATGGCATCTACTGAAGGTCGATGGTACCAAAGTGACCAATTATGGTAACTATTGAGATCGCATGGTGGAATATAGATTTAAACCATTAATTTCCACACACCGAAAAAAAAACCACAACAACATACAAGAAACCAGAACAGAGGTGACTAAGGCCCGTGTCCAACAAATATATACATATATATACCCTCTTCTAGTAAGAAGATGCTGTAACTGCAGTAGGGACGTAAAATGCAGCTGTAACAAGCTGGGGATATTGATTTGTAAGACGTAGGGCAACTTAAACCAATATAAAACCAAAACTATATTAAACCAATATTTTTAATACATACGCTTATCTTTCAGGTAACTTGTAACACTGTCCTTAATATTTTTAAATAGATTGCTCATGTTGGAATAGGGTTCAGGATTTTAGTGCACTTTAATAAACAAATAACATTTTAAAGTTTATTTAGTCGCCCGCCGACATTATTTTGGCTGTACATTTTATTATTGTCAAGTCTTGTCAAAGCGGACAAACTCAATGTAAAAACAAATGAATTTCCTCTTTTTATAGTTTTTTTTTAACAAAGATTTCCTGGTGATAACACTCTTTAGTCTTTACCAACATTTGCAGCCTTTGGCTTTGGACAAATGACAAAGAATACCAAAAAAAAAAGTATTGTTCAAACGCAATACTATTTATGGGATTCGATTTGCCAATTTGGTCGCTCATATACCTACGAGTACATACCATAGAACAATAACCTCCTTGCCTTACCTGGGAATCCCAGAATTCACAAACAAATAAAAACAAACAAGTTTTATGTTATTCTATTGTTTGTTCGAAGTTTCTTGGTAAATTTCTAATTAAAATATAATATGACCCTATTATAAAATATCGTGTGGGGTCTTTAAGGATTCTTAAAATATTGTTTTATTATTTTTGCTCCAGGTGGTCTTAATGATACGTACTGCATATATTTTCAGCGGTGATTTATGAAGATATTTTTTTTACTTCATACATCTATTAGTTTCTGAAAAGCAATACTCTAAATAAAAATAGGTGTTTCATTATGAAGGCCTTTTGACCTGTGGTTTGTGAAACAACGAATATCACTGTTATTATAATAAAATAATCGATGTATCTACATCTTTGTAACTATCTATATACCCAAGTATCTAACAGGTATATAGTCCTATAGAACCACTCTATAGAAGGACTGCACACCAAAAAACATCTATAGATTTGCACATTTTAACAGCGATGGGCTCACGTGTTTATTTCTGGATATTTCGTAAGAAAACCATTGATGTTGTTTCATTAGTGTTTGGAACACCCAAACGCTAATATTTGGGATATTTCAGACCACCCCATTTGGGATATAGGTCGTGACGTTATGTTTGAATGTAGAAAAAGTTTTACTTGGTTACCACATAGTGCACTAGACCTATAGGAGCGGAATCAGTTTATAATTTTGGATATCTGGCATCGGACATCGTTTCCATTCTGTATATCTGTAACCCTCTCGTCTCACATCCCATCGTATTCCTCTTCCATTAAATAGGCGGACGCCGACACCGATCGGTGTTCAAAATACTTTTATACCGACAACACTCGCGAACACCGATCGGTGTTAACGGACACCCGACTTTCAACTCTCAATTGTAATGATTATAGAGTTCCAATTCCTTTGGACTGTGTTTGAACTTGTTCTCTATTAAATTCCGCATCCAATAATGTGCGCCGTGTGCGCCATGTCATGTTAGCTATGATATTTAGTCTGTATTTGCGAAAATATTTGTTTTCTCTTTGGGTGGGAGTATAGGCATAGAATTCCAACTACTGTTTTTATTAGAACAGGCTTAGGAACCTGCCATAGAGCTTCCAATTCTCATAACAATTTATTGAATTACCCGTTTTTTTTAAGAAAAACATGAAATAAATCTGTACTTTCCGTAAAAATACCAATTATATCGTGGATATAGGTATACCTACATATTACAACTCGTAACATTTTTCTGATTTTTTGTATTATAGCTGTAGTAGTGTTAATTCATTATATCCATAGATAATATATTCCCGTAGCTATTGCTTTTCACAGATTACAAATACACCCAGTAGAAGAGTATCTATAAACGTTTTTACCACCGCAGGTATTTTCGAAAATTTGACAGGCGCGCCGAGATACTTGACCCGCGGAAAAGAAAAAAGGAAAGAGAGGACAGAGAGGTAACGAGAAATCCTCAGGCCTATGGTCTGTGGTCTATGCCATCTAATATTTATTTTTTTTTTTTCTTGTTTTTTTTTTGAGGGTTTTGTCGCTTTAGCGATTATGTCACCCTCGTGGCCATCTAATATTATAAATGCGAAAGTTTGTATGTTTGTTTGTTTATTTGTTGCTCGATCACGGTGAAACGGATGAACGAATTTGGTTGAAACTTGGAATATAGGTAGAACATACCATGGAATAAAACATTGGATATTTTTTAACCCGATAAAGTGAGTAGATGCCGCGAGATAAACAAATTAAACATATCCGCGATAACGTTATTCCACGCAGGCGAAACCGCGGACGGAAAGCTAGTAATCCATAATAACACTAAGATAAATATTTACGCCTATTTATAATTATTAATTAATCATCAAATAGCGCGGCAATCGGCCACAGAGCGCGGGCTCTCATTAATTGCCGAAAGGCTTTAACTTAATCTCGAAACCAGCTGTGGCGTTGTAGTATATAATTTACAAATGAAACTGGAATTAACCAGTTTAAATAGTAAGATTCGTGACTTGTTTAATTTGTTAAAATCTAGCCGCTTTTGATGTTCCGTAACAGGAAAAAGATTTCCTGAAGTCAAAACAGTGTTTAAAGACGAAGAAAGACATTTCGCAGAAAGTATTTGATAATTTGCCAAAAAAAAATCTGGGTGGTAGGTAATTATAGTAGATATTGGAAATCTTTATTAATACAGGAAAATGTCTTGAATGAAATTGGGCGCCTTTCCTAAGATCGTCCTGTTGCTTCCAATGAAACCTGGCGGTGACATGGTTTTAGTAACTCTAATTAATAATAATGTATGTAATTTCTAATTGTTAATTATTTTTTCAGGCAATATCAAAATTTCTCGTGTGTCACTTACCATTTTACCTCCACTTATATAAAATATTTATGTAAAAAAAATAAAAAGGTTTAGTTTATTACAGCATAACAAAACATGTTGATAACTAGTGCAACAAATATCTTGTTCATCTAAGTAACTAATTAAGAAAGGTTGAAAATAAACTTCGAGGTGGCTTTGTTTTTGCACAATGGGCTAATGTTTAGCTTGTCACATAATGAGATGAAACCGATGGTTGATGCACTCTGGCCTAGACCACTAACCGCTAACATGTATAAAAAACCTGCTGACAACCTGTTTCGAAAATTCTGAATGTAAAAAAAATCGCACGAACAAACTGTAGATACTGTAGAACTGTACTTTATTTTTAATAATAAGGTACTGACTTCCTACTGTCGCAAAATCTTTAAGACACCGCATTTTAAAAATACAGAGATTGTCGAACATTTACAAGGGGTGACAACAATCAATTAAAAAGAATATTAATTTTTCCGCGCCTTTTTTTATATTTCCATTTAGATATTTCGTAGAAGATGGAAATTTACGAGGAACTGACAGAAATTGAGAAGTCGCTTAGGGTGGCGCCCTCCTAACTCAAACAAGCGGCATACAACAATTTCTTTCAATGCTCCATCCCGATAATATGTCCTAATGTCATCCAGATAAACCAAACCAACGGTGTATAAAAAAAAACTAAATTTTGAAAAACCCCGTAAGTTTTTGATAACATCCAAATACAACAAAAAACTATGTTAAAATATCTTCGAAACTATCCATTTTCATCAAACATGTCCCCTCGTTTAGGCTTAATCTATTCTAAATAATATTATAAATGCGAAAATTTGAATGTTTGTTTGATGTTCACTCACGGCGAAACGGGAGAATGGATTTGGATGAAAATAGATATGCAGATAGACAAATCATGGATTAAAATATAGGATATTTTTAATCCCTATAAAGTGAGTAGCTCCCGCGGGATAAACAAATTATACATCTATGATTAAGTTATTCCAAGCAGGCGAAATAATATAAAAAAAAAACAAGACAAGACTGGACATACACACACAGCTCCGCAAACATATAACACCCTTAGTTTTTCGTCGAATATATAAATGGGAAAGAAACTTTGTCTCTCTGTTTGTTTACTTGTATATCCACTGGAAAGTAGTCGGATACAAGATAAGAAGTAGGTATCCTATGCCCTATTCCAGGGCATGTTCTACTTGTGTCCACAAAATATCTCTGCAAACAATATCTTTACTACATCCACACGAATATACAAATCCGAAAGTAACTTGGTCTGTCCCACCGTAAAGAAAGGTAACCTGGAGAAGAATACGGTCTATTTCTCATCTTGAATTAAAGTTCGCGATATAGTAATTTTTTTGCGGGCGAGCCATGGAGGGTAATATAAATATAGAATATTCCGCGGAAACTAAATTTTTCGGGATAAAAGTATTCCGTGTCCAATTGCAGGGCTTTTTCTACCTGCCTACCAAATCTCATCCGAACCCGTTTATACGTTTCGCTGTGATTGAGCAACAAATACGTTTAATTTGTTTATCCCGCGTGAACTACTCACAGTATCGGGATAAAAGTTGAAGCAAGTTAATTAAAAAAATGTACTAATTTTAAATAAAAGCTCAGTGAGTTACTTTGTTCACTATGCTGTCTGTGCTTTGTTTATTGTTTAAATGTGTATTCAAGAGGAACAGAACACATTTATGTACCAAAAATGAGTGATATGTCTTATGGAATATACCTACCTACATACACTTACATTATGTGGTTGTTAGATTAAAGCTTAATAAAATGTACTATACCTATAATGTGCGTACTTATAGTATAAACAGTGTGGGCGGTAGAACAGGTGCCCACGGTGCGCTAATTTACTTTGTTTGTATGTTCTTAATGAAAATACAACAGCGGCACGTGCTATTGTTTGAGCAGCATTCCTGTTGCGAGCGCGGGAGGGGCAGAAGCGGACGACTGCCAGGGCCGCAGGGCTCGCTCAACAACATACAGGACGCAGTGTGTACTGTGAGATGATTTCCTTCTTATCGTCTCGAGCCATGACGTTACATGAAACGAGCACCTTATCAAGAATTAATTAATTGTTTTACTTAATTATTAGTAAGGACTCATATTCCTGTATTTTCTCGTACATCGTTCTACCATTACTCTTACAATAGTAGCGTTACTATTGGTATTGTGAACTATACAGACCGAGAATTCTCTATCCGGAAGTGCAACATCTTATAATGAAAATGCCATATGTGCAACTGTATTTTCGAAAACATGGAAACGTATTGTATCAAAGGCCGTGCCAAGCAAGATAGCTTTAAGAAAATTTAACTACTGCCCCTTGGTAAATTCGATACTGTACCAATTACCTAACACAAAATCGTTACTTAGGTACTCTGTGCTGTTACGACCACATCACAGAGTCGAGCAGAAACCACATCAGGCCTCATCTATCTAATCTATACACGGTATTTCGTATGGACTGCTTAAGGAACGACGTACAAATTTGTTACATTATATTATTTTTATTCTTTTCTCTTCGATTTCTTTTTGCTTCAACATTGTGAGACAACACAAAATTTAGGTTACCTGTTTTTTTCCGAATACACGATAATATAACAAGTAAGTGGAGAATCGTCTGAAACCAATAATGAATCATCATTGCTACTTTCTATTTAAACGACCATAAATAATATCACTAAAGTAATACGAATACAGTGGCATATGTTACCATAAAATAACAACCTTCTTCTAAGTATGATTACTGTATTCATAGCGGTCGTTGCCGTCGTGCCGACGAAATAGCACACACAAATGCGTCTAAAATTATTATAATATTATATAATTGCTTTAGACTCGAATGCCTACCTATTGGTAGGATCGTACGAGTAAGTATTGAGTAATGGATGTCAGTCCAATTTATCGCCCATGTGGGTAACAATTAGCTGCGTTACACCGTATAGGTATAAGTACCGTATAAACCATTAACCCCATTAGTATAGGTACAGTCAGCATCCAAATTATACCTACTGCATGTATAATTGCATCCTTGCCAGAGTCACGGAGGTGAATACCTATATAAGTATACTGTTGATCCTAAACACAAACCAATAAAAAAATCACCAGCGAAAATGTTACCAATTTAATTTAGGATATTTTTTTGTAATCGACAATGACACGTGCACATCACTAATTATCGTAGTGCATGCACTGCATATCATCAGCCCGAGGGTAGGAAGGATCAAACGCCGCGTGCGCCGCCCCTCGTTGTTGCTACAATTCGCCCCGACCGGCCAGTCGTCATTCAATCTGTCAGGCGGGCACCCCTTTCGTTTACCTACTCACGTTACAATCGATCTCGCCCTGTGGTGCGATTTTTGAACTTTTACGAAATCGCAATTGAATAGAATTCCACGTGCAAATTTGTTTTCTATTGGTTCGGTTATTGACCATTTGATACCTGTGTTGCCAATTTTTTGACAAAAGCAAACGACTCAGGACTCCTGAATCCTACTATCAACAAGACTGAACTCCTCAGGGCTATGGACGATTGTTGATTACTCTAAATAAAATTGCTGAAATTTTTGGCCATAATTTTTTCATTAATGTGTTCAGTATATTTACCTCCGTAAATGTGACAAACGTGCAATTTACCTATGCATGTTATTTTAGCTTTAGGCCGCTTTGACTTCTCTTAACATTTTGAGAAAAAACGACAACAATGACATTGATTTTACCTGACAAAGGAAAATGTATTTTAGATTAAAGTAATTTTTCTTAATCGCTAATATATATTTGTTAATCAATAATCACCATAATACCCCTTATAGTAGCATAAATAATTCTCCCAGATTTATAGAAAATATGTCTATCTAACCATAAGTAATATTATAAATGCGAAAGTTTGTTTGTTTATTTGTTGTTCAATCACGGCGAAACGGTTGAACAGATTTGGATGAAATTTGGTATACAGGTAGAATATACCCTGAATTCAGACATAGGATAGTTTTATCCCTAAAAAATAGGTAGTTCCCGCTGGATAAGCAAATTAAACATATCCCTGATAAAGTTATTCCACGCAGATGAAGCTGCGGGCGGAAAGCTAGTAGGTATATACATACGTCATACATAACTCATGGTTATAGATATTGCCCAACATTACTTTAACAAGTTGATTTATCAAAGTTTTAGATTAAATACTTTCTATGACTTTCAATGGAAGCTTATCGAAAATTTTAAATTATTCGGCACCTAGTATGGATAACGCAAAAAAAATAAATAGAAAGTCATTCGGGATAAAGGGACGCATTTTTGTAATCCATATTTCACTGAACCGAAACTATCACAACATTATGATCCTTATTTTGTTTTTTCTAAGGCATATTCAATATACTCTTAAAGTTCAAAAAGATTGGGCGATATAAATCCAAAATGGTGACCTCAAGTCGAGTCAAACCCAGTCGTTGTTCGAAGAACTTGTCACCACTGCACCTTCCTTAATTTCTGCCATCTCCTCCCATGACCACCCCACTGTCGCCATTGATATGACCAGTGCCGAGTCTATGCCCACGACCGTGAGTAAAAATAAATTAAAAAAATATATGAAAGTCAAAAAATGTATTAAAAAGACAAATATATTAATTAAGAGAAATAAGTTATTTTATAAAAATATTAATTTAATAAAACAAAGAAAGGCACTATTGTGTGAACTAAGTAAATGTCAACTAAACTTAGAAAAAAATCAAATTGCCTATGATTGTGACACACGGCGCCTCCAGTCAGAAATATTAGATTTAAATAATTCTTTAAATCATATTAACACTCAATATGAATTGTCACAGAATCAAATTAGGGAGCACACACTGGCCATGGACAATTTGTTGGAGTTGTGTAAATATAACTATGACAGATTTGAATCACTGACAAATAATCACCAATGTGATTGTAATATCATGACTAAAACTTCAACGGATTTCTCCTCGACAGTGTGTCAGACAAACGACTCCTTAATTCTGACGCAGGAGCCATGTGAATATGACGAAACTAGACATACTTCCTTCTCACAGTCTAGTAGCAAAAAACATAACATCGTAATGTTTAGTGATGAAGTTGGCAAAGACATGGGTTTGCGACTTAGCCAATATATGGGACAGGCAATAATTAATACCTGTATGCCTGGTGCCACCTACTCAACTATTTTAAATAAGATCCTATCGAGCACATTTAAAGATAATACAACTTTAATTATTTTTATAGGTAGAAGGGGAAATGTCAATAAAAAATCTTTAATTAATTATTTTTCACATTTAAATTCTTTAAAAAATGTTAATAAGGTTTTATTTTTCGCATTTCCCTTTAGCCAAAGTTTAACAAAAACTGAAAATGACATTAGACACAATTTAAATTTGACATTACATACTTTGACATGTCGTCATGAAAATAAATTTCATATATTTGATAGTAATAAATTTATTAATTCTAGATATTTTTATGTGACAGAAGATAACTATTATCTTCCTAAATATTTGAGGAGACAATTAGCAAGTATGCTATGTTATTTTATTTTAAATTCAGTCATGTTAGTGACTGATCCAACGACTGCCTCTATTGGGCAGCCAATAGTTATTAATAAAACTTTGGAAATTATTCCAAATAATTTAAATTAAAGTATAAGACAACAGAGATTACCTCTGGCAGTATTAAACATATAGTTATAAAAAATAGGGGTACGAGTATTGCCACTCCCCAAAACAAGTCTGGAAAAATATGTTATAAAAATAAGAAATTTATTAATCTGGTACACCAAAATATTCAGGGTATGAGTGGCAAGGAGTTAGAAGTGGAGCTGTTCATGGGCTGCACTGGAACTGATATATTGTGCATAACGGAACATTGGTATAAACAATGTGAGCTCATGTTCGGCTTCAAGGAGTACCAGATTGCAAGCTCGTTCAGCAGGACGAAAGCAATTCGAGGCGGTAGTCTTATTTTAATTCGTAACAATATTAAATTTAAAGAGCGTCTCGATATTGTAAACCTTTCTGTTGAGCGAACTATTGAAATAGCCTGTGTAGAACTTGCTCGGCTTACTGTATTAAGCGTATACAGACCCCCTTCTTCATCGTATGAATTATTTGAAAAAATTATGGATGAAATACTCTGTAAAATTAGTAATTCAAATAAATACATTGTGGTTTGCGGAGATTTTAATATAAATATATTGGAGGATAGCAGTCAAAGTAGAAGGCTTAAATCTTTATTCACTTGCTATAACCTTGTTAATCTTTTTTCAGTGCCGACTAGAATTACCTCTACATCAGCTACCTCCATTGATAATATTTTTTCAAATTTACAGCCCAGTGATAAATCTATTTTAAATAAATTAAGTTCAGATCACTGTGGTCAGTTAGCCATTTTTAATATAGCAGTTGAAAAGACACTGAAAAGAGATTTCACGTATGTGCCTGTAACTGATGCATGGCTTGATCAATATAAGAGTAATGTGACGGCGAAACTGGATTATCTACCGTTCTGTGACGATCCAAATATATTATATAAATCAGTCTTTGAAATGTTGAAAACTGAAAGTAATAATGTTTTTGTAACAAAAACAATTAAAATCAATAATTCCCTCGTTTTCAGTGATTGGGCGACGGTTGGAATCCATAAAAGTAGGAATAAGTTATATGATCTTTATGAAGAAAGGACATATAACAAGAGCGAAAGTTTTAGTGAATATGTTAAACAATATTCGAAAACATTCAAGCGGGTCTGTGCTACAGCAAAAGCAAAGTTTATAAATAACAAAATAAAAAATAGTGCAGACGTAGTAAAGACTACTTGGAAAATTATAAATAGCGAAACTGGAAAAGTCAAGCCTTGCAACACCGATATTAGACTAAAAATTAACGATCAAATTTTAATAATACATTTAGAAGTTGCAGAAGCTTTTGAAAAATTTTTCACCAACATTCCAATTTCGACTACAAATTCTCTTAATTCATGTCCCACACTCGCTGAATCGCTACTTAGACAAAATGTGGGGATTTGTAATTCTCATTTTAAATTTCATCATATAAGTCCTGTAGACATTATAAAAGCATTTAGATCTCTAGACAAGAAAAAGACTGTCGACCTTTACGGTTTATCAGTAAAAATTATTAGCGCCATAATTGATTGTGTGTCACCACACTTAGCTTGTATTTTTAATAAATGTATTGATGATGGCATATTTCCTGATTTGATGAAACACAGTAAAGTTATACCTTTATTTAAAGCCGGTAGTAGAACAGACCCCTCTAATTTTAGACCTATATCAATACTACCGACTCTCAGTAAAATCTTTGAAAAAATTATATTAATTCAGTTATCGGCTTATTTTTATAGTAACGATTTTATGTCGCATAAACAATTCGGTTTAACTAGGGGCCGCTCGACAACCGACGCAGGTGTCGAGCTCTTACAACATATTTTTGAAGCTTGGGAAGATTCTCGGGATGCAATAGGAGTGTTCTGCGACTTGTCCAAGGCATTTGATTGCGTTAATCATGACATCTTAATCAGGAAATTACGTCATTATGGTGTAACAGGCCGTGCTATTGACCTTTTGAATTCTTATATGAGTGGCAGAGTTCAGAGGGTTAGTATCAGTGGCAACACATCGTCAGGGTCCACAGTCTGCATGGGCGTCCCGCAGGGTTCCATACTCGGGCCATTTTTATTTTTGGTCTATATAAATGACTTGCCTAACCTTGTAAAGGATAATAAACATGAAATAGTATTGTTTGCAGATGATACCTCCGTATTATTTAAAGTAAATAGACAAAAATTAAGCTATGACGATGTGAACAATGCTATTTCTGAAATAGTAGAATGGTTTACGGCAAATAATTTGTTACTTAATGAGAAAAAAACTAAATGTGTGAAATTTGTACTACCCAATGTCAGAGCGGTGCCCACAAATATAATGATAAAAAATGCCAATTTAGATCTCGTAGATTCTACTGTATTTTTGGGCATTACTTTAGACGCCAAAATGCAATGGGGTCCTCATATACATAAATTGGCGAAAAGGCTCAGCTCTGCAGCGTACGCAGTCAAAAAAATTCGACAAATGTCAGACGTAAATACTGCTAGATTAGTATATTTTAGTTATTTCCACAGCTTGATGTCTTATGGTATCTTACTGTGGGGAAATGCCGCGGATATAAATACAATCTTTGTTTTACAAAAACGAGCCGTTCGCGCAATTTATCAATTGAAACCTGCAGTGTCACTTAGAGATAGGTTTAAAGTGTATAACATTCTAACCTTTTCGTCACAGTACATTTTTGAAAATCTAATGTATGTCAAAAAAAATATAGCATCATTTAGGAAAAATAGTGATAAACATAATGATGTCAATACAAGAAATAAAGATAAACTTGCAGGTCACATAAGTCGCCTCCGCAAAGTCAGTAATTCATTCAAAGGGTTATGTATACGCTTTTTCAATAAGGTCCCAGTTGATATACAAAATCTTCCACTTGATAAATTTAAAGATACTATAAAACAGAAACTTATTAACAAAGCATATTATAAAATATCAGACTATTTAGATGATAATCATCCCTGGACATAATGAGATTGTTCGCATGCCAGGCTATTTCACGATTAATAATGATTTATAAAAACCTTTTTGTAATATAAAAACCTTTATGTAAAATCAAAACCTGATTTTAAAAGAGCAACCCTTCGAGTTTCTTGCTTGTTCTTCTCAGGGGAAAATTGCATTTTGAACAAGCAGTAGCTTAAAAAATGTAAAATTGACTATTTTAAGTGTACTCTGTGTACCTACAAAATAAAGCAACTTTGACTTTGACTTTGACTTTGACTTTGACTTTGACTAACATCGGTTGTTTTTGTATTTTGAAAAAAATGTCACTAAGATCGTTATGCATACTTTCGTCCGGACATATGGCATATACGCAAACATTTGAACAAAACTTCGCACATAGGGTATAACATTGTTTAGAAGTCGCCCATAGGATATAGGTACTTATATCAATAATTTTAAAGTACCTATCATAAAGCTGCCAATCAGGACTTCCAAATAGAGAAACCGCACTGATTAAAATAATCTCATAAATCGTTTTTAAACGTAATAAATTCACTATAAATGTATCACATTTACTGTGGATAAACATTCTTCTCATGTCCTGTGCCATATGTGTACCTATCGAAAATCTAATTACAAAAATACGGTATTATAGTAGGTATTTCGTTAATTTTTTTTAACATACACACAGCGTCATCTAGTTCCACACTAAGCAACTAGGTTTAATTATAGATACCAGATTAACTACACACATATTTATATTTATATTTTTTTTTTGTAAATAAATACATATATAAATGAAAAACATCCATAACTCGGGAACACATGTCTGCATTCGTCACACAAACATGTGCTTCTAGCGGGATTCGAACCCGCGACCTATTGGCAGCAGAATTGGTTAGAAACCAAACAGGTCATCAAATTAGGAGTACTTTTTGAGTAATTGGGATAATTGGAACAATAATTACGGAAGCTGAATTTGCACGTGAACGGTACGTAGACAATAAAAATCATTATTTTTAAAGTACTGGCTACTACTGCGATCTCAATCTCGTTAAACTAGCTTCCCTGTCCGCGCATCCCCTCTAGGAAAAGCTATTGTCTAATCTTACCCACTGCGTCCTTGTATCCCGAATAACTCAAGACAGTTATAGGGACCGCGGAAAATATAATTGAACCACCAAAAATCGGTCCAAAAACACATCAGTAAGATTTCATTCTCAATCTCCGAAGTGCATCATCTGATCTTCACCAGTTTATATTAATAACAGCTTTCAAATCAAAAAGGAATTAATGAAATCGGTTCACAAATATCGGAAATAATATAACTTATAAAATAAATAAATACGGTCGAATTAATAACCTCGACCTTTTGGTTAGTTCTACTTATCCAAAGTGATATAAGCGCTCATTATACTTAGCTTATACAAAAGGACAAACTTTAATAAATTGCAATAGATAATATTGATATTTAAGTTGGTGGCAAACGTAGATATGTTGGCGATGACTAGGGATTTAAAAATGCCCTACCACCAACCAAACCGAGCATTATACATATACCCCGCTGGGAATTGAACCCCCAACCTCCGTTTTGTAAGCCTTATGTAGTTTACATTAAACTCATGGAGTAATTAATTACTTATTATGTTCAACACACAAATTAACAATATTTGTAGATACAATTCAGTAAGAGGTGTGAGAACAATGAAGCAAAAGCATTAACTAAACAATGTGTTTGCCGCTTTGACTTGAGAAACGTTCAAGGATAAAGCTTGTCTAACTGAATCGAGCAAAAGCTTTCACAGACGAGTGGCTTGTAAAGTGAAGGACTGACTGTAGCGTAACTTCGACAAGCGAAAACTTGTCACAAGTTACTTATACGGTGACGTACAAACCTATAATTTATAGCTGTGCAAAACTGGATTAATTACAACGGGCACATACATAACGCCTTTAATCGGGGGGCACGGCAGTGCCCCCGCCAAGTCGAGCGCGAAGCAAACACTGCCGTACCATCCTTTACTGGAACCATTTCGCCGCATTTTCAGGCCCCTATTTAAGAACCTCTGGATAAGACTAGAACGTAGAAATTTTCGTCATCCAGTAAGCTATAATCACATACTTAAAATCCAAAATTTCAAGTCTGTAGGTCATTTAGTTCCGAAGTTAAGCGAAAGCAAAGTTTCGCATTTATGACACTCACTCACTCACTCACTCACTCATGATCATCAAAATAGAACTAGTACTTCCCATAAACTCAGAGAGCTGAAATTTGGTACAGAGTTATGGTTTAATGGCCACATAAAGGGAAAACTATAAAAACTACGATAATCGAAGATCTGGAGTACCTGGTGACCCTGATTAGGAAACACAAGAGCCCAACCAAACTATTAGAGATCGACATATACCGCCTTTACAAAAAATATTCAACTTGGTGGGCCGCTTCATTTGATGTCAAAAATCGAAGGTCTGAAGTATCTTATCAAGAACCCTCAGCTGGTCTCAGCTGTATTAGAGATATGGTAATGCCCTCTTCTACTATTGGTATATAGAAAAATCGACTGTCATTGCAAAAATCCAGCGTAGTGGGACACATCTTCTAATTCAATCTAGCCTATAGCATCCCACTGCTGGGCGCATGCTTCCCCATCTGCTTATAATACGCATATAAATAAAATTAAAGGAAAACTCAGGATAAGACTACACTGACTTTTATACTTATACTTACAAGTTTACAAGAAGAAATAGTCGAACGATTAACTTTATATCTGACGAAGAACCCTCAGCTGGTCCCAGCTGTATTATAGATATGGTAATGCCCCCTTCTACTATTGGTACATAAAAAAATCGACTGTACAGCGTAGTGGGACACATCATCTAGTTTAATCTAGCCTATAGCGTCCCACTGCTGGGCGAATGCCTCCCCTTCTGCTTTTAATACGAATATAAATAAAATTAAAGGAAAACTCTGGATAAGACTAGACTGGCTTTTATACTTATACTTACTTATACTTATTACAAGTTTACAATAAGAAATAAGAAATAGTCAAACGATTAATTTTATTCTACTCGAACATTACACAAATTAAATAAACAAGCGAAAATTTGGTCAAAATATAATGCATTGGCTAAGAGTGGCGGTGATACCCGCACGCGTCGCTAGATGGCGTTGACTGTATTTTAAAACGCGCTTACGTTTTGTTTTTCCGATAACCTTATATGGCAAAGTGGCAACCGGCCGCGTTACAGTCGTTTACGACATTCTTCTATTGCGCTTGAAAATGTTTGCTAGGGATTAGGAGGGATTATTTGCATTTCGTTGATTTCACTGATTATTTCGTGAGGTTTGCTAAGGTTAATTGGCAGGTTGTTATTATATTAATTCAAAGATTTAAACAGGTTAGGAATTATATGGTTAGTGACGGATTACTGATTATTACTTAATTATCAGAATTAAACGAAGTTTCAATTGAATACTTTATTTAATTGTTAGTTATTTAGTACCTACTTTTAGTTTTCTAGGTTTAATTTACAGTTAGGCAGTACTTCGAATCGTGTTCGTGTTTATAAGTACTTTTCTAGTATTCTAGTTTAGTTTATTACAATTGGTAGTAAAATTCGCTAATAATTTGATTCACGAATTATTGCCTATTAAGTCAAAATTTGAGATCATACCCCGGGCATACGTGTACAGAGAACAATTCCCAATTTGTGTGGCGTATGCCCTAACAATTCACAAGAGCCAAGGTCTAAGTCTAAAAAATGCCCTTATGGACATTGGCACCTGCATATTCTCTTGTGGCCAAGCCTACGTGGCGCTTTCACGAGTAACCAATCTTCATAGGGTGCACCTCATAAATGTTGATTTCAAGAGTATAAAAGTTCAAACTTCAGCGATCACCGAATACAACCGGCTTAGGCGTAAATACCGCGCCGATCTTTCAGAAATTAAACCGTCTAAACCGTCTAAAAGAATAAATAATGAACGCGAACGGGCAATACGAAAACTGTTGCTACTGTACAAGAATCAAAACCGGAAAAAAAGAAAAGAAAGATTTGTAATAATAAGAAACTACTCCTAAAAAGAAAAAGACTGTGTCACATAAGAAAATCTAAAATGAAAATCAATATGCCCACGTTTCTACAAAAAGAAGTGAAATCCCACCAAAAACATTCTGTAAAAAACTAGCCAAGTCTCGATGGAGCTGCTTGATTATCTCTAAAAAGTAATGAAATCTATACAAAGTCGTGCCGAGTCTAAGGTTCCTTACTGCGATTTCTTTATTATTATAGTTAATGTTGTGTGACTTGGCCGTTGAAGGGTACACAGGGGTACAAAACCAGGTGCTCCATGACACCATTGCACCAATCTGTGGCCATAACGGCTACTCATTTACGATGGAAAATTGCCACTTGGAAAACGTTGATTCAATAACCAGTCAATTGTAGGCTTGACAAAGCCACTAACGTATAAAGAATGATATGTAAACGCCACACAGATTATTCGCTAATAGTTTGCCGTTGAACATTCTTAATAACATAATTAATAACATTAATAGCGGTTCTGGCGACAGATTGGTGCAATAGTGTCATGGAGCACCTATTTTGTACCCCTGTGTACCCTTCAACGGCCAAGTCACACAACATTAACTATAATAATAAAGAAATCGCAGTAAGGAACCTTAGACTTGGCACGACTTTGTATAGATTTCATTACTTTTTAGAGATAATCAAGCAGCTCCATCGAGACTTGGCTAGTTTTTTACAGAATGTTTTTGGTGGGATATTTATTTACTCGTTGATTTATAAATTTCCCGGTAGGTAATTATTCAGGGACCGCTTGAACTCCCGCCCCGCAAGCTATACGACAACATGACCAAAGTTGGCCCCAACCCCGCTCCACTCTCCGCAGGGGGGAATGGGCAAGCACAGAACGTTGGTCCACAAAAATGCTCATAAAAATTGATTACTAGCTGTAGCAAGAAAATGCAATCTGCTCACACTCGACCCACCCCCACCTACCCCGGCCTCACACCCCCGCAACCCGCGACCGACACGCCTTAATAGCTCGGTACGGTTATTTTTATATTTTTTTATTATATTTATGACGTACTCAATGTGCACGAAGCTGTCGCTAATATTAAACACGACGCTACTTACTAAAACTCTTATAAATTAGCCATTACAACCTCTAATACAATTAGCAAATTGTGCTAGGTTATTTTATTAAAGGTCACATTCATGTGTGTAAATTTTGGTAATTAGGTATGTACGTGTTCAACAATTTAGGTACACTTGCCGGGATCGGAAAGGGATTAAGCTTTAAGAGAGCTAACTATTAGTTGTATATGAACGGATCCATAGAGACACTTCATTAGAAACGTTGAAAGTATACAATATTTAAAGGTTAATTTTTTAGACTAAATTAAGTATAAAGCCTATAAATATATGTTAATTTACTCTCACCTCTCTTTACCTCAATTTTTGACTCCCTCACTAGTGATGGAGTCAAAAATTGAGGAGCTCGGCGGATAGATCCAGATTTATTTTAAAAAGGTTTAACATACCTGAATGGCTTTCAGAAAGATATCTCAGTTCTAGCCTATAGCTAGCTATACTACAGTCATGCTATTAAAAATATTTCAGACAGTATTTACTTCAAAACATTTTTATCAGTCATTTGCTTTGCCACCCTCGCTCAAAGTAAAAAATGCTAAAAGGGGAGACAGAGCACTCCACTTTTCTGTTAATGGATATTAAAAAATAATTACGGCACATGCCACGGAAGAGCTTAATGGATATTTATTTAGATAAAAAAATATGAAACAGAAATATTTAAAACTTTCCTAATTTGAATACTTAGAACTATATAATTAACATAGTTTACTAATGTGCCTTCATTACAAACCTACGTATTTATAAGATGATGCGTTATACAACGAAATCACACAGCATGGTTTAATACTCGATCTAGTATGAGTGATTTATTTGATAGTGATAGTAGTTTATCATTATCTATCATCACATCAGCAACCTATCCATTCACTGTTGGACAATTTGGACATAGCGTACACGTCATGTGGGTTTGTGTCTCCCACAACATCCAGCTACGAACGGCCACTGGGTCGTCGGTCCACCTGGCGCGAAGATGTGGTCTTTCGCTGCGCTCTCCTGTAGGTACGATTTCTAGATAGGGTAAACATACCGGTTATCGGCCGTTTTAGCGGCTTGTTAACTTCAGCGTTGATATTTATGTTAATGCTGTACACCAACTAATTTCAATTATTTATTATTATCATCTCATTATAATCTAGTTTTATAGTATCTAACATTTATAAATGAAATCTTAAGGTCGTAATTTTTAAAAAATCTGAATCGTAAAATTCGCCAAAACACCGGTTTTCGGCCATTTGACTCAGATATCGACCGCCAATGCACCGGTTATCGGCCACTTAATTCACAGTAGAAAAATTACTCTTATCAAAGAGTACAAAGGGTTGATAGTCATGTGGAAGTAAAACAAATAATTAAATCAGTTTAAGCGATTTATTGCTTTTTTTTAATTAGATAGCTCAGGTAATTTAGCTATCAAATTAAGATTATTACAAAAAAATAAATACAATCAAAATATTGAAGTATAGATTAACGAAAATTAAATACCTCTGTTTATAGAATCAACAAATACCTCTAAACACTATAGTATAAAAATAGATTTCAAACAAAACATGAAAATCTAGGATCAGTAAATAAAAATTCAAAAGCACTTTCCATTCAACATAGGATACCTACAACATATCTCGTTTTGGTCAAGTAAGACAATTAATAAACAAATAAAATAAGGTTTCCAAAAAATTTAACAAACAATAAAAATACATTAAGCACACAAGGACTTGTTAGTAATTTTCATAATCAGTGTAATCAGTCAGTCGGTAATTAATAAGGTAAGTAATTAAGAAACAATAAAATAATATTGATCACACAACGACTCGTTAGTAATTTTCATAATCAGTGTAATCAGTCAGTCTGTAATGTTATAGAACATTTATTAAGAAACAATAAAATAATATTGATCACACAACGACTCGTTAGTAATTTTCATAATCAGTGTAATCAGTCAGTCGGTATTGTTATAAAATGTCCTCAAAACTTCCCTCCTTGCATTTTGAGCAATTTCACACAACTCACAGGCATATTTTGCGGTAGCAGCTTGATTCTAAGATAAATTCTTTAGTTTTGTGCATTTCAAGTGATACCATCGAATGCATTGATCACAACCAATATTCTTTTCTCCCTCTTCTTCAGTATCACTTATTAGGTCAAGATCACATAAACCACACTTAATACGAGATTGTGTTTCTTCTACTTTCTTTTTCTTTATAATCGTTGTCTTCTTATTAAATCTCTTCTTTTTTTGTGGTGGTTCCTTTTTCTTCAGCTCCCTTTCAAGTTTTCGTTTCTTTATTTTGTTTTCTTTATCTTGTTTCTCTTTTTCTTTATTTATGTGATATTGTTGCCAAGCTTTAGATGATATAGCACTTGGAAACTGGCTCGTTTTACGACTTCCTTTATTTTTTTGAGTCAACGACAGGAAATTTCAAGTGTTTTTTAAATGGATCCTTTTTGTTATCATCTATAGGTGGTGCTGGTATTTCCGGAGCTGATGCTTTTAATATGTAGGCTTTACCTCTGATTTCGTTTCCCAATTTCTTCAGATATGTTGCATTTGATCTTTCTGTAGAGGGTATTAGTGGTTTATCTATTAAATTAATAAAATCACTATCGTCCCCCTAGCGACCCCCCCTCCTGCTTCATTCCATTCACATGTTATTCCCATTGCATTCCTTTCCCATAATGCCATTCCTGCTCCATTCTCATTCCACTCTCACACCGTTCTCTTCAGATTGCCACTCTGCTCCAATCTCACTCCCACTCCACTCACTCCCACAATATTCCCACTCAGACTCTCATTCCGCTCCACTCCTACACCATTCCCACTATATTCCTACACCAATCCCACTCTACTCCTACTCTTCTTCCACTCCGCTCCGACCCTGCTCCCACTCGGCTCCCGATCCTACTCTACTCCCACTCTGCTCCAATCCATTCTCACTCCATCCTACTGCATTCCCACTCCACTCACTCCCACATCATCCCACTCTACTCCACTCCCACTCCAATCCCACTTCACTCACTCCCACATCACTCCCACACCATTCCCACTCTACTCCACTCCCACTTCACTCACTCCCACACCATTCCCACTCTACTCCACTCCCACTTCACTCACTCCCACACCATGCCCACTCTACTCCTACACCATTCCCACTATACTCCTACTCGACTCCTATTCTACTCCCACTCCGCTCCGACTCAGCTCCGCTCCACAGTAGTATTTCATTTTATCCATTACAATCAATCATACAAATCTTTTCCATCAAGACGTTATATTACGTTCGTGCATTATATTTTTACCAATTATCGTCAGTCTTTCATTACCTATGGTCGCAATCAGGTTTAATTTTTACTAGTTAACGGCCGTTTTTATCTCCTGTGGCTGAAAACCGGTTTGATTTTCACTAGATATCGACCGTATTTTATTTACTACGGCCGGAAATTGGTTTATGTTTTACTAGTTATCGGCCGTCTTGAATTTCCTACGGCCGGCAACAGGTTTCATTTTGACTAGGTACCGACCGCTAAATATTCGTTATTTCTGATGGTCATATCTTTGAAAATATAAGAAATAATGGCGGCCGGTTTCTGGTGGTAAATTTGTTAAAATCTAGTTGTTCATAAATATAATAAGATCTATCGTGGTGAATTTAAGGTTCTCGCATTAAAGGCAAACAAAAAAGTCATAAATTACACCAGTTTGCGACTTCCCGGTCGCAAACTAGATTTGGCAGTTAATCGCTAACGTGTTCATCGACCACCAAAAATATCACAAATAATGAAAGCCTGATGAGTTTTGGGGCTTGAATATTAAAATTAAATATGTTAACTAAGCATATACCAAACCAATCGCCAATAAACTAACAGTAACACATTAAAACTTACCTTTGACGGTCAATCCGTTCACTATTTTTTTTGCTATTTTTGGCACGCGTCTATACAGTACAGTGTTAAATGGCAACTGACAGCACAATTTTCAATATTTGAGGTTATGCCGTCAGACAATGAATCGTGAAGTTCGCCCGGTTCCAATGGTGCCCAAATTAGAAAAGGATGATCTATTATACTCCTATTAATCAAAATAATGTAAGAAGTGGCCGATAAGGGGTAGTGGCCGCCTAACCGGTATGCTTACCCTACCTAACCCAAAAGAATAAATGGACCTTGTCGCTTTTTATCGTCGTGTCCACATACACGGTCGTAGTGTTCCCAGAATTTATCTTCTTTAAATTAACTTTACTTAATTAATTATCATGACCATTTTAATACCTCTTGTAAGACTTGAAATCATTTTATTATTTATTTCTGCACCCCTCTAAAACCCTCCTAAAGGGACAATCGTGCTTGACCTAATCTAAACATGGTTCCCCGCAGAATTTGGCGGCCCCTAGTTGATTGCCTTGTTCATTCTGTTTGCATTCACTTGAAGAAAAAGGACCCTTTCTCTGTAATGCTATTTTACAAATCCTTAAACATAGTCTTAGATAAGCAAGAATTCTTTAATACAAAATTATTGCCAAGGAGATGTTTCGTAAATGAAATATTCAATACCTATTTATTACTTAAGGTATTCAACTCAACTGTCAACAAAATAAATATTAAAAACTACATAATGGCAAAGAGCTGTTGATTACCTATAGTAGGTACAGACTTAGAGCTACAAAACCTCTTATCGAAGATCCTAACTTTAAAAAATAGGTACGTCACCGTCGCTCGGCTAATACACATAACACAGTGGATATCCTTTTCAATTAGTCTCGCTTTTCGTTTCTATATGTATATCCGTGCAGATGAAATCGCGGGTAAAAGCTATTGTACATTTATATACATATTATTTGAATTTATCGACGCATGTCTAAACCACAAAGAACACTAAGTATTATTACGTAAAGAAGCGACACTGACCTCCCCCACCAATTTAGGGGGTTAAGGGTACACACTCCTCGGTTACCGGCGGCTAGCTGCGTGCGCACATACGAGTATGATTTACGCGCATAAATAAACGTGCGTGTGCAGACTACTGCGCACATAGTAGTGTAGATAATTAAATATGTTCGATAGTACGTAGTGCCAGGGGGCTGCCCAAGTGATCTTTTTTATGAGTTTCTGTTCTATACTTCTATGCAATTGGATTGAATAATGTACTGGTGAAAATAAAACAAACCGACAGATACATTCACTGTCATATTTATAATAGGTGTCACCTCAATAGCGTTAGTCACTACACATAGTCACCTCTCGCTAGGAGAGAGTACGGGTATAATCCACCCACCACACGGGCCTAGTGCAAATTACTGGATTTATGTCAGTCTAGGGGCCACCAACCGCTCCTGTAGGTCACCGACTTGAAAAGTCGCATTCGCCATTCTGGCCTTATCCTTGGGTGGACTACCGTCACTCCAAGTCCAACCAGGTACTGGTTAATATAATCCCAAAAATTTTACTGCGCTAACCTCAGCAATATTTTTACCCCTTCTCTCCTACCACCAGTGGCACTGATGGAAATAATAATGTTATATGCAATGAAGTATGCTTTACTACCAATAATAAATAAAAAAGTAAAACCTGACTACTAAAAAACTTAATAGAACATGAAATAGGAGAACTGCAAAAAAGCTTATTTTAAATCAATCACAACAAAAGTTATGAACAAGTATTGTGGGTCTAGGTATCTGCCGAACCCAGAAACATAATGTCCTGTTATGTATCAAATATACTATTTATCGATTAGTAATAAATAAATGTTTTCTCAAACAATATCGAACCATATAATATGATTTTCCTGCAGCCGGAGGTCTTTATAATTTAGCGTCTTCATTGCATCGGTTTTGACCTCCGACTACGGAAAATCAACATGCGGACATAACAAGGTTTATAGTAGGTTTAACTAAAACAATTAACAGGAAACATAATCAGATGTGATTACGAGTACGTCCTTGGACAACATTTAATTAGCGTTTAACAAAAGTTGAAGCAAATATTTCCAAGTTATTCTTGGTTGATGAAAGAATAACATTGTGCATTTCCTCGTACAGCGGTACCTCACCCGCACTTTTAGAATTGCTTGTTTACACCAGTCCGCGTTGTGTGGTGCGAAGTGCGGACTGCGGACCTAACGGCCACCTGAGCAAATAATACTTTAATTCCATTAAGTTACTGGACTTGCACAGTGGCGCCACCAAGCTCTGTTTACTATTCTTGTTTCAATGTTTTCCAATTAACCATTTCTAACTTCATATCGTGAATTGTATAGTCATAACGGTAATTAAATAAGTGATGTTTTTACCCGGCTGCCCAAGGAAGGAGGGTAATGATTTTCCATTGTAAGTATGTAGGTATGTCCGTTCCTTTGGCACATCCTATAGGCTAAACGTCTGGACCGATTACGAAGTGCATGGTGTCATTAGATACGTCCTGTGGATTCGTCTTGATACCTGGAGTGTCATAGGATGCATTTTATCGTAAAAAATCCAACGTGGCTTCCGTAAAATACAAAATAATATGCTGTCGGGTTTTTTGGTTTTTAAATACTTAAATAGTTATTGTGTCAAGTTATCAAGAGACAGTTATAAGTAGGTGCGTATTTTAGAGAACACAGATTTTACCAACAATTTTCCAAATGAAGGATTATTTCGTGCATACCGTGATCAGAATTAACTCATTTAAATACTAGCTTATTCGAAACTTCTAAAACAGTCATGGAATCACACCAGCGCCCCCCAGTTTTGATGTGAGCTGAATCATAATAACAAAGGCGTTCTTTTATCATGCCCCCACTGAGTATTAAATTACTTGGGGATGAAAAGATAGAAAATGTGAAGAGGTACGAGAGTTGAAATATAATATGTATTATGTATATTGTCCCCAACCCGCATTGGGCCAGCGTGGTGGACTGTGGCCCTTACTCCCTCATATACGAGGGAAGGCCTATATCCCTGCAGTGGGATATTTACGGGCTGATGATGATAATGATGTATATGTTGTTTCCTATACAATACTACAATCTCTCAAACCACATACTACTACTGCTACTATAGATTAATCCTACATGGTTTTTTTTCTTTAATAAATAATAGACTGGAAGCTGATGCGGGAGGGAGGACAGTCTTGTAATAGTAGTAAGTAATTATACGAATGATATTAATCGAAGTCAGATGACCTTTAGCTATAATTAAGTTAGTAGATTAAGTTTTTGACATCAGCTGACTGGAGATTTCACATTTAAATGTTTAATTAATGAGGTCGTCCAAAATAAGAGCTTGTTTATTACCTACACTTAATTACTAATTACACTTAGTGACTAGTGTACTATAGTTGCAAAATAAATTTACACCAATCATCTACTCCCAAACTAAGCAAACTAGGAACTAGGGACACTAGATAACGGATAAACATACATAAATATTTATATAAACATCCATGACTCGGGAATAAATGTTCGTATTCATCACACAAACATTTACCCCTCGCGGGATTCGAACCCGCAATTGTTGATTTCGCTGACAGGGTCACTATACACTAAACCAATCAGTCGTCGTTCGTTTTCATATAATAATAATATCCTTGAACATACACACAGCGCCTTCTAGTTCCACACTAAGCAACTAGGCTTGTATTATGGATACCAGATTGTTTATATATACTACACGAATATTTTTTTTTGTAAATATGTACTTTTGCCCAGCAGTGGCACAACCCAGGCTAATAAAAAAATATAGGTACTTAATGAAAACATCCAAAACTCGAGTATTCAGCATACAAACAATTCGATCCCGCGACCTTCTGTATAACAGTTGGGTCTAACTACTACACCAACCAGGTCGTTAGGTATACATTATCACTAATTTATTCATAGTAGGTAGGTAGGAGTAGGCACCTACTTTGTGATATTTGGATAACCTTATTTATTAGCATAGTACGTCCGATACCTACGATACGATACGAGGGCGGAAAGTAGAGAGACGTGGTCATTACTCCACCGACAAGAGCATAGCTCTTAAATTAAAGAAGAAGACGTCCGATACCTATGTCTATAGTCTTTTTATCTCGAGGACAATTCATTAAGTGTTCATACATCGTTTAGTCTATAAGTAGATGTTTCCTAGACGAAGTTTGAAACAAATATAGATAAGATATGTTTGAAAAGGACTAAGCTTCTCATTTTATAAAAGGTAAGCAAACAACTTATAAGTACAGGTGCCTACCTACCTGAAAGCGATCAGTTTTCTTTTAATATAGATAGGTGATTGATTGTGCCAAAAAATAATAATCGATAAAGAAAATACATGGTATACGTCATGTCATGTCAAAGTCAAAGTCAAAAATGCTTTATTTTGTAGGTAGACAGAGTACACTTAAAATAGTCAATTTTACATTTTTTTAAGCTACTGCTTGTTCAAAATGCAATTTTCCCCTGAGAAGGACAAGCAAAAAACTCGAAGGGGTTGCTCTTTTAAAAACAGGCTTTGATTTTACATAAAGTTTTTATATTACAAAAAGGTTGTTATATTTCAATATTAATTGTGAAGTAAACTGGTATACAAATGATCTGATTATGCCCAGGGAACCAGGGATGATTATCATCGACGACCTGTTTAGTGTAGTGTTTGTTTAAAAGAGATAGCTTCTAGACTTTGAGGTTTTTGACCGATCATTTCAGTTGGGTTTACGAAATAGCGTAACAATAGACTAGACCGTATATTTGTTCAGTACCTTTTGCTTGTACAAAAAAAATATTTTTTATCCTTCATTACGGTCACAATCTACAGAGTATTTACATTTCCTTTACCATTTCGCCCAAATTTGAAAAGATGTAAAGTAAATTTGAATTATAAAATGTTTTAGTATGTTCAGTTACGCATTTTAAATCGTCTTAACTTGAATTTCTTTCGGATATCTTCAAGGCCTATTATCTATAAACATAAGTACTAAGTGTACTTATTTGAAAAAAAATATTCCGTATTTAGACAAGATAAATAAAAAGCTTATTTAACGTATATGCATATATAAATAACGTCACGACCTTTATCCCAAATAGAGTGGTCAGAGATATCCCAAACTTAATAATAATAATAACAGTACAGATTTACTCACAAGCGGTAGGCGGTGTTAAACCGCCATAGCACCATATTGCCAATAACACTGTTTTTGGATTTTAAACAAGTCTTTCTCTCAAGTCTTTTTTATCCGTGTTATACTTAATTTCATTTTATTTCTCAGATACTTATATCAATCATCATCAGCCCGTAAACATTTCACTGCAGGGATATAGGCCTTCCCTCGTATATGAGGGAGTATGGGCCATAGTCCACCACGCTAGCCCAATGCGGGTTGGGGGCTTATATTAATACCTGACAAATAAAATGAAATGAATGTATAATATATAATCGTGTAGAGCAAGAGTGTCAACTTGATTGAAACCAAGCATGCCAAATTTTTAAACATTAATTACATTGCGAGAGCAATTTAGTGAGGGAAATACACCCCGCGGCCAGGCCGATTCAAAGGCGCCGCCGCCGCGTTGCCAGTTTTCCTCTTCCCGCTCCAGTAGCGCCGTTAGCCTTGGCAGTGGGACTGAATTTGGCACCATACGAGTTTGTACTTCAGCTAAGCCTAGGAAAAGGGGCAAAGTAGGTAACTTACGTTAGCTAACTTTTAAACGACGGATCGAGTATATCCGAAATTAATCTGTTTGACCCACTTGAAAAGGGAGTAGCCGCAAGTTGTCAATTGAGGCTTTTGACTAAATTCGACTAACTATTCAGAACTGCAATTTGTTATGGTAACCCTGACTAAGAGGATGCACGAGAAGGCATCGGATTACATATTTAATTTTATAAATGGTTATTAGTTACATAGGTACTTGTATATTTACATAATATTGAGGTATAATATTCTTACGGTTGCGCAGTTTCATACAAACTTTATTATCCAAATCTTCGAAATTAATGAACTATTCTAATGAAAGTTACTGTGCGCAGAATTATGGCAATAATCATAATAGTACTCGTACCTAATAGAAAATTTAAATTACTATATTTACATCAGCTACAGAATGTCCACTGCTAAACTTATACAGTGTGGAAAGATAAGTCGGGCCCTGGAGGGAAACTACCTTTAATCCTTAAGCTGGCTCATTTTACTTAAAGGAGACATTCCTTTATTATTAAAAATAAACAAAACTGCATTCAAAGATTTTCTAAAACTAGCTTGACTCGCCCAGGACTCGAACCAACTAAAATTAAAAAAAAAAACGAATAATACGAATTCGAATATAATCGATATAATAAAATAGGGAGTGTTTTTTTTTTAATTTTAGTTGGTTCAAGTCTCGGGCGAGGCAAGCGAGTTTTGGAAAATCTTTGAATGCAGTTTTGTTTGTTTTTAAAAATAAAGGAATGTTTCCTTTAAGTAAAATGAGCCAGCTTAAGGATTAAATGTAGTTTCCCTCCACGGCCCGACTTATCTTTCCACACTGTATATTACCTCAAGCTCTCCTCTCCTACCTGCGGCATTGTCCCCGCGAGCTACGTTGCCTCGTTGCTCCGCCATATTTAGCCTTTGTGACCGGAGGTCGCCTGAAGCTAGACTTAGCATGGCCAATATCACCTTTAGTCATATTTTTGATGTTGGACAAACACGAGCACAGTGTTTTTGAAAACAAAGGCCGGAAACTCATAATGAAAAGTTAAAATTACGTATTATAATATGAAAACAAGATTTGAGACGCTACGTACGAGTATTAGAGCTGAAATAGCTCTAATTTAATTGTAATACTATTTTTGAATAATGTCACCCAGTGACTGTGCAGACTCACATACATTTTTAAGATATGTAATAGGTAGTAGGTAATACATTTACGTATTTTCATTAGAATTACTTTATTAATATAATAAGAAGATATAGAACTTTTAAAATTTGTTAGGAATGCCGTGAGGACTAAACCCTCTAAAATTTGTTGCAGCTTCAGATTTGCGAGACGGATGGGATCGAGGAGCTAATCGACGAGGACTCAGAGAATGGAGGTCGCCGCCGGCTTGTCATTGTAAAGACTCTGTGGCGCGGCTGCCATAGCGACATCAAGTCAGTTTCTCTATATCTATTATAATTAATAGGTACCCATAGCAAGTCAGTAAATATGCACTAGCCATTCCGTACAAATGGACAGATAGACGCAGTCAAGACGTCAGAATACGTAACGCTTTAAATAATTCCTGAAAATCGTAATAATTATTTTACTGTATAGTTACCAATTTATTAGGTAGCAATTTTCAGTCACTACTTCAATGTAACGTAACATTTTGCTCTCAGTAAACTTGCTTAGACTTGAACCAATTAGATACAGCTCTCATGGTTGACGTCACACTCGACCCGCGACTTTGTGTACGTACCAAAGTACATAATTCTAATTGCCATTTCATTAATTGCTACTCAGATAGAGCTGCAAAATATCCCTTGAAGCCTAATGGATTACAAATTTTTTGTTCGGATAGGCATTGACAAAAAAAACGAGTGGCTCACATGTTGGAAAGTACTGACTATGCTAGCGCGCGCCTTCAGATACGCTGATAGTTTGAAGTTACTTTGAAGATTCGAGAGCTAGATAATGCCTCGTGTGAGCCGGTAATTTCTCTGGTTCGTTTATTCTACACACCAAAACATTTTGACTTTGATGCTTGACACCAGAAATTTATATAGGGGTAGGTTTCAAAATAATAATAAATTAATCCACTGAAGCAATTTGTAAATATTCAACTAAGTTACTTTGTTATGTCCAGTGCATAGTCCAGTGTAGTTGCCCGATGATAATTGATTGTATGCTACCAGAGCCGCATTTGCTCGCGAGGCGACATGGGGCGCGGGGCTGAAACACCCTCAACTAGCCAGAGTGCTAGGTTTGAGCCTTCTAGAGCCCCCGTGCGCGGCCCTCGATCGCGGCGATGCTGCTCCCCTACCTACGATACTGCGGATGGACAGGAAATTGAAGTAAGTCATAAACTAGTATACATTTTCTTATTTTGAAAATAAAATACCGTATAAAATATGAAGGGAACTTGGTCGATGACGGTGAGCATAGTAGCAAAGAACAATAAGGAGTATAAAAACGTTATTCCCCTAAAGATTTGTATTCGGGCCGAATGGCATTTATGGTAGGTATAAATGGAGTCTGCAAGATGTTGATGTCTGAGGAGCCCTCTTACCCGGGTGCAATTAGGTAATCAACCCACAAAAAACGATGCAAATTGTCGCTTTTTTACCAAATCGACACCACACGATAACGAAGATATATAAGATAAATGTTAAAATACCATTATGTATATGAAGCGATGTCATCCATCACTATCGCCACAACAGTCGGTGAGTGAAAAATCGGTACATGCCATTTCAAACATTATGCGCCAACAGTTGCCGTGATGTCAGTTCGAACGTAAGAACAGTAAAAAAGGAAAGGGCTAACCTCTAGCGGGTACCCAGTGAACCTGTTTTTTAAGCATTTATACTTTGAAAATTTATTGGGTGCCGGCCAATGTTCAGCAGTGAATGTCTGAAAATTAAAAAAAGTTGTTATTCAAAATTTACAAAGCGAATGGTTTACGTACTAGTGTTTTGATAATAAAGGGACATAAACATTTTAATCATTAATGAAAGGTCCAACCGTTTTGAAATGCAGCATATTATCATCTTCAGCAATTTTACGTTCCCTATATAAACGCCTGTACCTGCCCCAACACAACTTACTTGAACTTTTTATTTAGAAATGACCTCGTTTGACGCATGCATATTTGGGCCTGTCGATATGGCAGATTTTTCATCCTTCTATCTCAACTTGTTTACGAAATTCGTAAGTACATAGGTATGCTCGAAAACGAAACGGTGAATTGACTTAAGAATAATTGATAATATTTTTTTCAGCTATTCGAGTTTGATTCACATATGCTGCCAGATAGCCGCAGGCATGAAGTATCTGGAATCATTCGAGTTAGTACATCGGGACCTCGCCGCACGGTAACCTACAAAAACAATTTTTCAAATCTAACAAAACAACTTCGACTTTTCGCTATAAATCCTTTTTCAGTTCGTAGAAACATTTCCATTAGAAAACTGTTTAACTTCTTTATTCTATGTTTTAAAAAATGAGTTTATAATTAACTAGACCAGGTATTGCAGATAGAATAATTTTTTACCGCCTTTGTGAAAAATTAAAACGAAAAATGTTTTGTATTTTCCTGAGACAATTAATTTCCTTAAACATTTCTCTCTCACGTGCGACCAATATTTCAAACCCAATTAATATTTCTAGCAACATAACCGTAAGTGACGACCTGAATGTCAAAGTGGCGGACTATGCGATGTTTTGCGAGGAGTTCGTGGGGGACTATCACGTAATGGCCGACAGCTCGCGACTGCCACTGCGATGGATGGCTTGGGAGAGTCTGCTAATGGTAAAAACTTTAATTTCAACCCGCGAACTACTTGAATGCATACATATTAAGTAAGGTTTTATGTCGAGAAAAGCACACCAGTAAAAATATCTGGAGCTATCCCTTGGGTGTGTGCGATAGGTAAAAATGAAGCAGTAATTTAAATCGTATTAAATAGACAATGTATATACATATTCGTAATACACATAAGTACAAGGATGCAAAATTTAATGACAAAGAAAAAACTAAACATTTATAATAACAGATTTACTCAAGTAGGTATTCTCAATCCATCGGAAATATCAATTTAGCATCTAAACTTCTTAACTATATCTATGTAGCAAAATAATAGTAGTGTAGCATTCGATTACAAAAACACGTCATACCAAAGCTTAAGATCAACGAAGTCATTTGTCGGTACAATTGCTGAAATTCGAGCGCAAATTACGCGACGGAAGAAATGCGACTGACAAATGAGAAAATTGCGCTCCAAACATACAATATTCACTCACCCACACACCCACAAAAAAATGCGCGTGCGCACACGTATAAAGATTACAAATTCAACATGATAGATCTCGTGATCCCGTGAATCATGTCCGATTACATTACATATTAGGATAATAAATTATACCAGGATACGAGCAAAAAGCTTAGATACCTGCGAACGGACCTAGGACGACGACGGTTTCTTTAGTCAAAGTACGGAAACGCATCTTAAGAATGTCAAGCAAATTTCGAATCGAACGCCCCTTTAAGCCCACTACAATAATTTACTTTAAATTTTACAGGGAATGTTTTCACCAGCCACTGATGTGTGGTCGTTCGGAGTAACGGTCTGGGAAGTCCTCACTTACTGTCTGGCTAAACCATTTGAAGAAATGAGTGACGACCAAGTGAGTATACCTTCACTACCTACCCTATTTTTCTTATTTACTTATTTTTTATTTATTGCCGACGATTCCCTAATGCCTAAGCACCCAACTGAACGTTATAGAATTACTCGAATCTAGATGGTTCAATACACCTACACTCCAAAGTTAAAGCTAACCTTGCAGTGCCTCCAAGCTAACCAGTTAATCAGAGACTACCATATTGGATTCTACTGTCTTTCTGCCTGAAAAAAAACCTTTTAGCGCTACAACGCCACAGGCACAGGTTTAAAATATAATAAGCATCTGCGTCTGGGGTCAAAAATAGTTATCACTCCCTCCTCCTCCCCTAGAGTAAAAGAAGTGAAGTAAGTTAATGAATTGAGTGAACTCTGTGTATCATTTCTAGGTGGTGGAGAACGCAAGCGAGTGGCGTTGCGGCGGTCGCGGAGCGCGCGTGCCGGCTGCACCGCCACCGCGCTGCCGCCGCGAGCTTTACGACCTCATGCACGAGTGCTGGCGCCGAGAGCCCGCCCAGCGCCCTCGCTTCCACGACCTCCACCGCTTTCTGGAGCGAATGACCCACGGCTACAAGCCGCCTGCTCATCGCCCTTAATTTTCACGCACAACAACATCTCATTTCTTAGACGCGAGCACGCCACTCTAGTCTACATATTTCAGAACTAGTAGGTTTTCTGTGGTTGATTACAATACAGAGACAAAGACAAAACCAACACAGGTAGTTAAAAGACATTACGAATTTATTACTGATACTTAATATATTTATGCGCTGTGTAATCAAATTAATTATGTAATTGTTGCAAAAAGTAGAAATTCATCCCAATTCGACACCTAATTGCATTTGCTTTTAGGTGGATATACATTCAGTGTACTAAGTATCGGGAATTTGTCAATAAAACAAAAAATACAAATTATTCATCTAAATTTATTTTATCGCCTTCAAAGTAGGCCCCATCGCTTGCAATACAACATCTCCACCGCTTCACCCAGTCTTCCATACATTTTTCATAGGCTATTTGCGGTATGACCTTTAGCTCATTCAGCGAATTTTCTTTTATGGCTTCTATCGACTCAAAACGTTTTCCTCGAAGTGGTAATTTTAACTTGGGAAATAAAAAAAGTCAGACGGAGCCATATCAGGTGAATACGGTGCTTGGTCGAGAACTTTTGTTGAATTTTTCGCTAAAAACTCTTTCACTATAATGGCTGTGTGTGATGATGCATTATCATGGTGCAGCATCCATGAGTTGTGTTGCCACAAATCTGGACGTTTTCGGCGGATACTCTCACGCAAACGCTTCATGACGTCTAAATAATATTCTTTATTCACTGTTTCTCCCTCTGGAAGGAATTCGGAGTGAACCACACCACGGTAGTCAAAAAAAACTGTCAGCATCACCTTGATTTTGGAGCGACTTTGCCGCGGTTTTTTGGGTTTCGGCTCGTTTTCGAGACGCCATTCTGAAGACTGTTGGCTTGTTTGCATGTCGTACTCATAAACCCATGTCTCGTCGCCAGTTATTATACGTTTCATACGTTATTATGTCGAGATCTCGTACGTTCAGTGGTTGATTCTGCCTCTTCGGTGGATCAGGATTTCTGATCTCCAATTTGAGTTCATGTTTCGGCTTAGGCATTTCGGCGTGCGGATTGTGGTGAGTAAGGCCAGCGGGGTATTGTTTCACGCGGTTCTGAAATATTATTTTTATGACTTAATAATAATAAAAACATTTTTTTGTGAAAAGTTCTGATAAACGAGTATAGTCAGCTCATATAGCAAAGCGTTCAATAAATCACCATCATCACCTCAGCCCGTAAACATCCCACTGCAGGGATATAGGCCTTCCCTCGTATAATGAGGGAGTACGGGCCATTGTCCACCACGATTTAGAATTTTTATTTCTCAGGCATTCAGGTTTCCTCACGATGTTTAATTTCACCGTTTAAGAGCAGTCGGATAAATGCACATAAGTAATTCAATTAAATTAAATCTCATTGGTATATGGCCTGCCTGGGAATCGAACCCGGACCTCCTAAATTAGGAGAACGCGTCTTAACCGCTGAGCCACCGATGCTCGATAAATAAAGAAAAAAATACGGCGGAATCGTTATATTGTATAGGCATTTAGTAATTAAACATAGACTATTATACATTCAGTGTACTAAGTATCGGGAATTTGTCAATAAAACAAAAAATACAAATTATTCATCTAAATTTATTTTATCGCCTTCAAAGTAGGCCCCATCGCTTGCAATACAACATCTCCACCGCTTCACCCAGTCTTCCATACATTTTTCATAGGCTATTTGCGGTATGGCCTTTAGCTCATTCAGCGAATTTTCTTTTATGGCTTCTATCGACTCAAAACGTTTTCCTCGAAGTGGTAATTTTAACTTGGGAAATAAAAAAAAGTCAGACGGAGCCATATCAGGTGAATACGGTGCTTGGTCGAGAACTTTTGTTGAATTTTTCGCTAAAAACTCTTTCACTATAATGGCTGTGTGTGATGGTGCATTATCATGGTGCAGCATCCATGAGTTGTGTTGCCACAAATCTGGACGTTTTCGGCGGATACTCTCACGCAAACGCTTCATGACGCCTAAATAATATTCTTTATTCACTGTTTCTCCCTCTGGAAGGAATTCGGAGTGAACCACACCACGGTAGTCAAAAAAAACTGTCAGCATCACCTTGATTTTGGAGCGACTTTGCCGCGGTTTTTTGGGTTTCGGCTCGTTTTCGAGACGCCATTCTGAAGACTGTTGGCTTGTTTGCATGTCGTACTCATAAACCCATGTCTCGTCGCCAGTTATTATACGTTTCATAAAGGTCGGATCCGTAGAAGCTCGGGAAACCATGTCTTCAGCGACATGCTTTCGCTGCGCTTTTTGAACAAAATTGAGCTCTTTTGGAACTAGTCGAGCGGCGACGCGTTTCATGCCTAAAATGTCAATGAGAATGTTGTGGACGGACTTAAAAGATATGTTCACCTCACTAGCCAACTCTCTCAGAATCATACGTCGATTTTCGAGCACTAGCTTCTTGATTCTGTCGATGTTTTCTTTGGTCGTAGCGGTTGAAGGTCTACCAGAACGAGGCAAGTCTACTACTACTTCTCGGCCTTCTTTAAAAGCCTTATACCATTCATAAGCCCTTGTTTTCGATATACACGATTCGCCGTAGGTATTTCGCAACATTTTTAGTGATTCACCACATGAAATATCATTTGAAACACAAAATTTAAGGCACACTCTTTGTTCAACAATATTTTCCATTGTGAAAATCGCCGAGGACTCAAAACTATGACCAACAAAAAGTGTAGTTTAAAACAAATTAAATGACAGATCCCGCTCAAATTTTGCGCGCTAAATCAGTACAGTGCTACCAACATGCAGTAAAAAAATTAGAACGACCTCTTTTACGCGGGTCTTTTTATTGACATATTCCCGATACTTTTTACACAGAGTAGTATATGTATAGTGTGACTATTAACTCTTCGGTTTGAAATGGTGTCTTCGCTATAGATAGGTACTTACACTCTCGAAATTCAATAATATTAAGCATTTCTATGACCTCCCAATCTTTCGGCTGTGAACTTTGCTTAGCTCGATGAACTCTACTGTGAGCCTATCATGAGCTTCTTCTGTTTCATTAGATAAGAATATAATGTGTAGTATAAGTTGAAATTGTCGGCGAATATTAACATCTTCCCCAACGACAAACGAACAAAAAATCTCGGATTATTCTAACAACCTGAAAAGGTACAAGCAGTATTAATCAGTATTAAGAGAAAAGCATTTTGAATTAAAGAATAAGGTTCATCATGTTTTAGACAACATGCTGCTTCGCAAAGTTCTGTTTACTTGCTAATCCAATTTTATCTTAAATAACATTTTGCATTAGCAAGTGCACAGTAACCAGAAATGCTATCCCACAAAGGATGAAACATAAAAGTGATTACAAAAATATCGATACAGCCAATATGGTTAAATTGGATTTCGATGTTTTTAACGAAGACATAGGTTTCTGAATTGCGATTATTAGGTTAGATACGTCGGAAAACGCATGTACAGTTTGGACGGTTAAGGTAGATAGTTTTGAATTTAAGAGACTCGATGGCAATTCAAAAAACTATTTCATAATAAGATGTCGATGCTACTATCGTTATTATCTGTTGCCGATCTTATCGTGTGTAATCGTACATATATTTATGCGGTCGCGATAATGTCGATATGCACATCGCCATCACATAAATATTCATGCTATCCCCCAGCGCCCTTCGCCTAGCGCTCCCTCGATCTTCCACTATCACCGCCTTTACGGCAAATCCTTTTACTTGGAGGTACACTACTTATATACACACTGAAAATATAGGCGGTATGTCATCTTTTGCACTAAACAGCATCAACATAAATGCGACGTTAATTATTTAGGTCCATTCCTGTTAATTCTAAAGTGTATTTGAGTAGTGACCTCTTAGCTCGAAGGCCCGATGTAAATTGAATTCATATATGTTAATTGCACTCGCAGTAATGCGTAGAACTTGTGTTTTAATGTCAACTCACAAAACTGACTATACGATCATTGGCGGGTATCATTCCTTGTACATCAGGCCTTCTTTCTATAGTATATCCAAAATCAACTCCTATTTTTTTAACCTGTTTTAAATGTTAAGGTTGTATACTTCGGGAGGTAATAAAATCCTCCAGGGCAATATTTGCCCCCTGTGCTTCTTGTTTTCTTCGATCAGTCACATGAATCCCTTCACACTGCTTCCGCAAATATTGAGAAAATTGTACTGGGTGTTTCGATCACAACATTCGATCAATTCGAATGTCCATTTATAAGATGAAGAAATACAATTTGCTGGCAATCTTAATTAATGTTCATTGGAAAGTGGTGTTTCTAATTAACTAATAAAATCAATATTTGCGGACGCAGCGTGTGATCTTGACTCTATCCCATGGTTAAGCGAAGCCGAATTACTCGTGTATGTCTAATCTCTGATCTATGTGCTATAAAGCCACATGTAATAGTTATAAGAAATAAGAATATACAATATACATGGATGTTTTAATGTCACTTAATGTTGTCACAGTATCATAGGATTCACGATTTCTCTACACAATATTAAACCACAGCAAAGAGCACCTCACCTCATTATCACCACTATTTGTGAAATAATTCGCTCAGTTTATTGGGTATGGTCAAGCTACGAAAACGTTAACCATTTTTTGATATTGCAATAAATATTAAACGTTTATTGCCCGTACCGGGGGTTCCAAATAAATTTAACTATATACCTACACACAAAGGACCCCGGACCACTAACTACTAGTTAGAAGACTGTGGTTTCATTTTAATATGTCATAGATTTCGACCTCTTGACCAAAAATCTGTATGGGTAGGTATATATACAATACATACAAGGGTAAATTGAGACGGGGCATGTAAAGCGCTACCAACACTGTCGTAGCTGCAAGAAAATGTTCTTAATAGATTAACCCTTACCTTTTCAAGTACTTACGTAATTTTATCTCTGAATTAACAAATTTTGAAAAAACTTGTAGTCATTGAAAAAATGTATCCATTTACTTGTTTTCTTTTTTTCTCATAATTCGTCATGAAACCACATTTTCCAAACGTGGTTCGGCGTCATGGTGAAACTGTACACAGGTATCTAACATCCAATACCTATTTAAAATGTTCAACCTGTGGTTAACGTTTTCATGAACAGACACGTACCTAATGAAATAATGAACTATGTTAAAAATTAATAATTGTATACTCTACTGCTCTAACTATAATAATACCTACTACCAATTTGTGTTTGTACGAAATATGTGCATTTCTTTACTGGAACATCTGTTATTGAAATATCATTTAAATGAGGTGCTTGCTATTCTTTCGTGTTACAGTTAAGGTTAACTTAATAAATGTGTCCTCTTGATATGTAATCCCGAGCTAGCGGTTTGACTGAGGAGGTGTATCTGTGCATTGATTTGGGATCAGATTCTACTGCGTTACTTAATGAGAACGAATATATTGATAAAACATAAGACAGCGGAGATAGTGTCAGCAAAAAAGTGGTTTTCCATCCTAAAGTTGAATATGTTTCCCATGTCGTAAATAAAGGCGGTGCATTTTGCACTCGAACTCTGGGAATTATTTACTTACCTCACAATGCCAGTTTGATCACCACCATCACCATTTTAAAATGTCATAACACACTTAACTCTAAGAGCCCCTTAAATGTCACACTGCCACTGTCATGTCGACGATGTCATACAAAGCGACGACGTAATGATATTTATGGAATGATAGGCGCATGAAGGAATTTTGGCATAAAAGGAGGTCTCATAGCACAACTGTAGCAAAATATCCGAAAATTGATAATTATTTTTTAAATCTAATTGCTTGGGAGTTATCACTTTAGAAACTTAATTTTACGGTTTTACGCAGAGACTGTTTTACCTATGATTATAATTTGCACCCCATAAAATTGTGCATAAATAGTGCCACCGAAATATATGTACAAGCCCCATAAATAGTACTTCAAGAACAACGAAGTCATTTAGATGTCTTTGTAAAATGGAGCAGCGCAGACGACGAACTTTTTGTTCGCCGGACTTTTCAGTCCTACGTGTGCATTATTGCATTGAGTGCCAAACATTTCATCCCCGCGGACATACTAATTGACCGATCTGGTTGTCCGGCACACGGCCCACTCAGTCCGTTATCTGCGCTGCCCTTACACAGACATCTAAATAACTTCGTTTTTTTTCGAAGTACTATTTATGGGACTTGTATATTTCGGTGGCAATATATATCTTTGGGATAAAAACTGTAATCATAGGCAAAGCAGTATTTGCGTGTAACCGTAAAAATAAGTTTGTTAAGTGATAACACCCATAATTAGATTTAAAAAATTGTTCATGACTTTTGGATATTTTCCTACAGTTGTGCTACTTGACCTCCTTTTATGCCAAGTTTCAAGGTCAACAGGCGTATTAATAGATAAAAGTACCTACCTAATCCTTCAACCATTTTAGGAACGGATTCTAATGAAAAATGTATTGAATGCTCAAAATTAGTCCATTAAGAATTAACACCTTGGCGATGCTAGAATACACGGAGGAATTTAGCTTTTCGATAATGTAAAAACAAATAGTATAAATAGTAATTAAATAGTGCTTAAAGGAAAAAATAGTGCTACCGTAGTTTAAGAGATATTCTATATTTTAAATAGACATTCTGGCGTCACGTTTTGCTGGAATCCTCATTTCTCATACGCAGAGACTGCATGAATATTATTTGTATCCCAAAAAACTATGCATAAATACTACCACCGACATATACACGCCCCTTAAACTTCAAAAACAACGAAGTTATTTAGATGTCTTTGTGAATTAGCACAGACTACGATATTGCCTGCCGGAGTTTTCTGTCCTACGTGTGCATAGCTGCATTAAATGCCAACATTTCATCCTCGCGGACATAATTGAACGTACTGGTTGTCCAACGCACAGCGTACTAAAATTCCATCACCTGCGCTGCTCGTTTTCACAAAAACATCAAAATAACTTCGTTGTTTTTAAAGTACTATATCCGACTTGTACCTATATTTCGGTGGCACTATTTATCTACAGTTTTATTGGGTTACAAATTATAATGATAGGTAATGGAGTCTTTGCACACAAGAAATGAGGATTCCAGCAACACGTGACGCCAGACAATTTTAAATATTGAATAACTCAAACTCCAGTAGCATTAACTTTTTCCTTTGGGCACTGTTTATACCAAACTTTTTGACATTATTATAATAGCTGAATTGCAATTTGTCTATTCCAGCATCACGTACGTAAATTAACAATGTCTGGAGGCGAGTTAATGAGGAACCAAGTAGGTTATACCTAAATGGTTTCCAGTGATATTTTGATTATTTAGTAGAAATTTATTAGTACAACCTCGTTAACAAACTTTAAAATAGAATGTACCATATTAAACATACTGCCAATTGATGAACGAATTTACGAAAGTCGACTATATAATATTTCATTAAACATTCGAACTATTAAACCACTTTCTTGTTCGACCGTACCACGGGCTGGAGTTATTTATAACTCCGATTATTAGCAGTTTTGAAAATGATCCCCATCCATCATTAAAATAGCAAATTATATAAATAGGATAAACATATAGCACGTTCACGGACACTGAACCAGACAGTGGTGTCGATTCGGATGTACGTCAACTAAACTAAACTAAAACCAGTTTTGGAGTGGTGCCGTCGCATCAAACTGTTCTAGGGAGAAAGAGACAGTACTACTCTAAAACTGGTTTTAGTTTAGTTGATGTACATCCGAATCGACACCAATAGATGTTTAATTGTTATTACGTCTATAAGCGTTCAGTGTCCGCGAAAGTGTTAATAATTACGTGGTAATTGATAATGTTTTTATTTTATAAATATATATTCTATTATGACCGACGACGATGAAGATGCCTACGTGATATTCTCGATGAAAGCAATAACAAAAGATTAGTTGTGAATATAATTACGATAGTGTTTATGTGTTTTAAACATAATAATTAATGCAGTAATATTACCTTGTATTTTGCAGTCTTCATATTATTAAAATAATAAATTGTACCCATAAATAGATTACGTTGGATCAGTAATTTAGATATTTGTTAAATTTGTGAATTTTTATTTGTTTGGATATTAACATTTCTCTACGCTCCGTATATCAGTGTGAATAACATAGGGTTTACAAAACGCAATCGTAAGTTCAATTCTCAGCGGGGTACATGATTAATTTTCAGAGTGAGGCAAGCCCGAGAAATTTGTTTGATGATTGATTTGTGGTTTTTACACAGTTATGAGATTAAATACATCAGGTTTCCTCTTCCCTCTTCAATCTGAAAAGTCATATGCATATTCCTGTGATATAGATTGTCATGAACTGGTGTAAGCAGATACATACATATTCCAAAGACTTCCTATATACTGTTTAAATATAGATCGATAAAGTTTGAAGTTCATATCCAAATCGAGTACCTACTGTAACGGATGCCGGGCTTCTCTGCTTATATTAAGGTACCGCCACTCTATGTATCTGATATGATAAGGACATTTTCAAATATCCGCCTACCACCATCTTATTGAAGTCTGCCGCCAAGTAATGTTGATAGCATTGTTGTGTTCCGGCTATCTGAGATAATAACTGTCCACCAGAAGTTAGATGTTCCGGGTAAACGCGCATTCGTCTTCGACCTAATTTTCACTTAATTGATGTCAAGCGCTAACTTAATCTACCTGCCCATACTTTTCGTTGGTTAAAACAAAGATAGGCTATCTTCTATAGACTTTTTATTGAAATAAAACTGTCTATATCACACACTACAGCTCTTCACGAGCACACGAAGGCTGCAAAATATAAATAGTGATACCCCATTTGGACATTTTGTACATAAGGTTGCAGTTGAGAAAAAAAGCTCCTGCAATATCAAAATTAAATTTTATTACTGTATTTTTTGTTGTGTTTACCTTGTACAGATAAGCGGACATTATATTTTAGGGTGATGTCAACATAAAGTCCTTGCCCACTTGCCTCGATTTCCATAGACACGAAAGTTTCTTCTGCAAAATATTATTTAATTCGTTAGTTATGTTCCTGACTACTTTTACAGTTATCATTTTCTAATGATATTTCTAATATTTCAAAAAGAACTGTCAAAAGTTAGCAGAATATCCAAATTATCAAATTATACTTTGGCATGGAGTTTTAATGATTTTTTACAGAACCAACTACATATCATAAGTTTGTCGACCATTATTCAAGCCAAACATGTAATATTATATAGTTTCATTAATTCATAGTTTGTCTACCGAACCCTAAAAATGTTAGATATATACCAGGCTCCAAACTAAAATATTCTGGCCCCTTTGTCGCAGTTATTTTCTAAAAGAATCTTATAATTATAAAGTAATAAAGTATAATAAAATAGTTCAATAATCGAGGCAAGTGGGCATTATACAATTAAGATCTGTGTCAATAACATAGGGACCTACCTACGTAAGTACTCAACGAGGTTTTTTTTTTATCTTGTTTAATAACTTTTTTTATAATGTTTCATAAAAATCACACTTTTCGTTTGTTAAAAGTATGATAAACTAATTTGTATAAATTGTTTAGAAATATGTTTGTACATTTATACCATTTTCTAGTAGTCCAGTAAAATACATAATTTTTGAGGTGTAACTTTCTATAACTTTAAAGCTAACACCAGTGTCTGCCTTCACACGATCAATAACAGAGTTGCGATGATATGGAATCAGCTTCCTCAAGAGGTTGTTGATGCTCCTCCGTGAACAGTTTTAAAAATATACTTGAGAAGTGGTTTAAAGTGAACAACTTCTGAAACCATGACGACTATTAAACCAAAATTATGACTTTTTCCTTTTCTTTACTTTGGTAAAGAATCAGTTTGGATATATGCTGCTGCTCGCCTATTAATCTGTAATAATAATAATAATCTTAAAGCTCCTGATTTTTGGTAGAAGGATAGAATAAGTACCCATCAGTAATAGAATAAAATTGTTTTCTAACCATTCTGAAGTGTGCTTTAGGTACAGTATAGGTATTTTGTTATAAGCCTATAATATTAAATGAAAGTTACCACTGTGAACTTCATTGCGTTGAACGCGATGCTAAGATCTCCCAAAATAATTTTGTAAAAAATTGTCAATGAGTTCTTCATATTTGCTAAAAATTCGCCCTCGGTGAAATTTTTCATAAATATGTAGAAAAATGTGGTCGATTTTTTTGCAAATAGTTACAGGAAGTAAGTATAGTAGGTATTCAAAGTATATTCGCGGACGCAATGAAATTCACAATAGTCATTTTAATATAATAGTCTGTTTTATTACTAAATACCTATATACTATATCTAAAACAAGGTACTGATTTGTTACAAAACATTTTTATTTTTATTTTTTTATCTATTATTTTTATTATTTTCAAAAAATCACCGCCTTTAAGATTATAGGAAGTTATAAGTGTATCCTTACTGGACTGTAGAGGTTTCAACAACATTGGACATTAATTGTACATAAGGTTGCAGGTTAACCCTGCAATATCAAAATTAGGTTTTATTAGGTACTTGCTATAATTTGTGTTGCGTCTTTCTGCAGCTTTGCACAGATATATTTTAGGGTGGTATCAATTAAAAACGCAGGGGGAGGCCTGACAAGACGCTTCTAATAAGGGTTCATGTATTAAAAACCTGTAATTAAACAGCATATAAACGAAACTTTAATTTGTATACTTACTGCTTAAATTAGTTACTTAGTGCTTAATGTCTTTCAAAAATGTTAAGACTCCCAATTCAAGGATAAAGGGAAAAACAGCATAAATTGCTGAAGTAGTTACCGGCCCCTTGATTTTCTCCAACAACAAGTAACAAGCGCATTCTTGTCAGCTTAAATACAGTGGTTTGCTTGCAAGCCACTCGTAACAATATCGTAGATTATTGGAAAAATAGGTTATCCTTCTTAGTCACACTATGTTTCTTGCCCGGGTTTCCCCTAGTGCCCCACATGCCCCGATTCCCTTAGACAGAAACGTGCCTTTACTAAAATGAAATATTTCGTTACCTAAATTTTACAGGTCATTTATATTTATTTTTTATCTTTTACGATTGATATTTAAAAATTTCTAATTCAAAAATATTATTTTCCTATTATATTATTATTGTATTGTAAATAAATATTTATAATTAATTAATAGCTTGATGATCGGGGCAAGTGGCCTTCATCCAGCTAAGATCTTTTTCAATACTATAGGGACCTAGATACGTAAGTACTCAATGAATATAGATGCTACATACCTACCGTCGGAGATCGTATGTTCAAAACCAAATTGCCAAATATTACATAATGTTTATATTAATTTATACCACCCAAATTAAATATTTGTATTATATTATAACTTTATAAGGATAATCATACATCCTCCATGTTAGAATAAGATCAGGAAAATAAGCAATTGTTCGTATTTTTGTTAGAGCGAGTAAAAATAAACGGTGCAGCGGTGGTTGCCTAACATCAAAATTATGGAACAAGATTAACTGCATAGACATTTTAATAAATCAGTTAATTATAAAAGCAGGCAGTGCTGGATTGGCAATGATTCAATTAATTAATTGTTACTGAGAGAAAGGACGATGCGAAGTAACGTGGTGACAGTTGGTAGCGCATTATTCATCAAGTTTGCGGGCGCTGAAATGTAACATCAAAATAGGTACTTAAATAACACAACTGTAGTCTTCGGGAGCTTGAAACCAGTCAAGGTGGAAAGGCAGTGCGGTACCACGAATCGCTGAACGTCGTTTCCAGTATCCGCTGAAGGGAATTCAGAACCACCGTGCGTCTCACCAAAGCTTGAAAGAAGGGACACGAATGCTCGTACGTTCTCCTGAGTGACTATTCAATTCGCCTGCGCCTAGGAAACTGCGAGCATTCTCTGTGCTGTGTGCGTTTTATTCAGTGTGTGCCAGTTTTTAACACTACAGTGCTGTGAGATACTATTATGATATTAATTACTGTGTATTAGTGTCTGAAACAATTTATTAAATTCCTTTCTTATAGTATGAGTATAAGATAGAACTTAAACCTATATTCTGGTTTAGAAATACCCCTCTGTAACGTTTACGAACTGTACTAGGTATAAGTATATTTTAATATTAATAAAGTGTGAAAATGGAATGAGGAGGAGTTTAGTTTCACACTATAATTTTGCTAGTTTATTATATGATAACATCATTTCAAAATTTCGATGCAATAATGATCTATATTTAAATAATTGTAAAATTGTTTAAAAAAGTTGCCCAAATTTGAATTGATGTCTGTCAAATTCATAATAATAGTACCTATTGTATACATAATACATGTACTTGTTAGAAGATAGTTAAACTTTTACTGAGCTACATGAAATATTTTAATTATGTAAGGCTTTAATTGTATTTTATGGTCTAAGTGATAGATATATACGTAACATCGACCGGAAAAATTATAATGTTAGTTCATACTGTTAAAGTACATAACTTCGTACACCTATGGACACGTAATTAATGTTAAAAATGTATTTATCACTTGGCCTATAATACTTACTCTCTATAAGTATCATTAATTATCAGGTAAACAATAACCATTATGCACCTCCCGTCTCCGCTAGCTCATAAATAACCAATTTACCTACGTAAACAAATGTATTAAAAGAAAACAGGTAAGCTAAGGATTTCATAGGCTAAGTCAGTCCCTGCAAGAATGTATTTCATTTTATAGAGTTAAAGTAGGTAATTTAAAAGTAATTATTATATTTAAAGTATGTCGAATGAAACAAGAAGTTTAATGTGGGTTGTGTACAACGAATGTTAATAATTCTTTGTAATATTTGACTTTGATTATTCAATTCGTATGTACCTATATTGTTCAAAAACTAGAATGGATGTAACAATGTCCACTATAACACCTCCGCCCGCATTTTGTCCACGAACTACACAAGTTTCTAATAGGTAGGTAACACATGAACATAGAATAGGCTAACTTATGTTAGATAATATATCTGCATCCATCCAGTTTTTGATCAACGCGATGAGCAAGATATTCAAGGTGTTGTACTAAATGTTCGATGTTATGTGTCTAAAATGATTTGATAATGTGTTTTATAATGTCGCTTTATACATTATTCATTCGTGGTCTTTAAAACCAAGTTAAGCGCATGTCGCACAATGTCATGTCCTCACGGCTTTATTAAAAGACAAGTGCAAGCAGGCGTAAGACATGAATTGTTCCGAACTCAACTTTTCTACAATCATGCTATAAATAGAACAGTGTACCTAATTGCTACCCCATTATTTCGTAAATATAAGATATCAAAAACATTTAAGTGATATGAAAAGCAATGATTAAAGGAAACCTATACCTAGGTCACAAATTTTGCATTTCATTTCCGATAATGATGTAAAGGTCTCTGTCGACAAGTTGAAATTCTGAAAGTTACCATAAGTTGGGACGTTATGGTTCTTTTGTAACTTAAAATTTTACACTAAATAATTTCTATTATACGAATCACACCACCCGTCATTAATTTGTAACCAATGTTTCAAAATAAACGTATAGATTTTTGGTATTTCAGGTCACTAGTAAATACCTAGGAGTTAAATTACTGCCCTAAGGCATTCTAGTAACGCGTTTGGTTTTAAAAGTTATTTTTATGTCACTCTCTAATGAATTTTTGATATCTCTTATATTTACGGACACTCGTGTATGCGAGTACAGTACCCTTACCAAAGATGTCCTATTATTACAAACAATCAGACCCGCTTTTGACATCACATAAGGTGAACAATCTTTATATGAGCCAACATTTGCAGCTTTGCTTTTTAGACCACGATTCTACATAAATGCTTTTTGAAAGATTCGTATTCTGTGTCAATGTATTCATTAAAATAGTATTACATCCAAATTGTTTAAGTACCTATTATTAAAATAATGTATGGTAGCGTAATTTTAACAGATCTAATGCCTCGTTTACCGTTCACTCGACTCTAATACTTCGCAATTATGATTGAATTGAATCTTCGAATAAAATACACGTGCAAAAGCTATAATTTCAAACAGACTGTATCCAGCTTACGTTTACACTGCTACAAACGCGCTATACATATTCGATTAGTTATCATTTTCATTTCAGTTTGATTAATCTATGGATGTCGAGTAAACATTAAAAGGTATTTGATCTTTTTATCCCAATGTCATATCATAAACTTGTCTAGCGCTTCTATCTGAACATCTCAAAAATATATTCTAAGTTTAAATGTTATTATCAGTAATTCTGTATCTGAATTTCTACTTGTTTACTATTGGCATGTTGCTAGAGAGAAAAGGGGGTTTGTAATCGGGCAATGACAATACTATACTCTAACATCAATTGGTTTAACATTTCTGAAATAAATAATTACAAATAATAAAATGAAACAGCCCAAGATGACTCCTTTGAAATGAGTTGGGACCAATATTTCCTGTGCAAGGATATCGCGAGACTTGGCTAGAAGCGTATTTAGTGGCTGCTTATATTATCAACAGAAAAGGATGACCAAGGCATAATACAGTGAAGTGTTTTCATAAATGAGCAGCCAGTGCTAGAGCCAACATAATCATGTCGAAGACAATATTCGTTTTAGACTTTCTTCCGAAAGACTTGTTCGGTAGTTTCTGGTAAAGGAAAAAGTGACTTTTAAACATTTTTACATGAATAAAGTTTAAATTCATATTTAGATCTTCTGGAATTCAGGTTGGCTTATCAGTTTCTATACTACAATATGAAAAATTATAGTTACTTCAAGTACTGAACAATGTTATTAAATTAAGTATGATAATCACAACATAAAACACTAAACTCACAAAAGAACAAGTAATGTTTAGAATGTCAGGAAATCGGTTAATTGGATTGTGTGTAATAAGCAAGCCATTATTTTCAAACATATCGACTATAATTTTGGTTTATCTAAATTCCTGTTTCAACATAAAGTTTTAATGTGCTGTCTATTCCGTTAATTTATGAAACTCAATGATAACAGATAAATAGATTAGGTATATTGGATTAGACAACCCAAGTACGTTACGTAAATTGCATGAAACCAAGCGTCACCCATTATGTCACGAGAGCAATTTAGTTATGGATGAGCCAAGCCGACTCAAAGGCCCCCTTGCTGCCACGCTGCATGTCACCTCACACTCCAGCACGCCGCGCGGCCTTATACTTTGCAGTGGAACTGACTTTAGCTAGCATACGAGTTAGCGGTTTATGCCAACAAAAACATGAAAAGGGGCACGCAAAGTAGGTTACGTACGTTATCTAATCCAATATATACTTATACAGGGTTAGTCGGAAAGGGGGTACTAAGCCGAAAGTTGGTTATAGTGTCATCGATAAGTGTTTTATTGCCAATTAGATAAATGGGGAAAACGCATATTTTTGTTTCCATACAAAGTTATTAAATTATTTAATTTAAGAAAATTTGGACAACCCTATAATTCATGAATGAAAAGAGACAAAATAATCGACGCCCAAAATGACGCGGACCCCGCCCATTTTGCCCTGCGTGTGCGTCGGGTCCGTCAAACGCGCCGCCGTCTGTTGACACGGGCCGCCCGCCCTTTGACACGCGCCGCCCGCCCTTTGTCGGGCACCGACATAGCGTGTGCCGTCGGAAGTTACCGAAATGTGGATTACGTGTATGGCGGGATTATGGGTGACCAGAGCCCCATACATTCCATCAAATTTTCATGAAGTTCATAAGTGCATAACCAGTTCCACCTCAAACTATCGAAATTTTGTATTGTCGGCAAAATATTAAATTATTCCAGAAATCCCAACTGAATCATCCAGGTAAACAAAGCAACTGTGTTAAATGTTTTCAAACACGTCGGCCCAACAAAGCCACAGGCAGACATAGGCTTCAAGGTTATTACATATTTTTTATGTAACGGGGCTTAAAAACTACTTTTAGTTTGAAATCAAAGTTTACCTACCTAAAGATTTTAATCGTTTGAGCTGTTACTGGATACGCATTTTCTACCACCATCTTATCTAAAACTGCCACCACGCAGTAATGTTTAATAGCATTGTTGTGTTCCGGTTGTCAGAGATAAGATAGCCAGTCCCCCAAATGTGTTGGGGTTTCCGGGTCAGTACGTTTCCACCTTCGACCTCATTTTCACTTAACATCAAGTGTGATTGAGGGCAAGTACAAACCCGTTTTGCATAAAAAAAAATACGCGTTTTCGAACCTTACTGTACCTAGGTACCTAACCTAGGTTTTTAACAAGAATGATGGTTTAATTTTTAATGAAACAACTAACCTTTTCTGATGATGACGATAACACAAACACGCGCGGCCTTTGTGTCCACATAACTACACAATAGGCGTATTACATTAACCACAAGTTGAAGGCACTCTTTGTAATCAAGCTTCTCGAGCTTCCGTAAGTACCTACGTGATCACGTCTTCCTACACAATTCATATCGTAGTATTTTTGATTGGTGTACTCCACCGGCATATCGTGAATTATTAACAATATCAACTAATACCTACCAAACAAATACAATTAATAGCGACAACAACTAATAACAAAGAAAATCTCTAACGATAATAAAATAACAAATAACGACGAACTAGGACGACTCGCAAAAATAATCGACTGCTTGCACGGAAGTGGTAGAAGCGACTGGCTTTCATTTAGGTATTTTTTATTTCTTCGTATTTTATAGGGATTTCGGCGAATTCGGATTCGAATGCACTTGCCGAAAGGCAGGGCGTGGCTTGCGCATGCGTGTGTGTGTGTGTCAAGTCAAGACTGTGTAATGTGCGCAAACGCAGAGGGGTTAGTAGGTATCAATACGTAAACATGTTTCGATTTTTTTAAATTCAGAATGACATTAATTACCAATTAGTTTTAGTAGCACTTCATTGACGTGGACATTTTACATGGATTTCCAGCTGCTTAGTGGTATGTGGAAGTTCCAAAGTATGATTTATTAACCGATTTCCAAAAAGAAGGTTTTAAATTCGACCGTTTGTGACTCGATATCTTCGTAAATTTTTACCCGATTAAAAAAATATTTCTTGGTTGAGAAGAGTAAATCGCCAATGATCCACTCCAGAGTAGAAGATGGAACCTTTCTGAAATCGAATGTTTTGACAATTTTTATTCTTACTTTTGCGTTCAAACCTACTTATGGAATCTTAATTTAGGCCCAGCATTAATTATGAAATCCTAAAAGAAATACTGAAGGAATAAGTTTTTTTTTGGTTACCAGCTTACCAAGCCTCACGGAGGGTGTAGGCTGTAGGCAAAATATCGTAATAGTGAAAAGTTTCAAACTCTATGTTAACCATTTTTATGAATGAAACACAGCTGATTAGGGCTACTTGGTAGTATTTTGTTATGACATGTTTAAAGGGCATTTTCTCGAAATGTATTGAGTTTTGAGGAAAGTTGTAGAACAAACGTTGTTCGTTATAACGGGTACTTTTACAGCCTTTCGGCTTAGTACCCCCTTTCCGACTAGCATTGTATATACAAATATGGTGATAGAGGATACCTAAATACTCAAAGCTAAAAAGGCTAACCTAACTTGCGAAGACATGAATAGTCAGTGTAATTGAGTTTCTATGGTCATACACGGAGTGGTTAAGATTGGATAGATAAGAATAAATGGCACATTAATTCCGCTTGATGTAGTTTACTACTCAATCACTCTATAAAAGAAATCAATTCTGTAGGTACATAATAAATAAAGACTTTTAAGGCACAATGCCTTCTTTTTATGTAATTTTAAATGTTAAAATAAATGTTGATTAACATATCAAATAATGTTGTTTCATTTTATTCCCAGTCTCTTGGTAACAATATATTACCTATTAGGTCGTAGTAAATTAGTTAATCTGTGCTAGGTCTTACTTAGAGCACAGAGTAGAACTTGAACCCTGATCTATGACCAGAAACACAAACCTGGTCCGATACCTATGCACCAACATCGACGGCATCGGAATGGTCACAAACACCATACTACCCGGACCGTTTCCGCAGCTTTTACATTGCACAGAGCTTGCGCTGTATTTGTATACCTAATGATCAGGATAATGATCATGATGATAATATCTAATTGTATTGCATCCTAGGGCTTATGTGCGTTAGTTACACCTATAATCATTAGTGCATTATTCGTACAACCCAATAGAAGGCAATATTGGTACGTGGTACCACAAAATGTGTACCTAGGTATCCATTACATCCTTATCTTATATCTAAATTATTATACGTTTGCACTATGGAAATACTTACCAGGCTTACGATAATACACCTTTACTTTGCATATACAGATACACTTATGTTGGCACTTGGCCGATGCGAGATAAATTCATTGACCTTGTTAATATTTGCAACATAAATGGGAAAATTTTATTGTGTCTCGTTCACCACATACCTCAGGATGATAAATATAATACCTTGTTATCATATATCCGTATTATCGTAAGCCTCTTTGCATTTTCCTACCTAACCTTGACCACCCTTGACTCCATAACCTTCGTAATTTCCACTCATATTCTGCATTCTTTGGTGAAAGTGTGCATGATGTAAAGTGATAATTTGTATTTCATTTCGACTGACCTCCATAATTGTATGAAAGAACCTACATTACAACATTTAAAAAAACAATGCATAATTTATAAATAAAAACTTTATTTAAGTATAATAATATAAACATAAACGTCAACATAATATAATTTCATTATTGTGTCACGTAAATTATGACATTTTAAATTACTTTTGTCTTTAATGCATACATGAGTAACACATATAAATTGTATTCTAAATAACATTACTGGCACTAACAATCGATTCATTAGCGGAAATAAGTATGTATAACAAAACGACCAAAACTTATCAGTAAGTATTACAAATAATTATCATTTCTAAAACAACGTAGTCACTTATATCTAAATAAGTCCTACTGGCATGATAGGTGTTGTGAAATATCATGAAGAAATTGATATAGACACCTAGAGTTTATTGCGATAGGAACCTTCGATAGAGATTCTGTTAATTTACATGCGACCGACCACCAAGTATAAGGCATTAAAAACTTATCAAAGTATTACAAATAATTATCGTAAATCGTCAAAACAACATAGTCACTTATCACAAGTCCTACTAGCTTACCCGCGTGATGACTTGGCGTCGGGAAGTGACGAATACATCGCCCGCTAGTGGTCATGTCTACCACTAGCGCAATCAGTCAACCGAACAATGACAGTCATTCCATTCCAACAAGTCGGAAGAAATGTTAATACAGAATGGGCCGCAGCATCCTGTTATAAGACTCCCGACCGACTGCGATCGTCAACCCGCTTGCCAAGCGTGGCGATTATGGCAACTACCGCCGAAATACATGGACAGAACAAATGTGCCACGGCCCCCAGTCCCCGGCGTCCCCGCTATAACTGGCTACCATGGTAACGGCGGGGCAAGGGGTGCCTAGAATCTCCGGCAGATGCCAAGCCACCACTCCCGACGACCACTGGCCCTGGCAACATACAATACCCGAACACTGCGGACAGACGAGAACATTATTAAACTGGAGGAGGAATTGAGCAAGTTACGTTGGGATATTATAGGATTGTCTGAAGTCCGAAGAGAGGGGCAGGACTCGATAATCCTCAAATCCGGTAACTTGCCCTATTTCCGGGAGGGCGACTAACAGTCCCGAGGAGGTGTGGGATTCGTAGTCCACAAGTCCCTTGTAAACAACTTGGTGATGATCGAGTGTGTTGGTGAGGGTAGCGTAGTAGCGAAGCGGTGATGACATGAAAGTGCAGCAATTTGGTGTGGGACATTGGAATTCCCGGGGCCGAATGCTGGCTGGCTTCATGGAGAAGGAGGTGCTGTATATGATGAACTCCTTCTTCAGAAAGCAAGAGCCGATTCATTCCGTCATACACCATGGAAAAATGCCAAAAGCATGGCATAGAAGCGTGGTGGTATTTTTCTTCTAAAAGGGCGACAAGACCCTGTTGAAGTACTACAGACCCATCTAGCTTCTGAGTCATGTCTACAAGTTGTTCTCGAGAGTCATTATTACGAATCGTCTCACACGCAGGTTTGACGACTTCCAGCCTCCCGAACAAGCCGGTTTCCGAAAAGGTTTTAGCACCGTAGACCACATACAAACGCTGCGGCAGATTATACAGAAGACCGAAGAGTATAACCAGCCACTTGCTTAGCGTTTGTGGACTACGAAAAAGCCTTCAATTCGATTGAGACCAGGGCTATGCTGCAGTCCCTCCAGAGGTGCCCAATTGATTATTGGTAAATCGAGGTATTGAAGTGTTTGTATGAAAGCGTCACCATATCAGTTCATCTCCAGGATCGGAACTCGAAACTGTTTACAGCTGCATTGGAAGATGCTGTTAGCTTCTGGACTGTAAAGGACTCGGTAACAACATCAACGGCGAGTACATTAAAAACCTTCGATTTGCCGACGATATCGTAATAATGGCTGAGGCCCTGGAGGACCTCGGCAAAATGCTCGATGACCTAATAGAGTCTCCCAAGGAGTGGGTCTTAAAATGAATATGGACAAGACAAAGACCATGTTGAATGCCCATATTGTACCCACCCCTCTGAAGATAGGAGATACTACCCTCAAAATTGTCCACGAGTAAGTATACCTGGAACAAACAGTCCAGTTAGGTAAAACCAACTTTGAAAAGGAGGTCAATCGTCGAATCCAATTCGGCTGGGCAGCGTTTGGGAAGCCACGTAACATCTTCTCGTCCCGAATACCGCACTGTCTCAAGACGAAAGACTTTGATCAGTATGTGTTGCCAGTGATGACATATGGAACTGAAACGTGGTCGCTCATTATGGGCCTCATAAGAAAGCTCAAGGTCACCCAAAGGGCAATGGAGAGAGCTATGCTCGCAGTCTCCCTGCGGGATCGAATAAAAAATGAGGAGAGCGGATCTCCTCATCTTTTATTCGATCCCGCAGGTGAGAACCAAGGTGACCGATATAGCCCGAAGAATTGCCAAACTTGAGTGGTAGTGGAAGTGGTACATTGCTCGTAGGACCGACGGCCATCAGGTCGGAAAGGTTCTCGAGTGGCGATCACGCGCCGGAAGACGCAACGTGGGCAGGCCACCCACAAAGTGGACCGACGATTTGTATAGATCGCGGGAAGCCGTTTGGATGCGGACAGCGTAGGACCGACCGTTGCGGAGATCCTTGGGGGAGGCCTTTGTCCAGCAGTGGACGTTTTTCGGCTGATATAATGACTCGCCTAGAGTTTATTGCGATAGGAAGCTTCCGATAGAGATTCTGTTATTTTACATGCGATTAGAAAAAAACTGGTTGATAACATAGAAAGTTACGTATATTTATTGGAAAAATACTAAATAAATATTATAATAGGTCTTTACCTATGAAATTGCAGTTCTGCAGTACTGCCCATTTCAAATCAAAGTAATTTTTGTTTGGCTAAGAATTGTAATTTCAAATTAAATTTATTTTAAAAACATGGAATTCTTTTTCCAAAAGTAGTCATTTGTTTATTGATTAGTGTTACATTTTCATTTTTCAATCTTTTTCGTCATCATGGATACGTTAAAAATTCGAGTAATTATGGAATATGAGTACCGTCGTGGCAGCAACGCGGCACAAGCGGCACGCAACATCAACGACGTTTACGGAGCTAACACTACAAACCAACGCACCACTTGTTATTGGTTTGCTCGCTTCCGTTCTGGGAATTTCGACCTGAAAAATGAACCTCGCGGTCGTCCGAAGACTTTGGTCGACAATGACGAATTAAAGGCGATTGTGGAAGCTGATGATACACAATCTACGGCTGAATTAACAGCAGCTTTCGACGTTAGCGTCAAAACAATATTGGTCCATTTGCGTCAAATTGGCAAGGTAAAAAAGCTTGACAAATGGGTGCCCCACGAACTCAATGATCGCCAGCGCGAAGTACGCGTCGAGACGTGCCTTGCACTGCTCAACAGACACATAAATGAAGGAAATTTGAACCGCATTGCTACCTGCGATGAAAAATGGATTCTATTTGATAATGGCAAGCGCTCAGCAAGTTGGTTGGATCCTGGTTCAGTACCTAAACAATGCCCTAAACGAAAACTTACCCCTAGAAAAGTGATGGTCACTGTTTGGTGGTCTAGCGCCGGTTTGATTCATCACAGCTTCTTACCAAACGGGATGAGCATTACTGCAGATGTGTACTGTGAAGAACGGAACACAATGATGGAGAAGCTGGCACATCTCCAACCAGCATTGGTCAATCGCTCCTCTCCGCTGCTCCTGCAAGACAACGCGCGACCTCATACTGCACAGCAGCCGGTCTCCAAGTTGCAAGAACTGGGGTTGGAAGCTCTCCGTCATCCGCCCTACTCACCAGACCGTGCGCCTACAGACTACTACTTTTTCCAGAATTTGGATAACTTCTTGGCAGGAAAAAAAATCAATACCCGAGAGGCAGTACAAAATGTCTTTGAAGAATTTATTGCCTCCCGTCCAGCTGATTTCTTTAAGAAGGGCATCAATAAACTGCCACTGCGTTGGCAAAGAATGCATTGATTGCATGGGTGATTACTTCGATTAATACAAATAAAAAATACATGGAAAAAATTCGTTTAAATTTATCATACAAAACGGCAATTTCATAGGTAAAGACCTAATATATTTTTTTTTTTTTATTAAAAACTGGTTTCGCGTTTGGCTACAATCTCACCTGATGGAAAGTGACGATGTAGCCGAAGATGTATCACGCGCACCCAGTAAATGCCTATTCACTCTAGACTTGAAGATCCCAATTATAATATATTACACCAATTATCTAGAGCCCTAAATTAAGCAAAATACTATGGACACTATATAATGGATATAAATATTAAAATTATAGTAAATATCCATTATCCATATTAGTATATATCACACAAACATTTACCCCTAACGGGATTCCAACCCGCTTTACTTTCGAAGGCAGGGTCATTACCCACTACACCAAAGGGTCATTAGTTATTTTATTACAACATTAGAATGAAATTAATGTTACTGTGTGTAGAAAAGCCGCTATGCTGATGACAGAAATAGCGTTTCAACTTGCACCATTAAAACATCTTTTTAACTTTACTTTTTTAAGAGCAGCGGGCTCAACAATAAATTGTTAGGTTAATAACGCCACCTTATTTATTAGCAATAAAGAGGCGCAATGAATTTCACAAATAACATATCTAACATCTAATTAAAAATACAATTTATAAAGTTGATTTAAAATGATGTACTGTTTTTATGATTAGTGTACAATAAACTATGAATAAAATAAATAAATAAATAAAATTCGGTAACATGACTATAACTACAAGTTTCGTTATGAGATTTCATGGATTGAAGATTCATAAAAATTAGTAGGTACACATTTGCACAAAAGGACAACTAGATACTTTTGTAATATAAAAGAGTCTAAGTGTGTTTGGGCACTAAAGAAGAAGGTACATAATAAGCTAAGTCCCTAAGCCTCATACCTTTCGCTTTCCACCTAAATGTTGTCTAATTTCAGGTACCGCACAATTAAGTTTGTCGGTAACTGAAAATGGCGGATATCTAAAAAAGTTGGTACGTAGGTACCTAATCGTATTCAAATTATTAGCTTTCATTACGTGCTACTACTTCTTGCCACATAGCGAAATATTGATTAAAATAAAAATGTTCGTAGGAACCGTAATTTAATTTTTAAACACTAACCGCTATACCGCGTGGTAAGTGTAAAATACTCAGAGGTATTCAGTAATTTTGATAGTGTCAAAAAATTAAACTGAAACAGTGCCAAATAGTGACCAAAGAAATCAATTTCTGCCGCTAAGCATGTGATAATCAATATTTTTAGTGAAGATACTGCTATCGAGTGCAGCTGGAGTCCTACTTCCTCCTACACAGATGCTGTATTCTAGAGTAAAATTCTTGAGCGGAGCTATAGGGCTACAAAGAACGGAGATTAATTTTTTTACGAGTTATGTACTCTATTTTTTATTGTCGACTACGAGAAAATAAATAGATATAGTATCTATATTAATCACATTTTATTATGCTTACAACCAATCGGTAATTACAGCAAAAGACATTAAAAAGAAACGCTAGAAATTAATAGTGAAATTAGAAGAGTTTTTGAAATTAAGAGCATCATCATTATTTCAAATCCAAATTTTTTGAAATGAGTGGACTGATTTTAATGAAACTTTATACGTGTAAGTAGGATACGTAGATCTAATAAGTCAGTAGAGAATACTTACGAAAAAGAGTACAATTACTAAATTGGAGCGATTTTAAGTATTCCATTGTAACAGAAAAAATGCAATATATTCTTTTAAATTCGATGTTTTGAACTTTTTTTTACAAAATTTTTAGATCTTTGTATCCTGCTGATAAAGTTTCATTAATATCAGTCGATTCGTTTCGAAAAATTTGGACTTGAAAGTTTGTATGGAATGCCGTGTGGGATAAACGCTCTTAGGTGTTATTTTGTACTACGTAATTCGCATACCTAATTCATGTTGTACCAAATATAAAATATATTCTCAGGAAAAGAATGAGCATTTATTTTCTGTAGTCGGTGAACGGGTGAAAGGGGTATTGCCCCTTTCCGAGTTGCAACGGTAAAAAAGAAATTGCAGTCATAGAAGCAACTGATCTCATAATACGGTAACGCTCCCGCACTCGCCCCACAGCCCGGCAAAGCTAGGAAGGATATAAACCCAGCAGCAGCCATCAAAATAGACAAGTTACAGTTTATAGTGTATGAGCGCGCTGGTACCAACGGGCGTGTGTACGTTGGTGAGTATGATGGTGTGTATGTATCAGTTACAAAATATCTGCGTTTGATTGTGTTTAATTTAATAGCCTTTACATAAGTACTTGAAATAATAACTTCTAAACCTACCTAAATGGTTAAATATTTTTTTTTATAGAAATATTTCCGTCATTCGAATTATTTATTCAAATATCTTTCATGGTCCATTCAACAGTTGCCACATTTTTTTCGCTGTCTATACAACATATAAGTGAGAATTAAAAAACTAAATCTACAACGATTTCAAAGTATCCAGTTCGATGTGTCAAAGTACTTTTAAACACCTTAGTTTTGGCACAGTAGAGAGCATCAATGGAAGTCCGTTGCCTCATGGCAAAAGGCTGTAACCCGCTCTCAATTATCTATGATATACAGTAAGTACCTAACTTAATAAAACTTAAATATTAACATGTTACCACCAAAATCAGAAATTTGTTCAATTTCTATAACACCTGGTGATGCTTTTCACACCGCACGCAGAGTGGCGGCGGAGACTTAAAATAGAACAGGACAAAAAGATGATTTTTATAATATTACTTTTACATTTGACATTTTCGTAGGTACAGGTAATATGTGATTAGCTTTAGAATTGGTACTCACAACTTTAGAATAAATTAGTCTAATCTCACTGAAAATGAACAAATGATTTATATGCACTGTTTATGTATACAGAGTCCCTCTATTCAACGCTACTTAACTCAACATAAAAATAAAGTCTAAAATTTTATACTAGTAAAAATAACATGTGATAGTGAGAATCACTATTAGCATTATCCACTTAGTATGTAAATTATATATATAATAAAAAAATAAACTTTATCATTAAGTATCGATAATATTAACACCACTCCATTTTTCTAAGCTTAAACAAAATGCAAACAAAAATAATGTTACTTTAATGTGGTTCTGGGGGACAATTCCCAGTGGCAGAGCCCATTGCCACCACACGCGTCGCAGGTTGCGGATAGCGAACGGCCTCCAGATATGGAGGTTAGCTGCGAATAACCAATAAGCAGTCGCGGACAACGGGGCGGTCGGCTGGAGAGGCGTCAGGGAGCCTTTGGCAAGGTGTACCCTAACAAATGGCGTACAATCTCGTTGAAGGCAGATGACAGTGGTGAGTTGGTGCCGCCACTCTAATATAAGCACTTATGCCCGGGGAGATGGACCTCGTCAACCTTGGACGGTAATTCATCTAGGAGAAGGGAAAACTCTGATTTCAAACCAAATGTACTGCCTTGTACAAAGATGTTGACTCATCAAAGGCTAGGAAATAGGCACCCGATACGTGCCATCCATCCAAACAATCATGGAAGCAAAACCAAAAGAGAAATTACCCCAGGAGGGTACCAGTTCATCTGGAGAATCCCTCCCCGAGCAAAGCTCGGGCTGTCCCACGTATTCTGGGGGGGGCAAAGTTTTGCAACAGATTGATCGGGCGGGAGTGGACAACCAGGCCCCCGTTTCGACGAATGTTACTGGCAGTAATAAAAAGTTAGTGCAACAGGCTTTTCATCCCAGTTTATTTAACATAAAACCAAGATCCTCGTCACTGGGAAATGATAGCCAAAATAGTCGAGAGTCTGACACTGCTGACCATCCTACGTGGCAAAGGATACCAATGTCTAGAAATCCCAAAAGAAAGAAATTATCAGACAGCCCAGAATCAGTGTCAACATCAAACAAGTTCTCTGGTTTGCCCATTGACCTGACAGAGGAAACAAACGACTCTAAAACCAAAAAACCAAGCAAACCCCCACCAATTATACTATATGGAATAGATGACGTCAACAAGCTAACGGAACTATTAGAAACCATTGCTATAAAGAGCCAGTTTACATATAAATTGGTAAACAGAAATCAACTGAGAATTAATAGTGAAAATGTTGAAGTCTATAAAAAAATAATTAGCCTAGTACGTCACAATAACCTAATAGGTCATACATTCAATAGGAAAGACGAAAGATGCTTTAGAATAGTTATAAGGAATTTACATCACTCAACTCCATTAGACATCATAAAGGAAGAAATAGAGGCCACTGGTAATGTTGTTACAGGAGAAATAATTAATGCAAAGTACGGACCTGACAAAATTCCAACCTCAACCTTTTTTGTAAATGTTCTTCCCGGTCCAAAAAACAAACTACTAAAAAGCGTAAGACATATATACCATCAATCAATTGTTGTTGAAGACCCAAGGAAGAAAAAGTCCATAGTACAGTGTCAAAGATGCCAACAGTACGGCCATTCAAAAAATTACTGCATGCGCCCCTACCGCTGCGTCAAATGTGGACAATCACATAAAACTTCAGAATGTCCCAAACGAGATCGAAATACGCCAGCGACTTGTGCTCTATGTAATGGTGCTCACCCGGCCAATTACAAGGGGTGTGAAGTCTACAAAGAAATTGCTGCTAGAAGAGGGATAAAAACTACCGCAATTGAAAAACCAAAAAACACAGCAATTGTAGCTCAAGTTTATAACAAAAACAAGGATGAGCTAGCGATAAGTAAACATAAAAAAGATACTTATGCAGATGCGCTAAAATCAAAGTTTGTACAAGCAGATACAGAGTCACCCACAAACAAGTCCCACACAACGTACAAAACTCTAGAACTTATGCTCTCAAAGCAGTCAGAAAAATTTGACTTAATCTTACAACAAATGGGTAATTTGCTTAACAAACAAAGCTCATAGATAAAATCGCGGCTCCATAGGGGCCACTTATAGAATAGCAACGTGGAATACAAACGGGCTAGCACCAAACAAGAATGAAATCGAACTTCTAATGAGAGAACAAAAACTAGATATTTTGCTAGTTTCTGAGGCACATTGCACTTCAAGTACGAATATCGTTTTCTCTAACTACCAATGTTACATAACCCAACATCCAGACGGAACTGGTCATGCTGGTACTGCAGTGATCGTTAAAAAAAGTATCAAACATCATGTGATGCCCGAATATAGAACTGAACACATTCAAGCAACGGCCATAGCAGTGGAGGATAAAACGGGATATCTGAATTTGGCTGCTGTTTATTGCCCCCCAAAGCATAAAATAACAGAAGGGATGTTTGCACGGTTCTTTGAAACACTTGGTAACAGATTTATCGCTGGAGGAGACTGGAACTCGAAACATACATATTGGGGGTCCAGACTAACAACAACCAGAGGCAGGCAATTGAAATTGTGCCTTGACAACAATCACTTGACGCCAACTACAACATCTGAACCAACATACTGGCCAACGGATCCTAATAAGATTCCTGACCTTTTGGATTTCTACATTATTAAAGGCTTGCACCGAAGTCACTTCAAGCCAGAGTCATGTTATGACAGCTCCTCGGACCATACACCAGTACTGCTGACAATAAGCCCAATGTTAATAGACTATGATATTCCTGAACGATTATATAATAAGCACACAGATTGGAAGTCCTTTAGAGAGTTTGTACATGACAATTTGGAGCTAAAAGTGGCCCTGAAAACTCCCAATGATATTGAAAATGCTGCTAAATATATTACGTCGCTGATACAAGAAGCATGCTGGTTTAATACTCCTACACCTCAGGATAGGAGAAAACACACAAATCATCCATTAGAAGTAAAAATGGCACTGCTGGAAAAACGTCGACTCCGCAGAGTCTGGCACCAGAGTAGGCACAATGAAGATAAAAAAGCGTTCGACAGGGCGTCTGTGAACTTGAGAGAGATCCTGCAGAAATGGCATAATGATACACTTGAGGCAAAATTGGAATCGCTAACAGCAACAGCGTCTACTAACTATTCCCTGTGGAAGTTTACAAAACACTACAATAGGCCGCAAGAAGCAAAGCCTCCACTGAAGGGAAATCACGGTTGGGCAAGAACTGCACAAGAAAAGGCCAACATGTTTGCTGATCATCTAGCTAAAGTGTTCTGTCCAAACCAAGCTCTGGATAGTGAGTTTGAGGATAGTATTAACATCATCTTACAACAAGATCTCCAGCTGGCACCATCCCCAAAACCAGTAACAGTACGGGAAGTCTGGAAAACTATTAAAGTTCTCAAGGACAAAAAAGCGCCCGGTTTTGACCTTATAACCAAAGAGGTGCTAAAGGAGCTACCAAAAAAGGCCATTGTGTTCCTTACCACACTATTTAATGGCATTATAAGAACACAACACTTCCCAGATCTTTGGAAAGTGTCTCAAATCCAAATGATTCACAAACCAGGAAAATTAGCTACAGAAGTTACTTCATATAGACCTATTAGTTTGTTGCCAATCCTATCAAAGGTTATGGAGAAAATCCTCCTTCACAGAATCCTCCCTACCCTAGAGGAAAACAAGGTCATACCCAACCACCAATTTGGATTCAGACAGCGGCACTCAACAATTGAGCAGGTCCACAGGGTGTGTGAATGTGTGAGGAAGTCCCTGGAACAAAAAGAATACTGCTGTTCTGTTTTCCTGGACATTCAGCAAGCTTTTGATAGAGTCTGGCACAAGGGATTACTCTGCAAGATAAAGAAAAGTCTACCACACAGCTACTTTTTACTGCTTAAGTCCTACCTGTCTGGCAGACTCTTCCAAGTGAAGGAATCAGAAGCTACTTCCAAGTTTCATGTTATTGAAGCTGGCGTACCACAGGGCTCTGTATTGGGCCCACTGCTCTATACACTATACACTGCCGATCTTCCAGAAGTTGAAGGAGTTGTAACTGCGACTTACGCTGACGACACAGCCTTACTTTCCAGTAGCAAAGATCCTAATATAGCAACACAACTGATTCAAAAAGGATTAGATAAAATTACAGAATGGCTGCGACGCTGGAGGATAAAGGCCAGCTCATCAAAATCGGTGCAGGTCACATTCACTCTCAGGAAGGAAAACTGCCCTCCAGTCCAGTTAGACAATGTAACACTTCCTCACCAAGATAATGTCAGATACCTAGGTATGCATCTCGATCGACGCTTAACCTGGAAACAGCACATAAAGACAAAAAGGGAGGAACTAAATATCAAATATAAGACACTTCACTGGCTACTTGGAAGAAATAGCAAACTCTCTACTGACAACAAGCTACTGATTTACAAGTCAGTGCTGAAGCCAGTCTGGATGTATGGACTACAGCTGTGGGGAAGCGCCTCCAATTCCAACATAACATCTCTGCAAAGAATGCAAAACATAATTCTAAGAACGATAAGCGGAACTGCTTGGTTTATAAGAAACGAAGAGATTCACCAGAACTTGGGAATGCCTACAATATCTCAAGAAATCCAAAAGGCAAATGAGAAGTATAGAACTCGGCTGGCTAGACACCCAAATGTACTAGCAGCTGATCTAAATAGAAGAGGCTATGCAAAACGCCTCAAAAGAAAAGACCTTGCAGTCAGTGATTGATTGGAGGAGGAAATAAGAGTAGATGTTCTCAATGGAGAACACGCTCAAAAACTCAAATAATCAAACAAAAAATCTGCTTATAGTCTGACTGATTGCAGATGAAACACGGAAAAAAAAAAAAAAAAAAAAACTTTAATATGTACCGTTTTAGACTTAATTTAAGAAATAATAATAACCCGAACTCTTCGTAAATAATACCCTTACTCTTCACATAATAATCTAATAACCTACACAAATGTATCACATAACATGTAATGTAGAATTTAATGGACAAAATAAAAGATTCACGTGACAGCTTTTTAGATTAGGCCATATGAAAAATAAACAAAACTATAAAAATAATATGCATTGTGGTCCCGTTAAGCATTAACCTATACCAAACGTAGTATTCTATTGTTGACAGGTAGTAGAATATCGAAACAAACGACTGAACATTCCACGGAGTTAATTTACATTAACCCTGAGTTCTGGTGGAGACCACGTACCGACAAGCCACTGGACATTAGATGTAGACCGCTAGCAACCCGTCGCGCTGGAAATCTATGTTAGGCCTGTGTTCAGCAGTGGACGTCCTGTCCTTATATGACGTAAGGAGTTCCTTTATATTAACTAGAAACAGGTCTTGAATTAAACGATTTTTTACCAAAGAATTTTACGTTTGATCAAGGTTAATCGGGGCTCATTTTCTTAACAATATTTAATACCTAGTATCTATTCTATCAGTAACATACGTATTTAATTCCAGTCAGGATTTTACAGGTCACTAGGTACTATTAATAACATTAAAATGCATTTAAAACTTAATTTAAAAAACATTTTATGAAAGTAGGAACCAAGCTTGAATTGGACGGTACAATATTAGGATATGCAACTAATTATAATATAAAACAATGCATGAATGCAAATTATTGCTTTTTTCTTAAATTCATCTATGACCTACAGTTGCTGTGTCTTCAGCAATAACCTAACAAGCGATACAATTACTTATTGTTAGTGCCAAATACATACGTGAATATAAACGTTATTGGAATCTGGATGGAATTTCATAAGAATTATTACCCGTCAGGAAAAAATACAGACTTAAATCAAAACTAATTTACGTATATCGGCAGGTCCACATTATTCGAGCCAAGCACGAGTTGAGCATAGGATGTAACATCCTTCGCTTATTTATTTTAAGCTTCGTAAAATCACGCCCATTCATTCATTTATCTATTTATCTATAATGTCGAGTTGAGCACAGGTACGTTAATACTATCTTAATTCTGTGGCACGGGTCGAACATGAGGCGAGCGCAAGCGGTATGTCTTATATTAAGACGGCATCGATTGTCATAATCTAAGCGTAGTTTTTATAACGCAACGTTACGAAAAAGGCAGAATTCAAAAGAGGAAGAGTAATAGTAGATTGTATAATAAGGGAGCAAAATAATCTTTTTACGTGGAGGGCGCTATTTTGAATCTAGAGCGGAAAGAAGGATTCTAGGGGGGAATCCCGTAAGGGGAACGCCGTAAGTAGATTCTCTCAATGTGCATCGCCCAAGGTTAAAAATAATTTTGCATTCCAGTGATACACTATTTTTCATCTCCCTCTATGAGAAAAAAAACAATAGTCATTATTTTTAGTGTAGAAATTCCGTGCGTAGTTCGCGCGCTTTTTTTGTATTTTTTTTAAATTAAGGACAGCGGCCGGCGAGCCACATCCGTTACTTTATCATACAGTCGATCTCTTTAGTCGATACTATATGGAGTATTTAAGTCTGTGCTTTTTTCATACAATATTTTTGTTCCATCTCTTTGGTAGAGTCGCAAGGAACTACAAAGTATATAAGTCTATGTAAGAAACATTAATCATGTTCCAAATTCAAAACACTTTTATTTCTTATTCTAAAGTCTCTTGGAGAAATATCGTATCGTAGTTTTCCGAATAGATGGAAATGGAAAAATAATTAAGCCTCTTTGACTGTCGTCGCCCTCTCCACACACGTCATGATGCGGCGTTTGTCCCGGTCGATGATATAGTCAAAAGTTGGCGGAAACACAATTATGCATTACTCGGCTCGTGCTAGATAGCCTTCTTTCGTTCGATCTATGTAATAGGGTACATCATAACGAGCTAATCTGAAAAAAGCTCGGCTCGTACTCGCCTCGAATATTCTGGATGCCCTTTCATTTAAGACTAATTATTAAATACTATAATTATAGCCAGGGCATCCAATCCAGTAGCTAATTCGTGATCTCGGAAATTGCAGGGTCGACGATTTTTTATTCCTGTCTAAAGAGTTGTTCCAGGTTTGCGATTTATATTTGGTTATAATTAAAGTTAACTACTTGATAATATGATATTATGATGCTATGTATTTACGAAGATTAGAGACAGCGAAAATTAAGACTGAACTAAATTACTTCCCCATCTCCTGCAATGAAGGAACTCGCGGAGAAATCTGGTCATTTTGGCTAAAATATCAGCTTGTGATGATACAGACGTGAAATCGCACCGAGCGGGACGAGAAAATTATCTGAGATCTCGGAATACGGATATTGGATGCCCTAAATATTGCTATATTTGCTAGGTAATCAGGTATCGGCAGTTTATACGAATTTAATCAGATCGGGTAAAATTAATATCATAAGACGTTTTCGAACGAATAAAATTCGCCGACTCTACTACTAATAGGGTAACCCCTGAAAGCGTTTCATATAATAGTCTTAATTCTTCATCATTATGCGTATCCCTAAATCTATACGTCAAAAGCCAATATCGTTTAAAAATCTAATTGTCCGTTGTAAAATACGTACCCACATCAGTATAGATCAATATAAGCTAATACCTTAGGAACGGACAAAGTCCCACTGGTTATTCGTTTGGTTATCGCATATCACCATAAGAAGCGGCTCACCTCGATACGCGCGCTCTACACCTAAGCACATGCCTGCAGCTGTGTTGTATACTGGGCTGCCAGCCTGAAATTAATAAATTATTTACAAAATCAAAAAAGAGGCCAAAGTAATGTTATCCTACACTAGTTTGAGTTGCACAAATATTTCTGCTCAACAATTATTATCACAATCAATCAGCAACCTGCCCCTAGCTAAAAACATATAAACCTATTCGATAAATTCATCCTATCGCCATGCCGCCGCCATTTATCTGTAATAAAATTTTAGAGAGATCCGTACCAAACATTCTTCTGTCTGTCCAATGACAGGCAGGTGTTTGGTGTGGAGTTTAAGAATACGCTGGTATAGATCAATATCCAAAACAACGTACTCTTAAGCACAAAATGGACCTTTTTCGATGGTTCCATATTTTTATGTGCAGGGAACTACAGGGCAACGGAGAACTTAAACAAAATACGTACCGAACCCTTGTGCTTCCATTCCTGTGAGCCACCAAGTTCGTGGCACTTGCCTAGCGATGGGGCCATGTTGTTAGACGCGTCTAGACATAAAGTACGACCGAGCACAAGCTCGTTTCGTGCTGTCTCAAACCACATCTGCAATTTGAAAAATGCACATATATTTTATCGTGTTGGTAACCCAAAGAAAGTAGGCAGAGACCTGAAACCTCCACTATCAAAGCATAGCATTAGTGACATTCTAAGAGTCTCAATTTATGATTATCGCTCGCCCGCTAGTTATAGCAGTATAGTTATACTGCTATAAATTAATACAATTAAACTTAGTATCAAATAGATGGCTCTGAAAAGGAGCCAATTACGATTTATTACAAGTTGTTAAAAGGGAATAAGTTGGAGATCTTTGAACGTGCCGGTCCAGGTGGGTTGATGATAGTCACTATTGTTTGGCCGTCATTTTAGTTTTGTAGAGCTGGTATTCACCAACTTAATTCCAATCACCCGAGAATTAGTCGCAATCGCCTTGCTCGTAATAAGACGAAACTTATTTTTTATTTATATAGGGTGTTATATACAGGGCGTCCCAAAGTTATGGGACATGAAGGGGAAGTACCTTAAATATTGTAGATAGTGAATTTTGCTCAAAGAAGACTTTATGTTATTTTTAAAAGTTAGTAATTCTGCATTCATAGATTTTCTAAAAATTACTTGCTTCGGCTGGGAATCGAACCGACTTAAATGTGAAAAAAAAAACACCCTACTTTTATGATGCCAATCGAAAGAATAGCTAAAAAATAATAACTCTGCCTAAGTAACATAGTATTTTAAAAGAAAGGAACAACATAAAATGATTGAGTCAAATTTCAAGAAAGTTATTTATTGCTAAAGTGATTTCTTCTTTTGGGGATACGTGAAAGATATGCTATACAAAAAGCGATACGAGAACGTAGGCGAGTTGCAAACAGAATTGTGCCATATCACATCGAGTGTTCACCATAAAATGATTAGAAAATCAACAGGCAGCGGGCTCATTAAAAGATTGGCGATTTGCGTAAGACAAGAGGGATCACATTTTGAGCATTTAATTAATTAATTTACAAAAAAATACCTACTTAATTGACTACGGCAGTTTCATGTATGTTTTTTATTTGATTAAAATGATTAATTTCACGTTGTTCCTTTCTTTTAAAATACTATGTTACTTAGGCAGAGTTATTATTTTTTAGCTATTCTTTCGATTGGCATCATAAAAGTAGGGTGTTTTTTTTTTCACATTTGAGTCGGTTCGATTCCCAGCCGAAGCAAATAATTTTTAGAAAATCTATGAATGCAGAATTACTAACTTTTAAAAATAACATAAAGTCTTCTTTGAGCAAAATTCACTATCTACGATATTTAAGGTACTTCCCCTTCATGTCCCATAACTTTGGGACGCCCTGTATAGCACATAGCTAGCTGAATTTCTAACGTTTATTGTTAGAAAGAAGAAAAATTATAAATTAGTCTGATGACACAAGTGTGAAAGAATACAATAGGCTAACAAACAAAATAACGTTAAAATCTAGGGAAAGAAAGGAGAAAGAACTGGAGTGCGCTTGCAATGACATAGATAAATATATGAAAAATGGAAAGACAGATAAAGCATATAACATCATAAGAAATTTGAATCAAAACCACCAAACTAAAAGCACAACAATGCTAGATAAGCGTGGTACAATATTGGTGGACGGAAAGAAGATAGCACCACGATGGAAAAGATATATAGAAAGTCTATATGAGGGGGAACGATTAACAGAGAATGATATAGAAGAAGAACAAGAAGTCGAAAACGACAAGATCCTACAATCCTGCGAGAGGAGTTTGATTTGGAAAATAAGTGTATACAGAATGGGAAGGCAACTGGAAATGATGGAATCCATATTGAATTAATCAAATACGCTAACTGCCCACCACTTTTGGATGAGTTATTTCAAATCACACAACTGATGTATACAGAAGGAAAGGTGCCAAAAGACTTTAAAATTGCTAGAACCGTAACTTTTCCTAAAAAGCGTAACGCCATTAAATGTGAAGAGCATCAAACTCCAAGCCTTATCTCACAAGCATCAAAAAATTTACTTAAAATCATATAGACTACGATACAAAGAAGTGGTAAGCGATGATCAATATGGATTTAGAAGACAAGAGGGCACAAGAGAGACCGTTCTGGCCTTGCGGATGATTGCAGATAGACAGATAGACAGGTTTTGGGTTTGGACACACATTTGGCATTTATTGATTTAGAAAAAGCGTTTGACAAGGTTGATTGAAAACTGATGTTGAGAACACTGAAAGCAATTGGCATAGATTATAGACACAGAAAGGTAATTATGGAATTATATAGAGCAAGGATAAATATAGGAGCAGAAAATGAATGTGCAAAGATCAGAAAAGGAGTCAGACAAGGATGCCCGCTTTCACCGTTAATATTTAATATTTTTATTGAGAGTGCCATAAATAAAATCAGGGAAATTTGTGAAGGGATTTCATGGATTTCAATGGAGAGAACATTTTATTTGTTAGATTCGCAGATGACATAGCAGTATTTGCAGAAAGCTGCTCCAAATTGGGAGCCCTTATTAACAGTATGGATACAGATTTCAAAGAATATCATCTTGAAGATGATATACATTTCAAGATATTTAAAATAAATGTAAATAAAACAAAGACAATGATAATCTAAACTACTAATACATGCGCTCATAGACCTATTAAATTGAATGACAACACATTGGAACTAGTTAACAACTTTAAATATCTAGGAAGTATTATAAATAGCGAAGCCCTATGCACACAAGACATTACAGCACGAATAGCAATAGCAAAACAAGCATTTAACCGGAAGAAATATATATTTAAATCTACAATATCAATATAATTAAGAAAAAGATTCATAAAATTGTATATTTGGAGCATTGCATTATACGGAAGCGAGGCATGGACTTCAAACCAAAGGGGCAAGGAGAGATTGGAGGCATTTGAGATGGGGGGTTGGAGAAGAATGGAGGTTATTAGCTGGACAGACATGATAACAAATGACGAGGTTCTAAGGAGGGTGTATGAGCTGAGAGAGACTCTGGAAACAATAGAGGACAGAAGAGGAATTATGATCGGCCACTTAATACGACACGACATGTTTACAAAAAATATAATTGAGGGAAAATCGAAGGAAAAAGAGGAAGGGGTAAACCAAGGAAAGACTACATCAGCCAGATAAAGGAGAAAGTACATATCGTGTCGTATAAAGATGTGAAAGAGAGGGCAGAAAAAAGAAACGAATGGCGGTTACTCCACCGACAAGAGCATAACTTTTAAATTAGAAGAAGAAGATTGTTATTTAATTATGAACGCCACGATTTCTGAAATGATTTCGGAATAGTCCAGAAAGGATACACTCAGGCCGTGAACTTTTGCACATTTATTACGTCGGAGAATATGTTTAAATCTCCTGTAACTATTTTCAAAAAATCAATTAGTAACTTATTTATGAATAATTTCTCCGATATTAAGTAAGCTTTCATTTTTTATAAAATTGTTTTAGGACATTTTTTCATATTCCACAATGCAATGAAGTTCACAGTGGTAACTTTAATTTAATATTGTAGATTTTATAACAACAACAAGCAACAGAACGGTTAGAAAATATTTTTATACCATACCTACTCTAAAAAGCTTATTTTATTCACGCAAAACAGTGAATAAAAAGGCCTTTTATTCACTGTTTTGTTTTTATTCACTGTTTTGGTGTTTGAATTTGGAACACAAAATATATCCGATCTCCATTTCAATGCTTACACAAACTCTAGCGCAAGGAGTTTGTGTAAGCATTCTTCATAAGCAAGATTCGAAATTCAAACTCTTTGGTGCAAATAAATTCTCGAGATTTGATTGGTCGATATTTGCGACAAGGAGTTTGGCATTAGATTAAAAACTGTTTTGTGTTCTTTGCTGCCATTATAAAAAAAAAATAGTGAATTGGCGCCATTTCAAATACTTACTGTGAATTGTACGGACACAAAGTTTAGTGTTACTTTATAATAAATCGATTGAATTATAATAAATCGATTATGCATTCAAGTGACGAGGAAGATATTGTGTTAACACCTGAATTTATGAAAGAGAAGGCTGCCGATATTGTAGAAAACTTGCTACCCAACAAATCACGGCTGGTTTACATCAAAACCTACGATGAGTTTTGTAAATGGAAAAATGAAAATCAAGCTTCGTTAGAATCCTTCATTTGCTCGTGACTCATCTACGGCCCTCGCTTTAAATCCGTCCTTTATTCACTAGTTGCATAATATACTATTATTCTATTGCTGATATGTCCTCGATAGTTCCTTCTACAAGAAATCAGGAACTTTAAGATTATAGAAAGTTACACTATAAAAATTACGTATTTTTACTGGACTATAATGTAGAACTCTCGTGAGTTTTTTCGTTTGCGTACACATTCTTATTGGAATAGGACAGTCAATCAAAATCAAAATCAAAATCAAAAAATGCTTTATTTTGTAGGTACACAGGGTACACTTAAAATAGTCAGATTTTACATTTTTAAAGCTACTGCTTGTTCAAAAGGCAATTTTCCCCTGAGAAGAACAAGCAAGAAACTCGAGAGGTCGCTCTTTTAAAAAAAGGTTTTTATATTACAAAATTATTATTTTATATTATAATATTTCATTATTAATTGTGAAATAGCCTGGTTATGCGAACGGGCTGGTTATGTCCATGATTGTTTATCATCTAAATAATCTGATATTTTATAATATGCTTTCTTAATAAGTTTCTGTTTTATAGTATCTTTAAATTTATTGAAAGGAAGACTTTGTATATCAACAGGAACTTTATTGAAAAAGCGTATACATAACCCTTTGAATGAATTACTGACTTTGTGGAGGCGACTTATGTGACCTGCAAGTTTATCTTTATTTCTTGTATTGACATCATGTTTATCACTATTTTTCCTAAATGATGCTATATTTTTTTTGACATATATTAGATTTTCAAAAATGTACTGTGACGAAAAGGTTAGAATATTATACTCTTTAAATCTGTCTCTAAGTGACACTGCAGGTCTCAATTGATAAATTGCGCGAACGGCTCGTTTTTGTAAAACAAAGATTGTATTGATATCCGCGGCATTTCCCCACAGCAAGATACCGTAAGATATCAGGCTATGGAAATAACTAAAATATACTAATCTAGCAGTATTTACGTCCGATATTTGTCTAATTTTTTTGACTGCATACGCTGCAGAGCTGAGCTTCTTCGCCAATTTATGGATATGAGGACCCCATTGTAATTTGGCGTCCAAAGTAATGCCCAAAAATACAGTGGACTCAACAAGGTCTAGAGTGACAAGAACGATTAAATACACAATTAAATTGTGGTTTAAGAACTTTAATTTATAGAAGCATATTACTGCACTACGCATATAAGAAAAAAAATGTAAATGACCTCAATTAATAAAAAGAAAGAGTAGTCGTCAACTTGTGGAATACGAGAAAAACACTCCAGTGTCGAATTCCAATTCGACATACCTGATTGAGTGTCCTGATGCAGCTGCCAAGCACCAATCCACTGCCTTTGGACTTGATATCTTTAGCACTCTGGATGCAAAGTGTTGTACTTTTCAGTCGTATTTGGAAGGAATCCGTATAATTGCGTTTCCTATTTTGTATAAAAAAATAATTAATAAAATAATAAAGATGTAGTACATACATTATGTTTAATATAAAGATATAGATATTTATTTTTGGTTAACTGAGACCAAAACGCGATGAATATAGTACTTTGTGTGAGGCGTAGGTACCGAAAGTGTCTGCATGAGCTTTCAGGTTTATTCTGTTATTTGTTGTACGATCGAAAAGAGGTCCGCCTGATCACCTTAAAGTACATTTTCAATTTAAGCGGTCGTACGCCGCTGCCGGCCGGCTACGCCCCCGACCAATAGGAGAATACACGCAGCGAGGTATTTGTTGGTATGCGTAAGAGTACTCTGTGTTTGCCTAAAAACGAAAAACTTGTAGGTAATTGTTTCTTATATTATTATGGTGCGGCTTTAAGTTTTTTGATGTCATGCGCAGCGTAATAAAATGTAGGGAAGAAAGAACACACTCTCATTGGTAAAATCATAATTGTTTATTAAATAATACCTTACATACTGTTTATCTAGTCTAATAATAATAAATAAATATTTTGGGCATTTATACCAATCATCTAATCTCAAACTAGGCAAAGTCACTATGGATAGTAGATAACGGATAAACATACACAAATATTTATATAAACATCCATGGAAACATCCATGGGAATAAATGTTCGTATTCATTTCATTCACGAGATTGAAACCCTCGACGGTTGGGTTCGAAGGCAGGGTCACAAGGGACTGCACCAATCGATCGTCATTAAATGAATGTAAACAAATATAAACACTATAAGTAAGTTTTAATTAGAAGATCATCTTTTCATGAATGTTCTAATGGCGTGTGTATCCCAATTTAAAACATTTTACTTTTAACTAATGTCTATTATCTCATAAAATATCTATAACCTCTAGAACAGAAAAAAAAATAACAAAATCAGATTTTTTTGGTTTCTCGAACCGTAAATATAATGTCAATTTGTAAATATACTTCTACATTAAAAATATATTAACGTTTAGACGGACGCGGGCACCGATCGGTGCCAAAAAAAATTTTATACCGACAACACTCGCGGACACCGATCGGTGCCCACGGACACCCGACTTTCAACTCTCAATTGTAATGATTATAGAGTTCCAATTCCTTTGGACTGTGTTTGAACTTGTTCTCTATTAAATTCCGCATCCAATAATGTGCGCCATGTCACAGTATTACAATATCTTCCTTGTCACAGTATTACAATAGGGAGTTTGTAATACTGTGGCCATGTTATGTTAGCTATGATATTTAGTCTGGTATTTGCGAAAATAATTTTTTCTCTTTGGGTGGGAGTATAGGCATAGAATTCCAACTACTGTTTTTTATTAGAACGGGCTTAGAAACCTGCCATAGAGCTTCCAATTCTCATAACAATTTATTGAATTACCCGTTTCTTAAGAAAAACATGAAATAAATCTGTGCTTTCCGTAAAAATACCAATTATATCGTGGATATAGGGATACCTACATATTACAACTCGTAACATTTTTCTGATTTTTTGTTTATAGCTGTAGTAGTGTTCATTCATTATCTCTAAATATATAAAGGAAGAAACTGACTGACTGACTGACTGACTGACTGACATATCAACGCACAGGCCAAACCGCTGGGTCTAGAGTTTCCAAATTTGGCACGTAGGTTCCTTACGAGGTCTAGGGGAGCACTAAGAAAGGATTTTTCAAAATTCACCCTTTAAGGGGGTGAAACAGGGGTGGGAAGTTTGTATGAAGAAACAGTATAACTTGGACATTTCGACTATTTTCGACTCGAAACTTCGCAAGAGTACTCCTAGGAACAAATAAGCTAATACGTGTTTTGAGATTTTTCGAAAAACAACCCCCTGGGTTGTGAAATGGGGGTTAAAACCGTAAAATCGATATTGGTGTCGTTATTTAGGTTTTATGGGATGTTGATTTTGAAAATGACATTTATTTTAAGCCAACCCTCTAGGGGTGAGATAGGGGTGGGGGATGATACCAAAAAAGTCTATATTGGTGTCGTTATTTAGGTTTTTTGGGACGTTGATTGCGAAAATGACATTTATTTTGAAGCTAACCCCTTGGGGTTAGAGAATGCGATAAGGGTGAGTTGAGATTTTTCGAAAAACAGCCCCCTGGGGTGTGAAATGGGGGTTGAAACCATAAAATCGATATTGGTGTCGTTATTTAGGTTTTTTGGGATGTTGATTATGAAAATGACATTTATTTTAAGCCAACCCTCTAGGGGTGAGATAGAGGTGGGGGATGATACCAAAAAAGTCTATATTGGTGTCGTTATTTAGGTTTTTTGGGACGTTGATTGCGAAAATGACATTTATTTTGAAGCTAACCCCTTACGGGTTGCGATAGTGGTAGGGGTTAAAATCACAAATTCAAATTGGTGTCGAAGTCGAAGAGTCAAAGTCGAAGGCTCAAAGTCGAAGACTCAAAGTCGAAGGCTCAAAGTCAAAGGCTCAAAGACGAAGGCTCAAATTCGAAGGCTCAAAGTCGAAGGCTGAAAGTCGAAGGCTCAAAGTCGAAGGCTAAAAGTCGAAGACTCAAAGTCGAAGACTCAAAGTCGAAAGCTCAAAGTCGAAGGCTCAAAGTCGAAGGCTTAAAATCGAAGGCTCAAAGACGAAGGCTCAAAGTCGAAGGCTCAAAGTCGAAGACTCAAAGTCGAAGACTCAAAGTCGAAAAGTAAAATTCATAGTCAAAGTCATGTCAAAGTCATAGTCAAAATTATAGTCAAAGTCATAGTCATAGGCAAAGTCATAGTCAAAGTCATAGTCAAAGCCAAAGTCAATGTCAAAGTCATAGTCAAAGTCATAGTCATAGTCAAAGTCAAAGTCGTAGTCAATGTCATAGTCGAAGTCATAGTAAAAGTCATAGTTAAAGTTTTAGTCAAAGTCATAGTCATAGTCAAAGGGGTGAATAGAATTTCCAAATTTGGCACGTAGGTTCCTTACGAGGTCTAGGGGAGCACTAAGAAAGGATTTTTCAAAATTCACCCTTTAAGGGGGTGAAACAGGAGTGGGAAGTTTGTATGAAGAAACAGTATAACTTGGACATTTCGACTATTTTCGAATCGAAACTTCGCAAGAGTACTCCTAGGAACAAATAAGCTAATACGTGTTTTGAGATTTTTCGAATTCAACCCCCTGGGTTGTGAAATGGGGGGGTTAAAACCATAAAATCGATATTGGTGTCGTTATTTAGGTTTTATGGGATGTTGATTATGAAAATGACATTTATTTTAAGTTAACCCTCTAGGGTTGAGATAGGGGTGGGGGTTGATATCAAAAAAGTCAATATTGGTGTCATTATTTAGGTTTTTTGGGACGTTGATTACGAAAATGCCATTTGTTTTGAAGCTAACCCCTTGGGGTTAGAGAATGAGATAAGGGTGAGTTGAACACTTTGAACCCACCGGGTATGCCATATCACAGACTTTTACTACGTGTGGGTGCACCTGTTATGTTATTGAGAAATTTAAAGCCACCCAAACTTTGTAACGGTACTAGGTTGCAAGTCAAGGCTTTGCACCGGAACGTAGTAGAGGCCACTATTTTAACAGGACCTGCTCAGGGAGAAACAGTGTTTGTACCGCGTATTCCATTAATACCAAATGATCTTCCCTTTGAATTCAAAAGGCTTCAGTTTCCACTAAAGGTCTGTTTTGCCATGACAATAAATAAGTCGCAGGGGCAAACTCTCAAATTCGCCGGAGTAGACCTACGACAGGACTGTTTCTCTCACGGTCAGTTCTATGTGGCATGCCCCCGTGTAAGTTCACCTCAAAGTTTGGTTCTATTGGCTACCACCTTCAAACATGGCAAAAAATGTTGTTTATAAGGAAGTACTTTAATAAATATAAACTACTTACTTTAATAAATATAAAGTACTTTAATAAATAGAAAGGTCTTTTAATGGATCCATGTCTTAATTCATTTACCTGGCAAAACATCAACATGGTTCCACATACCTGTTATCTGCCCAGGGTCTTTTCCTTTTTGAGATAAACTCTACATGGTAATTGTTCTGCTGAATGTATTCCCGTGGGAAAGTAATAAAGTGTTGATTCATGTAGTCTACGCGGACGAAGTCGCGGGCAGCTGCTAGTATCCATATATTTCCCGTAGCTATTGCTTTTCACAGATTACAAATACACCCAGTAGAAGAGTATCTATAAACGTTTTTAACACCGCAGGTATCTTCGCAAATATGACAGGCGCGCCGAGATACTTGACCCTTAGAATTTTTGCGTGGGAACGGGCGACAGAGAGGTTAAATAAAAAAATCTGCAAAATATTCTAGAGGCTTTTATATACAGTAGTGGACTAGAATAAACTGATGATGAAAATTTTTATAACCAAAAGTTAAAACATAGCAGTGGCGTGCACAGCGTTTTGTCACAGGGAAGGCACAATGATGAAATTTGGTGTTTAATGAGATAAAATACTACACAAAATGATAATTTACTCCTATTGTAGTAATTCTCGCAACTGTTTAGAATATTTCTGTCCACATTAGTATCAACCAGTTGTCCCGACAATGCATTTAGAGGAAAGCTAACAATTTGCTAGGGTTGGCTCTGCTTTTCTGTCTGTATGGAGGGCACGCCACTGAGGCATAGTCATCTCATATTTTGTAGCCGGCGGCTCTAGAATTTAGACTTAATTACTTTATTTAGTAGCGGAATATCACACCTTCAGTGAGCTGTCTTCCGGCCAGATAACTTAAAACGCTCAGAAACGATCGGGAATCGATCCTTGAACCGACTTCGCAGACGAGGTGCATACAGAAATATAATTTAATAACATGTCTTACAATAACGAAAATAATAGTGTCAGTTTAGCCTTACAGAATAATAATAAATTTTACCTATATTTAAAAAAAATCCATAGAATTCACACAATCATTTTCATGAAAACGGCTGAACTATCAAAAGTTATTTCGAACAAAAAAAATACATTGAAATCGGTTCATTTATTCTAGAGCTACAATGCCAGACAGAGATACAAATATTACTATTTAGTTGCGGCACCAGCTGCGTCTATCACAGCATCACAACGGTTTCGCATAGAAGCCACAAGAATTTCGCATAAATCTGAACCTCTAATAGAGTCCCAAACTTGGTCACAATGAGTGATGAGTGCTTCTTTAGTTCGCTCATTTCTGTTGTCCCATCTTTGCACCATCATGCCCCATAAATTTTCAATGGGATTGAGGTCTGGGGAACGAGAGGGCCATGGTACTGACCGAATTTCAGGATTTGCTTGTATCCAATCCTGAACAACCCGCGCACGGTGTATGGGACAATTGTCTTGGAAAAAATGAAATTCTGGAACTTCGTCGCGTGGATATACTGTGCGTACTGAAGGAACCATCGTATCCTCCAACAATTGTCTATAGGTGAGACCATTTGACCTTCCTGGAATGTAGGCAAGTTCTCCGGGACCTCCGGCACTCATCCACCCCCACATATTTACAGTTATTCTGCCAGATTCATGGTTTGGAAGAATATTTTGAGGTTCATAGCGAGTGTTTATCACACGCCATAAATGTCGACGTCCATGTTGGCTTGATTTAAAACATTTTTCATCGGAAAATATGGCGTGTGTAAAATCGAAGTCCCTGTAACTTCTAGCGAAACGCACTCTTGCTAATTTTTGTTCTTCCGTTAGAGCGATTTTCTTTGCCGGTTTTCTGTGATGAACACCAGCACGATGTAATGCTTTTCGTATGGTTTGCATTGAGCAATCGAACTCCTCTGCAAATTGTCTAGTTGGAGTAAATGGTTGCTCTCGGTAGGTATCCAACATTCGCTCCAACTGTGGCCCTTGTATTAATCTCAGCGGTTGTCGACGGGGTCGATCGTTGAGGTGGCCTTCGCTTTCAAATCTTTGCACCCAAAGGCGGGGACCGTATTTCGCTGCAAAAAATTAACGAGTAGGTAAATTACTTTTGAACTCTGAATGAGTCATAAAAGTCGACACAATATAACTATAAATCTGACTTAACAATTTTAAACTGTTTTAGTGAATACAAAAGGGACCATAAAACTTTGCAGGTGCGCTATCTTTTAAATCTTTTTAGCACAGGACGGGCACGCAACAAGTCATTTTATCTACTGCGTTGAAAGATAAAATTATGTAAGCATAATTATTAACCAATGCAGTGAAGATGCTATTGGAATTATTTTTATATTTTTTTTATTTTAATTTATAAATGATTATTTTATATCATCATCATATCATTTTATTTATTTATTTATTTATTTAACACTTTATTGCATACACAGAAAACAATTACAGTGATACTTAAGAGTAAGATATACAAAAGGCGATCTTATCTTCGCGCGTGTTTTACTTTATCGCGGAAATTTGTTTGTCCCGCGCGTGTTAAACATCCAAACTTTCGCATTTATGATATTGGTTAGATAAATGTAGTAAATGAATACTAAAAACAAATCGTCACTTTTCTATGTATTTTTTAAAATAAATAATACATATTTCGGACACATACCTACACCAATCATCTAGTCCCAAACTAAGCAAAGCTTGTACTATAAATACCAGATAACGAATAAACATACATAAATATTTATATAAACATCCATGACTCGGGAATAAATGTTCGTGTTAATCACACAAACATTTACCCCTCGCTGGATTCGCAACCGCAACCGTTGTTTTCGCTGACAGGTCACTATCCACTACACCAATCGGTCGTCATAATTTATTTGGATCGACCATTTATCTTCCATCACACATGATATTATAATTGCGAAAGTTTTATTTATTTTATTTTTTATTTTATTTATTCTTACAGAATCAACAGCATAAATTATACAATATTTAAATAGTTATTTTTGTTTGTCCTTCTTTCTCGTCAAAATAGAGTCAATCGACGAGATGTTTTGCGCAGAGATCTATGGCCGAAGAGTGACATGGTTACTTTAGATTACATCATATAACAAGCGTATCGAAGCTACTTTCAATAAGTATAGTGCTTCAATATTTTAAATATTTTTAACATGCCTACATAACTGACATTAATAGTAATTTCAATTTGAGATCCTAACTAGTCTATACGTTTTTCACCTTAACATCCTAATCATAATGTCGGTTAGCATTTTTTAGATACTTCCACATGGATTGTAAAGTAATGAACGGAATGCAAAGGTTAATCCGACCATTTGACAATAGCTAATTTACTTCTGTAGAAATATTAATCGAAAATCTTAAAAATAAAGAAATGATGAATAAACAATGTGAATTGAATAGTGTGATATAAAATCTTCTTTTTTAATTATTCTACTTTCTTCGATAAAATAAAAAAAACCTTGAGAAAACACTCACCGACATTTCAAGTTCATTAGCAATTTGGCTGATGTTGAGTCCCTCTCGGTGCAAAATAATTATTTCATTTCGTTCTTCCAAATATAAATTGCGTGACGTCGCCATTCCAAAATACGCCGGTTCACAAGCAATTAAATAGTCCAGTAGGCAAGCACAGGTTAACAGATAGGCAATCAAAGTATAGTCCAATAAACGAGCGTAAGTCAACAGGTTAGAAATCAAACAGTCCGATATACAAGCACAGGTCAACAGAATCTGTTATTATACACAAATAAAATGGCGCAATAGCTCGGCATCAACTACAAGCAAGTGTAACAAACTTACTGAGACTTATTTTTTAACTAATCTCCTTCCGGCTTCAATAATTGCACGCGCACACACAGTTACAAATACTTCACACATAGTCGCGCTGCAGTATGTATAAACAAAATGCAGTTACCGTGTAACTGTGTGTCCGTTGTCAGTAATTGGCAGACAAAAAAGGGGGCGTGGTTTACTTAGAAACGTCGTGCAACGGAATATTTTTGTAAGTGATCAGGCGGCAAGTATCTCGATCGTACATGTATCGCTAATTTGCATAATCCGGCATTCTATGGAATATATTCAATAACTAAAACGATTAAGTAATGTATGAAATACCAAATATTCCATACTTTGTAATACTAATTACTTTTAAGGGAAAAAAAAAATAATTCAATATTGCTTAAAATCTAATTTTGTAGGTACTGTAATGGTTCAAGGACGTAGTTTTTACTAGTAAATATGCGTATAATCTTCGTAATTATTTTATTTTGTTATACATTGTTATTCCAGATCATGCTTCCTTCCCGGTTTGATATAACTATTTGGATCCTTCGATTGACTACATAATAAAAATATGTTTATTTTTCTAAATCTTTTTATCCATAACCGTCGCTAAGAACAAACTACTTTTTCACATATGTTGATTGTCAATAATTCATATTCTAAAAGAATGTTTATTTCTTATCGTGCCCAATGCTATAAGATCTAATTAGAAATATACAATCTTACAGTACTATTAAAATAGGATTTACATTGTTTCTGGAGCGTCAAAAGGCAAATTTATGCGAGAAAAATAAGAAACAAAAACAAAAGGTTGCTATTTTAAAAATAATGGTTTAATATTACAAAAGAAGCCATTATTTCATTACTAATATATAACCCCGTCGAAGAACGACGGGTGTTACGTGTTTGACGGCGTTGTGTGAGTAAGGGTGAGACGATTTAAGTGCGGTTTTTAAACGAGGGGACAGGTTTTTAGCCATGTTTGATGGAAATCCGTTTAGTCGTTTTTTTTTATGCACGAGTTAGCACTTGACCTCAATCACACCTGATGCTAAGTGAAGATGAGGCCGAAGGTGGAAGCGTACCGACCGGAAACCTCATCATATTTAGGGAACTGGCTATCTTATCTCTGACAACCGGAACATAACAAAGCTATTAACATTGCTGTTTGGCGGAAGATTTAGTTAAGCCCGGCGGATATTTAAAATGCCCTACCACCAACCTTTTCGAAGATATTTAGCTTTTAACACAATTTTTTGGTCTAGATCTACCTGGACGATATAATTATTTGTTCAATAAACTTTATCGGGAATTTTCAATTTATTTTATTTGTGAAATAGCCTAGCATGGGAATGAGCTGGTTATAGCGGGACAGTAAGCCTATTAAATACTCACTGTATTAGTAGTTAATTAAATATATTAGTAGTTAATACGTTACGTAATTTTACCATTAATAAAATAATGAGAGGAGGGAGACCTTTGCCCAGCAGTGGGACAAAATGGGCTCCTAACAATAATAATAAAATAATCGAAAAATACACGTAATAATGCGCGCAGCCAGCTCGCATCATAAATACACTCTTAAAAACAGCCTTAGGAGCTGGGCGATGTTACCTTGAATGCCATGGTTGGAATTTATTTTTGTCCGGGTCGTTGAGCGTTGCCATCCTTTTCTTAGCTGCGGTGTCATCGACGCCCTCCATCTCAGGGTAAACGTTGTCCAAATACCATTTGAAGGATTTGCAGTGTAAATTGCTTCGTAAAGCCTTCCGCTCCGATACATCCCCGACGTTCACATAACCAGCCGACGGATTCTGATCGATAACCTTTTTCTGGAATTTTATAAGGAATTTATTTCAATAAAGTATTTACAGTGAATGTAATTATCATAAATACTAAGATTGAGTTCATTCCCTTCTCACAGCATTCGCTGTAAATATCCCGGCACAAGTAGGTTGAGCACCTACGTTTTTAGTTGAGAGTAGATATTAAAAGGTGATGATACTCACCACAAATTCATCCATCCACACACGCGCCATTCGCATGGAATTTTGTAGCATGTAATCCTCCTTTTCTCCAAGACCATAGGGCCGGCGTTTTCGAAACACATGACCTACGCGGCTACACGGTATCAATTCAAGAGATCCACCGCACATCCAAATCTATAAAAAAAGAAAATTATTTGGGGCATACTAATGATAGTATGCTCACTGACGCTCACTGAGACCATACAATATACATGAGTATATTGTATGGTCTCAGTGAGCGTGAAAGTTATACCGCATAATATGAAGGTGCGAATGTTGAAGCTGGCCGCATTAAATGTTTTAGAAGAGTTTTTATACGTCATATTAATGTTTTTGAAAATCTATCTGTCGTCTCTCGTATATCTGTCTGTTCTGAAGTTTTTGTTTGTTTCTCATTAAATTATTATTTATTTCCTAAACTCTCAGTTATTCCACTGAATATCGTTTACTCTAATAGGTTAAGACCGTTAGTTGAAACTGCAAGATCACTAATGTATGCACGTAATACATTGCCTCTCGGTTTATGGGCTGAACTTGTAAACACGGCAGCATACATACTAAACAGAACAGGTCCAACACGAATAGTGGGTAAGACACCCTACGAATTATGGTTTGGTAAGAAAGCTAGCATCAAGAATCTTCGTGTTATTGGAAGTACGTGCTATATACACATTCCAAAACAAAAGAGAAAGAAGATGCAAAAGAAAGCCACGAAAGGCATTTTAATTGGATACGACGAAGATGGATATCGTATTTGGGTTGAAGATGGCAACAAAAATTGTCTTGTTCGATCTCGAGACGTTATATTTGACGAAAAAACATTAGCTACCATAGAGGATACAACTGGTATACGGGATGATTCTGCAAACCAAGAAGGAAAACCAAACGAAGTTGAGTTTAAGGTGTCATTTGACTGTAAACCTGTCGAACTTATGGAGCCAGAGGAAGTCACTCGAGATAATCAAGAGCAACTAGAGCCTCGAAGAGAGGACATAGCTTCAGGCAATTTAGAGGAAGGAAATGATGTTGAAGATGTAACCAATGAACTGGGAAATGAATTTCAAGATTTGTTTGAGGAAGTTGGTGACGAGGTTAACGATACCATAGAACAAGGTGAAAACAGATATAACCTTCGTCCTAGGAGTACTCTTCAACCTCCTGTCAAATTGCATGACTATGTATGTATGATTATGGAGCGAGATCCAGTGTCATATCAAAATGCTATTGAAAGAAAAGATAAGAAAGAATGGTTAAAAGCTATGAGTGCAGAGATGGAGTCACTTAAAGAAATGGGCGTGTGGGAGTTAAAGGATCTTCCACAAGGACGTAAAGCTTTACCATGCAAATGGATTTATAGAATCAAGAGGTACCCCGATGGTACAATTGAAAAGTATAAGGCACGTCTTGTTGTCAAGGGATACAGACAAAAGAAAGGGACTGACTACACAGAGACATTCAGCCCAGTCGCAAGGATGGCTACCATTAGATCCCTGCTTAGCGTTGCTGCAAGCGAAAAGCTTTACCTTGCCCAATTTGATGTTGCAACTGCTTTTCTAAATGGTAAATTACAAGAAGACATTTACATGCAACAGCCCGAAGGATATAATGATGCTACAACCCGAGTCTGTCACTTGAAAAAAAGCCTTTACGGACTAAAGCAAGCTCCGCGATGTTGGAACTTTTGCTTTAATGAAATTCTCATAGAAATGGGATTTAAGCAAAGCGACGCCGATTGTTGCTTATTTGTAAAGACAATAGGTTTAAAGAAGATCCTGATTACGCTTTATGTTGATGATGGTCTAGTCGCAGCATCAGATGAAGACTTAGCGAATCAATTTCTAAAAGACTTAAACAGTAAAGTTAATATAACAACTAAGCGTGCTACTTTTTATTTAGGAATGGAAATCGTACAACATTCTGATGGCCGCATATTCGTCAATCAAGAAGCTTATGCCAAGAAGGTACTAGAGCGCTTCAGAATGAGCGACTGCAATCCAATTACGACTCCAATGGACAAAGAGTTCATTGATTCAGAAAACGATGAGGAGTGTGATGAAATGGATTTTCCTTATCGTGAAGCAGTGGGTGCACTGGCCTATCTAATGGTATGCACGAGACCAGACATAGCTTATGCTGTCGGAGTGGTATCACGTAAACTTGAATCGCCTACAAAATCGGACTGGCTTAAGGTGAAACGTATAATGCGATACCTCAAAGGCACGTTTTCACATGGCATCCGCTATAAGCCAAATTGTTTGAAGGGCGTACTTGAAGCGTATAGTGATGCAGATCATGGTGGAGATACGCAAACAGGACGTTCTACAACTGGTGTAGTCTGCCGCTACGCTGGTGGAGCTGTATCGTGGTTAAGCCAAAGACGATCCGTGGCGATATCAACCACAGAGGCTGAAATAGTCGCGGCAAGTGAAGCTGCCAGAGAGTTGGTGTGGATTACGAGACTATTCGAACAGCTGACTACGTTGAACAGTATCCCCACTCTGAGCGTGGATAATGAAGCAGCAGTTCGACTTGCGCATAATCCTGAATTACACAAGCGAACGAAACATATACGAATTAGACATTTCTTCGTAAGAAAACTAGTGATGGATAATGCTATCAAAGTTAAGAGAGTTAGCACATCGACTCAGTTAGCAGATGTGATGACGAAAGCTCTGCCTAGGCCAATCTTTGTGCCTTTTAGAGAAGCCCTTGGCCTTAATAAAAGCATTTAATGAGGGAGAATGTTGAAGCTGGCCGCATTAAATGTTTTAGAAGAGTTTTTATACGTCATATTAATGTTTTTGAAAATCTATCTGTCGTCTCTCGTATATCTGTCTGTTCTGAAGTTTTTGTTTGTTTCTTATTAAATTATTATTTATTTCCTAAACTCTCAGTTAGTCCACTGAATATCGTTTACTCTAATAGCGAAAAGTGATGCGGAGAAAAAATGGGTGGGTAGATTCAAAAATACATTTTATTACACAACAGAAGGAAATCCGAAAACGGCCTCCGTGGCTCAATATAAATAGTATTTACAAAACGGAGGCCGCGGGTTCGATTAACAGCGGGGTACATGTTTAGCACTCGTCTGGTTGGTGGTAGTCATTTTTGAATGTGGGGGACATTCAGCCTCGCACCACCATCTTATCGAAATCTGCCGCCAAACATAACAAAGTAGTTACATAGCACTGTTGTGTTCTGGCTGTTAAAAATAAGACAGCCAGTTCACCGAATAAGTTCGGGATTTGGAATAAGCACGCTTTCACCTTCGGCCTCATATTCACTTAACATCTCTCAAGCTCTCGCGCATAAAATATATTTCGCAGAACGTTGACAGTAAGAGTAGAAGGTACAATTTGACGACCTTATCATACAACCTCTTCCAAGCAACAACTGGGTACAAAGATTCACACGAAACGCTGACGCGAAGAGTGCCCACATCTGCTGCTATGCACCACGCCGCTATCCCAGATGCGGTCAGGTTCCATAGTCACTTAGTAAAGCCATGATTATTTGAGTGTTTATTACGATAATGAAAAATAAACATACCCTGAATGATATTTCCAAATTTTCCCCGCCCCACACGTTCATGCCCGCATCATATTTGCCGATATGGTTAAAATATTCCCGGTATATAGCAAACAGCCCACCAGCCATGGTTGGTGACTTTATCGGCTTCACAAAATCTTCGTCATCTGTAATGTTTTGAAGACAAATATCTGTTTACTCAAACAATGCCAGGTTTCAATAAGGTTCCCATTGATGTATAAAATCTTTCTTTCAATAAATAATTAAATATCCTTAGACATACACACAGCGCCATCTAGTTCCACAGTAAGCAACTATAGGCTTGTGTTGTGGATACCAGACTGTTGATATTCTAGATAAATACATTTTTTTTGTAAATAAATACTTATTATAAATGAAAACATCCATAACTCGGGTACACATGTCCGTATTCATCATACAAACATATGTCCCTAGCTGGTTTCGAACCCGCGACTTGTTGATATAGTGGTCAGAGTTTCTAACCACTACACCAAACAGGTTCAATAAATTTTAACATTCTATAAAACTTATTAAGAAAGCTTATTAGAATATCATACTATTTGGATGGTCATCCACCATGGACGTAACCAGCTCGTTCGCGTGACGGGCAATGTCACAATTAATAATGAAATATTATTGTACCTTTTTGTAATATAAAAACTTGTTTTTAAAAGAGCAACACTTCGAATTTCTTGCTTGTTCTTCTCAAGGGAAAATTGCCTTTTGAACAAGCAGTAGCTTAAAAAATGTAAAATATGACTATTTTAAGTGTTCCGTGTGAACTTACAAAATAAAGCATATTTTTAACTTTGACTTTGTTTAATGGCCCACTGTTAAACGTAGGCATCAACAATGGTGCGCCTTGAAACAAGCCTCATACCACACGGAACAATGTTCAAAACATAATGTAATGTAAATCAAAACGAATCGAGTGCGACATAAATGTATATTTTATTTCACGCACCTTTTAGGGTTCCTTTCGGAAGATTATCCCACTTAAAGTGCAGGCCCCAATTGAATCCACCTCTCACCAGGGGGCTGGCAGAATACTCAAATGTATCAGCATTGATGACATCGATCACAGGGATAGCAGCACGTGGCGAGTATCGAACATCAACGCCGTCAACGCCGTCCGAGAGCCGTGCCAACAATGGTGGCAACCATTCCACATTCACTTCGATATGAGAGTCCAAAAATATTAATACCTGCAAAAACATGCAATAGTGGGAAGCTAATAAAGTCAGTGCATAAGAACCCAAAAAGAAATTTGTTAGAATACATAGTGCCACAGCCAGTTAGGCTTCAAAATGCTCACCTCTCCAACACTGTTATCAGCCCCATATAATCTTGCCCGGATAAGACCCTCCCTTTTACTTGTTTTCAAAAGACGCAAATTAAAACCGTCTTTAGATAATTTAGTATAGGTCTTATCTGTAGATCTCTTTTTTTCCATATTATTGTCATCGTTTATGTAATCAACTACATTCTCAACATCTATATTATTGGTTTCCAACATTTCCTCATCCTTACGCATTCTGCTATTTAATTCATTTACTGCCTTTTGCACACTATCATGAAGATCTTCTATATCACTGTAATCATCAACTAGGATAATTTCTTTGAGGTGCCTCTGATCGGTACGATCCAATATAGAATGAACGGATCGCATAAGAGTCTCAAAGTGCTCGTTATAGAAACATATAATAATAGAAACTTTTGGGAGTTTTACAGGAAACTTTTGTGATCTACACCTATAACAAAATATTATTTATGAGTCAATTAACTATGTATAACATAAAATTAGACTATTTAATGGAAAAGTATGTAGCATACAGTTTATTCCTAGTATCCGGCAATCCTCTATGGTTCCCAATTCGTTGAGATATCAATGTATTAAATGCATGCAAATTGTAACCCTTGTCACGGATCCTCACATCTTCTGCATTTCGAATAAGCCCAAATTGATTATCTGCAATGTAATTAAATTAAAAATCTAAATAAATATTTATAGGACACTGAGATTATTAAAACAAGTTTCAATGATCAAACATATTTTATTGTTGTTGATGATGATGCTTTACCTGTGATGAATGTCATACTAAAATGCATGAGCGCAAGCAAGGTTTTCAAATCATGATTTTCCTGTTGGTACCTTTTTTTCTGTTCTTTCACAGATTTGTGGCACAATTGCAATGACTGTACCTACCTATATATTTATTTCTATATTACTTGTTTTACATTGATGACAACTGGGTCATAGTGGCTTTGTAGTTGCCTTGGCTGTGGTGTGGAGACCTTTTATCAATAATAGGGATGTGGTCGGCTGCCATACATTGATCTCAGCACCCTAATTGTCTAAATCCAATGGGAATTATGTTATTGCCAACTATCCAATTCGACCAATAATATAAAATATTTACAAAACTTAAACGACAAAGAAACGCTTACATAGGTATGTATAACACTGGAGCCTGAATGATTATTCCTGTGTTTCAGTCGAAAAAGAACACAAAATATATTAAAAAAATAAATATAAATCTACAGTTTCATATAAAATAACATATGTAAACAAGGTCTTTTCTTTTGAGGCGATTCACATAGCCACTTCTAGTCAAATCAGCTGCTAGTACATTTGGGCGTCTAGCCAGCCGGCCGAGTTCAGTACTCCTCATTGCCTTTCGGATTTCCTGAGGTATGGTAGACATTCGCAAATACTGGTGAATCTCATCGTTTTTGATGAACCAAGCAGTTCTGCTTATTGTTCTCAGAATAATATTTTGCATTCTTTGCAGATCTGATATGTAGGAATAGGAGGCGCTTCTCCCATTGGCTTTAACACAGACTTGTATATCCTAACCTAACCTTGTTATCTGTAGAGAGTTTGCTATTTCTTCCAAGTACCCAGTGAAGTGTCGTATATTTGATATTGAGTTCCCCTCTTTTTGTCCTTAAGTGCTGTTTCCAGGTTAAAAGCCGATAAAGATGAATACCTAGGTATCTGACATTATAATGATGAGGAACATTGTCCACCTGGACTGGAGGGTAGTTTTCCTTCCTGAGGGTGAATGTGACCTGCACAGATTTTATTCTTCAACAATACACCTAATAACTTCTAATTTTGCATTTAATTCTTTAGAGAGAATAGTATGGCTTTAATCAGAAATTAACCTAATAGTTGAGCTTCAATATCAAATTCGATGACTGGCGATGATGATTGCAGTTAAGTTCGTTACCATTGAAATTAGACAACAACACCAGAGTGGGGTTCCATTCTTAGTACTAAACAATACTGCTAATTGTTTTACCCTAACTACCGTAGGGTGCTCACATATAGGTTATGATTGTAAAATAATAACCTAACTATTTGTCATCTCATAGATGAGAGATCATCTATCGGTACTGAAAAAACCTGGATGAAACAGGTCACTGATCTCGCGTATGAGTAGTTAGTACAGATCAGTACCAGTCCAGTTTTGTCAAAAATGGCTGAAGCTATTGAGTTGAAATTAATATTGAACATATAGGTGTGTAGTTACATTCTGTTACAAAACATTAAAGTTAATGCAATAAAAAGATACGGCCTGTCAAAGTATATTTTCATACTAAAAGTCACACTCTCTGTCATCGAAAACATAGGGTACTTACCGATGACCTACAATCTTATTATTTGGAATAAAGTCTTCTGGCACAAGTGAAGAAATAAATCCGAAGATCGTTAATTACAAATGGACTTAATACATGACAAACTTTTATTTGTGGTAGATATGAAAAGGATAGCTGCAAATGTCAAGCATTTATTTCAACATGAGATACATGATATAATAGGTTAAACATCAATTTAAATCTACTGGAAATAATAATAGAGTCTATTGAATTTATCTGCAAGTCAGTATGTCCAAGTTACTAATGCTCCAGAAAGGGAAATCATCTGTGGGAAAAGTAGCAGCGCAGGAAACTCACAGAATCATTGTTCTCTTAAGACTGCCTCACAATGTTCACAAAATGCATAAAAATAGATATCACTGGAGAAATCTGAATGACACCTTCACTTGACAGAGCTAAAACTAATAAACAATAACTATAAATTCAAAGTTTATCTTACCCTCGAACAGGACAAATCATCCAGATAAACCACACTAGCTGTGTTAAAAGATAAATATCGAAAATGGTTGTGGCTAAGAACCATGCCTCTAGTTTAATGCTATCTAACTTCTAACTAATATTGTGAATGCGAAAGTTTGGATGTTTTTTGTAATGGATGAACGGATTTGGATAAAATTTGGTATATAGGTAGAACATACCCTGGATTAAGACATAGGATATCACTTATCCTGATAAAGTGTGTAGTTCCCGCGAGATTAACAAATTTCCGGATAAAGTTATCCCACGCTGGTGAGACCAAAGGTGAAATACATAATAAAACCGTACTCAAATCGGACCATGCATCATTATGATATACATGCGGGCATAGACTATACAGACACGTCAAACATATTAAACCTATAGTTTTTTATAGAGGATTAAAAAATAAATTTCAACTTAAAAATATATTATTTGTTTAATATCTACCTAGCCACATTCCTTAATATTCAATATTAACTTCGACTTGATACCCCTAGCCTTTTCTGAGACACAGAACTTGGATGGACACACAAATGGACAGGACAAGATGATGCTAGAAGGTATCGGTTTTTCCAAAATAAAGTATAAAATACCAAAAAAAATTATGGAATCATCATTCTGTTTTTAAAAATGTACATTCTGATGACTATGGCATGATTGTGCTGTGCATATGGTTCGACACATATTTTATTTTCTATGAACCACCTGAACTTTTGCTTAACTTTCTTTTTCCAAGAAACTTTTTATAGAATACTTTTCCATACAAGTACTTCATGTGCAGTGGTCATTGTAAGTTATAGATTCTACATCATTACATTGTTATTATAAAAGATCCATAACAAAAATTAATATCTATTTTTGCACACATCCTACACCTATACCGACCAATGAGGTGCAAGTTTTCTGCATCAAATTGTTTTGTTCATGATTGCGCCCTATGTTTATAGGCGCATTATTCAGTACAGATCAGCAACCGGTGATCATTATGTAATAAAGCTGTTGGAAAGGAAACTAAAGGAAGATACGATCAGATACTTGTGCAGATTTATTTCATAAGTAAAAATATAAACCATTACATTTTACGTGAGGTGACAGATAACAATTAAAAACGTTGCCTAGTAACCACACTATGGCTACCACAGATGAGACGTGTGGGTGATACGATCTCTTTTCAACACCCCCACTGGATCCCCATGCGTCTCATACAGAACTCAAACTTAGCCCTATTGAGTCCCTTTGTCAGAGCATCCGCTGGCATAGAATTTGTATCACAATACTTGATGCATATTTTCTGAGATTCAGCTAATTCTCTGACATAGTGATACCTAATATTGATATGCTTGGACCTTCTACCAACTGCAGGCGTATAAACTAATTTATTAGCACTTTGGCTGTCACTGTAAATATTAATACAATTATTATACCCTGTCAGTTCATGATAGAGCCCAGAAATACACACTACTTCCTTAGCTGATTCACAAATAGCGATATACTCAGCTTCTGCTGTACTGAGTGCAACAAATCGCTGCTTGCGAGCCTGCCATGATATCGCAGCACCACCAAAAACGAGGACGTAACCAGTAAATGAATGCCCATCTGAGTTGCTACCCCAATCAGCATCGGCGTAAGCGACCAAAGGATTCCCAGTCCTCTTATAAATGAGCTTATAATCCAAAGTACCCTTTAAGTACCTTAGTACTCGTTTAAGTGCAGCCATATGCTCATTATTCCAACTACAATTGAATTGGCTCAGGTAACTGACGGCAAAAGTCAAATCCGGCCTTGTTGCACAGGACAGATACATGAGGGATCCTATGATTTCCTGATAACTAAGATCCTCACAATTCTTTCCCTTCTCCAACCTTAAATTCGCCTCTATCGGCGTGGCTACTGGCTTGCACTCATCCATCCCATATTTCACCAGGATTTTCTTTATAAAATTTCTTTGATTTAAGTGTATTTCACCCTTCTCACGAGTGATGTGTATACCTAAACAATCTCTCGCCTCACCTAAATCTTTAATCTTGAAGGCCATCTCTATTTGCCTTTTGACGCTTTGAATATCTTCCACGTTGCTTCCAAATATGTAGAAATCATCTACGTAGAGAGCAATAGCCGTGAATGTGTCCTTCGTCTTTTTAACGTAAACACACGGATCATATTCGGACCTCGTAAATCCAATTTTTAAGATGTGGGCATGTACTTTCACGTTCCAACAACGTGCAGCCTGCTTCAAGCCATATATAGCTTTCTGAAGTTTGCACACCCTTTTCTCATCGCCTTTCTTAATAAAAGCCTCTGGCTGTTCCATGTATAGATCTTCTTCGAGATCTCCATTAAGAAATGCCGTTGTCACGTCAATGTGGTGAATCTTCAAACCTAATTCTGCTGATAAGCCCAATAGTAACCTAATTGAAGACAGTTTCACAACTGGGGCGAATGTTTCCAAGTAGTCTTTCCCCCACTCCTGCGAATAACCCTTGGCAACAAGTCGAGCTTTATGACGCTGAACAATGCCATCAGCACCTATCTTCAATTTGAACATCCACTTACATTTGACCACATTTGCCTCTCTTGGACGGTCAACCAATTTCCAAGTCCTATTTGCTATTAGGGAATCATATTCCTCTTTCATAGCATTTTGCCAAAGCGCTTTATCCGAACGCTCCATAGCATTCCGCACCGAAACAGGATCAGGACTATTTAAAGTTTGGAAATTATATTCCATGTCGCTATATTTCTTAGCAACTCTTCTTCTTGTTGGATATCTTCCCTCCGTTGGCATTTCACCCTGTATCCTTACTTCACTCACATCTCTGTCGACGCTATTGTTATTCCTTATAGATACGGGAGCATTCGTGTTCACCGAATCCAAGGAATCATGAAATTGATCTTCATTTTCACTATCTTCTGGTACTACCTGACCAGACCATGTTCCTGAAATTACCTCACTTTGAACTACATTAGTTTCTCTATCATTAAAAAGCTCTGTTCCATTATCAAATGGTATTTCCACAACTTCAGGAACACCATCAACGCTATCACTATTCAAGGTTCCAAAAATATTAGTATACTTCACCAATTTCATTGACAACCTTTCATTAAAAACTACATCACGAGCAATTATAATCCTTCTCGGATTTTTCTTAACATCAACGAATCTGTATCCTTTCTGATTCTCACTATATCCTAGAAAGGTCAGCTCACATGTCTTGGAATCAAATTTCTTCCTACTATGATCTTTAATCAAAACGTGTGCGGTGGATCCAAAGACCTTTAAATGCGAAAGGTCTACATCCCGCTTCGACCATACTTGCTCAGGTACTTTATCCAATAGAGCCATGGTCGGTGAACGATTTTTCAAGTAAATCGCTGTGATTACCGCTTCACCCCAGAATTTCTTGCTCAGATTACTTTCTTGAAGCATACATCTGGCTTTCTCTGTGACTGTCCGTATAGTCCTCTCTGCCACTCCGTTTTGCTGCGGAGTATGGGTGACACTCGTTTGATGTTTGATTCCACATTTTGTTAAAAAAGTTTGAAACTCCTTATTTGTGTACTCTGTACCATTATCGCTCCTTAATCCCTTTATTTTCTTATTGGTTTCGTTTTCAACCAGTGCTTTAAATTCACGGAATTTGGAGAAAACTTCTGCCTTACTCTTAAGGACATATCCAAAAACCTTTCTGCTGTAATCATCAACAAAAATCAGTAAATATCTGGCTCCACTCCACGAATCCACTTCAATTGGACCAGCAACATCACTGTGCACCAATTCCAATAACTCAGAAGCTCTCCTGCTTTTTCTTTTCGGAAATCGCTTGACACACTGCTTGCCTTGACTGCAAGCAACACATGGATCCTCATTATGATTCCTCCCATAAGAAAGCCCCTTGACAATCCCTTTTAATTTATCCATCTGAGATTGAGATAAATGGCCCAACCTCCGATGCCACAAATCAAATTCATCCTGACTACCTTCTCCTAAGAAAACCGCCGGATTATTATTGCCCACTGAACCTATAACGTAGAGTCCGTTTTTCCGTGGTGCTGTGAACATAGGATTTCCAATTACAGACACACTTCTATCAAATACTTTACAACATTGTTTGTCAAAAACTATTACCTTATTATTATCTGCAAACTTGCTAACAGACATTAAGTTTGTGATCAATTCAGGAATGAGCAACACATCATTCATTCTTAATTCATTTGTACAACCCTCATGACCAACCTTCAACTCCACTGTTCCTTGTGTAGTACAAACAACTTTGTCGTTATTAGCACATGTGACAAACTTAGAACATGACTTCGAAGGTTTCAAAAGAGATTTATTGGAGGTCATGTGAGATGTAGCACCAGAATCAATCACCCAACTTTCACTATTATTAGTGGTTGACAACAAAGTTAAAAAAATCTGAGCTAATATTTTCACTAGCAACCAAATTTGCCTTGTTCTTGTCTTGTTTAGCCTTAAATTGTTTACATTGCCACTTAAAATGACCCTTCTTTTTACAAAAATGACAAACTACCTTTTTGTAACCACTGTCACTATTATTACTACCGCTAGCACATGCAGAATTTGACACTAAAACTGAGTCATTCTTAGCATCACCACTAGATTGCTGTTGTCGCTGGCCTTCCTTCAATACAGCAGAAATCACACACTCAGAAGTGATCTTCATTCCAGAATGTTCTATTGCCATTACTAAAGGATTGTAGCAATCCGTTAAACCAGCTAACATAATGATGCCGATGAATTCATCCTCTAAACCAGCTTTAACTGATTGCAATGCTTGGTGTGTCGCTTGAACCTCAGTTACATAAGCTTGAACATTTTGAAAATTCTCTAGTTTTAGACCAAACAATTTCCTCAATAAACTTAACCGACGCATCAAGCCAGCATCCGCATACGCCTTTTTCAAAGAAACCCATGTCTCTAAAGCTGTCTCTGCATTATTTACTAAAGGGTATACATGCTCTGCAACCATCAGACAAATTTTTGCGCGTGCCTTTGCATCACGCTTTTTTGCTGCTTCCGTGTCTAATTTAAATGAATCACTTACGCATTCCCATAGATCCTGGTCAATCAGGAACATTTGCATAGCAAAAGACCATGTTCCATAATTTGCTTGACCTGTCAACTTGGTAACACATGTTGAAAATTCATTCTTCTGCATTTTGATTTATACTGTACTCCCTAAAAATATAGTCTCAACCAGGCTACGGTCTGGGCCCATAACCTGTTGGAAAGGAAACTAAAGGAAGATACGATCAGATACTTGTGCAGATTTATTTCATAAGTAAAAATATAAACCATTACATTTTACGTGAGGTGACAGATAACAATTAAAAACGTTGCCTAGTAACCACACTATGGCTACCACAGATGAGACGTGTGGGTGATACGATCTCTTTTCAACAAAAGCTTAGTTGAGTTCATTACTATACTCACCCAAACTCTTGTCAGGCTTAGCAGACATTTTTAATCCAAGTTGTTTAGCAAATTTCTCTTTCAGGATCATTTTTCTTTTGTAGTCAGAATTACTTTTATGGTACTTCCAAGAATTTCCCACAAATCTGTTATTATCAGGCTGTGGATTGTCAAAGAGCAAGCTCTTACCCTCGAGTGCTGCAATAGATTTGTCATTGTTTTTTATACGATTTCTTTCGTCTGCATTAACTAAGCGATAACGGAATTTATTTTCAGCATTGTTTGATAGGTTCTCACCTAGAACCAACAGTAAGATTACGTTAAAACATTATTGGCGGCTGTAGATTAAACTTAGGAGAAACTATAGTATAAAACAATAAATAGGCCCTAAACTTAAAAATTTAGTGTGATAAATCTTAGGTTAGAAACCAGCAAAAGAACTAGTTAATACAATATAATTCTGATAGATCTGGATAACATTTTTAATTTAAAATAAACTCACCAGTCATATTCAATAGCCAATACAAATACAAAGAAAAACTCCACGTCGCCGACGCAAATAGAATTCCCCATAAAAATGAGTTGTTTATCTTACCCATTTCTAAGTAAAAATGTTTTTCTAATACAAATTTTGTTTAAATACCATTCATATGCTAACAACCAAGAACATCTGTAAATATGTCTAAAAGATTGACGCTATTTATACATTTGTTCTGTTTGTCATAGATGAACTATTGTATTATCTAAAACAATTAACAATTAATCTAACCACGTCAATTCCATTTCACTGACTATTTTTATTTTTGGATTGATTTTTAGTTTTTTTTTTTGTTTTTTTTTTTTTTGTTTCATTCTCTCCTTTAGGAGAAGGCAAAGGGATCTAGCCCATAACAGCCATGTCTTATTTCACTTATTTCTTCAGTTTGTAAGTCAGTCTCAGTCAAAACAAGTAATTCGTCGTATACTTGGCGTATACAGAGTCTAGTCACGGTCAGGTCATTCTTCAGTAAAGTGGCAGAATGCTTTACAAAAGATTTTGGCGGCTTCTTGTGGGAACCCGAAAGCTCCGTTACGCACTTTAATTTACACTTCCCTTCACTTGTACACTATCACTAACGTTTGCTGCACAATATTCTGCCATTATTAAGCTTCAAAAGTTAGAATGCACAAATTATAAGACTTATAAAGAAAAATGCTACTTCACTCGCCGAGTTCCCGCCAAAAAGCCGTTTTTTTTTTTGTTTTTTTTTTTTGGTTTCATTCTCTCCTTTAGGAGAAGGCAAAGGGATCTAGCCCATAACAGCCATGTCTTATTTCTCTTATTTCTTCAGTTTGTAAGTCAGTCTCAGTCAAAACAAGTAATTCGTCGTATACTTGGCGTATACAGAGTCTAGTCACGGTCAAGTCATTCTTCAGTAAAGTGGCAGAATGCTTTACAAAAGATTTTGGCGGCTTCTTGTGGGAACCCGAAAGCTCCGTTACGCACTTTAATTTACACCTCCCTTCACTTGTACACTATCACTAACGTTTGCTGCACAATACTCTGCCATTATTAAGCTTCAAAAGTTAGAATGCACAAATTATAAGACTTATAAAGAAAAATGCTACTTCACTCGCCGAGTTCCCGCCAAAAAGCCTTTTTTTTTTTGTTATGTTGTTGTTAAATTCGCCACTTATTGGCAGGCAAAGATCAAAAGACCATACAGCCTTGTCTTTCGTATTTGTCTTCATTGGTATTATGGTTTTTAGAGGCCTGAGCCAAGTCTTATTTATATATAGGCATTACACCATGTCTGTCGTATATCACGATATTCAGGCCAAAGCCTAGTCTTCTGTTACTTTTTTATTATTTGTCAAAAAGTCCATAAATTTTGTCATAATCCTTGTATTTTTTCTTTTCCTATCCTTTTTCTAGTTCGTCTTGTCCTTGGGTGTTTATAGTTTGATATTACACTGGGTGATATACTTGAACAATGGAATATAGGTTTCGGGATTCTTGAGGGTTTCTTGAATTGCGCGCGGGACATTTTCAGGGCCTTTATAGATTTTAATTAATTCATCAATTAACAAGAGTCTTTCAATGCCAAAAGAGGGGCATGTGTAAAAGATGTGATCTAGAGTTTGATCATCTTGCGAGCAGAAATTACATAGAGGTGACGAAACCATTCTCATTCTGGCTAAGTGAGAGTTTAACCTGCAATGACCAAATCTGAGACGACATATTACAGTGTAGAATTTTCGATGTAAGTAACTGCATGAACGGGCAAACCATGGCGTATTTACTTCTGTGTTAATCGAGGCATACCACAAGCCTTTACCACCTTCCAATACTTCAGCCCACTCCCTTGTCCAGTTTTCAGTTATTCTATGCTTTATGACAGGTAGAATATCCGAATAAGGTATAGCCACATTCTGTGACGTAGTCGAGCTGTCACTGTCAACTATCGCTTTGGCTAGAAAGTCCACGTGCTCATTTCCATTTACTCCTATGTGAGCCGGAGTCCACATGAAAATCACATTGATGTTACTTGTCTGAAGTTTCCACCACAAATTCTTGATTTCATAGATTAGATAATTTGTGCCTGAGTCCAATGTTTTGGTTTGTAAGGAGCTAAGTAAACTCATGCAGTCGGTAATCAAAAGCCAGTTCGACGCAGCAGATGAATGTTCGGAAATATATTGAAGTGCTACCACGACAGCGAAACATTCTGCAGTGTATATGCTCAATACATCTGGAAGTCTGACGCCATGACCAACTTTTAGTTCAGGAATGTAAAAAGCACAAGATACTCTGTTATCTTTCTTAGAACCATCTGTATATACACAGCGAAATCCAGAAAATTCAGATATTTGTTGATAGACCTCTTCTTTACGTTTAAGCTCTTTATTAATTATTATATTCATACAGCTAAATTTGCTCTCATAATTGCCGTGATAACAGTGCCAGGTGTTAGAACTTTTATGGATATTGTAAAGATCATCCAGTTGCAACATTTCATTTAAATTCTGCAGAATGTATGGATCTGAATCCCTTATGGGAGAGAAAGTATTAAAATAATATTTTATTTTCTTGAGAAGTGGATGATTAGAGAGTGAAAACAGTTTTAGAAGAAAACGGGATTTTAAATATTTGAATCTAATGGATAATGGCAAAACATTGCACTCAGCCTGTAAGGAAACTATAGGAGTTGTTCTCATAGCACCAGTTATAAGCCTTAAATTGTTATTCTGAATAACATTGAACTTGCAAACAATTTTTTTATTTGATGCTAAACAGAAAAACCCATATTCAAAATGACTTCTAACTAATGCCTTAAATAACATCAATAATATCTTTGGATCAGCACCCCAGCAAGTGCTAGTCAGGGACTTCAAGATGTTAGTAGCTTTGGAAGCGCGATCTGCAATAGAACTCGCATATCTAGTCCATGACAAATTATTTGTAAAAATTATGCCTAAAAATTTAGCTGAATTTTCAACAGGTAATAAATTATTATTATAGAAAATTTTTACATTAAAAGAACGTATTCTGTTGAATACCACAACCTTGCTCTTGTCAGCACTAATGCTTAACCCTAGATAAGTGAAGTATTTCTGAAGTTTGATAAGTGATTGATTAATAGACTGAACCAAGTTATTTACATTTGAACCGGAAGCATAGACTACAAGATCATCTGCAAACTGCAGATTTAATACCCCGGAACCTAAAATATTATTAAGTTTGTGTATGTACAATATAAAGATTAAAGGGCTTAAGATACCTCCCTGGCATACACCATTATGAGACAATCTAGGACCAATCAACTGACTGTCATTACTCAATATAACATAAACATTTCTGCCATGCAAGAAGTTAAAGGACCATCTTATTATTTTTTCAGGAATACCCAAAGATTGCAACTCTTGGGCGAGAATGTGATGATTAACATTATTAAAGGCTCCTACTATATCGAAGAAAACACTGATCATCACTTTATTGCTTTTGATGGCATTGAAAATATCAAGATACAAGTGTGATATGCTTTCCCTAGAGGACCTACCGCGCCGAAAACCGAATTGATTTGAAGGTAAGAGGTTATTACTCTCAATGTAAAACTCTAATCTTTGTTTTATCAGTTGTTCAAAAATCTTTCCCATACAAGATGTAAGGGCAATAGGTCGATATGAATCAACCTCATGCAATTTCTTCCCAGGTTTCAAAATAGGAACTAAGCAGTCTACCTTCCAGTCTTCTGGTATTAATGAACGGTTCCATAGAGAATTATAAATATTAAGAATTATTGCTTTACATTTAGCATTCATGGTTTTTATAATTTTGTAAGGCAAACCATCCAAACCACAGGATGTGTCTTTTCTAGAAGATATGGCCGAATTAAACTCAACTAGAGTGAAGGGCTTAGTGAGATAGATGTTACATGGAAGTGGAGGATTACTGTTAGTGATTAAAGGCTTCTCAACAGTGTCTGGTGTGAATTTTTCCAAAAAAATATCAGCCCATCCAGTATTATCACATGTGTCATTTTTAATATATGATTTATTAAATTTTTTCATGTAGGTCCATATTCTTGATAATGGAGTTGTTCTATTAAATGACTCACACAATTTGGCCCAACTCAATTGCCTTTCTAATTTTATAGTTAATTTCTTTAAGGCCTGAACTCTCTTAAATTCGATATAATTACTCAGTGAGGGATCAGCTTTGAATACTAAATAAGCTTTTTTTACAGTTTTCCACTGCCATAGAACATTTTTGATTCCACCATGGTAGTTGCAATTTTCTATGTTTGGAACTGTTTTGTTTACTCTGCGTGCCAGATTTTTTTTTAAAAGGTAGAGAATTCTGAACAGCCAAATTAATAAGAATAACCAATTTATTATAAGCATCCAAAGGATTGAACTCATTGTATTCAAAATCTTCTAGAAGCATATCAATCTGCTTACTATACTGAAACCAATCTATCTGAGAAAAATTTGGACGAGTTGCCTTACTCTGTTTAAATATCTGAGGAGCAATATTATTAAACGCAAATTTTGTTATTACAGGAAAATGATAACTACCCAGACTATCATCATGCACTTCCCACTGTGAAATAAGCGCAAGTGCAGGTGACACCAAAGTCAGATCCAGAGCATTTTGTCTCCAAGTACTAGAGCCAACTGTAGTCATCTGACCATCATTAAGGAGAACAAGATTGTTGTCATCAATGCTCTTAAGAATGTCAGCACCTCTTGCATTTGAGGATGAGCAACCCCATACAGTATGTTGAGCATTAAAATCACCACATACAACTACTGGTTCAGGAAGACTATTAATTAAGTTATCGAGTTTAGATTTAGAAAATTGTGGATTACAATTAGTGGGACTATAAAAGCTTACAAATGTTACTTGTTTTGAATTATATGTGAGCTGTATTGCAATATTTTGTAATGAATCGTCATAAAAGGTATCAATTTTACGAAAAGATAAATTATTGCGTAATAATATAGCTACACCATTATGACTATTACCAGAATCTAATCTAACTAAATTAAAACCTTTAATATTGAAAGTGTGATGCGGGCGTAACCACGTTTCACATACAAGGGCTATGTGTATTTCATTCTCATATAAAAACTGTGTAAATAGATGACGATTATTTATTAAGCTCTGAGCGTTCCATTGCATAATTTTCAACTGATCCATTGAAATTATTGATGTTATTTTTTAATAGTGTCCATGAGAACATCTTTTATAAACTTTGATGAAATTGACTGATCTGAAGTTTTATTCATTGTAATAATTTTAACTATAGATTTTACCATAAAGTCCATTATTTCGTCTATTTTTAATAAAGAAAAGAATTGATCTGTAGGGCTTGTTTTATTCTTACTTAATTCGGGAAAAGTCTTTTCATTGAAAAGACCAGCAAATGATTTTTTCTCAATAAGGGATCTATTCTCATTTATTTTCTTTTGCTTGATAGGGCATTTAGCAGACACACTAATGTGATTACCTTTACAATGAAAACAGACAGCTTTTTCTATAGGCACATTGCATTCTTTAAAACCATGACTTTCAGAGCAAATCGAGCATTTCGGTGAGTTTTTACAGAATTTAGCCATATGTCCATACCTGAGGCATTTGAAACATTGTTTAACTGGTGGTACATACTGCGTCAAAGTAAACCGCCAACCATGAAGGTCTACAAAGTCTGGCAAAACTGACGATGCGAAGGTGATGGTGACTGTACCTGTGGGTTGCATAATAAAGTCATTGCTATCCTCATTTTTAACTTTTCGTAATATACGGCGAACACATATAATTTTCCGATTACTGGAGATTAAGGTAAAAATCTTCATATTTGAAATATTTATAGGCACATTAGTTAGCACTCCTGTGACCTCTGTACCAGTTGCCGGTATGGATGCCTTAAAGCGATAGTCTTTTAAAAACGTTTGATTATTCAGGAAGGCGTTCGCGAGAGTGGGCTTTTCGAAATGAACGCCGATTTTATATTTATTAATGGTTTGCATATACTTTATGCCCTTATTAAACCTTTTCATATGGCTAGAAAGGGATATCATATCTCGTGTACCAATTGCTTTAGAATCGTCTGAAGATTCTATAAAAACAATAAAATCAGTAAGAGCTGAATCCTCTGGGTATCTCCTCGTGTAATCAGTAACAAAATAAGCTTTAAACTTATCCTTCTCTTCAGAGTCCGATGGGGATGGGAGGTCAGCATCATCAGACGAATCATCAATCCACTCATTATCTTCATCCTTATCCTTAAATTTCTTCTTTTTCTTGCCCATAATGACGAAAATGGGGTTAAATAGGGATGAAAAACTTTAAATTGAAATTAATTTAAAATTAATTCAAAAAAGGCGCCTATTGCTTTCAGAGGTTCCCGCGCTTTTTTTTTTTCTTTTTTTTTTTCTTTTTTTTTTTTTTTTTTTTTTTTTTTTTTTTTTTTTTTTTTGTTATATTTTTGCCAGTACAATATTTTTATTTTTAGTTTTATTTTCTCCTCTAGGAGAAGGCAAAGGGATCTAGCCCATAACAGCCATGTCTTATTTATCTTATTTCTACATTTTGTAAGTCAGTCTCAGTCAAAACAAGTCTTTCGTCGTATACTTGGCGTATACAGAGTCTAGTCACGGTCAAGTCATTCTTCAGTAAAGTGGCAGAAAGCTTTACAAAAGATTTTGGCGGCTTCTTGTGGGAACCCGAAAGCTCCGTTACGCACTTTAATTTACACTTCCCTTCACTTGTACACCATCACTAACGTTTGCTGCACAATATTCTGCCATTATTAAGCTTCAAAAGTCAGAATGCACAAATTATAAGAACTATAAGAAAAATGCTACTTCACTCGCCGAGTTCCCGCCAAAAAGCCATATATTTTTTTTTTGGTTATGTTTATCTTTAGGACAGGCATAGGGTGTTAATATACAGCCAAGTCTCTTGAATTATTCGAATCCAGCTACGTATCGAGAACGACGGTCATCATTTTGAACAATTGGAGGTGACATAAAATAAAAAAAATAGTAAGTCGGAGCTTCTTATAGTTCACTACTGCCACAGACAGTTACTTAGGTCAGCAAGAGAGCAACTGTGGGTTGCAAAATACTCAGCTCCTCTAGGGTTTTGGCAAGCTAAAAGAAACCCTGCCACCTGGTTACAATCTGCGATGGGCCAGATTCAGAACCTGGCAAAGTGGGGCTTCATGGACCAGTCACAAACGCACTGTAACTGTGGAACCCCACCACTATATATGGCACACTTGCTGTCCTGTCCACTGGGCCCCTCCACCTGCACTAAAGAGATCATTTTGAGTGGCTTCAGACAACGCCGTAGCCGAGTTCTAGGTGGATATATGATAAGTCAATAAGCCCCTTATTGACGCAAAGAATAACATTTTTTAACTTTCGAAAATCAAAACATTCATATCTCTTAAAATATGGAAACTAAAGCCTCTCTAAGTATACCATAGCAAATATACTGGGTGAAACGTAAAACGATAAATTCCTTTGTTTTTTGTAATACATTTGTAATACATACATCCCTATGAAGTGGTGGCGAAAAGATAACAGTTTGTAAGATATTTTTTTTTTAGTATTTTGCAAAACACAACGACTTGGTCTCTTAAAATTTAAATAAAAATAATGCTACTTCTTCTTCTTCTTCTTATTTTTGAGGATGGCAACCAGTCAACCTCATTGTCGAGGGACATTACTGCCAGTTTCGAGTGAAAATTTTTATTTATCTTATTTCTTCAGTTTATAGGTCAGTCTCAATCAAAACCAGTAATTCGTCGTATACAGAGTCTAGTCACGGTCAAGTCATTCTTCAGTAAAGTGGCAGAATGCTTTACAAAAGATTTTGGCGGCTTCTTGTGGGAACCCGAAAGCTCCGTTACGCACTTTAATTTACACTTCCCTTCACCTGTACACCAACACTAACGTTTGCTGCACAATATTCTGCCATTATTAAGCTTCAAAAGTTAGAATGCACCAATTTTAAGACCTATAAAGAAAAATGCTACTTCACTCGCCGAGTTCCCGCCAAAAAGCCTAATGCTACTTACCGTAAAAAGCAGATTTTTTTTTATGTGGTCACCTAAAATCATACTAATGCTTATAACATTTCCTTTCTTGCCAAACTACGTGTATTGTGAAAATTAAAAATAAAAACTTAATGAGAGCGGGTGCTAAATTATTGCAACAAAATAATCTTAAATTACTCGAAATATTCCTGTTAAATTATTTGTGCAAATTATCAAAAAAACTTCCGCGTTTCCTCAGTTTTCATTTAGGGTTAGTAACGTTACATAATTCTAAAAATTACTAGAACGGTAGGCAAAAGTTTTCGCTCCAAGTAAATCTCACAAACGTTATCTTTTGGCCACCACTTCATACGGATGAGTTTATTGCAAAATAGGTCTACTATCACACCTTAAAAGGAATCTATCGTTTTACCTTTCACCCTGTATTTCATAATAGTATGTTCTAATAGGACATATTTTAACCTGTGTACCAAATCTGAATGAAAAATTGCTGAAGGCGGATGTAGACAAGAATTTTTAAGCACACATTTGACACAAGACAAGTATAGAAGAAAAATAAATACTTAATAACTAGACGACATATCAGAAACAGTAGAAAAGCTTTGTCAGGTTGTAAACCTTAATACACTCTCTCATCGACGCTTTTATGTGTATTCTCTTTCTTGAGGCCTATTTCTTCACGAATCATAGTCAGTCTGGGTCTTGGCGAAGCCTTTGTCAATACTTCAGCGATCTGTGAGGTGCTGCTGATCTTCTTTACTACCTATGTCTTATTCTAATGTGCTTGGTTCTGCGATGAAATTCTGGATTATATGCAAGCCTAGTGTAGGCTGCTTCGTTATCCACAAGGTAGCGCGCTTTGGTTACTGTTGTAACCGCGGATAGTAGACTGGTCTTTTCTTTTTGGTTACAGGTGTAACACGGACCGTTGAGTGGATAGATGTTTAAACCCGTATTTTAGAATGTTGCTCAAGCGTAGTTAGAAAGAGATGCAGCTATACAAGTTAGATAAAGCTTTTTATAACTGGCCTCACGCAGAGATCTCTGCTTGAGTAACGTTCTAAAATACGGGCCTAAGAGGGTCCAACAAGGATCCTTGCGGGACACCTGCAGGAACCCCGGCGAAGTTAGATTTAAAAAAACCTACTCTCACAGCCTGTGATCTACTTATTATGAATATTTAAGTATGATTCCAGCCACCTGAGGAGATGCACACCGAAGTCCAGCAAGTTGGTAAGTAATATGTCGTGATTAATCCTATCGAAACATTTAGCATAGTCGGTGTACACTATGTCAACCTGCAGGCAGACCCCTAATATAATGTTTCCTCTTCATCGTCTTCATCGCTATCTACTATAAAAATAAAATTTACAAATTCCCACGATCACGCACACAAAATGTGCATAAATAGCTGTTTTTGAAGAACTACTTATTTATGAAACTGGTATTTTTTTTTATGCACGTCGGGTTAGCACTTGACCTCAATCACACTTGATATTAAGTGTATAATTCGGTCGCCCTTTTTATGCACAGTTTTTGGAGTATCTAACTAATATTATAAATGTGAAAATTTGAATGTTTGTTTATTTCTTCGTTGCTCAATCACGGCGAAACGGCTGAACGGATTTATAACTAGAATACACCCTGGATTAAGACATAGGATCTCTTATATCCCGATAAAGTGAGTAATTCCCGCGGGATAAACAAATTTCCGCGATAAAGTTATTCCACGCAGGCGAAACCGCGGGCAGAAAGCTAGTAAATTAAAACCATAGGTAAAGCAGTTTGCGTATGAAATGAAGATTCCAGCAACACGTGACGTCACGCATTCTGGAGTCACGTTTTGCTGGAATCTTCATTTCATACTGCTTTACCATATGATTATAATTTACTAGCTTCCTGCCCAAAGGAAAAAATTGTGCCACTAGTAAGAACTAGTGGCCCAAATTCCTTTGGGCACTATTTAGCACTATTTCAGCACAGTTTTTTGATAATGATGTCGAATTGGATGTACGCCAACTAAACTAAACTAAACTAAAACCAGTTTTAAAGTAGTACTGTACCTTTCTCCTTGGAACAGTACGATGCGACGGCACCACTCCAAAACTGGTTTTAGTTTAGTTTAGTTGGTGTACATCCGAATCGACACCAGTACTACTTTAAAACTGGTTTTAGTTTAGTTTAGTTTGTGTACATCCGAATCGACACTAGTGTCAAAATAACTGAATTCCACATTGTGTATTCCAGCATCACGTACCTACGTATTTTAACATTTGGGTTATTTGGATGATAGGTTTGATACCGTTTTTCATAGGGGTTTTCTTAATTTTCAATTCAATTTATAATTATGTTAGTAAAACTTTTGGAAAACGCCTAGATTAATGCCATGTAGGTAGGAACCCAATTGAGAACCTGCACTATTTTTTAAAGTCGACAAAAATATAGAATATGCAACATCGCCGGCTGACAATATCCAACAATACACCTTAGCGTGGTACTCAAGTAAAAACGATAAATATTGTTATGAAATTTGAGTTTCTATTTGAAACAAAACAGAATATAACAAGCAATATTGTAATTTAAAATAACCCATGCAATATCAAATAAAGTATGAAATTAACCTACTAGAACGAGATTCTCAGACACGAATTTGTATGGTGGAACTTCTAGATTTAGGGGTGCAGGACCTTTACGAACTCTACCTACGTTGTCATAATGACTACCATGGCATGGACAATAAAATCCACCAGCGTAGTCTCCTGAATTCGGTATGGGTACACAACCCAAATGAGTACATATTCCAATAACAACCAGCCAATTCGGCTTTTGGGCTCGCTTCTCACAACTCTCTGGATCCTTCAATTCAGACATTGGGGTTTTTTCTTCCAATTCAATATCGGCTTGTGTCCTGTTTTTGATAAATAGAGGTTTTCCTCGCCATTTCACTGCGAGAAATCCACCTGGAGCTACTTTTGATAACTCCACCTCAATTGTTGCCAATGCTAAAACGTCTGCTGCAGCTGACATGGATTTTAAAAAGTGACTTGCAACCGCTTTAGCGGCATATGTACCAGCCACAAATCCGCAAAAGCCTAGAAAGTATGCAGATCCTGGCTTGCCGTCTCCTTGACCCCAACTGGTTTTTCTAACGTCTACGTATTCGCTTTTCCTGTATTTATCGAAATTTGGGTAATCTAAATCGCGATGAAAGCGAGGATAATCTTTTTGGAAACGTACTTGGGTCCACAATATCGGGCCTGCTGTTAGACAATGGGAACCATAGCAGATCTTTTTTTCTCGTATTGATTTTCTTCTGTAAAGAGCTAATTTCTTGTTCAGTTCAATATCAGAGCATGTTACAGACTTAGGAACATCACGACAGCAAGTTTTTGGCCAAATCTTAAATCGGCCAAAGGCACTTAAAGATGCGCTGTTTAAAATACTCATTCTTGGAGTTAACTACAAATTATTTTGTTTTATCATTGCTTTGCTAGGACATCAAAGCTGTTTGTGTTGTTATTAAATCAAATTGAGTTGTAATATGCCACGATGCAATAGTGACATGTGTCTTTTGACACGCTTCTATAAATGAATTGATAGAAAGCTGCAAAATAAAGAAACAAATTGAAAATAGTTCGACGAATTGCCAATCTTTTTGGTTACTTTACCAGGAGAAATTAGCGACTGACATTACGGAATGAATTTATAATTATGTCCTATTCTATCCCCCTCGATCATGTCGGGTCATAGCGATTTAAATTTTCACTTGACTACTTCAATCCTTAAACCACTAAGGTGCTAGGATAGGTTTTAACATAAAAACATGGGATTGGGCCTGGTGACACCGCGGGTGTTCACTAATTGGTACAGGTAATCGTAAGTACAAAAAAGTGGTAGATATGTATGCCTTCACAAGTAGGTACCTAACCTAGGTACCTTCTACATGTGCCACGCGCTTCCGTAGCCATTTTAAAGTACAAAGTAATTCATGCAGTTGGTTAGGTAGTGTTATTTTTACATGACGCAGGAAGGAGAGTAACGATTTTGAAGTGCATGATGCCGCGTTAGATTTGTCTTGATCCCTGGAGGTCTCATTGATACATTTTATGAGGAAAAATATTTTCGAAATCATAGGATTAGATGGTGTGGGTTGGGGGACATGTAAATGTAACAAAAATCACCATTTTAAAGCTTCATATCTACTAAACGGAACACTGCATAGAAAAAGTATGTCTTGAAAGACTTTTTTAACGATATCCTACACGATGGTAGGGGAGGTACCCTAACAACAAATCCTAGACGTCATAACTACATAGCCATGCCAAATTTTAGCTACGTAGCAATACTAATTTGCGAGTAAAATACTTAAGACGGACGTACATGAAGAAAATGTAAAAGGGTTTAATTTTTGCCTTTGGCAACGGAACCCTAAAAAGTGAAAAGCAAGCTTCATAGGTGTTGTAAAAAACAACAAATTGTTTAAGCACTTCTTTCCGTGACCCAATCAAGATGGTTGTTCAAATCAACTTAGAAATAGGTACTCATCAAGATTAGATGCAGAACCTTTAATACAGGAACTCCGAAGACACTCTTGTTCAAAACACATTCTTATAGTACCTGGTTCAAACAATGCATATGCCGATAGTCACTTATTTTCCCAGGTACTCATTATTCATAACTGGCCTTTAGCCTATCTTTGACATAGATATCTAATGTTAATTGATACCTACTTTTGGTAGATGAGTAGCTGGGTACCTACACTACACCTAGTCTATTGGTAGGATAGGCAATTCGATATATTTATGTTTATATCATACCATTTTCTTCTCTAAGTCCATGTTTTTTTTGGCGTGCGTCATGAATCGTCATGATACAAAACGATTATTTATTTTATTTTATTGAATAGGTTTACAAACGCTTGTTACATCGCTTAGAGTAATGAAGCCTTATGTATATTAGTTATTAGCTAAATGTACAAACAATTATATGAATAATATATATTATGTAGGTATATAATATAACATCTAGAAAGAGCAAACAAATGGTGTTTAAAGTTAAATTTCTTAGTCAAACATGGCTAAGAACCCAGCCGAGTTCTAAAATATTTAAAAAATTAGAAAATCATCGAAAGCATATGATATCATCGGAAGACACCAAAAACTATGTTAAAAGCTAGATAACTTCGAAACGGCTTATCTGATTGATTTTCAACGAACATGTATGCACTCCATGGTAGGTACTATTTTGGCACTATAATGGTACTGTTTTAGCACATTTTTTGACATTATCAAAATGGCTGAATTCCTCTTTATGTATTCTAGCATCACGTAGGTACGTTGTAAAAGTACAGGTGTAATAAATACGTATACGAAATTTTATTGCTTTTATTATTAACTTTGGATCAATGCTTTTTAACTTTTGATTATTAGGATCTATTGATTTGGATATCTGTAGCATTTTTAATCCGATTTTGATCCACAGACGAAGGAACACACCAAAGCAGTCCTAATGAGATGAAACCAGATATACCATATTTACCCATGTAATTAATAGAAGATTTGTTATTTTAATCAATTCCCTAAGTCTGCAAAAGCTATTATTATTTACTTAAATAACGAATAGAACTGTAAAATGTGTCTAATTAATAAATTACTTTTTTATGTTTATGCGAGATTTTTAGTTAGCCAAAGCACAGATTACTAATAAGTTACTAAAGTAAGCCAACGGCATAAGGTTATTAATAAGTGAAGTTTTCTCAATTTCTATATCCCAATTTCCAGCTTTTTGACAACCTTAGTTTTATTTGTTTAGTGATTATTGATACATCCCATGAGCGACTTATAAACAATTTTCCCTGTATATTGAATACTTACCTTTTCCCTACATGCGAACTTATATACCCAAACCCAAACCCTAACATGATGTCGAAGATACAAGCGCGCCCACTCGGAACCCCCAATCTATTGATGATGATGACAAAATTATATAACTCAAACAACCGCAACACAACAATGCTATCAACATTGCTACTTGGCGGCAGACTTAGATGTCGGTAGCTGAGCAGGCGGTTATTAAACCAATAAAAACTTTTTACCAAGAATCAACCAACGACTACACTAAATCAGCCACCACAAAGTAAAAAATAATTTTATTGAAATGTGCTATTATTATTATTTCTAGTATATATGTATATGAAAAAATAACTCTCCAAATCGGTCCAGGCATCTCCCAGTAATCGGGGATCAGACATAAAAAAATAAAATATTCCGACGAATTGAGGACCTCCTCGTTTTTTTGAAGGCGGTTAATAATGCCATCCCACCAACCAAATAATGTTCGTCTTGTTATAAAGAGATAATTAGATAAACTGTTCTGTGTTTAAACAGTATCAAAAAATATTAAAATTGAGAGTGAGACTCTATCAATACCAAAGACTACGCGGAAACGAATGATTTTCGTGTTTACTCCTTCAGTGTGTCACAAGACCCCAGTTTCTACAAGAATATGAGCCTATAGGCCTAATAATGACATTAACTTTAATACACCTCTAATACAGAGAGACGAACACAGTGATCTTATAAGGGTACTCTTTTTTATCTTTTGAAGTACGGAATCCTAACATATTCTAGTATAATTGTAGTTTATAAAACTAAAAATACACGCTACATTTCCACCATCCACCTATATCAGATCGTCAACACCAAGTGTAATATATCTGACTCGTCAAAACGAATCCTACGAGTCCAAAGTAGAGAGGGGTTTACTAGTAGCCACTGAAGAGTTTCACCATCCACCTCCTGGCTCCATCAACAGATCAGCTCCAAGATATAAAATTATAGTATTGTCATCAGAATTAGAATTACATATACATACAAAGTTTCATTTCGATACGACAATTAGAAGTGAGTTTAAATTTACTTTCAAGATTTGATTATATTGTTAGTTACAAGTGAAGCTAATAAATTGTAGTTTGTTACATTTTGATAGGATTTGAAATTAACGATATTCTTATTTTTCCGCCAAATGGCCTACTTCGTTCATGAACTTTTTACAAAGTTGAAATAATTGCCAAAAAAATCCTTGAACTAATCAAAATCAAAATCAAAAAATGCTTTATTTTAAGTGTACCCTGTGTACCTACAAGGTACACAGGGTACACTTAAAATAGTCAGATTTTACATTTTTAAAGCTACTGCTTGTTCAAAAGGCAATTTTCCCCTGAGAAGAACAAGCAAGAAACTCGAGAGGTCGCTCTTTTAAAAAAAGGTTTTTATATTACAAAATTATTATTTTATATTATAATATTTCATTATTAATTGTGAAATAGCCTGGTTATGCGAACGGGCTGGTTATGTCCATGATTGTTTATCATCTAAATAATCTGATATTTTATAATATGCTTTCTTAATAAGTTTCTGTTTTATAGTATCTTTAAATTTATTGAAAGGAAGATTTTGTATATCAACAGGAACTTTATTGAAAAAGCGTATACATAACCCTTTGAATGAATTACTGACTTTGTGGAGGCGACTTATGTGACCTGCAAGTTTATCTTTATTTCTTGTATTGACATCATGTTTATCACTATTTTTCCTAAATGATGCTATATTTTTTTTGACATATATTAGATTTTCAAAAATGTACTGTGACGAAAAGGTTAGAATATTATACTCTTTAAATCTGTCTCTAAGTGACACTGCAGGTCTCAATTGATAAATTGCGCGAACGGCTCGTTTTTGTAAAACAAAGATTGTATTGATATCCGCGGCATTTCCCCACAGCAAGATACCGTAAGACATCAGGCTATGGAAATAACTAAAATATACTAATCTAGCAGTATTTACGTCCGATATTTGTCTAATTTTTTTGATTGCATACGCTGCAGAGCTGAGCTTCTTCGCCAATTTATTGAGGACCCCATTGTAATTTGGCGTCCAAAGTAATGCCCAAAAATACAGTGGACTCAACAAGGTCTAGAGTGACATTTTTTATCATTATATTTGTGGGCACCTCCCTGACATTAGGCAGTACAAATTTTACACATTTAGTTTTTTTCTCATTCAGTAACAAATTATTTGCCGTAAACCATTCTACTATTTGAGAAATAGCGTTGTTCACGTCGTCATAATTTAATTTTAGTCTATTTACTTTAAACATTACAGAGGTATCGTCAGCAAACAATACTATTTCATGTTTATCGTTTACAAGGTTTGGCAAGTCATTTATGTAAACCAAAAACAAAAATGGTCCGAGAATGGAGCCTTGTGGGACGCCCATACAGACTGTCGACCCTGACGATGTATTGCCACTGATATCAACCCTCTGAACTCGGTTACTCAAATAAGAATTCAGAAGGTCGAGAGCTCGGCCGGTTACACCATAATGACGTAATTTCCTGATTAAAGTGTCGTGATGAACGCAATCAAAGGCCTTGGACAAGTCGCAAAATACTCCTATTGCATCCCGCGCATCTTCCCAAGCCTCAAAAATATATTGTAAGAGCTCGACACCTGCATCGGTTGTCGAGCGGCCCCTTGTAAAACCGAATTGTTTATATGACATTAGATTGTTACTGTAAAAATAACTCGATATCTGATTTAATATAATTTTTTCAAAGATTTTGCTGAGAGTCGGTAGTATTGAAATAGGTCTAAAATTAGAGGGGTCTGATGTACTACCGGAATCGGATAATATATCGGATAATCGGAATAATTGGTAATCAAACTTTAAAGTTGGTCAGCCAGGAGAACCCTGTTGGTTTTCATGATAGGTATGTCAGTGAGTGCCTTTTATTGCGTTTAAATTTAAAATCTGAAACTTTGAAATAGAATATAACCCTTAGACCAAGGCGGTTTACGTCATAAAATTGAACCACTGAATATGGCGTCAGTGTACTATCCATCACACATTTAAAAGAATCTATCCATGTTATTAATCACAACGTGTAAACATTTCTTTTCTTGGCTTTAAGTTTCAGTATCTGCCCTTCTAACTACATTAAATAACTATATTGAAGTATGGTTGTGAAGAAGAAAATAAAGTATTATTATTATTCTTATTATTTATCATAAACATTTACCTATAGCGGGATTTGTACCCACCACCTTTGGTTTCGAAAACAGAATCACTACCGACTACACCAATCGGTGGTCCAACACGATGATTAAGATTTTACATACGAGTACGTATTGTGTCGTCCGCTGGTGTCGTTAACAACATACATGCTCATATTAGGTACAATTATATTAGACAGAAAGTATCATTGTATAAACTCCACCGCGTAACCATTTGCTTAAATTGGCTTTTAATCACCACTCAGTTGATGTAAATGCGAATAATTTTGATTGGTATTTTTTACTTGCAAAGCCACACTTTTTTTTACAAACCTTGTCTTGTTAAGTTATGAAGGACCACGCACCGACCACGGGAAAAAAATATTTATAATATTGTAAGTTTCTATAACTGTGGAAAGCCTTGTCGGAGATTTAGAAGATCTATTCAAAGGACATTTTTTGAATATTATGCACCTTATTAGAAATATGTAGATGACTGTGGAAGAACTAGTCAGTTTCAAATAATGATGACTATCCGAAAAGTAGTTTATAGTATACTTATAGGCTTCTTGTACCCCCTTTGTTTTCGATCACAAATGATGATGAATAGTTTGAACATACTGATTGACAAGTAACTAAATGCACTCGCAACCAATCATTCTTTGTCATAGAATTTTTTTGGTATTGCTTGATATTCATTTTATATTATTTTAATATATTTTTATAAGCACTCGTGGTTTATTAGCTAGTTATTTCGACTTACGAAGTTATGCAACGTTTTATGCAGTACCTAAGTCCTTGGATGGGTGGCCATTCGTGATATTTTTTTATACGAATTTTAATACGATTTAAATATCTATTGCAGCTGTTTGACGATTGTGTCCCGGTAAATTCATACATTTTTATATATAATTTCATATCAATTTTTATATTTTGGATAAATGGATGACAAGATGGATGGTAGCACTCTCATCTCCGGCCCTCTCTATCTTTGGAGTCCGTCATCAGATCTATACAAAAATATGAGACCAACCTGAACAAATAAAAAAATATTGACATCGGTTCCCAACGTGGAAATACATCGCGAAACATACTAAATACAGTGCAACACAAACAAGCTATAAAGTCTAATTGAGAACCTCCTCCTTTAAGTCGGTTATAAAGGCAAAGTGCACGTTATGGTTATGTCTTAGGTACATCCTTTCTATTGATTACGAAAAATTCCAGTCCTTGTCATTTCATTCTTTGTTCATCCTCGTACTGTAGGTACCTATACGTATGTGGTAAACATCTGGCAATCAACTACTTGTATGGTCAACAACGATAGTATTTATTTCGCTATATTTATCACTTCCATGTCTATAGTATAACATGCGTTGTTAGGTAATGCTTATATTAACACCTGCTAAGGAGACGTTATCCACTCCGCACCGCCTCGCCTCGTGCGGTTAGTATTCTTTATATGGACTTATATGGGTGTGCGCTCACTACATCAACTCCGTAGCGTCACCGAATCGCCTTAGTCGTAAGCCCTCCACGGCGGACGGCGAGAGGACCACTCGGTGACAACTGGTTGCTCGCATGCTTACCTTGCGTTGACTGCGCATTGCCAACGCGCGGGTCCCGTGTGGACCGCGCGCTGCCTGCGAATGATTTCACGTGTAGACCAAGTGCCAATTGTTAACAGACTTCTCGAAAATTCGTAGAAACGACGTCCACTCGTTGACCACACGAGGTCCACTGGTTGACGACACTAGGTCCGCTGGTTGACCGCGCGACGTTTATTCGTGATAACGCTGCGTCCACCCGTGGATCACCTGTTTACAACAAGTGGACGCCGTGCGACGAGGCGGAGCGGAGTGGGTGACGGGTGGGTCTAATGAGCTATGACCTTAAGTCGTTTCGAAGATAATTAGCTTTTAACACAGTTTATGATATATTATTTAACATTTTTTCGAGGTTTTTCAAAATTTCTTTTTAATATTTTTGATTAAACTCGGGGATTAATGGAAATATTAGCTTTTAACACAGTTGATTTGGTGTATCTGGATGATATAATCATTTGCTCTTTTTTGGTTTACCTAAGAAGCTTAGAATTCTAAGTCCTAACAAAATTTTCTGATGAGAATGTTTTTTTAATATACAAACGCTCCTGAATAGGTAAGGTGCAAGTTGCAAAGTGGCATCCAGAAATAGGTTCCATACCAAATTTGAGCAAAGACTTTAATACTAGGGTTAGGTACTATGAAAAAAATTTATGACGCTTCCTGCGCGTCAACACCGAATTCTTGTCGATATCCTCCGATACCCTGGTCGCTAGTGATCGATTTTTATAGTGTAGGTAAACTATAGGGTTAGGTAACTCACAAAAACATTTTCTATTTGGTCTCACATACTGTTAAAAAGCATGTGTGTGGGGCGGAAAAGTTCTCGAGTGGCGACCACGCACCGGAAGCCGCAGCGTGGGCAGGCCCTCCACTAGGTGGACCGACGATTTGGTAAAGATCGCGGGAAGCCGCTGGATGCGGGCAGGGCAGGACCGATCGTTGTGGAGATCTTTGGGGGAGGCCTTTGTCCAGCAGTGGACGTCTTTCGGCTGATATGATGTACCACGGGTATGTTTGACGATGTTGTTTGTATGTGTGACCAATCTTTAGGATGCCGCCTGAATTTTATGATGCCGATCGAAAGGGTCAATTATAAGGACCTTCCTTCCTTCCTTCTTAATAACATAGTATATAAAATTTTATCTAAGTTAAATGTCCGCCTTGCCAGCTAATCTAAGTCTACAAAATTGTTGTATTCCGGCTGTTTGATTATATTGAGGGTTCCAGGTGAGCGCACCACGCAGGCGAAGCCGCGGGCGAAAAGCTAGTTCTTAATAAATTTTGTCTTAACGGTTGCGGCTCTAACTCCTTCCAGTGCATACCTAAACAGAAATTGGCTTTAAACTGCCTAGAACCGAATTACATCGCTATTAAATGGTAATTACATCGTCATTAGGGTTAATAATACACACTATAAGCTAATTATTAGCTCATGGAATAGATAAAATACATATGCACTTATGCATATCGGTCATATTTGGTACAAGTGCCAAGGCTCTGTGAATGACGTAAGGCGTGAAAGTGTGCAAGACGTGCGCTTGGGCAGTAGTGGTTTAGTGCTGCGCGCGCATCGGAGTCGACTGATCGGACCTACTACGAAGTGAGTATACCTACTACATTTCGCATGTTATTTTTGAAATAAGTTCTAACTTTTTAAACGTGACACTCAAAATAAACAGAGAGGTGCCTTGATTTTAAACTATTTACAAGTAATATCTTTCGGGTACATATGCCTTAATAACACAGCTTCATTTATATTAAAAAAATTAAAATGTTGTAAAAGAATTTTGAAACGCAAAGCACGCCGTAATGTATTACACAAGCTTAATGGAACCTGCTCACTGGCACTCTATGGTAGTCAGTGATAGGTACAAGTGTAGGTTAGTATCACGGTTAGTTTTTACTATTTAATGATAGATTACAAAAACAGTGGAATAGCCAATAAGTATAATTAAAGAAAAACAAGTAAGGCGTTACAAAAATTCTACACATACTCATATAAAAAAAAAATATAAAAGCAAATTGTACTTATTATTTTCTGTCCATACCTAAGAGTATATAGGAGAAATGCATAATACCAGTATGTATTTAGGCAACTGACCAAGTGCAAATCAAACGACCAGTGTAGGTAGACCTTTACTAATAGGGACATGCCCCAAGGTCAAAATATTATGCTTCAGTCAGCATCAAAGTTATATGAGGTAACAGATAATGCCAAATAATATATCTTAGCATTTAAGAAAAATGAACCACCCCAACGGTTAATATCATTTTGAAGCTGAACTTGGTACCAGTTCCATATTTTGTTTGGAGTTAATCATTACATGACCCATATATGTATATATCACATAGGAGACTACGTCTAAATCTCTAAACAGCCTAATTACTAATAATATCTACCATTTCAAAATAAATAAATACCATTGTTCAAGTATGATTATCGTTAAAAGCCTTTTAATTTTTTGGTTTTAGTCAAAGGTTTATCGCTTCATTGTTCTTGACGAGGTATATATTTATTTTTACAAGATTTTATTAAGTAAATTGATATTTATTTAGTAAAGATGAAATTACTAATTGTCTCCATTAGTCATTACAATAGGTAATAGTATGGCGCTTAAAGAGAAATTCTACACGGCACACCTATTTAGCCATCAATCAGTTTTAGGATATGGTGATGGCAATCTGAATCATTTCATCAATTTCATTTTTCTGAATATTGATTATGATTATTGATCGATTATAATTCCAACATAAAATTCCAGATAACAATCATAAAATAAAACCAAAATTCAAGATATATAGTAACAAACAATAAAACTATTACCATTACTTCAAAGGAAATCAGTTTTATTGCACAAATTAGGTGCAAAAAGAAACAACCTAAAGGGGTAATCATTGCGCTAAATAGCACCAAAAAATTTTTTGCGAACAATATCCAGAAAGCAAATTGGACATTTCCATAGTTGTTGGATACTACGCCGATAAAGAGGAGACCATTCGAAATAACTAACAATAGTGACACCAACCCGATAGACAATAGAACAACTTTTTTTACTGTTGTATCATACTCGGGCTCAGGTCCTATTATTGCTTGTATGGCTGCCTCTACGATCCCATAGAATATGAGACCTGAAGCCACAACCGCCAGTAAGAATTCCAATTAGTGATATAAGGTAGCATCCATGTCTAGGCGGAAAACAGAAGCAACATTTTTCAACATCTGGTAAATCCATGGCTTCGTATTCAGCTAGCAAAAATATCTGAGATGATATGTATTCTTCTTGGTGTTATTATTCAGTTGATGGTTACAATGTATTCATAATCCTTGTTGTGCAATAAAGTATACTTGATTGATTTTAATTAACTTGTTTTAAAAGGTATTACGTACAATCATATTTTATTTCGAGAGATTGCCAAATATAAATTACCTTAGAATTTAAGAATAATCAATAATTCAACCTAATATTTCAATAAAAACCATAATATGACACCATGAAAATGAAAGTGATAGATAAATTTTGACTGACGGTAGACTGACGCATTTTATTAATTTTGGTACCATAAACCATATAGCTCTGCTATGGACCTCATCCAGGTTCTTCTTCAGTCCTATTTTTCCTCTGATTACGTTCATACTATTGGCACAGAATTATAGTTTACGGCACCTGCTCATAAGTTATCTTTTTTCAGATATTTCTGCCAATAACTCCAGTTAGAAATTATTCATACTTCCATTGACCTTCTGTAAGGTGACATTTCCTTACGGAAGATTTAGGCGGCTTTTTATGGACACGAAAGCTCAGTCATACCTACATTTATACCTACTTACCTACATTTCCCTACGCTTTGCTGGCTGGCTTGACTCATTGTCTCTATTGCAAATCTAAACTCGAAATATATAAATTGCAGTAAATATAAAGGAAAAAAGATTACTCATCGAATTCCTGTTAAAAAGCCCATCCAGGTTCTCACAGATTTCTCATATCATTATATGCATGCATGCAGTCAAGGCCCCAACCCGGATTGGGCCAGCGTGGTGGACAATGGACCATACTCCCTCGTATATACGAGGTATATACAGATATATCCCTGCAGTGGGATGTTTACGGGCCCATGATGATGTATTCTGAGAATGTTCTCAGAATATTGTTTCTTCACACTTAGGTACCTACACAGAAGAATAACCTTTACAATATAGGTTTCCTCACTTCAGGGTTCGGTAGAGATTAGGAGCTTAATACGAATATTAGCTCCAGTTATCCAAGGCTCCTCAACCATAACACCAGAATTCCATAATTGCAAGAACATTAACTTGAACAGCGCAGAAGGAATTGGAAACACCAATCAGGCGATAATTGTAAATTATCTAAATGTAATCTATCTCCTACAGCATTTGCGCTGATCAAGGCTTTCCGTTTCCCATTTATCACAAATGTATTCATACAGTATATTTATAATTTGTTGTTTTTGGAAAGAAATTTTAATTTAACAAATGAGGGCGCCACTGGAGGCGATATACCTACCCTCTTAATACAGAACTAGGATAAGTAACACCAATCTTCCATCTAGGTATCTGTAATATTTTATTATTAATTCCTAGGTGTCCAGGAAACACAGAGAAACAATAGACATTCTAGTAATAGTCGCCTAACCCACCTCCACACCTACGACCTCTGCATAGCCAACAACAGATCAACAGCAGTACAACTGAAGACGCCTATTGAAGGTAAGCGGTCCCGTGAAATGACTAGTAAGTACTTAAGTATTAGTCAACGGTTACAATTATGTGTAAACTAATAAAGATCCGTGGAAATATACAGAACGCCATCTAGTTCTACATTAAGCAACTAGGCTTGTATTATATGGGCACCGGGTAGTAGTTGACTATACAAATACCTACATGTATATTTTTGTAAATGTATACCTATATAATATGAATGAACACATCCGTAGCTTGGGAAGACATGTCTGATGATACTTTTATCGTGGCGATGATTCTGCAAAAGATAGAACCAAATCCTCAGGACAATAACCTTTGAAGATTTTAAATATACGGCACTTGATTACTAAGGCAGGGTGTGTACTTACAAAGGTCGCGGGTTAGAACCCGCTAGGGGCGTATGTTTGCATGATTAACCATTCTGAAACCACCTAGTGAAGTGCAACAATTTTCGGCTGAATTCGGCTATAGTTCGAAGTGGATAGTTGTTCTTGAACAGTAGTGGAGTCAAAAATTGTGGGACTCACATACTAAAGGTGGTTGCAGAATAGTTTACTTTGTATGGGGTAATCGAATTTTTTTTATGGTTTACGACTATGGTTCCTAATGGAATTTTTTCGTAATCAGGAGTGCCATCACCGTTAATAGAAATTACACGAATTCAAATTCACCTGTATATTTATATATATAATACTTAAGTAAGGTACTTGCGGATAATAAAGCCCACCTTTTTGTAAACTCAAATTTTGCATATTAATCATTTCGAAAAGCAAAGACCATTATATCCAAAGAAATATTTAGTTATCCATTAATCATCTTATTGAATAATTATTTGATTTTACATATAAATTATGCGTTTTCTAAAAGTTTCAAAAAAGTGTTCGTTTGGGCCTTATTATAATACGGGTGGGAAACAAGGCCCCCTAAAGGAAAATATGTTTTTTCAAGGTCCATATAAACTTTAATAACAGTTTTAATAATAAATTCGGAAATATTGTCAATTTTGTTTTATAATCACCAATAAAATACAGTTTAGGACAACCAAGTACGTTTTTATGGATTAAGTTTGACGTCCAATTGAAACTGGTTCCATGAAGCTTTTACCATAATAAAATATTTTGTAATTTTACTGCCACAAAAAACTTCTAAAACTAACAAAATACGGTATGTTTCAAGACAATTTTCTTTTTTTTTAATTTATGTGGGCCTTATTACCCTATGGTAGGATAATAAAGCCCATGATTTTAATCCTCTTTCAATGGCACATTTTAGGAAATAGACTTCTTATTATTATAATAAACTGAACAAAATCAACAAAATAAATCAACTAAATATTCAAATATTGCCAACAGCGCAATAAAAACAGAAAAAAAAGTCTTCTGACTTACAACACACTTCGGCTGTGTAATAAAGCCCATCAAATAAAGGAAAATGTTAAGTTATAATTTTTGGTCCTTCAATAAGGCCCACAAGGCCATAATTTAGCAATAAATATTATTGAGATCAATAGTTATATTTAGGTAATAAAATAATCAGTCAAGCCATAGTGGCATTTTTAAACGTAGTCGAATTTAAAAAAAATATAATTAGTAGGAATCAAGGTTCATTTTAGCGCTTCTACATATCAATGTGTACTTTAGTTTAAAGAGCAAAACAACAAAATGTATCAAAATCTTCTTTGGTTTACCCAACACATTCTTCGTGATACCATTTTGCGCATTTATTGCACTGTCTCATATCTGCGATCTCATTCTTCTTACATCCATGGCAATACCATTCACAGTTTATCTTTCTTTCTTTCTTTTCTTACATTGTTCTTCATCTTGTCTTCTCTTTTCTGTCCTTTCTCCTTTTCCTTTCTTACGTCGTTCTTTTTCTCTTGTCTTCACTTTTCTTTCTTGTCTTCTTGTTTCCTTGTTTTTGTTTCTTCTTTATTTCGGTTCTTTTATTTCCCATGTCTTTTGTTGTTTCCAGTTGAGCCTGTAGTGTGTAACGCTCCTTGAAAAGATCTTTTGTTATTACCTGACCTTTATAGTTTATAGCTTTTTGGCGAGGCTTTGACTTAGTTGCTGCATAGTTGGGTGTGGGCATCAGTTCTTGGAAAGATAAGGGATATTTTTTGCGATGAGCACAAAGCGCAATATCGTCACCTGATGAGGAATTAACGTCAATAGCAATATGTCGTTTGTTTTTAGCTTTTTGGTGTAGCTTATCAGGTTTTTGGTGTAGCTTTTCAGGTGTTTGCTGTGGATCCATCCTTACGAGAAAATCTAAATCAGTATCCAACTTTCTTTTATGTTTTGTTCGGTCAATTCTTATTTCATCATGATCTTCATTGGAAGTCGTTGGTAAAAGACATGTTGCTTCATCAGATATCTCCCCATCGTTTTCGAAATACGGTGCTTGTTCTAGCGATTTCGAAGTCATACTGTTTTCTTTCTCTTCGATTTCGTTTATTGGCATGCTTGGCTATATGACCGAGTAATTTCTTCTTCATCAGAAGAATAATTATAAACATAACGTGGATCTATTTTAACATTACGTTTACTATTGAAGATTCCTTGATTATTTGTTGCAATAGCTGAAAAACGACACTCCAAGACCTGCGTTCCAAAAAAAAAATTACGTCTACCCGTGTAAAGTTGATAATTTTATTTCACAGCTATCTCGTTTTAATTTTCAACAATTTTATAGGTTACAAACGACTGAACTGCACAGAAAGTATCATCATGCATTATGAATTTTTATTTCAATTATCACTATTCATTCCTTACAATCAACAAGAACGGTAAAAATTAGCTCAAGATAGCCGCGGAATAGATGTAAAGTGATTTAGACCTCTTAAAATCACGTTTAATTCACTTATAACATCTTAGATCCAATAAGGCCCTTAAGTCGTTTATTAAGGCCCAGGAGATGGTTAACAAGGCCCGTACCAATAAGGCCCGGGCTTTAAAGGTTTTTAGGAGACTCCCAGAACTTTTGATTTTATTACAATTAAACAAATAGAATTGAAATAAATCGTACATTAAATGAAAGCCAGAAACCATACTATTAGACGAGTACAAAATTTTAAACAATACAATCAAAATATATGTCTAAACTTACCGTTTTTCTGTTGGTAAATATTGTTACTGGGAGTAACCGCATCCTACCTTCACACTAGATTTCGCACTACTGACAAGATGGCGGCGGGAGCGCGGGGCGCGTGGGTTTCCTGTGTTCCTATTGGTTTGTTCGTTCGTTTACTACGGTCTGTGCACATAAAATTCAAATTTAAAGTGTATTTTAAGCCACTGGGCCTTACAGGCGTACGGGCTTTGATGCCCGCAAGTACCTTACATTGTATTTTCTTAGCATAGTAATATTTTATACTATTCTAAGATACCAATCACTGTATAACTACTAAGTTTATCATATATACCTACTCAATTTTTAAGATGTATCGATTTCTTCATTATTTCCACTCATTTCCTCAAACTGTTTCTTAGTAACAATGAAAAAAATGGCGGGATTTTAATTATTTTTTTTAATATCCCGATGTCAACTTTTAGAAGTATCAAAATCAGTCAGCTTCGAAATCGTACTCGTACATATAAATTATGAAGTTATTCCCCGAAATGTTATTTTAAATGTGAAAGATATTACGCGGGTAGAGCCGCGGGGGGAAGCTAGTGCAATATAAACAGATTCACGATCACGATTGGCTCGACGTGTTTACCGGGAGTCTATTATAAATAATAGTTTAATAGCTCTGTTAATTATTTGAAACTCATTTTCCAGTGATTAATTCTAATAAATGTTTCCAACTTCAGTTTACTACTTCTGTGGGTTACTCGTACGTCGGCGAATTTAGTATTTCTCAGGGTTTGATCACGAATACTATAATGTAGTAAAACACTTACCACAGAATGCATAATACTACAAGCGCTTACTAAAATATTTCAAATTCGTTGGTTAGCCAAATTAAGTAAAGAAAAAGTATAAAATATTCTCGCCAAAACAAACGGTGCGACCCGATTGGGGGTGTGCTACATAACCGCGTTCAGCTAATCGGCTCAAGGCAAAAGATCATGTACACCCCCAGGTAGCCGAGTCAAGCAGCCCGAAGCGACTGGATGCGTAAAACGTCGTCGTCGGGCTCTGTAGATATACTGCAGGTATAGTCGGTGCCGTTGGGTTAGAGCTACCTTTAGGGGGGGGGGGGGGGTATGTAAGTAGGAAAGAATATTTCTCACTTCCCCCCACGGCGAATGGAAGCGTAGCGAAGGAAGTGCAAAGTGGCACTAAGGCGGAAGAGAAAAGAGAATAAGAAGGAGATCAAGGGCAGCTCGACCTTTTGAAAACTCTTGATAGCTCGGAAATTATGGCTGCTTGTGACCAAGTCGCCATAGAACACCGGACGGATTACTGAATGTAGGTCGAGGATGATTTGTGGCTCCTCCCTCCAATTCACACACACGCACAGATTGTGGTGTGGTGGTGGATTGAAAGAAGTTTAGCCTTAAAATTTCCATGACCCGTCAAAGTGAGATATACAATTGTCGATTTCAATCCATTACATCGTTAGTAGAAGAAACGATATAGTTGTCTCCCCTTCCCCGTTTATGTCCAGCAGTGGATTTGTGTAGGCTGATGATGATAAAGTGGCCATGGCTCCTGAGCCTCTTCTCCTGCTGCTCACTGCTGACTCACTCGAACCTCTTGGATTCGAGTGAGTCAGCAGTGTTGCGGAAAAAATTATCAATTTTGCTTGTAATTCTTTTTAATTAGTTAATAGGTATTACAACTTATTATAGTTGCTTCCTAGAATTTGGAGAGAAGGGAACAATAATGTAGTTTAGATGAGATTTGGCAGACTTCAAACGGAGTGATAGCTAAGGCCTAGCCCGAGTGTTCATTGCTCTGCGGCTTGGTTTGTTTGATTGACGAACACCACAAGAACTTGTTTGACTTGCTATTTGAAAGAATGTCATACATATATGAGACGAGGTATACAAAATGACAATACTGATTAATTATGTTTTGTTTCAGAATGAGGCAGTCATCATATTTTATACTCATTTTCGCGGTTGGATGTTTATCAGCGCCTCTGGATGACCCAGTTCGAGTCGATCTACCAGTTTACGATCCACCGCAGACCTCATCAAATGTGCAACTGGCGAAGCCTCTTGAGGCTGAAAACCATCCTGGAATTCAAATGAGGAGTGATAAATCGCTTGTTGGGAACTTGATATCTCACAAGATACAAGCTGCTACAAACGCGCTCGCAAGCAAAGTAAGTCGAAGTTCCAAACCAAACGTAAGAAAGGTGAACCAAGGCCGCAATACGAATAATGAATAAATAAGCAAAACAGATTTCAAATGCGCATAGGTATTACTGAAATTCAAATAGTTTAGGCAATAGGGGGTCGTGGGTCATTTCTCAGAATTGTACAACAGATTAATCAGTGTTGTGATGTGACACACGCACACACGATCATGACGTAATTGCGAATATTGGAAAATAAAAGAGAGTTGATCAAAGGCAAGGACGTATTAGTTCACATCCACCACACAGATACATTACACGTTACAACAGCCTATAGAAGCCCACTGTTGGAGTTAAGGATCTTATTAAGTTTTTTTAACCTCCGACGAAAAATGACAGGTGTTATGTTGTTTAACGGCGTTTAGTGTATAGTACTAACATAACTGGAATACAAAATTCAAATTACTTTTAAATTAAGTATTTCACATACCAAATGCAAATAAATTTCTGGAATGGTATCTGAGATACTAGATATGAAATACGTATCTATTGAATACTTTTTGTAGATAAAATACTTTTGTAAAAAAACAAAATTTTTTACATGTAAATCACGTTGATCGCGCAAACTTGACACAACATAATATTATATTTTTAAGGTTTTAATTGAGACTTAAGTAAAACCAGTCGTTCAACCAGTTTATCGCTCATTTTTCTTCCATGAGTCCTCGTGATCATGCCCCCAAATAAGTGTCGCTCCACAGGGGCAGAACTTGGCAAGCAGGTGTTGTACTTATTTGAAAAAAAAATTTTATTATTGGAGAAAGAATTGCCACACCGTCTTATCAATTTGGTCCCAAACCACCGAATTAATATAGTACCTACTAACGTAAACACTTTAGATTCAATGGCGCGTATTATAGTTTTATCAATGACGACATTGACATTTTATATTAAAGTCACCTAAGGATGTCTGTCACCATAGAATCAGTTATCTAATTACTAAAAGTATTTTAGCAAACACAGTATCAACAAAAAACTAAGATACCAAACGAAAGATATTTAAACACAAGATACAAAATGAATTTAAAAAAGATTTATAGATACAAGATGAAAATACGTATTTTGTATCTGTATTTCAGATACTTGTATGTTAGATAAGTTACATCTCTGAGTGTGTGAGTGGCCAGTCTTTGTCCGGACATATCTCAGTAATGCGTAACCTGATTTTTATTTTAAAGACTAAATGGGGGGACTTTTTAGCCATGTTTGATGAAAAACGCTTAAACCGTTTCGAATATATTTATCTTTTATCACAGTTTTTGGTGTATTTCGATAATAAGATAACATAATCTTTCGAGGGATTTCAAATTTCTTTTTTATAGTTAAAGACACAGAATATAGTACTAATGTAGTTAAGATTAAACTCGGGGATATGTCTAGCCATGTTTGATGGAAATCGGAAAAGTTTGGGTTATTGAAAATATACGAAAATTGTTTATTGTCAAGACATACTACTTTTATACTACTGTTACTGTTATAGCTATGAGAATTCGTTCCGGACACATTCCATTGAACAAATTCGCGTTTTTGATGAGGAAAGCCACATATCCTAATTGCCCAAAATGTGACGCCGTGGAGGATATTTACCACATACTAATGGAATGTGTCCGTAATGAGTTTCTCAAAAGACTAATAATGGACATTTCTATGTGGTGGACTGTGGGTAGGTGCAATAGTGCTTTAGCTTCTCCGCTATCGGACTCGGCTGGGGCACGGTACTAATTAGTAAAAGTAGGTTTAAACTGAAGGGATGATGGACTATTAACTGTACAATAGAGCGATGTAGTTAATATCGACTAAGCTCACAAAATTAAGATTAAAAAATACTTAAATATTTATCATAAACTTTTTTAAATCGAATTTGATTCAAGTCATATATTTCGATGTTTCAACAGACAGGTGATATAAATTTTGGCGGGGGAATCTTCTCTGCGCCGGTATCGACTCGTGAAACAGCGTTGCTGGAGACAGAAGGCTGGGGCAGCAAAACATTGTCCATAAAAGAAAATCTTCATAGTATAGTTGCCGGGTTGTTTCAGGTAGAAATATACTACATATTATCAGGTTCTCATGTATCATTCGTTTGCTTTCACTGTTTTATTATTTCAGCCTAAACCCATAGTAGACTACATTGGAGAGGAGGATAAATATGGCAACACAGGTGACAAGTTTTACTCAGCCGGCCAAGCTGTTGTGGGCGGTGCGGAAGGGGTCTCCAACCTTGTCAATACAGTACTAGAGGTTAGTATTTAAAGACACAAGCTGATCATTCTCTTATACTATAATAAATCTTATAATAAAAAAAAACAATGGCGGGCGCGGACTAAATGGTTCGCTATCGTGATATTTATGGACATTTTTAGGGGTTATATTTGAGTAGCTTCATAGTAGATATTTAGTAGAAAGAAAATTATTAAAAAAATATATGAAAGTTTAAAAAAACACATTTTCAAATATATAGGTAAATATTGTTGAAACGTATATTCACACATCTTAAGGATCCGGCGTCACCGACAAAAGCTCCTGTCTCCATACAAAACCTTTCTTTGTAAATGACAGATCAATCTATTATCTTGTCAATTATCTATCAATATATATCAAAAATTATATCTTGCGGTAAATATCAAAGGTTGAATTCTACGGGAAAATGAACACCAACAGAAGACCGGGTCGTAGCAAGTGGAAGTCTGTGGTCTCTGCCTACCCCTAAGGGAAACAGGGGTGTCTTTATATATGTAAAGAGTCATATTAAACTTTCCATTTTCTATCAGTTCTAATTTGTTTTATTGTTTTCATCACAAACCAAGACAAGAAATAAAGTCTACCTTATGTATTAAATAATGTCAACCTTGTCTAGGTTGTCTATACAAAATCGAAATGCATTAATTGATCTTGTCATTTACAAATGAAAACGGTATTACGTTTGTATGGAGATTGTATATTTAAACATGTGCTTTAAACTTTCACTAGGACAAGGTATTTTATTTTTGGATATTGTTTTAAATAAATTTTATTGTATTGAAAATAAAAATAACACTCAAGCTTTTACGCTTAAGGCACAGGTTCAACCTAGTTCAGGCATCTACCAATTAGCTTATTATGATTAGTAAGATAATTTTTGTAAAAATAATTCAACTTGCAACAATAATGACTATTTTTATTACGACAGCAACATTTTTTTTTTTAACCGTATTACGGCGTGCTGGCGCACAAAGATTGGCATTAAAATGCATACTAGCTCAGTGTTTAAGAATTCTATGCCTCGCGAAGTTCTTGAGATTGTAATAAATTTACGTATAAAAAGGTAAAATTGTATAAATATAACCTATTGCTTTGCAATAATTGCCAATTTATATTTCCCACAGGTACCCGGCACCATAATAAGGAAGATAACGCGAGTAGCTACGGAAAAATTAAACCATTTGGGCGGAAAACTGATAGGATTAAACTAATATTTCACAATGTAAATAGTGTTTATTTATTGGCAAAATTGGTTAAAGAAATAAGAAATTATTTTAATTTTGTCAGATTTATTTCATTTAAACCAAAAACCGATTTTACACTCATTGTGTCGTTACAATTACAAAATGAAAATATTATACGTTTATCGGGACTATTTTCTAGGCCCAAATTCAAAATATCACTACTTACGACATTGTTAACCATGACTGAATATCTATCTAGCTTATCTTTAAATGCTTTAAAGTAAATGTATATTTACATAAAAGGATCAAAGCGAAACAATTGTATAAATATAACATATATAAACATAATCAGCCAAACAGGCAAATAAAAGAAAACTGTTAAATGTTTAAAACAAGTGCATTATACAGAATGTAACAAATAATAATACATATGAATTTTTACAGGCTACAATACGATTTCATTATACAATTGCTAATTCAATACGTGTGTAAGACTTAATAGAACATTCAGCGTGCACTTCTACGCGCAAACTTCTGTCCTACAAGAAGGTGGCACGCGGAGTGCACAATATTTATTATTAGATTTAAATACAATGATTTATCTACTATTTCAAATGGTATTATCCAAGGTATAGACATAAAAGACATCGACACACATGTATTATATTTTAAATATAACTGTATTTATCTTTGGGTATCCCTTTTAAATGTTATGCATTAATTGTTGAAACTTGGAAATCGAATTACGCTCAGTATTGAGGTACAACAATAATAAATAAACAAACGTATCCCACCATCCACAATTACACCGTACGAGACTTATAAGAAAAAAAAATCTATGTAAATCTGTTTTCCGAGAATAATACGATATCAAAGTTTCAGACTAAATAACATCATCCTTACACGACATAAATGTACCACATCTACAATAACTACACTGGATGAAGAAATAAAATCAAAAATTTAACAACAATAACAAATAGTACATTGTTATATAGGCATATAATATTATAACATCGTAACATACAACACCAAGTCATTAAAATGCATAGAATTATTTAGTATTAAATATCAATTGTTTAGTGTAATGTCAAGTTTTGCCACGCTACGTTCGGATTAACTAAAGTAACCAATTAAGATCAGAGCCAATGACCCGATGTAAAAAAAAAAAACAATGTACCATGATCTGGGGCGGTAAATTCCAGCACTAATAACGTTCCACCCCACATCAGGCAAGTGTAGGTAATGTGTATGTAAGTAGATATATATATATATATATATGAGTAGTTTAGTGTCAATCGAACCCAGGATGGTTATTGTAATGTCATTGCTTTAATTGTAGTTAAACTTATTGTTACATCGATTATGGTTATGTTTCGCTTCTTTCCAAGGTAATAAGATCAAGCTTGAAATAAATTAGACATTGATAAAACTATAAAAAATACTGTACTTTAATGTAAAGAACAATAAATATATTATATCGTTAATTTAGACAATTTAGGACCATCATTGGTTTGATTGACCCTATACATAATAAATATAATAAACCCCAATAGGTTATAGTCTTACTTCTAAATAAAAATTACATTTACAATTTAATTCTACATCATTACACTTTCCCTGGTATTTCGACAAGAATCCAACTTCATGAATATTGTCCCTTTCCTGTATGTGCATAAATCACACGCAATCATAACCTATATACTTTTTACATTTGCGATACACTAATACCAGAGAAAGTATAACGGTTCAAAGTAATCTCTATGAGACCTCTTTTTTATGTACAGTAGAAAATATATTAACATATATGCGATTTACAGAAATTTGATATCGGCAATGGTTAATATTCCTGTGCGATCAAAGAAATCTGAAAGGATGTACTATGTACGATGTAAGATCAAATATTTATTACCTACTAAAACGCAAAGCGCAACTAGGTCATGTTTTAAAAAAGTTTTGTGAAACGTAGGTGTTGGCAGAAGTCATGAAAAGAAGTCCTTTTCCAGCTACACACATTTAGGTACTTCATGCATAGTACCAAGCAGAAACGCTAAAGATTCAAAAAGTGACACAATTTATATTACAATTTTGCTTACATCTCACGTCATTGCGGAATAATCAAGCCACTAACGGTTTAATCGCAATCGTACAGCAGTACACTATTTGAATCATGACTTCAGGATATTTTGAACACCTGAGATCACATAATATATGGTTTAAAGATATCTTGAAACGAAGATCTCTTCTCGGACTCTGTATGTATAATGTAAAAACGATCTATATTATATCATCATATATATTGCTAGTGTTCAATAAACAGATAAATATCTAAAAATACAAAACTATATCAAGAACTTAACTATCATAGAATTTTATTATGTAAATAAGTTTAGAAAATATGTAAAGGAATAATATCTTGTCAAAGCTTTATACAGAAAATATATTTAGCATCACTAGCGAAATAAATAGTCTATGTAACATTATAACACGTTTGGATAATGTGAATATTGCAACTACTATAAATAAAGTTAGCACCTATTTATTCTTGGCTGTATAATTAAATAAAATACTATTCATTAACAAAACCAACAAAATTTCGTCAGGACTTAAAATAACATAAAATCGCAGATTATTTAATGAAAGGTATTTTGGTATTATGTTTATACTGCCGTTTTATCACACTTATGTTTTAATAAACACGTTATCATACTATATCGACGGTGTATTTCTACTTCATCGAGATTTAATGTGCTTATTACCTCGTTTTTATACATCCATCGAGTATTTGGGTACTATTTCACTCACAATGGATTGTATTTTTGTATCTGGTCAATGCAACAGTTGTTTGCATGTGGCAACAGAGCTGTTCGAACAGACATCAACATCATACACGTTTTATTTCATTATACGCTTATCTTTGTGTCACTTTTTGATTACGAACTACTGATACAAGTATTCGATCAAATTAATTAGAATCGACATAATCCAACACCGAGAAATCGATGTATTTATCCGACCTTAATTGTCATGGCCGTGATAGCCGCACCTTGCGCACTGTATCGACATAGTGCTTGTTGTGGGCAATAACCTGCTCTTGGAGCTTCGGCGGCAATTCATCCAAAGAGGGTGCCGTGCCTTCTTCAATATCGGTACGTCTATAGAAAAGAATGTAAGGCGTACAAGAACGGTTGAGCCCATTAAGATCGGTTTCTTTGGCAGTCGAGACGACATCGTCGTTATATATGTACCACTGCTCATTGTCTTTAGCCAAAGTATAGTAATGTCCCGAGTCGAGTGTGGTTCCCGCATGTATGACGGCGGCATACAGAATGTAGGCCGAATGATCGGCCTGAGAGCGAACTGTTGGTAGCGTCACCGTCTGGTTATGGTACATCGAATGCATTAGTTTCGTCTGCACTTGCAGCTTCGGTTCGAATCTGTTAAAAAATAAATAAAAAATATGATAAAAGCGGGACGGGACTATTTGACTTATTACAACAAAATTTATATACAAATGTACTTACTTAAAATTCTTCAATACGAGAATGAGATATTTCGGGGTGGTTTCAATGAGAACACTTCTCTCGGCGTCGCGTAAGCCGCCGCAATCTCTGCACTCGTATTTATTGTCGCCGGATAAACTCTCCTTCGAGCAGTAAAATTCGAGAAGACTTTGCACACTGTGTTGCCAGTCTTCGGGTTTTTCAGGGAAGGCGAGCTGGAGGTCGCGGAATACGTCACGAGAGAGCGACGAGGAATGACACTCTGTGCATTCGACTCGAGTGAGCAGTACTCCGCCGAACATACTGTCGATGAACGAATCGCGGCGAAGAAAAACAGATTCATTCATGCGCAGGCGTTTCTTCGGTGGCAAGAGAATTTCGTGCTCCGGCGACACACGCTTAAGAGTGCTTGAGCTAGAGCCTGTAAAACAGTGTCAATTAAATAAAATGAAACAATAAACCGGTTGAGTTTTTTTACCGTAAGGGGAAAAAATAGGGTACCTATATTAGGCAAGTGAAATAGAAGGTATTGGCATAGGTACTTTTTTTTTTTTCAAAATCAATCGGATAAAGCTTTTATTGTGTCATTTAACGGTCGCGTTTGTAGCCTATTCCACATAATTACATCATTAAATGAAATAAATAAAGAAAACTTGGAGAAAATATGAGTTCCAAATAAATTTCGCATACGAATCCCGCCGTCACAATACAATCTAGAGACGGCACGTGCGTCTTTGAAAAAAAAACTACCTATGCCAATAGCTTCTATTGCCCTCACTTAATATGCCCCATTTTTTTCGTTATGGTAAAAAAACTCATCCGGTATATTACGGCGAGCAATATATGAATTTTGTGTAGTTTGACATTGACGGATTCTAGTACATTATAAATTTAAAGAAGCGCATGGACTTTTTTACGTACGGCTGGTTGTGTCGATTTAGAAAGAATAATTTTATTTTGATAGTACTAGTACTAGTAAAACGGCCTACAATTCAGTGTAATACAAAACTTACCCGCAGCACTACTGCCTGGCCGAGGAGAGACAGAGCGACGGTTTGAAGCAGTAGACGCCTCGTGTTCATTATCACTGCAAGCGAAGACGGCGAAAATCAATCTTATGAATTATTGTTAATATTTAAGACTCATCACTTTAACTACTATCTACAATTCCATAAATAAAGGGATATTTAGTGTCCTTTGCCCAAATAGTCTATTTTCTCGATCGTCGCATTCTTCCCTTGATTCTACGCAAATCAACCAGCAATGATTTCAATTCAAATCTAAAAACCGTGCTTAAAGATCCTCCGCTGTTTGATGCGGGCACACAATCATCATCACATCGCACATTCTATTGAGGTGACGCCGCGCCATGGTGCGCGTTTGTAGTTTGTGGTCGTATACGGAACCCTTAAAAGATTGTTATATCACCTGGACGAAGGCGTGGAAGGCGCCGCTTGGATGGCAGGGTGGGCGACGATACGCATGCGACTCGCTCCGTTCAATGACGCCGGGCGTGAGTAGTCAAAGTTGCGGTCAGAGCAGTGCTCGTACGATTGCAGCAACTCAAACAGGTACCTACAAACAGGTACAAAATTATTCATATAGTCATTATTATAATGCAAGACAAAACAAGGCGATTACCTAGTATCAGACTAGGGATATAAGAATCAAGTTTACATTTGCATACACACCACACAATCCTTGGCCTAACGTAAACAACATTAGAGTTTTAGATACTGATGTGGCTGGGTACTATTCCTAGCGGATGTTAGGGCATTTACAAATCTCTAGCACCGTGCTTCTAAGTGTGCTACCATGCAGCATTATCACTGTTGTGTAACAACTATTTTAGAAAACACAATCAATCATTTCAGCAATTACGTCTAGATATAAAGTAACCGAAAGTTAAATACAATTCTTTTTTCAGTGACTATCATCATTATCAGCTCACACCAGTCCATTGCAGGACATCTATTCATTATTTGTCCAAGATACTCTACTATCATCAGCCCACAGTCTCCCTAGGCCGTTAATGGAGTAATATTATAATTAGCCTATAGGCTACTTCTGGGTGGACATATCATCAGCATCAACTCACAATGTCCCTGTTACACTTTATTTTATTATCAGCCCACACGTATGATACGTCATACGTCAGGCAAAATGTGTTCGCGCAAGGTGCGCATTGTCTCGCAACATTAACTGTTCCACTACTAGGTTTAGGTATACGAGAGACTATAAACTCACCCTAAGAACTCGGAGCTGTCATGTTGGTTGTCTCGGGTGAAAAATGGAGGTTTGACCACGCCGAAAATTTCATCTGGATTCAGTTTGGTGGAAATCGAATGCAACATCTTAGCAAACAGATGACCCATTTTGCTCCAATACGGGACAGCATTCATTTTCATCAACACATGTGTGCTAAACCTTAGGGCGAAAAGAAATGAGAACAATTTAAAGTTATATATTTTTTCTTTCATAATAGTTAATAAATAAAGAAAATAGGTTTGAAGAAACATTACAGGTTTAGTAGTGACGCAGATAGCTACAGTTCGTTTAATTATATATTTATCTAAGTATATTGAATGGTACAGAAAAACAAAGTTCAGATCTTTTTCACAACGGACTTCAGCACATCGATCGCAATTAATACACAGTCGCTGTTATTGGATGTCGATCATTTATTTAAGAGAATTAAAATAAGATTATAAAAAAATAAGCAGCAGAGAAACTTCGCCAAGCAGTCATTTTATTTCATTCGCAAGATTTTACATTTCATCAGCGTAGATTTGTCCACCATAAAAATTACCCAGTAGTATATAACACTGATCATGTAAAGATTTTCCGTAATTGGGATCATACATTGTAGTTAAGCTTTCTACACTGGTCACATGTTTGGCATAAATAATGTGCAATGTGGTGGACGGAAAAGTAAAGGGACTGTAAAAAAATCACAATCGTTATAAAAAAGCAATGATCATGAGCAATATCATCAAATCACCATCTACAGCCTATCCAACTCCATTGCTGGACGACCTGTTTGGTGTAGTGGTTACAAATACTGCTATACCAAAAGGTCGAGGATTCAAATCCCGCCATGGGCATATGTTTGTATGATAAATACCGCCGAGTTATGGATGTTTTTCATTTATATACGTATTTATTTACAAAAAAAAAGTATTTGTGTAGTTTATCAAGCATGTGGTATCCATAATACCAGCCTAGTTGATTAGCGTGGAACTAAATGACTTAAAAAATATATTAAAAATATACCGCTCCCGAGCGTTATTTCAATATCGCTGTTTCCAAAACATCGTTCATATCGTTATAATTTTCTTCCATCTGTAGGCATTACGCTAAATAATATAATTTAAATAAGCATTCAACAAAAAAGATCAATTAATACAGATCATTCGCCATCATGAATAAAAGCAAGCAGCAAAGCGTTTAACTCAAAGTCACATCAGCAACTAAATAGACAACAGAATTTGTCGAAAAGTTCAGCCCATAAAAATGTGTTTTGATCTCCCAACAACACGATTAAAAAAGCTGTCTTGTTTACTTATGCAATAATACACAAACACATTCAAATTTTTAGGGCACTTCAGAATAGGTGGTAGGACCCCTTTGTTGTCCGTCTGTCTGTCCGTCAATTAGACAAATCAAGGTCAAATCACAATGAAAGGTATACTTAAAAAAATTGTTTCTAATGTCTATGCCAGCAAGTCATAATAAGGCAATGAGTCGCGTTAAATATCCTATTAACTTCATAATTTCTACAATAAATACTACTATGGCTTTAATACCCTACAAAATATTAGAAAACCGCCACCAACGCTCATTTTGGAGGACTCTTACATAACGCAGGACGCGGGTTCGCTTCCCAAAGGGGTACATGTTTAGTACTCGGTTTGGTTGCTGATATGGGATTTTTAAACGTCTACCTGGGCAGCTACCACCGCCCATCTTATTTAAATTCACACCAATGTTGTGTTACGATTGTTTGAGATAAAATAACCAAACCCTTATTATATCGGGGTTCCGTGTAAGTTCACTTCCACTTCCGTCAGCCTCATTTCCACTTATCTAGTATATTTCATCCAAGCGAATGAACAGGACAAATCTTATCTCGCGGGGCAGGTGTGGTTAGGTCAAGCGCTAATATTTGTGTTTAAAAAAATTATAAGTAATGAACTTACTGCCTGGTGACCAGTAAAGCCTGCAGGACGCTGTTCATGTAGCAAGTGTTGCCGAGATTCAAGAGACCCACTTTACGCATTGGGGCGTGTGCGTTGAGGGTGGTGAGGCACACATTGCGGGCGCGCCACGGCTGTAGTTGCAAGAAGCGGCAACCACGCGAAGCCATGTGACGCTCCAAGCATAGTATCTGGATTTAATTGTTCATTTACTTATTTTTTGTTGGCATCGACGACTGATTAACTACCGCATATTTTGGGAACTTCGTACCACTGAAGCTGATGCCAGTCACTGATACACATATATTATTTATTCTTCTACACCCTTGCGCAAAGACGAGTTGACATTGTCATCACTATCATCATCACTATCATCATCACTATCATCATCACCCTATAATCATCATTGCTGGGCATAAACTTTTCCTGAAGCTCAGCGCCATATCCGGTTCACAGCTTTCCATATTCGACTATCTTTCGATATGAAATCATCTATCAATCTAGATCCCCGGGCGACTCACAGTGCGCTTTTTATATGCAGTTTCGACTCCAGAATACAATCAAATAATATAACATTTATTTATCTCCACAATTATGTAGGTACAATAGAATAAGTATACAAGACAAAATCACACAACAGAATTGTGGAAGAATGATCACCAAACCCATGGCACTTTAGTTTCCTGTTTCAATATGGGATATGTGAACTATATTGATTGAACTCACCATGTCAGCGTATTTGTCTTTAAAGAGTTCCTGCGCCTCGCCTTTCAAGCTGTCTCTTAAACGTTGCACCATAGTGGTAAGGGCATCGACAACGTTTTGCAGCAGCTGTCGGCTCCACTGCCCGCTGTCTGCTGCCAGATTCACCAACACGCGGCCCACATGAGGCGAGATCTGCGCCATACATAAAAGTCAGCAAGCCATTTAAAATCAGAAGAGATCTCTATGTTCATTAAGATTGAAATTAGCCGATATTTTGTATGCTACCTGTAAGAATGAGATACCCTTAAAGAACCACAAGAAAACGCCTTCAGTAATATCGAGATTCAAATGAACTTATACACAAAGACTTCTCTTAGGCATACATTTTTAAAAGTAATATCACATACAGGTAACATCACAATAGCCATTTAAAAATATTCGTTGAAATCTTTACAGAAAAAATAGGAGCAGGTTATAATATAAGCCGCACTCATGATTTAGGAACTTACTGTACAATTTAAATCGTAATAATCCAGAACAAGAGAACAGTTGGTGTCAAATGAATGTGACCAGTAAAGTTCAACTTCTACACATATGAAGAATTAGAAAATTATGCCTCATTAATATTACTATTGCAACAAAAAAAAACTCAGTTTAATGTTGGGTGGCAGTCATGACAAATCACGTTGCAAAGAATTAATCGTAATTTTTATCAATTGTTTAATTATGTGTAAGCAACATATTTTTCTTATAAGATACTTGCCCTGTCCAAAGCATCTGTGGACTCGCGGAGAGACGCAATAACGTGGAAAATGACATCCGCGACTGATTGGCGCAACGCCACTGGACCGTCCATCGCTAAGAACAAATTGCCCAAATTGTCCACTGACACCTCGATCAATATATCGAACCGCTCATTTTCCTACAAAAAAAAGATTATGGAATTAACCAACAAGTCCTTAATGTTATGATGTCATTTTACAAGACTGTTAAAAAATATCAATACGATAATTTTACTTTCTCTGAATATTCCGAAGGAACGAATATTGAAAATGTGAGTGATATTGTTTTGTGTGTGGTCTACATAGTTCAACCATTGGTCTTAAAGTTACTAACCTCTAGGGCTTTGATGTATGCCATTACCCAATCACCAAGTAACGGAGTCCCATGCCACTCATACATCCAGCGGTAAAGACAAGACAATGAAGCTCGCAGGCCGGCGCCGCCTGGACCGTTCTCGCCTTGCTGCACCAGCCAACGAGCAGCAGCCGGCATCGCTTCGCTGTCCGATCCGTCCAGGACGATCAACACAATCGATGTCGCAGGACAAGCATCCGATTCTGGTCGACAAAAGATTACCGTTATAGTAGTATGTGGCCCGATCAATGCCAGAAGCTCCATCTTTCATCAATTCAATACACTCATCATTTCAGCCACAGGACGTCCACTGGTGAACGTAGGCCAGAGTGACCGGTTGGAAGCGGTCTGCATCCCGCGACGGCCCGCGACCTTCATGAGGTCGTCTGTTCACCTTGTGAGTGGACATCCTACGCTGCGCTTGCCTATGCCGAGAACCATAATGGTCCACCGGCCATCAGTTCATTGAGCTACGTGCCCTGCTCACTGCCATTTCAACTTACTAATCCATTGGGCTGTCGGTGACTTTTGTTGGTCTGCGGATTTCTTCATTCCTGATTCGATCACGTAGCGAACAATACACTACTTATATTTTATTTTTAATGTAGCAGATTCGAGGTGTGATCAAAAAGTAAGAAGATTGAAATTAAAAATATATGCTGTCCAATTTTTTTATATTTATTTTCAAGGTCCAATGACATCTCTTCTTTAAAAAAGCCAATTAAAGCACACCTTTTACAAAGGATGAATATTCCGAAAGCATTTTTGCGTTATTAATTATAAAAAAAGGTTTTTCTTTATTCTTATTTTGCTATAATACTTCAAAATATGAATAAGTGGTCACAATTTTTTATATTTCTAAATATATCTATATATTCTCATAACTATTTGATCATATTCAAATTTTATTATTTTAGCTAATAGTATTCACAAACATAATTCTGCTCTCTGTATTTATGGTTAAAATAGAAAACCTTTTAACCTATGTTGGTTAAAAGGTTTTCTATGAGCAGTTAAAGAAAGGCCCTGCACACGAGACATTTGTTACTGTATCCCTCGCTACCTGGGTTAAAACTACCATAAAACGCAAACTATGTGCAAAAGGCTATCATAACATATCGGACTTAGGCATAAATCGCTCGGCGATATTCAGTCTAATTGTTATATTTTTTCCCCTAGTTTCATGAAATCACAAATTGTTAAATATTTATTTTAAAAAGAGCAACCGCTAAAACCCAATAGACCATGTTTGGGACGAGCTTGGCCGACATGTGAGAAGCCTAAATTCACCCCAGCTCACACTTCCAGTCTTAAAACACGCCCTCCTCGAAGTATGGGAGTATATTCCTCAGCCTTGCCTGAGGAATTTGAAATTCAGTATGCCGAACCGTCTTCAAGCTGAAGTGGCCACGGTGGGAATACACAATACTAAATAACTTAAAAACAAATTTAAAGTTTGTTTATTTTCTATAACAGTAAAGAAGGTTTTGTACGAAATAGTCGCCTTCTCTATTTTTCTTTTTTTTAATACATTAAATATTAGTTTTTTGTTACCAATTGCTGTTTTTCTTATGCATACACTTCAATATTCCTTTGATTTCATAGAGCTATCATGAGTTGTTTAGGAATCGTCGTCGTCTATGTAAGTGACTAGTTATTTTTGCTCGTCAGTGTAACAAGATATAATATTCGACATTGGTGTGTCCTATGGAATAACTGAGGAATACTAACGTGGATCAGAGATAAATGTATAGAATTTGTCAAGGATGGCGGTGACGATCTCATGGCGCACGCCGCGATGCACACCATTTACAATACGGAGAAGGAACTCCTCCACTGATTGCAGTTCCCATAGCTGCTCCTCATTGCCAGATGATCGAGCTGAAACAAACATAAACCATTTTTTCGGAATTGCAGATCTTGGAATCACATCAATTCTTTACAGCCAGAAACCACTTGACGTAGACAATTAAAATTTAGTACAGTTGTAAAAAAGGCTGACCCATAGCTTGTCAATCGCAAAAAAATAACTTACATGTCATCATACCACAACAAGAAAATAATCAAAATCTATCATGCTTAATACTATGTGGGTTTACTAATTAACAAATTTTATTTGGCGGTTTCTATTAACCTAGGTAATTACATATTCAAGTTTTGTTATTGCCCATGATTATATTATAGGTAGTAAATACCAATGGGGCAGTCGCATTCGCTATTCGGTTATGATAAGAGAAGCTAAGCAATGCCTAGCGCGGTCAGCCCAGTCAGTGGATAGGCATTAAATAGTCAGTTTCGGTTATTTTCAATTCAAGGCAGTCGCAAAACCAAGTAAGTGGTATACAGGGACGGGTTGACAACACTGAGTGTCAGGTGATCACTAATCTAACACAAATCCCCAATCCGTACTGGGTGTGATCGATTATGGGTGAGAGAAGGTCCCCACTGCTACCTGAGCTGCGCTACGACCCTGCAGAGGACAGCTATGGCGCTTTAACGAGAAACTCGGAGACTAGTTCATTTCACTACGGCAGTACAAAGGGTTTCACATATACTATGTAAGGAATGATTCTGAATAGTTGTAAACTAAAGGAAAAAATTGGCGCCAATACTCTAGGAAAGAATCATCATCATATCAGCCGAAAGACGTCCACTGCTGGATAAAGGCCTTTGCCGACTCATACTACTGTAAAAATCAAGTTTCTAGTGTAACGTCTTTCTAAGCGAATTTTCATACTAAAAATTCTATCCACTGGCAGATAATCAAAACCTATAGGATACTTCCTGGTATCCTTTAATCTTAAAATTTGGCATGAAGTCTTGTGGCACAAGTGAAGGCATGAATACGAAAAACATTATTTTGAATCCTGTGTGAAATTATTACAAGACGAGCATTATTTGCGAATAATTTAACATCACGCTTGCTTGCCTAACTTTTTAAAGTGACAAACTTAAGTATGTAGGCAGTAACATAGGTGATCTATGAAATCAACCGTAAATACAACTTGCTTGTTATCTCCAGCCGTTTCTGAGAAAAATGGCCATCAAAAATTTGTTAATGGTGACGTTATGTATGGAGCTCTCAGGGCACGAATCCTACTCGCACTTGACCGATCTTTTTTTAGATTAGCGTCATTATAGAATCTGGTTCGCCTTAAGGTTAAACACATTGTCCGCATTCAGAAAGACTACATTTGCGTTACAAAAATTGAGATTTCTTATTTGTAAAGAACATCATGCATGATTCATAAACTTCTAGTCTTTTTGTGTGCCAAAAGTATTATAGGTATCACATAAAACCGCTCACACACGTCACTTTATCCGGTGTTTATGCATTATTTAACACTCACCAAGACATTTAACAATGTCCTGACAATTCTTGATAAGTTCATGAGGTGGTGGTATATAATTTGGCTGATCATTCAACAGTTGAATATACTGCGCCAAAGCTGCCAGATCCAGCTGGTTGCGATTGTCATGAACCAGCTCATGTTTTTTTACAGCCATTGTGAATCTGTAAAATAAGAATATATATTTTATTTATTACAGTAACATCTAAAATCTGGGTTACATTTACGACAGAAAACGCATTAATAACAGAAAAGGAAAAAATCTAAGAACTGCTGAACATAGCGTTCACTAATATAACACTCCAATACAAAAAATTGCTTGTATTCTTTATATCAATGCGGATTTTCAGCATAATATTCCTGTAGGTGCACAATCGAAAAATGGAGTCGCGAGAACAAGCCAGGATCAGCAAATATGCTGTTTGTTTTTTAATTGGTAAGCCATGTAAATTCATAATCGTTTAAAATAACTAAGATACAATTTCCATTATTGGGGCATGCATCTGCTAACCTCACCTTAACTTTTTGGCGTCTAACTCAAAAAATGTGATTGTATAGATCAACAAGGCTATACACATACAGTCACATTGAGATAGTCCATGTTTTAATCTCATTTTTACCCGACAGCCCCAAAAAGGAGGGTTATGTTTTTCGAGTGTATGTAGATTGGCGCCCGCAAAATACAAAATATGCTGTCGGGTTTTTTGGTTTTTAAATACTTAAATAGTTATTGATGTAATATTTTACACAGAAATATTATGATCTTTCGATCATCATGTTTGTTTGTGGTCACTTTAATATTATTATTATTATTAGGAGCCTATACTGTCCCACTGCTGGGCAAAGGCCTCCCTCCCACTTTAATATGCCCCATATACGTAAGTACTTAGGGTAATTTTGTATACCTAGATATTATTTATTTGGCATTAAGAGTCTTGAATTTTATATGGAAAATTACAAAGGCAACAAAAGAAAAGCCTCAAAGATAACCTTATTATATTGCTTCTGAAGGTTAAACAACCCCACAATAATGTATTAAGGACCCAAAACATACATTATAGACAGTGCCTGTCGTAAAATGGCCCACTCTAAACCCTATAAAACACATGTGGTACGCAGTCAAGAAAAATGTCGCAACTCATCGCACTGGCATCAAGTTTAGTTTCAAAGGGTTTGGAGTACCTACTTTGGAGTAACATTTCTGTAGAAATATGGTATAATTTGATAATATCAATACTGCGTCGATATCTAACAATGCCAACCATACTAAATCCTAAATTGTACTGCAGTAATTAGAATGTGTGTAAATTACCTATATGTAAGTACGGCCAAGATTGTGTCTGTAACCAGTTTTTGTTTGTTATTTTATGTTTTCATATATGACCGCAATAAGTTAGCCATCACTCCATAGTACGCAAGAATAGTTGGGGTTTATTTACTTATAGTAGTAGTGTACCTAATTAAGTGACCACGACTGTATAGATATATAAATTGTTTCAGGTAATTCTAAAACTCATTTAATCTATAAATCTTCGCTGGAAGGATAATACTGCACTTTTTCATCTATTACAAATTATATCACAATTAAATTATACAAAAATTAAATATCATCATATCAGCCGAAAGACGACCATTGCAAATTAAATATAGCACTATTCTAAATTCTTCTTTAATATAGATTATGTATAACAGGCCTATTCACAAAATGCTAATAATTTTAAACATTGCAGTAATACACTGTTCTGGTGCGAGCCGAGCCGATAATGAGTACACAACAATTGGTACTATACTACTAATCTGAGTGAGGGAGATAGTACCAAGAACCTACTCAGCAAACATCTATTTACTTAATAGTCTTAACAATGCGCCGCCGCGCCGCCCCGTATCGCTTAAGCGCCCCCAGCTCATGTTAGTGTAAGTCCCGACACCCACGCCTTTCAGAAGTAGAGGCACAGGTTGTTCTTGTCCGTATGTGTGACTCATGTAAAGGAGTTTGTCTATAAAGACATGTTGCAATTGGACATATGTTAGCCAGCAGTGATAGTATGTTCGAATGCAGTCCGCTTGCAGCCTAACGAAGGTAAGGTGAAGAAGACGTAGTTACGAATGTTATACTAAATCGTTTGAATTATGTCGGTTCAATACTATATCATAAATGTTAGTGCAGTAACCATACAGCTGGCGACGTACTGGTGGACACAATAGAGATACAAATTGGCAACATTGAAACTACATTTAGGTCATTTTAATTTAGGAAAATTGCAGACCGTATTGTAGCCAATATAAATTATGTCCACCTGAATAGACTAAGCAAGCGTAGATCGTCTTGGCACAAAATCTTTGAATCAGAATTTTTAACTTTATTTATTTTTGACATCAATTTGACAAAAATTTGTTTTTGAAATTTTCCAATAATAGTTGTTGTTCCTATCCAATGTTAGTTCCTTTATTAGAATATGGTTAAAAATATAAAGTGGACAGGATGCACTGACACACAATTAACTGTTTTTTAAAAGACTTTATATTAGTAGGAATATAATATATATAGGTACAGTATATAATATAATATGGAGCGTCGGGGGCTTAGCAGTTAAAACGCGGTCTCCCAATACGGGAGGTCCGGGTTCGATTCCCAGACAGGTCATGTACCAATGATTTTAAATTTAATTTAATTGCTTATGTGCATTTAGCCGACTGCTCTATTAACGGTGATGGAAAACATCGTGAAGAAATATGAATGCCTGACAGTAAAAAATTTAAAGGCATTTGAAGTCCAGCGTCCATCACACTGGCCCATACTCCCTCATTATATGAGGGAAAGCCTATATCTCTGTAGTGGGATGTTTACGGGCTGATCATGATGATATAGGTATATACACTCCATAGACAACATAATTTAAAGTTGTTTATTATTCGAAATCTTTTAAATGAATAATCAGAAACTATATGCATAAAAGTTATTTATACAAAGATAGAAACGAAAATTATACACAACATCTCTGTGACTAACTACCCGAAATATCAAAAATTATAGAAATAAAGAAAGAAAAGAAAGAAAAGAAAGAAAACAGTTTATTAATTTTAAACCACTGTGGTTCAAATTCAGTGCAAAATGTAAAAACTTAAATGTGTCCCCCTAACTAGATAATTTTTATTCCACAATATCACCGTCAAGATGAAGTTTATCTCATTTCTTATGTGGTGGCTTCCAGAACAAACAGGTTATTGCAAATGGTCCTTCTTTCTTGAGAAAGTAAGCCTGCTATCTATTACCTCCAGACACAAGCCTAGGTTTTCTGCATTTTCCTTTTTCTTGAGCTGTTTTACTTCTATTGATTATAACTTTGGTTTCATTCATTCCAAGAAGGCTGTGATGAACAGCTTTAGTGAGGGTCTCCGTGCTTCACTCCTTGCTTTATAGGAAAATGTTCTCGTTTTATCTCCAGGTGTACATGCATGATGTTAAGCAATTAAGGTGCCCCTACACGGTAATACGGCATAACATGCGTTTACGTGAATTGTCATGCTGCATGGTGGACCTAAAAAATCCAATCATTCATTTTTAAGCCAGTCCAGCCTGTATAGTGTTCAGTAAACAGCGTCGCTCACTACTTCCCGTTAATATGGAATATTGTGTGGAATTGTCAGATGCAGATTTATTCTTTCTTATAATTACTATTAGTTCACTTCGTAAAAAAAAGAAACAAAAGAAAACTAGACGGTGGTCAAAACAGTATTTAATATTTTTCTTTTCGAGTCCCATAATTCAGGACAATCTTTATACATAGCTATTAATAACAAGATCAATTCCTTCGCATCTGGGCTCACATTGACGCCGTCGTCATCGGGAAGCTCTTGCGAGGCGCTGTCCATCGTTGACGCCGCCTAGATAAAACGCTAGTTTTTTCTTTCTCTGTGATCTAGAATAGGTCACAGATAAGGAACATTAAGGGGAAGGTAGGTGATTATTCGGCCGCGATGTAAACAGACTAGCTGTTGCATGACATGCCCCGATCTATACGATCATGCGTGCATGTCAATCATAGTTTGCAGGATGAAAAATATAAAAATTTATCAATCATTGCCAGCACGTAGTTTGCATGTCATTCACATCAATCAATACACTTAAACGGTCATGCATGCATGACACCACGTAACGCATGACATGCCGCATTACCGTGTAGGGCCTCCTTTAGATCTGTCTTCTTCATAGCGAGTCAATGATAAACACACCAAATTCTTGAGAACCAGAACACGGCCACGCATACAGTATGGTCCGTGACATCGTAGAGGTCCTGTAGCGTACAAATATCGGGGCACGCAGGGCAGCATAGAAGATGCCCCATGGTTTGTGGTGCGTCACCGCACAAGCACCAGTTGTCGTCCATGTAACCCCACTTGAACGTGTTCTCTCAGCATCTACCGACCCCAGTATGCAGTCTAGTGAGTGATTTCCATATGGCCACCTCAGATCGTGATCCGATGGAAGCTTCTCTGCAGGTGTAATAAAGGTCGGTAGTGAGACCTCTTTCCACAATTGAATGCGAAATTTAGGGCCATCATAGGTCTATAGTTTGTTATCATTTTTGGGTCCCCTTTTTTATACAGCAGTATTATTTATGAATGGTTTGTGGTTGGTGGTTGCTCTGGAATGTTTTTCTCTTTTAATATTTGGCTGAACAGTTGTGTTAGTGGTTTGATTACCTCAAGAGAGGATTGGAAGACTTACACTGCGTTAGGCAGTCCTTACACTAAAATAGATAATTAAGTATGTACTGACACAACTAACATATAAATTAAGAATACACACAAAAACCAAATGTAAAAAAAGCTTATTAATAATAAAAACGTTCTACCCATATACAAAATTTCATTCAAATTTCATTCAATGAGCAACAAACAAATAAGCAGACAAACATCCAAACTTTCGCATTTATAATATTAGTTAGATTTGTTTCCTTTACATTATTTCCTGGAAGATCTAGTAGTAAGATATGTTTGGCTCTGTCATCATTGCCTCTACCATTTCATCTGACTGTCGAGTTCAGTATGTATACCTGGATGTACTACATACACTATCAACACATTTCTGATGGTCATAATGTTGTTAAGAAAGGACTTATGGACGAGAAACATGTGACCACCTTGGAACTGTTGGTTGTCCTGCCAATAAGTAGATTTTAGGGTTATTGTGTCCTTACCCGTTCTATAAACTTTAGCTAGCCCTATTGAGTTCCAACATGGTTAGCTAGGTTCTTCTTCCAGCTCTGAAAGCTTTTTTGTCAATCCTCAATAGGTACAATATTGTGTGTCACTAGGACTAGTCATAATCGGGAGCCCTATCTCTGCTAGAGACTTAGCATTCATGATCCAGCCATTACCATGACTGCTTCCAGAGGCATATAAAATGGGGCAAATCCGAGTACCTGGTCTTTCTTTTGCCTTCCATATGGGGCGTTTTACTGTTTATTCTGATTAAATTGTCTCATTCTCTCTAAATGAAATTTAATTTTAAATAGTTTTTTATTAAACATTAACATGAATACTGTATACAGGGTGAAATTTAACTTGTGTAATTCCTGTTTGCTGGTGAGCCCACTCCTGATTATGAACAACTTTCCACTAGAACAGCAGCCGAATTCAGGCGAAAATTGGTGGAATTCTATACTAAAAATGATTTCAAAATGGTTTTGTTTGCATGAGTAATCAAAATTTTTTTGATTGAATTCGACTATGGTCCTTGGGGAAAGCTGTTCTTAATCAAGAGTGGTGTCACCAGTTAATGTGAATTACATGACTTCAAATAAAGACAATAAAGTATTCAATTTGTTTTGTTAAAAAAAAATTGTTTCTGAGAGCCTATTATTATAAATATTATAGGAAAATTGTAGTACAATATTTAAAAAAAGGGTAACTTTCAAGCACTGCATTTATCTGATGTATTTGTATATAGCAAATCATGTCTAATTCACACCTTGATAGCAATCATTCTTTTACCAATTTCCCTGTATAGGACAAATTTTTGAAAGTATTAAACAAAAACAAGAAATTCCAAAGTAATCTAAAATTCAATTATCTTAGTCTAAGATATTTTGAAAATGTTATCTATTAACAATCTAGAATTAGGTATCCTGCTTATGAATAAAGAATCACTTTAGTAATTCTTAAGTTCCAGGTCGATCAATACTTGCTGTGATACCTTTAACTGGATGTCAGGCCAACTAATGAATGAGATCAGTTGTCACATCACATGCTGCACATGAAAACAATAGAGTTTCTATTGTTATATGGCACCAGTGCATGATTGAAATAGTTTTATAAGAAGTTGTTTATTAACTACGAAGATTTTATTGTAAAGATTGTGTATGAATTAAATGAGGGATAAACCTAATTTTATATTTATTTTATTATGTTTAATTTTAGGTTTTTGTAAAAAAAAAATTTATATGAATATAATTGTTGAAATTAATTAATTTCACATACAATAGTCTTCATATTTGCTGGTATTTTCAGCATTGATTGCCTTTATTGTACTAAAGAAAGAATATTTAAAATACAGCATACAAACCTTGACATTAAATTATTTGCAACCTTCAGATTCCTGTAAGCTTGATATGCTTAATTCAAATATAATTTTTGGCTATATACAAGTTCCATGGTGATTATGTGTAACTATGATATTATTCTGTAGAATAGTTACACAGTGGTTCTTATTATGTGTAACTAACATTTTGTAGGTATAAATATCCCATAATTTTGAGATCCAGGTAACTCACCTGAGAATTTTTCAACCAACATATGGACACCTCCAATGATAAGAATTTGAAGCAACTAATCAAGCAAGTACCTAGTGAATGATATAGACAATCGCATAAAGTATTACTACCTGCCCATTTTTATTGATTGTACTCATATATAACTAAATTATTCACACAGAAGCGAATATTGTAAAATGCACTTTACTGAGGTGCATCAACGGCGTACCTCGGCCAGGACTATTGCAACCCTCTTTTAGCATGCGCATTACGGGCTAGGTCGTAGGTAGTTAGCATAGATACCTAGATATCTATCACGGACGACATCAGAGCGTCACAATCACGTATAATTTAGCACGATCAATATTCTTGTAACGGACTATGAAAAAAATACTTACACTTATCGTAAGAATCCTTGACGATAAACACACACCTACTACCCACACGAATAATTGTCACAAATAATCAGAATATACATCTCTTTTTGCGCAACTATCTTTTAAACCTATAATGAACTATAGATCGCATTATTACGACTCATCTGAAGTCGCGATTATGATCAAATTTTTCTTCAGTGACTAAACGCGACTGAATGAGAACATTTTCATCAACAAAAGTCAGCAAACTGACTTAGCTAGACAGGCAAACCACATAGATTAGCAATGCAAGAACACTAAGACGCTCCTAAGAGATGATGTAACAGGATTAACTAGTTAAAAATTATTGAAACAGTTCAGAAGCAACGAATTACTGTTTATGAGCAAGTTGAATTAGGGTTTTCGACAACAAAAGATTGATTTTACTCAACAAAAATCTTCCATGATCGCTCACAAAATTTTTTGTATGTATACCATAGACTCCAATCCAATAGATAGATCTATAAGACTCTATGGTATACCAGAGTTAAAATTAACGATGCCGTATGGAAACCTCTTTTCGTGATTGTCTGTGAATGGACTAATAATGAATATACAAGAGACAAGAATATATTTTTTTCCCGTCACTTCAGACTCTGACCAACAACGGTTTCCTTCGTCTGAGCTTCAGGACCCCGATTCTCGTGCGTTCGAGATTTCACTGTCGATAGACATTGGTATAACTATCTCTTTCGTACTAATAAGGGCGTGCAAAAGTGACAAACCTATGGATGTCTATCGACAGTAAATGTCGATCGTGCGAGAATCGGGGTCCAGGACCCCTATTCTCGCACACTCGACATTTGTCTATCGATAGACATTGGCATGTCTATCTCTTTCCAGGAGCCTGATTCTCACATACTTGAGATTTCAATGTCGAACGACATCAATAGGTTTGTCACTTTTACACGTGTATAAGTGTGAAAGAGATAGACATGCAAATGTCTATCGATAGACAAATGTCGAGTGTGCGAGAATAGGGGTCCAGGACTCCTATTCTCGCACACTCGACATTTGTCTATTGACATGACACTTATACACGTGTGTAAAAGTGACAAACCTATTGATGTCGTTCGACATTGAAATCTCGAGTATGTGAGAATCAGGCCCCTGGGCCCTGATTCTCGCGCATTCGACATTTCAATGTCGAACGACATCAATAGGTTTGTCACTTTTACACACGTATATAAGTGTGAAAGAGATAGACATGCCAATGTCTATCGATAGACAAATGTCGAGTGTGCGAGAATAGGGGTCCAGGACTCCTATTCTCGCACACTCGACATTTGTCTATTGACATGACACTTATACACGTGTGTAAAAGTGACAAACCTATTGATGTCGTTCGACATTGAAATCTCAAGTATGTGAGAATCAGGCTCCTGGAAAGAGATAGACATGCCAATGTCTATCGATAGACAAATGTCGAGTGTGCGAGAATAGGAGTCCTGGACCCCTATTCTCGCACACTCGACATTTGTCTATCTCTTTCACACTTATATACGTGTGTAAAAGTGACAAACCTATTGATGTCGTTCGACATTGAAATGTCGAATGCGCGAGAATCAGGGCCCTGGGCCCCGATTCTCGCACACTCGACATTTGTCTATCGATAGACATGGGCATGTCTATCTCTTTCACACTTATACACGTGTGTAAAAGTGACAAACCTATTGATGTCGTTCGACATTGAAATAATAATAATAATATTTCGGACACTTACACCAATCATCTAGTCCCAAACTAAGCAAAGCTTGTACTATGGATAACTAGATAACGGATAAACATACATAAATATTTATATAAACATCCATGACTCAGGAATAAATGTTCATATTCATCACACAAACATTTACCCGTCGCGGGATTCGAACCCGCAACCGTTGGTTTCGCTGATAGGGTCACTATCCACTACACCAATCGGTCGTCTACACAAATCTCGAGTATGTGAGAATCAGGCTCCTGGACCCCTATTCTCGCACACTCGACATTTGTCTATCGATAGACATTGGCATGTCTATCTCTTTCACACTTATATACGTGTGTAAAAGTGACAAACCTATTGATGTCGTTCGACATTGAAATCTCGAGTATGTGAGAATCGGGGTCCAGTGAGCCGATTCTCAGTTCATGCGAGATATCTCTAATTCGAGATAATGTCTAATCGTGGAATGTCAATTAAAAATGTCACAAAAATGTCTATGATACGAAAGAAACGTATTCTCGCGGTCGCTAGAGATAAAATGTCACGAACTATTGGGATGTCGATCTAAGTTACGTTCCGTTTTATCGATTGTGTTTAGTCATAATCGAGATCAACGAATCCAGCCTTATAATAGGTTCTGAAATATAAGACTTAACCGACATCATTTCAGAGTATAAATAAACTACAAGGTATTGCTTTATTATTGAAATCTAACGAAAAAGATTCCACAGAATGACTGGTTTGTTAAACAAATCCGCGTAAAACGTAACTCAAGCAAGTGTCAATCTGACATAACCAAGTCCTTCGACAATCGGAAATTTTTTTTAAAAGCATTATCCCGCATTTCATATGGGTCTTGGCGCCATAGGCGTTGTCTACGAGGAAACTCTGCCAAGATTCGAGCTTCTTCTACGACATCACCAATAAATGAAGATATAAAATTGTCAACTCCTATTACTTCGTCACCTAACATTGTCGAATTTGTCGATTTAAGAGCTAAATAAATGGCACTTAGACGATAAATCACACAAAAACACAAACATTTTTCCAATACCAAACTGGCAGAAAGAAATGTCACTACGATACCTACGATTTGACGATTAGAGATCCAATGTCGACTGATATTTACCACTCGTTGTAAGTCGAGCGCTGGGAATAGACAATTCTCTAACGTGACATTTTGAGAATACGAAAATTCTGTTTCATTCGACATTCGCCATTTTATTTCGAGATATGTCGAATACGACATAATGTCTATTGCGCGAGAATCGCCCCCCAGGACCCCGATTCTCACATACTCGAGATTTCAATGTCGAACGACATCAATAGGTTTGTCACTTTTACACACGTACATAAGTGTGAAAGAGATAGACATGCCAATGTCTATCGATAAACAAATGTCGAGTGTGCGAGAATGAGGGTTCACAATATCATTTTTTTTTTTTTTTTTATGGCTTTGACTACACAATATCATTATTGTCTTAGATTGTTTGGCTTCCAACGGAACGTATTACAAGAGATTTATTGTCTCTGACTTTAGATTCTTTCAAGCTTTCAACTTTAATATTTTGAAATAAGACGCGGTTGGCAGTTATACCTTCTCATCCCAATCCCAATAAGGCCGCCTAATTCGTAGTTTCTATAAGATATTTAAATGTACCTTCCTTAGCTTATTTGATTGATTGATAGCCAAGTCAGTGGCGTACAGGAGCGGCGTCTTAAAAACACTGACTGTCAGGTGGCCACTACTCTGAAACAAATCCACCAATCCGCACTGGGCCCGTGTGTTGGTGTGGTGATCTATGGTAGAGTTGCTATGACGATATTCGGTTGTTGATTTGAAAATGTGCCAATATAAAATATAATGGTGAATTTACATTTTATTGGTAATAATTAGCTAAGTACTCTATCTAGATACTACAGGTTATGGGAAAAAGTAAAAATGTCTGGAAATATGAGTACATATAAAATAGAGCTATTAAATAAAAATAATTATGATACATGGAAAATCCAAGCACAAGCTGTCCTAATAAAGTGTAAGCTATGGGATTATGTATTAGGAAAAAAGATAGTGCCAAAAGATGACAAGGAAAAGGACGCGTATGACGAACAGGTAATCTTAGCGAGATCTGAATTAATTTTGTTAATATCGTCAAACGAAATAAAACATGTCCGCAACTGTCAAACAGCCATGGAAATCTGGGATAAATTAAAGGAAAGCAAGGGACCTGCCCGTAAAGCGTCGTTGCTAAATCAACTTATTCTTACAAAATGTAAGGAAAATGACAACATGCGTGAGCATTTAGATAAGTTTGGAGATATTGTAGAGAAATTAAATAATATGGAGATAGAAATTAATGGAGATCTACTTAGCATCATTATGCTCTACTCTCTGCCTGCAAATTTCAAAAACTTTAGAATTGCCATCGAGTCCCGTGATAAATTGCCTACTCCGGAAGAACTTAAAATAAAAATCCTTGAGGAATATGAATCGAGACAAAGCAACGCAGTTGATACTGAAAGTGAGGCATTATATTCAAAAAATACGAAATACCGTAATTTTAAGAAGTATAAAAATAAAATGAAATGTCAAAACTGTCATAAATTTGGACACAAATCTGAAGACTGTCGTTTTAAACCAAAAGACGAAAACACGAACTATGCAAATAAAAATATTGCATTAAAAGCAGAATGGTGCCTAGATAGCGGATCAACTAGTCATATGTGCAGTGATCAAAAGATGTTCGCATTATTAAACAAAAGTAATCAAGGTCAACTGAAGCTAGCTACGAACGGTCACAGCGAACCAATAGAAGGAAAGGGAACAGTAATATCTCAATGTAAGGATAGATCCTATAAATTGGACAATACCCTTTACGTACCCAACTTAACGACAAACCTTCTGTCAATTGCAAAAATGACCAAAAATGGTCACACAGTTCTATTTAAAAAGGAAAATGCAACGGTGATGAACATGAAAACCGGAAAGATAGAATTAAAAGCAGAAGAAATTAATGGCTTATATTATATAGACGTAGATTACAAAAAAGAAACGAGTAATGATGAAGAAGCTGTATTCTTCACTGACATCGATATTATGCATCGTAAATTAGCCCATATAAATGAACATGACTTAAAAGAAGCTATAAAAAAGGAAGCTATGCGAGGTTTAAATTTTAACGTCAATGACAATCTCCAGGAATGCGAAGTATGTATAAAAGGAAAAATGTCAAGACTACCATTTATTAAAGAGCCCGAAAACAAAATTAGAACAACAGAGCCATTACAAATAGTGCACTCTGACGTATGTGGGCCTATGGTTGAATCATTTGCAAAATCGAGATATTTTGTAACTTTCATTGACGAACATACAAGGTATACAAGAGTATATACAATAGCTAGAAAAAACCAAGTACTTGAAAGATTTAAAGAATATACCCAAGAAATGGAAAGATTTTCAGAGAAGAAAATAAAATATCTTCAATGTGATAATGGCAAAGGCGAATATTGTAATAAAGAATTCGACAAATTTCTAAAAGATAAAGGAATAAAAAGAAGATTAAGTTGCCCTTACACTCCACAACAAAATAGAATGGCTGAAAGAAAAAATAGAACACTCTTGGAGAAAGCACGTTGCATGATGCTAGATGCGAATGTTCCGGAGATTTATTGGGTTGAAGCAATAACGACAGCTAATTACATCGCAAACCGAACTCCAAGTTAGTAGAGTTATCGAAATGAGAACTCCGTATGAAAAGTGGACTGGGAAGATTCTTTCCATCAATCATTTTCAAATATTTGGAAGTAAAGCTTTTGTTCTTATAAAGCATATACGACAAAAGAAAAAGTTCAACGCAAAGACTGTAGAAGGGATATTTATCGGCTATTCAGAGGTATGTAAGGCATAAAGAATTTGGATACCAGAGAAAAATAAGTTAATGGTGAGCCGAGATGTTAAAATAATAAAGAAAATGTACTATGAAAGTTTTTCCAACAAAGAAACAAAAAGTAAGGATGATGGATACACCACAATTATTGAAATATTAAGCAAAAATAAGCAAGACGAAAATAATATAATTGAAAGTCAAGAGAAACCAAAACAAATATTGGTGGAAAACGATTTCATGAATGAAAGACTTGAACAAGTCATGCAACATGATACCATAAATGAAAGTAATAATAAATTGTCAACTGATATTTCTGATGAAGTTGAAGAAGAAACAGAAAATGTAGAAACTATACCACCAGAAGTATGTGAAAGACAACAAAGAGTCAGAAGACCTCCTATATGGACAGAAGATTATGATATGTCACATCTGACGGATGATAGAATGGATGAATGGAATGATGCTATAAAGAAAGAAATTTCATCGCATCTTAAAAATAATACTTGGACTATCCAAAGATTGCCAACTGCAAGAAATATGATTGACAGCAAACTAATATTAACAGAAAAGTTTGGAACAGATGGCAAATTAGAAAGAAAGAAAGCACGATTAGTAGCCAGAGGCTTTTCTCAAATACCGAGACAAGACTATCAAGAAGTTTTTGCTCCCGTTACGAGATTGAGTTCTGTCAGACTATTAATATCTATAGCTATCAATTATGATATGCACATTCATCAAATTGATATTTGTACAGCCTTTTTAAATGGTGATATAGAAGAAGAAATCTATATGAAGAAACCGAATAAATTAGAAATATATCTTAATACAATTATAGAAGATAAGGATGTAGATAGAGAAATAATTCAAAAGGCAAAACAAATGAAGAACGATCTAAAGAATAATAAAATTACAACTGCATGTAAATTAAATAAAGCAGTATATGGTTTAAAGCAGTCAGGAAGACAGTGGTATAAAAAACTAGACGATACCCTAAAGCAAATTGGATTTAAACCATCATTTACGGATCCGTGTACCTACATATATGCAGCGAAAGGCGGAGTCTTGGATAATTTAGTCATTCTCAGCATGTATGTTGACGGCATTCTCATTGCGTGTAAAAATAAACATATGATCCAAGATATAAAAAATAAAATTGCTAATAAATTTGATCTAAGAGATCTTGGAGATATCAAGTATTGTCGAGGTATACATTTTGAAAAGCAAAATGATGGCGGTTTTATACTAAGTCAGACGAAATATATTGACCAAAGTCTAGAAAAGTTTGGACTAACGGATTGCAAACTTGCACCTACTCCGATAGAGGTCGGTTTGAAGTTAAAAAGGGCTAAAGTATGCAATAAGGACCTGCCATATCAAAATTTAATTGGAACACTTATGCATTTAGCAATAGCCACAAGGCCAGATATTTCATTTGCTGTGAGCTACCTTAGCCAATTCAACAGCTGCTTTGACGAAAGTCATCATAAGGCAGCCAAGCGCGTCCTAAGATACCTAAAAGGGACAAAAGATGAGGGGCTTATTTATCATAAGAGTAGTAAGTTACTTGAAGGCGCGGCAGATGCTGATTGGGCCTCATGTGAGATTGACAGGCGTTCTTACACTGGCTACATTTTCACAATGGGTGGTACACCAATTAGCTGGGAAGCTAAAAAAAAGCGTACAGTAGCGTTATCAACGGCTGAAGCCGAATATATGTCTTTGACAGAAGCTGCCAAAGAGGCGATTTATTTAAAGAACCTATTGAAGGATTTATGTATTAGTAATACTGCGGTTAAGATACTAAATGACAACCAAGCTGCGCAAAAGCTCGCTAAAAACCCAGTAATAAACGCTAAGTCGAAACATATTGATATAAGACAACACTACATAAGAGAAGTTATTGAAAATGGACATGTTGTCGTTGAATATATGCCATCGCAGCAAATGATAGCAGATATGCTGACCAAAGGATTGAGCGGCACGAAGCTGTCTTCTATCAAGGATGCTATCCATTTAACGAAGTCTTCGTGAGGCGAAATGTGGTGATCTATGGTAGAGTTGCTACGACCGACGATATTCGGTTGTTGATTTGAAAATGTGTCAATATAAAATATAATGGTGAATTTACATTTTATTGGTAATAATTAGCTAAGTACTCTATCTAGATACTACAGTTGGTATTATGGCTTATGCCTTCTCTCAGCGAGAGGAGGCGGTGCCCCAATAGTTTATACGATGTAGATGATGAAGGGATTTGTTTACCTACACTTAAGAATTATTTAAAGTCGAATCACCGGAATAAAGGAAGCATAGTAAAAAACACAGCAACCATTTTTTGGGAGACGGTGCTCTGTCGGGCCTGAACGACGAGCGCGAGGGCTTACAAACGTCGTCGTGCAGATTATTCTATTCTAAACCGTAGACAATGACCTGATTTAAGAGCAGTGTTACGAGTGGTTCTAATCGCTAAGTGGACTTTGATTGAACCTTGAACAGTTTATTTATTGATAATAAAATATTATTTCTATGAAAATGGAGAACACAAACGTTTTCTCGTTTCTAGTAACGAAAAAGTAATAAAGAAAAAATTATGAGTCAAATTGTGTTTTTATACGACTGCCCAAGGATGGAGGATAATGTTTTTGACTGTATGTTTTACTTTTTTCTATCTTTAAAAAAATCTGATCAAAGTGCGTATTTTCGTTCGAGATTCGATCACGCAGGGAGACTCCTAGCATAGCTCTCTCCATTGCCCTTTGAGTGACCTTGAGCCTTCTTATGAGGCCCATAGCAAGCGACCACGTTCCAATTCCATTAGTTATCACTCGCAACAAACACTGGTCAAAGACTTTCGTCTTGAGACACTGCAGTATTTGGGATGAGAAGATGTTACGTAACTTCCCAAACGCTACCCAGCCGAGCTGGATTCAACGATCCTCCTTCTCAAAGTTGGATTTACCAAAGTGGACTGTTTGTCCCAGGTATACGTACTGGTCGAAAACTTCGCGGGTAGTGTAGGGGATAGGGGATCTTCAGAGGTGTGGATACAATATGGGCATTCAGCATGATCTTTGTCATGTCCATATTCATTTTAAGACCCACCCCTTGGGAGATTGTATTGAGGTCATCAAGCATTTTGCCGAGGTCCTCCGGGGTCTCAGGCAAGATTACGATATCATTTGCAAATCGAAGGTTTATGATGTGATGATGTTGATGTCGAGTCCTTTCCAGTCCAGAATCTTGAAGGCATCTTCCAATGCAGCGATGATCAGTTTCGGGGATGACATATCTTCCTGGTTTTACACCTCGCTGCAATTGGATGTGCTTCGAGTTCGATGTGGCGCTTTCAAATACCTAAACACTTCAATACCTCGATATACCAATAATCAAGTTGGCACCGCTGGAGAGACTGAAGCATAGCCCAGGTCTCGATCGAATCGAAGGCTTTTCGTAGTCCACGAACGTTAAGCATAGTGGCTGGTTATACTCTTCGGCCTTCTGTATAATCTGCCGCAGCGTATACATAATATGTGGTTTACGGTGCTTAAAGCCTTTTCGGAAACCGGCTTGTTCAGGAGACGATTCGTAATGACTCTCGAGAACAACTTGTAGACATGACTCAGTAGCGAAATGGCTCTGCAGTTCTTCAACAGTCGCCTGTTTTGAAGAAAAGACCATCAAGTTCTGTGCCATGCCTTTGACGTATGACGGAATTAAGTAGTCTCTGAAGAGCTCTCTGCATTGGTCTGCCGCCTGCTTTCAGTAGCTCAGCAGTGATTCCGTCCACATCCGGCGCCTTGTTGATTTTTAGCTACTTGTGAGCCAATCTAATCTCATACAACCTGACGTCCGTATAGTGCCGAGTCAACCTGGCTACTGGATCTGTGGTCAGATCGCTAACAGGTGGGCGTGATGTCTTGTATAACTATTCATAGAACTTCTTGACCTCTTACATCACTTTTGGCACTGACGAGACTATCCCGCCATCCTCGGTATTTAGCTTGATCAGCTGGCTCTGTCCTACAGACAAGTCTCTCGCATAAACTTTCGAGCCCTTTTTCCGCTCTATTGCCTCTTCAATACGGTCGATATTAAATTGGCGCAGGTCGCGGCTCAGGGACTTGGAAATCGGTTTGTTCTGTTGTGATCTGAAAGCATTGGTTGGTGGTAGGGCATTTTAAAATGTCCGCCTGGCTAGCTACCACCATCTTATCTAAATCTGCCGCCAAGAATGTTAATAGCATTGTTGTGTTCCGGTTGTCAGAGATAAGATAGCCAGTCCCCCAAATGTGTTGGGGTTTCCGGGTCAGTACGCTTCCACCATCGACCTCATCTTCACTTAACATCAGGTGTGATTGAGGTCAAGTACGAACCCGTCTGCATAAAAAAAAAAAAAAAAATTATCCGAGGACTGCAGCACCAACTGTTGTCTTTCTAGCATGGCTTCCAAGGTAGGATCAGAGATTGTCTTGATACCTAACTTATCCTTGTGTAATATCTATTTGTGCATTTTTATATATTTAACCCCAAAAAATATTCAAAGATTACTCGATTAATTTAACCTTCTGAATTTATGTTAGTTCAACCGTCTAATAAAAACGGATATGTTGGTGTCGATTCGGATGTACACCAACTAAACTAAACTAAAACCAGTTTTAAAGTAGTAGGTACTGTCTCTTTCTCCCTGGAACAGTACGATGCGACGGCACCACTCCAAAACTGGTTAAACCTTTAGGCGGACGCGAACACCGATCGGTGTCCAAAATACTTACCTTCAACACTCGCGAACACCGATCGGTGTCGGCGGTACACCCGACTTTCAACTCTCAATTGTAATGATTATAGAGTTCCAATTCCTTTGGACTGTGTTTGAACTTGTTCTCTATTAAATTCCGCATCCAATAATGTGCGCCATGCTCTGAGTACTGAAACATATGGAGATGGTCTATTATTCTATATGAACAATCAGTTATACAAATATGATGGAAATCGACATTGTAATCATGAACATATAGCCATCTCATTTTCACTAACCTACAATAGTCCACGTAAAAAGAGACAACAATATATTTGTATGAACTATTTTCGGCAATACCAAAAAGTCACGTCATAGAAATACCTAACTGCGGCCGGTTTGACATTTTTGTTTCTCAGTGTGACAGGTACGTAGGCTGTCAACGAGAGTTGTTTTGCAGTGTTTTGTGCCAGAATTGTTTTAATTTGTGACTTTATCGTGTTCCAAAGTTCATTATAAAGTGAAAGAAAATACAGGGAACATGTCTAATAGCAGTGTTTTTGGTTACGGCATCAAAAAAAGCGAAAATCGACCAAACATATAATTACACCGGTACGTATTAGTATTTAGCAAAAATACCAAATAATACATCAAAAGCCATATGTTTTTGCTTTCTTATAAATAGTTTACGAATAATTCATAACGAATTTAGCTTAAACTACGTATTTTTGTGGGTTTTGATAGTTAATTTAGGAAGTCTAAAACAGTTGCTTTTTGTCGATAGAGTTGCCCTTCAAGGCATTTTTCATATCGATGTTTTCCAGTGTGAATTGTTGTGTAATGTTCCTATACCGCTTTTTTTCGTTTTAGGTTGCCTAAAAATTATCGAAAAAGAAAAATGTGGCTGGATGCAATAGGAATGGAACATTTAAAGATACATGTGAGGTCAATTTTCATTCGATTGCTCTTCACGGCCTTCCGGGATGTTGGCCTACCGTCACGAATCTTTATAGTGAGTATTTAATTTTTAGTTATTCTTCCATGCTGGCCTGGGAGTGAAAGAAAAACGTAGAATGTGCCAGCCCCATCGCAATCCGGGGTGTCGTAGAAACCGGCAAAGGGAAAGACAGGCCCGGTGCATACCACCAAGCACCTAGGGGCACCCGCATGGTGAGGGATGTCACCAGCAACAGCATTCCCAAAGAGGGTTGGCGTCAGGCAGGCGGCCGGCTATAAAACACTGCCAAAACCTCTACAACATGACATAGATACAAGAATTGTGTGCGATAGGGCTAGGGCGTACCCCAGAGGCGACGCGCAACCGCAGCACCCGGCGGCTGCGAAAAATGGACAAGGGTTGTTGCATCAGGGACGGATGCAACGTAAGAAGCGAGTCCAGGATGTACGACTGAGGTTTGTAAGTTGGAATGTTGGAACGATGACCGGAAGAGGAAGAGAGTTAGCGGATCTTTTAGAAAGGAGACGGATAAATGTGGCGTGTTTGCAAGAAACGAAGTGGAAGGGAACGAAAGCAAGAGACATTGGTGTGGGATACAAGTTTTTCTATTGTGGTAGTGATGGCAAGAGGAATGGAGTGGGAGTTGCTTTAGATAATGAAATGAAAGAATGTGTGACAGATGTTAAGAGAGTAAATGATAGACTGATATCAGTGAAGTTATTATTAGGGAACAAAGTAATGAACGTAATAAGTGTATATGCACCGCAGACTGGATGTAACGATGTAGTGAAAGAAAAGTTTTGGGAGGAGTTTGATGCAGTGATGATGGAAATTCCACAGGATGAGGATGTTTACATCGGAGGGGATTTTAATGGTCACGTGGGCAGGATAAATGGAGGGTATGAAAGAGTACATGGGGGGTGGGGTTTTGGAAACAGGAATAAAGATGGAGAGAATCTGTTACAAATGGCAACGGCTTTCGATCTTGCCATAGTCAATACATTTTTTAAAAAAAGAGACCAACACCTAATAACCTACAGTAGCGGCAATAATACCACCCAAATAGACTATTTCCTCCTTAGAAGGAATACTCTTAGAATAGTTAAAGATTGTAAAGTGGTACCCGGTGAAGCCTTGGTTACCCAACACCGACTACTTGTGTTGGAGGTAAAGATCAAGGTCCAGGTCTCAAGTAACAAGCCAAAGCCCCCACCTAAAATAAAATGGTATATGCTAGAGAAGGATGAGTATGCAGGAGAATTTAGAACGAGAGTCGTGGATAAAATGTTGGAAATGAATGATATGGAAGGGAAGTCAGTGAATGAATGTTGGAATGAAATGGCAACATGTATGCGATGTACGGCGAGAGATGTCTTTGGGGAAACGAAAGGAAAAGGAAAGATAGATAAGGAAACCTGGTGGTGGAATGAAGAAGTACAAAATGTTTTGAAAGAAAAGAAGAAGGCTTTTCGTGAGTGGCAGAAAGTTGATGAAAGAGATACAGTTTTAAAAGAGGAAAAGAAAATAAGGTATACAGAAAGTAAGAGGAATTCCAAAAAGGCGGTCGCTATTGCCAGGGCTAAAGTACAAAATAAATTGTATCAAAGACTAGAGAGCCCACAGGGACAAAAAGATCTGTACCGATTAGCGAAGGCAAGGGAGAAGAAAGCAAGGGATATTGTACATGTAAAATGCATAAAAGATGAAGAAGGAAAAGTTCTGACAAATGAGGAGGATATAAGGAAACGTTGGAAAGGGTATTTTGAGAGACTTATGAACGAAGAGAATGATTGGAGTGGAGAGGTAGAAGATTGTCCAACAAATGTAGGTGTGGTGCAAGAGGTGACTGTGGATGAAGTGAAGAAGGCCGTGCAAAGTATGAAGACTGGAAAAGCTGTGGGACCTGATGGTATACCAGTGGAAGTATGGAAGTTGTTAAAAGCAGATGGATGGATGTGGCTGACTTTATTCTTCAATAAGTTGTTACAACAGGAGGTGATCCCTGAGGAATGGTGCAACAGTTTTCTGGTGCCCATTTTTAAGAACAAGGGTGATGTACAAAACTGTAACAACTATAGAGGAATAAAGCTCATGTCACATAGCATGAAGATTTGGGAGAAAGTGATTGCCAGACGATTGAGAGAGGAGAGTGAGGTAACCCAGAACCAGTTCGGGTTTATGCCCGGTCGAGGAACAACGGACGCCACATTCGCACTACGCCAATTGTGCGAGAAGTACAAACGTGCGCATAAAAACCTGCACATGGTGTTCATTGACCTGGAGAAGGCGTACGACCGGGTCCCTAGAAAGGTTCTGTGGTGGGCTTTGAAAGAGAAAAGAGTGCCTGGGAAGTACATGCGGCTCGTACGTTCCATGTACAGCCGAGCCGGCACACAAGTCCGGTCGGAAGCCGGCATTACCGACAGGTTCGACGTGGCGGTGGGCTTACACCAGGGATCGGCTTTAAGCCCCTATCTGTTCCTCCTGATTATGGATGCACTGACATCAAATATACAGGAGGAGGCACCCTGGTGTATGTTGTTCGCCGACGATGTTGTCCTTGTCGGAGAAAATGCGACTGAGGTCCAGAGCAGGTTGGAAAAATGGCGGGAAAGACTGGAGAGTGTCGGACTGAAGATCAGCAGAACGAAAACCGAACATCTGTTCTGCGACTTTGGTGGTCCATCCAGTTTTTCCAATATTGCCTTAAGCGGGGAGTTGCTACCAATCTGCTCAAATTTTCGGTACCTAGGTTCATTACTTCAGAACGACGGCAATATTGACCAGGATGTGAGGAACAGAATAAATGCAGGATGGATGAAATGGCGACAGGTTTCTGGGACTACATGTGACCCACGAATGCCCCTGAAACTCAAGGGCAAAATTTATAAAACCATCATAAGACCTGTCACCATGTATGGATCTGAATGTTGGGCAATGAAAGAAACTGATGAAAGTAGAATGCATGTGGCAGAGATGAGAATGCTAAGATGGATGTGTGGTGTGACTAGAATGGATAAGATCAGGAATGAGTATATCAGAGGAAGTCTAAAAGTGGCGCCAATAACAGAAAAGCTGAGGAGTAATAGGTTAGCATGGTTTGGGCACATTATGAGGAGGGATGAAGGGCACGTAACAAGACGAGTGTTAAGTATGAATGTGGAGGGATACAGAGGTAGAGGAAGACCAAAGAAGGTGTGGGTAGATTGCGTGAGGAATGATATGTATGTGAAAGGGGTGAGTACGGAGATGACGGCTGATAGAGGAGAGTGGAAGAGGATGACATGTTGTGCCGACCCCACTTAGAGTGGGATAAGGGCAGGAAAATGATGACTAGCAAACAGCCTCGTAGCTTTGCTCGCTTAGATTTACAAACTTTGCCACCCTCTTTTTCTTACCAAAAGACATCCGCATTTTTGGGCCAGTGTTTTGTCACCTAATAAAAGGTACACCTAAAAAAAGCCGGTACTAAAGACTATCAACTTAGCTATTCAAAAGAATTTTTGGAACCTTAGTATAGGTATAAGAAATATTTGAAAATATCGCTCTCAGAAAACATTTTGGCTCACAAACTATACAAAAACTAAATTCTTTTCAAAAAAAAAAAAAAATAGACAAGTGACAACTGACATTTTTGACTGTGAGGTTATAATTTAAGTAGGGATAACCATGGACGTAACAATCAAACTGTTACGTCCATGGGGATAACAGCAACAGCGAGCGAGCGACGGACGACTCTGAAAAGAAAAAACAATTTTTCTTTGGCCTAGCATCTTGTTTCCATGCGTGAGAATGCATGTGGTTAATGTTGCCAGTATATAATTTCAAAGTTCCCCAAACCATATTTCAAACCTCTTTTGTTCTTTTCTAAAGTCCTTTAAAAATATATGTGTTAGGTTTTTAGCACGTCTGATACTAAGAGTTTAAGACTATATTTATTAATTGAAGTGACAACAAACTGGCCCAAAGATGTATGGATCTGTGCTGTTGTCCTTTCAGCTTTCTAAATACAGTATTTTTGTCTGGGCGTTGGTAATCATAATCAGTCAGGACAATCAATTTTATAAGTATCAGTTTTATCTGAAATCATGTTCTGTATTTATAGAACATGAAAATAAAATTCATCATCATATCATAATCAGCCGAAAGACGTCCACTACAAATACATTAATGAATTAATTTGTTTAAGTGTCATTTTGATTTCCAGGTTCAGGACCCAACACTGAAAACAATTAAAAAATTAAATATGAAATGTGAAAAATACAAGAAGAAAATTAAAATTTTACATGACGAAAATAGAAGACAGAAAAAATACCCCATATATTATACGTCCATAATTGAGGGTGGATGATACTCGTCCATGGAAAACCGTCAGTGCCACTTCTTGCAATGTTATACTACTTTATCTACATAAACCATATAAATAACCAACATAAATACATTTGTCCAGTCTTTCACATATATTTTCAATATGGCAGATAACAGAATGCAAATTGCAGAATTTGTTACTATGTAGTCCCAGATATTTCGTTGACTCTACTTCTTTAATTTGCTCTTTATTATACATTATATTAAGATGAATGTCAGTACCTCTAATTGTTCTAAATAATATAAGTTTTATTTTATTTTATTTTATTTTATTTTATTTATTTATTTTAGGGAGATTAACAGCAAAATTAACAAATGAATAATAAAACATAGAAAACCAATGCCAATAAGAAATCTCCACCTATAGATTATTAATGTGATGAAGATTATAAATGATGACGACCTGTTTGGTATAGTGGTCAGAAACTCTCCTACTATACCAAAAGATCGCGGGTTCGAATCCCGCTAGGGGCATATGTTTGTATGATGAATTATGGATGTGTTCCCGAGTTATGGATGTTTTTCATTTATGTATGTATTTATTTACAAAAAAAATGTATTTGTGTAGTTTATCAACCATCTGGTATCCACAACACAAGCCTATAGTTGCTTAAAGTGGAACTAGATGGCGCTGTGTGTATGTTTAAGGATATTTATTTATTTATTATTATCATTATTATAATGTTAATTTTAAAATTGATTTTATGCAGCCAGTCACCCACAGTAATTATTCGTATTGCATTCCGTGTTGCCTGGAAGAGATCGCCGAGATAAGGCTGCCTAATTTATAGTATCTATAAGATCATTAAATGTACCTTCCTTATTTAAACAATAAAGCGTAATTGATTGATTGATAACATTTTCTGTATCTTTGTTGATTGGATTGTTTGTAAAATTGTAGGTATTTTATTTATGGAATTCTAAAACGTTCAATATTATCTTTGATATCCCTTGCTGTATAAATAAATATATATTTGCAAATAACTCTTTGTTTTAACACCCTTTTACATAGTGACAAAATATAGAAATAGGTACAATACCATTTTGTAGTTGAGATCATGTTAGAGTCTGAGCGGAATTTGTCGATAATTGTGACAAGATTTCAGAACTTGTCGGTCAGCCGTCTATAAGATACAGGGGTGTATTGCTGGCCGTGCCAAGATGAAAGCTCATCCTGCCAGGCCACTTTAATATTTCCAAAACTCCAGAGGTTCTAGCGAAAATTGGATTAGACCAGCAATTTGTCGATATTTTTCACAAAACACTCGTTACTTAGATAGATTCAAATTATTAATGTGAAGAGTGAAGTGTAATGAAGAGAAATATAGAGTTCCTTTTTCGATGTACAGTCGCGAACTATGAAACTGAGAATATCTACAGAACTTGGCATCCATTTAGATCTCAATTCTTTTGTCAGTGAAATAGACAATCACATATTATATGCTAACAAGTCCCATTTTAACAATTACGTTTTCGATGAGACACAAATTATGTATCTAAAAAGATATCGATGTACCGTGGGGCACCACTACAAAAAGGTGCCATTTTTGTTTCTCAGTAAGTTTAGGTATACACGCTTTTTTCGTAGGTAGAGCATCTCCATATGTTTCAGTACTCAGAGGCGCCATGTCATGTTAGCTATGATATTTAGTCTGTATTTGCGAAAATATTTTTTTTCTCTTTGGGTGGGAGTGTGGGCATAGAATTCCAACTACTGTTTTTTATTAGAACAGGCTTAGGAACCTGGCCATAGAGCTTCCAATTCTAATAAGAATTTATTGAATTACCCGTTTTTTTAAGTTTAGTTTGTGTACATCCGAATCGACAACATTGGCATTTCCAAGACTTAATCACTTGAATTGAATAGAAAGTATTTTTCAATGGCGATATTGTGTAGCCGACTGTACTTAGGCGTAAACTCCGTATTTTGTTGAGTCTATATTTACGAGACAGACAAAGATATTCAATGTGGCCAGCAATAAGGACGGAGTGTGGGTGGCAGGATTTGAAGATGGTCACATTTTTTACACGTCACTTTTGACATGACTAGTAAGACAAACTTCCGCTGTTTCCCCGTAAAAAAACAAAAAATGTAATAAAAATCATGATAAATTCACAAAACATTCCTTTCTGTGTACGGCTATGAAAAAATATACCATTAATCGTAATATACAATTAATTCTCAATACGGTAGAATATTAATTTTATGCAGCACGACCTTCCGTGTAGATAATGGATGCTTCGGCATCACCCAAAGTAGATAGAGATTTTAATGTTTGTGGTTTTTTTCTCAAAATCGAAAATGCTACCTTTCCTTCAACTTTACGGCCAAACAATACTGTTATAAAGTACACTAAACTACCTGACTTCGACTTTGATTCAAGAGGTAAGTCTTTTCGCGAATGTTTCGAATGTCAGCACGTAAGAACGCCTCCAGCTAATTTAGTAAATGTTCGAGCAGGTTAGTCATTCATGCTGTAAACCTACTTAATTCCTTCAGCTGGCAGTGTACATGGTAATGAATATAACACCAACAATGAATGGGTGCACTAAAAACAACACTGTTGACATCACTCCCGTAATAGCCTTTGGGTGTAAGGTGTATATATTACAATTTAGGAGTGGGGTGTGCATTGTACACAATGTGTTAACGAAAGAACGCTAAACTTAGACAATTTGCAAATCCGAATGACCTTTACCCCATACACATTAATCCGATCTGCTAATAAAGTTGTATCATCATCAGCCTGTAAGTATCCCACTGCAGGGATATAGGCCTTTCCTCATATAATGAGGGAGTTTGGACCATAGTTCACCACACTGGCCTAGTGTGGGTTGGGGACTTCACAGGCCTTTGAATTTTTATTTCTCAGGCATGCAGATTTCCTCACAATGTTTTCCTTCACCGTTTAAGAGTGGTCGGATAAATGCACATAAGTAAATAAATGAAATTTAATAACTCATTGGTACTTGGCCTGCCTGGGAATCGAACCTGGACCTCCCAAATTGGGAGACCGTGTCTTAACTGCTGAACCGCCGACATTCATATAAATCTATTACACCCTCATTTTACTTTAATAAAACATATTGTGTTGTTACAACATTAAAAAAGCAACCTTTTGAATTTTCTGGGCTTAAAGGAAATAAATTCTGCTCACCTATTAGCTCAAAAAAGGGTCAATTTTCTCTATAAAAAAAATAAGTGTTAATTAATTATTATATTTTTAAAGTTTACCAAAGTCAACTGAAACTTATTTAACACTTTATTGCATATAAGTATTACCAAAGTCAACTGAAACTTATTTAACACTTTATTGCATATAAGTATATAAACATACATTGAACAAACATAGGACAGAAATTACAGTACACAAAAGGCGAGCTTATCTCTGAAAGAGATTTCTTCCATCAAACCCTCGGAAGGAAAAACCAATTGAAAGTTTTTTATTGCAGACAAAGAGCGATACTTAAAATATAGAACAATACATTAAGAAAACGTCACTGTTATGGGGACACAATTGAGAAAAGACAAAAGGTTAAGATTTATAGCAATGGTTAGATTATAGGACTAGCTTATAATATAGTGGAGTAATTTTATAAGACCTAAAAATATATTAACTTATTAAGAAACTTTATAGTAGATCAAAAATTGAGTGTGTATTAAAGTAAGGAACTAATTGCAAGATGGCCTATGTAATATGCACATCATAAGGTGTGCCGAAAAACGTCCATGCTGGACAAAGGCCTCCACGAAGTATCTCCACAACGATTGGTCCTGCTCTGCCCGCATCTTTCCAATTCATGCACATTTTCCGTCAATCTTAATATTCACATACACATTCCTTCAAATATACATAAAACAACAATCTTTTTTATTTATTATTATTAGTGTTTTCAAGATGAATTTAATGTGCTCCCTGAAACATGGAAACAATTTTATAAAAATGCAACTATTGGGTACCCACCCAATCAAGGACTAACTGTGCCAGACAATGCTTGTTGCAATACCTACAATTAATTTCTGGTACTTCACTGGCCGCTGCTACAGAATACTCATTTTACTCATTCCTGAATGTGTTCACCTGTCACCAAACTCATTATCATACCTACCTAGCAGCACATGTAAATTTGACGAAATTATAATTCCCTTTTACAGTAAAATTATCAAATTGGCACTCAAGAGAAAATATATTTTTTGAATAGTATGTACTTTGAATATGTTAATTAATAACAAAATGACCAGTCAGTCCCAGGATGTGGAAGAATCATTCATTAGTGTCAAATATATGTGTGTGCGTAAGGCGCACTACTTAAATTTTGTCATATGCAAATTATATACAATGTGCTCAGTCATAAAGTGCACAAATGGGCTCAAATTAAAATTTACATTTAGGAGTAACCGTTAGCCACAAGTAAATACAAAATGTGTTCAATAAAATCTAAAACATTCATGCTGAGATTGAATAATACACCCATGACATCGATTAAACACTTCGCTTCTTTGGATTTATTACTTCTGCAAAAGGTAGCACCAAATCCTCAGGACAATAACCGTTGAAGATTTAAGTATATGGCACTAGAGTTACCATACAAACTGTAATTGACCACATGTAAAAAATTATGAGAGATATTCTGTATCTCTTTCTTTCTTAGTAATAAAAATTTAAGACGGTAGGGTCTAGTTTGCGGGAATGTAGTGATGTGTTAAGAATGTTATTAAAATTGTTTCAATATTCATATTTTTTGTATGAAAACATGAAAATGGCGAAGTAATCCCATGAATAACTCATAAATTTAAACCTATTTCATTCACGCAAACGAGACCGTAACAACTTTAAATTTTGTTACTAAAATACCGAAAACTACGCTAAATTTTTTACCGTATGGTTGATTACATTTTTATGAAAACTGATTACTATCGTTTACCCTTAAGCATAATTAATATCACTTTATTAGGTTTATAAGCAGCATTGGCTAAATGTAGGAAATCATGAAAAGTCCTTTAATTTTAGAATTGATTTAGGTAACATAAAATAAATAAATTAATGGGGAAAAGGTATTTACCATAATCTAACACACACCCAATGTGGAATCGTGGACCTTTATCAGACTAGAGACCATTAACTGTCAATGTTTCAAGCTACTCCTGTATTGACCACCAACTTGACTTAACAACTTTAACATGCCCTCCGATGCACAGATCATTATGACAATGTTACTAGTGATCGCCCATCCTAGGACTGATCGCGCCAGAGTTTGTTTAATTTCGGCAATCGAAAACGATTAGTAAATACGACTGCGCCACGAGTGCTTATAATCAAACTAGGAACCTTTATAGTTTTGCCATGTCTGTCTGTATGTCACAACTATTCTATTGGGAGGCTAATGCTTCGGCATTAATGCTTTCAGAGTCTGCCTTCAATTGCAAACAATGGGGATCGATTATTTAACGTGCCCTCTGAAGCACGGAAAAACTTAAAATTACACTAGTGCTCACCCATCCAAGGACTGACCGCACCAGACATTGCTTGACTTTTTTTTTTTTTTTTTTTATGCATAACGGGTTGGTACTTGACCTCAATCACACCTGATGTTAAGTGAAGATGAGGTCGAAGATGAAAGCGTACTGACCCGGAAACCCCAACACATTTGGGGGACTGGCTATCTTATCTCTGACAACCGGAACACGACAATGTTATTAACATTGCTGCTTGGCGGCAGATTTATATAAGATGGTGGTAGCTAGCCAGGCGGACCTTTAAAATGCCACCAACCAAATGACTTCGATAATCGAAAACGATTCCTAGTGAATGTGACTGTACCACGAGTGATTCTGCGCATAAAATAATATTCAGCCTCCATTGAACATGTAGACCTAAATATATATCTCGGGGCCGCTCGACAACCGATGCAGGTGTCGAGCTCTTACAATATATTTTTGAGGCTTGGGAAGATGCGCGGGATGCAATAGGAGTATTTTGCGACTTGTCCAAGGCCTTTGATTGCGTTCATCACGACACTTTAATCACGTCATGAAATGAAATTACGTCATTATGGTGTAACCGGCCGAGCTCTCGACCTTCTGAATTCTTATTTGAGTAACCGAGTTCAGAGGGTTGATATCAGTGGTAATACATCGTCAGGGTCGACAGTCTGTATGGGCGTCCCACAAGGCTCCATTCTCGGACCATTTTTGTTTTTGGTTTACATAAATGACTTGCCAAACCTTGTAAACGATAAACATGAAATAGTATTGTTTGATGACGATACCTCTGTAATGTTTAAAGTAAATAGACTAAAATTAAATTATGACGACGTGAACAATGCTATTTCTCAAATAGTAGAATGGTTTACGGCAAATAATTTGTTACTGAATGAGAAAAAAACTAAATGTGTAAAATTTGTACTGCCTAATGTCAGGGAGGTGCCCACAAATATAATGATAAAAAATGTCACTCTAGACCTTGTTGAGTCCACTGTATTTTTGGGCATTACTTTGGACGCCAAATTACAATGGGGTCCTCATATCCATAAATTGGCGAAGAAGCTCAGCTCTGCAGCGTATGCAGTCAAAAAAATTAGACAAATATCGGACGTAAATACTGCTAGATTAGTATATTTTAGTTATTTCCATAGCCTGATGTCTTACGGTATCTTGCTGTGGGGAAATGCCGCGGATATCAATACAATCTTTGTTTTACAAAAACGAGCCGTTCGCGCAATTTATCAATTGAGACCTGCAGTGTCACTTAGAGACAGATTTAAAGAGTATAATATTCTAACCTTTTCGTCACAGTACATTTTTGAAAATCTAATATATGTCAAAAAAAATATAGCATCATTTAGGAAAAATAGTGATAAACATGATGTCAATACAAGAAATAAAGATAAACTTGCAGGTCACATAAGTCGCCTCCACAAAGTCAGTAATTCATTCAAAGGGTTATGTATACGCTTTTTCAATAAAGTTCCTGTTGATATACAAAATCTTCCTTTCAATAAATTTAAAGATACTATAAAACAGAAACTTATTAAGAAAGCATATTATAAAATATCAGATTATTTAGATGATAAACAATCATGGACATAACCAGCCCGTTCGCATAACCAGGCTATTTCACAATTAATAATGAAATATTATAATATAAAATAATAATTTTGTAATATAAAAACCTTTTTTTAAAAAGAGCGACCTCTCGAGTTTCTTGCTTGTTCTTCTCAGGGGAAAATTGCCTTTTGAACAAGCAGTAGCTTTAAAAATGTAAAATCTGACTATTTTAAGTGTACCCTGTGTACCTACAAAATAAAGCATTTTTTGATTTTGATTTTGATATGTCTCACCACACCAAATTTCAGATTATGTATAAGTTGATTTTTGCTTTTTAAAATGTATATTCAGTGTACGGAACCTTCTTGAACGTGGTGCACCATGCAATTAGCTAATTTTTTCTTTTTTGTTTCTGATATTGTGATTTTAAAAATTAGTTGAAATGAGAAATACCTACTTGATTGAAAGTAAAACAACCCTGGGTGTTATTGTGATTGTTTCCATACTTCAGAGGACACATTAAACAGACTGTTTTTTTTTCTTTGAAGGCATTCACTAAGCCAAGTTAGATTTATCGGTATGGGGTGTGCATATATTTAGAATATATGCACACCCCACCACCACCACACACAGAAATATATTATAAATATATTTCACAACATTAATGTTGTTTCAGTGTCATGGCCGAAGGACAGTTACACTTTACCCCCAAGATTGAGAAGAATCATCTCACTTGATCAGGATTTACATACGAGTCGATCACTGCAGAATGATTTTCGACTACCACACAAAATAATGTCTTCTAGTTTCACTAAGAGAAAAATTGTTACCATCACTGAAGATGATGAGGTTGACCTACATCCAAAATTTCGTAAGTGTCGTGATTGAATTGCTTGACAAGTATTATGTGAGTTCCTGTAATATTAAAACAATAAAAGAAAAACCAATTAAATATTAAAATGTACGTCTCTGTCACCGGTCAGGCTCCTGCTCTTCCCCTCTCCTTTTCAATTTCATAGTTTAATATATTAATGATTACTTACAGCACAAGAGGAAAAGATATTACCTGCGTCTTATTCCTCAAACAAAGGTGCGTCTACAAATTTACAAAACAAAGAACCATCACGTCGAATTACATCACAATTAGTATCGTCTAAATGTGAGTATCTTATTAAAAAAAATATAAGTCGTATTTTACGTATTTAGCGATATAATTAGAACACAAACATATTTTTGGCTACTTCAGGATTTTCAGAATCTTTTATATGTATTATGTTTTAGATATCCCCTTTGAAATAATTTTAAGAATGCTGAAAGCAAACCGAAATGTGTTATAGATTAACTGACTACTAATACACGGATACTAAAATAAATAATTTTTTCTTGCAATTATGTGGCGTTGTAAGTCTCCAAAGTACATCAAAGTGAAATCGGTAATGCACAATTTTAACCTGCATTTGAATTCAAAATTTAAATCAGGATTTCCAGAATGTACTATGTGTATTTATGGTTTTAGATGTTTGAAAAGAATTTGAATAATGCTAAAAGCACTACTGAATGATCTTAGGGAAAGAGCAGACTACTCTACTACTAAAATAGGTACTCTAATAACATAATTATTCGTTCTTTTAATTAATAGGCAACGAAGTCGTATGTTCAATATCATAGTGGCGATTTGATTATTAAATAATTATGTACCCTGTTGTAGCGGAGCCCAATGACTTAAAATTCGATAATGCTTCGATATAACCTTGGTGCCCAATCGCATCTAATGTATTTACCATAAATATTTACAGATACCAGAAACACTAAGCCGACTTCCAAAACAAGTAATTTAAACAGTAACCAAGATGTGAATTCGTCGAGAACTAGTTATAACAGTAAATATTCAAATGTTAGCATTCAAACAACACATGTCAATGCAAAATGTCGCAATAATAATATTGTTAAAGAAAAAGGTATGTAATGATTTATACTAACTAATAGTTTAACTGTATTGCTCCAATGTGTTTTTCGGAACGGAATATGATAATTTATTAGACGGTTTTTAATTATCATCCTAGCAATAAGATGAGTAAATTGTTTTCTTTTCAGAAATTTTACGAAATGATGGTAATAAAAATTCTCACCAGAAATTGAAAATAAATAAAAGTTTCAATTCACCACACTGTAAAGAAAATGATGTTGCTGTAAATAAAAGTAATTTCAAAAGCAATACTGTTTCAAAAAAGTCAACAGTAAACCCCAAACCTAACAGAACGTCACAACAACATAAAAGCAAAGTAACTATTTTAAAAGAAATAAAGGCCAGAACCAGACCAGTTTCGACAATACATGTGCCGCTCGATGAAAAGCGTCGTTCACGAAGTGTTGTTCAAACAGACATCAAGCATTTAATGAGACCCATAGAAAAGGAACTAAGGAATGTAGAACCAGATGCATTCGATTGTGGTATTGAAGTAAACATCAAATGTTCTAAAGATATGAATGTAGGAACAGATTTGCCACCAGATAAAGCTGATAAATTCACCTATGTTGATAAAGTAATTTTACAAGACAAAATTGATGTACCAATGAATCTGCTTCAAAGGTTTGATAGCCTTGACATACCAAATGTTACACTGACAAAGGATAAAAGTGATATTCCCAAAGAAGATTTAGTCAACTTTAGTAGTCAGTCATTACCGAATCTCCAAATCCCTGCACTTAAAATGACTCCTCACAAATCCGAAACTAACTGTGTTGAAAAAGGTCTTATAAGTAGTGCTTCTTACATAATAGGCAGTGCAACGATGACTTGTACGACAAAGAAAAAAATAAATTTCCATGTTGTCGGTAAAAACGAACATTCTGTTCCTGATTTGGCATCTAGTCTGTTAACTTATCCAATGAATGTTATATCGGTTTTCAAAAAGGAAACCAAACAAAAAGAATTAAGTGACTTAACAACTGTAGATAATATGCGTAAGGGAAAAAGTCAGTCAAACGCAGAAAAATCCAACTACTTGAATGAAATGCAGTCCCTTAATTGTTCCTATGTTATTGATAGGGCTAAATTAGTGAAACCGTCGGATGTGATTAGTTCCTTACAAAACGACTTCATTTGTGAACAGTTTCAAAAAGAACTAGATTTTATTGATTCATTTATTGAATCATTACAATATTTGGAAAGCTGTTCTTTATCCAGTAAAGATTTACTTAATAACAAGGTTGAAAATTGGGTCAGTAACTCAGGATATGATGTGAAGACTCCAGAATACAATTCATTCTTTTCGAAGTTCAAAAATGGTGCGGATAACGACAACACCGAAACAATGGCATCCAAGAGTCTTTGTCTTGTAAGTGTTATTCTTTAACTGTAAACATTATGTTCCGATCGAATGTAAGTTTACTTCTCTCTCTACGTACAGCACATACATACACATTTTGTAAATGACAAAATGCGGAAAGTTATCGAAATCGATTTTAATTTTCAATTTATATTATAGAAATAATCCTACTTAAGTTTATTTTTTAATTTCAGCTCAACTTACTTATCCGCGATGAACAGAGGCGAGCCAAGAACCTGTTATTTGTTTTGAAAATGCGCGAAGATGCTCTGAAAGACTTCACTAAATCCCACATACTTTGGCTAGAGAATAAAAAGAAACAAGACAATACAGATATATCTACATTGAAAAAGAAACAGCGCGGGGCATTATTAAAATTGCAACACGAATGTGGGGAAATGCAACGTATGCGTAAAGCTCTATTAGCCCTGTCAGAGAAACGAAAAATAGCTCTTATGAAGGCCAAGAAAAACATTGAAGTCAAATTAACTAATGTAAATGTAGACCATATTGTTTTAGGAAAAAAGAAAATAAAAAGAACAACACCTGATCGTAATATAGCTCCGCTAAAATGTTTTGATTTGTCAAGCAGTGGGTGTGACGATACTAATGTATCTCGAGCTAAGTCAGACTCTGTTTTAGCAATACCACAAATAGCCACGTCTTTCAGAAGTGCCGAAAAGTGCATACAAACAACCGGTAACCTACATGTCGATCAAACAACAGACACAGCCGCAGAAAACTTTGTCACTGTTGATGGTAGCTATTTGAATATCTTATTCCGTAATTTGTCACTGCCACATATTTTCAGCAGTGGCAAAGAATACGAAGTCAATGAAGAAGCGTTAAAAAACATTGTAAATACCACAAACTCACAAAGCCATTTAAATGAAAGTGATCTGGTTGAAAAGTTTATGGATCAAATTAAAAACTGTGACCTGGATAAATCGAGTACACCATCGACGGCTCGTAGTCTTGTAGAAGAACTGGATCAATATTACAAGGGTCTTGCTGAAGAAGAAAAATCATTAATAGATTTGGCGAGCCGAGACATTAGGAACTCTTTAGACAGTGAAGATGAGCGGCTCTTAAATGAATCTAAACTGGCACAATATGATACACGAAGCCATAAAAGTACATCTACAATGACAAGTGATAGTAATAATGACTCTACACTATATAAAGCAGCTAATTTGTTTGTTGATCAGTTATGTATGTATGAGAATTCTGTAGTCACTGTTGAGACTCAGTCGCATAGAGGCAAGGATTTCGTATCAACTTGTACTCAAGCGGGACCTTTACCCGTGCCACCGGGCGCTGCTGCTGTAGTGGACTTGCTTGCGGTGACCGTGCCTACTGTGAATAAATCTGCGTTGGACGAGTCTATTACTCTTACTCCGAAATCGTCAGCGTCAAGCGCTCCAGGTACGTTATTTATGGTTCGTCATTGTTATACCATTTACTGAACCGAAACCTTCCGTCAAAGCTACAACCACATCTCTAAAAATAGTACTGATTGTAACCTTATTATATCAAATTCAGTAATATACTGTTTCTTCAGTAATATAAATATTAGCGGTTATTCAGTAAAGATAATAGAGCCGGAAAAAAATCTTTGGAAAAGTTTGTAAAAATTTGCTGTCAATCATCACTGCCGCCAAAATACCTTCTATCATTCAAATCGAAGTGATTGATTTTAACGTCAGTTTGTTTGTTCAAAACTAATCTCTGGTTAAAAACTAGAAGCATTAAAAACAAGAGCCCATGTGCAACATTTCTTAACTTATCTTGAAATTACTGTTATGTGATCGTATTCATCACTCACAGCAAAAAAGCCACATTCCATACATTTTTCTCAAACGAAGTTTTGTTAACTGAATCCTAAACAACATTTTACACATACTGTGAAAATGATACATTTTACGTTATTGCTTACTGAGTAACAAGCCAGTTGTCAACCATATTCATTGCAAAAAGGACCACATGAGCATGTGCCCTTTTTGCATTTAGCATTAGAAAAAGTACAATATGTTAATCATATTGTTCCTATTCTCTGGTTATTACGATAGATATGCCGATAAATTTTGAATTTTTTTACATATCTTTAAAATGTTGTACTCTATTACAATTGGATGCTCTTTATAGATTAACGTTAATTAAATTGTCGCGTCCAACCGGTCGCTCTGAAAATCTGTGGAGGAGGCCTGTGTTCAGCAGTAGACGTCCTGTGGCTGATATGATGATGATGAATTTTGGGAATTATTAATGATTGCTTTTCTCTAGTTTCCAATTCCCAAATAATTTCACATAAGCCCAATTTGGGTGATGGAAACACATGTATATTCTAGAATGGTCTTTGTTTCTTAAGATAGAATACAGATAAATGCTGAATAACGAAGTTCATCATTATCGCACGTGTGTGGGACCTACACTTACATTGTTGTAATGATCAAAGCACCTGAGACACTACTTACTTTGAGGGTAAAACACTAATATGCCTCTCGTGCCCAAGACGGCCTCCCCGCACTTAAGCACTCGTCTAGATTAGTAAATCGTCTTTCCAGAACCCAAGTTTCATTTTTATAAAACAAGTAATTGTAATTCGACTCAACTAATTTGCAGAGAGTAGCGCCAGTAGTGAACCACTGTGCCCTAGTGTGTCATCGGTGTCATCACTCACGTTGCCGGTGCAGTGCGAGGCGGAGGAGCTTCGTCGGCAACAACTGGCCATTGAAAGAGAGGTCTGTTGACTTAAATTTTATCTATCCCTGCTATCAAGAATCAGTGTCTGCATTTTCGTGTTTTCATTTTGAGGCATTCCTTCTTCGTTCTTAGAGTGACAACATACCTGTTTGTATTGTGTGACTGTGTCTGATATTTTGAGGTCGATAGAGTCGACCTTAGCTCTGGGAAGTTACACGTCTGTGGTGCTAGAACACACACAACGGAATTCAGTTATTTTGATAATGTCAATAAATTGTGCGCAACAAGTGCCAAATAGTGTTGAAAGGAAAAAAAATTATGCCATTTTTGTCTGACAGTTATTTAATATTTTTAATGAACATTCTGGCATCACGTGTCGCTAGAATCTTCATTTACATATTGCAGATGCATGCAGATATGTTTTACCTATGATACAAACAAGACTTATTTTTATTTGATCTTTTAAATTTCACTTTAGATTCCTTACTATTTATTTTCAGATAAAAGCTTTAGAGCAGCAGCAGAGTCAGCTTCTAGTCGTACGTGAGATACCTGATAAGCCTCCGCCACCATATACACCCCCCATCGAATCACGGACGCATAAACCTCCGCGTGTATTCGCCGTAGACGACACCATTGAAGAGAAAATTCACAAGAACATCACAACCCCTACCCCCACCTCCTCCGACGAGCCCTCCGATTCTGTCGATATATTCGTAAATGAATTCTGTCTGGAGACCATGGAGAAACAGAAGTTGGAACAGAGCGATAAGCCTTGGGATGCGTGTAATCTGTTGCCACAGAAGCCGCCAATTGATCTGGAGAAACTAGTTAAGAAAGCCACAGCAGAACTGAAAGAAATTCTGTCAGCCGTTCCACCAACCGCAGTGACAGGTAAACTTTATTTTGATGTATCTCAAATAATTTTATCTATATAACCTAGTGAATTACCTACACTATGTGAAATGTGAAAAGTTACTTGAATTCATAGTAAGTAAAAGAGTTAGGACACATTAAAAATTTAGAGCTGCTCAGTTCTTCCCAATAATGAGTCCCGACTGTTATCGTCGCTATGTTTCGCATTAGAATTTATTATTGGTTTCTAGGTGGGTATCAATCAAGAAACTATTCACATGGTGTAAGTATTCAACTTAAGAGAACTCAAGATTCCTAATTTACTTTACATGCATGCCTAAAGTCACACCTGTTTCCCGTAGGGGTAGGCAGTGACCACAGATTTCCACTTGCTACGATCCGACACACCTCTTTTGCTTCATTCACTTTCATAAGATTGTTCATACATGTCGGTCATTGTCGGTTTAGGGTACTCATGACAAGTCATAAGGCCAAGGCGTTTTTTTAAGACGTCTCCGATTTGATTATGGTACGTTCGCCGTGGTTTTCCCCTACCAACACTATCATCCACATTCGTATCGTATATCTATTAGTCTTCTTTCATTCATCCTCTGCACATGTCCACACCATCTCAGCATACCTTTTTCAATCTTTGTCACTACGTCTTCTTTACCCAGCACTCGCTCTCGTAAATCAGTGTTGGAATCAGCACCCCGCCATGAACAGCCAGACGAACTTTTTTGAACACATTCTGGCTTCTCATAAAGGCATGCAGTGCTCCATTTTCGATGTCCTCGTTACACTTTCCATCCGTTGTAAACGTGAATTGGGTTCATGTTTTTCTCCATCTATCAAAATACTGCAATCATCATGCGTACACCTCACTCAAATATCATAAATTTCGTTTTACTCACATTGACTTTCATTCTTTTTTTTTTCAAAGCTGTATTCATAAGTGTTACCATCTCTTGTACCTCCTCTTGTGACGCCATTTGACGACTAACCCATTCATTCTCAATCCACAATCATACTCTTTCAATACTTGCAGACAACTGTCCAAGCTGTAGCTTAATAGCCAAGGGGACGCCACACAAACCTGTCTAACACCTTTCTCGATGTTAAGGCATTTAGTATACACCCCATTAATCCTAACTAGCAACAAGCACTGGAATCTTCATAAAGTGATTTCAGTGCTCGTATCGTCTGAATTGAATTTTTTTTTCGTAGTTATTATTTAAAAAAGATACATTAGTCATTCATTAAGGGAGTACCGTATTTAGTAACTTTCGGTGATAAACACATAACTCTTTCTTTGCGTCACGCAGTCGGGTAAGTTATCTTTAGTGATACAATATTGAGACGAATTCATTACTTAGAATCGTAAACCCACCCGGGTTTGTTTCTAGCGCACCACATAGGAACAAACATATAGAGACTGATAAACGCATTACCCTTTCTTTGGATAGCGCGGTCGGGTAAAAATAAAGAGCTGCCGCAGAGCAACCTGTCTAAACAGATAGTAGACTAGTTTTTGTGGATTGTCACATCCGAGGTTCTGCATCATCAACTGTATTTAAATTTAAATCTATGAGCTATGCTGTGAGTCGGGGATCTTTGTATGGAACTACGTCTGGCGTATTTCCGTCACTGAAACCTTATTGATCTGATGCAGGGTCTAATAGCTCCCCCGACATCCGGTCGAAATGACTGCCGCAGTGGCAATCGCAATTTCCGTTGGGTGACTTAATCCACCCGGATTAAGTCATCCGACAGTCGCCGGAGGATCCCACCCTCCGTTCGGCGGCGTGGGTTTCGTCTTTGGATCTCTCTATCATCAGCCACAAGCAGGACGTGCACTGCTGAACATAGGCCTCCCTGGTAGATTTCCAGAGCGACCGGTTGCAGGCGGCTGCTTCCGGCGACTTCCTGCGACCATTTGGGGGTTGATGAACCACGCTGCGCTTACCAGTGCGTGCTCCCCATTCTAAAACCTTAATATCTCAACGGCTATAAGTTCTTTGAACTATGTGCCCTGCCCACACTGCTACTGTAATTTCCTAATCCGCTGAGTTTGTCGGTGACTTTCGTTCTTTTACAGATTACCTAATTCGATATCATAGTGTCCAGCATCGCTTTCTTCGAAGCTCATTGTATGACTTTGAGGTTTCTTATTAGGTCCATAGTCAGACATCAAGTATCACCATCTTACCATCCGAGTCAGATTCGATGATATACCTCTTTTTCAATGTTGGATTTAACTAATCGGATTGCTTGTCCTAGGTGGACGTACTCGTTTACAACTTCTAAAATGGAGTTCCCAACTGATATTGTTGTGGACACCACACGAGCATGTCCAAAATTTTCGTTTGGCCATGTTCATATTGAGACCCACCTGTTGGGATACCGATGAAGACCTTCAGTCATGGTGCCGCGGTCTTTAATCGATTTTGCCACGAGTACAATGTCGTCGACAAATCGAATATGAGTGATACATTCGCCATTGGTATGCTGCCGAATTCTTGCCATTCCAGAGGCTTTAACCACGCAACCGTCCGCGGTTACACCTGTAACCAATGCGCGCCACCTTGATGCGGTTCGAAACAAGGAAGGAGGAACCTATTATCTGTAGTTGAAACTGTTTGGGGAAAAAAATTCAGTGTGACGACTAATAAATTATCTTACGGCATAATGTTCATAGAGGGCAGTATTCGGTCGTTCTCATAGACAAAAATAATGTCAAAGTTAGTTCGTTCAATCAGTTATCTGTAGGAAACAGTGTTCCAACATTTATGTCGTAAGTAATTATAATGTTTTTACATATGTATGGGCCTATTATATATCAAAATGATCATGAGGATTAATACTTTACGATTATGCATAATTATTACAGTTTGTAGCGATATTTCGAGTGTGATTTCAATATAAATTTTCATGGATTTTTTACCGATATCTTATGTTATATGCATTTTTAGTACTCTAGAATAATATTTTCTGTATTTGTTTATATATTATTTTAATTTGGAATCCTTCGCCTATTGTTACGTATTTTTTTTGTCGCTATAGGTTTTGTAGTTTACTAGATATGAAGGTTTTTATTAATAACGGCACCGTGCACGCAGCACAGAAGTGCGACCGCGCGGAGCGAACAGTAGACCGGAATTTGGCGGGCCGGACAGTTGAGTGGCTATGGCGTCTTCCAGTGCGGCAGTGAACAATTTCGGAGAGATAACGTCTCCCTGTCTCATGCCTCTACAGTGAAATCGCCCTCGTTCTCTGCTACTGTTTTTGTAACGACATGATGTCGTTGTTGTACAAACACTTCAACACTTCGACGTACCGATAGTCAATAAGGCACCTTTGGAGAAACCGCAGCACCGCCCAGGTCCCGATCGAATCGAAGGCTATAGTCCACAAGCGCTAAATATTGTGCCAAGTTGTACTCCTCGATCTTCTGTATAATCAGCCGCATGCTGATGTTGCCTATGGTATAGCCTTATCGAAAACCGGCTTGTTCGAAAGGCTGGAAGTCATCAAACCTGTGTGTGAGACGATTCATGATTACTCTCGAAAACAGTTTCTAGTTTAGGATAGTTCAGTAGGTGTTATCACACTTTTCTAAAAACAGTATTAGGTTACGCCCTCGTGTAACACGTAATTGAAGACCTTCTGAAGGACTTCAAGTACCGGTGTTCCATCCGCTTTCAGAAGGTCCGTGGTGTCGCCCGGTGCGTTGTTGTGTTTCAGTTTTACGATATCTTCGCGCTTCGGTATAATGCCGAGTCAGATTAGTTCTAGGATCTATGGTGGAGCTGCTGACAGATTTAGCGACCGAACTATAATGTTAACTATAGAATTCGTCTTGTCTAAGTCTGTCACATCATTGGGTTTTTCTCGGCCCACAGACATCAATTTATATGTTGATGATGTAAACCTCGGATGAGATCCCACAAAAACAACAACATCTTCATCGCCACAGGTTCTGTTCATGTATCGCATGACGTAGGTTGGCCACAAAAAGGTGCACTGATTTATTTTGTAACCGGACAAGATAAATTTTATGTGAACTTTCTTTTTAAGTATATCCTCCATGAATCTTTTCTTGCATAGTTCATTTGTTTTTGTATCTTATTTTACCCAACGTGGTAACACGCGATTGGCCGACGGACTGTAAGCGGCAGAGGATGCATCGATATTTAAGTCATTGATGCATCGGTTCCAGTGGCGCCTTCATAGGTTTTTTTTATATCCAACATAAATCCAAAATGTGCACTCATCAAATTAGGCACGCCACTAGATCGAATGCACCTTCTTACACTTTGTCATCATAAGCTATTTTTGGTATTATTGATGAGTGTATCATCACACCGGCCTATCAGTATAACCAGCGCATAAAACGCTCCGCTGTAAAGTTGTTATTGATCATTACACTTACTACCTCTCCCATCTCTCCAGGTCACATTCACTGCTTCATCCCCCTAGAAAATTAAGTTATTCTATGATTTATAGTAGAATAAGGGCCGCCATTTTATGTCAATTCACCGAGCGGAGAGGACAGAACTTTCTTTACACACTGTTAATCTGCTGTTGCAGTAATAGTAATGTAGGATATGATTTGGTCTACCTTGCCGTTCAGGCTATCATTGGCTCACCGAATTTCAGGAGATACCGTGGGAAGTATACGGCTCGGCAGGCGCCAAAGCCAATGTTCAAGTAATATATCCACCCATAGTAGCCCTGTTGGAAGTTGGTCTTACACCAAATCACTGATGTGTTTGAGTATGGGGCGAACCAGAGCCATTACTAGTAATGTGATGTTGATGATTAGACTTCGTAAATTGGACGCTGGTCTCTATTTAAAATTTTGAAAATTAATAGTGACAAGCATATTTTTTATGAATTCTATTGATGCCTGATGATGTAATTTGTTGTGTAGGTGTGGGGTCCCGGCGCTCGGACCATATCGACGACATCCTGTTCGCCGAGTGGCGACGGTGTGAGTATGAGTGGACTGCGCTGCACACCGACGAGACCATCGTCAAAACCCAGATGTTCGAGAGCATCTTCCAGAAAATTCTCACAGAAACCATTGATGAATACAAAAAGACTGTACCCGTGGAAATTAATGAACTAAGTGAGTGAATCGAGTCAGTTGTGTCGTAAGTTCCCTTGGACAGAACCTCGTCAGTACATCCATAGACAGTTTTTTTTTATTACCTTGTTAATTAAGTAAGTTGTGCAATGTGAAATCAACAAAACAAGAAGTGTCCAAGTATTAAATTATTTATTTAGTAATAATATAATGAAAAAATATCACATAGTTCTTATATTTGACATCAACTATATACCTAAATCTATAAATACAATTAATACAAAATGTATACCTGCAAGTGAAATATCTGTGAAACCCATCTGTAAAGGAGCGTGCGTATCAACACTGTCTAATTAACTAATATATAATCTTGATAAGTGAATTTGGCTTTTGGCTGTTTATAAAGTCTCACTTAATAAATTAGTAACAGCAACACAACAGCGAAATACATTTACAACATAAACAATGTTTGTAAATAATCAATATAACTTTGATCATCCATCACATACCAGAATATATTGTTCCTTGATAGTTATACAGCTGATCGATGATTATGAAGAATTAATGGTCATGCTAACGTCTTAAATACTACACTATAACACATATAAAACGTACTATGTCAGGATGGGTATGACGCAGAATTTGTACTTCGCAAAACGTCAGCTTGACGAAAAATTAATAAAATTCGCAATAGGTACATCTCTCTCAACGGGTGCTCCTGAAATGGAGCACTTCTCATACAGGGTAGTTTTTAAAATGACGACTTCACGTGCACTTCCTAAATCATACTTCGCAATATGTGCACATTAGAATAGTAACAAGATTCTTTATGAATACACTTAAAATAAAAATCTTTGACTTTTTATTAACTACATTTACTTTTTTATTTATTTTATTATTTATTTTTTTATTTAACACTTTATTGCATATATAAGTATACAAACATACATTAAACAAACATAGGACAGAAATTACAATACACAAAAGGCGAGCTTATCTCTGTAAGAGATTTCTTCCAGCAAACCCTCGGAAGGAAAAATGAAATTAAAATATTTTATTGCAGACAAAGAGCGATACTTACAAATATAGAACAAAACATTAACAAAACATCACTGTCATAGGAACACAATTGACAAAAGATAAAACATTGAGATTTATAGCAATAATGGTTTGAATATAAAATTATTTTATAAGACAAAAAATATATAGATATTAAACACAATATATACATAATATAAAGGCCTACATACTAAAATACATATTAATAAATACCTACGTATAATATATATAATATATCAAATACATCAAATACATCAAATACTTATATAGATATCTATAAATAGGCTGACTGAGTTACTGAGACAACTTGAGATAGTGTTCCTTTAGTCGAGTTTTAAAAATGGGTAGGGATTGGCTATCACGTATATCAGTGGGAAGTGCATTCCATAATCTGACTGCATGCATGGAGAAGGAGTAATTGTAATATTCCGTAGTCGGAGTATTGGGAAAGCGTAGGAGGGAAGCCATGTGAGAACGAGAAAGTTTGGAAGGAGAACGCATGAAATGGAATCGCTCACTTAAATATCTTGGCGAAGATGGATTGAAAAGAACTTTGAAAAGAAGACACAGAATATGACTCTCTCTACGGAGTCGAATAGGTAACCACTTGAGTTGAGATCGGTACTGAGAGACATGGTCAAATTTACGTAAGCCGAAAATAAAGCGTATGCAGAGATTTTGGAGTCTTTCTAACTTGTCTAACAGTTCTTCAGTTACATCCAGCATGCAAACATCGGCATAGTCAATAATAGGCAGCAGTAAAGACTGAGCCAAAACTATTTTGGTATTTAGAGGTAAAAAATTTTGAAGCCGTTTTAGGCAGTGAAAAGAGAAATGGACCTTTTTACTTAACATATCACAATGGGCCCTCCATGACAGATTGTTGTCAAACATCACACCGAGGTTCTTAGCAGTGTTGGTTAATTCTATAGCAACGCCATCAAGCATGATGGGGGGTATTATGGACTGTTGAACTAAATTGTGCATGTATCTACTACCAATAATCATAGCTTGAGACTTACGGGGATTCACTAGCAAACCAAAGGTCTTAGCCCAAACATTAATTCGTGTTAGATCCTCGTTAATCGCAGCCACAGCGTCATCGACAGTAGCAACATTGAAATGGCGATATATCTGCACATCGTCTGCGTAGAAGTGAAAATTTGAGGAGATAACATTGGAAAGAGTGTTGATGAATAGAGAGAAAAGTAACGGAGATAGGACGCCACCCTGAGGAACGCCCGCAACAAGGTCGCACCAGTTGGAGGAGACATCCTCCGAGCGGACGCATTGCGAGCGACCCCGAAGATAAGAGTTGAACCAAGCAATAGATGACTCTGAAATATTGATAGACCGAAGGATACCCAGCATTATGTCGAAATCCACAGAGTTAAATGCACTGCTGAAATCGAGAAGAATTAGGATGGTAAGTAATTTATTATCCATTCCATACCGAATATCATCTGTCACCTTCAGTAAGGCAGTAGCAGTGCTATGGCCGGGGCGGAAACCAGATTGAAATGGATTTAGTGAGTTATTAGTGACCAAAAAATCAGCCAGTTGCTTGTGCACCATCTGCTCCAAAGCTTTGGAAAGAAAGGGTAAAATGGAAATGGGACGAAAGTCTGAGAAGGATCTAGGTTCAGACAGTTTAGGTAGAGGGATCACATGAGCCTTCTTCCAGATGGTGGGGTAGCAACTAGTCGATAGAGAAAAATTAAACACGCACGTCAAGACCGGCAACAACTCCGGCAATATTAGTGTGATCATACGCGAGCACAGATCATCACACCCGACAGCAGATGAAGTGATAGATAGGATACATTTCTTAACCTCGCTCTCAGAGACAATTCCGAAATTGAAAGGAGTACATGATGGAGTAGAGATTTTAGAGAGTCCAAGAATAGTATTGACTTTTATGTTTCTATCTAACGAAACAGGAGGATGAGCGAAATATTTGTTGAGATCGTCAAGATCGGCGAGATTGTCATTAGGTTTGGATGATTTGCCAAAGCCAAGAGTTTTGAGAAATTTCCAGACCTGGGAAGGGGGAGCATTTTCAATGGACTCGTGAATATGACGTCTCTTAGAATCTCTACACAGGCGATTGCAGCGATTTCGTAAAGTCTTGTAACGATTCAAATTGTGGTCCGTAGGAGAATTTTTATAGATCCTTTTGGCACTGTCACGTTTGCCCATGAGTGTTTTAATATCCTTAGTAAGCCAAGGTGCTGGAACATGTTTCACCTTAACACGCTTTACGGGAGCATGGCGGTCGTATAAGCTGCTTAGGATCGAATTAAAGTTATTAACCATATCATCCACATTGAGCGATTCAAGAACAGGGCTCCAATCTATGCTAGCAGCATCACTCCTTAAGGCATCCATATCGATGCTCTTGAAACTACGCAAAAGCAAGAATTTCGCTTTACGTTTAGGAGGTCGTACCTTATAGGATAAGAAAACAAGATCGTGGTATGAGAAACAGGAAGAAAGTTGACCATGAGCGCAGACCAAGTCAGGACAGGAAACTATCATGAGGTCAAGGAGAGAAGGAGTAGAATTAGGAGCATAATGTGTGGCAGACAGAGGAAGAATATTTAAATTAAAGGAGGAAATTAGAGAGGAGAGTTTATTGGCACGAGAATCGCTTTTTATGAGACAGGTATTGAAATCGCCCAGAATTAAAACATGATCATATAACGGACATAAATTATTGAGCAATGTCTCAAATGAAGAGAAATAATCAATATGAAGCGAAGGACTGTAGTATACGGCCAGAAGAATCTTGGAGTGATGAAGAGTGAGCTCAACAAATAGGTGTTCAGCGGATTTTGTATACATATTAGGAGAAGCATGGATTATGTTATAGGCAATATCCGCACTTAGGTACATTGCCACTCCACCACCGCCTTTTCCGATTCGATCGTTGCGTATAAGCTTGTAACCGGGAAGTGAATATTGTGTAGAAGGGAGAGATGGTTTAAGGAATGATTCCGAAACAAGTATCGCATCGACACCAGAGCCACTAAAAGATGCCAAAAGGTCAGTGTAATGACCAGGAATACTTTGCGCATTAATATGCACAACATTAAAATTTTTGTGGAAATTAGAAAATGTCAAAGATAATTTTTCATGCAAGGTCAATGGAACAAAGTTATCATTATCTCCACTAACAAAGCTATCCGATGAGGAACACGAGAAGAAACTATCATCAGAGTCAATAACATCAGCCATAAAATATGATAAGAATATTTGTATATAAAATAAATATAATAATATAACTGTTAAAACAATAAGATTTCTAAAATAAAAATACAATTAGAACTATAGCGGCGCGGCGTGCTGAACAGCAGCACTCGCCCTGAGTTGGGTATACCTTCGACCGAAGGTATAAAGAAAGAAAAGACAACAAACAAAAAAAAAGGAAAACAAAAATAATATCGACATATCGCGGATTTGTAATCTCGAAGATTTACTCATATGACAAGGCTGTATGAACTAAAGTTTCCTTAGTCTCCCAGCAAGAGTCGAGCTGTCATGTCAAGTTGTCAGCTGTCACGGCAATGTGCATATGATGCCATTGTTGTGATCAGTTAAAACATTTATAAACAATTACAGAAACAGCGGTACATGTGAAACAAAAGTTTAAAACTGCACTACATACGGAACAAAAAGTAACACAATATAAACCGACCAAAATAGAACAGGTAGATCACAACAGAGAAGACATGCACACAACAACAGCTAGACAATCACTTGGCTTGGCGTTCCTTTGGTCCTCTAGCTGATGGATTACTCCTGGTGACGAGTATTTTCTTGGCTGCGGGCTCCGGTAGCACCTTTTGTGCAGGCTTGCTTTCGGCGTACAGCGGTTCGGGATTCTGTTCGATAAACAGTTTGAGATCGGCCATAGAAGTGATTTTCTGACGACTCTTGTTAGGCAGTATGACGAAGATCTTGCCCTCGGAGGACCAGCACTTATGAACACCAAAATGCTTGCGTGCTGCCATAAAAACTTGGTGTCTGGCTCTAGTCAGAAATTCTGAAAGTGTTACACCAGAGTTCTTTAGTGAGGATTTGCTTCGCCAAACCAAATGTCGAAGCTGGACGTCCCGAAATCTGACGAGTATTGGCCTGGGCTTAGCAGGGTTGGATCCAAGGCGATGGCAAATCTCAAAGTCATTAGAACCAACATCCGGCAACTTCATCTGACTGGTTAATATCTTGACGACCTCTTCATTAAGCTTTTCTTCTCTTTGCTCGGGCAGGCCATGAATAAGGAGAGCATTTCTTCTCAGAAAAGTCTCAAGCCCATCCACTCCAAGAGCGAGGAGCTCAATCTGAGATTTGAGCTTAGACAGCACCTTCCATACAAAGGATTTGAAACTATGGTACTCACGGGAAAGCGAAGAGAGATCAGCATGTGCAGGGCTTGAGCTGTTTGTAGCTTTTTGTAGTTTGTCCTCATAATCACTCATTCTTGAGTTAAATAGATTCACTATTTCATCCATATTTGTAGTGAGTTTTGATGACAAATCCATGATGTGATTTTAAGTGAAGTGAAGATGAGAAATCAGGAGATCTTGTTTAGTAGGCGAGTGCCGATGTTACAAAGTGCCGATTATGTTAATACATTAAAGTAAATATTGACAGTAAGTAATTTTAATAATTAAATTTTCAGAGAGCACTTAAATTTGAGTATTACTCCTATGCCTACCCTCAAATTTTTTTTATTGGTACAAGCCAAAGATTTTTATTTTGATGGTCTCAAAATGTCTTGTTATTATTAGAAAATGTACATAATTGTGAAGGTTGCGTAACGAGAAGTGTCCTCTTTATGAGAAATGCGCCTATTGTGTAATGCCCATTTTACATCAAGTGTCATATCCATCAGGTCAGCTAGTTCATCTATGTGGTGGATGAGTAATGCTAAAGAATATTTAATTTCATACATGTTATGCAAAATACATCTCATACATGATACATCAAAAGTATAAGTTTCAGCCGAATCTATAATAAATATTATACAGGGTGGAAAAAACATGGAAGAAAAGTATCTGAAATACCTTTAAAATATTCATATACATAAAATAACAAATGCAGGGTTTAAGAGTCTCAGTGAAGAGTTTCCTTAGAAACGTATAGTCCAGTAAGTGAAACATTTTTGATCATTGTTATATTAGCCACAGCACGTCCACTGAACATAGGCCTTAGATTTCGAAATAACGAACGATTTCATCTTCCAATAATCTTAAAGTTCGTAATTTTATGCATATGGATTATGGGTATAAACATGTTTTTCAAAAAGTCATGAGGAACTTTCCAAACATTTACGTTTTCTTACGGGGCTAAATCACTTTCATTTTTAAGCAACAGAATTCAAGTTGAAATTTTGTACATGCTATATATTGTACATAAATATCTAGAATATATTGGTTTTCTACCATACAATAAACGTAATCAAAATTAGAACTAAATAAGGTATTATATGGAATATCTTCAAATGACTCTTTGGACGTGTTTTTTATCTTGCCTTAGAAATCAATTATGAACGTAATAAATAATGCTTATATAAGATAGGCATATTAAGATTATCCTTACAGTTATTATATTTCAAGGGCAGAAAATAGACGCTGTAATTTCATAGCACCATCCATACCTGTGGCTGATATGATAATCCATAACATAGGTAAGTAGGTACGTCATAAAGGATAAACCACAACATATAAAAATATTTAATTTTATATCTCCTACTCAAAACTTTAAACTATTGTCATGATTTTTTACTATGTGTTGAGGTTTGCACGTTAATTTTTTTGATAACGTATAATAAACAAATATATCTTAATGTATAAACCTAGTTTTTCGCCATATTCACAACAATAAATCGTGAAAATAATCTACTTTAGGGTGTGTAAAATTTTTTTTTCTATGGAGAAAATGTCTGCATTGTTTTTTTTTACGAAAGTAATGGTAAGTATGATATGGAAAGTGCTGTTTTGCTTAATCACTTAAATATTTTTGTGTGTAAGGGGGGCCTGTATTTTAATTTAAATCCCATGAATGCAATAGTCCGGTTTTAATTTCCAATTTGATCTAACAATTCCACTTAATGCAGAAAGAAGGTACTTCTGCTTCAATAATTGAAGATACATTGTTTACAGAGAGGTTTGATCTTATGATGCATGCAATAGGTTGTGATTTCCAATATTTACCTAACAATTCCACTCAGAGCAGAATCAAAATTTTAAATGTGAAATAATTTTTTCTTGTGTTTGACGCCGATACATTTTGAGGTTTTAATTCATATAAAAAAGATTTTCTTGATTGAATTTTGAGAATTACTCCGTTAAAATTATTTGTGTATTGCAATTGTCGGTTTTTTATGGAATTTCAAAGTTCTCTTTTTCAGCGCCTCACCAAACCGCTATATTTTTAATCATGCATGACGTTTAGGTTGGCATTGGCAGAGTTGCTAATAAGAGCCTTTCTTTTACTTTTTTTTACTTCTATTTGGTCCTGTCACTTAGTACCTTCAAAATAAGTATTCCCTTTGCGATTTTCATTGGTTCGATCCAGGTTCAATCAAGAAACTTGTGAGAAATCTAAGAATTGGTTACTAGATCTCTTTATTATAAAAATGAATTATTTTCAATATTTAGCAATACATGGGGTATTGCATATTTTTGTCACCTGTAATGTATATAATTTACTATAATCGTGTTGGATTACTGCGTGAGATCAACGGATAGATAGAAAGCACTACACATATAAGCTATAAATAATAAAATAGTTCGAATAAATTAGCTTAAAAGTTGAAAACTGCTGCCCAATATCTTATAATTTTTCATTTCGAGATCTGTTTATACAAGAGGCAAATTTTTGATTACTCTTGTACTTTCGATATGCTCTTTAAACGTAAACACTGAATTAATAATTTCTAGTTTTCAGACTGTTCATTGAAAATGTTTACAATCACTCGACGTTTAAAAAATTGTCTGGAGAACCTTCGAGCTCCTGTTTCAGCTAACAATAAACTGCAAGTAGGTACACATAATTACATGGCGTCATGAAGTTTAATTTTGTTTGGCTTAGCTAACAGTGAAACTGTCATGTATTCTTCAGTCCAGTCAACGGGGAGGTGGAGGTAAACTTTTATGATTCCGTCAGTAAAACTTTGTACGGATACTTTTTAAATCGTTTATTTACATCATAATAATCACTTTATGATGAAAAATAAATGACTTTTTAGGTGTTTTTTAAAATTTTATTTTTATGAACAAAAAATCTGTGCAAATCTATTTTTTATTGTTACTGACAAAATGATAGTCACCGGGCAAATCGTAATTTCATAGCAATGATTTCACAATAATTAATAACTTTGAATAAGTATTTGCACACTTAATAAATCGCCTTATTTTTGCTTATTTTATGTAAAGGTTTGTAGGTAGGTTACAAAAATCGTTAAAAATGAAACCCATTGTGATCAATGCAAATTGACCTGATGGGTTAGTAATCAAGGTGGCGAGGCTTTCGAAATGAAATCCAATCGAAACACAAAAATACCAGGTACGTGATATTTTCACACTGGAATTCAGTTATTTTGATAATGTCAAAATCATTTGGTTATATGTACATTGTAATTTATATTCATCTCTATATCACACTGCAGAGTTTTGCTGACGGAGGAATTATTGAGGCGCGCCATACAAAGAAAAGCCACATTGATTGGGCTAGTTATATGACAAAGTTGAGATATCAATCGGTGAAACATGTTATCACTGTAAATTAACAATACACTTAATCCGGGCATAATTATTGATGAACAGTAAAAGGTCTTCTATTACAGTGATGAAATCATAACGATTAACTTCTTTTTGACCTATAAGTGTCAAAGTATCTAGTTATCCATCATATAAGGCAGGACAAGACGAGACAAATTATGGCGGCAGTACGAACTAACCCACGAAATTGGCGTAATAAGGGAAAATGTCCAGTTGGCTCACGACGTATGTGTATCTATTATTTTGCGTTGGCACTAATCTATTTGCTCTTTGCATCTTATAACGAGCCTCCACCACGAGTTAAGTCAAATCGTTCAGATTATCGAAATCTATCGATATGCAGAAGTGGATAACAATAATAAAGCGATAATTTTCTATCTCAAAAACGGTTGTTTAAGGAAACTTGTGGTTGATAATTACAGATTGCGCGAGCCGAGCGCAAGACATCAAGTTAGTCTTTATTTGAAATCAACTTGAGAAGGCAAGGTAGTAAGATGTTTTAACTATTTTCTCTTCATTGTTTGATTCACAAGAAATTGACCATGAGTTACACAGTCGTCCCTAATTAAATATACTTAACTGGTGATTAAGCTATAGAAGATGCAAGGAAAAATTCTGCGTTCCGTTAAAATAACATAGTACAACCGCAAAAAAGTGGCAAAGTATTATCGGTTGGATTACATACAATACGATTAGTAAAATTTCATTTATAACATCTTTATTATGTTTTTTGGTGATGTAAATAAAAATAATTCACTTTATCTTACGATTCGTCTTACGTAATTTTAGATCAATTGTTTCGTAAATAGCAACAAAAGTTTCTTATCGTAAAATATCGCTATTTCTTTGTTTTGATCGACTTGTGCTCGTCTCGTAGTCAGTTCTAAGAGTGTGTTCGATGCGAGCTTTTCCCATACATAAGAGCAGGTGTATTTTTGTGTATTATTCGGATAACGTAAATGCGCATTTAAATAATAAGAATGTTATACCGTGTGGGGCCAAGTGCCAAATCTCTGTCTCGCTTGACCTTGTTTTGCGCGTCTATGACGGAGACATCGCACTGAAACATTATAATGGGAACTAAGTTTACTGTCTGACCTTTTACCGAACACTTGTCACATAATTTTGTACGTACAAAATTTAACACTGGCACATTATTTTCTCATTCGTCCATCTCAAAACATCCATATATTATTTATTACGTATGAGTTAGGCACGCTCTTTCAATCATCAGCCTTTAAAATTGATTCTAGGGGATTTGGCCCTTTTCTCTTCGGATTTGCTGGTACTTTTGTTGTTTCTGCTGAAAAAAATAAACGTGTGAACGAATTGGTTATATAGTAAGCTGTATCGAACTTTTTCGTTGCTCAGGGGAATCCACTAGATGTAAATCTCTCCCAAGGTGCAATCTACATCACTTCGCGACTAGCTTTCCGACCGCGGCTTCGCCTACGTAGAATAACTTTATCTCGGAAATTTGTTTATCCCGTGGGAACTACTCACTTTATCGGGATAAAAAATATTCTATGTCTCAATCCAGGGTATATTCTACCTATATACCAAATTTTATCCAAATCCGTGCATCCGTTTCGCCGTGATTGAGCAACAAACAAAAAAATAAACAAACATCCAAACTTTCGCATTTATAATATTAGTTAGATAACCTGACGTGCAGGTTTCGGCAATTAGGTGTTTTCAATACCATATCGCGATATATTTTTTTTGTATTTCAACGACTTCTACAGCATTGTGTCACACAATAGGGAAATCTAAGCGGTTGGCTCTTGCAGAGATGTGAAATCTCCGTAAATGCTACACATGGAACTACACGGCCTCAAGTTTCAATGAGCTATTTTTTATGAATTCCCAACTTACTTGTTTGTCCCAGTGAAACCTGTGTCACTTCCAAGCACGCCATCCATTCTGTAATACTGATCCTGGTGTCGTGGTTCACGTCGCAGTATCGAGGCAGTTTTCTCCCACACCTCTTTAACGGCTCCACGTTGTTTATAAGTTGATGAAACGCCTTCCACTCTCTCCTATCCAGTGCTTTGTTCGTATCCTTGTCTAACATAACGTAAGTCCAAGTAGCAGCTTGCTCTTCCTGTGACGCGCCCCATTTCACCACCTCCCTTAATTTAAAATAGTTTTTATCGTTACAATTTATATAATTCAATTTGGTAGGTAAATTATCGGATACTTATGAATATATATTTTTAAAGTAAATAGACGTACCCTGGCCCGGTACCATTAGACGATGATGTCATCTTGGAAATGAAAAAACTCATTAGGTCACGTAAAAAATTAGTTTTAATCGGTTCTGGGCATCCTGAAACGAGACAACATATTTTATAAATAACATTTCGCACATCAAAACCATTTCATTTATCACACATCTAATGTGCGATTTGACTTTTAATTGTTTAGAAACCATTCATCATCGTCATCATATCAGCCACAGGATGTCCACTACTGAACATAGGCCTCCTCTATAGATTTCCAGAGCGACCGCTTGGAAGCAGCATGCATATAGAATCCATTCACCACCAGACAAATAATGTAACTATATGTGTTTGTGGCAACAACCTACTGTACCTCTCATAGGACTAGCGTGCTGCGGCGCGGCGTCACAGTCAGGCCTCCTGTCCTTCACCGAGGACCCCGGAATGGGCTTGCCGGTGTCCTGATGAACACACCAGCAGTATCCCGTGGTCTTGTAACATTGGGCACGCGCGTACCGGCCATCACCAGTACACTCCGGCACGTATAGCACCGCTCCGCCGGCTTTCTATGGATTAAGTGACAAGAATTTTAGAGATCGGCAATCATAAAACATGACGTATTACTTCGCTAGTAGAAATAGGAAAGGTTCTACGAACAGGTAATGTTACACCACAGAGCACATACAAATAAGACATTTTGCACTATAGTGCGGGGTGTTGTGCCGCTCGGTACCCATATTTTTTTGGGGAACTGGCTATCTTATCTCTGGCTACCGGAACTCAACAAAGCTATTAACATTGCTGTTCATCGGCAGATTTAGATAAGATGGTGGTAGCTAGCCAGGCGGACATTTAAAAATGCCCTACAACTAACCAAACCGAGTACTAAACGTGTACCCCGCTGGGGATCGAACCCGCGACCTCCGAATCGTAAACCGAATGTTGTTTACATTGAGCCACGGAGGCAGTTAAAATCTCTAAAATTAAATGTTCTAAATCTTTTACAAAAATAATGTCTTTCTGAAGTCTTCTATTTCCCCTGGGAGAAATACTATAGTAGCAATAGATGGAATAACCGGTAATGATTTGTAGTTGATTTTTGAAGCTAACTCTAGTTCAATTGAAAGTATTTCTATGAATATTTACTAATTTATAATGACTATACTAATAGTTGTACTTACACTAAATTTAACCCTCGCATTTTAAGGGGCCTCGCGCGAGGCCGTGGGCGAGGACCCGCGTCGCCCACGCCTAGCTACCCCACTACTGCCCACTCCGTGGTACATCTAATAATAAATAACTACTTCGAAAATAAAGTTTTCTGTAAGTACAATTATTTGAATAAAACAATATTGGTGCAGTTGGATTCTTTAAGTATGGTTACGTTAGTACTATATTAATTCTGTGGTATGGTAACAAGAGTCCCCGCCGCGCCGCCGCGCCGTGGTAGGTAATATAAAGAATTATTTGTGTTTAATTATTAGAGAAAAGCCGGATTCTTCCTCTAAACAGTAGTTGCTGTAAATTATTATTGTTATGTCTGTGTGTTTTTGACACCTTTCATTTGATACCCGACATGATCTTTCCGACCCGACATATTGGAATATTTAGTTTCGTTCTATGTTGAATATTTTTATATGATGCATTAATACAAATACTCTTTATTGCACAAAATAATTTACAATGTTCTTATGACACTCGGGCGGAGAATTGATGCTTCATTTGTAAAAATACGAACTGAGGGAATAGACGAACTAAAGATATGCAGTAGGTATGCCAAGATATCGGCACTTGTATTGGATGCAAGTTGTGGTTTGCTACGATCGTTTTGCTCGGCACGTGTATTGACGTAATACATAGGTACATGGATCGGCAAATCAGTAGACATCTAAACCATATTGCGATACAAATGTGCCCGAGTGCAGCTTTAGATTTTCTATTACGTACTAAGTCTTCGAGATGAACATACCTATGTATCTACATACCTAACCGGTTAAAGTTATACATAATTCATCTTACATAACCTATACACCTTTGTTTATATTCAATACACATATTTCTCCGAAGTCTGGCAAAATGTTTTTGTGCAAAGTGATTTTTCGTGATATTTCTTCGAATAAAATTACTTTGTTATTTATGTCTGTGGCATTTGAATGACGGTCACAAACACTTTACATACAATAGTTACAAGGTTAAAACAACCCATCATAGATTTGTAGTTATTTCTATTGTATTTTTATTGATCGACATTTGTCGTAACTCTTAAACCCAACAAACGATAGGTACGTACCTACGTGATGCTAGAATACACGAAAGTGGAATTCGGCTATTTTGATAATGTCACAAAATTGTGCTAAAATTGTGCATAATAGTAGTTACTATACCCAAAGGAAAAAATAGTGCCACTGTAGTTTAAGAGATAATCAACATTTTAAGTGAGTATTCTGACTTCACGTCTTGCTGGAATCCTCATTCTCATAATTGCAGAGACTGCTTTACCTATAATTATAATTTATATCCCCAAAAACTGTGCATATATAGTGTCGTTGAAATAGACAAGTCATATCCTACACTTATTTAAAAACAACGAAGTTATTCAGATGATTTTTGAAAAGGGGCATTATGGGCGACGAATTTTTGTAGGCCTTTAATAGGATACTAGCAATACGTGACGCCACAATACACAGTAAAAATATTGAATAACTCTTAAACAATTGGAACAATTTTTTTCCTTTGGACACTGTTCGGCACTATTTTAGCACAATTTCTTGACATTATCAAAATAGCTGAATTCCACTTTTGTATTCTAGCATCACGACAGTCAAACGATTCAGTCATATTGGCTAAGCTATATAGGTACATACAGCTACTATACAGGTAAAATTTCATGAAGAGCTTATTGGGAAACCTCCTCTTTGTATATTCTCCGTGCGTTACAGCAAACTTTATTTCGGCGCTGACATAATTGAAAATCAATGTTCGCGGTCAATGTTGACCGCGCCGGCGCTCAATGTTGATCGCGTTGGGGCTCAAAGCATTAAACTTTCGCAATTGAATTAATATTTAGTATTTTCGCATAACAGACGCGTATAGACAAACCGCATTGGTCATGTTAATAATTTTCACAAAGCTACACGTCAGGTTTATGTATAATAAAGATCGCTGAGCATCGATAGATCAAGTATTTTTGTCAGACCTGCTCGTCCAAGACAGCTTGCCGATCCGTCAGGCAGTCGTTAGCTTCGTCGTCGCGTCGGTTCTCGGACCCTTCTGTCGAGAAACTCACTATACTTGGTGACACTGTGGATAAACAAGCATGTTTTGCAATTTATTTAGATAGTGACTGCATGAACATTAATATCAAGAAACCATACTAATCCGAACATTCTTGATCTGGGTGTACCCATCGAATTATTGGTTCTCAAAGTTAGTAGGGCGGGGTTATAATGTTAACTTACAAAATCGGTTTAGCCTCTAAGGCCCATACTTCAGAATGTAGCTCAAGAGTAGATCTGCGCTTGAGCATAGTTATAAAGAGATGCCGATATACAAGTCACATAAAGCTGTTCCTTGTTAACTGTCCTCAAGCGGAGATCTCTGCTTGAGTAACCTTCTGTAATTCAGGCCTAAATTAAATTTCCTTTCTACTCAAAAGTCTCGGCTATATTATCTTTTAAATGATTGCTGCTTGAAAGACACTCGACATATTCATATGACTTGGTGATTTCTTGAAAACTCTTGAAACATTACTATGGGATTACGAAAGGCCGCAAAAGTATCCTGAACCCATTCAGGATCGCTAGAAGCATCATTTACTAGTTTGCACGTCTACTGCCATTGAAATATTAGTTAAGGTTGCCTCTGGTTTTGTTTAGGTTAAAAATTAAACCTATCTGTCACTATAATACTTGTAGATACAGTGCATATAGAGTGTTGGACATTTATATACGCACTCTTATATTGTTATTAGGTATTGAACTCTAATCAGGAATATATATTCTATGCTCTAACACCTAATATTACTGTTCTCACACGTATAACACGCTTACCTTGCTAGGTGCCCCTATTATCGAAGACGCCATACCATCTTTTCTAAATACAAAACTAGATCATTTTTTACCGACATAGACCCGCGGATTAGTGGCAGTAGGCAGGACATATTAGCTCGACGATCTGACTCGCAAGATGGACGGACAACCTAATTATAACTAAATTGTTAACCATTTTGTCGACTCAAGTTCAAGTCATGACGCTATGTCATATTTGCTTTTTGTGCCTGTTGTACCTAAACGACTTGCCTAATTAGGAATACTAATTACAATAACACATACACTTAACACATTGAACTAACAATAGTTATTACATGTTTTGTCTTTAAAATCTAACATATTCTTTCACATAGCTAGGCATCACATACATACATAACCGTTGTAATTATATAGTATGTCATTATAACGGTTATCTATGTGGGATCATTTTAGGTACCAGAGGTACAAACCTGTTACTGCTAGTAAATAATAAAAAATAAACATTTTTGGACACTTACAACCAATTATCTAGTCGCAAACTAGACAAAGTTATGGATACTATAACGGATTATATTATAACATATAACATAAATATTATAACTTAAACCCGACATCCATGACTCAGTATTAAATGTTCGTATTCAGCACACACTTACCCCTGGCGGGATTCGAATCTGCCACCGTTGGTTTCGAAGACAGAGTCTACACCAACTGGTAGTCAAAAGTAGGTACCTACTACTAGTGGATGTGATTCAACTAGTGCTCTTGACACTATTTATTATAATAAGTATTGCGTTAGCTCTAATGATTTCATTAGAGAATTTAAAAAATTCGTGGTACGTACCTCCTTATTACTCGCTCGCTAATTACATTCGTTTAATAGGCGATCTGATACAATTATGCAAAATTTTAATCGCAGGCAACATATGGATATTTTATTAACATTTCTTATTTGCTGGATAGCGGTACATACCACGGGCAAATTCGTAGTATAATCAAAAGCAATCACCTGCACTAGGGACTGACGGAGGCTCCTCTTCGTTATAATCGGCCTCCGGTTCGGGTCCGCTGTCCTCGTCTGCGTTCAACGACATGAAGAAACGGAGAGAGACTATATATTATTATTACGTTTGCACATACATTTGCATTTATATACTAACAAGTTAAAAATGTAATTTCGCGTCGATTCCTACTTCGTTAATTATACCTACATAAATACGTACTTCCCTATGCGTACATGACATTAAAAAGTGTACAGTCGATCGCAAGTCAGATGTATCACTCTATCTCATCCGTCATCGAAGTTTAAATTTAAGTTTAAAGTTTATGCTTTAACTACGGTCGAATATATGTATACCTCATCATATACGTAGGTAATGCAAAAAAATCACATCCACAACCAACCGAAGCATTGGAAAGTGATAATTTATTTCTACCTATGAAAGTTCCTATACTATTTCCATTTCTTTATTTTCTCGATGACAGCTCCTGTAGAATGTAACTGCGCATTTTACGCAAAAATTAACTTTTAAATGCGAGGTATAAAAAATACGTCAATATACGGTAATATTAACAATGACGTTAATTATGACGTTTTATATGAGATAAGGTCGTCCTTTCGATCTCAAAATACTAAAGATGTTTTGTCACCCTGCATACTGTGCTTCACAGCAGCACTATAATGCAATGCGGGCATTGTTGTTTAACGGTAGAAATAGAGAAGAGAGTGGTAGCCGGCATCCTGGTAAATGAAAACCGGGTATCACTTGGTAAAAAATAATTGTCCTTTCACTCGATAAGTCTATTATTTATAACGGTGCTTCTTGCGGTGAGTGTATGTCCTGTTCATTCCTGTTCATGTCCTGTTAGGGAGTCAACATCAACAGCAAAGGTGGGCAGAGGTGCTTACCTTCATACCATTGGTAGTAGGAATATCATCATTATACCTATATATCGCAGGACATCCACTGCAGTACCTTTATCAGGTCATTATCCATCGTTGTAAGTGTAAGTATACTTGCCGGTGCATGTCTGCACTCTAGAACTTTTATCTCCCAACGGCCATCAGTCTTACGTGATATGTGCTTTACCCACTACCATTTTAACTTACTAATCGACTGGGCTATGATTTTCAATTTTCTATGGATCTCTTTATTCCTGATTTTATCTCGTAGTAAAACACTGAGTAGGTATCTTCCTCTGGTGAAGAAGTAGGTACTACCAAAGATTTTCTACGCGTTTTACTATAGTAGGTAGGTAAAATATGTAGTTATTTCTATCATTGAAGTTGGAATTATTATCAAGATTTTTTAAATCCCGATATTGTTCAAAATGTTTGGGGTAGGTAGATTTGATTTCATTTGCGAATGAAGATCGCGATCAGAGTAATTAATTGAGATACTCACAGTCCGGTGCGGGCGGCTCCGGATTGGCCAGCAGGCAGGCGACCCACTCGGAGCGCGCGATCTCACCGTCTGTGTCACCGTCGCAGCCGCGGGCCCAGGCGCGGGCGCACCGCTTCGGTTTCACAACCTGAGAACGTTTCACAGTATGAATATGGGATTTTTAGTGAAGAACGAGAAAAACAGCCTATAAATGATGCATATATGTGAGATAGTTCTGTCTGCGATGACAAATTAAAACTAGATGCGTCGTATATAAATCATTCTCCTCTACTACCTGGGTACCTAATTTCAACGAGACCAAGCTGATGGCTGTTACAGTGAACTGACGAGTCGTTACGGGGTACGAGAAAAGGATGGCATTATAAATGTAAGACAGATTTGCGGACCGCATTTCAAGCTGTATTTAGCACGAAGGGCGTTATCTACTTTTCTTTGATTAAAAGCGATAGTCAGACAAAGCCTTTAACTCTGGGTGCTTCCGACTTATCTGAGATTTCTACTGTATCAGTATGAATCATTATGGACCCTACATAGAATTCGAAGCACACAGTTATTGTTATTGCTAAAGGTAAACCCAAGGTATTGTGGATGTTATGCCTGTGTGTGTATAAATAGAAGAGTTAATAATTTAGGTAAGATGTTATTGGGAACGATGCGATGGACTTGTTTTAACCAAATTCAGTACAAAACCATACGCGAAGCATTAAGATGGATACACTACACATTCTTCACCAGTATTATGCACTTATCCGCAATAGAGGCGATCTGTGGCGAACCCTTATGTCTATGCACCATAGCGCGCTACATGCAGCTGCTGGACTAGGAGACGAAGTGAATGGCACAATAGATCTGCAAAGGTGATTTATAAAGGGATATTAAGTCGGCTCTCCTTAAGCTCATAATAAATGCCCCCTTCACGCTTGCAATTAACCAATAACTTCGTATTTGAAACACTGTTTTGTCATTTCGGATAAATTATCTCCATGTCTGAATTCAACATCCAAAAATCTCTTTCTAGTTATGTGATGCGGTTTTTTTCCCATGAGCCAATAGCAACACAAGTTTATTAAGGATTTTAACATGAAACTCTTGGTAGGTACTTTGACCCACTACTGCGAAATTGCCAAACAAATACACCGATTTTCTGGTCTATATGACTAGGATACCCTGTGTAATGCGAACCAGAACTAGAATCTCTGTGGGGTACTTAGTCGAAGTATCAATGGAGTCATACTCATATACATCATGCGATTCATATAAGCAAAACGAATTCGAAATATTTCTGTGTGTATGTGTGTGCTGGTTAAATCCTGTTGTGATAATAGGTACTCTTTTTGTTGGGTCGCTGTACTAAACCATGCAGAGTTTGTGCACAATGGATGCGTCCAGTCCATCCGTTTACCTAAACATGACCTTACGTGTAATTGAAATATGTATAGACAGTAAATTTTTAAATTGTTCGAGTCGAGATGACTCATATTCTTAAATGATTTTATTCGTGACAGACTGCAGTTGATTGTCTGATGAATGCAGTCTTGATTTGGCAACAGTTGTAAACAGGACTTTCGTTCCTTTCGGTTTATATCGAGTGGCGCAAACGGACTTGCTTAACTCGTTACCGGACACAGGACTGCTATTAATAGCAGTCATAACAATAAAAATTCTATTGTGCCTGGTTCACTGCCCGTCAAACTGTTAATTCGCATTTCTAAAATTGTCATAAAGACGCATAACTTTGTTTACCGCTGAGTGAATCATATTGATCTTCAGTTAATGATTTGTGACGTGTTTCAAATACTAAGGTTTAAAGTTAATTTTATACTAAGCTAATTAGTTATTCTGTGGTAGGTAGAACTAATTTATTACTTTTTTAATAAGTCTTCGAAGCCCTCTATACTCGGACTTTTGTAACGCCCCACTCTTGTCGCGATCGAGTTCTCTGAACTTCCACTCTGCCACTGCTCTAGGCTCCATGGAAGCGCTGCCGAGGCCGGAGCGCGCTCGCTCGTACTCGCCACTAAATATTTTGATGAGGTTTCCGTTGAACTGAGCGCGGTCGGATCGTGAGCAACCTAAGCAAACAATATTATATAATAAATATTTGAGATGCACAAATAATCCAGTTCAGAACTAGGCAAAGCTTATGGATGGATACTAGATAAACATACACAAAACAAATATTAAATAAACATAATATGAGCCGGATATAGGTAAATGTTCGTATTCATCACTAAAACATTTGCCCTATCGGGATTAGATCTAACCACGATTGCGTTGGGTTTCATATAGGTAGGTACTAGCCCAATCTGTCGTCAAATGTAATGTATACCTAGGTAGGTACTTACTCTATTTGAATTTTAAAGGTGTTATTATTATAATACAAAAACATAATATTACATCACTATTGGAAGCCCAAAAAAATAATATTATTTATTTTTGAGAACTTATATCTTTGTTTTCTATATGTATACTTATTATTATAGATAATACAATAACGTATTATAAACTTACTTCTTTTATTACGTTGACCTCTAACTGAGGAACGTCGTCTCGTGTGCGATTTACCTGAAAAATTAAATAATGTTTTATTGTATGACGGAAGACAAGCCATTACCATCATAATCATTCACAACGGGTTATCTATTTTAATTTCTTTTCTTAAAAACATATTGTTTAAGTAAATCGCAAGTGGTGCGGTATCCAGCCAGACGGGAGAGCCCGCTGGCTAACCGGTCCAAACAGCGATGCGATGATGTACATCATTTAGGCGATACAAAAACCGGTCACGTAGATGTCTTTTACTAACTACGACGACTTTAATCAAACGGAACGTAAATGTCATCTACATTATTTTTAGGAACACTTTGTATTTAACTTCGTACAATGATTATCAATTATCTTCCATTACATCAGTCTATAAGTACCTAATGTAACCTAACGTCGGTAAAAGATTAGAGAATGAGCGAAATAAAATACGAGTAAGTAATCTACGCAGGTAAACGTTAAAAAACTATAAACATTGAGCTTTATTTAGAACATATTGTAATAATATGTTCTAAATAAAGCTCAATGTTTATAGATATAATACCTACCTACCTACACTTTCCAAGAACTGTAAAACCCATTTGCAAAGAAAATCATATCCCTATCCACGCAATATTATACATCTTAAATATAATTTTCGTACATCATGGACATCGGATCGGACCGAGCCGGGTCGACAACTGTGGGCATTGTAAAAAAGAATAAAAAAAAGTGAACCCAAACCGGGTTTGGTTACTGGCAGACACATCGGCGCCTGACCCAAATACATTATTATGAACTTACAATGATTTTGGGTCGTCTATGTCGAAGGAGAAAAATATTCTATTATAATATTAGTAACCGAGCCATACCTACTTTGAATGAATTATTCCGAAATAGAATTTCAACTGTTTCCTAAAAATTTAATGCCTATTGCTAAAATTAATTATATGCTTAACGACTAAATAAAAGTAAGTTTTTTATGACAGAGCTATACTTTACTATCAGTAAACTCCTTTTAACGACTTCATTAAATCTGTAGCACAGGTATGCAAAGCTAAATATAAAACATCAAAGGCGCGGGCGCAACAACCCAACAAGTCTTTTACTTAAATGATGTCTGGAGCATTTTTTCTTTCACCTCATTGCTGAGACGGGTTCGCTTTACCTTTATAGGGACAAAAAAACTGGGCTCCATTGTGATGAGGCGTCGAGCTGTCTGAGGTGAACCGCTTGTTTCTAAGAAAACGTTATACGTGGTACTCATATTATTAGTTTATCTCTTGGAGTGTTATCTACGAGTAGGATAAAGCGCACAAAATTTTTAGGTATTTCGAATCATAGGTATCTATATTTTAATATTTTTTTTCGGTTTACGTATCCTAAGTATACCTATATACCTATCTAGTATTTAGTAAAATCTCGAAGACATTTTCTGCAGGATAATTGAACTGGCAAGAATTCGTAAAACACCCGACTGCAATAGGTTTTTGTTCTCTATCTCCGGAGTGTGACGATCTTTACCTAATTGATTTACGAGTAGGTAAGACCACCCTGAAGTTGAGTTATCGAAATCCGTTCACAACTGGCAGAGAAAAAGCGGAACATTCATTAAAAATTGCAGTCGAATTGAGGACCACTTCCTTTTTTGAAATCGGTCAAAAAACAAGTTCACATAAATACCTACGGTAGGATCTATCTTTTATGATATAGCTCAGAGACTCCTCGGCGCTGCCTTACAGTGTGAGAACATTTATGGCTGTGTGGCTGAACATTTTATTCCCACTTTAGTAGAACCCACGATACCAACACTGACGTCAAGTTGTAACTAATTAAAGACTATATAGCAACCGATTCCTCGCAACCGGGTCAACATAAGTGGTAATAAATGTTTAATTGCCTGCGTGTGCAGGCGCTACGCCAGTGCCTAATGGAAAGGACTGGCATTAGTATATTGGCAAATAAACAGGCGTATGTGGAACTACTAAAGGCGATTGCTCCCGCGAAAGTTGTCGGCAAGAATACCGATTCTTGCCGATAACGACATGCGTCATGAGGAGTTAGAGCTATTTGATCGAAAGCTGTAGTTTCTTTTTGAAATAGGAAGAGTTGAATTCATATTTTTTATGTCTAACGGATTAGCACTAGACCTCAATCACATTGATTGTTAAGTGATGATGATGCCTAAGCTGGAAGCGCGCTTAGCCGGAACATCAAGCTGATTTGAACGTTAAACTTATCTCAAAAAACCGACACATAAGTATCAAACAAGCTGTCTATATTATACAAGGTGTTACCTAACGAAAGAACGCAAAATGTCGTGACTGGTAGCTGACCGCGAGACTAAATATCTTTTGTTCTAAGACTTTAAAAAATTAGCAAAACCAAATTACCTTTAGCCCATACAAATTGATCCGACCCGCTATTAAATTTATATGAAGAGCCTAACTTTATTTCAGTGAATTTTTAAAAGTCTTAGAACAAAAGATAATCAGTCTCATGGTCTAAGCTGTCAGTCGCGACATTTTGCGTTCTTTCGTTAACACCTTGTATACGTTTAATATAAGTTCCGTTACATTAATTTTGTTCTTTGAAAACAATTTAAGTACATAATTTAAAAGCAAAGAGCAGGATATCCAGAGGCAAACTGAAAAGTAGACATAAGGGAATTTAGAAAAAATTTGAAATAAATTAAATTTAGAAATTTTTTAATTTAGACATTTTAAATGTCCGCCTGGCTAGCTACCACCATCTTATCTAAATCTGCCGCCAAGCAGCAATGTTAATAGCATTGTCGTGTTCCGGTTGTCAGAGATAAGTTAGCCAGTCCCCCAAATGTGTTGGGGTCTCCGGGTCAGTACGCTTCCATCTTCGACCTCATCTTCACTTAACATCAGGTGTGATTGAGGTCAAGTACCAACCCGTTATGCATAAAAAAAAAAAAAAAAAAAAAAAAACTTACTTATATTACCTACATACTGTATAAAGAAATCTAATCTCATCATATCAGTCTCAGAACGTCCATTGCTGAACATAGACCTGCCATAGATTTTCATTTAGAAGCGGCCTGCATGCATCCAGGAAGTTCCCGCGACCTACATCAGGCCACGTTCCTGTGCGTGGTCTTCATTCTATTTTCATGCCCCAACGCCCATCTTATTCTAAACTAAATCAATAAAAATGAAATAGAACTTTTATGCCTCAACGGGCATGATTCCTATTTGCCTTGCCCACTCACCTTTCAACTTACTAGTCCGCAGGGCTATGCCGTTGACTTTCATTCTGTTACGGGCATCTTCATTTCTAATTGAATCTCGTAATGAGACACCGACCATTGCCCCTCCCCAGCTTAAATAATGTAATAAACAGAAAAGAAAAGACCACTATTACAGTTATATTATATCTGTATGTATGTGGTAATAAAAAAACGCCTTCGTTATTTCCCAGTCAGCTATTCCAAGAATGTGCTGTGCCTGATTTATTTTATGACACCATTTCATATTCACATGCAGTTCTGGTCAGGGTTTCGTACGCACGTCTTCACCATCAGAGACGATCACCTAAGGCCGCGTTTATGGGGCCGTGGAGCTTAATGCATGGCGTAATGCGGTCAAGCTAAACATATGGCTATATTTGAGCACCTAGAGAAACTCGGATTTACAAGTAGAATCCTCTCACACGTATTCAAATAAATATTTAATTTCGTATGAAGTTTATTACGCTACGAAATTCGGAGTGGTTTTGCGAAGGTGTGTGCGGCGCAATATGAAGGCAGCAAAATACGCAGAGATGAATCAACGTATCAGACTCTACCACGGGCTCTTCGGAGAATCTGTGCCGCTACTTAATGCGTTATCCATCATGGTCTTCACCTACCGTAAGGTCCGCTACCGCTGCACTGTAAACGCGCTTTACGTATTATGAATGCGTCGCGTAGCCTTCGCAACTATCGACAATACTATACGTAGAGATGCCACACGCGCACGCCTGACGACGACCATCACTGTTTATGCTTACAGTGCGTGCGTGCTTATAGGTATTAAACAAGGCTGGTGAAAATTTTAGTTTATTTAACAAGAACAATGAAACTTACGTCAATGTAAAGAACATTAGCCGTAGGTTATAGCTACTTAGGTTAGGCATCTAACTACGGCTTTGGGAAAAGGACACTTACATTCAGTTACCTATTTATTATTATTCAATTCACAGAACATATATTTTTAATTTGCATTCTTTGATAGAATTAAGTGCAAAATGAAGTCGCTACAGGACTATTGATCATGGCACGTTTTTACCTGAGTTTATTTTTATAAAACAAGAATATCGCTCGGTCTTAGTCTAAAATCTGAACTGACTCATAATTGGAATCAATCTACGTACCTATATAGATCTTTTAGATGTATCAGCATGGAATTCCAGAATTTCCTGGCGTGAATTACTTCTATTATACCTATTTCTATAAAACCACAAGTATTATTAAACATTGGTATGAGAAACACATCTAATAAAAGCGATGTAACTATAACTAGAAATATTATTTAAATAGTGATGGGATGGATGACATGAAAAACATACCACGACGACATCAGTGTAAATTTTGTTTCAAAGCATTTACAATTCCAATACCGAGTGCTTCTCTTTTCTTTATTTGAGTATTCCCGTACGTCAACTTGTTTGTTATGGTTTCCACATTATTCTCATAATATACTACGGCAGTCATTGTTATTAACAGAAATTCTTTCCTGTAGCTTATTTGCATTAACAAAGTCAGAAAGTTACTTTGTTTCTTGCTCGGTTGTCGTTTGTAAGTAACTGTAATAGCTTTACAACAAATAAACCAGTGTTTATCTCAATTTCATGTTTAACTCGTGGTTATGCAGGAGCGAGGAGGAGGTTAGATAGGAATCTAACTTCTAAAATTATTAGAGAAAGTTTTTGACACTGAGGTCGCGTGATTGAATTCGAATTAGATTTGACACTTCCAACACTCTTTTATAATGTAAAGAGTATCTCAAGTATCACTGAGATCACTGAATTAATACGGACTCTCAGTGTCGCCTTAAAAATAGGAAGGTCATAAGAAGGTGTATGTCGCACAAGGAAACCGGCGATTAGGAGCAGCCGCAGCAAAAGTCGACGCCCTGCGTAGGTCGACCCCTCCATCAGACTACCTACGGGAACCTATCTACCTAAATTATACTAATGCATATAATTAATTGAAAGATTTCATATTGATGTGACATGTAAGTATTACGCATCCACGAAAATCCATTTAATTTTTATATCGCTACATGACCAGAACAAAAGTATTTTTGTTCCTATGACCACCTGAGTCCACCATCCGCCGAGAAACCGCCAGATAATCAGAGTACCTACTCATCTAGACAGGTAAAATGATCTGAAACTCAAGGACTTTGTATAATTTTAACTTCGAAAATGCTTTTTCGACAGGTTCTATATAGCCCCCCATTTTCGCTGAGAGTGTGAAATCGTTTTGATGTTTTAGGGCTACGAGATTGGTTGAGGGGACAAAAGACGCGTCTCGGCTACAGCTACAAGACGGTGAAAATATTTTTCTAAAAAGTAATTTTTTTTATTGCAAAAAAGTGAAAATTTAATTTTTATATTAAGTCTTATATCTCGAAAAGTAAATGTGTAATTGAAATATCACGAGGCGATTAGGGCTAATCGTTCCATGGAAAGCGATGCAAAACGTCAATCGCAAATGATGAAATAGTTTGGAAGTACAGTCTACTTACTTATAGTCCACTCTAGGCAACGGATTCACCAGCTCTACCTATAAAACTTGAGAAGACGGCCACGTATCTAATAACTCTCTGTTTCGCATAGTCCCTTTCACATTGTGTAGGTATTTGAATTTTATAATCTATGCACCTATGTACAGTACTACCACTGCCTATAATGTTATTTGCCCACGCATTTGTAATTAATTGAAAGGTCTGCCTGTACCTATGTAATTTTGACATTAATATGTATCCATACCATATTTTTAATTGCACACCAATACTAGTTACATCATAATCATGGAACTTACAATTATAGGATATGTAAGCGAAACGTCAGCTTAAATTAGTATTTATATTAATCCCCGTCACAAATAGAGAGGTACCTATTATAAATTGGAAGCCTATGTATGTTGTGTGTATGTCCTGGCATTGTAGCGCCAAAAAGTCAGATATGAACATGATTTTTACTTTCGACATTGTTCTTAGCCATATTTGGTGGAAAATGGTTCAGCCGTTTCGAAGATATTTCACTTATTACACTTGCATGTCATGGGATACTTTTTATTTCGAAATTTAAAATTATTACTGCGGGACGTTAAACTAATTCCAGTTAATATGTAGAAAAACAAAAACCTGACTATATAATTAGAAGGATCGCATATAAGTATTATCCAATTACAAAGGATACGTAAATTAATATTTGCTGACTACAACTCATCTTTATAAAACCTTATAGATATATTAGTAAGTATGTGTACTTTAGTCGTAAGACTAGTCTACCAAGACAATCACATAATGCCGAGAATTACGCATTACATTTTATACACAAATGCTTACAGTCCACAAAGGGACTGCAGAGACTGATGAAGCTTCCTGGTACGTACTACTGGATCTCCCTCGTCTAATTTAATAATAGGTACCTGACCATAGTAAATAAGTCGAGATTGGTGTCTTCCGCCTCTCCGGGCCCCTGACCCCTTTATTTTTATGTTTACCGTGCGTATAAACGTAATACTCACAACTCACAATAGTGAGTATGAATACAAAGATGAAAATCAAGTCGCCAAGTAATTTCAGGGTTCCGTATAAAAAGATTAGGCCAAAATCGGTTAAGCTATTTCGAAAATATTCAGCTTCTAACACAGTTTTTTGATGTATTTCGATAATATCATGATTTTGTAAATTTTTTGAAAATTAATCTCGGGGATAGGTTCTAAACTGTTTGATGGATCTCAGTTAGTTTGGAGGTATAAAGCTTTTAACACTATTTTTGATCCAGGTCTACGTGGACGATATAATCATTTGTTCAATCAATGTTGTGGGGGGTTTTCTATATTTTCAATTTTTAGTTATTCTAGGTAGAATCGAGGTGATACGAGGTAATTCTTAACTAAATCATATCTTTGTATGTAGGTTTGTTTGTACATTCGAAGAAAGTGAATGCTCTGTTAGACTGATGGAACGACACTATGTGGTTCTGAACAGTGACGTGATTATATCAAGCAATTTAGTATTTAGGGTTCCGTACCACAAATTGGAAAACTGAACCCTTATTGTCCGTTTGTCTATTCGTGTGTCAAGGCCCTTTTTCTCAGAAACGGCTGGAGGTATCAAGTTGAAATTAATATCGTATACTAAGGTCTGCGGGCTCCAACGCTTTAAGAAATTAAAGTTTCTGGTGTAACGCAATAATAATATGTGGCCTTTCAAAGTATATTTTCATACTAAATCTCCCGCTCACTGACAGATCATCAAAACCTATAGGTTTTTACCTAGTACGAGTTCGAGTATCGGACCTCCTCAACTTTCTCAAGGTAATATTATATTACTTTTGATTTGTGGTGGTAAATAAATGAATATTCTATTCAATAGAATTGGCATGAAACTTTGCATTAGTGAAGGAATAAATATGAAACACATTAATTTCAAACCCGGTGTGAAATTTTTACAAGACGAACATTATTAGTTCATCTGTCAGCATTAATTTGACGACCGATTGGTGTAGTGGATAGTGACCCTATCAGCGAAACCAAAGGTTGCGGGTTCGAATCCCGCGAGGGGTAAATGTTTGTGTGATGAATACGAACATTTATTCCCGAGTCTTGGATGTTTATATAAATATTTATGTATGTTTATCCGTTTATCTAGTATCCATAGCACTAGCTTTGCTTAGTTTGGAACTAGATGATTGGTGTAAGTGTCCGAAATATTAAAAAAAAAAAAAAAAAAAATTGGTGTGGGTTTTAAATCAAACTAAGGAAAATTGGGGGGCGATCGCGTTAAGTTTGAACGATAATACCAAAGCTAAACTATAACCACATTTCGTATCACGCTAATCAATTGAACGGAAATTAACCTAGTTTTTTTTAATACTTGTAGCTCTAAACATTTTGGGTTTGGTTCTACTTTGGTATCGTTAACGATACAATCGTTCACAAAAAATAGCGCGATACCATTTTTTACATCAGCTAAACTAAAGCTAAACCAAATTCAAAAACATTCCGTTCGAACGGTAAAACCGTAATATAATAGCGCGATTGCACCTCTGGGTCTGCGCATCGTAAACGCGTCTTCTGTGAACGCTACGAAATAGTACCTACATAAAGTTCAGATAGTATGCATTTAAACTTATAGTTGTAGGTATACAAATCTATTATCGCCGTGCTCTGCTCTCGATCTCCAGAATTATCGAATAAACAATTGTTCAAAATATTTTTCAGCTGAAAGATACTGCGCAAAACCTTGGCACCCCTCCTCTTCATGTGATTAATTTGATACCCAGATAAAATTAATAGTTTAACTACTTTCGCTGGTATACCTACTGAAATTATATTCTGTCACAATAATTCAAAATATCTGTGACGTGCGTTTGCATGGAATAATCAATACGGAATATAATACAGTTCTTGATTTAGTAGGTATAATGATAGCTACGCGAAACGTATCGACAAGTGGTTTCAAAAGTTGCTCTAATATAAAGTAAACATTGGCTTTCATCTGGAGCATTGTTTACAAGCGATGTCGAACACTACTCTTCCAATATTTACAACTCGCCGTAGCCAGAACAGATGTTTTGAATCCGGCTACGAGAGATTAGTGAGAATTTCGGATTTAAAACGATAACTATATGTACATACTCATGTAGATGGATACATAAATGCTATTCGGATTTATCTAAAACGATAATAAAATTGTTACCTTATGTAAGTACATTGTCAAAACTATATAGAATTGCGCGACACATTTTTTACCACATAACAAAAAAGTATTTTATTTTATCAGGCGCTAGACTTCTTTCACTTGGCCAGGAGCCCGGAGAGGGTGCGCTTATCTGTGCAAAGAATATTAGGCATTACTTCAAAGACTTCAGAGGGACAACGCATATATTATCTGTATTTGAAAAACCGATGTTGTTTGGAAAGTGTTGATATATCTTAGTGAAGTTACGGGGCGTTCTCATTTTGTATACGTTAATTATGATGTTGATGCTTCCGACCGATTTCGGCCTTGGCGACCACTTCGACTCCTAATCGGTTTGGCGCTGGTGCGCTCGAAGATGGCTAACATAGTTAGTTATACTATGGTAGTAGAGGACTAGTAGAGTAGAAGTGTCGATAATTTGTTAAACAACATCGACTTCTCAAATACAGATATGCGTTGTCACTCTGAAGTCTTTGAAGTTATTGGTCTCTTGCTATTTGTGTTCTGTAGGATTATGTAGTATACTTGTCTTAAAAAAAATAGTCCTTATTACACAGTATTTGTTACCTGTTCTCGTGCAATCAGGTCTGCCGTTTCTGACTGCTGTGTCAGCCAGCGGCTTGCCGTCAGGTGTGACGCACCAGCAGCTGGCGGCGGCGCCCCCCGCGCCGCACTGTACGGCGGCGTAGGTGCCGTCGGCGCGACATCGGGGTACGAACGCGGCGCGCCGACCATATTGCACGTTCAATGCGTATCGTTGGGCATTCAGACAGGATTGCCCTTCTGTTACAGTAAAACAAAACTATACAATCATACAATACATTACAGTAAAATTAACGTGATTCAATCTGCTATAATGTGGTGCCCGAATTATTTTAAACATTATATTTCCTTTCAAATATGAGTAGGCTCTATACTTATTATAAAGTTATAACAAAGGTATAAGAAAGGTAATTTCGCACAGCGACATAACAAAGCAATGTATTAGGTAGGTACCTACTGTATTACTGTAAATTACACATTTAGATACGATGCGGATCTATAGCAAAGACAAACACAAAGAAGTTTTTCATACAATCAACAATCCTCTGTGGAACAAGACGTCTCTATTCGATGTCTGTAACTGGTACTGGTATGGTACCTACCTATCGGTGTTCATAAGAGGCCACAGTTACATTTGAGGGCATTTCTAATAAATGAAAATATTATGTCATTATAACGTAGACGAACGCCTTTAGCGAATTTTTCTACTTAAACATAATTTCATCAATCAATATACCACGTACACAAGTATGCACGTACAGTGCCAGTTAGTGAATAGCTATTGTGCCATCAAGCATTTTTTCAGATGTTTTTCAGTACTCAATTAAAATTTCTATAGAAAACTTGACAAAGTTTTTTATGAAGCAGACGCGCCTGCTGCATGCGGTACCTTTTGGGCACTATAGCATTCAATTAGATCAAGAGAAGGATAACAGATCAGGAGTGCCCGTTAGTGAAGTTTAAACAATAGAAATACAGTTCATATTCGCAGAAGGCAATAAAATATATATAATAAAGAATATAGATCCGTGCTTTGGTAGAGTCACTGTTGATTAAATCTATTCCATCTCGGTACTTGGTATCCAAGTATCCAAGGATACGATGTTTAAGGTTGCTGCACCACATTCATACCCGTTATACTAACGGAAAATGAGGATGAAGGTGAATGCGAACTCACCTTAGATAACCATCTTACCTTATATGAGTACAACCGGAAGTCAGTATGCTATTGAACCTGTTTGCTTAGAGACTTATGGCGGTAGAGCCAGTCAGATTTAGTAAAATACCCTTACTACCAACAAAGTCGAGTAGATACCATGAATGCAGGAATTCAATATCAATCTGCTACCCTGCCTTATAAATAACTGAACATATTTCACGTCTTAAATATTATATGACCTGCCAATAATAAAAAAGAATTTTCTTCGTAGAATACAACTTGTTATTACTTATTATACTTTATAACACGCGACGGTCCTAATCCATATATCAAATAGTACGAGCATTTAGAAAGAGTAACTATGTTATGTCTGCATGGATTCCTTTAACTCCCTCGATCCGTATAAACGAGCTTTACAGAATGTATGGACAGACAACAACTCTGTACTACTTGCTAAGAAAGTCCTACCGTGAAATAAATTTATTGAATTGCTGGCTGTCGGTCGTCTGCGAAGAATTACTTGAAAGACCACATTACTTTTGAAAGATATTTACAAATATCCCGGAATTTAAAATAGTTCTACTGGAGCGAATCGGTTACCCTAGTTCCAAATACATTGTCAGTATTGATATCTTTAATATTATTATTGTATACACACAATACACATGTTATAGAAATTATTGCATAAAAAATGTACAAAGGTCCTTTATTCTTTAGTTTGAGGAATATTTAGTAGGTCTAAATGCGAGAATCATCATTTAAAGTATTCATTCTAATTTAATTAAATGAATTATTGTCTCCTATTATATCCTATATTCCACCTGAAGAATGAATTTTCTTAATAATACTTCTTTTTCTCCTCATTTCAAGTAAAATGATTACATTTAGATAAATGTTTGAATTTTCATCCCCACGTCCTTTTAAGGAATGCTATAAGAATTCGGCTGAAAAACAATTTCGCACTACGGAAGAATTCTCCCCAAACTGTCCCAGTAGTTTACACCGCTAATTGCGAGTTTCTTATTGCGTGCTTTGGTCATGAAAGGGATGTATTGTCCTTTATATGTTTCTGGTTGGTTGAGTCACTTTATCAGTCAGACACGATCGTTTATGACATATTATCAAACTCTGTGGTTATTTTTACATTTTCAATGCTGAAAGAGAGGACTGAAGAACTCACAGGTCGTTAATAGTACATTGTTATCCAAGGGATGAAAGTAACTCGGGCGCCAAATTCCGTCTCGGGACTAAATAAGTCTTTAATCCGAGGTAAACACTGTGCTTTTCATTACGAATACAAGGAAAGTAAAAACAAAAACATGAGTTAATACAAATCTCTACTATACGGAAGTAGAAACAAAACTCTACAACTCGAAAAAACAAATGAAGATCGGATTGCCGCTTTCCCGCCTATTTTGTTTTGTTTTTTCAGTGGCCGGCCAGCTACTTAGCCATTATTTTTCATTTTCATCATTGAAAAAAAGGTAAATATTTTACCCCAATCTGTTATTTTAAAGAAATAGTTGAAACTAAATTATAATAAAGTCATATAAAAAAATATGTTCTTTATTGAATACTTAACTTTATGTTATTTCAATTTTACATCGCGCTGTAATTGAGTGGCTGTAGAGAAAGTTGGAACATGGTTCAATAGAAATTTGAAAACAGAACTTTTTTATAATATGACCGCTGTCAATTGAAAACGATTCTCCCTAGGATTGAAAAGTATTACTTTCAACCCGCTCCTTAGGCAACTTCAGACCTACTTTCTGAGTATGAGTAAAGAAAACTATTTTTTAAACCTACTAAGCAGAAACTTGAAGCAAATCAATTATTGATCGATGTTTTAGCAAAATTCGTTTTCGAACGTGTATGTTTTCCATTTTCTTTCAGTAAGTACTGATTCAACTTACCCACACATGGTCCTCTACGCGCAAAAGCAACGGGTTGTCCAGAGCATTGGGCTTTCATTAGGTCACACCGCGTGGGATAAGTCCTCCCGTCGGTACCACACACAGCCCTCCTGATATTTCCGGCATTATCCTCACAGGCCCGCACTCTAGCAAAACAGTTTTCACTATTTTGACTATTTACCTGAACACAAATAAATTACTTAATAATAAAAATATAAGTACATTATAATAAGTAGAATACAAGTGCTTCGCTTCAAATTTATTATGTAACTCTTATGGGCTTTGTTACATAGATTTATAATAAAATAAAAATAAGGTTACGAATATTCTTTTCAAGTTAAAAACTAAAATAATGGGATTATGGCTGCAGGCCACAAACTTAGGTAACTACATAGGAGTATCTAACTTACGTAAATGTGAACAAGTGTTCTCTTGAATTAGAGAGAATAATTTAGGAACGGATGAATTTGTACATTGTAATTTCAGTTCGAGTATTTCATTTGCCTAGATGCTAAATAAATAGTGGTAACTTCTACTGACCTTTTAAATAAACAAATTATTTAAACTGAAGAAACAAAGAACTTAAGCACTTATATCTCTATAATTAAACAGAATACGAACGTAATTAACAGGACAATCGTGAGCACGATAAATTCGTATCATTAGAGAAATATAAGATTTTCAAATGAATCGTAACACAATGTCTAATTAAAGCAAGATATTATATATAACGTCTCGTGGTATATGAAAAACACGTGGTTTTAATCAATAAATTACTGGCACGGCGTGGCCTTGCTGAGGATCATGGAAGTCTTTAAGCTAACTACATATGAATCGTAGAGCTATCTTATTGACATTTGCTTTATAGGGACTATAAGGCGACCTGTCGAAACTTTTTTTAATTCAGTGTCAGATTACTAACGGTTGGACGCAAGAAGAGTAGGTACACTACGGATATACCACTGTTAGTATGTGTGGAGTAATGAAAATGGATAAAATAACACAAATTTAGAAAACTCCTGAGGAAGGAAACATATTAATATCATATAGGTATAAAAAGCAACTATGTTAATAGGTAAATATCTTCTAAACCGATTTTCATGAAACATGAAAATTAAAAAAATAATAAACCTATCCCCTAGAATTAAAAGAAAGCACACTCAAATCGGCCCACGCATTATTTAGATACATTCGGACAAAGACTGGATACACACACACAACACCGTCACACGCGTAGTACCCGTAGTTTTTCGTCGGGGTTAACAAGGAATAGGTAAGTCAGAGGAAGCCTGTAAATAGCGCCAGTAACTGAAAAGTTGAGCAGTAGAACTCGAACTTGCTAGAAAGGGAGTGAGCCTACCTACTGAGATGACGGCTGATGATTAGTTCGGTAGATCTACAAATTCGTATGTGTTTTCTAAAGATATTAAAAAAATTAAGTGGTATTAGTGTTTAATTGTGCTCAGATTCATTAAATCTTCACTAAGTAGTTTATATGAAATCTATTGGTGCAGATATAATCAGGTTCATTTAATCATTCCACTCTCAATTTAGTTTAGTTTTATCGAACACCTTTAAATATTTAAAAGACTTACCTATCATATATTAATTCCAAGTAGTACGTGTAAGTTCACATAAATTAAAAATATATTCCGGTAAAAATTCAAAAGCATTCTTAAAAACCTGTAAGTATATAATGCACTTTCAACCTCCGTTGAGCGACGTCCGCTGCTCGGTTTATCTATATATCTACTTACTCGTATAACATGCGTAAGTAATTCTCCAAAAGTGATTAATTAATGAATCCGTAATATCCTACTCGTATCCGTGTCTTGCGAAAAATCTACTTAAAACCATACATTTAGGAGCATAAGTTATGTTGAATTTTCAAAATGTCGCTCAATTACACTTTACATTAAAATTAATATTATTTAATCAATACATTTTCAAATACCATAAAAGAAAACATTCATGTTTATCGAATCCAATACATAAAAGAAATTATACATCTAAGAATAATTTTTACAGTTCATTCATAAATTGGGAAAGGATTTATTTTGAACTCTAAAAGAATTTAGTTCGGTTAAGAGAATTTAGAATACTTCAATATTTGCTATTAAACTTTACACGAGTAAAAGTACCTTGTTTGACTGACTCATACATGCCATGGCTCATTAACCTCATGGTTAGCTTAACTTTTATTGACCAAATCATTAACATTATTAAAAGCTTTGGCCAATGGACAAATGTATTTGTCATATACGTTAATTAATGATAATTTCGATATTTTGGGAATAGCTTTTTAATTACAATTTGCTGCTGCGACAATTCGCAATTTAAATATTATGTACTGGTGTATATTTAAAATTTGTCAAATATCCTCATTAGTTTATTTTAGCTAAGGTAAGTAAATAAGGGAACAGTAGGTTTCCTCAAAATATATTTATCTATGTATTTGCCAGTATAGTAAGATAGAAGTAATAAATACCGTTTGTATATCTATCTACTACGGAAATAACAATTTTAGTACTGCACAAGAAATAGGTATTACATTGCAGTTAATCAACGAGCCATATGTATAAACATTCACAAATGTAGGCAACAATATGTCTACTTGTATTAACTCTAAAACATACCTTAATGTCGGACGCTGCTCCTGTGACATAATAAATAATATTGAGAATAAATAAATGGATCACTATGCCATTGACTTCCATAATTCTTGAACAGCTAATTTAGTGAAATAACTTTAATTTAATATTTACAACACTAGTTCACATACGGCGGAGAACAAAACGTCTATTAACTGAGGCAGGAGAGAATATCTTTTTAGTATCATGTTGACATAATACTGTGGATAATAATGAGGCTTTGTTATAAAACCGTTGGGTGATACAAAGGAGATCTGTTGCAGAGACGTTCGTCGGGAGAGAGAGTTAGGAACAGAATAAAATACAATATGAATAGACAGACAGATCCCGGTGCGCCGCGCCCGCGCCGGCCGGCCGGTCGCTTCGCCACGAGCAAAAAGCGCACGCACTCCCCGCCCACCGCTTAGCTTATCGCTTCGTTCGCTACTCGACGAATAATGATGCGCCATTTGTGCTAAAACCGGTGTTAACCATATTCAAACAATAACAAGGATAAAGTTTTTTATAACTAGGTATTATATCTGGGTGCCTAAGTGCCTAGATTAACTATATCTAATTAAATAATCACATGCCACATTGAATGTGAGATGACCACTAGAGTATCTAAATTTGCCAAACTGGTGGTGATGCTTGGTGTCTCAGTTCTACTTATTCGTAACTACTAAGATTATACAACGGCATCAGGCTCGGATGCTGGGGAGTTGTGGAGAAATACCTACTATAAAGGTCACTATTTCGAAGGAGAAAGCGTTTTAATTTCCAGCAATCCCAATAATTTACCTTATAAATTAAAGTGCAATTTCAATGACAATTAATAAATCTCAGGGTCAAGCGCTTAAAGTGGCAGGAATTCACTTCTCGCATAATCATTACTTATATGTTGACTTTCCGAAGGAACCGAAACTTCCACGTACTGAGGGAAAAAATAAGATAAACAGTATATAAAATATTTTTTTAAATTAAAAAGAAGTGATCACTCTCTCTATCTCCCTGTTGCAAATTGTACGAGACGCGCTTCTCAGTGTTAAGTGAAGCTTTGCTTGCTACTTGCTGCAGTTGCTACACTACTACACGTGTTGCAGAGCCTTGTTGTTATTCGTACTGCTGTTCACCATACTACGGCTGTTGCTGCTAAAACCACAGGTACGAGGATAAGGGCATGAAGGATATAAGCGGCAGTAAGAACGAGGTGAGCTAGTCTCTGTCTTACGCATCGAGTTTCGCTTCAGACAGTAATCGCTAATACTGTCCTTGCCTGCCAGCGCATAGAGCACCGCTGCAGAGATCCACTGGCTGACGCTATGTTCTGGTTCCACTTTACGATGGAGCTCGTTGTAGCGGTCCAGCTGTTTTCAATTAAGTGTTTTTACGATGTTGAATAGTAATTTTGAATATACGTTCAGGCATAGAATACATAATAGTACTACTTAAGGTTAATGTCGTCTACATATTATTTATATTGCCATACATTCTCTCCTCCACTGCGATATGGGTATCATCAAACTTTCTTCAGACTCTTACTAAACTTTAGTTCTCTGATCCAATTCTGAAGTCAACGCAGACAAAGTTAAGGAAAATAAATCAAAAACTATTTGATAAATATTGCTTACAATGTTATTTTACCTTTATACGTCCTAGTTTTGATATCACATGTTAATTGTCTTATAGAAGTATCAGGGCTAGAAGGTAAACACAATTTGAAAAATTTCTAATCTCGTACGTCGCACTTCATTTTCTTGACGTTAATTTATTAATTAGGCAAAGTTGTTTCGATATCACTTTAAAGTTACTCGATATAACAGTTTATGTATCTCTTATAATAAATATACAAGATATTCGCTTGTTAACATATTTATCGATTCCACTCTGTATACTTAGTTTAAGATCAATGACACTGCTGCCTTGTCGCCTGTTACTCGTCCAGTTTACTAACTAATTAGTATTACCACCAATTACAGTGATGAACAACACATTTTCATTAGGAAGATCGTAGTTATCGTGGTATCAGAAAACAATAACATGCATTTGCCGTGGCATGCCTCACCTTGGCAGGGCCATCATCACTAATTCCAAATCTGATTTTAAAGAAAATTTGTTTGATAAGTCGAAACTTGCACAAGACAATGTATCAGAATTTGTCGGCCCGCTGTTTAGACAATATAGGCCATCTCGTCATCTTCCATACCGTAACACTCAGCCAAGGTCTGATGATCCAAATTTGTCGAAATAAGTCACAATAGAAGGGCAAGGGTAAATGGGTAGCATGCACACCTTAATATCTCCAAAACCACAGGCCCTAGCGAAGCTTTGATTTCACCAGCAATTTGTCGACATTTATCACAAAACAACAGCAGCAGCACAACTTAAGCAACGGCTTAAGTGAAGAGAAATATCAATTCTTTATTCCTATGGAACTAGTCGGTGTCGGCTCGGTCTTTTCGGTCGGTTTTTTTTTTAAAAAAAAAGGTGCTGCGGTTTCAAAGATACGAGGTGAGGCGACCATTCCCTGGCATCCTCCTAGCCTACACTCCTCTTAATGGCGGACAGACAAATTCTAATGTCTTATGACAAATTTCGACAAAATTATCGTCAAAATTTTTTTAAAGTTCGATTTCGAATTAGTAATGGAAACAGTGCCAAAAAACTGTTTGCCGTATTTTATAATTTTTATATTGCCGTATTAATTTTTATGTTTAATCATAATTCATGGCATTCTAGCTAAAGAATTGTGAAAACTTGATTAAAATCGGCATAGTATCTTCCGAGTTTGTGAAACCAGAAATACAAACAGTTGTATGGTAATTTATCGAATAACCGTTATTTCTGCTCATGAGTGTTTATTGTTACAAGAAAAACTTCTAAGTCCTGTATAAATAAAGGTAATGCTAACGGTGTTAAGAAGCGAGCTATTAAAGAGATAATGGGCACCTGATGCTCTTGGATCCATGGTCTAATGGAGAAAAGCACGAAATTTTTCAAGAGATCAGAACATGCATGTATGCATAATAATAAAATTACGATTTTTGACACCCTCTCCCCCACTTTATTCGATGTTGAGGTGTTGCAGCAGATGGCGTTTAGGCAAGGCAGCAAGCATAACTGAAAACGGAGTACCGCAGATCAGGTCCAGTCGCACTCCCTGGGAGAAGCCTATATCCAGCAGTGGACTGGAAAAGACTGAAATTGAACCAAACTGAACTTTGCAAAGCGTGTATGTCCGTCGATGTAGTGTAGTGATTGATGGGCTGGAACAAACGAGTGCTGGAGTGAGTACGGCCTTATCCATGATAAAATAGATATTCAAAGGTCATAGTATTATTATAGACATAATATGTGAAGCTTGGCCAGTTCTAAAATAAAAGTCTACTTCCTAAACCGGGCTCACAATGATGGTGAATTTACATCATCATCTTCTTGCCCTAGTTCCAATTTATTTGGCGTCGGTCATCCATATTCATCACTCTCTTAGTAACATGCGTTTCATATCCCTCCTCATAACATGTCGATACCAATCCAAACGATCGTTTCAACTTTTCTGTCACGGGTGCCTCTTTTAAACTCCCTCTTACATGCTCATTCCTTATTTTATCTATCCGAATCTTATTTTATCTATCCGAATGATGGCGAATTCACATCAATCTTAATAATCGAAGCGCAAGGCGACGAGCAGGCAAGTTCACAAAAAAATGGTCGTGCGTACGCCGTGTGTCTGTGTATATTTACACGAACCATTTCGAGCCACATTTGCACCGTTTCTATCTCAGTAACTATTTGACATATGTATTCCTCATTTCCTCATTATAAACTTACGAAAAGACATTGAAATTCAATATCTTCAAAAAGACGTGTTCTTTGAATTTATTACACTTCAAAGTAACGTTTTAGTTTGTTTTTTTCTTTCATATTATTTTTGATTCTACGAGCATTTGTATTAGTATTGTATCAAAATATGAGTAATCGTCACACAGTCCTGTAGCTCCAGTATTTCATCTAAATACCAAAGACAGTCGACGGACATATCAAGTGTACCCTTAGACGAAGAATTCGGCTTACGCCCTAGCACCTACTAACACATACGGACCTGTGTTTAGCAGAACTCCTTTACTGTATAAATGACAGTGACAGTGTAGCGGAATATATTAGTTAATGTCAAAGTGCGCTTCAACGCTAAAGAGAAATAGTAAGAGTACTATTTACGCGTACCCAGTCATTGGTTATACTTACTTTAGTAACTTATTAGTAATCTGTGGTTATACTATGTGTGAAAATTTTAAAACTCTGTTATAAAAATGTTACGGGTATAGTCCCAATTGTGCGCCTGACGAATTCTAAAAGCAATTACACATTCTCGAGGGAAGAACAGTGAAAAATGAACAGTAAACGAACAGCTCTGTAATTGACTTTGTGATTTATTTATTGGGAATACTGGCAACGAAGGGTTTGTTATTTTTAATAACTACTAGTGGATATGAACCTGTACCATTGCTCAACTTGCTTCACTGGCGATCACAGAATATTTGGTAGCTCCGTAGCAATGAAGCTGGTCGATCCATCTATCATTGACATCCCCACAATCCCAACACCGTGGAAGAGATTGTATGATCCTGTTTTGCTCCAGTATTACAACCCAGCTCCAGTCTTATATTTAGCAATCTCTCTATTCCTATTGCCCAAACGGTTAAAAAATGGTCCAAAAAGTTGGTAATCCCCGGTCATCACTTCTCTAACTTGACATCCATGAATTTTGCAAGCCTGAACAGCACCATGCCAAGAAATCATAAAGTATAGGTAATATATATTTAGTATAGGTAATATTTAAATAAATGTGTGTAGTGGTTTCCAAAACTATTAGATGTAAAGTTGGAAGGTATTGCTTGTGTATGTGGTTGTGGCAGGTCGTCAGAGACCTATTGGGATCTATCTATTGAGATCACCACTAACCTACGTTCGTTGCTCAGATTTGCCTCTTTGAGGAAGTGGATTATTTTCCTGGCGCCCATAGTTTTTAACTCATCCTGGTGCAGTAAGTGGCCACCCAGGTGGATATTGCTTTTACTCATCAGCGGCCCACAATCACACAGCAGATGTACAGGTTTCCTCTGCAAGGAGGTAAAGTCTGGACATCCCAGTTTCTCGGAACCCCCACGTTGAGCATGTGTTTGCTCAGACAGCAGTGCCCCGTGAGTGCCCTTGCGAAAATGCGTAGATTGTTCCTACTAAGTGCCAGTGCTTCCCAGGGCGAGATGTTGAAAACAACTCAACAAATTCCAATAATAATATTGTATAGATTTTTTCAGATAAAGTTTTAAATCGAATAAAACTGTTATCCGCGTGAGCTGCAGACCACCATATGATCCGTTGACTTGAAGAACCAACTACATAATACGTGTATGTATGTATGTATATATGTATGTACACAAGCTTTATCAACAAACAATTTTAAGTTTATTGACGTTTTATTTTATTACGTACGTATAAAATGATAGTGTGGTCTGTTGCGAAACTACACAACCGCGGAGCGGAGCTAAGTGTTCATAATGTGTTTGTTTATAACTATAAAATTTATATAGTCATTTGAAACAAACTGTCTATGTTCCGCTATGTCACTTTTACTATCCACTATTTTTGATAGAGACATAAAAAAAATGTGGTTTATATTATTATTAATAATACTAATAATAGTTAAGAGCGGCAGCCCCCAGAATCGTCCAAAGAAGGTGAAACAAGTTGTCACAAAAGAATTTTGTATTTCATTAAGTCAGACACTTAGAGGTACCTATATTATCAAGCATTTTATTAACATGAGTGCCTACTAGTTATTATCTACATTGGTTCTTATTCTGAACTTTGATCACTATCAAAACATCGGCACCCTATATGCCTGCGTTCCTGTGTGACAGGTTAGATACCAAATTTTTATATTCTTCAAGAGGATTAAAATAGTATTTTACGTATTTAATTTTAAGGGGTACGTAATTTACTGAATTTAATATGAGAATAGAAATCTCATTTTAATCAAAAAATCAGGAAACAACGGCGTGCAAGGTAACTCTGGTAGGTTGATTGTACGGATTGATGATAATGGTTAATATGACGAATAATCACGATACAAATGGAAAGAACAAAAGGTTTCAGTTGGCAGCTGAAAATAAGCCAATTGAAACGAAATCATCACAAATTCATGCCGAACAACATATATTTGGTATTTGAATCTTGAGTTAATGGAGTTAATTAATGTGTAACAGTGATTATAGGTAATGTAGATTGATTAACTTTCAATAGCGGGCGCCGACTTCGAAAGATATTTTTTCACATAGTAGAAATAATAATAATTACGACAGTGAACATAGAAAATAACTGATTGAGAGATACGAGCATTTCAATAAAATTATTTTTTACGTTAATAAATAATAATAATAATAAATATTTGGGACACTTGCATTAATCATCTAGCCCCAAACTAAGCAAAGCTTGTACTATGGATACTAGATAACGGACAAACATACATAAATATTTATATAAACATCCATGACTCAGGAATAAATGTTCATTTTCATCACACAAACATTTACCCGTCGCGGGATTCGAACCCCGCAACCGTTGGTTTCGCTGACAGGGTCACTATCCACTACACCAATCGGTCGTCTACTTTGTAGTGGCTGATTTAGTGAAGTCGGTTTTTTTTGTTAAAACGTTTTTCATGCTATCTACCCATCATCGACTGGTAACAATATGTGTTCTTGAAATTATCTCTACACCAAATATTTACTGTGAGGTCAGATAATGCAAAATTTGTTATTTCATTGCAGCACGCCATAAAACCTGTTTTCTTCGTCCAGACACTGGACCGTGCCGCGCTGATATCGTCCAATGGTATTTCGATGTAAAACAATCACGGTGTTATCGGTTCTTCTGGGGAGGTTGTCAAGGCAATGGAAATAGGTTTGAAACCCAGCAACAATGCCGTAACTATTGTTTTCTCAATAATAGCAATACAAAAAGTAAGTATACTCATAAAACTGATTAAATATGTATTAATTTCTTTTTGGACCGGTTGGACTTGAGAGTGTATGAGTTTACTAGCTTTTCGCCCGCGGCTTAGCCTGCGTTGAATAGCTTCATCGCGGAAATGTGTTTTTCCCGCGGGAACTATTCACTTTATCGGAATAAAAATCCTATGTTCCTATGTTTTAACCCAAGGTACCTAATTTCATCCAAATCCGTTCTGTTTGCCGTTTTGCGTTTTGCCGTGATTGAGCAACAAACAAACAAACATCCAAACTTTCGCATTTATAATAAATATAAATAAATAAATATAAATATCCTTAGACACACACACAGCGCCATTTAGTTCCACAGTAAGCAACTATAGGCTTGTGTTGTGGATACCAGATGGTTGATATAATATGATATAATACATAAATACTTATTATAAAATGAAAACACCCATAACTCGAGTACACATGTCCGTATTCATCACATAAACATATGCCCCTGGCGGGATTCGAACCCGCAACCTTTTGGTATAGTGGTCAGATTTGCTAACCACTACACCAAATAGGTCGTCATAAATCAATCATCAATCGTCGTCGTCGTCGTCGTCGTCGTCATAATATTAGTTCGATTTATTTATTTGGGATCATAAGTAGTAAATTGAATAAGTGCTTGTAAAAATAGTAGATATTTAATTATTGCTACTTAACTATTTATTATTTATGGATGATTAGCATCATTCGGGAAAGTGTGTTTTTGCATCATCATCATCAGGATTTTACTCCACTACTGTACATGGACATCTTCCAGGGTGACCTGAACCCTATATTCGGTTTTCTGAATCTAGCCACTGCTAGCCGCCATGCGGAGATCGTCGCACTATCTAGCAACTTTGCCTCAACGGCCATCCGTTCTGTATGTACGTGGCTAGCCACTTCAGCGCAGCAATTCTTAAGTGTCTAACAAAAACTAAGTGTGGAAAACTTAAGTGGCAGTGGGCGGGGCACATGCTCGTAGCACCGACGGCCGTTGGGGCGGAAAGATTCTCGAGTGGCGATCACGCATCGAAAGACGCAGCGAAGGCAGGTCCCCCACTAGGTGGACCAACGATTTAGTAAAGATCGAGAGCAGCGCAGGGCCGATCGTTGTGGAGGGGGAGGCCTTTGTCCAGCAGTATACGTCTTTCGGCTGATAGATGATGATGTAATTATTTTAATACATAGTTGGTATTTCTCGATAGTAAAAAGTACTTTTATAATTTTATATTCTTTTTTTTGACGATGATTGAATCTGGTATATGTACCGCAAGGGCAAAAAATGTCAAGTGTGATAATGCATGTTATTGAATTATATAATGTATTTCTATTTGTGAGGACCTGTAATTGGCTCTCTGTTACCTATAATAGTTTCCATTAGTGTTATTGCAGCTGTTGGTTTTCCGAATAAATAAAAATAAATAAATGAATAAAATCTTCAGGTATTTTTATATCAAATGTAATCGATGAGGTATGGGAAAAAATAATGGGGACACTATTTAGGTATTTTCAGCTTCAATAATTATTATTAATGTGAGTAGGTACTAAGAAATGTTGTTTTCTTTTTCAGAAATTATTCCACATTTTTGTTCGCTGGCTTTTGACTACGGTTCGTGTTTTGGACATTACTACCGCTGGACTTTTGATGTCCTTTCTAAGTAAGTCAATAAGTCCAATAAGTGGAGCGCAATTGCCACCATGTTTACTACTTATCTTGTCCACGATATTATATATTGTATATTAACAGCTCAGAATTTGTACGTCGCAACTAAACCCATAGACGATCAGAGGCATCATACATATATCATTATCGAGCATCCAACATTATTATAAGCGTTCCATTATTGGACACAGTTTTTGGAAGGTTTCCGCACTTCGCCAAGGTTTGGTAGCCATACCAAGCGACCAGTAGTGGCACCCCCATCGATTTTCTATTATTATATTATTTATAAAAGGAGGCCGAAATAAGTGTTGTCTATAAGGCAACATAAGTAATATGTTTGTTAAGCATACACGACTGCATATTGGTTACATTTTTGATAATATTAAGATTGTTTGCAGAACAAGGGTTGCAGCCTGATTTTTATTCATTGTAAACAAAATCTTTGTATATACAGGGTGAAATTGACTTCGTGTAATTCCGATTTACTGGAGACGCCACTCTTGTTTACGACCCATTTTCCCCACGAAACCTTAGTCGAATTCGATGACAAAAATTTCAATTACCCGTACAAAGTAAACCATTCTGAAAACACCTTTAGTATCGAAGTCCAACAATTTTCGGCTGGTGACTCCACTCCTGAATACAAACAACTTTCCACTAGGACCCATTAGTACCCATAGCAGAATTCAGCCGAAAATTGTTGGTCCTCCATACTACATACTAAAGTACTAATACCAAATGGTTTACTTTGTATGGGTAACTGAAATTTCACTTCTCAAACTATTTCCTTGAATTTTTAGATTTCCGGATTATTCCGTGGTTTTTTAATACTTAAATGTAACATTAGGCCAAGAAAACTGTTGAAAACTGAATGCAGTAATGTTTGAAAAAGTAACATTCTTCATCATCATCATTATATTAGCCTTAGGTCCACTGGTGATCATAGGCCTCCACCACAGTTTTCCAGAGCAACCGGTTGGAAGCGGTCTACATCCAGCGATTTCCCGCGATCTTTATCAGGTCCTCTGTGCACCTTGTGAGTGGACATCCTACGCTGCGCTTGCCGGTGCCGCGCGTTTGCGATACGCGTGTAAGTTGTCGAGTGCTTATGCTCTAATGCCTTACTAACTTTCCTGCAGTTTGAAAAGAATGGACCATCATTTTAGAGAAAGTGGCAACTGGCTCGAAACTCTTGGTACTTGAACTAACGTAACTCTTTTCTTACAAATGGCGGAAATAGACACCACAACACAATTTCTTTTATTAATTTGGAACAAATGATTAACGGTCCGCGCGTAAGGAAAAGAAAATATGACATATTTTTGGTATATACATATTTATTTGATATTCGCGCTTAAGCGAATGCTATATGCAGCCTGAGCCATCTCTGAAGTTATTAAAGTTAAAAGTTTGATTACATTAGTGTGGTGCTTTTGAGGTTTCATGTTTTTTTTTTTATTATTATTATTAACCCCAAATTTACTAAGTTTCCTATTTCAATGCTCAGGTTGGCTGGAAGAGATCTCTTAAAGAGATAAGTCCACCTTTGTACGTGACCTATTGTTTGTACTCTGTTATTGTAATATTTTGGTGCAATAAAGAATATATATTAACTGGATACGCGTTTGACCACAATCTCATCTGATGTAAAGTGACATGTGGCCGAAGATGAATCACGCGATCTCAGTAGATGCCTATTCACCCTGCTCTTGAAGATCTCAAGGTTGTAAGAGTCAGGAAAGACTGACGCCGGAAGGGAGTTCCATGCCTTGGCTGTTCGTATTATGAATAAAGAGTGGAACCTCTTAGTGCGATGTGTAATAAAAGCAGATTATTGTGCTGCAAATGTTTACATGTCTTTAATTAGATAGATAAGATATGGTGTTTATTCACCAAAAAGGACCATACATGAACATAAGGCCTGTGGTTGATATGATGATGACGGTAGTGTTATTGTCTAATTATAGGCACTGTCGCCTCACTGAAAATGAACACGACACAGCTGAATTGGTAACCACCTCCTTTGTGGAAGTAGATTAAATAGAAGACTTATTGGCCTTAATCTTCGATCAATCAATTCTGTTCGTTTTTATATAAGAAAAAAATAGTAGACTATCACATAACATTTACAGAGTATTTTGTTTACCGTTTCGTTTATATACTTACTTAGTTTTTTTTTTAATTATTCAGCGACATGTCGATTAGCTTCCTTTCCTGATTCTCCTTCAGCTAACAGCACAAAAGCCCCCGGTAGAAACAGAATAACTACAGAGCTGCTAAAAGGGTTCTCCTACTCGTACCTATACTAAAGAGCTTCAGAGAATCTTTAATTCTTATAAGTGACCGTTTACTAATTTCGTCTTGTAGGCTAAAATTCCAGAACAGGAGCTATATATAATTTCAATGGTCCTTCATGAGCGATATTTGATCATTCATCTTCTTTTATTTCGTCACTAACCACCAGGAGAAATTATGGTTAAATATGTCGCCAGGTTATCATTAAACAAATACTGTCAGAACTAAAATAACAGGGAGTCAACATATTTCGAAATGTCGCTACTGTTATTCCCAAATTGGGAGGTCAGAGATACCATTTTAACCGCCTCCGTGGCTCAATGTAAACAACATTTGGTTTACGATTCGGAGGTCGCGGGTTCGATCCCCAGCGGGGTACATATCTAGTACTCGGTTTGGTTGGTGGTAGGGCAATTTAAATGTTCGCCTGGCTAGCTACCACCATCTTATCTAAATCTGCCGCCAAACAGCAATGTTACTAGCATTGTTGTGTTCCGGTTGTCAGAGATAAGGTAGCAAATTCCCCAAATAAAATGGAGCTTCCGGGTCAGTACTCTCCCCAAATATTTGGGTTTCCTGGTCAGTACGCTTCCACTTTCGGTCTAATCTCCACTTAACATCAGGTGTGATTGAGGTCAAGTGCTAACCAGTTGTGCTTAAAAAAAACCATAAAATATATTATGTTAATATTCAAGCTGACCTTTAATTTTTCTGACTATAGGTCCTGTAAACGACGACTGTATTCGGGATGCGGAGGAAACCAGAACAATTTTCACACACGAGTAGAATGTTCGTCGAACTGCATTCGAGGTCCCAACAACACCATGCACCGTTCTCACCAGCTTACCACTTGCATACCTTTAGACCTTGATGAATTCAATAAATAATGTTACTCTATTTTAAGAGGATCATATCACAAAAGAAAATACTTCTTCAACTTATATATTATTAACGAGTATATTAAGTGACCTTTAATTTCATAAAATAGCATTATTTGGAATAAAATAAATTTAATAATAACTGTAAATTGTCTATTAAACTAGCGAAATTGGGGGCTGGCGGATCCCAGTACGGCCCTGAGCCTTTCTGCGGTATCTCAAAAAGCCTAATTCGCTTTACCCTAAGGAACCGGTGCACCCAAGCAGCTCTTAAACTCTGGACGTACACGCCAGGTTTAACACACTCCAAATCACTAATCAAAGCCTTCAACAAGAAGGCGGCCGGCGAAGCGCTGGCACTCAGTAGGAACAATTTACGCATTCTCACAAGGGCACTAACGGGACACTGCTGTCTGAGCAAACACATGCTCAACATAGGGCTCCGAGAAACAGGAATGTGCAGACTTTGCCTCCTCGCAGAGGAAACACCTGCACATCTGCTGTGTGAATGTGGCCCGCTAATGCGTAAACGTAATATCCACCTGGGCAGCCACTTATTACACCCGGATGAGATAAAAACCATCGGTGCCAGGAAAATTATCCAATTCCTCAAAGAGGCAAACCTGAGCAACGAACTGTAGGTTAGTGGCGATCACAATAGATCGGCAACGGTCGCAGTGATACAGGTCTCCGATGACCTGAAACAGCCACACACACATACAATACAATACAAATCGTCTATTATTTATCGTTTATAATAGGTTTGTTTTCGATCTCTGACAGCAGTAAATGCAATCATATCGCAGAATTTTAAAGCTAATTATTATTTATTTAATCTCGGGTCCTTCAAGCCATGCGATTTGTGAGGAGTCGACGGCCAAGAAGCCGATCGGAGCGATATCGATGTCATGTTCACTGGCGCGGACTTAGACTTGGGATGCCACATGCGTCTACTTTTGCACCTCACTTTCCATAACTGCCGTCAAGACCGCAGCTGAGGAAACCTTAGTATTCAAGCGTCGCAAATTCTCATAAATACTCACTAAGCTTGAGTTTGTGGCGTTTAGCGCAGAAGCTTGCCCACGGTTGAGAAAACCAAATTGCTTCTGACCTCGTGGGGTTTTGGCTGGCGTGTACCTCACTTAATGTCTTGGGTCGGCAAAAGTTTGATAACTTGCTCCGATTTTAGTAGGCCGGATTTTTTTTTTTGCAAGTTGCGTAACTGTTTAGTCTCCTAACTTACCAACACACTGACTATTATCGGGCCGATTAAAGGCATTCATTTGCGCTAGGCCAAATGTTCAGCGAGGCAACACAGGGTCCATGCGACTGGCAAGTGATTTTGGTTTGGTTTTTTTGGTTTGGTTTGGTTGAAACCCTTTGGTTTAGTTTTTTTTATGCATAATGGGTTAGCACCTGATGTTAAGTGAAGATGAGGCCGAGAGTGGAAGCGTACTGACCAGGAAACCCAAATATTTGGGGAACTGGCTATCTTAACTCTGACAACAGTTTAAGTTTTAATATTTTGCTTTTATTTTGTTATTACCTGTACAAGTCCGAATGCAGTAAGCATTTCGAGGCTACGACCGCAGCAGGAATTTAAAACACAATATTTACCGATGTAAATAGACATTTATTAAGATCGCGTGCTTCATCTTCGACCACGTCGTTACTTTCCATCAGGTGAGATTGAGGTCAACCGCGTATCTAGTGTATCATAAATAAAAGGTGCCGATTTCGAAAAATATTTTATATTTTTTCATATACAAATAATAATAACGATGACAGTGAACATAGGAAACAACTGATTGGTAATTGGTAGAGGGTTTCAGTAAAACTATTTTTTACTTTATAATAGCTATTTCGAGAGTTTCTTGAGTTGTTAAACATTTTTTGTTTTTCTCTTTACAGTAATTTAGGCATGCCTTAACTGCAGAATGGGGGTTCTTGTTATGTATTATTTTAAATATATAGTTGATTTTACGAACTTATTTCCCTGTTAAGGTTCTAAATGGACTGGGTAATAAGTTTTAATCTATTGAAATTTCTAGTACAGCTCAAATATATTTTCGGTATGCGAGCACTACAGATAGTTATAGAAATACACAATTTTTATAATTTCTTACTATATAATGCAGTTGCATTCTCGTCTTAAATTGCGCAATCCAAGAGAAACAATTAAAATTTTTTTTTTATGTGAATGTATCTATTTTGTTTTTGTAAATATGTACAAAATTCTCTGTGCACGTAAGTTGTAGGTATTGACTGTAAATAAATATTCCCATCGATAAAAAATAAATATATGTCAGAGAAACACAAACAAACACACGAGTATACTATACAACTTTAGTCATATTTAAAAGCTCAGAAGGGGCTGCCAGAGAAACACAAAGTTATAATGTGTGCAAGTATTTTATTCACTTCGTTTTCAAAGTCACAACCGAACACTTTCGCCGCTAGGTTACCAACTGACTCGACGTCGGCTGGCGCCATCTCCCGCCAACTTTCCGAAGTCGAGTCAGTTGGGTATTTTCAAAGAATATTATTCATTAATTGAATTAAATATATATATCGACATTAGTTTAATTACTTTATTTAACTTTTAACGAACTGGTTTTCGGTGCCTGCTTCCATCATGATATAATGAGTCCGATAGTTAACTACAAAGGGCTACCGGAAGTCAGTTCGCTATTTTTATACTAATTTTATTATAATTACATGGCCCAAGCAGTATGTATAAAATATAATAGCTAACAGATTCGGCCATACTGTCATAACTCGACCTCGCGTTATATAGAAATTAATTAATTTTTATAATAAATAAATAATTAATAAGTACTACCCAGTCGACATAATATTTGGGCCAGTTTACACTAGGTGTAATTTCACACCATTCAAAATAATTAATTAATACAATTTTACTTTACTGTTTCCAATCAGCTAATTACAGCTCGCACTAATTTCAGTGCATATTACTTTGTAATAGGTATAAATACTGAGGTGTAATTTCACACCTATAACAATGAATGACATTTCAAATATATTAAATTCGATATTCAGCTATTTTCAGCTAGGCCTAATTTCAGGCACTTTTAAGGTAAGTTGGTAATTACAGTGGTACTCTTCATAAGCTAATTTCAGCTCGCACTAATTTCAGTGCATATTACTTTGTAATAGGTATAAATACCGTGGTGTAATTTCACACCTATAAGAAAGAATGACCTTTCAAATAAGCCTTCCCAGCTAGGCCTAATTTCAGGCACTTTTAAAGTAAGTAGGTAATTACAGTTTACTTCTTATGAGTTAATTAGGAATCGCACTAATTTCAGTGCATATTAATTTGTAGTAGGTTTAAGTACCGAGGTGTAATTTCACACCCGGGATAGTAAATCACACTTCAAATCCATCCACTTCCAAATAAACGGAAATGTTACCGTCATCAGTACATAGACAGGCTATTTACAGCCAACACTAATTTCAGTGTATATGAAAGTGCTCACTACTTTTAGTGTATTTTAAGAAGTAATTTAACTTTACAATATCATACCATATACATAAAATTATATTCATTTTTAACATATTCATTCTTAAAGAATAAACCCGCAATCGCTACTTACAGCTTGTAGTATTTGACTTCAGGTTACGTTAAATTAAATTATTTATAATAGGCGCATTTTGAAATGCAAACTTATAACTAAAGTAATTGAATACAAGAAGATCACTCGAAAAGAAATATCAATCGAAATTAATTTTATATAAGTATATATTTGAGGGTAATGATATATTCTATGATTCGCAATCATTACTAATATGACTTTCAGCTAACACCTCATCTTCAGTTTCACTACTACCACTGCTAGCACCAGCTTCACCTCTACGAAAACTGAGCCATGGCATCATCTTATCGACTGATACCACATTTTTATATGCGGCTCCCCTTTTCTTTGTTAATGGGGTATCCTCAATTTCGTATCTGTCATGATCGAGTACGGTTACCACTCTGTAAGGTCCACTAAATTTTGGAAGTAATTTTCTACTGGCATCCTTACGATTAGGGTTAAGATGGATCGTACGTTCGACTCTCACTAAATCACCAATTTTATATGTGACTGCCGTTTTCCTGCTCTTATTGAATCGTTCTTGTTGTTGGGATTGACTTTTATTAATATGTTCTAACGCATCCGCTCGTACTAGATCCCTATCTTGTATGGCTGAGTTTTGTTCAACCGAGTTTAATACTCGGGCTTCTGCTTGTCCTACGGGTTTATAACCAAATAAAATTTCTGCTGGCGTTTTCCCGGTGCCTTTATTGATAGTATTGTTCATACCCCATTGAACCTCACCAATGCATTCATCCCATTGGTTTTCCGCCTTCCCATGGCTAGACGATGCCACTGCAGCCAAGATGGTTCGGTTATACCGTTCCACCTGGCCGTTTGCTCGTGGTGTGGCAACAGCGTTACGTATATGCTTGACATTTAAATTATTGATAAAATCTTTAAATTGGTGACTAGTGAAACTCGAACCTTGGTCTGATATCAATCGTTCGGGTGTTCCAAAAATACTAAAATATTCTTTTAATGTTTTGATCGTGGTAATAGTTTTAGTATTTTTGACAGACCTCATGAAAATAAATTTAGAGAATGCATCAACCATTACAAGCAGATAAACATTTCGAGTTCGGCTAGTTACAAATGGCCCAAGATGATCCATGTGGATGGTATGGAAGGGGCGATCAACCTTTGGGATCGAATGCAACATTCCCTGCTTCTTACCACTAGGAGCTTTGTTATAAGCGCATTGCAGGCAAGAATCGACATACTTCTTTGTAAATTTATTTATATTTTTAAACCAATAATTATCTTTTAATTTGGCCAGGGTTTTATCATAAGCGAAGTGTCCTATATCGTCATGACATTGCTTCAGTATTTGCCACCTCGTACCTTTCGGTATTACTAATTTATCACCGTTTTCTGTTTTACGATATAGAACACCTCTCTTTACGACAAAATTATCGTGTATATGTTTTACCTCCAACGGTTCTGTGTATTCAAGAATATCTTTTAGACGCTTAACATCATCATCAGCACCTTGCACAGTTATAACCCAATTCACATCTGATGTAATTTGCATAACACATCTCTCGAGCAAAATTTCACCAGAAGTAGTCTTATCGATGATTGGATTGCGACTCAACGCATCAACATGAGCCATACGATTGCCTGGCCTATACTCTATGTCATAACTAAATTCTTGCAACAAACTCCACCATCGAGCAACGCGAGGTAACATGTCTTTTTTATTAAATGTAGCACGCAGAGAGTTGCAGTCTGTAATTATTTTGAAATCTATGCCAATCAAGTAAACACGAAATTTGTTTAATGAAGCCACAATTGCTAAGGTTTCTAGCTCATACGACGACCATCGTTGCTCCTCTGGTGTAGTTTGTCGGCTGTAATATGCTACTGCTCTAAGCACTCCATTGTCTCCTTGTTGGAGCAATATACCACCTATACCAGTTTTGCTGGCATCGGTGTGTAACTCAGTCTTTGCTCGGGGATCATAAAGAGCAAGAATGGGTCTGACTGTTAACCTATGTTTTAACTCTTCGAATGCACGGTTTTCTAAGTCGCCCCACTTCCAGCAAGCATCTTTTCTTAATAGATTCGTCAATGGCTTTGTAATTATAGAAAAACCTTTTACAAAGCGTCTAAAAAACTAGCTAAACCAATAAATTGTCTAACATTATGTACAGTAGTAGGTGTCGGGAATTGAGAAACGGCCTCTATCTTTTTACTACCCGGTCTAATACCGTCTTTACTCACCTCAAAACCCAAAAACTCTACATTACTCATGAAAAAATTGCATTTAGGAAGCTTGAGCGTTAACGACGCCTGTCTACATTTCTCAAGTATTGCTTTCAGACGCATCATACCATCATGTATACTACCTGATGGGGAAATAACGTCATCCATATATACAAATATTTCATCGTAACGCATTTTACCTAAAGCTTGATTGATAGTCCGTTGAAAAGTCGAAGGTGCATTGACTAAACCGAAGGGCATTCTATTGAATTCGTATTGCCCGTCCGGTGTAACGAAAGATGTTAAATGTTTTGAATCTTCATCTACTGTTATTTGATAGTAGCCTGAGGCTAAATCCAAAGTTGTAAAATAGGTAAACCCATTCAGTCTATCCAACTGATCGTCAATGAGTGGCATTGGATAACGTTCCTTTACGGTTTTCTTATTCAGAGCACGGTAGTCAATGCACATTCGCTTCTCGCCATTCCTTTTGGCTACTAATATAATGGGACTGGAATAGTGAGATGTTGATTCCCTTATAATATCACAATCTATCATTTCTTGAATCATGCTTCTAACCTCCTCTCTTTCTTTAAAGGACAATCTATATGGTCTATAGCTCATTGAGAGTAATTTTCATGCTACCTTGATTACAGTTTCCCAATTCCTTCATATTAAATGCGAAACAATCCCGATAATCATTCAAAAGTTTAAGGAGTTGTTCTATCTCAAGTGTACTTAAATTGTCCCCAACGATTAAATCTTCTTTTGTAATACTTACCTGATTATCTTTCGGCTCAATTAAGTTGCAACGCATCACATTATCCTGGCCTTTATTATAATGTAATTCCGTCCATAATGTATTTGCTCTTTTAACCAAAGTACCTTTTGTTAAAGTAAAATCTTTACCCGCATCATTACGTATAACTAGGGTTCCTATACCACTGTCCAATTTAAAATATCCTGGTTTAACTGTATGTTCCGATCCCACCTTAAATCGAGAGCCAATTTGAATAAGCACGTCACCGGTATATTTGGGTTCGGAGAATACAGTTACCAAGTTGTCGGCTGATTTATGAATCAGTACATCCACAGCACAGTATAGATTGATTTTCTCAAAATTTACTTCTATCTCACTATTAGAAAAAACTAACTCTGTGGCATTCTTTTGCACAAATATATGGTTCTGTTCGGTATAACTGTGTCCTACTAATAACGGCACGTGGAGTAATTGATCTTGTATCAAATAAACTTCAACTTGTGCCTCGACTCCATCAATACCTATAGTCAATATACTCTTTCCCAGTGATATAGTTCCCGCATTATGTCCAAATCCTCCTATAAATTCCCGAGATCCGAAGTCCCACCGATTAGTTAACAGTCTCCCGTCTGTTTCCCGAATTAATGTGAAATGACTACCCATATCAATAAAGCACTTCATCTCCTTTTCATTCACTAAAGCTGTCTTATAGTATTTAGTATCACCCGAATTATTGTTAGTGGTCATCATCACCTTGTTATTACTTGTACTACTTGTATTCTTAAAAGACTTTTTCATGAAGCAATCAGTAGCCAAGTGACCAAGTTTCTTACATTCGCTACACCTCTTTTCCGGTTGTGAACACTTTTGATATGGGTGGCCAATTTCACCGCAATTAAAACATTTGGGGCGAGATCTTAAAACCTTAGTGTTTTTATTCACACTGCTACTGGATGCATGTTCAGTTTTGTCGACTTTCTTTGTTGGCACTCTAACATTACGTAAATAACCTAATAACTAGTCTGGATCAGTATATTGGCCGGCCTCGGCACCCATCCTAATCGTTCTATCTTCAATACCTAGTACTATACAGTCAACTGCTCGCTTATCTTGTATCTGACATCGGTTCAACAAAGCTACCTTCTCATAAAAGTACTCTTCGAGCGATTCGCCGAATTTTGCACGCTTGTCTAACATGTCCGTAAGCATAATACCATAATTTTCGTCCCCTGGGAATGCACTCAATAACTTCGACTGCCACTCAGTCCAGGTAAACAGAACAGTTGACAGACCTTGATACCATTTCTGAGCCATACCCATCAATTTGGGCAACGAGTAATGAATAGTCTCCCGTTCTGTCCACCCGTACAAATTGGCTATTTCGTTTACTTTAGAAAGCCAGGTACTCATAGTCTGGTTACGTTTTGATGGGCCAAATTCTGGTATTGTGTTATGGAGCATAGAGAGTTTCTCGATTTGAACTCCCGGTCTATTAACAGCCGTTTGTAATGTTTGTAAAAAATTAGAAAGTTGTTCGCTTACGGATGAATCGGTTACCATTGCTGTTTGGTTTGTTGTAGGTATCTGATAGTCATGATTATTAGTACACTCACTAACATTTTCCTTGGATCTCGATACCGAGTGAATGCGTCGCCTCTTCGGAGTCGCCACGCTGCTTTGAGTACGCGGTTGCTCCCTTCGACTGGTTAGTATACTCGGGGTACGCGCTGACCTTCGTCGACGATGCGATGATGAATCACGTGAACGCCGTCGGCTACTTCGCGTCACAGATCGTTCGTCGCATCGCGGCCTCTGGCGTCGTGGAGGCGTCAAGCTGCGTTCACTTAAGGACGAGCTCGAGCTGGACGAATGAGCCCTACTCCTTCGCCGTCGCGGCGAGCTTTTGTGATGTTTCTTTCTTTTGACATACGTTCTCGATTTGCCCATTTTATCTGAAGTCAGTTTTAAAATATATATTTTAGTATATTGATCGCTAAAAGAATGCAACGATACCTGTGTAACACGTTTTATCAAGCAGATGGGTAAGTTAAGTATACACTAACCAAAACACAACAAAGAAAAACAAACGAATACATACATCATCAAAGTACATTGTTGATAGTGCGTCATCAGAATAAATCAAATATCAATAGGAAATTAACCATTCGTCACTGCCTACTTTCCCCTTTCTACGTTTTCCTTTTGGACATTCGAGTAGAAATAACTGGGGATCACTGGGGTAGATTGAAAAAAGTAATGTAAGTCTGATACTAATTGTTGATGTTTTCATCATACCTCATCTCCGAGGTAAATACAAGAAGTAAACACGAGGTAACTAAGGCTATATTAATTTGGAATAATCATCTTCCCAAGAATTTTAGGTAGTAAGAACAGACCTTGTCTTGCAAAACAGCAACAACAAAAAAAAAAACATAATATAAACAAGGACTTACCTGATCAGATATAATACAATAATACAGGTCGGTACCTTTATTTCTCTTTACTTTCCTGTATCTTACCAGTTTACCACACGTGATCAATACAGCGATCAATCACACTTCGCAGTTCCTCCTTGCAGGCGCGTGCTCTGATCCCACTTCTGAACTAAAAGCTCAGAAGGGGCTGCCAGAGAAACACAATGTTATAATGTGTGCAAGTATTTTATTCACTTCGTTTTCAAAGTCACAACCGAACACTTTCGCCGCTAGGTTACCAACTGACTCGACGTCGGCTGGCGCCATCTCCCGCCAACTTTCCGAAGTCGAGTCAGTTGGGCATTTTCAAAGAATATTATTCATTAATTGAATTAAATATATATATCGACATTAGTTTAATTACTTTATTTAACTTTTAACGAACTGGTTTTCGGTGCCTGCTTCCATCATGATATAATGAGTCCGATAGTTAACTACAAAGGGCTACCGGAAGTCAGTTCGTTATTTTTATACTAATTTTATTATAATTACATGGCCCAAGCAGTATGTATAAAATATAATAGCTAACAGATTAGGTACTTATACTTCAGTTACCGTAGTTGACAGTTAAACTAAATCGATTCTACATGACGTGTGAGTTCGAATATTATTGGTGAGGTAGTGCTTTATTTCTTTTTTATTTTCTCGTTTAAGATTTGAATTGTAACGGAACCCAAAATAGGTCATCGCCGTCGATTGGTAATATTTTTTCTATTTTGGCAGCACTACCTGATTCTAGTAACATTTGGTGACAGGTTACCCAAAGTTTGGTTGGTGAAGTGGTTTGTTATTATTGGTTTTTTGGATTGCATTGGATCATGTGGCTTTACTTTACTATTTTAATTTTGAGCATGTAATCATATTTGTAGAAAAAGATTTCTTTTTGTTTTACAGTTAATAAGAATTTGAAATTCTTGCGGTTTTGATTACATTAATTTATTCTTCTTTATAAAATTCCATATTTCTATATTTTAACATTAATTATGAAGGTTTTTTAACAATTATTTTAATGTATTTACAAGTATAACAATAATTCATTTAAACTAAATTTAAGCACAAAAACTTTTTTTATAAACCACAGGAAAAAGAAATTCCAATAATCGCATACAACGAGAATTTAACTCTCATATTCTGAATCACAGCTCAGTTGGAAGTTCCACTAAACGAACTGAACAATAGCAAAAATTATGAAAATATCATTCTAAAGTTATACCACAATATGTTTTTATCGGTTGGATATTATCTACATATAACAGAATGCAACTCCTCATGTTTGCTATTAGTAGGTAACAGTGAAAATAGTTATAATAGATGGCGTTGAGAGCCATACTTCTATAATTATATATAATACTACAGCTTGCATACCGGATAACTACTCGAGCTGTACAGTGTATACCAAATCATCAAGTCCCAAACTGAGCAAAGCTTGTACTATGGATACTAGATAACGGATAGACATACAAAAACATTTATATAAATAAATTCGTATTATAAGTATTCTTATTGTCATGTTTATTTAAACAGGTTTTTAGGTATTTACCTATAAATCTGCTATAATATCAAGTCGGAACCGTGTTTTCGTATTTATAATGTTTATTAATTTTCACCCTAATCGCTATTACCAATACGTTATATATTTTCTTTTCACATACGCAAAACGTCATCTAGTCTCGCTACGCAACTAGGCTTGTATTAAGGATACCAGATGGTTGATATACAATACAATACCAATACATTTTTTCTTGTAAATTAATATTTAAATAAATCTAAAACATCATAACTCGGGTACAGATGTCCGTCCAATTCAGCATACAAAATATACCTATGTCCCTACCAAATAAACACACTGACTTTAGGGGTCATTATGTGAGTCACTAAAGTTTTTTTATTACTCATTTTTGCGTAACATAGTTGAAAACAAGATGCAGGCAATTCAAGTAGGTACTTAGTGACCAAAAATATGTTAGCTGATATACAGACGAACCCTCTAGCAAGTACTAAGCATGAATAAATGTATGCAACGTATGATATATACGTCGAAAAAAAATATATATTCAGGGAAACTAATAATTATAGCGCACCTTTTATTCCATGCTGCAGGTACTTAGAGCCCTATAAATATCGCTTCCACGTCGTTGACGTTCAAGTTACGAAGCTTTGAAGTACATCCAAACAAAAGACATCAACGAGATTCTTTTATTCTCTGTTAACTGAAACTCCCTATCTCCGATTGCGGGAAATTGACCTTGGTTTTCTGAAGACACAAAAATTTCGCCATTAAAAGGTGCAAAAAAGTTTTTTGGTGGAAAGTCTTTAGTCGCCTCTTACTACACCCACGGGAAGTAACAGTCTTACAATGGTAACAGCATTGTAGTGTTCTGGTTGTCAGAGATAAGATAACCAGTCCCCCAAATAAGATGGGATTTCCTGCTCAGAACGCTTGCACCTTCGGCGTTATCTTCACTTAACATCAGGTGTGATTTAGGTCAAGTGCTAACCCGTGGTGCATAAAAAAACGGGTTGGCTCTATTCCTTTTACGTGCCGAAGCCACACAGCACTTTGCATTTGAAGTGGTGAGTAAATCAATTGACACGTGTATCTATGTACTTGAAAATTACTATTGATTGATAAGTAATTATGACGAGTGATTAATGTAATTTTATATAACCATGCGGCTAAATTAGATTTTATTATGCCCGTCGAATACACCTATGAGTAGTAACCTGCCTGCCTTGCCTATACGAGAGGCTCACGTCCTGGGAACCTATGCTTTAAATGCAGAGCAAAACGTGACACATCGTATTACGGCTGTAAGTAAGGGATCATGTTTATCTGCAATTGATTATTTCTACGTAGAAATAACCACGTCATAAATCTGTACATAGTACCTACCAACTGCATATATTTCTTTCTTTTTACATTTTTATGCTTTTGAAAGAAAATTGATTTCACTTGAATATAGTTTTGCGCAACATTTATTTTATTCTGATAACAATAAACGTAAAGGAAGTTTTTATTTCAATCGCCACTCGCATTTGAACTTGAAAGTGCCTACAGTTTCAATATGAAAATAATGAATCAACTTTTGGGCTTATTTACCGTTCTTTTGTTTGTCATGTCTTTCACCAACGCCGTAAGTAGTTTATTGATTCAAAAAAATTATTTTTTTAAATAACGTTTGTTGTTATTAAGATAAAACTTTTTATTGTCTAGGCACCTTGCCGCAAAGCAATACAGCCAGTGCATCAAAATTTAAAAACGGTAGCCTCATTCCACAACTAGATTACTACTAGAAAATATTGTCTACCCAAACTGTTACAGTGCGAAGTCAAATAATACACCAGTTAATTAATTAATTTTAACATGAATGTATTCTTTACCCAGCTAGACTAATATTAATTACATAGTTGGTAATGATTTAGGTTTTACTGCAGTAAAACTCCTTTTTTCAGTGCAAGGTATGCGCCGCCCACGGTCCTCACGAAGACGTTGCGGATCAGTTTTATAAAGTGCCTGTGCCTAGAAGGAAATTTATAATTCGCATGAAAAATAGCACATCCCTGTATAAATAAACACAAATTGTAATTTTTGTTAACAAAAGTTGCAATAACCTTTTTAAATTTATTCATTTAATTACAATTTTATCACAATCACCTTGCAACCAGTACGGTATCAATAAAGGTTTAAAGAAATATAATTCTGACATATTATATCTGACAGGCCCATCGCAAATCCTTGCGAAATTATGTACAAGGGGATCACGGAGTAAAGCGAGTTGTAGTAACGACAATGGCACCACAAATAGAAAAGGTCCTTTCACAAATTGAGGAGAGTAAGATGAAGCTGAAGAAATCTGATTACAAAAACCTGCTGCAACAATTAAAGGAGATCTTCCATACTTCGGCCACTACTGTGTGCGCTCGGTGTAGAAAACAATAAAACTTGAGAGATATGAGTTTTATTTTTGGTCATCTTTCCGATCCTTAAGCGGTTCGACAACGATTTGCCGAATACCTAATGCGCCCGAGAAGTAAAATACACGGCCGCGTATTGTTAACTAATGCTAGAATATACTAAGTTAGTTACCTTCTGTCACGTGTGCATTTCTGGACTATATTTCGTAAGGGGAACCGTGGATGTTATTTCAAGTATTAAAATGTTAATGTTTGGAACACCGAAACACTAATGTTTGAGGTATTTATGACCACCTCATTAAGTCGTGACGATATGTATTAAAAAAATTGTGGTAAAATAGGTCAAATAGTGCCCAAAATTTAAGTGCCAAATAATTTAGGTACAGTGTCTGTATATGAGAAATGGGGCTTCCAGTAATATGCGACGCCAGAATACTCACTTAAAATATTGAATAAGTAGCACAATTTTTTCCTTTGGGCACTATTGGACAATATAGCACAATTAGTTGACTTTTTCAAAATAGCGTATATATTCTAAACAACATGAACAAGCTTATGAGAGTGAAGGAAGCAGAAGAGGTGTGTCAGGATCGTAGCAAGTGGAAATCTGTGGTCTCTGCCTACCCCTTTGGGAAACAGGCGTGACATTATGTATGTAAGTATTCTAGCATCATTTACGTAATCAGTTGTCTATAAATTCGTTCCATTCACTTATTTCGTATCTGTTCCGTTTTAGACATTATATTTAAGTCTAAACAGACTTAAAGCTAGTAACTTTAATTTCTAACTCGAAATAGAGCTCTAAATCTTTGATTTGGTGTTATAACCCGTGTAGGTCACTTTTATTACAGCACTCAGAAGAACGTAGTAAAGGGGATTTGGGGCTAAACTTGCAGCAATCAAGATAATACAAAGGAAAACCGAAAGGGTCAATTTATACACAACAGTGTTAGCTAAGGACTATATAGGGATAGGTATTAGAACTTATTTATTTTACATTACCAAAATAAATCATTTTTCTTCGAAGTTCTTGAAATGAAATGTCATTAACGACATGACCATTGAACGGTCTGACATCAGTAATAAATATTCTGTCAAAATGTGACAGAGCATCACAGAAGTGTTTTTCATTAAAATAGAAAATTCTCGTAAAAAATGTATTCCAACGACCTCCGTCCTTATTTTGTTCTTATAAGAAAGGAAGAGGAGAAAGGTGATAGATATGCAAAGATCAATATGGAAATGAAATATCGGGCCATACCGGAACCGTTAAATCCATTCCAAAAGAAAACTGTTTTTACACAAACTTACCCAACCTACCTGGTACCGGCTGCTCCGAGAAAGGCTTGCTGTTTTTACTGCTCTTGAGTTTAATTGCTCCCCATTACCACTCGCTTCCTTGGCATGGTCCACGCACTATGCAAGACCGATCCCTGCGAACCAATCTTCGCCAATCTTTAGACGTCCTTAAGAAGAAGAAGCGACCTCTTATACATTTACTTTGTATTATATGGACCAGATGCCTTGGTAACATCCTAGGAACGCCTATAAGGTTAATATGCTGTCACAAAATGTCAACTAATGTATATATATTCTCTTTGCAAGCTTTAAAAGTTTTGTCATACTATCTGCATATGGAGTTGACTGGGTTAGGTAACATGCAAGGTGACTCCAATTTTCACAAACTTTCGGTATGAGGATTTACACTTATTTATATATTAGCACAATTAAATAAATACATCTATTATCAATTTATCGTCTTTGTAATATAATAGTTTTTTATTTAAAAGTATTTACAAGCCATTGAAAAAATATGCCACTACGTGCAAAAGGCTGATGTCTATGCATCACATCAGCAGTCTCAATGTTGAGCCACAGCTTGCTTTGACTATTGAGGGTACGAGCCACAAAACACCATGCCCAGTAGGAATTCGTGATTTTGTGTCAAGATAATGACCACCGGACAGCTCTGTTTCTAAGCCCAGCAAGCACCCAACTGGCTGAACGACCGCCTTCAATTACAAACAACCGGGAATGACTATTTAACATATCCTCCGAATCACGGGAATACTCTAAATGTTGTAATGTAAATGCCACTAGTGGTCCATCCAAGGACCGACTGCGCTCAACATTGTTTAACTCCGCTAATTGAAAAAAGAGTAGCGTAACGAGTGCTTGTTACATATTACTTGAGCGCATCGATTTATGTTACGAGTATGTGGTAGCATAATCCCTACCATCGTCTAACATTAACCAATATCTTTTAGGATTCTATAGGTAAATGGATCCAGAAACCGCATACACCTAATATATTTTTTTTATCCACGACGTGTTAGCCTTGACCTCATTCACACGTGATGTTAAGTGAAGATGAGGCCGAATGACCCGGTAACCCCAGCTTATTAGGGGCACTACTATCTTATTTGTTTCATCCTAAACACAACAATGTTATTAACCATTTTTGACATACAGATCAACTCGCACACCAACTAGTTGGCCCGTGGGGAAAAATTATTGTTTGGCAGCAGACTTAGTTAAGATGGTGGTCGCTAGCCAAGTGGACATTTAAAATGCCCTACCACCAACCAAACTGAATACTTAACATGTACCCCGCTGGCGATTGAACCCACGACCTCCGCTTCGTAAACCCTATGTTGGTGGTGCTTACATTGAGCCACGGAGGCGGTTAAAAATATGTCATCTTATGAAAGAAATAATAATAAAAATAAATAAATATCCTTAGACTTAACATATCGCAAACAAAGTTCCATACTAAGCAACTAGGCAGATTAGATTAGGCAGATTTTACACGTATATCGTTTTTATATAACATATAAGATAACTATACATTATTATAAATGTCATCATCATCATATCAGCCGAAAGACGTCCACTACTGGACAAAAATATAGATTAAATAAAAAATTTCCGTAACTCAGGTACACATGTCCGCCGTGTTCATTATACCGACATATGGCCATAACAGAGTTTGAACCCGCGACCTCTACACATAGTGACCAGGGTCTCTAACTACTATACCAAACAGGCAGTGGTATGAAAAGTTATTGAAGAACCTTAAAATTTATAATTTATATAACCGGGTATATACTCGTAAGTGGATATTCAAAACCCATTTAAATTATTAGGTCATGGCATATGATTGGCCCCGTTAAGGCTGCCATTTTCTAATATATTTTTTTTAAATTTAGTTTTAATAATAACTCGACAATAGAAAACTATGACTTCCAGTCACAGATTTACACAATGTGGATTTTGTAAATTATATAATATGAGAATACTGGGATAGGTACCGGGAAGGCATTGAACTTTTTTTTCACTATTTATAAAATGGAATGCTTTCTTTTATACTTTTCCATCCATCTTCTTGTGAAAATAAATATAAACTAACGTTATTTCCACCCAATGGTCCATTGGGTGGAATAAGTGTACCATTTTAGGTACTTGTGGTACGGAGCTCCAGGTAATAATAAAATTATTACGAAATTTATAAAAATATTCTTTTATTATCTTCAGTCAGGTATTACTAAAGTTGGGTCAAACAGGGGGACCATGACAAAGAGGACCGGCTCACACACGTCCCCTGGCCCTGCTTTCAATTTTTCCTGTCTTCAATGGATTTGGTACATAAATGTTGTTATTCTATGACAGGGGCACTGTATCCAAGCGAAGTATCTAGTGATTGTAATTCTTTTAATTACATTCAGTGTAGCCTCTCTGCTACCATCCGACGTATATTTTTCGTCGGCTCATTCCCCAATTGGCTCAGCAAGTCGAATTTGTTGGCTTTCCTTACAAATTGCAAGTATTCTCAGTGTATTCAATTTATCAGTTCCAATGATTCATATTATAACTGCAGTAATCAATATTTTAACAATTTGAACAACATGTGGCCTCCCACATTCTCAGTAGTTACAATTGGTGCAAGTACGGTTGACAGAGAGTGTTCCAGTACGTAGGGACATATTTGTCTCGAAGCTCTCTGTATTACACATAGTTGGTTAATGTATCTAAATGATTCCATATTAAGAAATTTCAGGTGGAATAATACAATTTCAAAGTAACGTCATTCACTCATAATTATTGTGTCACATTTACTATTTACCAAGCTTTATTTGTTAACTCTTCGACTTCATTCACAAGTACATAGGTATGTACAGAGTGTTGACTTTTTTATGCCCATATTCAGTGGACTAAGGCTATATAGTAACTATTTATCTGAAGCATACCTTTGGAACAAATTATTTATTTCCCGAAAAAATAACAATTCATGCGATATGGATAAGAAACTTTGTGTCTATAAGTATTATCTTAGAAAAGTAATAGAAGCGAGATGTATCTATATCAAAGTACACTTTCAGAGGGATACTTCATGCATACTTCAAAGATTATCCAAATGTCCAACCACTTTCACTCATCGAGTAATAGACGTTTATTTATTGCGATTTTATCCTACGTGACGTTTGCGAGATTTCAAAATAATATTTGAAATATTTGAATAGACTATTGTCTATGAACAAAATTCAACCATATTGATGCGCACACGCAGGAGCATAAGGTTTCTTTGATAACCATTGAAAGGTTATTGTACTACAACCTATATACAAGTAGCATGTTATCTCGGTTATCGTCCGTCTTTATCAGACCAGGCCTAGTGTAATTAGACTGTTTAATTTGATTTGATTTTAAACTGTTATAAAATTAAGAATAGAGTTTAAATGTCATCGTAATGGATGTGATGGAAAACGCTGAAGTGGATAGTTCCTTATTGGGGCAGCGCAAGGCGAAGGAAACTAAGGTAATCTATTGGCTTCTTCCATTTTGTTACGTAGTTATTACAAAAATAGCACTGACTAATATTTTTTTCATTAATGAATTATGCACACTCTCCTTGGTTAAATATATGTATGTGTTTGGTTTGCACTGTAATATCTTACCTAATCTCATTCATGTATGATCTAAAATAACGTGACAGTTTACTATTAATACCTACATACATAACATCACGACCTACGAAAAATAGTTTACGTTCATTTCCGTGCGTAGAGTTATTGCAGATTTTTTAAAAATTATTTGTAATAAACTATGGTTATTATATTATTTGGGATAAAACACAAATTAAATCATGAATTACAATTAAATAATTAAATAAACATAATAAACTATTAATAAATGTGTATATTTTTTATATGGTTGGATGGAGTCCAAGAAAAATATTAAAATCAAAGCTTAGAACATTTAACCTAATCAAAGTGATTATATATTTTTTAAATATAACTTATCACCATTCTTTGCACAACGGGATCATGGAGAATACGTAAGTTTAGGGTTGTAACTTCCTACAAGCTATAGGTAGGCGTAGGATTTAGATATAAAACCTACAATAAAAGTCAAAATTTATTTAAACTTCATTCCCTCGTAAAAGATACCAAGTAACGGCGAAAAACTTTTATTCGGGTTTAACTGTCATTTACAAATTTTGTACGGAAGGTTTATATGTATGTATTATATTTATAGTAAGTTATATTACTGCATCTAAGATACTCGTGGCGCAGTCGCTTTCCCTATTCGTTTCCAATTAGCAAAGTTAAGCAATGTATGGCGCGGCCATTGGATGGGTGACCACTGTACGTACTCACATTGCGCACGGGAGTTCACCGCAAAGATCGGCTACGTTAGCCATCACCGAGTACACCAGCGCCAAACCGACTAGGAGTCGAAGTGGTAGCCATGACCGAAATCGGTTCGAAGCATGATCATCATCAGTTGTTGTTGTTGGTAAAGTGCAATCATAGTTTTACTCTGTTTAAATTTTAATAAATCTAAATAAAGCCACACTATGTTAGTTTCAGGTTTCCTTTAATTTGAGACACAATATTTATCATGTAAAAGACTGGTTAAAATATTCCATGGGCGGAGGTTCATTTTGTGTTTTAGATAATTACAATTTTGACTTTAGCGATACGACTCAGGCGTGCTACGTATCTTTGGAGCGTTCTAATTTTTTTCTCTTATAAAACTGTTATCTATCTAATCTAACTAATATTATAAATGCGAAAGTTTGGATGTTTGTTTGTTTGTTTGTTTGTTGCTCAATCACGGGGAAACGGATGGACGGATTTGGATGGAATTTGATATATAGGTAGAATATACGCTTGATTGAGATGTAGAATATATTTTATCCTAATAAAGTGAATAGTTCCCGCGGGGTAAACAAATTTTCGCGATAAAGTTGTTCTACGCAGGCGAAGCCGCGGGCGAAAGCTAGTTATAAATAAATTATAAGAAATAACTACCGAATACCAAGGCGGTACGCGGTAGTGCTGGCGGTATACAGTTAAAATAGATAATGGGATATCACTTATATACACCGCAATCCACGACTGTAGCGGATACCACATTTATTTGCATAGGTCTTTAGTTACGCGCATAAATCATAACCCTTACACAGCTCGATAATAATTATCATTTTTTAGTAGGTAATAAAATACTAATTTTATGTACTAATAAATTTATAGGTCAATTTAAATTTCTAACAAAAACAAGGCAAATATCTATAAATTAAAAATTTAGAGTGCTGTGTTTTCGGCACTCAAATAGAATAGAACCAACCAATCTCTTCCCGCGGGGGCCATAAAAGGCGACTGAGGGACTTTCCACCAAAACCATCTATAGATTTGTACGTTTCAACGGTGATGGGATCGCCCCCTGTCATGTGTGCATTTCTGTATACATATTTCATGAGGTGAACCGTGGATGATGTTTCAATCATTTTTGTTTGGGATATCTCTGACCACCCTATATGGGATAAAGTTCGTGACGTTATGTATGTATGTAAAAATTTTGAAATCTCCCAAAAGACTTTGATGTCATCCAAATACACCAAACAACTTTGTTAAAGCCAAATATCTTCAAATGGTTTAACCGATTTCTATCAAACATGGCCTATATAGCCTGACCCCTCATTCAGTCTCTAATATAAAAAGAAAATCCGGATAAGGACAGAACATACACACACACACACACACCCGTCGTTTTTCATAGGGGGTCATCCATACCGTTTGGGGTATGGACCCTAACATAGTGGCCGCTAACTGCCAGACTAATAAATTGAGCGGATACGGGCCAGCCCGATCACACGAGGCTAAAACCAATCTGCTGGTTGTGAGGTCGTGGACGAAATTCTACGTGTCCGATGACAACGCGCGCAGTCTCTATAGCAAGCAACAAACTCATGGTTACCTAGTATATGCTGCGCTTAAGTTACCGTTTCATAGATGCGGCTCTGACTCTCGTGGCGGTATTGGGGATATAAGAAGGTGCCAAAGTGTCGACGCATGTGGCATCCCAAATCGAAGTCTCGACATAAGCTGCATGGCGTACGTGTTGCATTTTGCATAAGCATATTAATGTTTGTTCTGTTAATATTTACAAGGTTATAATTTTGTATATATTGTAATCAATTTGGCTAGAAAAAAAATCATAAAAATAAAGGATTGTTGCGAATTCAGTTACTGTTAATGTTTCCGCTTGAAGAGAGTTTATTTTTCCTTAATTAGATAAATAATTAAGGAAAAAAAATATAACCCTATATAAAATAGGGCGATTCTGGCTATAAAAATAGCCAGAATCGCAACTATACGTGCTTCTGATCGAACTAATTTCAGGGAACACAATAAATAATATTGTATAAGTCTATGGTCCCAGTAACAATGGCTGCAATATCGACCCGTCCGGCCTCTTGCACTGCACATCTCATGTAGTTCATGACTCAAAGAACGCAGGAACACCCGCCAGGAGCAATGGCGCGGCGTATTAAATCATTGATTGTGCCATCAGACGACAACGCCCGTATTGGTCCAAATCAAAGTTCTTAGAACTACACACCGAAATAGACTTACAAATCTCTTTAAAATTTTAACAAATGCCTACAGAGAAGAGCTGCAACGTGATTGATCGTATATAAAACAATTTTTAATTCACAAGTATTTATTTTGATTAGTGCGTTTGGCTATTATATAAGTCACTCATTTGAGAGCTCTATTAGTGTAGTGTAGTTCTACACTAGTTCATCACGAATTACTCCTATCTTATTAGTACGCCTGCTGTAGATGCCTGACCTCGCATTGTACGAGTAATTAAGGAAAAACGACAGTCATGGTTTTAATTCAATGTCAGCTTTACTTTTTAGTAGGTAGCAAAAACCCATGCCTGATGTTTACGGTGCGTTGAGATGGGTTTCGGCGTCCTAGATGTGGTCATTTGAAACGCCCTTGGGCGCAAAAAACTGAAAAATTCTAATTTTTGATAACGTCCTAATCAATACCACGTTAGTTAGACAGAATGTTGGAGCATCCTGGTATCTTGGCAAAGTAAAAATATACAAGAAAGCATTGCTCACAGTGCAAATCGGCTATTATATTTAATCATTACCAAAATGCAGTTTAGTGTAAATGAGGCTCTGCCAATATGCGGCGCGCCACAGTTCGTAACGCATCATGACGTACGCTGACACAGTCAAAGAGTACTTTCGTTGTAGGAAAACCAGTCATCTCCAACGATCATGACGACGACGGCCGATGGACGGACTCCAAACATGCCAGTAGCACGCGCACCTACTGTTCGCGCGCTCGCCTGTGCGCCAGCGCATTCGAGCTATGCCATAACGTGTTGATTTCCCTAGAATAAATAAAATAGCCACAATACAGTTCGGAATTACAGTGAAATTTGAAAAAATATATATATGTAATTTTTAGGAGGCACAAAACTAGTATACAATGGACGCCAAAACATCGGGGGTTGGTATTTTTATTATATTTTATATTTATTTTCCAGTGATGCGTTTGCGATTATAAAATTGCGACTTGCATTCAATGAAATTATTGACTATGCGAAAATTACTCTTTTCCATAATATAATATTAGTGAGTACCCAGGTGTATAATAAATAGATACAGTGTATACACCAAATATACTTAACTTATTAACATACACATGTGTTCGCACCTGTGTGTATTAGATATGCTAGCTAAGTAACAAGCATTTTGTCTTTCTTTAGAAGGTCTCTAGCAAAATAATGTATTACACGCCTGGGTATTTTATTAGTACTAATCATTCATCAATCAGTACCTGCGATTTTGTTCGTTTTTCATTTTACACCATTCTTTAATAGATGCAGTCAGTATAAAAAATTATTAACAGCCAGTGAGGTAAAATATATAATTTAAACCTTATTATAACATAGTCCATTGTTCATTGTTATTACCAGAATAAAATTAACTATAATACAATTATTAAGATTAATTTCTCTCAGATGCTAAGATTAATTTATCCATCCCGACAACAATATCTATAATTTTGATGTTGACTGAACAGGCAGCGTAGTAATAATATTATCATCATCACGTATTGACGTGATATTTACAGACAATTCCATTTTGATTATGCATTGCTTGAGTGAGTCACAAACAAGCAATTTTTTTTATTTAATCTATTTGTACCTAGTAAGTAGGTACAGTCGACCGCACGTCACGTAACCGTCTATGACGAGGTGTTCAACTCCACCTCTTTCTTTTCGATACTCTTTGGCCATTTATTTTTATCGAATTCGATTCAAAATTCACCTGTTACGGCGCCCAACTCCATTCCGACTACATCAGTCGACATCCCAGGGTGAAACGACGGTCTGCGCGTTGTATAGGCTATTACAGGAGCTCAGCTTATACTGGTAATGTTACGCTTGATATTACGGTTCTTTGGTATCAGAAGGTACTCCATCAGATTTTCAATAGTTTTTATATTAATTCAAGCCGAAGGAGAGGTAGATAAATTAATTAAGAAAAAAAGCCAAGAGAGTGTTGGACCTGCACTGGTCATGCTTATGACTTAGACGTCTCTACCTATTTAATCTGTTGATGTTGGTAGGTAGATATCATTCATTACTGAAATTATTTTCGTTTCTAGTTTTTCTACTAACGCGTTTCTAGTATATTCTCGATTTTTCACCCTCGTGTTTAAAGAAAGAACGTTAAGTGCGAGTGGGGCTCGAGCCCTGCGGTTTCCATACCTAACATTACATTAATAGTCTAATGTCGTCACTGTTGGAGTAGGTACAGCCCTCTCACTAAGAGAGAGTATGGATATCAACACGCGGATCCAGTGTAGATTGGTAGATTTTTGAAACTAGTGGCACAGTATTACAATATCTAGTGGCCACCTGATGGTTAGTATTTGTATGTCACAAGTACTATAAGGGCACCGCTACAGTTATTAAAATGCTACTCGAACTAACTTCGCTGATCAAAAACGAATAATAAAAGCGACTGCGCCACGACTGTTCTTTAACCCGTGACGAAAAAAGAAAGGTGTTATGTGTTTGATGGCGTTATGTGGGTGTGTGTGTGTGTGTGTGTGTATGTGTTCAGTCTTTGGTCGGACGCAACTAAATAAAACGTGGTCCGATTTTACCATTAAAAACTAATCGAGGGACATAGACAACAGTCGTGTTGATGAAAATCGGTTATGTAATTTCAAATATAGCTTTAACACAGTTCTTTGGCGTATTTCGATGGTATCATGTTTTTTGAGGATCATATTTAACATTAAATACATAGATAGATTTTTAGCCATTTTTGATGGAAATCGATCAAGCTGTTTCCAATATAGCTATTAACTCAGTAGGTTAAGTGTATCTGGATGATAAATCATTTGATACCTCGGGATTGTCTAAATGTTCAATTTATAGTTATTATGAGTACCTATATCTACTTAACATCACCATGGAGAAACTTTTTAAACTGACAAACTTAACTATGTAGTTAGTTACCAAGGTATTTATTAAATTAAATTTATTACTTGTCACACCTGATGTTAAGTGAAGATGAAGTCGAAGGTGGAAGCGTACTGACCCGGAAACCCCATCTTATTTGAGGGACTGTCTATCTTATCTCTGACAACAGGAACACAACAATGCTATTAACATTGCTGTTTGGCGGTAGACTTAGATAACGTGGTGGTAGCTAGCTAGGCGCATATTTAAAATGCCCTACCACCAATCAAACCGAGTACTAAACATGTATGCCGCTGGATATCGAACTAGCGACCTCCGATTCGTAAGTTTTTCCTTGTTTAGATTGAGCCATGAAGGCAGTTACTGTACTTTGTAATTCCACATATCATTAGAATTAATTGATTTTCTATTTTTTTTCTTTAGAATTGACATGAAATCTTACTTACATACATACCTAAAGTCATGCCTGTTACCCGTAGGCAGGCAGAAACCACAGACTTCCACTTTTTTTTTTTGGTTTCATTCTCTCCTTTAGGAGAAGGCAAAGGGATCTAGCCCATAACAGCCATGTCTTATTTCTCTTATTTCTTCAGTTTGTAAGTCAGTCACAGTCAAAACAAGTAATTCGTCGTATACTTGGCGTATACAGAGTCTAGTCACGGTCAAGTCATTCTTCAGTAAAGTGGCAGAATGCTTTACAAAAGATTTTGGCGGCTTCTTGTGGGAACCCGAAAGCTCCGTTACGCACTTTAATTTACACTTTGCAATGATCCTGACACACCTCTTTCGTTCATTCAGTCTCCTAATATTATTTATAAATGCTTGTCGGTTTCGGGTACTCTTGACTTGGCCTTTCTTAAAGACGTCCGCGATTTGATCTTACTTAGGTATGTCAAATTTCAAGAAGATCAACGAGAAGTACCCTATATATGTTTTGATCATAAATCAGTATATGGAAATATGACATTTTCTGTGTTTGAAAGGTTTTTATAGTAAAATTTAAAATTTTATAGTGCTTTCAGGTCACTGACCCTTGGACTTGATATTAACTCCAGCCGCTCCGACGGAAAAGGACGTTAACGGACCGACAAACAACGGATAACAAAATAATTCTATAAGGATTCCGTTTTTAGCTGTTTGAGGTACGGAATCCTAATAATTAGAAGATGGTCAATTTTTGGACAATCGTTTTAGATATCGCGATAGAGTATCAAAGATATACACTTAAAATATTTTTGATGCCGTTTTAACTGACTTTTCAATACCTATCCCAAACGGTGGAGAAAGTACCCTAGAGTCAGAAACAGTGAAACCTATAGAGGCCTGCATAATACAATAATTTTTCAGAATAACATGACCAATTTTCGATAATTCCTTAATTAGTCACAGTAATTACTGAGTTCTACATTATACTAAAAGTACTATCGAAAAATAATCATATTTTGCTGAGAAAACTTGTCTTTAAAAGATTATTTGTATCAGACTGTACACTAAAGAAATGTTTCATTGACAATTTTGAAGGGGACTCCGTTAATAGTTTTTTTTTTGGTTCTTTGTAGACGTGTGTCAGAATAATACATCTCTAAGTCTGTCTGCACAATTACCTGACAATCAGAGTGACAATTACCTGACAATCAGAGTTGTCTAAATTGAAAGAGTTATTGTATGTTTAACGCTGAGTTCAGTAACGCTCAGTGAACCACATGGAAAAACAGGTGGGCGTATGAATTTTTAAACCTTTTTTGTAACGGAACCCTATCAAACGATTAAATGGAATCAATCTGTAAACGAATACCCCTTTACACAACATCAACGTCCTATACATAGATACACGGGACGGAAACGATACTTGTAACACGCAATTTCTCTATAACTATGCAATACTTCCAAAAATTGTAATAATTGTAATTTTGTAGTAAATAAATAAAATATTTCAATATTATATAAATTATGAGTGCAAAAATGTATCGCAGATAATTTTATTAAAAACAAAACTTTTACTTTTTTTCTATTTTCACTTCGTGTATTAATTGACATTATTCTTTTTCTACAATAAATGAAGATTACATTGCACCTGTGAAACTTTTACCCTTTGGATTACCCTACGTGGTCAGTACTGTTACATATGATCAATAATATTCTTTAATCACCTTAGATTTTTCGACATTCCTCACAATTTTTAAGGTTCTACTCGTAAACACAACTCGCTTAAAAAAGCTCGTACATCGAGAATTATACATTCGATGTTTAGTTCATGTTTTAAAAACTTTCGATTAAGTAGGATTTGTACAATCTTTTTGTAGCGAGTGAAATATTCTCTGCTGAGTTTGGATTACGAGCCACGAGAGGGAAGATCTCGAAAGATGACCTCATTCATTTCAATACTTAGTTTGAAGAGTTTGTTTGTCTGTGGTCGTCATCGTCGCAGCGTTACTCGAAAACAGATGGACCGGTATCGATTGTGCACAAAGAAATGATGACGTTTATCTCAGTTTGTGATTAGATTATCTGGAATGGTAATCTAATAAAGATTTATATTACTGTTCGGCCAATAGGTTGGAACTTCATCCTGCTGTAAACTGATATAATTTAAGTATGTGGACAGAAAATTTGACACTGCTTTACAACCTGGCTCTGACGTGAACCGTTTACCAAGTGTATTACTCGTCTTCACACACCTCCCACTGCAACTCCTATTGTTACCTTGGGCCCCAGCCTATTTAAAGACGTATGAGGAAGGAAAGAAGTTTGCAGCCCCGCCCCCTCCCTTCCCTTTTTTGTGGAGGTGTTAACTACAGATCTATAAATTGAAATATTCAAAACCGGTTTGTTTATTTCTATAAAATAGATCGATGTCAATTTTTATAGTTTTTACATTCCAGTGTAATTAGAATAGAACTTGTAGATGTTTCTGACTAGCGATCGATATATGTGCAATTGTAGAAACACAAACATCCATCATTAGGTGATGTGTGTACCACACACACCTAATCACAGTAGTTTAAATTGTTTAACAAACCACGCTGTCCGATGGTGTGCCAATGTACCCATACCCACGTACATTTTTTGTCCACATTTAAATCCTCATCGCTCCAATAATCACGTCCTCGCTTCTGCAACGTAAAACCGTATCTAGCACCTTGTTAATATCGAATGTTATAGGTATTGTTGAGTACAATAAAAGGCTATGCGAATGACTTGCCTGCCTAACGCCAATTATTTATTTATGATTTTTTGTACCTATAGTTTTTACACATGTATATATCGTAGGCAGGTTTCATTTGGGTACGTATGTATTCAAACAAAATTGCACTTGACCACTGTTAAGCTCTACTCCTCTTATAAATCCAAAATGTTTCCAATGCCCACAGGGTGCTGATTCCAATGCATATTGTAAAATTCAAATTCACAAAAACAATGTATCCAGTTTTCTTTAAAATTGATCGAAAATTTACTTAGATTCGATTACTTTGAGGTTTGCTTTTATTTCCCAGATTTTTATATTGATTTGAATAGGACTTGAAGAAATCGCGGAGAAGGTCACTTTCAATCTTTTGTTAATATAAATTTAGATTCAGATTAATGAATAAAATTTTACTATGTTGTACACCTTTAGTGTTTCTTGGTTTGATTTGATTACACAACCTGCAATTTCTGCGGAATGTGAATGTGACAATACGTACTGTTCGCTCTCTCTCTTTCCGAGGTTCCGTATCCATAACGCTGCATTTAATTATATTACGTAGGTACCTGAGTTTTACGTCACTTTGATTCGTTCCGTGGTTTATTCTCTACATACTCGTACTACATACTCGTACTACAAGGTACCAAAAATCATGATCGAAACGTGGCTGTTAGTTTTTCGTAATTCGTAAATATTAGTTTATAAGTAAAGTAATATAGAATAGTTTTCCATACTCTGTTCCATTTTAAACACTATTTCATTTATACACATCATTTTTCAAAAGTCAGGACCCGGTATCCCTACCACCTCATGCATGTGAATAGTAATCACAGCCTTTTAGTCTGAAAAATGTCTGTGATATTTAGGTAAAGGAAGAGTCACATGTGTGACGTGTGTGAGATTCGTACTGTTTGCATTATAGATTATGTACTAGCTCCACCTAAAGGGGGAATTGTAAACAGAGGCCAAAATTCTTTGTTTTGTTCAAGGTGTACGGAGAAGCATTGTGATAGCACAAAATTAATATAGTACTAACGTAGTGTTGGTGCAAAAGGATGCGTTTTCTCGATCGTCTCTCCCAAACTTTTTCGCGAACTCTGGATCCGCAAAAGTTGGTTTACCGTTCAGCATTCACTACCTTTTATTCTTTAAAAAAGTGATATCATGAATATCTGTCTAGGGAGAAATAAAACGCAAACATTTTAAACATACATATATATACATTTTATAATACCCATTCACTTTTTGTTCTGAATCTGATATGGCAGGCTTTTTAGATAATTACAACAAAAAACATTATTGTTTCGGTAAAAAAACAGAAATAAGACCTATTCACTTTTTGTTCTGAATTTGATATGACAGGCTTTTTTGATAATTAGAGTAAAATGCATTATCGTTTCGGTATCCACTGCTAGAACAAGGACTACTATCAATATGCAATGGTAATGAAAATTGATCTCATTAACTCGTTTTTACCTTAACACACCTTTTAAGTGAGCGGTATTGAACCTTCTTTAAATAATATATCAATCTCACAAAGCAAATGGGTACATCGTCCTATTCCATCTCTAAAGTTCTGATAAGAGCAGAAATTACGTAGGTCAGTAGACGTATAACTTACAAATTATCAGAGCGGTAACGACTGTCGCCATATTAACCATATAACCTTCGCGATTAAAGCATTTATTTATTTTTACGTCACACACACACACACACACATAAGGCTTCATAATTCAACTCACAACAGAACCAGTATTCGTTATTTTGTTTATTGGTTTTAACTATAGAAGCTATATGCCTATAGATTTTTTAAACACGCCCAAGAACTTTTGACCCTTTTTGAATTTCTCAGTGAGAATTCTCTGTATGCTAGCGAAATGTTTTTGAATGACATTCTTTCATACTTAAGTTATCCTGCTTTGTTCCTGTTCTTTTATGAAAAAAAAGGTGTGAGGTTTATCGACCCCAAAGTACACTTACTCGAAATGAAACCGGTTGAAGGAAAGTCACAGTAAATTTAATCGTGAAAAATAAGCTAAAAAAAATAACACGTTTCTTGCAAATATTCATTTATAAATGCACAACTAATTAAGCCATTTCATTCCATTCAACAGATCAACGATCTTAAAAATAAAAAAACTTGAAGTTACACCTTTTCAAATCATTAGAAACGATTGGTGTAGTAGGTAGTGACACTGCTCGCGAAACTAACGGTTTCGGGTTCGAATACTGCAGCCAGCAGTAAATGTATGTGTGATGAATACGAACATTTATTCTTGAGGCATAGGTGTTTATATAATATTTAAATGTCATATATTGCCTATTTTGCGGCTTGATAATCAATGTAAATCTTCGAATAATGTTTCAGCACACCCTTACCACCTTGTTTTGGATAACCTCACATATCAAACAGCCTTCTGCTCCTACAGCTGGGCACAACTTCCTCACCTAAGAAAGTGGAAAGGCCCACAATTCGCGCGCTTTATGAGAATAAGTTCAAATACTTCCAGTTATTTATCCGCTAGATCCGACTTTGTATAAATAGAACTGTGTAATTAAATATTATTTTCAAAATTTTCCATTGAAAAGCGATGTGAATGTCTATTGCTGGATTTTGTAGGGTATTATGTGATGGATGAAACAAATTACCTAAAAATTCACTGCTTAAAAAATACATAAGTTAAGAGAACTGAATAGCAACAGGTCTCCCTACAAAACTCCACCCTCTAAACCTAAAACTATTGCTATTAATTTTTAATATGTCCCCCTGGCGTTTTAATTTTTCGCTGCTCATTTATAGCAGTAATAGTCAGTGAGTAAATCTGCTGTGACATACAGGCGAACAGGTTCTTAGTTTGCCTACGGAACTCTAAAATCAGTAGAAAGCGCCAGAGCGACACAACACTTAGCCCCCTTTAAAGTTCCCTGTTAAAAAAGTATATTACAGGTCGCTGATTACAGGTAGGTAGGTACTTGTTTTTTATTTAGTAGTTTTTGCGTACATTTTATCATATTTATGCAGAGAAGCGATTCAATAACTACTCTGCTGCCCGTGTACCTAAATTACGAGAACCGTGCTGTTCCATTAAACAAAAACCTGTCAAGATGCAATTTAAAGAATTACGAAACTGCTCAATTTTGGACTTGCTTGCTGCCACAGAACATTTTCTTCAAAATATTATAGTTGTACTTCGACAGCCAGGTTTACTGCCCATATCTTATGTATGTAATAATTATATTTTTTCTAGATAAAACGTTGAACGCGTGCCAATCTCGAGTGGATTGACACATTTCACGATTGCTATGTTGAAATTTTTAAGATACTCCTACATCGTTTGCGTATACAGCACTTGAAATGATAACACGATCCTGCGTTATACTTGGAAAACAAAGGTGATAGTTATCCTTCATTTAGGTGATTTCACGGTTATGATAATTAACCCCTTATTTCTATTATGTACTGAAATATAATACGTGTATTATGATTTCACATACCTAACATTTTACCTTCCACTATCCAACTACCTATTAAATAGCTTCTTTAACTGCCGTTGTCTGGAAGAAACGCTACCAAGGAAAAGACCGCGTTTGTGCACTTCTACCAAAAATATGAAATTTTATTTGTATTTTATTTTGTGTGTAAGTAAGGATTTAATAATAATAACATTGTCATTATATCTTCCGTCAACTTGTTCCAATATTTAATAATAATATTATAAACTAGCTTTCCGCCCGCGGATTCGCCTGCGTAGAACAACTTTATCGCGTAAATTTGGTTATCCCGCGGGAATACGAAACTGGTATAACAGATATATAACTGATTTATGTGAGGAAATCGGTTGCTATCTATGTCGAGACTGCGGACCCAGGCCTCCCCGTCGAAAAGATAACATTTTAGAATAAAGTATTGGATAATTTATTCACAAATACTTATTATAAACATACTCGGGAATAAACGTTTGTATTCATCACACAATCATTTTACCCCTAGCGGGATTCGAAACCGCAACCGTCAAATAATCGCTTTTAATAAATTGAAAAGTGCATTCAATATTTTTATTTGGATGACCAAATTTATCTATTGAAGAGAATGAAATGGGTTTATAATTAATTGTACTTTTGTAAATGATGATGATGAACAATAACGAAACAATCTCTAAACAAATGTTAATATTAGTTATTAGTGTTACATATTACGAAGATTATTTATATCACCAATTTGAAATAAGACAGCGCTGTCGTTTAACCTTTTGGAAATTAAAATAAATAAATTAGTTACATTATTCTCTGTTTCATAGGATGAAAGCATAGAATCATCAAGATCGTCTTAAACTCTCAGATTTATTTAACTATCCAGAGTCACATGCTTCCTTCTTGTTTATTCGACTATACAATAACGTCATATAGGGAAAGTTCGTATAGTAATTATCATTATCCAGATCGGATTATAGCTAGAAAAAAGAAGTCATACGTTTTTCTACTTAAAACATTACGGCAGCGTGAGTGGTGAGCGTGGATCGAGCGTTGAGTAGATGACGTATTTGAGATGAAGATGATGAGAAGATAAGAGTGGAACATAACGAGATCGTTTCTAATTAACCAGCTATAAGTACTATACAAATATTCTCGTTAAATATATTATCCTTCGTCTGGCGCAGTCGGGTAAAATAGAATGAAATTAAAAGGTGTTGTATTTAAATAACAGGAAATATAGATGTAAGTAAAATATAAGTATTGTTTGTAAAAGAGTCCGTGATGCATATTAATTTTCAATAAAAATATATCTTGTGGTTTCGGCTATTTATTAAGCCCATAACCCTGGAAAATGTTTTCATTATATTATAATACTAGCTTTCCGCCAGCGACTTCGTCCGCGTGAAAGATTTCATCAAAATCGGTTCAGCAAAAAAATTGCTTATATATTAATCCAGGTCCTAATCTGTCTACCAACCACATTTCATCCAAATCCGTCTAGCGGTGTAGGCGTGAAGAGATAACAAACATACACACACACACAAACTTTCGCATTTATAACATTAGTTGGGATATGCGATCTATTTGTGTAATAAAATAAAAAAAAATACTATAAAGAAAGAAATGCGTCTATAACATAATTACTTCAGAATTTACGGATATCTAAAAATGTAAGGGTACTGAAATTAATTATACAGTTATTAATTACTTAGCATTTAATTGATTAACCGACATCGTCGGCTGTCCCGATCCGATGCTATTTTGCTCGAACTACCTTGACACAGACTAATTGAGGTTAAAACACTTCAAGATACTCGTATTCAATTCAAGATAATATAACTAACAATTAATCTCAGAGATTTGACTCATTATTAATGCATTATCCATGAGACTGGAGAGCGCTTATGCAGTCATGCAATATATCTCCAGCCTCTTCTGCTCGAATATAAAAAGTTAAATTGTTATTTAGCCTTTTACAAAATGCATGGCGAAAGAACATTCTTAATTTAGGTTTACCTGTCCTTAAACTGTCTTTATATATCACATATCATGTAACATCAACGCTGTTAATGTAAATATCAATTTTGCTTTTTAGGACAGACCTTATTAAATATATGGAAAAGGATATTGCAACAAAGGTCACAGTATGTTTCAACGCCCGAACCGTTTTGGTCAATTGTACTCATACTTATAAACTGCCACAAAAGTAGGGAGGTCATAAGCAAATTTGGTACAAAACCGCAACAATGTTTGCCGTAGTATTGCACATAAGTTAATACCATACATTGATGTTTGACATGATGATATATAATTTGCAGTCGATTGTTAAACTTAAATAGGTGTAAATATAAAACAATGCTTACGTTTGTACGACACGTTTCTATGACGTTTGTATCTAAGCAATACGACAAAGACACACTTATTTCTATTTTAAAATCCGACTCGAAGATACATACAAATGTCGCGACTTTATCCCAAGTGGGGTGGTCAGAGATATCCCAAAGACTAGTGATTGGGTGTTCCAAGCATTGAAAGTTTATAATGCTAGAATGAATATTATCATTATATTATTACAAACAGCTTCGGCGCGCGGCTTTGCCCACGTGGAGGTAATTACCGTCCTATATCACGGAGGACATACTCTATCTCTGTACTTTTCATCGATATACTCTCGAGAAACACCTATGGGCGATAACACCTATAAGAGATAAAAATGCGAGATTTATAAGTACTTTTGGACAATGGTCTTACAAATGAGATAATAAATAAAACAAATGAAAGATCTATTTCTTTTTGTGCAATAAAGCTGTAAACAAGCCATCGATATGGAGATCAAAATCGTGTAAGTAATATCGAGTAATAGTAATAAGTAAGGTAGTAATTTTAGTGATAAGGCCGCCTAATTGTACTCTTATCAGTATTGTGTTTTGTAAAATGTATGTTCTCCTTTTGTACAATAAAGTGCATTGTATGTATCTATAAAAACGCGTTAAATATAAACTTTCACCGAGCTAATTTCTAAAAAAGCTGATAATCTAGACTTGAATGAAAAATCATTGCAAAACCAATACTCACTAAAAGTAATGTTAAAATACTTATCATCAAAAGTCCACAGGTACTACGGAGAACATACTACAAGCAGGAAAAGTCTTATTTCATCAAAGTTTATACAGAAATTAATTTAGAAAATCTCAGCCTTCGTAATATTAAGTACAACACACATATAATTTTTGCGATGTATGTTGAAAAACAACTACGTGTAATTTTTTATTATTTTTTATTTATGAAAATCTATGAAGGATATAATAAAAACCCCTAGAAATCCCATACAAAGCACACATTGGCATATTTTGTCATTCGTATCATTTCTCTTGCTTAATTTCAAGTAAATCGAATAAAGAAAACTTTGTTCCCTTAATAACCTTTAATGAATAAGGAGATAAGGCCGCCTAAATTGTAGTTTCTATAAGATATTTAAATGTACATTTCTTATTTAAACAATAAAGCGTATTTGATTGATTGATTGAATATTGAGTATGCTGTAAAATGTGCAACATTGTTATCATTGCAGAGTATTTCAAGAAAATCGACTAATGAAAATAGATCGTCCTTTTGGTTATAGTAGTTTATTCTGGGCGCTCATGGAGGAAAATATATTGCAGGGCGGGCATAATCTTTTTAGCTTTATGTTTGCGTTGATGACCTGACAGTCAGTCAGTCAGAACGTCTCAGTCAATCAGGAGCTCTCTCTTTATATATTAGCAGGTATAAAAACACAACCTTCTTATGATGGTAAAGATTCTTTCTTTATACTTATTAACTGATAATTAAAACAGGAGAAAAAAAAACAATAATTATTTATAATCTCAATATAATAGCATATCCAAGATATTCCTAATATTAAAGTAAATAAATACTTTAGAGATCGATACACTAATTATCTCCCAAACTAGGCAAAGCCTATACTATGGATATGTAATAAAACGTAACCTTAATATAAATATTTATCTGTGACTCTTATTCATAAATATTTATGTCTGTTACCAGTGGTTTCGGAGACAGGGTCACTGCCCACTCTGGTGGAGTTTAACGCCTAGTCTGCCTTAACCCAATAAGTTTTTCTAACATCACCCTCAATATTTAACAACCTTGAATGACTAAGGTCAAGTAGGAGAAAAGAAAATAAATTATTTTGGAGGGTTTTAGGTAGTTTTATTTCTTGAAACCAAAGCTTCACTTATATGTGTACAAGAGACCCCTATGGATGCACGGTTCAACCTTTCGTTTCAATCAAAATGGTCTCTATTTGGATTGGAAGGTCTAACTTGCAAAACGTCTGTGAAGCAATAATTAAATCAATGTCTAGTGGCAAAATATCTAGGTTGCAAAATATCTACCACTGTATAGATAAATAATGTCTAAAAGGCAATAGGTTAGTTTTGAAGGTGAATAATTTATTTATTTACTAGCTGTGCGCAGCGACTTGGTTCACGTGGAACACGGAGTTTAGATTGTAGATGCATGTACCTAGGTAGGATCACTTCTTTACGATAGATTAAATGCAATACTGCCATCTACCACCTTACCTATAGTAATAATAAAAAATATTGTAAGAATTTCTTTGAAATATGTCCCACGAGGATTCAGAGAAGTTATTGACTGTCAAAGATAGTCTTTATACCTTAACCATATATCTATTCTGTATACCTAACCTTATTTAGAGAAATTTAGTTGATTATATTAGTATAAGCTATAGAAAACTAAGTATCGCGTGAAACACAGGATTCTCTTAGTTTATAGGCACGTGTGTTACAACAGCTGTATTGAAGTATTTTTAGCAGTACGATTAAATAAATCTTCAAAATTTTATTTCTCAATTCAATCTAATTGTTTATACTTATGTAATATAATTTAAGACAGTGTTGTCACGGAAATACACCACTTAAAACTTAATTCACCGACAAGAGAGAGAATACTTAATTACCTACATGAGAAGTAGATAATGATGATACCCATGCCCGCTTAACACAGTCTCTTATTTTCGCCCTGCTGACCATAAGGCCTTAGCACTCCTGCCTCGATGCAAAATCGTTGTTCGAAACTGGACTGCACAGCGGTCCACATCCTTTTTTCTGTACTGTATTTTATAATTTTATAACGTAATAAAAAGAGACGACCCTTCCAAGCATGTTTCTATTCTAAAAATCCCACTCACTAACAGATCATTAAACCTATATGCCATGTCCTGATGACGACAATCCTGAAGTCAGACATGAAGCGCGGATGTGGCGCAAGTCAATAAATAAATAGGAAAATATTTATTTATTTCAAATTATAAATAATTATTATTTTCAAATTCCTTGTTGTATTAACACAACAAATTTATATGTGCCGTTAATTTCATTGATCGTCTATGTAACCTATTTAAGCTTGTCTAAGTACTGATTTCAAATAGTGCCCTAAATGTATTAAAGCTCGACTAATATTGCAAATTATACTTGAGATAGAATTTAGAACCGCATTATGTTACATTTCGTGTTCTCTCTTATTTTTTACACTTTCACGGACAGTGAACCAGACACACATGATTTAATTTTATTGTTATATACGTCAACTAGCGTTCAGTGTCCGCGAAAGTGTTAAAACACAATGTTCATTAAAGCGATTTGATCCTTATTCTTATCGATTGATATCGATCGAAGAAAGGTGATTTTTTTCGTCGTTTTATCGATTCGATAATCGACACGGACAAGCTACATTTTAAAATGTGATGCATTGTTATCTTAAAATTAGCTTCCCTATTAATAAAATTTGATATTTTCAGTAGCTAAGGTCCTCTATTACCTATTTTGGACACCGTATACTTAAATATAATTGTTTAAAAGCGTTTAAATATCCCAGTGGTACAATGTCTCAGTAAATTACGCACGACAGGATGTCTTGTTATTCTCTATTGTATTGTCATATTCGAATTGTGCATGAGATCGGTATTTGATGCTATAAGATGTCTATCAATTCGTTGCCTCCAGATGAATTCAATGAACTTCACTTTTGTCGGGTAATGAACTTAATATTTATGTCAATGTTACCTTGAAATAGAAGGTAAATGGAATCGGAATATTTGAAGTAACCCGATGTTCATATACAGCACGTGCAATGAACTTCAGGTTGTGGATTATGCAAGGATAGTTTACGAGCCTCGCGTCTAAAATCGCGGTTCTACTCCAAAACGAGCTTTACGGGTATAGCATCCATGGAGGACACGGGATACCTCTTCCTTAAAGGCGGGCAGCGCATCTGTGACCCTTTTGGTGTTGCGGGTGTCCATGGGCGGCGGTGATTGCTTTCCATCAGGTGACCCGCATGTTCGTTTGCCGCCCTCTCATATTTAAAAAAAAGGCAGCCGGAAAATGGAGCCGTATTTTTTACGCTCTTTTCATGCTGCGCTGGACAGGCGATTTTGCGAGTACAGTATCAGACGGTAGCATCTCACACACCAGTTTTTGAAAAAAAAAACCGTTTACCAATTTTGGCGCTACAATACCACACACAGACAGACAAAGACTTCAAACTTATAGTATCTCTCATTGTTCATAATAATGGTAAAATATTTAAACTTAAAGTATTAAAGTTTAACATTGAATAAATATTTGTGGGAAATGTAATGTGCAAGGATATTCTGGATTGCATTGTAATGTTCGTAAATACACGCTTTGTACCCATTATAGATATTTTATTACAAATATCATTAGACCTGACTCCAAACAAAGCGACCGGAAATATTTCACACAATCTCCCATATTGCTTATTTAATAATCATTGAAATAGGTACCTACTTCCATGAGCCCATCAAACTGGCGTCGCACCAACGAGTCTAATTATTTCGCGGCTTGAACAAAGATTAAACATCCAGTTCATACTAGTTTCGGTAGATCGTTACATGCAACGGTTAACAAGGAATTCGGAACAAGAGTAGACCGCCCCAAATTAAGGAAATAATTGAAACGAACGCATTTAACTTTAGTTAAACCTTTTTGCGATTTTCGACAACCAGGGAGAACCAACTTCCACTTCTCACGACTTGGTTACCGTTCTTTAAAATACATCGAAAACATGAGGTAAATCTAAAATAATTATTTAATTTATTGATTTGAAATATTTTAATTAAAATTTGAGATTTATACATTTACAGATAAGGACTATAATTGTATTACTGAAATAAAATGTCAAGCTATATAATTGGTTATTCTGTTGCTAAATACAACTTCTTGATTGATATGTTTTAAATGTTAAATAAGAAAACAGTATTATATGTTATATACAGCACACCTTAAACACATAAATGAGCAGAACAGCCTATAAAAGTCCACTACTGGACATGAGGCTGTCCCATGAAGCGATTTTCATTGTTATCCATGAGAGGATTTGTCCTAATCGCCACGCCACTGGGTAGCGTTCGTAGATTTTAGGAGGAAAGTGGATCTGGAGCACGAAGTGGAGGCTGATTCAAGGAAAACATTCCTAGAAAACAGAACCTATCTTTTGAGTAAACTGCTTTTGCATTCATAAACTTTGAAAACATTAAATGTAGTGATCGAGGAAACTTAGTAAACGAAAGTTATACAATATCTGTATAGAAAGCTAGATAAATTGTATATATGAGAGTTTTGAACTATTGACTGTTTGAATTTTTGGAAAATCTGAGAACCCAGGAGTAGACTACTTTGAAAGTTAGGGTAGCGCACCATCCCACCACCAACATAATGGTTATGGTAATGTAACCATTCGTACTTCGTCACAACTTGACGCAATATTTCCTAGGGATTACCCGAATTTGGAATTTGGAAAATTGTTCAATAGTAAACGTGAAAGCCTTCTGAGAAACTAAACGAAAATGGCGTTAATCACTTTTCAAATCCTTTTATTATAGTACTAAGATAACATTTATGGTACATATATATACAATATAAGTACTAAGCCGTAATCGAGAGGTTTTTCTTATCAGTATTATCTGCCTAGGAGGATCATTAAATGATCAGGAGCACTTATGGCCTAGGTGTAATTGCGTCTAACTTTTTGTGTATTAGTCACGCTCTGAGTTGCGACACAAATGACAGACGAAAAAATTTTACTGCATCTGTCGGTACGATACCACTTTCTCCGTTTAGTAATCGTTCGTGGCGCAACGTAATGCGAGTGAGCTGCGCAAGTTTATTGATCAATTCTCATACACATGTATAATCCGCAACGGATTTAAGTGAAAAGGCCAGAGTTTATTGAATATTTACGACCTGTTTGGTGTGATGATTAGCAACTCTGACCACTATACCAAAAGGTTGCGGGTTCGAATCCCGCTAGGGGCATATGTTTGTGTGATGAATACGGACATGTTTTATTTACAAAAAAAATGTATTTATGTAGTATATCAACCATGTGGTATCCACAACACAAGCCTATTTACTGTGGTACTAGATGGCGCTGTATGTAGGTATGTGTAAGGATATTTATTTATTTATAAGTGGCTTCTGATAGATAAAATACTGCTGTGCTATTCAACTCATTACCATCACATTATTGTGGACTTTTCCTTTTTAATCATATCTTTCAAAATCATTTTATCAAGTTTTATATATTAAGGACTGTATGTAACGGAGACCCAAGTTGACCGATATAGCCCGAAGAATTGTCAAACTTAAGTGGCAGTGGGCGGAGCACATTGCTCGTAGGACCGACGGCCGTTGGGGTGGAAAGGTTCTCGAGTGGCGACCACGCACCCGAAAACATCGAAGAAATCGTCGGTCCACCGCGTGGACAAGCCCCACGCGGTGGACCGACGATCTGGTATGGATCGCGGAAACCCGCTGGATGCGGGCAGCGCAGGACCGATCGCGGAGGAGACCTTTGGAGGAGGCCTTTGTCCAGCAGTGGACGGATTTCGGCTGATATGATCATGTAACGTCGTTGTTGATTATACGAATAAAAAAGATTGGTGAGAATTAATCTTCACATGACCACTGTAGGCATAACTACGCATGTGCCACCTAAATTACTCGTATCTTCACTAAATATTTCAATATCAAACACTAATACTATACATAATGTGCATAAATTTGCATTTTACTATACATAGTTAGCTATTTATTTTTCACTTCTGTAAATATACTTTTCCGGGTGGATTGATTGTTATGGAATATAATCGTTTGTTTTCCCAGGGATTTCCGATATTTTCAATTAATAGTTATTGCAAGTTTTCTTAATGTTTAATAATTGGTGACGTGAAAAATTTAAATTAGCAATAAAGCAAATAAAGAAAAATTTGAATTTTGTATCTACAATAATAGTTAAAAAAGAAATATCTCACCTGTAATTACTCTGCCGCAAATCCCAATCCCAACTTTGTTACCTCTTCACGCCTAACCGGCTGGACGAATTTGGATGAAATTTGGTTGGTAGACAGATTGGATTGGACCCGAACTAACATATAGGCAAATTGTTTTGCTGAACCAATCTTGATGAAATGGGCTAAGTCGTGGGCAACAGCTAGTTAGATATATAGATAAAACGTTTATTGGCATATTACAGAAACACATACCTAAATAAATATTCCACGGCACAATTATCATTGTTCACACTCACTTATCAAATAACTATTACACGGCTTTAATATTTGCTTTGTTTTTTAATTTCAGAAATTACCATACCCAAAAGCAGTCGGATTCATAGTCACAAATGAGTTCTGCGAAAGATTTTCATACTATGGAATGCGAAGTAAGAATCATTTACATTTATTACTAAGTATTAACCAGTAAAATTTGAGAGATTTATGTCCAGTTGTGAACTAGCCTGTCCATGTAAGATGATACCATATTCTAATTATACCCTATATTTATTTATTTTAGAACTGCAGTTCGTCGTAACCCAAAGAAAGAAGTTATTGCATTTTGTTCGTTCGGTTTCAATATCTTTTTTAATCTAAAAAGAAATGTCTTTGTCAGAGTATTCTTAAAATCAAATTATTGCATAAATAATCAATCATTCGAAAAGGACCATACGTCAATAACCTATAACTGTATCTGTATATTTGATGCAAAGCTGGCCTCCTATTTAATAGGAGGCCACCACTATAACTACAACACCACCATCCACCAATCTATCCTTTTTACCAATGACCCTCTATAGAAATGTTTCATTACTAGACATATCATTAAAACTTATAAGGTGCTTCTCGATGACCTACTAATCTTGTAGTTGAAGAGGCAACGCAGACGACGGAAATTTTGTCGGCCGCACTTTTTTACTACGTTCTGTTTAGTTCTACGTGTGCTTACATTTCATCGATTTGGATTTTTTGTCCGGCCTACAAAAAGTCCGTAATCTGCGCTGCTCGTTTTCACAAAAACATCTAAATAACAAATTTGTTTTTGAAGCTCTATCTATTGGACATGTATATTTCGGTGGCACTATTTATACACAATTATTTTTGGGAAAAAATTAAAATCATAGGTAAAGCAATCTCTGCGTATGAGAAAGTAAAATTCCAGCAACACGTGAAGCAAGAATGCTCACTTAAAATATTGAATAACTCGTAAACTACAGTGGTAGTATTTTTTCCTTGGGGCACTATTTCAGCACAGTTTTTTGACATATCAAAATAGCTGAATTCCACTTTTTGTAGTCTAGTACGTACTCTGAAGTATCTCTACTACATATACAGGTACCGCCTTATGTTGACACATCTCTACGCAAATTTACCAAAATTGAGCATAAATTGTCTCACTCGATAGTTGCCATCACAGTAGGTACTTAGTTTAAAAATGGTGGCTAACAATTTCGTAGTTGTAGGTCGTAAGTGACTTGTAGCCGTCCCATTTACGGTGACAGGTTTTCGCTCATTATCACACGGAATTTGTGTCACCAAGTGAGTAGTGAGTGAGACATTATCGATACTTATCGATTGCTGTACCTCTATTTTCCACACAGTTTTACATGAACGTGTGTATAGTACTTATATGTAACATTACTTTTTCTATTCCTGTAGATATCGTAAATACGAAATCAAAAAAATTCTAATACTACAATGCATCTAACTATTGTGTAATATTTAATTACAACATCGTTTTGCATTACGACACAATTGAGAGTGATATGAATAATGAGCTTTTTTCTAGTATTTAGTTTTCTTTTATTTAAATTATGTATCGATAGACACGCAAATGAGTAATTGCTTAAACATTTACTTAGAACCTACCTAAACTACTATCCAAAATGGCTCAAATGTTTAAAAATTGCTTTAATTTACCAAACTGTAAATGGCAATGCCGAACCGATTGAGATGAACTGATGGGTCATAGTAAGTGTGTGAATGTGGAACAGTTTTACCTTGAAGCTTCCTGCATAGTTTGAATAGTGAACGACGAATCCATCAGGTTTTTAGTTTAAGAGGTGAGTGATAGAAGATGGTATCTCTAATAAAATAACTTGGTATTTGGAGACAGAAGAAAATTATGTAAGATTTGAAGAAAAACAGAACAACGAATGTAGCGCATTTAACATGACTCTAAAGTGAAAATTTAGAAAACCGCTGAGAAAACAAATGATTATGTCATCCAAGCCAACTACAAAAATATACATATTAAAATACTTTTATATTACAATATCTTCGAAATGGCTTAACCGGTTGCCACAAGTTTGGACTTTAATATAAAAAATCGCACTTTAATATAAATAACGCCCGCCGTTTTTCATCCGGGTTGAGAAATGGAAGTATAAGAGCTATAGTCTAAAAGGAAAATCTCAGAATTTACGTCCGTAAAAAGCGATTGCCTCATAGTTTCTACAGTAGACAATTTGCTGAAATAGTCGCTAAAAGGGAAAAATTGTATTTTGTGTGCATAAGATAATTTTGTGTTCGACATTTTTTCATTCTTAACCCTAAATATATTACACCAAATAGATTAAAGTAGGCCGTTAAAGTAACTGCTGCTAATTGAGATTATATAAGAAAGTGTTTGTCAGAATTAAATGACTTATCACCAACCAAATCGACCACTATATACCTCGTTAGAAATCAAACCCGCCGGTCCCGCTACATCCGATTAGTAAACCATATTTTGTTAACATTGAACCACGGAGATAGTAAAACAATAATAAATAATCCATTTATATTTCACACAGTATATAGAACGAGTGAATAGTACCAACTCTGTGCTATTGGTTATTTAGCTATAATTATTATACATATACATACCTATGTATAGTTATAATCAGTAATCAGTAAATATTATGACGACGTTTGAATAAGTAACAGTCACATAATATGATGTACACGTGTTTTAATAAGTTTGTGTAAAACCCAATAATTCACACTATATGCTCGGATAAGATTATATAAAAGATATTTAACTATTAGTGTTAGCTCATTAACAAACCTATTTATCTTACAAATAGGGTATTGTGATGCAATTTTACTATAGATACTATAAATACGAGTAGGTACTATTATTTAGTCGAACTAAAGGATAACCATTATAATAAATAAATATCACCTGTATATTGCCACATGGCATACCACTCCTACGACGCATAGTGACTTTGTTTTGTATTTACCATGCGCAACGTTTCCATGCGTTAAGAGGGTTTATTCGGTCTAGTGGCGCCCTCATTGGATAAATGATTTCTTTTCAAATACAGAATAAATTAAAAAAATCGCTCTGACCTGCATTTGGGAAGACTAAAAGCTAATTATAAATAATACTTAAATAGCTTTGATGGCAGTTATTTTCCAGAAATCACGATTAAAATAAAAGCTGCCGTTTTTATCAATAATTTGAAATTCTCGAAAATAATACATAAATATATTTATGTATTATTTTTAAATAGCTGTTTGGCTGATAACGAACCTTATATCTCAAGAATTGTTTTAGAGTATCTAAAAGAAATTAAGTGTATCCAATGCGATCTATCCGCTATAACCTCGCCAAAATAGTTTCGTAGATGATTTAGTTAAATGCCTTGCTTACCTCATTAAAATTATCTAAATTCTGTAGGATCAAACTGATAATCAAGCTGAGTTTAATAAATCGGTCATGTCTAACTCAACCAGCCTTATCAATGCCAACACGAACAGGTCACGGATAAACTAGGTACATTTATTCTCTACGCTTGGTGCATATTTTGATTTGTAAATGCGCATCAAGTGTGAATTTCAAATACACTCGTACCTAGCATTAAATAATATGGTACCGATACTAAGGTTAATATGGCAGTTTTAAGGAACTTCTTTTTCTATTCACTGGATCGATTTGGATAGAAAATTCTGAAATTGAAATTAATGAAGGTGTAGGTACGGAGATTTTGTGTATCTAAACCTATTTACAGAAGCGATGCTACAACCAACTGATTTGGGAGTAAATTCTAAGTCATACACTAAAACTTTATTTTAAGTTACATTTAATTTATCAATGTATATTTATCATAATGAAGTACAAAAAACCGTTTACAAACAAACAAACAAACTTTCAACAAGTTTGTAATAGTACTACAAATTTTTAATTAAGTTTAATTAATTGTTTATTGGTTAATAATATGGAAAATTGTATTTTACCTTTAGATGCTGTTTATAATATGTGTATTTTTGGGACAAGATAGTATTTGTTCATATAATAGGGCATAACTGACATACCAAAGGGTTCCAAAGTTAAGTTATATACGATTAGCTTATATGCGAATTTCAATGGTTACGACTATTAACTGAACCGCCAAGTATTGGCACAATACTTAAGTTAGGCTCCACTCATTATCTCCGGTTCATCATCAGTTTTCATCCAAATTTATATGGAACCGCCCTGTTATAAACCCCTAAAAAAAGAAAAATCGGTCAATGATTGACGAGAATATGGGCGTTTCGTTATGAATGGCGAACATTCGCTGCATATAAGGAAATAGCGCTGCCCGGAGGGGAGCCCCGCTGTGTTTTTTTTTGTAAAAGTTTTCTGTAAAATCAGAAATGCCCGCCATAAATGTATGTCACCTAGGCAATCAATTAAATGGCTAATTTAATCATCTGCCTACGACAAATATATAGTTTCATATGAGCCCAAACTCGAGGGGTTTACTAATAGCCACTGAAGAGTTCCACCATCCACCTCCTGGCTGCATCGTCAAATCAGCTGCAAGATACCAAATTATAGTATTGTCCTCCGAACTACATATACATATCAAGTTTCATTTTAATACGACAGAAGTAGTTTAAAATTGACTTCCAAGATTTGTTAGCTAGTTACAAGTGAAACTAATAAAAGCGTGTTAAGAAACCTGCATTGCAAGTTAAATAAATGCTTGTAAAAATACGAGTAACCAAAGTGCCAATGAGTTTCTGCAATTTTAAATAGAGTAAATTAAAATACTAAATAGCAATTCCTGAACCTTACTTAAGTCATTTAATCAAACTATTTTTTTTTATTCCGCGGTTTCGTTATGGTTTATCTCGATATAAATAGATAATAATTGTCACAATAAACGTAGCCTGTATCACTTGAGGATATTGCAGCTTTCTATTAGTGAAGGAAACTTCAAAATTGGATCAGTAGTTCCAAGAACAACCTCAGATAAACATACAACGCTACATTTTTATTAGAACATGGCGGGGAAGGAACGGATCAGGTTTTGCAACGTACTTCAATAATATTGCTATCTTTTTCGAGGTATATCCATCGGAACAACCCTCGGAATTTCATAATTCTAGAAGGGAATCTGGGGTTCATAGCCCAGATTCCCTTTCAATTACTGATTGATTACACACTAGTAAATCTTATTACGCGGCCCTATGGTTTTATTTTGCCAAATTAATTCGTCAGATTGTACCCGTCCACAATAATATTCTAAAGCGTGGAAGATTTCATCAAAATCGGTTCAGCAAAAAAATATGCCTATAAGTTAATCCAGGTCCTAATCTGTCTACCAACCAAATTTCATCCAAATCCGTCCAGCCGTGTAGGCGTGAAAAGGTAACAAACACACACACAAAATTTCGCATTTATAATATTAGTTGTTGGGATGTTTATACTATTTGTGTGAGGGATTGATTATTATTTTTATTTAGATAAAACAAAGAACTTTTTACTATAAAGAAAGAAATACGTCTATAATATAATTACTTCAGAATTTACGGAATTTACGGACTGCCCAAGAAAAGATGGTAATGATTTTCAATTAATTAATTATTTCACCAGAACTTTATTTAAAGTATAAGTCACTTATGACAGACTAGTTATAATTAATTTCTTGTTATGAAAAGATTTTTTATAAGTTGGTAAAGAGAAATTATTTAAAATAATACTTTTAACCAAAGTGTCGGTGCTACTGCGACCCATGTTGCTCGCTCGCTACAGAGGTCTCTTTAGCACTAGCGGTCTTCGAAGCAGTATTCTGTCGCCTTTATCGCACGAGCAATGTATCGACCAGTGGCGTGCCCTTCATACAGCAGAAAAGAAATGACTTCCCTTAAAATGCATTATCGAGACAGCCGAATCACACTGATGTGAACAGAAATATTCCAAGCACCTACATGAGAAGAATACAACTACAAAATAATAAGTTACTCTTATGAGTTCAACCGCCTCCGCGGTTCAATGTAAACAACATTGGGTTTACGATACGGAGTTCGCGGGTTCGATCCCAGCGGGGTACATGTTTAAGTACTCGGTTTAGTTGGTGGTAGGGCATTTTAAATGTCCGCCTGGCTAGCTACCACCATCTTATCTAACTCTGCAGCCAAGCAGCAATGTTGTTGTGTTCCGGTTGTTAGAGATAAGGTAGCCAGTCCCCCAAATGTGTTGGGGTTTCCGGGTCAGTACGCTTCCACCTTCGAGCTCATCTTCACTTATCATCAGGTGTGATTGAGGTCAAGTACCAATCAGTTGTGCATTAAAAAAATGAGAAAGTTGTTATTTTGGAGTTGTATTTTTCTAATTCAATAGCAAACTTTATCATTCTGTCTACTCTGTGGCAAACGCTGTCCCGCCACTTGTATCGACCAACAGACTATCGGAACTACGACCTTTCAAACCACAGGTGTTCGCACGTTAATATTTTGAAGTTACGCTACATACTTTTACCAACCTCAAAATATTATAAATTTGTGTCATTTTGTTATAGTTTTTTCTTTTAAATAGAGAACAGAAAAATGATACCGTATATTTTTCGCCCCATTACCACTTCTGCTGCTACCATGATTTTACTTTCCAAAACGGTTGGTACTTGGTAGTATAATGACGGACAAAGAAATACATAAACCCTTTTATTATTTAAAATAGCTTTAAATTGACATTCAATTAATTATATGTATCATTGCATTGCATCAAACGGCACTGCATAAGATCAGACGTATTCTGAGACCAGATGTTTGATATTATTTCTGTCTAAAATACTATTATTTTATTTTATATTTGCATGTTGTGTGTGCTTGTAATAGATGGCACATATTATAGTGTATAAGATTTTTCATTTCTTTATCATTACTAGTGTAAAAATTATTGTCTGACCAAAAAATAAAAAAATAAAAATCATACTTTTAAATAAATGCTTGAAGTTTTCTTATTTTTCATAACCATTCTGTCCATAGTTAATATGTTTATTATGTGAATTACAGCGATCCTGTCACTATACCTGCGGGACAAGTTGGGGTACAGTGACAACGGGGCAACTGTCATCTACCATGTATTCACTATGTTCGCGTACTTCTTTCCCCTTGTCGGTGCCATGATCGCCGACGGATGGCTGGGACGATTTAGGTAACTTGCTTTAGAGTTCAACGCTTCTCAAAGGAGTAGTCGGCCACACAGATAGACGGAAACATCCTCACAATATTTAACTTCGCCGAAAACCCAAGGATAATACCGTAGCAGGTACTGTCAGGTTCAAAATTGCTGTCATAATTCCATTTTTCTAAATATATTTTTTTTCTCGAAAATCTTTGATTTTCTAAAGAAAACGCCTTTAGTTCTTATGCAGTAAATCGTACTACACAAGAATGGTATACTTGCCTTAAATACAAATGTAAAAAAAAAATATCGTTTGAACTTATACTGACTACACTTTTGAAACTGACTGTACATGTTATGTACATCATAGTAGTGGTACGTACGACCCACGCTAGTTCACATTTCTCGCAATTTGGCCGCCAGCGAGACGGGTTGGGAAAATTCGGATTTCAAATGTCAGTGGAAAACTACATATCACAGAATTTCACTGTCATAACCACAGATTTCCTATTTACTGTGTGGTGAGGGTAGTATGCTGTCTGAAGCCGAAACCGCGTATACGTGCTCGATGATAACCACAAATCGGAGTAAAAGTACAAGCTAAATCCAGCCGTATGAATTATGTGGTCAAGATTAGAGTTAATCAAACTCTTTATGCGACTTACGCTGTTTTTAAATTGAGTACATAAAGGAAAATGTAACATTGGCCAATAGTAGTCCAGTGATAAACTTTAACTTTTTTCTTCAGTTTAAAAAGGGATGTAAGTCGCATAAAATTTTGATTAACTTAGATAGTTATAATACGCTACATATGGTTGAATTTAGCTTGAGAGAAAAAATGATCTACTTAATTCGATAGGTAACTAAACTTTTAAATCCAGGAGTATTATACGTAGGCGTAATACGGCGACTTAAGGTATCGATTTTTAAGATTTTCCGATTCGTAACTACAATTATTATATACAGATATATCAACATTAAAATCTCTAAATTGTATTTGCTTAAAATAGAACGAAACTTGTTTATAATTTGATACGTCTTAAGTTCAGTTTTCGTTGTCTGAAAGAAACTTAAAAATCGATCCCATCCTAGCGAGCACAAGAGCATGTACCATTATTTTAATTAGTACCATATCATCTACAGTATTAACTTTCTACTTCACTCTCATCAACCCTTAGTGAAGTTTAGCTTCACCCAGTTCTCGCACATTAAATACACTCCCCCTTTTCACCCTTAATCGCTTTTATCTGTTTGACAATAACGAAGTTAATTAAATCGTTAATTAGTCTTCGGTCCAATAATTACGTAAGGCACCATCTGCCTTGCCTGCCTGCGACATCTGAAACTGATTGAGACACTTCTTGATCGAAACATAAGGTTTAGAATTCTTTATAATATCATTGACTATATATTTCTTTTTCAGGACTATTCTTTCCTTGTCTTTGGTGTACGCTGCTGGCAGCGTTTTGATATCTGTTACTGCGATGCCGCCAGTCAGTTTACCGCCATTGTAAGTAATATAAAAATGTTTTATAACTGTTACAATATTTACCTTTACTAAACTTTTATTATATTTCTTTCAGAGAATTTACAATCATAGCACTTCTCCTAATAGCTTTCGGCACTGGAGGGATAAAACCTTGCGTTTCTGCGTTCGGAGGAGATCAATTCAAAATGCCTGAACAGGAGAAATACTTAGGATATTTCTTCTCCCTCTTCTACTTTTCGATCAACGCTGGAAGTTTGATTTCTACCTTTGTAACTCCAATATTAAGAGCAGACGTTCACTGCTTCGGAGAAAATGATTGTTATTCACTAGCGTTTGGAGTGCCAGGGATACTAATGATAATTTCCATTTGTAAGTGCTGTTTTGCAAATATTTTACTATAATTCCTTGATGAATTTTAACGCTGTACATTTTCAACTATACAGTTCAGCAGTGACGTACCAGCTCGATGTTTTTGCCCTGAGCATACCGCAACAACATAGTCGCAATTAGTTATCCTAGGACAAGTTTCCTGGAAAGGCAATAAGTAATGTAAAGTAATGTCAATGAGACTTTCGCAAGTAATAATTTTGCCATACGAAATAAATCTATTTGAATTTGAAAGTACCGAAAGTGAGACCAGATCTCAATCTTTAGATCACTTAATTTATGCGGCCCTATGGTTGGCTCAGGAGAGGTCTATGTTCCGCAGTAAACTATTGTGGGTAGTACCAATTATTTAATCGAGTTTTTAACCGAACGCTCTATCGAAATTAATTTGCATCTTTCCCTTTTTTATTACATTCTACAAATAGTTTTGTAAAATGCTGCCAATCAGACGACGACGGCATAAATGCCTATTATATAATGTGATATCTTTCGAAATTTGTTCATTTTTACCCGACTGCCCAAGATGAGAGGGTAATGTTTTTCGAATGTATGTATGTATGTCCGTTCCTTTGGCGCATCCTGTAGCCTAGCCGGCTTGACCGATTTCGAAGTGTATGGTGTCGTTAGATTCGTCTTGGTACCCGGAGTGTCATAGGATATATTTTATGGTAAAAAATCCAACATGGTGTCTGCAAAATACAACATTTGCAGTCGGGTTTTTTGGTATTTAAATACTTATAATAGTTATTGAACACAGAAATTATATGTTGTTAATTATACAAAAGTTTTGTATAGTTGTCCTAGAGAAATACTCCTATTTTTACCCGAATACGGGGAAGGGTTATGATTTCATGTTCCAGATTATGTACCTATTCGTTGCTCGAGATATAAACTTACTACCGTCAAAGGGCTATCATCAAAGTTAATCAACGTCTTTAAAAAAATAACATTTCAATTAGGGAATATGCCTATATATTATTAGCTAAGACAATTATTTTTAAAAAGCTTGTAGAGAGAGTATCTATATCCATTGCATGTTGTTATTGTTTATTAGATTGTATTGATTTTCTTTACAGTGTTCTTTATTTTGGGCAAGAGACTGTATATAATTAAAAATCCTAGTGGAAATATCTTCGGTAGTGTGTCAGCGTGTATCGGGGTATGTTCCATTATTATTTATCTATTAATATTATTATTGCTATATTAATACTATGGAATAGTTTAAAAGTGTAATTAATATATCGGTATCACGGGAAATATCAAAGAACTAAAATAACTATAAAAATATATTTGTTAGCTTTTTTTCATATCTCGTTATTTGAAGGGACAGAAAATTATGTAGACTAAATTCCATACGGGCAGATCCGTGGCCAGAAATAGTCTCAAATAAAAAAAGTACCTAGATTAGTTGTTAGTAGATTAGTTGTTTTTTGCTTTTTTTCTATCTTACAGTGCAATGAGGCTTGGACTGCTTTAAATACCTGAAAACGTCGTATCAATTTTTTTGTATTTTTGGGTTGACATTTGGGAGAAAAGAAAAAAGAATATTTCAAATATTATACATTTGAAATATTCTTTATTCTTTTCTAGTACTATACAGTACTTACCGATTTTACTATTGTCACAGAATTGATATAGTACTAACGTAATTGTGCTACTTTAGAAAAATGTAGGAACGACTTATGTGCATGTGTTTCTCTACTAACAGATATTAACAAACGTGATTGAGAGTAGTGCATTACATTATCATTTTTATTTCTATTCTTGTCTTCATCGGACAATAGATAGTTTGTAAGTTTGAATTATACCATTATTTACCTTCTTACCTGCTGCTATTTGTGTACCTACTGATAATAAATGGTGCAGATAAATATATGCATATAAATAAGGTAAACACACATTAGTTTATATGAATGTATGTATAGCCTATCACATTTACTAACTATATAGTTATAGCTTTACTGTATGTCGATTTAGCTACATTTTGTAAGTTTGAAGAGTAGAAGTTGTTTAAATACTCTAGAACAAAAAACAACTAAAATTATTAGACACCTCTCGATACGAATATGAAAATATCGATATCTTAATAACATTCTATTTTGAACAATGAATCTATGAATCAATTTCTCAAAACAGATTATTTCACTTTCGTTTACTTTAGATAGTTCCAAAATTAATTCATTATAATGTTTGTTTAGGTAGATTAGTTCTATTAGCTACATGATGTAATATTTATTTAAGAAATTGAATTATAATTGTCAATTGGGCATACCTTGCGTTAGTGCTCAAAAGTGTACGCAATCTGTACATAATCTTGTTGTTATTCTTGTTTCTAGCATGCTGTGGTAAAGTCATGTAAAACAAAGGAAAAACGCGAGCATTGGCTGGACCATGCAGACGACAAATATGACTCAAACCTCATCGAGGATATCAAGGCTCTTCTTAGAGTGCTGCTGCTGTTCGTGCCGTTGCCTGTGTTTTGGGCCCTGTTCGATCAACAGGTTGGAATTAATGTTTAATAATTTTCTAAATATTTACCACGCCGTAATTAAATATAAATAATGTGAACATCACCCTTCGGAAAACAACAACTTGTTTTGCCGACGGATTTCAAAGCGAATTACTTGTAACACTTTATATTTTTATTTATTTGATATCCAAGTAGATACATAATACATATTCAAAGCTACCACACATAAAGCAAAAACTATTAAGTTTATAGAACTATTTTATATGATAAGGAAGCATGAGCACGCTACACTCAGTGATATTCATTCTCATTATATATTTTGTTTTGTCGAGACACTAAAATGGTAGCCCAACCAGCAAAGAGTATAAGACCAGTTTGTGCTAGTTGGGAAGTAACACTAATACTTATTTAATAACTTTTTAACATGTTTCGCTGGCCCTGCGTTGAATTTCTTACCATAAAATGTATCATTTGACAATCCCCAAAAATATTAACCTCCTTACTGTGAGTCAGATAAAAAGGTCCTTAGTCCTGGACACATCATCAAAAACCAAGTTTATTGGCAAGTTTTATTAATGGTATGCTATAATTTAGTGTAGGTACCTTATGATTGTGGATGAGTTAAAACTTGCAAATCAATAACATTTTTTGTAACTTTTTATAATTACAAATTAATAATGTTCCGTACCAAATTGGTGACCTTTTCCGTCGGTCCGCTTGTCACAGCTAATTATCTCAGCAACTGCTAATGCTACAGACTGACATTTAGAATAGTTTTAACCCTCGGTACGCGTGTCCAACACACACTTGGTATTTATTTTTTATACAATAACATCAAGCGGAAGGTAATTTAAGGTACGCGAAACGATCGCTTTTGTTTTTAAACGACCAAGTTCATGGAACTTGACCAGAATCTAGGCTTTAAATGTTTTGTAGAGTAAAATGAAAGTTTGAAATGTACTTGGCCCCTTTCTAACATTAATGTTTTCGGTTCCATAACATCCAGCACAACTCGTTTAAATAGTTATAATATAAGACCGTAACCCATTTCATATAAATAACTAGGTACTTATAAATTATAACTTTTTCAAGTGGTTGAAGTCGTGCCGGCTACCTCTTGACCAATTTTTGAAATTTTAAACTTTTTTGCTATCTTCGTAAGTGACTTAACTGGACTTACTATCCCACTTCGGTTCCGCCCAGTTTTGAGGATACAATATAAAATGTGTCAATGAATTATTAAACGCAATTAAGAGTTCTAGTGAGTATCCGTAGAGTACATCCGTATGTATTAGTTTATTATATTTTTTTTCATTAAAATTGTTATTGATTAAATAAATAACTACTTATACAGGAGACCAATGTTCAGCACTGGACGTCTTGTGGCTAAAATGACGATGAAGATCATTAATTAAATAACTACACAAACGTATAGAAATATAAAAAAAATAACCTTTCAATTTATTCATTCTCTACTTCTGATATTGCAGGGTTCAAGATGGACTTTCCAAGCCGATAGAATGGAGCAAGATATAGGTAGTTGGACGTTGAAGGCAGATCAAATGCAAGTGCTCAACCCATTGCTCATATTAGTCTTTATCCCATTATTTGAAGTGGTAAGTTTTATACCATTCTTGTTACCCATTATACCCAATAATAAAATTCTTCTCGATTTACTGATGAGATAGGTAAATAATCTCTCGTACTTTTCAGGCAATTTACCCGTTCCTAACATGGTGTAAACTCATAAGAAAACCCCTGCATAAAATGATCTGGGGCGGAATTTTGGCGGCTGTTGCATTTGTCATCTCTGGAATTGTTGAACTAAATCTATTAGTAAGTATGAGTTTTTTACGAAAACCCGGTTGAATTTTTATACCTCTCATGTAATCCGACTTCGTTCCCAATATTTGGTCCACAGCCTTCTCTCACTGGAAGTTATGAGCCATAATCCCCATAATGGACTCAGTGGATTGAATTGATGGACTTTTTTTATGATTGACTGGATTCGCGTTTGACCACAATCTCACCTGATGGAAAGTGACGATATGGTCGAAGATGAAGCACGCGATCCTAGTAAATGCCTATTCACTCTGCTCTTGAAGATCCCAAGGTTGTAGGATTCAGGAAAGACTGACGTCAGACAAAACGTCACCTGACAAGTTTTAAAACCGCCCCTGTCAACTTAGTTTAACAACTTTGCCTTCAATTGACAATAATCGGAATCAATATTTAAAATGCCTTCTAAAGCAAGAAAATATTCGATAATTTTTCACTGCCATTACCAATGTCCTAAAGGTCACCCATCCAAGGACTAACCGCGCCAAACATTGTTCAATTTCGCTGATCGATAATGAATAGCGAATGCGACTGCACTGCGCCACGATTGCCTTAAAACCTTTGATTGGTTCATCAATCTTATTTAACTTTTGCAAAACATTATGACATTATCATACTACAATTTAACTTACTTATAGGTAAACATTTTTACAGCCAACCTACGGGACTCCAGTGTCAGCAGGTCGAGCACAGTTGAGAGTGTACAATGGGTTCAATTGTAATTTTACATTGACTACAGCAGATTCTATGCACAGTAATACAAATGATATCATAATTGAACCATTATCAGCATACGAAAGACTAGATATCGAAGCCGATAAATTTGTGGAACTTCCTTACTCTCTGAGAGGTGTAAACAATGAGTGTGCAGATATTGCCCGCAATGGAAGTTTTCATTTAAGGGAACAAACAGCCAACTCTTTTTTTATTAACGGTGATGGAGTCTCCAATTTCACGGATAACAATGACAAAGCGATTGATGGAGTCAACATAAGGTAAAATATTATCAAAATATTAAAATTCATTAGAACACTATTTTGTAAGAATCTCATTGTGATTGATAGAACTCATCGGGCACTGAAATGCACCTTCGCAATATCGATAGATAGAAAGCCCTTGTCTAACCCTTTTCAAGACACACAATCTGATATACTTATATAGAGGGACAATGCTTAATTAAGTGTGATAAAAAGAAACGAGCATGGTGTTTATGGTCTAATTGTCGATATCGCAAAGTGGAGCCTAATGGTCTCCAACTATTAGTGTTTAGGATACATTTCTGAAACTGTAATTATACAATTTATTATTTTGTTTTATGTACTGCTCTTTGAACAGTCGCGGCCGATCAAGCACAAAGTCACAATTGCCGCAAACATTCATCCTTCTCTATAAATCTCAGTTTGTGGCGCTTGCAGTGGACATATTGAGCCATTGATCATCTGTCACAGAAATATTATTAAAAATTTGTCTAATAGAAATGGTCATTAAGATTATATCATAGATTATTATCTGTTCATATAACGCCTACCTATACTCATACTCACATGTGTACACAAGACATCACCTTTGCTTAGTGACTATATACTCTAACCAAAGATACAGGTCGTAGTGGCCAAGGAAAGAAACAGGCACATATATAATACACGCACACACTATCTCATACACAGATATCCTTAGACCTTAAATCAGATATTTGCTCAATAAGCACCTACAAATGTAAATGACATCCCTTCCGGAGGTGAAAACCTGGTGACCTGGAATTCAGGATACTTATCCTATTTGAAGAACCACGCTTCACAAGTTCTAACCGTTCCTCATCTATGTATTGCATTTGATTAGAATGTATCGATGTAAACTTGTGAACTGAATAAATGATTACTTACATGCACGATACTTTACCAATAGGAGAGTCAAATTAAAATGTTTTCAAGGGAAGTAGCCACGTAGTTTTATTTTTGATCTCGTACTTATTTTAATAGATGCTGTCGTTCAATTAATCAATCAACCAAGTCAAAAACTTTTTATTGTAAATTTAACAGAAACTGTATAGATGAATACAGCCTACATTACAATCGTACAAAAAAGTTGATCTCTTCCATGCAAAGTTTAGGATAAAGGATACAAGCTACCAGTAAGAAGTGAACAGCACTAATCGTAGCAATATGCTTTATTTGTTACAATAATAATGAATAATAACTAAGCTGTGTCATAAAGCTTATGAAGTCTATAAGTTGGCAGTAGGAGAGAGCGAAAGAAGGGGAAGTGCACAAAAGATCCCGATTGGGTCGAAGTGCCTTTGGGTATAGGTACGTCCAACCCCACGGCAAATATAAGAATACATTTTACACATATAGTTAAAGTAAATTATTACTGTATGTAATTAAGTAACAATTTACTTTAACTAATTATGTCTTGTAAAAGAAAGAAAGAAAGAAAGAAAGAAAAAATTATTTAAACCCATCTCATGACACAAACAATCAGGTACAAATATTACACAGTCGAGACACATACAAAAAATAACATTCTGTTTGCCATCTAATTGTCGGTGTCGCAAGGTGGAGTCAAAAAGGTCTCCAACTCAGCATGGGTTGTAGTCGTTCACTACAACGCTGGTTTTCAGTGGAGCCTCCAAATGACGCAAACACAAACTATGCGCGTTTTTCTACAAAGTTGGGAATGAATCTAGCTAAAATTGTCATATAATTGAAAATTAACAATATCTTATATGTTTTGACTAAGGCTGTCGTTTTCCTTTTTTCCACAATTATCGGATGAAATACCTAGCACTATGAGAGCGAGATGAGAGAGCTACATTAATTTTTTACATTTTTGTTTTAAAACTTTAAACCCCGGATGTCTTAAAAATAAAAACATTTAAACAGATTTCTAGGCAGAAGTCCGAAGTGAAGAATATTCTGTCAAATTGGCCAATTTGGCTAGACTATATAGAAACACCAAATGCATCTTAACCATGCAATATATTTAAAGCTGTTTAGACATACCGCAAAGGTTGCTTAATAAATTTATAAAATTAGTAAGAAATTCATATATTTTCTGGAATTAATTTTATTTTTGGCTTTATTTTAATCTAAGGCTTTTTTGTTTATAAATCTCTCCATTCATTTTTTTCCTTTAACTCAATGTTAACATGCCCAAGTCTCATGTGTAACAAACTGCATTCAGGAGGACGTGAGCCTGGAGATCGTAACATATCTTCCTGTATCCTAGTACAACCTCCAGCTCTCCCAAAGGAATATAACTGTTTGTTAAGAGGCCTTTTCCCGCATTGAATTCCATACAAACTTTTATGTCCAAATTTTTTTGAAATGTATAGACCGATTCCACTGAAACTTTATACGTATAAAGCAGCTACATACCAGATATCTAAAATGGTAGTAGAGAACATTTTCGAAAACTAAATTAGAGCAATTTTAAGTTTTCCATAGTATATTATATAGCATAGAAAATGCAATATAATGGGAGCTATAAACCATTTTGTGTTAAAAAAAAAATCTGACACATCGGGGGGTATACCTCGTGGCGCCGTTTGGGGGGAACATTCAGGCTCTTCAATGTCATTAACTTATCAAACCACCCTCGGCTATAAAACGGGACTCTGACGTTCAATTTATGTGGAGTTCCTCGTTTTGGTTATATTTTCCTGACAGCGCCTCGTGGAACCCTCTTCAAATCATAACACTACATCCCTCTTTATTGAACATGCCAGTCAATCAATGAGTGGTTATCGAGCTTTATTATTGTATAGGTAGATAGGTATTTCGGCTAAAATGTTCACCTGTACATTTCACAAAAACAATTGATGAATTCTGTTACATGTGAGTAGATATTATTTTGTCTTAATATCTTAATATCTTTATTGTACACAAAATCGTTACAGAAATATGCATTGTATATAAGATGTACAAAGGCAAGGTTTGTCGTTTAACAACTAATTTTTATATTGTTATACGACGTTAGATATATTAAACTAAGGGTAATGTATCGGTTGTTTAAGGGAAATGACCTCGCCTCGGTAGAAAATAAGATAAACGAATGAATATTATATAAACCGTCATTGTTGCTTATTTAGTACCTACCTAATAAACTACCTCCATGATTTTAAAGTCGCACATTGTAATTATACAATCATCCTGCAATATGCGATGCAATTTACATCCTTGATGTCACTAATCAATCGTCTAGTTATGTGCTAATACTTATAATTTTCCTCTTTAAACATAGAAGGATTTAAATTATTCAAAAAAGTTTTAGGAATATTAAATGTTTTCTCTTTGTTTGATGTAAAAGCATTAAATGGTACGTAATTGATTTTTTAGTTTCTACACTCGCATTTCATACGTTCGCAAACGCAAATCAGAAACACGCTGCAAATTTGATTTGAATAATTCCAGAAATGTAGTAAATAAAAACAAAGTACAGTCAGATGAAATAATCCAGTCAACTTACGTAAAAAACCGAATACGCTCGACGTGATGGCTTGTCTTACAAAGGAAGGAAGGACCTTGTAGGAAGGCCTAATATGAAATGGGTAAAGAACCAAACGAATTATGGTTTTGAAATGGTTTGAAATTTCAGTTTAGGCCTCCCTACAAGCCTGTAATTTGTATGGACGTCTTGTACTTTGAATTATGTACTTTGAAGTGAATGACAACACCATCTGCTAACCTGTAGTATCAGCCTCCAGCCGTAATATATGGTAAATAATTAATCATCAGTTAATTAAAACTCGCGATGAATTGAACCCTAGGCCACTTTCGGTGTTTACAAGCCAATCATTGTTACAATTAGATCAAAAATATAACAAACCTGCGGAATATAAGCTATAATTAAAATTATGTCTACCTGAAGTTAGCAGGCATATGCAAGCTGATTCGGTCTTTGTTGACTGACTGTACCTTTATTTTTAATCTAATTTAAAGGCCAAGCTGAGTAGTTGAATTCAATTACAAGTGTCTGTAGATGCTACTGTAGAAACTCAAAAATCTTAGATCTAGGTTACATGTTCACAACTTTCTGCAATACCAAGATTAATACACTTATTATTGCGAAATACAACCAAAAATACACCTTTTACATGAGACAGAAGTGACACAATTACGGATCACCGGGACCACACCATTTCTTGTATCAAAGTTCTTCGTGCTTTTTCTTAGTTTTACAATGATCGTAAGAATAATATTTATTATAAATTTCATTCCAGAATAAGTACATTCTGTTTTCTGGCTTTGTATTTATTAATTTACTTACTTTGCTTATAAGTAAAATATTGTCTTCTTTAGATGTCATAGGAGGCCATTTAATATTACCAGAATATGTAGACGTAGTGGGGTGACCCGTTTTTGCAAAATTAGACCACAGCTGGGCCATTTCCTTTATAAACATTCTATCTCGATTGTATGTGTCATTTTTTATTTTTACGTAATTTTCCCAAAGCGGTTCGCATTTTAATATGTAACATATTTCGTCACCATTGGAAGCACCTTTTACCTTAATATTAAGTCCAGATAATGATGTGGCTCTCACCGCATTAAATTGTCCAACGTAATTGAACTTATACACAAACATTTTGTGTTCTGGCACATTTAAATAATTCTTTATAAATTTATAAATAGGATACTTTCGAATATCTGACACATATTTTAAAAAAATTTCAATAGATTTCTCTGAAATGCCATCTTTAAAATATTTAAGTTTTATTTTCTCCGATATTTCTTTATATACTTCTGTAGTATAATTATAAGTGCAACCATCCGTGAAAGGTACCAGGAATTTAAAATATGTTGATAAAGTTTTTAGATAGTGTGGATTATGTAGGAATGGTATTGCTTCTGATATACTCTCCTGACTATTGAAACCTATTAATATAGGAATATTCAAGCCAGCATTTTCTATATTATTGAGAATTTCCTCTGGCGTTGACTCAATTAATGACTTATTCGACTTTTTTTCTACCACGGGAACAAAAGGCACCAATGATTTTTGAAAATTAATCATCTCGATATTATTATAAATTTTCAATGACACTGCGACAATATCTTTGGCAAGAGCTTTCATCACATCTTTTTGACCAAGCTTATGTAATCTATTTCTTAATCTAAGAGCTTCAGTATCACTATTACCTTGAAAAATTGACGGAGAAAATATGGCTCCGCTTTGTAAAATCATTTTTGAAAACAGTTTCTTAAATTTAGTTGTCAATAGAAGTGATAGATATGTAGCAGCCGAATCGCTACCCATGACTGTTATTTTCTTTTTATCTCCACCAAACTTCTTAATATTCTTGTTCACCCATTTTAAAGCCATTACTATATCTTTCAATCCCATATTAGCATTAGAGTCAGTCTCATTGAGTTTTATGAAACCAAACGCACCAAGTCTATGGGACAAACTAACGAATAGAACATCGTTATCAATCAGGAAATCTGGTCCATATATATGGCTAAAACTGGAAGTAAAAGAGTATCCGTGAATCCAAACTATAACAGGCCTCAATAGGTCATTTTCCGTTTTGGGAAGCATAGGAGTGTAAATATTTAAATATAGACAATCTTCGTATCCGTACATGGCGTGCTGATGTACTATATGCGCTTGAGCACAGGCACCGTGAAATTCTGTTCTAGCGTCATACGGATGTTTCCATCTCTTTGGCGGCTTAGGATCCTTGAATCTTAATTTTCCCAACGGAGCCTGAGCGTAGGGTACTCCGTAAAATGCATAATAGAATCTTCTTTCGAAAACTGTTGCTTCAGTGTTACCCATTATGGTTCCCTGTTTCGTGGTCACTGAAACTTTGTATGATTTTATTTGTAGTAATAGCGATAGGAAAATACATAATGTTCCGCGACACATCACTCATTTTACAGTAAAACTTCACCACTGAATGGTTGAGCACCTAGCATCGCTACAATGACAATTAAGTTCACTCAAGTGTCGAATGTTTTGGTTTCCCATAAAATTAAAAGGCTTGTTTCAGTTCATGAATTTTACATATGTGGATTGCTTGGTATTATACACAGTACAAGGATATACATAAGTAATACAAATGAATTGGCTGTTTAAAAATTATTAACATGAAAATACAGATCGGAAATACGGGAGACGTCAGTGGACAAACATGGTCCGTCTGATTGGAGACTTGTCGGACATTGGACGATATTAGAGTTGAACCGATAAGGATGGCTTGGGACAGAGAGGCATATACAGAAAGAGAGAGGAGAGTAATGGGTATATGACCTGTTAGTGGTGATGATTAATTAAGAACCCATAATATTTCATAACTGAGATAGGTAGGAATTTAATATAATAAAATAAAGAAATTTAAAACGTTCTAATTTTCTTTTACAGATTTTTATCAAATATGCAAACTGTGGTTCCTATTATATTACGAAATATTAAAAGTAATAAAACTATACCGACTCAGAGCAATAACTCTACTCAAAGGTCTATAGAAAGAGGCAGATATGATGTTTTAATTGATGGCGAAACTGTACTAAATGAATATTATTTTGAATCTGGTGCTGTATATACAATAAACGTATACGAAGATAGCAACGGAGGCGGAGGCTTTGTATGTGCCACAAAATATTATTTTTAATATAACTGTTCTGTTTAATATAACTGTTCTGTTTTTAGGGTCTGATAATACCCACTTCTCGCATCTAGAATTTACCTACTTTAAAGTACCTATTACCATATTTTCCTTGTCATAAAATCTTCATTTGTCGTTGGCTGTTATGTCCAAAAATATGTCCAAGAAATGTCTAGTGTCTACTACTTATAATCCCACTTTTCTTCATACATAAATGCGATAGTGTGTTAGTTTACTAATCTTTCTTTCCCGTCGGGAAAAATAGATACAGACTTTTGAAAAAATTATAGGTACTACATTTCTCCTTACGTTTGTTAATATTTTACTGTCAGTTAAAAATTAGTAAACATGTCTTTTCAAGGACTTCGGCTGTAATTACCCACTATTATATGTATAAACAAGTAATTTAAATCGTTTTTCTTATTTATCTTCTATAACATTCCAGTTGGCAAACGCAGTGATGATCACTCCAGCAAACTCGGTGCACATCCTGTGGTTGATACCACAGTACGTGATACTGACAATGGGCGAGGTCATGTTCTCTGTGACGGGACTAGAGTTCTCGTTCACACAGGCTCCGGCGAGCATGAAGTCAGTTTTACAATCTGTGTGGCTCCTCACTGTTGCCTTCGGAAACCTTATTGTCGTCCTAATTGTGGAAGGAAACTTTTTAGACGCTCAGGTAAAGTTTACAACTATTATACAAATATTTATAAAATATAATAAGAACATTATAGTTGCGGGAGTAATGTCTCATCATAAATTAATGAACTAGGTATTGCAGACCACAGACCATATCAATTTGAGAAAGGTGTGATTCGATTAGCTAAATGTCTATAGAAAACACTGTAGAACTATTCATTTAAATTTCTTATTTTGAATTATAATCTTGCTACCTGCTGGTGGTGAATTACCTTAATCCTATTAACAAATTTTCTATAGCAAAATCCTAAAGGAAGTTATTACGTTTTGGGACACAACCCGCCTCTCAACGTTATATATGTATATTTATCCGTTATCTAGTACAAGCTTTGCTTAGTTTGGGACTAGATGATTAGTGTAAGTGTCCGAAATATTTATTTATTTTTATTTGTTTATATTAATAAAATGTCTATTGTGTCTGGTACAGTGTTCGTAAACGTGTTATGGAACGACACAGAGAACACTGCGTCAATTGCAACTTGTATTGTTTTATTTATTAGACAAATAGGATAAAAATAGAAATAATCCATCATAATTGATGATACAATAATATGGTAGGTACCATCGATCTGATTTCTTGATACATTGGTATTATAATAAGCGCCTACCCACCACTCTTCAATGGTTTAATAGTAAATCTTTATAGTATCTTTATAGTTGGGGTACAATTTATCTGTTATGATTATTCACTACTATTATTTATTTTACATTAATACTACTATTGTTATAATACTTACCTAAGTCCCCAGTAAATAATGAATAGGAAACTATATAGACGACTGCAGATTGATAATATTGGTGAATAGCAGAAACTTTGATCAATAATACAAATAGTGAGCATAATATCACTTCGGTTGAGGTGATCTATTTATTACTGAGTAATAATTAATTATGCCATTATCCAATGCGATTAAATGTAAATTATGAAATCAACCTGTATTCATGCGGACCCACTGTGGTTTGCGGGGTATAGTCCAGTCAAAATATGCAACTTATGTGGTGTAACTTCCTATAATCTTAGAGTTTGTGATTTTTTGTAGAAGGATAGAGTATCAATCAGTAAAAATAATCACATAAAAACAATTTTCTAAAAAATATACAATGGCCATGGTTTTCTAAAAATAGTTTATTGATTCGTAATATTTGCCATCGGTGAAATTATCCATAAACATAAAGAAGTTATTGAGAGTTCTAAGTAGGTATATTCTCCGACGCAATGAAATCCACAGTTGTAATTTTAATCATATAGTCTAATTATTAAATACCTATACTATATCTAAAGCAAGCTACCGATTTGTTAGAAAACATTTTTATTCTATCACTGGCAAGTACTCTTTACATGTGCCAAAAATCACAGCCTTAAAATGGTAGGAAAATAAATGCGTATCCTTACCGGACTAGTAGCACAGAATTAATATATTACCTACTAACGTACCATTAGTATCACTATAATTAACTGTTCTCGTCCTCCCTCAGTGGAAAGAGTTCTTCCTATTCGCGGGCCTGATGCTGATTGACATGCTGATATTCACAATGATGGCGTTCCGATACAAATACGTGGAATTGAAGTCCAGCACCGAAGATCTGGCCATCGAGGAGATCAGACTGCCCGAAAAACCCCAACTGAAGGAAAACTAGTTGTTAAAAATATAACGCTTGTTAATAAATGTTTTGTTATCGGAAATTATACTTACAAATTTTAAAGATTTGGAGTTTCATTGCCCAGCTTCTATATTGATAAATTTTGTTTTAATTTTGAACGTCATGCAGACCTTAATATAGTATTACATCATTTACCTATCATTTGCTCAGGGAAACTGTTAGTGGGTGTATTGGTGTTTTAAGTTCATCTACAAAGCTAGATTATTAACAGCTTAAATAAATACTTATAACTGTTGACATTGATTCGCTTTCGATGGGAAAATTAGCACTAAACGCCGCGATGGGCACGCGTATTAGAGACCACATATTTCTTTTCAATGGTAGTCACCAGCTGCGGCGCTACTGTCAATTATTGGCCGGTAGCAGTGGCTTGCACAACGTTTTCTCAAAGGCTAGGCAATATGATAAAGTTTGCATACTCGCAGTTGAGACTGAATATTCGGAGAGGCGGCGTTTGAATTTTTATATCATTAAAATAAATAAACAGTGTACCACAGTCTGATAACTTGTTCATCTTTTGATATTTGTAGCAAAATTTTCTAAGGTAGGCACTGCCTTTCTGCCTATAAGGACGGCACGCCACTGGCCGGTAGGTATGTAATGCTGTTTCGCTCATGATCCTTTAGTCGCCTATCCATGGAAGAAGACAGGTTGAATTATATTCTATCAGAAACCTCACCCATTGGACATATATAGTTTTTTTTAGAATTCCGTAGTCAATAAGGAACCCTTACAGTTTTGCCATGTCCGTCTGTTTGTCCGCGGTTTAGCTCAGAGGCTAAGACTACTAGATAGTTGTAATGTGGCATGGCTATACCTACTTATTAATGACGCTGACATTGTGGTAAAATAAAATATTTAAAAAAATAGAATTTAGAGTGGGGTGTCGTTGGATAAGTCGTTCAAAAATATTCCTGAACTTTTTTTGATTCAGGGATCCATTTGCGAAATATTAAGCTTTAAAGTGCTAAATTTCACGACGGAACCCTACACATACTAGGCCGGTTTTTGTTTTATTCCAATCTAGAAACGTATATTTCTTTAAAATATCAATATAAATCATAAATAAATCGAGATATACTTATCTCGAATTGAAAATTTTACATGGGAAAGGTAAATATTTATGTTAAATAAAAAAAGCCTCGCAGCTATCACTCATCATCGTCAATCTGTTCAGTTAAATGGCGTGAACACATTGCACAATTAATATCGGGCAATTTGTGTGTTGTTCCCATACGAGCCTCGCGGGCAAGCTGGGGTTTATGGGGATGACCCGGCGCGTGCGCGTGCCGCAGCGGTTAACCCCTGTTTCGGCAGATTTTATTCGAACCCTTGTCAAATGAAGCGGTTGTCAAACTTTTTATAAAACTCACTGAATCAATTTCAAATTGGTTTACTTTTCTCACCACAATTCAGAATTCATACCTACCTATAGGTAAGTTGAAAGTTATTTAAGTTAGGTAAGTAGTTGTTTAGGTCAAAATTATTTAAATCGAGTACAAACCGAGATTTGTCCGAAATAAGCTGGCAATAGGTTTGCTGTGGCCGCAAGTTTCACACAATCCACGCCCAAGCGGAACAAAACAGACATATGACAATGTCAAATTTAGCAAATAATTATCAGATTGAATATAAGTATGTCAATTGCTCGGGTCGTACTTAGTGCAAGCTGGGCTAATAGCGTGATGGCTCCAGGAGGGATTGGGCTTGCCCCTTAGAACAAATTAAAAAAAAACTAAAAAAAGTAATAAATCCCGACTGGATAAAAATACATCATTAACATATCAGCCATAGGACTTCCAATACTAACGTAGGTCATAGACATCAAAAACACATAGGTGCCAATAAAAACAATAAAAATTAGACGAAGTAACTCGATTGATTTAGGCTGGAGTCAGAGATTGTAAATGGCACCCGGGACTAACGACACCTCATATGTCTAAATCGGTCCAGAAGTTTAGGTTGTAACATACCTATATAGGTGAATGTATATATTACGTTGAATACATTACCCTCAATATAGATGAGTGCTCGCAACAATCAACAAAATTTTACAATCCTAGGTAACACCTCATGCACAGCTCGTTCTCGACTCAAATTATGTGGACCACGCCAGGTGAAACTACAAAAACAGAAGTGTTCACACAATAACATTTCCAACTCATAGAATATTACGATGCTAATTGTAATTGTAAATACACTAAGGAAAAAAGTTACGTCATTTATTGGATCTCGTCGGGGTTGGGGTGGAGCTCATGCGTGGAACTATTGACACTACATAACCACCTTTTGAATGAAGTTTTACTAAACTTTGAAAACCATTGCCGACAATTGAAGTGCAGGAGCCTGCAGGCGACTTGTTAATAATTGCGTATAATAAATGCTTAAATACAACAAAACAGACAAATACGGGTTGGGGTATCGCTAAAGGGGATCCAGTTACCGCATTCTATAATAAACGTATACCTAGGTATACTAAAGAGAACACTAAACATTTGTTAATTAAAACAAGCCACTTGGGATTTCGTTCCTGGGATCATAATACATAATATGTGCATGGTTAATGGGGTTGGTGGCAAAGTAACTTTAGATAGACAATTATGATTATGTTATAAGATTATTGGGTTCACTGTTTGTTAACCAAAATAAATTGAAAAAAAAATTTATAATATGGTGTCAAGATCGGTAGCCCATGGTCGCCTCTGGTTGCCTTGTCCAAAATTGCACTCCACCGAGCGATGTTCAAGACAATGGTGTCGATTCGGCTTTACGCAAACTAAACTAAAACCAATTTTAAAGTAGGTCTGCCTTTTTCTCTCTGGAACAATATAACGTGACAGCACCAGTCTAAATCTGGTTTTAGTTTAGTTCGTGTGCAACCGAATCGACACCATTATAATTGCTAAGATATAGTTATCAGGGGTTCTATTACATAATTTCATCGTTGTCGTCATTGGTTACGTTCTGACATGTGATTGGTTGACTCGTCGCTCGCTCCGCAATTTGACAGTTTCTCATTGGTCAAAATAATCGATGACGATACCGATGACGTTACATAATCTAAGGGCAGGTTGCGTATGATATAATCGTATAACTTGAGAACGAGGAATTCAATTCTGATAGAAAATCCGCCGGAGGCTGCCTTTGCTATACCTGTAGCAGCATAGAAAAGCTATTATGTGTCTCATAATGCAGCAATTTATATCTAAAACGTAAGTAACATAATTTAATATCATAAAACTGCAAAATTCAGGGCAGGGAACGGCAGCCCCCGACGGATTTTCTGGTTTGCAATTATATTAATGGATAGGAGAAAATGTGTAGTACCTAATATTTGATATTACTGATGTGCCTTTCTCTATGATAAACACCTTTTTTATATTTATTTATTTGAGTTAACAAATAGTGAACACAATAAGTACTTGTAAAATAATAATTACTATCTATCTTAAGTTATTGTGTCACCAACACCGTTAACCACATATCTATATATTTCTTTTTCCCTTTGTAGTTGAGGAGTGATGACACAGTTATTAGTAAATACTTTTTTGTATGTGTTTTTTTTATGCACAACGGGTTGGTAGTACTCGACCTCAATCATACCTGATGTTAAGTGAAGATGAGGTCGAAGGTGGAAGCGTACTGACCCGGAAACCCCAACACATTTGGGTGTTACTGGCTATCTTATCTCTGACAACCGGAAAACAACAATGTTATTAACATTGCTGCTTGGCGGCAGATTTAGATAAGATGGTGGTAGCTAGCCAGGCGGACATTTAAAATGCCCTACCACCTACCAAACTGAGTACTTAAAACATGTACCCCGCTGGGGATCGAACCAGCGACCTCCGAATCGTAAACCCAATGTTGTTTACATTGAGCCACAAAGGCGGTTAAATGAATGTTTGTTTGCTACGCTCTCACATCGCGCCGCTCAAGATTTCTTCTAATAGTGTTTTGAATCTACCAACGCTTATGTCCATAATATCCATTGAATTAAAATTAGTATTGTAAGATATCGATAGAGTGGTGATCGTTTACCTGCGTAATCGTTTAACAATTCGAATAAGTGAAACGTTAGATAAATTTATATCGAAGTGAAATATGTGCCGCAAGTCAAGGATTACAGAATAGCTATGGTTTAAAATTTTACTAACTAAATATCCAATATGGTTTGCGATAATTATATGCTTTCAATAACAATAACTATTTATAATCAGTTCACGACACGGATTAATTAAGTGCAGTCAGGGCGGCATTTTGAAGAAGGCGTTGGTACATGTTCCGGGCACTTTGCCCCGTGCGTGGCGGTCGCGTGTCTCATGCGCCCGCGCTGCCACGCGACTACTACAAAAGGCGACTAAACCCACGTGCACACACTCAGCGGATAATCTCGACCAAGCATACGCAGACAAATAAATAAATTAACTAAAACCAATGGCGGTTCTAAAATAAATATCCGCAGTACCTATTTCGTGGGTTGATTTTGAATTAAACAAAGTAGGTACAACAAGAGATGTCGAAATAAAACGAAAAATAAAATAAAAAATAATTCAGTGGACTTCTGTTTCTGCCTGTAAACTACAAGCAGAATGTACTAAACTCTATTCAGTTTTTAATGTGTTTAAAGAATTAATTTTAAATCGACTTCGACGATAGTCTCAACTACAATATATATGATAGTTCATTGTCTATAACAGCTATCGCTATCGTGATACTTTTAAATGTTATACCTATTTTTTCCGTTTAAGATTTTATCCACTTGCCATATTGAGGTATTTGGCGATCGTAGAGCTGACGCTTAGGTACCTTGACCAACTATTGTCATTCAATTGACCAACTATTATAATTTAACAAGTATTGTCATTCAACGAGGTAATGCATTATGGGTACGGCGAAGCCAAAAGAAGGGTAAAGTATTCAACTCGTCTTAATGTTTGTACATGTATTTATACATATTATCAGCTACAGCCTAACCACCTCAGCGGATTTGGACAAATAAGGTGTCGTTATAAATTCGTACTGGTCCCAGGAGTGCTATTGGGTAGTTATATGTAGTCATGATAAATCCAATAAGGAGCACGCTAGCAGCCATTTTGTAACAATATAACAATCACGAATTGATAGATGCGCACTGTTATTCCCAAGTCAAGGTCTCAAAAAATATTTGATTTTTTATATGTAGGTCGGGTATTTATAATTTCGATTCTATAATGCATAACGAGATAGCGCTATATCCCAATAATTGGTGTAAAGTAAACATTGCTGCCCAGCGACTTTAGTGAGACCGAATGGCGGCCGCTAGTCACGCAAGTTGATATGCTACCAACCATGGTGGTCGCTATAGTCATGCAGGTTGCAAGTGTGCTACCAACCAAATTTAGTGAGATTGAATGGTGGTCGCTAGTCATGCAGGTCGCAAATATGCTACCAACCAAATTGAATAAGATTGAATGGTGGTCGCTATAGTCATGCAGGTCGCAAGTAAGCTATTAACCAAATCGAGTAGCCATATTGAGATGGTTTTAAAGTAATCACATCTATCTATCCACAAACAAATTGTGTATGTAAATGTTAACAAGTCAAACAGAGTTACTTCAAAATGAGACCGCATAACAATAGATACCGACAAGCGATCTCACGCGAAAAACTATCAAACATGGTCGTAAGGGGCGTGGCCGGCCCCGTGGCGGCCACGTGGCGCGACAGACGCAGGTCGCGCGGAGGTCTTTCGCCGCGACAAATCAATTACAGGGTCGACTTGGGTACACAACTTCCGATAAAGAATTAGCACCAAATTATAGTTGTTGTCGAAATTAGTTGTTTATATGAGGGTGACTCGCTAATTTATAGACGTAACAAAATGTAAGTTTCTTTTTACGTGGGTAGTCAAAGTAATGTCCAAAATTCATATTTACTACTTAGTACTTAATATGCAAGCTCTGAACTTCTGACATGATCACATTAAAATTAGACTGAGACGTAGCCTGGGACCCGGTGAACGACGTAGGCCACTTTCATCCTGACAAAATCCTCGTTGAAGTAATTTCACAAGAACAGACCCGCGGCCGGAAAGCTAGTTAATAATAACGTCTCTTAGCTCTGTTTTTTAATCTCTTAGCATGCCTAGGTCTAATCCTGATCATAAACTATGACAACTAGGAACACAAATAAGTAACGTAAAGAAGCTGCATGGTAAGTATGTACGTATGAATATAAAGTCGACTTATAATTGCGCCTAATACTATAGATACCTCCTTAGTAAATATATGAGTAGTCCACTATTGGACAGAATTTTACAGCACTCACAATGGCAGATTGGCTTATGACGCTATTATGATGCCCATGATCCATGACCATCCATTTCCACCTTGTAGTCGCAATTTATGTCACCCTCGAAAATAAATGATCTGGTACAAATGTTTACAAGGAACCACACTATAGCGACGGAAATATCACAATTGAAAATATTTTATGCGCAAATAAAATCTTGCAACGACGACCGACATCACGCCATCGTGAAAACTCCGTTTAATTGAAAACCAGCGGTAGGTATGTAACGAACCCTCCAAAGTACAGAAACACTCGCATAAAAATGCCACCCAGTGGTCACCGATACAAGGAGTGACCGCGCCAGACATTTATTGTTTAACTTCGCTCATCAAAAAGGATTGCGACTGCGCCACGAGTGCTTCGAATCCCGTAAGCGGTAAAAATGTTTGTATGATGAATACAGACATGTGTTCCCGACTTATGGATGTTTTTCATTTATATATACAATACAATACAAATACACTTTATTGCACAACAGATAAGAAAATACAGTTTCAGAAAAGTGGTAAGAATAGAATGTACAATTTGGCGACCTTATCACTAAAAGCGATATATACTATGTATTTATTTACAAAAAAAATGTCTAAAATCTATAACACAAGCCTAGTTGCTTAGTGTCGAACTATATGGCGCTGTGTGTATGTGCATTTATTTATTTATATACTAGCTGTTGCTTCGTCTGCGTGGATAACCGTTAACAAAGAATTCTTTTAGAATTACTTAAAATCAATCACTTGCTATACAGAATTATTTAAAGAAAATAGTTGAACTGGTTATATACACTGGTAGGTGGACGGGTACTTTAAATGTCCGCCTGGCTAGCTACCATCATCTTATCTAAATCTGCCGCCAAGCAGCAATGTTAATATCATTGTTGTGTTCCGGTTGTCAGAGATAAGATAGCCAGTCCCCCAAATGTGTTGGGCTTTCCGGGTCAGTACGCTTCCACCTTCGACCTCATCTTCACTTAACATCAGATGTGATTGAGGTCAAGTACCAACCCGTTATGCATAAAAAATTATAATAAAAAAAACTCTGAATCTATTTACTATTTAAAACTTCCTATCCTATTTACTTCGATTATATTAAAATATTGTTTCTATCTCAATTTAGCCTAAATATTAATTTTGATTTTTTTCAAAATTCATCCAGTAGGTACTAAGAAGTAAATGAGCTTAAAATTAAATTGCTTTTACTAATTATACTTATTTATACATATAAATAGATAAGGATAGATAGAAGAATATATGCAAAACTGTACCAAGATTGAAGGCATGCCTGAAAAAGGCATATACTTTCACTACAATTTCGGATACAAAGTAGCATTTTTCCAAATTAATAATTCGATTGAGCTTTGTATTTATTTTCGAAAACCATGTAAGCTAAACATGCTTTCAGAAACTAAAATAATAATAAAACAATTCTTTCTTTAAAACAAAGTAACAGTAATATATTTTTCTTTTACATTTAATTCGGCTTTTTGGTGGGTATTGGGCACGTTCAATTTTATATGTTCTACATTTTTTTGATTAGGTAAGTTTTCCTTAATTTATATATTTCGACTTTTGATGTGTCGAGTCGTTATTATAGAGATGTACCTACAACTTGGCAAAAGAGAGTAGAAATTTGAAAAAATAGGAACTACATTTATTTTATAGTAGTTGTGATGAGTTACCAGTTAAGGTAAAAACGGTGGCATTATTATTTTTCTACTATTATTTGACGAAAAAGCCAAGCTGTCAGCTTAGTACAGTAAGGTTCTATTCTCGATCCCCGAAGTTCAGTAACAGATCTTATATGGGACCAGAACGACGATATTACACTTTCAAACCGAAAAATATTTAATAATTTAAGGAGAAAAGGGGAAGACCTAGGCGCAATTACTTTAACCGAGTGAAAGAAAACGTAAATGTCGTGTAGTACCAAGAGGTTAAATCTAGGGCGGAAAGCAGAGAGACATGGTCATTACTCCACAGACAAGAGCATAGCTCTTAAATTGAAGAAGAAGAATTAAATTTTTATTCTTTTTAAATAGAGCTAACACTTAGGTACTGTTACAGTTCAAAGAGGTTAGAATCACTAGGTTTGCACAGAGTACATAACATTTACAGTTTCCAACCTAATGTGGGCTTAATTTAAAGTTAAGTTCTGAATGTTATAAAATAAGTTTGACCTAGATAACTTGTTTGTTTTTGTAGCTTATAATCCGGACTTTATTAAATTTATCTGTGAAAAGAGCATCAAAGTCCTATCACTAGTTTTTCCGTTCAAACTAACTAGAATTTTACAATGGTTTTAAATCTTCAGCTTCTTATTTTAAACCCCGGCGAAAAACGAAGGGTGTTACGTGTTTGACGACGTCGTCAGTAGTGCGTGGTCCGATTTGAGTGCGGTTTTTTAAGTTAAAGACTAAACGAGGGTACCTACTTAGCCATGATTTATGAAAATCGGTTAAACCTTTTCGAAGAAAGGAGAACTCTTGTAACACAGTTGTTTTGTGTTTTTAGGTGATATCTTAGTCTTTCGAGGATTTTAATTTTTTTAACACGTTCTCGGACACTGGACCAGACACAATAGATTCTTTATTGTTATTATGTCTATAGGCGTTCAGTGTCGGCGAAAGTGTTAATATCGAAGATTAAAGTGGGGTTGAGTTCTTAGCCATGTTTGATAGAAATCGGTAAAACCGTTTCGAAGATTTTTTGTTTATAACAGAATTTGTTTGTTTGTAAACGCTTTACTGCACTTTATAAAATTTACAAAATTATTATGTCTACCTAACTAAATTAAAATTAAGTACTAAGGCGTACTTATCTGAAATAAGGATCTCTTCCATTTTTTGTTGTTTTGTGTGTTTTATCCAATTTGTTTGGTTTATCTCGGAGGTTTTCTAAATGTTCACCTATAGTTATCCGAATATCTTCATTAATGTACATATTTTTTGCCTTTACGATTTTATTATGTATATGTAGTACAGGCTTTGTCTAGTTTGGGACTAGATTATTATTCATCAATCTCAGTCCACATCCACCCACTGCTGGGTATCGGCCACTTCTCCATGACGCCAATTCACAAGGTCCTGTGCTATTCGTATCCAATGAGATCCCGCTAACTGTACTATATTTGGACCAACAACGACCCATTGGCCTTGTCGCTCCTCTTGGCCACCAATCTGTGAATGCCTTTAACCACCATACGTTTAAGCAAGCTCTAGTTTGATATTCGCTTACATTTTTGGTAAGAATCATGACAATGGCGTTCTTGCAGGAACCGGGTGTATTGCATTTAAACATATGGTAGACTATAAACCATAATTTAGAATGGTTATATTTTCGAAACCGTTCAACCAATTACCATTAAAAATGACTTTGGTACTACAATGCCACTGACAGACATAAGCTTCAGACTTATACTTCAGACCTCTTCTTGCGTCGGGGGTTAAAAACAGTATACCTATCGGTGGCGGGGCCGACACCTAGCCTACCCGTGGCACTAGCTCCTCACAAAATGAGCTGTATATGAGCGCCTGGTTCCCACGGTCCTAAGGCCTCTACCCCCAACGGCGCAAAAGTGTCATCTCCACTTAGACACACATATTTGCGTCGTTTGAGGTTCTCCGCTGATGCGGCTGCGGAACCGACTATATGAGACGTCGCTGGAAGATGAGACGGAGCAAATGCGCATCCCAGACGACAGCGCGCGCCATCATAGTCATAATTGTATAAAACTAGAACGGTGTTTTTGAGTCCGTGCCTTTAAAGTGCATGTCGAGGATCTTCTCTATTAGACCTTGGACAGTAAAGGAGACAATGATCATCGACTCTACATTCCACAAGGCGATAACTCAAATGAAATGGGTAACTTTTCTTTTTCGCCTTTACATGTTTCGTCATGGGGAAGGTGAAATCGATGAGCATTGCCGTTCCACGCATCAGAGCGTATCTCTACCATTTTCAAGAAGTGGTGAAGGTAAATACTTATAGTACGGCACTTCAGAGGCGATAAGGCAAGGATGCTGGTGCATGATCAAGGAATCTGGGTTAGTAGCAACTGAGAGGTTGAAAAGAATAACTCTCTGATGAGATCCAAGTAATAGAGGTATATTTCCAGGTAGACGAGTAGACGCTTTTTATTTAAATCGTTTTTGAAGTGCTAAGGTTTTTAATAATTTTGATACCCATTTTCCCAAAACATAATGAGGGTTATATACTATTTATTTACAAGGAAATTCTATTTCATTATTATGAATTAATAGATAAATTGAATGAAAACGCTGATATTTTAAATTATGAAAAAGGGAAAATTCAATTTTCGACTTCACTTTGCCGAAATTTATTTTTATCTCGGAAGATTCAGTTCCGCTTCAGTGGCCACCCTCTGTAGGTATACCCTCGTAAGCCTCTGTTCGCAATCTTGGAAACACAGTGTGTTTTATCGTCGATGTCAGAAACAGTCACCCGCCCCAACCAATGAGAGAGAGAAAGCGCCATCGATCCATTTGGGACTCCTAGAGTCACTTGAGCTCAAAGAAAATAAAGACATAACTGAATTTTCGCATAAAAAATTTCACGTGGAATTTTTAAGTTTTAAATATAATATGATATAGTTTACACTGCCAGAAAAATTAGAACTTTAAAACTCTATAGTAATATTGGATTTGAAGAAAACGATTCCTATCTCTATTTTAATGACTATTTTTTTTTTTTTTTTCAACAAATTTTACAGCATACCCTTATATGTTACTAAAATTTAAATTAAGCCAATTCTAAAGTTTGACATATTACTGTACATACATAAGAGTAATAAACAACACTGCGCAGAATTAATTATTACCCCCATGCATGATACAACAGCGGTAAAACACGGGGAAATTAAAACTAAAGCACAGATTATTACTAAGTACCTACCCTAAAATACAGAGACATCACTCGCAGCTGATATAGCATGGGACTTTTTTTACATGTATTTACCTGTTCTCCAAGTTGTGTGTACGTGTGTGTTCCCACACATCCACGGCAAACTGGATGTGTGGGAATATATGGGAGTATTAATGCTTTATAATAACGTACTATAGCGATATCTTACTAGTAGCAATAAGTTACTGCTTCAGAACGTTAAGAAGATGGCGATTGAGAATAATTTGAATTATATGTTACTTTAACATTTACTATATATTTATTTATTACTTATTCTTTTATGGTTATAGGACATCGACGGTTAGTCAATAGTACATTAAGTAACTTAAGTGAAATTCATAATGTTTATTATTATTCTAATGTTATCAAGGGCTACTGTATTCTTTTTTCTGTATTCTACAGATTACTTTTTCTCTATTCTGTATACTACTGTATTCTATATTCAAACCATTGGTGCACTACGCACGAAGAATGTCTTTTACAGAAACTTTATCAAGCATGATTACGATGTAATTTATCTTCTGAAACCTGGCTGCTGCCTGGTGTTTAAAGTGCTGATATCATGTCTTTAGATGTAATCGTAATTATGGTGCAAGGGGTGATACAACAGATGGCGTAGTACTTATAGCCGTGAAAAATATTTTTAAATATGTAGTTAAATATGCTAAATTCTAGAAAGTTTTATAACTTTATAATTGTGATTAATTTGGAATTGATGTTTTCTATTTCAGCTTTTTTCTGTTTGTTTTGTTTCTGTTTGACGACCGATTGGTGTAGTGGATAGTGACCCTGTCAGCGAAACCAACGGTTGCGGGTTCGAATCCCGCGACGGGTAAATGTTTGTGTGATGAATATGAACATTTATTCCTGAGTCATGGATGTTTATATAAATATTTATGTATGTTTATCCGTAATCTAGTATCCATAGTACAAGCTTTGCTTAGTTTGGGACTAGATGATTGGTGTAAGTGTCCGAAATATTTATTTATTTATTTATTTCTCTAACATTGCACGGCGCGTGGAAATATATCACATATATCATATTATATATATATATATATATATATTAATAATGTAAAAGTACCAACTTTATTGTAATATAATTAAAACCTTACCCATTCAATTATAACGATAGGAAAATAGGCCTTTCTTTCATATAATCCTCCTTTCAAATACTTTCAAATACTCCCTGTATGGGCCATAGTCCACCACGCTGGCCAAATGCGGGTTGGGCCTGCCTGGGAATCGAATCCGGACCTCCCAAATTGGGAGACCGCGTCTTAACCGTTGAGCCACCTTTCTTCAATTGGCATAAGTTTAGTATTAGCTTTCTGTTTATGAATTTGTAATAATACTGTTGATTCTATGTAAGTAAATAAATAATTCTATATTTGCAAAATTTTGAATCATATATTACACAGTGTGGAAAGATATGTCAGGCCCTGGAGGGAAACTACCTTAAATTAATACATATTACCAACGGCGACTAATTTTGTGTACCCAGAACGAGGGGGCTCACTTCGAACAATTTATCAGTTAAATAAATTTAGTGCAACAAATTGATAGTAAAATAAAGTTAATGTTAGATTTAACGATCATTTTTATTTTTAAGACCAAATGTTTGTTAGAGAAATTTTATGCTGAATAATAATACTATCCATTAGTATAAAAAAATAGGGAGTTTTAATTTTAGTTGGTTTGAGTCCCGGGCGAGGCAAGCGAGTTTTAGAAAATCTTTGAACACAGTTTTGTTTCTTTTTAAAATAAAGGAATGTCTCCTTTAAGTGAAATGAGCCAGCTTAAGGATTTAAGGTAGTTTCCCTCCAGGGCCCGACTTATCTTTCCACACTGTATACTGCTCAAAACAATTAGAGGAATAAGATTTTAGTCATTTCTATTGTATAAACTACAATTAGGTTTAAAATATATTTTATGTTATTTAATTCCTTGCTATTTTTTTTATTACTACAATTAATAAAAAAAAATGTACAAGCAATGTAATGAAAAAGGTCCGTCAAAGAAATATTCTTTTACGGATTGAATATTCGTCTTTAGTAACTTTGATTAACGTGTTTGACCTCCATGAACCCTCTTCAGTGACTTTTAGTAACGTGTGTGGCCTCCAGGAGCCCTAATCACAGCTTGACAACGACGCGGCATGCTTCGTATGATCCTCCGAATGTCTTCTTGTGGAATTCGCTCCCATTCTTCAATCAACGCTTCAGTGAGCTGCTGCAGTGTTTGAGGTGCAATAGGATTCCGGATGCGCCTGTCAAGCAAGTCCCAAAGGTGTTCAATCGGATTTAGGTCAAGGCTCATGGAAGGCTACACCATTACACGAATTTCATGATGTCGTAAGTATTCTGACGTGATGGCTGCAGCATGTGGCCTGGCGTTATCTTGCATTAAAAGAAAATCTGGGCCGACACCTTTTCGAGCGCGTTTTCTATTTAAGCTTGAGCACACAAGCGCCCGGGAACAGCGACGAGATCTGTACCCTCGTCCAAACTCACTCCGCCCCAAACCATCACAGAGCCGCATCCAAATTTAACATATTACTGGACTGCCGCTGCACTGTATCGCTCGCCTGGACGTCTGTAAACACGGAGACGACCATCGCAACGTGTTTAACGGAATTGTGATTTGTCAGTAAAAAGCACTGGCCTCCAATGTCGAAGTTGCCAATTAGCATGATTTCGATCCAACCGTCGCCGAGCTTATCTATGTTGAATAGTCAGACGTACAGCCCGAACTGGTCGGCGTGGTGTTAAATTGGCTTCTCTCAATCTATTTCTTGCCGTCTGGTCGAAAATTTCTACACTAGTAGCCGTCCTTAGTGTATTTTGTAGATCTCTTGCAGTTGTGGCGCGTTTACGTAAAGCACAGTTGACAATGTAGCGATCTTGCAAACGTGTAGTTTTTCGCTTGACCCTGACCACGTCTTCGTGGGTATTCTCCCGTCTCACAGTATCGCTTCCAAAGTATGTAGATAACAGGAGGGACTACTACTAGATCATTTCCAACATAGCACATAGTTCGACCCTCTTCAAGCAAAGCGATAGCTCGGGAGACTTGCAATGCAGGCAGATCTGGCATTATGACGTAAACTCACTCGTTTCAATGAATAACATTACTCAAAAGACTCACTTCAATTTCTGTTAAGATTCAAAAATCTTGAAAAACCACTTTACATGTGTTTTCTATGATTAGCAAGTAAAGAAAATTCAATGGCGTCACTTTATTTTTAGGTGTTCATCGTTGGTGTTCATAGAGTCTTGGTTACTTTATTGAGAACTACTAACAAAAACGCCGAAGCTCTTTTGTTTTTTAATTTCTTCGACAAGCCTCTACATTATTTAGTGGCCAGTTATAATTAAAACCTTAAGTAAAAGGTAATTATACTTTGAAATCTTGTTCCACTAAATCTTTTGAGCAGTATATATTTGGACGTGGACGTCTTTCGGCTGATGTGATGATGATGATTATATATTTGCAAAATTTTGAATTTACAACTCAAAAAGCGCGTTTGAAAACAAGTTACTCGTCCAATAGGTATCAGTGAGATATTGAATGCCCCCACGCTCGTTCTACCTGGAGTGCCTCATATTCGGAAGAGGATTGTCCTTCGGATTTGGGAAGCCAGAGCTTATGGGACAACCCAGCTCTAATTACTCAGCAGGAGCTTTTTTGGTCCAGACGATACTGTGCCCGTTTCCCACCGTCTCCAGGCGATCTCGGAAAAGGAATCTGGACACTAGCTGCATGCTCTTTCTTCCCAAAACCTAGGCACCATCCTCGATCCCAAGGCCTCACACATTTCCGTTAGTTTACGTTTGGGTGCTAAGTTGTGTAACTCAATCACTGTTCATGTGGTAAGGTCAAGAGTGGCGGCCGCGCATATCGTCATGGTTCAATTTACCAATAAATTACGGGCTCTCTCACCTCTGGAGCATTGAGGTCAGGTATAACGGGAAAGACCAGATGGAGCCATCTTAATACCCCGGTACGTCGGGCGCACCTTGATATGGGACGCAACTTGTGCGGATACTTGGGCATTGTTCCATATACAAGGTACTGCCCTCAGAGCTGAACTGGAACTGAGGCGGAACAGGCTCAAAGTCACAAGTGCCGTAAATATGCGTGACACTCTACTACTACTACTACTCTCGTAACCACGAGTTATGACGCTTGCAGTGGAGACATTGGGCCCTAGGTCGTCTGACATAAAAAAATTGTATAAGATTCAATCAATCAATCAAGTACACTTTATTGCACAAAAATTGTACAATATACTTCAAGATAAGATTCATCAATTAGTCATGTCCACGCCCCCGGAGACTGGGGCGCCTACTTTGCTCAGCGGCTGAACTTATGCATTCAGCAGTGCAATGGAATTCACGCAATGTATCTATATGAGTGTCGGTGGCTCAGCGGTTAAAACGCGGTCTCCCAATTACCAAATTGGTCCGGGTTCGATTCCCAGGCAGGCCACATGGCATGACCAATGATGTGCATTTATTCGACTGCTCTTAAACGGTGAAGGAAAATATCCAGAGGAAACCTGCATGTCTGAGAAATAATTCTAAGGCATGTGAAATCCCCAACCCGCATTGGGCATGCGTGGCGGACTAAGGTCCATACTCCCTCATATACGCCTATATCGCTGCAGTGGGATGTTTACGGGATGATGATACTTCATCATCATCCAGTAAACATCCCACTGCACCTACCTATATACTTATAGGTAGGTACCTAATTGAAGAACAAGTACAAGTCTGCAAGGAATAAATATTTTTCCGTCATAAATTTTAAAAGTTGGTGACCTTAAGCAAATGATTTCTGACACAATTTGTTTTTTTTTCTATCACACTTACTCCTTTGTGTGAGAGAGGCCTGAGGGCCCCGCCCCTTTGTCCTTATTTCATGGCCCCACCCGCTGACTGGGGTAGATACTATTATGCTCACACGCGAAGCTATTTTTGTCACCGCAAATTAAATGTTAAAACGATAAAGATACGGCTCTTTATTCTATATCGAAATGTATTTGCGACACCCACACACTTTGTCAACCACTACGTTTGGTGAATAAGATGGCCACCCCTTGGGGTATAAAATAATAGCACGCATATCCATACAGACTCAGTAGAGATTTGACCCGTGACCTGTGGTTTAGAACTTCTGTGGTTTAAATTGAGAATGTCAGGCACCAGAACGCAGATTGCTGATTCGTCCACGTCCCCGCCATTGAGGTAACTTTTTTAAGTTTTTCCATAAATGCTGACCAACTTATGCAATTTAATTATTTATAATTTTATTGTTTTTAAACGTTATTTGTGGGAAATGACATGATTCCTATACTGAAAAATTCTTTTTTTTTCTAGGATAAAAACCTGTACATTTTTAACATAGAATTAAAATTATTGCTTATTTACAACCCTGCCTCCTCAGATAAAAAGAACCGGTAGGATTGCACTTTTTAATTAGGTACCTATACAGGGCGTCCCAAAGTTATGGGACATGAAGGGGAAGTACCTTAAATATCGTAGATAGTGAATTTTGCTCAAAGAAGACTTTATGTTATTTTTAAAAGTTAGTAATTCTGCATTCATAGATTTTCTAAAAATTATTTGCTTCGGCTGGGAATCGAACCGACTCAAATGTGAAAAAAAATACACCCTACTTTTATGATGCCAATCGAAAGAATAGCTAAAAAATAATAACTCTGCCTAAGTAACATAGTATTTTAAAAGAAAGGAACAACGTGAAATTAATCATTTTAATCAAATAAAAAACATACATGAAACTGCCGTAGTCAATTAAGTAGGTATTTTTTTGTAAATTAATTAATTAAATGCTCAAAATGTGATCCCTCTTGTCTTACGCAAATCGCCAATCTTTTAATGAGCCCGCTGCCTGTTGATTTTCTAATCATTTTATGGTGAACACTCGATGTGATATGGCACAATTCTGTTTGCAACTTATTTACGAATAATCAATGCTATCTTTGGAATGATAATATCGCTACTTTTCGAACGTCGTCGGCAATAAATAACTTTCTTGAAATTTGACTCAATCATTTTATGTTGTTCCTTTCTTTTAAAATACTATGTTACTTAGGCAGAGTTATTATTTTTTAGCTATTCTTTCGATTGGCATCATAAAAGTAGGGTGTTTTTTTTTTCACATTTAAGTCGGTTCGATTCCCAGCCGAAGCAAGTAATTTTTAGAAAATCTATGAATGCAGAATTACTAACTTTTAAAAATAACATAAAGTCTTCTTTGAGCAAAATTCACTATCTACAATATTTAAGGTACTTCCCCTTCATGTCCCATAACTTTGGGACGCCCTGTATAGTGTTACAATTTTAGTTTCGATATAACAAAGAAAAAAAGCTAAAGCATACTGCTATCCAAGGAACTACGAACTCAAATTTAAATAAAATAGAAACTACATTTAATTATTTTTTTTTAAGAAATGTAGTTTCTTGTAATTTTTTTTAATAACTTAAAATCTTATGTGGCATCTACAGGTGTAAAGTTGTTAGAAGTTGTTTAAATTGACTTCCAATTGCTCTTAGTCAAACCCGCACTCAAAAACACCCCTTCCGTTCAAAGTTTAAAGGCTTATCTGTATATGTATGTGTCTATCTGTGGCATTATAGCGCCAAAACGGTTGAATAGAATTAAAATTAGTTTCTTATTTTCGATAGCTCATGTTTACGAGATGGTATCTTTTTGGTTCAGCAGTTTCGAATATATTTAATTTTAAACACAATAATTTTGAATAAATGAAAGAAATAGGTATATCGATTTAATAATAATAAAATAAATTTCTTTGTGGTGAGATAATAAATATTTATTATTATTATAGCTTTTCTATATGTTATCTACCTCTCTGTTATGAAAAACAACCACAATAAGTATTTAAAATAGGTACTAATTGTACCTACTGGCCGTAAAAACCCACCTAACATATTTTATTATTCCAAACTTTGATTTACTTTTGCAATTGGTACACGGGTTTGTATAAGTTGTTACGACTTGAAATGGTGCAGAATTAGGTAGTATGTGGTTTCACTTACAAAGTTACCTACAATAGGATGGCGTTATGAAAATAGCTAAATAATATATTTATTTAACAGAAACTAGTGTTCAGCAGTTTTCCTCTTGTAGGTGATATGATGCTGATGAATAGCAAACATTGTCGATCTGAGATTTTCCATCACCGAGATTTCTCAAAATCGACATAATGTGTGAACTCCATTGCACACCTTTATCTAAAGTAATTAAGAACAAAGTAGTGCCCACAAGCTTCAACTTGACCAGATTATCGAATATTCATTTTCTTGTAGTTACGATGAAGTCTACTCATTTCGCGTGAAACCGTCGGGATTCACTCCATTTCCTGTGAGGCGGCTTCTAAATGAAAGAGTTCTTCGCAAATAGGAACAAGGAATTCCCTTGTTTGTTTTTTAATTCCCATGGAAGTCGAGGCGGCATTATGTGATTTCGTAAGATGTTGATTGGTACTTTATCAGTTCGATTAGCGTTCTTCTTATTTGAAAACATGAAATAAAGTTTTGCTATAGTAAAATTTACCTTTAAGGCCCTTTCATGGCCAATTGAAATAGCACATACATTATCTAATTTATTAAAAAGTCGGCATTTAAGAGTGGAAAGTATTACTTATAGAAAGATAAGTTTTAATATAACATATAAATGTAAAATTGATTAAAAAGCTTGTCAAACAATTTTCCTTTTGACCATAAGGGGTCATAAAGTAACGATTTAAATTATCCCTCCTCGACGTTAGATCCAGGAACCTAATAAGGGTTCGTCATTCTAGCTCGGATGCTGTCGCAATTTCATTAACAAGTTGACGGCGCGTCCCGTTGAAAATCAATTGTTTGCGGTTAATGGTGACCGGGTTGGCGCCCAAAGATTTAATCTGATTAAATTGTATCTACCTATTACCAAAACTACTGTTGTCAATTGTCCTTAAATAGATTAACAATACTAGGTAACCTAATCACACTAAACGGTTAATCTGTTGTGCACAATAAAAAAGAGAAGTTATTATATGTACATACCTACTATTTTGGCACAAACCGCAAGTACCCTTTGTAAGGATCAATATGATCAATAATGATTCTTGTGCGATAAATAACATGAAATTCTATACGTTTTACACTAGCAGACAAAAAGTCCGACGTCTACGCAGCGCCTTACGCTGACATCCATTCCAGGACATCTAAATAACTTCGTTGTTTTTAAATGACTATGTATATTTCGGAAGCATTAGGTATTTAGGCATAGTTTTTTGGGATACAAATTGTAATCATATGTAAAGCTGTATATGCGTACCTAAGAGAAATGAGGATATTATACAATATGTATGCATAGGTATTTATTATGGTATATATTTGTATCCCCAAATATTTGGATTTCCGGGTCAGTTCGTTTCCACCTTCGGCATCATCTTCACTTAACATCAGGTGCGATGGAGGTCAAGTGCTAACCCGTTGTGCATAAAAAAAGTACTTATATTATTTGTATTTTATTTATTCAAATTATTATTATTGTTCCATCATTTATTGTATTAATGTTTTTTAAACATTAGGATAAGTAACTCTTCTGGAAGTTAATATGCAGAACTATCTGTTGTATCTGCTTACCCACTTATATATGAAATGAAATGAAATGAAATGAAATGAAATGAAATGAAATGAAATGAAATGAAATGAAAATCATTTATTCATGTAGGCAATACAATATGCACTTATGAACGTCATTTGTTTTTTAAACTACCACTAGCTCGGAACGCGACCACTACTGAGAAGAGCTAGCGAGAAACTCAGAGGGTTTGTCTCTTTTCAATAAATCATGTACAATCAAGAAAGGTTACAACAATTTTATATATCGAGTAGAGGAGCCGTTTAATCCCATGGATTACTTTCATTAATATAGTCTGAAATTTTGTAATATCCCTTTTTACATAATTTTTGTTTTATAATAAGTTTAAATTTATTAAGCGGAAGATTCCGTATATCCATGGGAACCTTGTTGTAGAAGCGCACACATTGACCTCTGAATGACTTATTAACTTTACTAAGTCTACTAAAAGGTACAGCTAATTGATTTTTGCTCCTTGTATTGACATTATGTCGGTCACAATGTTTCTCGATATATATATTCTATAAGACATCTAAAATGTACTACACTAAGTTCCTTGAATAAACAATAAACCGTATTTAATTGATTGATTAAGGATTCCTCTGAGCTCGAATACTCGCTAAAATATTGAATAACTCTTGCATGGGCACTATTTTTTCCTTTGGTTAAGTTATCAAATAGCTGAATTCACTTATCAATCCCGGATGGGAGTTACATACCTAATGATCCTTATGGAAAGAATCAATATATCCTTTGATTTCTCTGATTTTATGCTTAGGGAAAAGTAAATAATCACCCTAGAATATTTAGAAAATATAGGCTGAATCGATTTTCATCAAACACGCAAATAGTTTCAGGCAGGAAAAATCCGTTCAACCGTTTTGGTTTTACGTTGCCACAAACAGACAAAGGCTATCTTTTATTTAACACCTGCCTCTGCTTCAAGGGTTGATGCAGAAAGTTCAGTGGTTCAGTTCAGTTGATTACCTAAGAATTTTACCTAAACAGGTTAATAAGATATTCGCTATCAATATTTTTTTTCGAAAAGAGGAAACATGGATTTTTGATTTGATATTATTCAGAATCGAGACCCAAAGTATGAAAAGATGCCACCGCCTGAAGTTTTGATTGCCAGTGTTAATTTACAGCGAAAACCGTCGGCTGGATTACTCCGGGCTAAAGTTTGCGTACGCCGACGGCTCTGACGATGAGGGACCCACACTGACTGCGGAGCTACCTTCCTGTGTGTATGCGGCAGCCAGAGGTCGGCTTCAATTGCCTCTAGCCGCATATGTTCACCAACATACCAGGCAACTGCATACAGGTATATATCGATTGGTAAAAAAGAATACCTACATACAGCCGAACATAAAACCTCCACCTTTTTTTATTGAAGTTGGTTAAAAAGAGTCGGTTAGTACGTGGGTGACTTTATTTTTTCATACATAGAGCACTCTGCACTCCTGGGCCACTCATAAATTTCGAATGATATACATAGATTATTTGGATTCCAAAGTATGGGTCGATCCTCTCGGTCTCATCGTCATTTAATATCATAACAACTGATTGAGGCCTGTGTAAGACCTCTGTATCAATTTAAAAATTAATATTACCACGCCAATTAAACGTGTAAATGTTTAACAGATACGATGTTGGATGGGTCGGCGGAGCCCGATTACCACTGCGGAGGCTCCCCGTACCGCGTGCAGCGCGCCGCAGCCAACGTGCGCGAGCGCAGACGCATGCTGAGGTCCGGCCCCAATGGGTACCCCACATTTGTTGTGCCTTTTTTGGCTAGTGTTCCACATAGACTTTGTGCTTGTAGGACGGCAATACCGCTAGACGCGTAATGATTTCAAAATGTTTTATAACCTTCTCATGGTCGTGACTTTCATTTCCTTCCGATCTCGGTTGATTTTAAACTTTGGAGAAATTATATTAATTTCCACTATAAACAACATAATAAACTATAGTACCTACCTACATACATAAGCCAGAAAAGATCAAACAAGCTAACTATTTATTCCGCTGCACCTTATGTTGCGTATGAAGGCTAAAGTGTGTGTGTGTCGTTGTGATTTTAGCAGTATAAACTCGGCGTTCGACGAGCTGCGAGTGCACGTGCCGACATTCCCCTACGAGAAGAGGCTCAGTAAGATCGACACGCTACGTCTCGCCATAGCATACATCGCGCTACTCAGGGAGGTAGGTAGTTTACTTCAAACGCCAGTGGTCTTCTCGCTATAGGAAAGGGTACGGGCCATAAACGACCACGCGGTTCTAATACGGGTTGGTGAATTTGTGTCAAGTTATGACAATTTGTGGTCAAATGGTCTTCCCATTAATTGAAAACTAATGATATTTCACGTGCCCTCCGATGCACATTGGCATTCATATAAAAAATGCTACTGGTACCAGTAATTTTATCCAACATTTAAAGTTAAATTTTAGCCGAACCTTGCTTCATTTCGTTAATCAACTCTTTTGTGAATTATCAAGAGCTACGACTTTCTTGATACCCTGACTGTCGCAAAATTTTTCTGGATTTAAACCCTTTCTTAGTAGGACGCCATTTTCAAAATTAAATGTCACTAAGGAGTTTTATAAGGAATAAGAGACTATCAAAAACTATTTTAGAATCAACACTGAACAAAAATGGGATAAAGTAGTAATTTTCTCGGAAAACAAAGACAGTATTAATAAAATGATCACAAGATTGAGATAGCAATACAGAACATAATACAGAAGTATTTAAACAGTATCAAACGAAATTGTATTGAGATCTCAACTTGCGATCGCTTTATTAATACGACCATGAAAGAAATTGACTCGATGTGCTGTATTTAAATATATATATGTGCTGAAATAACTGGAAATTATATTTCAATGAAACATCTAAAAGTAAAGTATGTGATATAAGACTACACAATCTGATGCCTGACAAGTAGTAGTTTAGTGACTGTAAAATAAATAAAAATTAAGTTAGCTATTGCCATGTTATATACGACAAAAATCTCTAAATAAAATATGGAAACGTGTAATGACATGAAACCGACTACAAAAAGTGACTCAATTTTAGCGTTCGACTATAATTTTAGCGACTTGACATTGGTGTCGATTCGGATGTACACCAACTAAACTAAAACCAGTTTCAAAGTAGTACTGTCTCTTTCCCTTGGAACAGTACGATGCGACGGCACCATGCCAATAGACACCATTCTCAAAATAGCCGAATTCCACTGTGTGGATTCTAGCATCACGGACGATTATTTTTTGGCCTATTTATTTATTTTTATTAGGTACCGCGCCACAGGCGGAGTTTAAAATGTACTAACATGCGTGATGTTAGAATACTTACAGTGGAATTATACTATTTAACGATGTCAAAAAACTGTGCTGAAATAGTGGCAAACAAGGCATAAAATAAATAACTTAGTGCCAAAGTTAAGTTGTTCAATATGTTAAAAGAGCATTCTGATGTCAATTGTAGCTGAAATCCTCATTTTCATACGCAGAGTCTCCGTGGCTCAATGTAAGCAACATTGGGTTTGCGATTCGGAGGTCGCGGGTTCGATCCCCAGCGGGGTACATGATTAATTGCTCGGTTTGGTTGGTGGTAGGGCATTTTAAATGTCCGCCTGGCTAGCTACCACCATCTTATCTAAATCTGCCGCATTGTTGTGTTCCGGTTGTCGGAGATAAGATAGCCAGTCTCCCAAATGTGTTGGGGTTTCCGGGTCAGTACGCTTCCACCTTCGACCTCATCTTCACTTAACATCAGGTGTGATTGAGATCAAGTATCAACGCGTCGTGCGTAAAAAAAAAGAGACTGCTTTGCCTTTATTATAATTATATATATATACAGAGTGGAAAGTTTCAATGGGGCAGCCAAGGGAGGTACCTTAATCGTTGCAGCTACAAGAAATTGGTCTTAGGAGACTATCCATAATTTTTCAAAAAAAATTCGTTCCCATTCACAGATTTTCAAAAAAATGTACGGTTAGCAAGAAAATTACCATTTCTCACAAAAAATTTTTTTCATGCTAATCGATCCTGTTTCGTATGCTGATCAAAAATTGCATGGGACCAACTGAAGTTTCAGTACTAGAAAAGTTAGAAATCAAAAAAAACTTTTCCCATACATATGCAGTCAATTAATTTTGTTTCACTTGGAACTTACGTAACCTCGATAGTTTTCTGAAAAAAGATTTACTTACCTACCTAGTTCAAATTCAAATAAGCTTTAAATTTCGAACTTTGTTTTCTTTTTATAATGCGTACTTTCTTTTGTTGCTTATGTCAAAATCTGATTGCGTGTGGTGTGCTTTTGCGAGTAGGTGCTTTTAGTTATTATTTTTTGCAAAAATGAGCTCAAATTCTGAACGTTTAGACTTGCTGGAAGCTTATTTTGTAAATAATAAAAATTCATCCTACCAAAAACATTCTGTAAAAAACTAGCCAAGTCTCGATGGAGCTGCTTGATTATCTCTAAAAAGTAATGAAATCTATACAAAGTCGTGCCAAGTGTAAGGTTCCTTACTGCGATTTCTTTATTATTATAGTTAATGTTGTGTGACTTGGCCGTTGAAGGGTACACAGGGGTACAAAACCAGGTGCTCCATGACACCATTGCACCAATCTGTCGCCAGAACCGCTACGCATTGACGATGGAAAATTATCGCCGCTGGTCGACCCGGGCACCTCAAGAAGCCGCGCTCCCGTAGCCGTCTGGCGAATACGGAGCGCCGGGATGCCCAGGCTGGCGAGGTCGATCTTCGCTTTTGCCGCCCGGAGAACCTGGTCGTAGGTGGCCCCCTTGGCGACGGCACCTGGCTGCAGTGATAGCACTACAGCCGAGGAGCGAGGGGAAGAGACAAGACCCGCCTTTGGGCATACCAACTACTTGGTAGCCACTAAGTTCATCGTCGTCTTTTAATATTATCGACATTTTTTACGATAATTATTATCTTTTTTTTTTTTTTTTTTTTTATGCATAACGGGTTGGTACTTGACCTCAATCACACCTGATGTTAAGTGAAGATGAGGTCGAAGATGGAAGCGTACTGACCCGGAAACCCTTGCGAAATCAAACACAATTAAACTCAACGACCTTTAGTATATGGACAACAAATCAGAAATACCGATAATATTTAGACTAAAACCTACTTATATCTTTAAGACTTCTTTTGTCTTAATAAAAAAAAAAAAAAAAACTTAAAGAAAATATTACTCTGCCTACTCAATCTATACAAACTATAAGCAAAACGTTAACTCTTAATTATTAGACAAGTGTCAATATAATTAATTATCAATGAACTTTCTACCAAAGGTACTACCTACCTAGTACTGAAATACAGCTAAATTAATGATATTTTTAAACGAAACGAAGTAATATCTAACTAAATAAACTAAACTAGAATACTAGAAAAGTACTTATAAACACGAACGCGATTCGAAGTACTGCCTAACTGTAAATTAAACCTAGAAAACTAAAAGTAGGTACTAAATAATTAACAATTAAATAAAGTATTCAATTGAAACTTCTTTTAATTCTGATAATTAAGTAATAATCAGTAATCCGTCACTAACCATATAATTCCTAACCTGTTTAAATCTTTGAATTAATATAATAACAACCTGCCAATTAACTTTAGCAAACCTCACGAAATAATCAGCGAAATCAACGAAATGCAAATAATACCTCCTAATCCCTAGCAAACATTTTCAAGCGCAATAGAAGAATGTCGTAAACGACTGTAACGCGGCCGGTTGCCACTTTGCCATATAAGGTTATCGGAAAAACAAAACGTAAGCGCGTTTTAAAATACAGTCAACGCCATCTAGCGACGCGTGCGGGTATCACCGCCACTCTTAGCCAATGCATTATATTTTGACCAAATTTTCGTTTGTTTATTTAATTTGTGTAATGTTCGAGTAGAATAAAATTAATCGTTTGACTATTTCTTCTTGTAAACTTGTAATAAGTATAAGTAAGTATAAGTATAAAAGCCAGTCTAGTCTTATCCAGAGTTTTCCTTTAATTTTATTTATATTCGTATTAAAAGCAGAAGGGGAAGCATGCGCCCAGCAGTGGGATGCTATAGGCTAGATTAAATTAGAAGATGTGTCCCACTACGCTGGATTTTTGCAATGACAGACGATTTTTCTATGTACCAATAGTAGAAGGGGGCATTACCATATCTCTAATACAGCTGAGACCAGCTGAGGGTTCTTCATCAGATACTTCAGACCTTCGATTTTTGACATCAAATGAAGCGGCCCACCAAGTTGAATATTTTTTGTAAAGGCGGTATATGTCGATCTCTAATAGTTTGGTTGGGCTCTTGTGTTTCCTAATCAGGGTCACCAGGTACTCCAGATCTTCGATTATCCTAGTTTTTATAGTTTTCCCTTTATGTGGCCATTGAACCATAACTCTGTACCAAATTTCAGCTCTCTGAGTTTATGGGAAGTACTAGTTCTATTTTGATGATCATGAGTGAGTGAGTGAGTGAGTGAGTGAGTGTCATAAATGCGAAACTTTGCTTTCGCTTAACTTCGGAACTAAATGACCTACAGACTTGAAATTTTGGATTTTAAGTATGTGATTATAGCTTATTGGATGACGAAAATTTCTGCGTTCTAGTCTTATCCAGAGGTTCTAAAATAGGGGCCTGAAAATGCCGCGAAATGGTTCCAGTAAAGGATGGTACGGCAGTGTTTGCTTCGCGCTCGACTTGGCGGGGGCACTGCCGTGCCCCCAGATTTGCTGCGTTGCAATGGTACAGGAGGAGATATCCAAATCGACATGTACCAACCAGAAAGGTTATTACAAACCTTATAAGAAACTTAGCCGAAGGTGGTTCTTTTAAGAAGAAATCTGTACGTCAACCATTTGTTTTAGACGAAAATTTGGAAATTTCCATTTTAACATTAGTCGAAGCGTTTCCCGAAACCTCTTCAAGAGTCGTCGCTAAAGAAGTTGATGTCTCGCATACCCTGGTACTGAAAGTATGGAAGAAATATGGATATAAATGTTTTCGACATGGGCGACTAGTTCAAGCTTTACATACAGGGGATGCCGCTCGTAGACTAGCTTTCTGCAGATGGTTAAATGGGAAAATAAGTAGAGATATGCAATTCCTTGATTACATATTATGGTCTGATGAAACGAATTTTTCAAACAACGGTATGTACAACCGGCGAAATAATCATTATTGGGGCCAAGAAAACCCTCTCAGACTTTGGGAAACCCGTAATCAAATTCGATTTTCTTTTAATTGTTGGTGTGGTTTAAAGGGAAACGAAGTAGTAATGGTGGAATTTTATGAGGGCAACTTAAATTCCGACACAATAACATAATATTAGATTAGATTAGATTAGATTAGATTAGATTTATTTAGTTCACTTTTACAATAGCATGTCATACATACAGTTTCGTAAATTTATGAAATTTAAAATAAAAGTGATTGTCAAAAAATAATAACATAAAAAACAACAAAAAATAATAACATAAAAAACAAATTCCTGTATACAATAGTAAAACATATTGTTATATGTATGTCAAAATTAATTAAGAAAGTATAAGTATGTAACCATTGTTACGTCAACGTCATACCATTTTAGAATAATCAAAATGAAATAAAACAAAACAAAATAAAATATAAATTAGAAAATAAAATTAGAAAATGTATCAAACATTATTGATAATCTACCATTATCAGAATCACGAAGAGTTTATTTTCAACAAGATGGTGCTCCTGCACACAACAGCCGAAACACTCGTTGTTCTTTGAATAGAGAATTTGGTGAGCAGTGGATTGGGTCTCATGGCCCTGTTTCTTGGCCAGCGCGTAGTCCGGACTTAACGCCGCTTGATTTCTTCCTGTGGGGCTATTTAAAAAATGAAATTTATAAAAAGAAATATGACAGTGTCGAAGAATTAAAAAACTCGCTCTGTACAATTTTGTATGGAATTCATCCAAATAAATTATTGGCCGCCACGCGGTCAGTACGAAAACGAATACATTTATGCATTAATCAAAATGGAGAACATTTTGAGCACCTTATATCATAAAGTTATTAATAAAAATAATTATTATTTTTCAAATAATTTTATTGTTTCATTGCATATGCATCTTCTTAATCATTTTTGTAGCTACAACAAAAAGTTACCTCTTGTTATGGCCTGACAAAAAAATCTAAGTACTTTAAATGTATGAAAAAAGTTTCTTTTGATTTCTGACTTTTCTAGTACTGAAACCTCAGTTGGTCCCGTAGAACTTTTTGATCAGCATACGGAACAGGATCGATTAGTATCAAAAATTTTTTTTGTGAAAAATGGTAATTTTCTTGCTAACCGTACATTTTTTTGAAAATCTGTGAATGGGAATGAAATTTTTTTGGAAAATTATGGATACTCTCCTAAGACCAATTTCTTGTAGCTGCAACGATTAAGGTACCTCCCTTGGCTGCCCCATTGAAACTTTCCACCCTGTATATATACAAGTCCCATAAACAGTTCTTCAAAAACAACGAAGTTATTTAGATGTCTTTGCAAAAACTTTGTGCGTAAATTGTATATTTCGGTGAAACTATTCATGCACTTTTTGGAATATAAAATTTTAATCATAGGAAAAGCAGTCTCTGCATATGAGAATGAGGATTTCATCAACAAGTGACGCCAGAATGCCGAGTTAAAATATTTCTAAAACTACAGTGGCACATTTTTTTTTTTTGGCCACTATTACAGCACAGTTTTATGACATTGTCAAAATAATCGAATTCCACTGTGTGTATTCTCGCATCACATATGTCAAAAGGTGGTTAAAGTGACACTTAAATAAAATCGTGAAAGCAAACCATGTTTTGAAATACGTGCCCCATATATCTATCACAGAGTACTAGAATCATGGCTAATGTAGATATATTATTTTTAGGTCTTGGATGCAGACTATGATCCACTAACGTATGTGGAGAAATGTCTTCGAGGTGAAATCAAGGCAGAACGAGCTCATTGGAACACGAGCGGTGAGAATATTACCTATATTAAAGCCCCAAGTGTCTTCGCCTCATAAATAACATAATTTATTCTTTAATCTTCTTTCTAGACTTAACTGCCAGGCTGTCTTGGATCAACTGGGAAAATCTAGGAGTAAATCCGCAACGACGAAGCGTTCTCACCTCTTTAGCACTTAGCTCTGACAATCTGCAGTACACTCACAATTAACACAAATATTATACAATGGACTTTAATGTGCATTGTGTAATATTGATCTGCATAATGCGGGACGTAAACATGTACCCCCTGCGGGCCTAATTCAATGAATCATATTAACTACAATATCAGTGCTTCCAAATTAAAAGTATAGGTACGTATAGTGTTTATTTTTGATTATAATAACAAAATCTTATTTATTTAGAGGACTAATCTTAAAATAGAAGGTCGCTCATGTCCGTAATATTTAAGATTTATATAGAAAAGCTAACAGAATTATGAAACAACTGTTTAAATAACTATTTATTATAAGTGCAGTGACTATTTATAGGTGCGATCGTTGGCACCTGGACACTACCTGTTATCAGGTAGTGCCCAGGTAGCAACGATTAAATACAAAAGTATATTAGGAGTTTTCTATGAAAAGTAACTTAGATCCGATAGTACAGTCGATGGCATGTCAAGAGTAACACTGCCAGTATAAACTGAGCTGCCGTCATTGATTTATATGCTATAAAAATGGACACGACTAAACTCTTTCGCGGTTATCTTGGTAGTTTAATAAGTAGGTAAATAAACATTTTACAGTATTCTAACACTTCTACAAGACTTCTGCCATGTTTTAATTTTAATGAAAGTTGGGCCTAACAATGTTTAATTCTAATTTTACAACATGTTATATAATATGATGAAAATTGACATTTATCTATTTGAATTATTTACCGAACTCAACTGCATAGTTCCATACGCAGTGTAAAGGTTGAAGTGTTTGTTCTGACGTGCGGTCGACTGTGCCTACCTAACAAGTTAATTAAAAACATTTTACTGACATCGAAACAATGTCTTGGGTTGAACAAAATGACATAACTTGTTAAAAAAGAAATGTGTTATTTATTTATTAGGGATGTAGAACTATTGCAAATACATCAACATTCAATATATCGATATTAAAAAATATATATCGCTATTATATAGTGACGATATATCGAAAAAATATCTATATAGTGATTACTGGAGCGACCAGATTTTCTAGACACCTAATTTTAGTATTTTTGGTAAATATCGATTTTTTGATTGTAACATGGGCAATAGTTGTTCAATAAAATTGAGTTTGTTTCAGATACGATTGACTTTGTCAATATACCTAATCAGAAATTCGATTCTATAATAAGGAACTTTGCGTCAAATAGTACAACAATAAGGTTAACAACTTTTTACTGCCGGTATCGAAACACGTCACGTGTTGAGTGAACTAACATAAACAAATTTTTAAAAGATATACATATCGACGGGTTCCGGGCTATTTGTATTAACCGCCATTTTTGAAACTTCACACCAGAGCAGTTTAAAGTTTCGATTTTCAGAAAAAAAATCATAACTTTAGCAAATCGCATTATTTTTTCAAAGCAAAGGAAATTTCTGTTTCTGTTACACATTATTCATATTTTGATTAATGTTTTTTTCTGATATTCCTATTTTTAACGAAAATAAATGTCGATTAATACAAAATGACCCACATTTTCCTTTTTTTTGTTCCAGGCTAAATGACTTAACCGCCTAGGTTTATTAATATATGTTCCAAGCTACTTGACTTAACCGCCTAAGTTTATTAATACATGTTCCAAGCTACTTGACATAACCGCCTAGGTTTATTAATACATGTTCCAAGCTAGTTGACTCAACCGCCTAGGTTTATTAATACATGTTCCCAGCTACTTGACTTAAGTACCTAGGATTGCAAATAATAGCTCTTAGCTAAGTGCTTCAACCAATGAGTTGGTCATATTTCAAACCTAAGCTAATTGATTTAAATACCATATCTCAAACTTATTGATGTATGGCTAATTAGTTTATGTGACTTATTTCTTTTTTTTAAATTGTTTGCAATCATACTAAAATAATAAGGTGTGCAGAAATTGACGGCTAAAACATTGATTAATTAAAAGGTACGTTGAAATAATAGGGGGTTTCACCTATCTTGTTAATTATTATGAAATGAAAAATAAAACATAGGTAATAAATTGTTCAAAGATAAGTTTTTTATTTAAACTAACAATTACCTAGAAACAGCAATAACTTTTTAGCTTACTAAGGTAACAACTAAGAAATTATCACGTCATATTTTTAGGAATCACAAGTTAAACAGCCTTTTTATTAGATAATTGGTAAACAGTCTTTTCCCTGAAATTATAATTCTAATTATTTGAGATAATATTGTAGTTACTCATTCTTCTTTATTGTTAATCTTTAACATTTAGAACTATTCCTATCCTAATTCTAAACAAGTTAAAGAAAAATCTCTTCAATGACGCGGCGCGGGGGAGACGCCTCAAGCGCCCGCGCGCCTTGGCCCCCGGTATTCGAACTCGCGCGGTTAATCACGCTGGCGCCAAAATCAATGTTTTAACCAACGTCTTAATAGTCAATCCATACAAAATTTCGATTGTATTAATGTATATACTATACTTATTCCGTTAAAAATAAACTGTTTGATGTACTAGAACTTTACTTTTGTTATAGCTGAAACGACAGTGCAAATCAAATATAGACTAAGAAAAATAGGTTTAACCATTATCTGTAAATGTTTACTGTTGAAACCATAAATAGTTCATGCGACCGGTATACCATAATCTACTACAAGCTAAATGGTTGAAGTGACAGCATCTAGCATTTCAAGTACCAAGCTTAATGTATGAACCGACACTGGACATAAATTTGACAAAGAGGCTAGTTGTATTAAGCGACAATGGATAAGAATTTAACTAAGAGGCTAATTGCATGAAGCGACATTTCTATATATTTATAAGGTCAGGCTAAATGCTTGAACGTACACTGCCTGTAAATTGTTGCTCCAGGAAAAAAGGTTTAAACGACTATGTAGTATTTGGTAGTGAGCTTAAGTACACAAGTCTTAAATTTGACAATATTTTGTGTCGGTCCATACATTGCAGTGCAAAATAGGCCAAAAAAATGCGGTTGTATTAAGCGACATTTTTATGCTCCGATCGTCACCTAACTTAGCTCAAACGACGCAGAAAAATTCGCTGATTCCAAATATATATAAAAATCTAATAGCAAAAAAATGGCGGTTAATTCAAATAGCCCGGAACCCGTCGATATGTAATATTAGTGATCTAGAACTAGTGTAAATATATCAACATTCGAATTATCGTTATTTGAAAAAAAATCGATATCGCTGACGATATATCGCAAAAAAAATCGATAATACGATCAGATTTTGTAGGCAACTATTTAATCATTTTCCCAACTATCGGTCAATTTTCTGATTTAAGGCAATGATGTTGTCTAATAAAATATAATACAAATACAAAGTTACCCCAGACCATAAAAAGTAACAACTAAACACCCCATTTTTTTTTTCAAAATTCGATTATGTAAACAAAATAATTATAAGTAGGTATTTACATTAATAATAATTTTTGCAAGTTTCCGATTTTCATTAGTAGCGCTCGGTTTTCATTAGTGGAAGTGCGTGCGTGATGTACTCATATATTATGGGGTGGTCACAAGACTAAGACATTAGGTATTAATAAACCGTTCTCAAGACTGAGATGACCTTAAGCTGACGCTTGAGAACCTGTTGTATATTAAAACAGTATCAAAAAAATAGTATTGAGACGCGATCTCAATCTCAAAATTGATTTATTAATTACGGGCCTTAGAAACAGTAGCAGACCAAATATTAACGTAGCCGTAGGTACGCAATGACGATGCAAATAAATGTTCCTCTTTTTGGATATAAATATAGGTATATAGCTTGTATTGACACAAAATACTCACAAGGTATTAGATTAGGTATAAACACATTCGTAATTTAATGAAGCAAACAATCAATTTCTAGACGTCTGGTACGTCAAAGTCTGAATGCAGCTTATTCTTTTGTATGAACTGTCCTTTGCCTCCCATCTCAATGACTGAGGGGGAAAAAAATCTTTTGTATGACAATTGATCATAGTATTGTAAGTCTGTGAGGGTAGTGTAGGTGCAGGTTTGATTAGTATGTTTGTATTGTACGATTGATACGACCCGTTTGGTGTAGTGGTTGGAAACTCTGACTGTTATACCAAAAGGTCGCGGGTTCGAATCCCGCTAGGGGCATATTGTATGTATGATGTATGTATACAGACATGTGTTTCCGAGTTCATTTTTATCGCGTCCTCCAGGGAATGTGAGGTAATTTGTGCCGGGGAGGGTGTCCCCCTTCAAAGGGTGTATTCGCTATACGTAACTACGGGCAGGGCATTGGGTTACCTGGGTGGTTGCTGGGCAGGTCTTCATTAGACCTGAGACTACATTTCTTGCGTGGGCTGCACGAGCTGGAGGTCCCTCATAATGGTGTCGCTGAGGGGTAAGCGTGGGGCAGCAGTGAGGATCGACGTTAGCGCGTACCATGCCGGCGCCGCGTACGTCAGGCGAGATCTGATATAGGTTTTGTAGATTCCCACCTTTGTGCGCAGCGGGAGGCTTGAGGTGAGCCCGGAGAAATGAGGCTATCACCTTCACTATGTGGCGCGGGGCTTCTGATGTGGTCAGCTTATAGAGCAGGCCCTCGTGCCATACTCTGTCAAATGCTTTCTCTATATCCAAGAGTACTGCAGTGGTGTATTCATGTTTGTTTTTGCTCACCGTCATGAAGTGCAGTACTCTTGTCAGTTGCAGCGTGGTGGAGTGCCCCGCGCGGAATCCAAATTATTCGGGTCTCGGTTGGACGTGTGGGACGAGTTCGTGCAGCAGCAATTTCTCGAACACCTTCGAGAGTGTACTGAGAAGGGTAATCGGCCTGTAGTTCTCCGGTTTCCGCTTGTCTTTGCCCGGTTTAGGCAGCATAATGACCCGGCCAAGCAGCCACGTCGATGGAAAGTGCCCCGTGCGCATGATGCCGTTGTACAAGCAGGTGAGTGCAGCGACTGTGCGGGGTGGTAAGTGATGGTGGGCCATGTTGGGAATCTGGTCCGCGCCCGTGGCTTTCTTAGGCATCAATCTGCGGAGGGCTCTTTGCACTTGGCCAGGTGTGAAGAATACAGGATCCTCGGTAGGCTGAATGGGGGCGGAGAAGTATTCACAAAGTTGTTCTTCGATGGTCTCAGTGTGCTCCACGTCCGTTGCCGAGTTCGATGCGAACTGTTTCTCCAGGCACACGGCGAAAATTTTGCGTCCACCAGAGGGCGGGTTGTTTCTACTGTGGTAGAGAGGCGGCGACAGACGGTGGATAGAGGGAAACTTGTCTCCGATGCCCAAAAAAAAGGATTCGGTTGCCAGTTTCTGCAGCTCTATTTTGACCCTGTCTGTCAGGTCATTCAGTTGGGTTTTTAGACTGGGACACCTGGACTGTTGCCACAACCTCCTGGTTCGGCGCTTTTCCACTATGAGTTACTTAATCCGAACAGGCAGTGGGTTTTCCCTCTGGCTGTTCTGAATGGTGTGTGAGGCTGTCGAAAGTGCCGTTTGAATTGTGGCAGTGATATCCCAGGTCGCTCTTTCCACGTCATCTGTTGAGCTGACGGGGCTGCTGCTAGGCAGGTCCTCCAGTGCCGATCTGAATGCCCAGTTTGTGTGGCGTCGTGGCGGTGGCAGCGAGACCCTCGCTGGTGTGTTGGCCAGCACTAATAGTACTGGTCTGTGGTCCGACGGAAGATCCAGGAGTACTTCCTGGCTCAGTAGCTTGTAGACCACAACGTCCAGCACTTCGTCGGTTCCATTTCGGGTATCGTGTCTAGTCGCTTCGTCTGGCCCTATGACATCGTAATTGTGGTCCACAGAGTCCCGGTGGATTATCCTACCGATAGGATTTGTGGTGTGGGAGTTCCAGCTTAGATGTTTGGCATTTAGATCGCCAGCCACGATAGTCGGTGTGGACGAACAGACGAGTCTTCTTAGCTCACCAACTTCGAACACATCCGAGGTGGGTGATCTGTAGGTGGCGAAGAGGCGGATGTCTTGTCCGCTTATTTGTACCTCAACTCCTAGCGCGTACATGGTTGTGAGTGTTTTCGGTGGGATAAGTTGGTAAATGATCCGCCTCTTCACCAACACCGCCAGTCCTCTGTATGCGTTTCCCGTGGCAGGATTTATCTCGTCCTCGTATCTGGATCTTGAGGGTGGTTGTTGGTCTCAAGTGGGTCTCGTTGATCAGCGCGACATTTATTTCCTGGTCTCTCAGGAAGTGCTGCAGCATTAGCTTTTTGCCTTTGAGGGTCTGCGCGTTCCAGTGTATGATCCTCAGAGGTTTAGCCATGGGGTTGGTTTGCGAAGTTGAACCCTCTGAGGATGGCAGGGTTTATTGGTGACCCTGTAAAGGCGGCGTCCAGCACCTGCTTCAACAGGCCCAGAGTGATCAGGAGGCCGTTCTGGTCGATTGTTGCTGGTGTTCGGGGGGCAGCCGTCTCGGTCGGCGCGGAGTGTGAGTGGGTGGGAGGTGCGGTTTGCTCATCTGATTGTGTTTTCCTTTTCCGCTTCTTCTTTCGTTCGTGGCGCGGTTTAGAGGGCTGTGTGGAAGGACCGTCTTTGCGAGGGGCTGCATTTGCCGGGGCCAGCAGAGACGCAGTCGCTGTCCCTTCATTCCAGAGTTATGGATGTTTGTCATTTATATATATATTTATTTAATAAATGGAATACAAATATTAAATTTAAAAATAATTAATTTAGAAAATGACCTCAGAGATATGTCTGAAAAACTGTACAACACTCAATCTCAGTGGACTGAATATACACAGGTAGTGTCTGAGATGGTTAACATATCGGCGTCAAATGCTGAGTTAACGGAGCTGCTGTTAATTGATCTCCCAGCTGATAAAGAAGTTGCAGACACTGTTAATGACCCCATGCTTGCATCCATATGTGCCTCCGCAGTGGACCCCACGTGTACTCTGAGACTTACTCCTACATCGGGTCCCATACCAGTACCGGAGCCGTCCGCTATACCAGGTCACTCGCTTACTTCTCCTGAGGCCTCAACACCTAGAGTATACATCTTCTCTGATGGGATAGGTAAAGATCTGGGTAGTTTTATGCAGTTCAACACTGAGCAGAAAGTCATTAATATGTGTATGCCAGGTGCTTCATATCAACAGGTGTTTAATTGTGTGAAGAGTTTTACAGATTATGACAAAAACTGTAGTATTGTAATATTAGTTGGTAATGGATTGGGTGTTTCAAAAAAACAACTTAAAACAAATTTTGAATTCCTTGCGTCTTTAAATGTAAAAAAAATTATTACTTGTGCTTTTGGTTATTCACATTGCTTATCAAGTGATGAAAATAACTATATCCATAATTTGAATAGGTTACAAACTAATATGGTATCCTATAATGACAAATTTAAATTTTTTGACACTAATAAGTTTATTAGGAATCTTGTTTTAACGAAAGATAAACTATATCTTTCAAAATATTATATAAAACAATTGGCTATGTTGTTAGCCTATAATTTACCTATTTATACGATACCAGTCAATGGTAGATCCTTTTTTGTAATGGAGGGCCCTTCTAGGGGTATCAAATCACCTATTATTTATAATAATAGGGATGTGACTCCTGTTGAGACGAGGGACTTAGAGCAGTCTCGATATTTAAACTAGGTAAAAAGACAAAAGAAAAGCCAAATCGACTTACAATATTTCATCAAAATATTCAGTGCTTTTCTGGCAAAGAACTAGAAATAGAGATGTTTTTAGAGAAACACAACACCATCGATATTGTATGTATTACTGAACATTGGCTAAAACAAACCGAAATGATTATTTCAAATGACAATTATTATTGTATTAGTTCATTCCATCGACAGTTTAAGACACATGGAGGTTCTTTAATTTTAATTAAAAATAATTTAAAAGCGAAGGAACGCAAAGATGTTGTTGCACTTTCGATTGAATGTACTATTGAACTTTCATCTGTGGAGTTGGAGAACTACATTGTTATTTGCGTCTACAGACCTCCTTATGTTTACAATTTTAATTTGTTTGAGTCGGTCATGGAAGATGTGCTAAAACTAGTAACTAGAGGGACAAAGTCAGTTATAGTCTGTGGTGATTTTAATGTAGATTTGCTGGAGCAGAAGTCGTTAACTACTCGAATAATAAGTTTATTTAAGTCTTTTAATTTAAACAACGTATTCCTAGAGCCTACTAGAATCACTGAATCTACAGCCACTTGCATAGATAACTTTTTCTGTAACTGTAATTTCATTGATCAGTCTATACTAAACTGTTTAAGGTCTGATCACTGTGGGCAACTTGTTGCTTTTCCGTTAATTAAGTTATCCAATCCCACAGTAGAATTCATTACTAGACCTATACCTGCAGAAAAAGTAGAAATGTATAAAGAAGTTTTGCTAAATAAATTACCTTTACCTTCGTCTGAAACAATTGACTGTGATAAATTTTATACAGATTTCTTCAATGTTTTGAATAAAGAGTTTGAACAGATCTTTCAAATTAAAAAAGTTAAAAATACCAATAAATTTAAATTCAGTAACTGGGCCACGAAAGGTATTCGAATAAGTAGAGATAAGTTGTTTCAGCTCTATGAAGATAGGACAATTAGGCAGGATGACCTAGAGTTCTGCGAATTTGTTAAAAGTTATTCAAAAATATTTAAAAAAGTTTGTATTACTGCTAAGTCCAGATACATTAGTAATATTGTAAATATTGCTGATAATAAGATTAAAGCAGTCTGGAAGGTTATAAATAGGGAAACGTCATGTGTTAAAGAACGTGACAATGGATATTCAATTAAAATTGATAATAGAATTATCAATCGCGATATAGAAGTAGCTCAGCATTTTGAAAATTTTTTTGTAAATATTCCAGTCAAAACTACTGAAATACTAGATTCATCACCAATTCGTGCTAAATCATTGATGGTAGCTAATGTAAAAAAATGCCACACTATTCTTAAATTTAGGTATGTTGACCCTCTCGAAGTTATAAAGGCTTTCAAAACGCTAAAGTTAAAAAAAGCTGAAGATGTCTGGGGCATGTCGGTACAGCTGTTGAGTCATATTGTCACTACGATCGCTCCTTACTTAGCCTTCATTTTCAATGCGAGTATTGATCAGGGTGTCGTTCCTGAACTGATGAAACATAGTAAGGTTGTACCTCTTTTTAAATCAGGATGTAAAAACGATCTCAATAATTACAGGCCCATCTCCATTCTACCTGTACTTAGTAAAATTTTTGAGAAACTTATTCTGGGTCAAATATTGTGTCATTTCAATACAAATGGACTACTACATGATAAACAGTTTGGCTTCACTAACGGTCGCTCGACAACGGATGCCGGTGTAGCTCTAATTAAAAATATTTATAATGCCTGGGAAGATCGCAGCGATGCAATCGGTGTGTTTTGCGATCTTTCAAAAGCATTCGATTGTGTGGATCACAAAACGCTTTTATTTAAATTAGAACATTATGGGGTGCACGGCAAAGCCCTCGACTTATTAACTTCTTATTTAGAAAATAGAATTCAAAAAGTTCAAGTAAATCTGGAAAAATCTTCAGGATCCTTTGTGAAAATGGGAGTGCCTCAAGGATCAATTCTAGGTCCTTTTATGTTTTTAGTTTATATTAATGACTTGCCTTATTTAGTTCGGAACCTGGTTGATATTGTGTTGTTTGCTGATGACACTTCATTTATATTCAAAATAAAGAGAGGGTCGAATGATATTGACGATGTAAACGATACTCTTTCACAGGTTTCGAACTGGTTTACTGTGAATAATTGTATTAAGTTTGTAATATATACTTATAATACCAAATGTATTAAGTTTTCCTTACCTAATGTAAGGCAGGGGGAAAACAACCTAAAGTTGAATAGTGAACCATTGGAATTTGTTGAGAACACTGTTTTTCTTGGCATCACTTTGGACTCCACACTACAGTGGGGGTCGCATATTGAGACACTTGCGAGCAGGCTCAGTTCAGCTGCTTATGCTGTTCGTAAGATTAGACAACTTACTGACATTAAAACAGCGAGGCTCGTTTATTTTAGCTACTTTCATAGCATTATGTCTTATGGTATACTACTGTGGGGTAGAGGTGCAGATATTCAAACAATATTTGTTCTACAAAAAAGAGCAATCAGAGCAATATATAAATTACGCTGCCGTGATTCTCTAAGAGATCTGTTTAAAGAAATAAGTATTTTAACTGTTGCATCCCAGTATATATATGACAGTATAATGTATGTACGCAAAAATATATGCCTATTTCGCAAACATTCTGATAATCATAATTTGAATACTAGAAACAAAAATAAAATTGAAATTCCACAATTTAGACTTAGCAAGGTTAGCACATCCTTTGTGGGACACAGCATACGCTTTTACAATAAAATACCAGAACATGTATTGAGTTTAACAGAGCAGAAATTTAAACGCCATATTAAAGAAACTCTGTGTAAGAAGGGTTATTACAGGATAGATGATTATTTAGGCGATAAGGAGGTCTGGTGTTAGCTGGTTGTTATGTTAATTGCTATTGTTTTGTAATATGTAATATAAGATGTAGTATTGTTGTAAGGATGGAGACTAGTTGAAAAGATGTGTTGTTGCGGAGTTTCTTGTCGCTTCTTCTCCCTAACCATAACACCTTGTGAAGCGATGTAGTTAAAAAAAGAAAAATAGCATGTTGACTTTCAATAAGTGATATTTTTGTATCCTACATTGAATAAAATATTTTTGATTTTTTTTTTTTTTTTGATTACAAAAAAAATCTAATTGTGTAGTTCAATCTGGTTCATCTGGTAGCCATAATACAAGCCCCAAGCTTAGTGTGGAACTAGATAGCGCCGTGTGTATGTGCAAATTAAGATATTTATTATTATTATTACCATTCTTTAATAACTAGACTAGATACTTAACTAAGTATCTAGTCTAGTTATTAAACAATAGTAAGATTTTAAATTGAATTACACCAGATGTAACACAGCACAGCGCATAGCAGCACACAACTAACGTAATGGATTGAATGTAAGGGGAGATTACACACCGGTACGCGCAGGTTTGTTACGTTTGATGTGCAGGTCACGTACTACTTAGGTCTACAAGGATAGTTAAATATCAATAGTGGCGCCATCTGTCAGACGTTTTGATTTTTTTACTACATATTTTTTTAAGGCACCGCACTCCACAATAAAATTTAATAATACAGTGAAAAATAATAATCAAATGGCGGGAAATCGATAAAAGTTTCGTCCAAAATAAAGATGTTGCTTTGAATCAGGGAAATATATTGTTTTTTGTGTATGCAATAAAGTGTTAAATAAATAAATAAATAAATAAATATATAATAGGAACTTAATTTGTAACGTTATAATTTATACAGACTAAGTTTTAGATGTTAAAGAAAAGAAAACCACAATGTTAAACATGAATTTGTAGTAACTCTCACAATATAACTGTTAAATACTTGTTTAAGATTTTTGTAGTAAGACCTCAGACGTATATATACTAGCAGACCGAATTAAGGACTATATAGCGTAGCCCATTTCCTTACATTAGCCACGTTTAGGCTATGTCACAAAATTCGTAGAGCGGCGCGCCGTTTTGTGGGTTTGCGATAGGTAAGGAAATGTCGAGAAATGTTTTGTCTATACCGTTTATGTTCACGATCGTTTAGTCGCTTCTTACGGCATCCATGAAAAGAGACGGGTTGGTCCTATTCTACTCTACCGGGATCCACAAATGCATACGGTATTGTAAAGTTTCACCACGAGCGTGTGAGGGTCTCCGATTTGAACAGGGACGTAGCTTTAGTAAAGAAGCGAATAACCTTCGTAATCAATTTATTTTGTTATATATTCATAATCCATATTTTGCTTCCCTTCCGGTTTGATTAAATCTATTTGGATCTCTAAATGTATTATACTTATAATAAAAATATGTTTCTCTTACTAAATTCTTCTATCCATAAGCTTCGCTAAAAAAACTACTGTTTTTCACATATTTTGATTATCAATAATTCAAATTGTAAAAGAATATTTTTTTAGGGTCCAATGCTATAAGATCTAATAGAAATACAACCTTCTATAGTATTTATTCGTATTTTGCTCAGAAAAATACAAAAAAAGTTTCGTAAATAACCTAAGCTACACGCGTACGCATAGCTGTTTGCATATAATTATTGTTTGATCTGCTACTATGTATAACTCTGTGGTCAAGGCTGTACATTTGTTATACTTTTATATAAGTTATATAGAGTGCAATAAAAGTTATAAATTACAAGTTGTGATTTACCTATATTAACTTTATATATTAATACCATGCAATTAAAAATGTTCTGGGATTACATACTTGTGCATTTTTCATGCGTAACAGTGTATAACAGTACATTATACGTAAGTATAGTCGGAACCAACCAGGGGGGCCGATCGTGCTAAGTTTGAACGTTATTACCAAAGCTAAACCATAACCTAAAACGTTACGTTATGCACGTTTCGTATCGCGCTAATCATTTGAACGGAACTTAACCTATTTTTTTTTTAATCCGTGGTTAGCTCTGCACATTTTGGGTTTGGTTTTACTTTGGTAATGTCAACGATATAATCGTTCACAAAAAATTGCGCGATACCATTTTTTACATCAGCTAAACTAAAGCTAAACCATAAACGTTCCGTTCGAACGATAAAACCATTGTAAAATAGCGCGATTGCACCCCTAGTTAAACCTAAACGCTCCCTATGTTTACGGCTAGCTGTCATAGTTTCCCGAACAATACCTATACGTCTACGACTAATACAGAGCTCCTAACCACTGCTTGTTTGTACAGGTGATTCAGGAAAGTTGTAGTACTTACATAAACCATCTTCAGTTCTATCATGAGATTCTTATGTTCGATGTCATCCCCAAAACGAGAATAAGTGTTAATGTTGATGGCTAGTTCATCTCAGTAGACTGTATTTCTCTCATCTCTCTCTCTCTCTCTGACATCTCGGTATTTCTAAATACCTATACCTAATATTGCGGATAGCAAGTTTTATTCCAGAAAGCATTCTTAATACTATCTACATAGGTATAAAGATTTTTTTTAAAGTCACTCCGGTACCTCCACTAGAACGCCGTGAAAACTAACTTTTATTTTTGACACCCAATCGATAGGTTCGATCAATAATGACCAAATGTGATTATTAACATTGTTACTTAGTCAAATTAGAAGAAAACCATAAAATCAAAATTATTTTATCTACTTACATAAGAAATTGTATTGTAAGTCCAAATTTATAGGCTATTAAAAACAATTTAAAATTGATTAAAAATAAAACAATATTTCCGCTACTCTGAATATTTAAGGTAGGTAGCTAGATATACTATACTTAGGTCAACTCTCAGTAGTATAGTTATTCCCAGTCGCATTCGCTGTCGTTTAGCGAAGTGGAGCAATGTCTGGCGCCATCAGTTCTTGGATGGGTGATCACTAGTAGCATATTAATATGAGTGCTTCCGTGCTTCGGAGGTCACGTTAAATAGTCGTTCCCGCTTGTTATCAATTGAAAGCAGTCGTTGCCAAGTTGGTAGCCTACACCGACCGTCTGACAGAAATCCACCAATTCGCCCTGGGTCCGCGTGGTGGACTATCGCCCATACCCTCTTCCTGTGGAAGGAGTCTGTGGCCCAAGAGTGGAGTCGTATAGGTCTGTCGATGATGATGATAATCAGGTTTCGTGATTCGACCACCTTTGAAGTAACTGCAGCATTGTTCATGTCTTTTTCAATAAACATATTGTCATAGTTCACATACCAAACAAGCATATGGATGTGGTATAAGGTGCTAAAATCGTGATGACTTCTGCAGCTGTGTGGCGAAAAGGCTGACAAATCTCGACGATAACGTCTAATTCTTCACATCTATATTAAGTTGAAAGGCTACTAGCAGATTTTGAAATAGCGAGTCTTGAGGTTGGATAAAGATAAACATGACAAAGACCAACTCATTACAAAGACCCAGGCGTACCACGTAAGAAATGTTTAAGGTTCAACCTTAAAGTTTAAGGTTTAGCTCGCTTGCGGTCGACCGCAAATTTGGTACCACGTAAGCTCCTAGAAGTAAATTAAGGTTTATCGAGTTACCATTCGAAAAAAATACAAATGAACTAACTTCTAAACGACGTATCAATAAGTGTATTATTTATAAACGACTGTATACAAGTCATTGATAATCCAAAAATATATATTTCTTCCCAAAAGTATTATAACATTAAAAAAAACACGAAATACGTTATAGTAAAAAAAAAAAAATTCTTAACTAGCAACACTCACATATTCAATACTCACAATTGTTCCTTTTTACGCAATAGTGTGGAGATACTTAATTTATATTTTATTTATCAATTGAATTAAAAAAGCTAATTGTTAGATATCGACATTTCCTAAGTTGAAAATGAAAATGTCGTATTAATTAGACTTGTTAAGTCAATAATTAGAATTTCATTTAACAATATTTTATTCACGTACGCGGAACGGAACGTGGTTTGTTTATTGTTTGTTGCAAAGTTTTTGGAGCGTTTGATAATTTAATACATTTTAGCTTACTTTTGACTTTGTTTATATACCTATATACATATAAACTTACATTTGGCGTTTGCAATGGGTAAGTAAGAGTGTTTAAAGAATCATCGAAATAAACCAAACAACAAAATACTAAATAGTTAAACATTTATTTTTCAGCTACGCTCCATGTACCCCGTTTTCCTTGAGGCCCTAGGACACGAGTGTACGCTGCTCAGACGGGACGGGGAGATGTTACTCCCGTCTTACATTAACACCTCGACTTGGGCGCCGGCGCATCCAATAACTCTGGGAAGACTTAGGAAGCGTGATGAATGCCCATTATGACGGGATACAGTGATGTTTTTGCCATCGACTCGCTAAGAAGAAGAATGAAAACGGGAAGAGAGTAAGTAGAACGTAAAGGGTTAGTGCATGTGGTTACCGACGCGTTATAAGAATTGAACCAACCTCTAAAGGATAACACTTTATACCAAAAACTTTTGTAGATTATAAACAAACTCAGAATATTAGAGCAGACCGAACATAAGGCTTAAATAGTATGACCACTTTTCATACAAAGTAATAAGCTGCATTTAGAGTTGACCTACATATAGAAATTGGTTATTTTGTCTGGTTTATTAGATTACTATTTTGTTTATATCTAATACCACATGAGTTTATTATTTGTTCACAAGCAATATGTTTATAACACACTAACCCTTATGTATAGGGATTATCACATTTGAGATAAATGTAGCAAACCTATGTATGAGAAATATATGTATGTGTATAATGAATGTATGAGAAAGAGGTTGACTTCTCTTTAATGATAGCATTCCTCCCATCCCCCTCAATTAACTTCTGAGTTCCCAATTGTAAATAGTTTTCAAGTTTATTATATCTTTTCTGTATTACAATGATTTGAAATGTAATCTTCAGCTATAAAGCGGCACCAGTGTGAGACTGGGGTAGATCATCTCTAAAAAGCCGTTGATGGAAGGAGGGATTACTCTACATCGTTGGGGATGGTTTTGGTGATTACTAATAGTCTACTTTTCATTTGCAGGGGCAGTGCTGACGAGGCCATCTACATTTTTAATTAGTTTTAAGATATTTGTGTTATTTGATTATTTCTTAATTTGTAAATATCATATCATTTGTATTTTCTTAAATAAATTTTCTTAAATTAATTTATATTATTTTTTTAGGCTGTGTATTTGATTTTATGTTCTTGAAAAAGGTCGGGTTTTCTTATGGTGCTTCTTTTTCCTGACCTTGTGATCCTTATTTCACATGAGAGAAGTACTCAAAGTCTATACTTAAGTTCGACACTCACATAGTGTAAAATATATATAGTACATCTTCACCTGAAATAAGCTACGATGGATTCTTATATGTATATTCAATTATCAAAATACCACAAAGTACATGTACAGGGTGGGTTTAACAATCCACAAGGTGAAAAAATATCAGTATATATCCATCATTCTAAAAATATAGTGTAAAACTTAATTAATAGACAATAGAATAGAAGATGGGAATATTTCGGAGATTAGGGTGAGAAGATTCTCTAGCAAAGTGACAGCTGTCTAAATTCACATACTCCTACAAACTCAACTTTACAGTTATGTGCCTTACGGCTGTTACATATTTTTTTAGGGCCGACTTTTAAATACAAGGATTATTGAAAAAAATAATGCTTTTATACCAGGATAACATACTTTTTATATTATTCAGATACATCCTAAACCAAAGGTAATACAATAACAAAATTAAATGTTTTATCAAATCATATTAACAAATTAAGAAAATACGAATTACATTACATCAATTACAAATGTATCTACCTACACAGCATAATATTTACAAATACCAATTATATTGATAAATAATTGAAGTAGCTTAAACTCATAATGAAATATGTAGCTTCTCTGCCAGAGCGCTGTCCCTGAAAATCAAAAATAGGTGATTAATAATGTGAATAACAAATAAAAACATAACTATTTCAATCGAAATACTCAGCTTTTCACTGGTGAAGGTGGTTCTAGGACAGCATATAGTTTCAAGCATCCTGTGTGGCCTCTGCACTCGACATTGGCTGCTGCTGGAAGTAAATAAATAAATGTAAAAGTTGCAATGTTATGTTCATAAATAAAGCCAGTTTTAATCTGATTTAGGTACTTATGTACTTTTTTCGCATCTATGCCTTTTGTATTTTTCAAGATATCATAGCAGTATTAATTAGTATGGCTTACCTGCTGCTTAATTTCACTCTTGCCATATTCTGTTCACCAAGAATTCTCTTATAGTAGTAGTAGTATAAGTTAGCTCATGCTAACTGACGATTTGTGGTGGGGTCTGCTTGTATCACTGCTTCATGTTCATTGTTTGTTCTGAGGATCTGCAATTCATGATCACGCTGTTCCTCATCATATAATTCTGGAACAGATAATCAAGCAGCATTGGTAATATTGTACAATATCACACAAGCATGGGTGATCATGCCAGCAGTGATAGGATCATAGTGGAGCCCACGATGATGTAATAAGCATCACCAGTGTGCTTTGAGAACGCCAATAACAATAAAAATGACTTTCAAAATACCTATATCTATTGTCTAAATGTATTTCACTCACCTAAAAACCAGACAGACTTTGACTACTACTACTGTTCGATATAGTATCTAAGTGGATGATGTCCCCAAATAAAGAATCATGTCTATCGTGACACGTTCTAAGGTGCCTCCGGAGTTCCTGGCGTTGAAGACCATCACAGGCTTCTGCCGATTCTAACTCATTTAGAAAGAATCCCAGTCGTGCCATTTCGTATAACTTAAGAAAATACACTTCACTCAGATTTTCACTTTTCATGCACAATAATTGTATTGGATCACGTTTCTATACTTTATGTCGAAGCTAACAACACGAAATTTCAAGTTTTTTGGCTATATTATCCACAAACGCACGTAGGAAAACTTCGCGGTTCGAGTTGTCAATGTCAAAATTTTTAGGTTAGAAGATAAACTGCAAACCCAGTTCAACCGCAAAAAATATGCAGTTTATGTCACGTGACCGTAGTTGAACGTCAAAACTTTGCGGTTGAACCTTAAACGCTTCTTACGTGGTACGCCTGCTGTTTCATGTCAACCCGAATATACAATACTGATTTTGGTTATACTGAATCTCAACGTTGAAAATACCGATGTGGGTTAATTCAAAGCTAAATTTCTTAAGAGGAAAGCGATAATCGGCCGTGGCTCTGTAACTAAGGGCCCTGAAGACGAATTTTTGATAGTGGTGAGTACCTTGTGATCGCTTACAACTTTATAAGAGTTAAAGTTTCATTAGTCTACTATAAATCGTTAATTCGGATATAAAAAAAATGGAGCGTCGGTGGCTCAGTGGTTAAGACGCGGTCTCCCAATTTAGGAATTCCGGGTCCGGGAGAGCGTGGTGGTCTATGGCTCATACTCCCACATATACGAAGGAAGGCCCATATCCCTGCAGTGGGATGTTTACGGGCTGATGATGATGATGAAATCGTTAATTATGATCCATAAATATGATCGGACGCGATGATGTTCGACCTTCGAATGAACGAGTTAGTGTGGATTGATAAATTAACTAATATTCCAAACATTAAAGTGTTCCTTCAGTTATCAACCCGTAAAATTTCACTTACATAGAGGAACAATTTTAGAATAGATAGGTATATAGGGGAAAAAGCACTTACGAGATATATACGAATAGCTTTAGCACATCCAGAGTATGCGAGCCGAACTTTGTATGGGATGAACTTCGTACTGCCATTTGCAGCTAAAGGACACCCTCATATACATTGCATTAACTACTTTACTTATGTCGTGCAAGGCAAAACAAGCCATGAGTAGTCTTGCCGCGTCTTGCTCTGACTTTCTTCTGACTTCATGAGTCGAGGTTAGAAGATTAGGCTCGGATTAACCTTTTTTTTTATTCACATCGGGTTAACACTTGACCTCAATCACATCTCATGTTAAGTGAAGATAAGGCCGAAGGTGGAAGCGTACTGACCCGGAAACCCCATCCTATTTGGGGGACTGGTTATCATATCTCTGACAACCGGAACACAACCATGCTATTTAACATTGGTGTTTGGCGGAAGATTTAGATAAGATGGTAGTCGCTAGCCAGGCGGACAATGCCTTACCAAACCGAGTATTAAACATGAACCCCGTTGGGGGTCGATCCCGCGACCTCCGAATCGTAAACCCTATGTTGTTTACATTGAGCCACGGAGGCGGTCAGAAGAATATCTGAACGCACGTTATCGGATTTTGGAAAATTAGTAAACTCAGCAATCTGATTCGCATCATTTATTGGTAGGTACTAACTTTATCTACATCTAACGTAACACACGTTTACGTTACATTTATTTTTAAAGGACATGATCACTTACATACTACAAATATTTACCTAATAAATAAATGCATCCAATATCTTAACAATAAAGGTAGGTATTACTTACTTAGCACTAAATAACTACTTATCACGATGTTGTTTTAACGTAAAACAAGAGTACATGGGACTGACTGATAAGGAATTAGGAGCTTCTAAACGGCCAATATTTTTTGCAATACGTGCCTGCAACAGTGGCCGGCAACATTGCAAGCAATACCAGCCAAACTATGCTATATTCGCGGGGTGAGGCCTGCCAGCGCCCCCCGTGGAGGGCGCGCTGGGCGCCTTCCGGAAAGGGCCTCCCCTTGCGAGGGGGGCAGGGCGGGGGACTTGGAACCGCTTATGCGTTCCCAGGTCCTCTCTACTGCCAAGGAAGGTCGCCGCGGGGTTTTAGTGGGTATCCTACCCGATAGAAGCGAGTCCCACATAACCGTCTCGCCGTCCCCCAGGCGAGCGGTACGCGTATAACATTTCCCAGCTTAAAAAAAAAGACTATGCAAATAATGTCCCGGCCATATAGCCAAACATGTTTGGTATGGCCAAAGTTGTTTCGATAGGTTGCCGGACAATCACACAGCGATCGACATTACTGCAATATTGCCCAGATACTTCCATTGTTGATTCAGTCGCTCTCATAGTGTATCTTTTTCTACGCGACATGAAGTTTGCAGTGAGGGACACCGTGATTAATTTGCTATATTCTGGCTTTGTAGCAGTGCCCCCAGTTTTATAGGTCACCCATTGACATTGTAGTAAACTTCTTAAATAAGTTTTAATCAAGGCTTACTTCGTGACTTAAATTATATAAAGTTTCACGCCTATTTAGGGAAGGTCTAATCAACAATCTTGTCTTTTTATTTTTTCTTTTAAAACATAAGCCGCTGCGACAAGTGTGATTTCATCAGCCATTGTTGCCCGATTGTGTGGCCTCTTTAGGAGTCTGATTCATGCGCCATACTATTGCAGCCATATTGCAACGTGTAGCCTAGCAATTGATTACACAGCCATAAAATGCAATAAAATGTGTTTGTGATGGCTGGACAATGTTTGCCAAAAATTGCAGCCACAAATTGCCGGAAAATATTGCCTGTTTAAAAGCCCCTATATAGAAATAACATATCTAATAACACACCCACATTAGGACACACGTCCCGCACAATAACCGCGATTATACCGGCATTATGTATCTCAACTAATGTTGTATCTCTACATTGCGTCGCAACATCGAATTTCACAATTTGTGTCAACACCGGATTTTACGTCGCATTACAAATGTGCAATAGTGTGGACGGGGCATTAGTCTATGCTTTTACATTGATTATATTTAAATACTCTTTTTAATTTTACATAAATTTAATGATGGACACGTATAACTACATGGTGAGTCTAGTGGTAGCATTCATGGTGGTGATCCATAATATACCTAGACCTACTTACATTGTCTTGTGTATTTGATAACACTAACGAACTACCACCGCCGATTGAGGACGTTGAACGACGCGATATGAATACATGACTATACACAGGGTAATTCATTGAGATGGATCAGTATGGAGCAATTTGAAAGAATGGTGGGAAAATGGGTTCTAAGAACCACGTTAGAGATAAGAAATATTGTATACCTTACCTCCACAGATATTGTATTGTATTGTACTGTATTAATTCGTCAACAATGTCATTGTGTTCGAAATTACATAACATAAAACATGAAATCAAATTATAAAATATGGGATAACTTATCAATAACTAGGATTAATTTACAAAATTATGGAATAAATTATAAAACATAGTCTAATTGCATCAGTATCAAATTACAAAAACATTAAATATTTTGAATATATTTATATATATTTTGAAACTTAAACGATATGAATTTGAGATCTACCTAATTTATAGAGACAATTAATGTTAGACATCATTTTGGTCAAACGCGTGTCCGTCCATCACAAAAAGGGTTCAGCCACAGCCCATCAATTTGAATTCGTGTCGGGTCTCGGAGTGGAATGACGCGCTCCAGATTTTTTCTGGATAATAAATGAAAGAAAATGTAGGTACCTAATACGTGATGTTTTTTCGACTTACATTTGTTCTTATGGCATTCATTTTTCAATTGTAGTAAAATAATATGTCATTAATTTTAGGTGGACCATGGCCTATAGACATTTTTGATTTACATATTACTACCGGTAAGAAAAAGTGCCCGTGGTCCACCCACGTGTACTAAGCAGGTGGACCACGACTGATGAGGGATATAAAGTAGAGTAGGAAAAATCAATTTCTATGTCAATATATTAAGGTATATCGCAGTTTCGATGTCATCAAAAAGTTTTGTCTCCACCCTGCATTACATAGATAATGCTGATTTATTTTAAAGACGTGTGAGGGAATCAGATAAACAGTAAAATTAAGTGGTATGTCATAAAATTCATAGACATTTGGGGGTCACCAAAATGAAAAACTATCACGCAGTTACAATATTGAGGTGACACAACTGGGCATGCCACTGCCGGACCAACACCTTCACGAGGCCTGGACACGCTGTGCTCAGACGTCACGGTCGCGACGCAGAAGGCCGTAAAGCGACAACATGGGTATTACAAATAGGGGCCTAGAGATAGAAAATGGGCTCTTCTGCGATTTCGGTTAGTGAGAAGAAATGGACCGAAGGTATCGAATTAGTTTAGACAATAATTAAGACGAAGTCAAAGTCAGGAGACCAGAGATCCGATCGACACATTTGTAAATGCATAGAGCGAGACAGGGTCGTTGCTTATTGTATCTGAAGAGCAGGGTACGGTTCAGGTTTCCCCGCAAGGCCCCATCTCAACGAATTAACCTGCATAGTCTGCTTTTCTAAGTTCAGAACATTAACCCTTTATCTGGGTGAGCTCATATAATGTAACTACGGTATAAATGAAACTTACTTTACCCATAATCTTACGATTACCATAAGCAAAATAAGCACAACATGATTGTACCACTGTTATAATGTTAAATTACTTACTTTTAAAACTAAAAGGCCACGCAGGACGCATGCATGCGATATGCGAGGTGCATAATATTGGTGTTTTAATGGCGTAATTTATACTTGCTTCTGTCAGTAATATATGTATTTTACTTTCACTTTCATATTTGAAAACGATGGTGTCGATTCAGATGTACACCAACTAAACTAAAACTAGTTTTAAAGTAGTACTGTCTCTTTCTACCTGAAACAGTACGATGCGACGGCACCACTCCAAAACTGGTTTTAGTTTAGTTTAATTGGTGTAGTTCCGAATCGACACCGAAGATACCCTTAGCACAATTTTTACAAGCTTTACCGAAGAGCGAGGTTCTTAGTAGGGTTATTAAGTTAATTTATTTGTATTTTTTTAAGTATCCGACTGCCCAAGGAAGGAGGGTAATGTTTTTCGAGTGTATGTATAAGTATGTGTCGATCGAAGTGCATAGTGTCGTCAGATTCGTCTTGGTACCCGGAGTGTCATAGTGCATTTTATGGTAAAAAATCCGCAAAATACAAAATATTTTACAAAATATAAAAACAAAATATTATGTTTTTGGTTTTTAAATAATTGGTTATAGTATCCACACACAGGCGCCTCTGAGGGTGGGTGCGGCCATGACGCACTATGTGGTTTTTATAAGGATACTAGCTTCCCGCCCGCGGCTTCGCCTGCGTGGAATAACTTTATCGGAGAAATTTGTTTATCCCATGGGAAATACTCATTTTATCGGGATAAAAAATATCCTATGTTTCAGGGTATGCTCTAGCTATTTGCCAAATTTCATCCCAATCCGTTCATCCGTTTCGCCGTGATTGAGCAACAAACAAACAAACAAACAAACACCCAAACTTTCGCATTTATAGATAATATTAGTTAGATACGTAAGTACTGAACTGAATATTGAGCACTTCTTACCACAAGCTTAGCTGACCTGCGAAAGACCACATTTTACATCTGTGTTTTATGTGATACCTATATGTAATTCATCGTGAGAGCACCACAGCAAATTATGTATGTAGGTACGTATTAACACAGCGGCCGGCGGCCGAAACTGTTAGGTATGCTGAAAAATTTCAAAACTAGACCATTCCACATTGTAACATGCTTTACTTCAGAAGCTTCACTGTTTGGGTTTTAAAACTTTTGGTATCAGTATATTGCCACGAACTATTTATGGTTCGTTGGTATATTGTTATTAATGGCTACTTAATGTTTTAGGTTTTAGTACACATATTTATTAATAGCAACTTGCAAGGTCCGCTAAGTTCGTGTTGATTACCTGTGTACATACTATTGTTAGCAAATTGCAAGGAATTCAGTTGTCAAATTATCACAGTATTACAACCACAGAGTAACGTAAAGCTATTGATGTCGCGCGATGCCACTAGTGCAGGTATTAAAGCAGTTAAATGCAAACATGCAAGGGTTGTCACAAAAGTGGAAATATAGTATTATATTTATTATCATCATCATCAGCCCGTAAACATCCCACTGCAGGGATATAGGCCTTCTCTCGTAATGAGGGAGTATGGGCCATAGTCAACCACGCTGGCCCAATGCGGGTTGGGGACTTCCCATGCCTTTGAATTTTTTTATTATACTAACAACTTAATAACATGAATAATTAAATGTAAGATAGGTAGGTGAGTAAAATTTACTGGTGTTGCACTGCCAGATATTTTTGTGACATTTTATGTGTAGGCCTTTTTTAGTATTCAAATATTCAATTTAACTACATCTAGTTAAGTTTAATAATTTCACTGAAAATGTACATTATCAAGTACTCGCGTTCGGATGAACAATATTTGTCAAAAAATTCAGGGAAACATGAGCATGGCCGTGATTTACTTAAAAATAATTTCTTTGAAATATTTGTTCCCAACAAATTCCCTTAAAATCACCGAAAATTCTCCTTAAAATTTGCTTCTAATTCAGTACAGTATTCGACGAAATTAGCTGAAGATACCCGTACTCCACCAAAGGAATCACGCAAAATAGGTATCGTATTATATCTACTTTACGTAAGTAAAAATTACTTGTTGTACATTCGTCAGTATTACTCGATGCGTAGTCAATTATTAATAAACATTAGGAAACTATTCTTTATTCAAAAAAATTCTAAAACACGCCCGTGTCCGCCTGCCTTTCACGCTAGCTCCCACATGATCTCGCAAACTACGTCTTTAGAATACGGCCAGTGCCCGCTTCCCGCGATATCCCCTCAGTTGCTCTGCGTAAGCACATTCGTTGCGCTACACTGTATGGTTGTAATAATGTGAAATTGTTACTTTTACAAATATGTGTTCACGAACCAATAAAATAATAGTTTTAAAGATCTAAGCCTTAGGATCTTTAAAATTTATTTACTTAGATTCTAAGGCCAATCTTCTTTACCAATTACATTATGAATTGTATGCCAGGTCAGTCCAGTGCCAGTTGGAATGTGTCTCGAAGGCAGTAATACATGCTTAATAAAAGTTCTACCTTGTGTCAAACCCAGAAATAACTTCCAATTTTTTGTTTTACCAAAGTCATATGGATTCCTGAACTTACCTTTTTGGGTCTTTCTCAATTTAGCATTAATATGAGCCTCTATACTTGTCTCACCTCTGCTTATATTTTTTCCATGTAATATGACTAATGTTCCGAGAGCTGAAAGAACTGCTATACAAGTCGCTGCCATAAAGACAACAGCTTTACGTTTCCCAGGATGAGCAGAAATACGTTGAGCCTCAGTGATGGGTGGAATCGGTAAATCATGCTCTCGAGGGAAGTTGATGGAGTCATATTCCTCAATTACTTTCACTGGCACCAATGCTCCACTTTTATTCACATGAACTGGATGGCCGATCAGATCAGGATCGTTATTAGGAATAATACCACCTAAAAATCACAATTCGTATTGTTCCATTAAACGAGTTAACGATTGCTGCAATTTAGCAAATGTTTTGAAGATTGACTTTCATGTTAATTATAATTTCAATAGATAGACTTAAAATGACTAAGGCCCGTATTGCAGAATATTACTCAAGCGGGGATCTCCGCTTGACGACTGTTTAAAAGGGCCAGCTTTATGTAACTTGTATATCGGCACGTCAAACTATGCTCAGACGCAGATCTATGCTTAAGCGACCTTCTAAAATACGGGACTAAATGTTATTTCACTCTGTACTACACAACATTTAGAGCAAATAAAAATTTTCAATTTCAGTTTGCTTTATGTACCTGTATGTGTTTATATTTACCTGTATCATTCACCCAAAGTACTTGATAGCCTATATCAAAACCAGCGAGTATCAAAAATGCCACACCAACTACCATATACACCATGTAGAGATAAAAATGCCTTGCATTGAAAAAACCCACGCAATTATTGAGCCATGGGCAGTGATGATCCATGGCTATAATGCAACAGTCACACACTGAGCAATGGTGGGTGCGTGGTGGTCTGGGTTTTATGCATTTTTTGCATATGCTGGCTACTTCAGATAGTATACCTCCCTGAAAATATATATTTTTCATTTATTTTTTATACATTCGCACAGCGCTAATTCCACACATTCCACTAGTCTTGCATTATTGCCGTCTAATATAGACGGCTCATAAACTACATTAATACATGTTTTTTTGGAAACATATTATATGTAATGTAAATCGGGTACATATGTCGAGATTTATCATACAAAAGTATACCCATAGCGGGATTCGAACCCGCGACCTTTAGACATAGCGGTCAACGTCTCTAACCGCTATGGTCGTCAATTTTATTCCAATTATATTTTACATAATTATGATAGGTATAAAAATTAAAGATTAAAGAAAATAAAACATACACACACCTTTTTAAAGGGAAAAAAAGCAAATGAGATGGCGGGCCATCTGATGGAGAGTGCTCACCTGATGGTGAGTTAAAGGCCTTTAACATTTTCATCACCAATGGGGGAGTTATTGTCATTTTTACAAGTACAACTAGCTGGTTAGTAATATATAACTCACACGAGGTGGCAATCCTGGTGATGTAGCAACACCCAAGTAGTAGTGGAAAACAATATTAAGGAGAATCCAGTTCCCAAAAATGACTAGAAATATTGCAGTGTATGGACATCGCTGCCACCAATATGGAAGCCCAACCCAGTATGCAATCACAACTACAGCTGTGGTTAACACAGTTACACAAAACACAAAAACCTGAAAACAAAAGTATGTAACTAAGACGTTTCATATTTTAATCTATAAATAATAAGATGACCGATTGCCTTAAAATAAAAACTTGAAGTACTTTACTAATATTATAATGTTAAAGAGAGAAGTTCTGACCGACAGCCATATCATCATCATCAACAGACTTACACGACCCAACTGTTGGGGCACAGCCTCCTCTCACTGCGAGAGGGTACGGACCATATCATAGCGGAACTGACGCTCAGAGTTGCAACAAGTGATAGATACGTAATTTGGACGGTAGTTTCCATCATTGCAACGGCGGGGGCACGCACTAAAACAGGAATTTCAGATATTCATTCATCAGTGGTGAAACAGGGGCTGAAAATTGTATGAATGCCTCCATCTTTAAAGTCTGAAAAATAAAAGTTGGTCGCTAGCTATAAATTGCGACATACTTAAGTTATGGATCCGGTTTGTTTTAAAAATAGAAGAAAGTCGTGGCACTACTATCGCCGGGAATAGGTACGCAGGCACATGGACAGAATTGTTATAAGGTGTGCGCTTGTTTGCTAAATGTCGAAAGAAACGCACGCACCGGTACCTACATAACTTAGTACAGGGATTTGGGATGATATAATCCACGAAGGAAAAAACATTTTTGCAGACGGGATGGAGTAGCAATCATAACGTTGGTTCCGCCTACGAGACAATTTTGTATCACACGCACACTTTTCCCTCAAGTAGTTGAGAAGATGTAATGACATAGGCAATTGCTCTCGCATTATTTCATTTGTTCTTTGCAAAATAAAATGGTGCAATGGTGAATTGTGCCGTAAAATTATGCAGAATACATCGGACATTTATAGCAATATGATTTCAATTATTCATATATGCAATATATTCCATCGTGGGGAAACGATTGGTCAGCCTAGGTCCAGCGTTACCGAACCTAGCTGCTTCCACGGTGCGCCGCGGGGAGGCTCCTTCCATGCATCCGTAGACCTAATGCAAAATACAAGTAAATACCGATTACGATTCAAAATTACAAAAAGTTGCCTTTTGGTTTGACAATATGAGAGTAAAATCGTTATGTAGTGACAACTGTGGAGTATTTTTCTATGACAGCGATTTTGTTCTTCAGACTTCATGTTGAACATAAAAATATGTTTTTGTAGGTATGTGGTTTGCGACGAGTTCTCAGGCGAGGGGAATCATCACTTATTCATTTGCCTCTAACAAATTAATACATTATTTAAATACATAGAAGATGGGGTTTCCGGGTCAGTACGCTTCCACCTTCAAATTAATCTTCACTTATTTGTGCATAAAAAAAACATATTGTACAAAAAGCCAAGACTAATTTTTATGGAACTTACTCAATAAACACCATTCAACAAAATTTCCACCAGATAGGGCTAGACCCGAGACGCGCTGATGCAGGCAAATGCAAATGTCGGTTAAAACTGCCGACTTTCGGTTATATTGACTGGAAAATGAATGTCGGCCCAACCCTAATTAGGATAGAATATTTTAGACATAGGTCTGATCTGTGAAATGCAATCTAAGGCTTCAATCAAATCATAAAATAAATATGCTAACATGCTGGACATTATCAAACTCACCCACATCCACCATGCCCGACATAAAAATTATAACATCTAAATATAAGATATAAAAATTATAAGAAAACTAACACCAACATTGGCCTTCATCACACGATCAATAACTTTTTTTATGGAGAATTCATTCACACCTGATGATAAGTGAAGATGAGGCCGAACGTGGAAGCATACTGACCCGGTGACCCCATCTTATTTGGGGAAATGGGTATCTTGTCTCTGACAACAGTAACACAACAATGCTATTAACATAGCTGTTTGGTGGCAAATTTAGATAAGATGGTGGTAGCTAGCCAGGCGGACATTTAATTAACAATACACCAGCTTGTTCCACAGCTGGGCAAAGGCCTTCATCCTCTCTCTCCACACCTATTAATCTATATTAATAAAAAATAGCCTTGCTTGAAACCTAATCTATTAGATTTGTTTCTTTTCTGTTGGATTTTTCTGTCTCTTTCCTTAGTGACCCCTACTTAATAAATTAAAATTCTTACCCTTCCTAAATAACTGGCAAAATTTTCAACGAACCAAAAAACTGGCTCTAATAAAATGTCAATAGCATAGTTCGGATTCATGTGTTCGTTATAAGTGAGGGAGTACGCCGTCAGCACTACTTGCGAAATCTTCCAAGCTATGTAATCACTGAAAAACATAAATGTTGCTGGTTATCGTTTCATAATACTGATAACAATAAAAATATTATGGTAGACATATACTCACTGTATTCGTTGACGTATTCGCTTCCATTGAAATCGCCACTTTATAACAACCATTATTTAGTAAGTATCCAATGATATTTTGCTGAGGATAGATTTTAAAATCATTAATATTTAAATAAAAAATTCCTAATTCAATTAAATTCTTTGGTTTTTGGCAACTCGTCGAAATTTGCCAATGTCAAGTAGGTCAAGAGGGTGACAGAATATTAATTTTTAGCCAAAAGAGTGCCGCAATATTATTACCAGCTGAGCAGTCTAAAACAGAACAACACAATTTAAGTCATCACCAGGTTAATATTCGAGCTAGCTACAATCTAATATTGTGAATTCTAATATGATATCATAGGATTTGGACAATAAGGGTGAATACCACGGATAACAAAAACTTAATGTTAATGGGACGAGGAATGTCAGGGATAAAAAATCAAACAGGGAAGAAGACTTTTCAGAGCAGTTGAAAAGAATATGATTGAAACGCAAACATGCCCAATACTTAAACGACATTTAGTGACCGTTGCTTGTAGGCTTTGCGGAAGAAACCAGGCTTGCTAAGGATAAAGGTTGGATAACTCCATAATGTTTACCTTTAACGTTTTTAGACCCAGAAAGCAAAACCACAGGAATATGCCAAATTGGTTTTCTCAAGATCACATAGGTCATGAATATAAGTTTTGAAATGAGAGATTCCAATGTTGGTAGCGTGTTTAGCCAGGGTATTTGCAACTTTGTTGATTTGGATACCAGGGATCCAAGCAACCATGACATTCGAGTTATTGTTAATTAGAATTGACGACATATTTGGTGTAGTGGTTAAAAACTTTGACTGCAACATCAAAAGGTCGCGGGTTCGAATCCCGCTAGGGGCATATGTTTGTATGATGAATACAGCCAGGTGTTCCCGAGTTATGGATGTTTTTCATTTAATATGTATTATTCACAAAAAAAATGTATTTGTGTAGTTTATCAACAATCTGGTATACGCATAATTGCTTAGTGTGAAAATAGATGACTCTGTGTGCATGTGCAAAGATATATTTATTGCTCATAGACAACTCTGTGAATTCGTAAAATAACATACCAATCAGTTACGTGTTGGCCAACAATAAGTGGTGAGAATAAAGTCACCCAATATGACAAAGGAGGAGGCAGAGATGACAGAATCAAATTTAATTTTAAGTCTGGGACATATGGAATAATGTGAGCGAGGCATGTATACAATACATATAGAAAGAAAGCAAACACCTGCAGATTGAACAGCTACTGCATTTAGGCCATCAAATCAAATTTGCTTTATTGATTAAACAAGGAACTAAGTTTTTTTAAATGACTTATAGAAACTACAAATTAGGTGGCCTTTATGCTAAGTACGATATCTTTCATAAATAATTTAGTGAATAGGATTATCATTTAAGCAAAATTTATTCAAGAGTCCTGTGGGAGGTGTCACTTCTGTCTTACAAATTTATCCAAAAACCTGGAAATGTGAACCTGGCTTAATCTACATCTCCAAGGGCAAAACTAGATGGTTTACATTTGTTAATTAAATGTATATAAGTATTAAGAAGAAAAGCAAACAAGATGAGGATTTCCTCAGGATACCATACCCATTTCGGAGGGAGTCTGAACAATATCCTCACAGGCCTGATAGTCCTTTACGATAGACATGAATAGTTTTTGGGGTTTATGGTCACTGTTTTCTAGAAGTCGTTCAGGAAATTGGACATAACATGGGAGCATAACCTGTGAGTTGTCACAACATTAGCATAAAGCTATTTTATTACAATTAACAATATAAAACTATAACAACTAACAAATTGTGATCGTCCTTGTGTTGTTCTCTTTGTTTTAGATAGACAGTGTGTCAGCGAATACTGTTCTTGGGCTAAACATACGCTAGCCTCTTCAAACACCAGTATTTGGCAGAATTACTACAAAGTAGTAATTAGTTGCCATTAAGTTAAAAAAGTGAAGTGAAAGCTATTTTACTGGGGGCATCCTAACAGATGCCTCAGCATATATTCTTCTGGGACATAACAATATTAATAGACTTTTGTCTGGAGAACATTCACCTGGTTGAGGCTCTGAGCATTTGTAACTTCGGGACTTCAATTTGCATTAGAAACTTAACATGTCCAAATCGGCAGCAATTAAAACATCGTTTAGTTGGCTTAGTTGTTAGTTATCTGCTTGGGGGAGGCGTTTGTTGGACTGGAATTGGACTACATACAATAATTACTCTACTAACACGAAATACTGACCAGATCAATCTAAACCCGTCACCGGTATTTCCCGTGCCGTCACGTTTTAATACAACCCAGCCAAGATTTACACTTAAGAGTTAAATTAGAAAGCCAATCCGAAAATTTCGATACGGTGAAGTGAACACTCGACCCTAGGAAAGATTTTCTTTACAGAAAACAAACAAAATATTTATGATAACATGACACATGAGAGAGAGAAGTTTTCTTCTTCCTTGTAATAGGAAAGGCTAAGGAACAAAGCCATACTGCCTCGTCTTCAATATATAATTTCTTATAACTTCTCAGTCGTACTTTTGATGAAATTGAACAATACTATGAAGTTTTCTGGATTTGCTAAAAGTGCAGTTAATCGACGCGGAATATTTTCAGGCGACTTGTATGTATATAATAGGCGGTCAACCAAAATCAATCGTTGGGCTGTGAATGATGAACATTCGAAAAAAATGTGTTCCAGGGTCTGAGTTGCGTCTTGACAATAGTTGCATAAAGGGGAGTCTATCATATTCATTCTGTATAAATGAGCATTGAAACGACAATGACCCAGTCGGAGCCGGCATATTACGGTGTAAAAATTCCTGTTTAAATAATTGCCTCTGTCAAACCACGAATTTCTAATTGTGTCTTGAATCTCTCCAAACCATTTTCCTTTGTTTAGTTCTTCTTGTGTATTTTTCCATAATTTGGTCCAGTTAGAATGTGCATCAGAACGTAATATCGATTGCAAATCGGTAGCTGGTAACGATACATTGGTAACGTCTCTAGAGTCACATGTCGAAATAACTCTTGCTAGGTGATCAGCTGTTTCATTTCCATATACTCCAATGTGAGACGGAGTCCATACAAACGTAATGGCCTTTTTCATCTTATTTAAGGTAAATATCTTATCTCTTATGTTATATATGATATACGAAGTCTTGGCATCAAATCTAGTACATCTTAAGGCTTCTAAAACGCTCAAACTGTCGGTCACAATAACCCACTTAACTTCTTCACTTTTTTCTATATAAATTAAAGACTCATAAATTGCTGAAGCCTCAGCAGTAAATATTGATGCATTTTTATTAATTTTGACACCATATCCCACTTTTGTCTTACTATCATACATAGCAAGAGAAACAGATCTTTCATTCTTAGAACCATCAGTATATAATATTACATGGTCTTTATAATCGTCCAAGATAGCGTAGATGTCTTGTTTGGTTTTACAATCTCGATTTGAAACTATATATATATATATATTTTTATATTTTATGGCAATCTGTCGTCTTTAATGCGACAACCATTACTGCCAGTGTCCGGTTGTGCGGATAAAACGTTGGCTGAGGTTGACCAGTAAGAAATCCAAAGCCAAACTATTGGTCTGTGTCCTGTTTTGAGCCACCTAAAACAAAAAGGACGAACACAAATATACATAAAGTAAAACAACACAAGGACTTCACAAGTACGGTAGTAAATATTATAGTTTAATATTATATGTAGAAATATATTTAGATAAAATATTAACAAATGTGGAATTTGTATATAACAATAGGGATTTCATGTTAATGGGCCTGGGGATATCAGGGGGGAGAATATCATACAAAGAAACTGATTGATTAGGGCAGTTAAAGAATATATGGTCTGTGGATCCTTCCTCAAGGCCACAATCACAAATTGGGGAATCTCTGATGCGTATTTTATTGAGGTGAAGAGGAGTGCATGAATGACCCAGACGCAAGCGACAGATTACCGACGAGGATTGTTTATCTGCTAGACGGAAACGGGAGAACCAGGGCCTCTTGGGTATCTCGGGTTGTATGTCGCTGTAGTAGCGGCCTTTTACTAGGCGAGTACGCTCCCAGTTTGCTTGCCAGGATTCCATTAAATCATGATCAGCCATAGTGTGTAGGTCGTGTGAAAAAACGTGGTATTGGTCACGACATCCCGATTCTATAGCGTTTTTGGCAAATACATCAACTGTTTCGTTACCGCTGATACCGACGTGGCTTGGGATCCAAGCCAGGGCAATTTCAATGTTTTGGCGGAAGCACTTGTATAAAATATCTTTAAGGTTAAGGATTATGGGGAATTTCGACTGAGAGAGAAACTGGTTAGAGAGGATAGATTGTAAGCAACTTAGGGAGTCTGTGAAAATGATTGACTTCTTTAATTTGTGAGATTGGATGTATTTTATAGCTTCTAGTAAGCCAACTGCCTCTCCTGTAAACACCGAGGATAGAGGGGGGCATTTAAAGTTTAGCAGGACTTTATTTTTTTAATGTCGATTTGAAACTATAGTCATATCCAAGAGTGTAGCCTCATATGGCTTGATAAAGCAGGAGAGTTTGTCAGAAGAGTACATTGGAATGTTCTCTAAGATATTTACAAACTTACTATATCCTTTACATATATACAAATAGCTGTTGCTTTCAGCCAAAGGATTAATCTTAAGTAAAAGAGTGTGATTAATGGATTGAAGATATAAAAGGAAACTGTGTTTTAAATATTCAAATCTTATATACAGTGGAGGAATGTTACATTCCACCTGGAGAGATACAATTGGGGTAGTAATAAATGCACCAGTGATTATCCTTAAGTTCTTATTTTGGATCTTTTCTAATTTATCCACTAATTTAAAATCATTTGCATAAGTCAAAAAACCATATTCGAAGTGACTTCTTACCAAAGATTTATACAGAGTTTTTAGAACTTTAGGATCTGCCCCCCAGGTAGTTTTGGTAAGACATCGCAGTACATTGGTCGCTTTGTTAGCTTTAGTCATGAGTATGTCTACATATTTGTTCATAGACAGATTCTGAGTGAAAAGAATGCCCAAGAATTGTGATTCTTTAACCACTGGAAGTAATATATTATTGTATGATATTTGTACAGGGATTAATTGGTTTGTTTTATTAAAAACAATGACTTTACTTTTTTCAGGGCTTAATTGAAGATTCAGTTCCAAGAAGTAAGTGTGTAGATGATCCAGAGCCAAGTTGATACTTTGTTCTATAGTATGGATGTTTTTATGAGAATAATAAAGAGCCAAGTCATCAGCAAACTGAAGATTATATACAAGATTACCTAGGACTATATTGATTTTGTGTATATAGATCGTGAACAAAGTTGGACTGAGTATACTTCCTTGACATACTCCTTTATATGAAAAACGAGGACCATATAATGCCCCGTTGAATTGAACATATACTAGTCGGCAATTAAGAAAATTGAAAATCCAATTAACAAGCTTTAAAGGTAAGCCAAGATCGTTTAAAATTACACTTAATTTATATATATTAACATTATTAAAAGCACCAATAATGTCCAAAAATGCACACACAGTAACCTTACCTTCTTGAAAAGAATTAGCTATGTCCATTTGTAATTGGCAAAAACTTTCTCGACTAGATTTTCCTCTCCTAAAGCCATATTGGTTATTAGGGAGAAGGTGATTGCTTTCTATGTAATACTCTAAGCGGTTCTTCAAAAGTTGTTCAAATATTTTTCCTACACATGATGTAAGAGTGATAGGTCTGTATGAATCAGGATTGTTGACCTCTTTATTTGGTTTGAGGACTGGAATGAGGCAGTCAGTTTTCCAGTCATCTGGAATTAGGGAATGAGACCAAAGTAAGTTGATTATTTGTAGGAACAGTAACAAAGCTGCTGGGCTAAGAGATTTAATCATTTTATAAGAAACCTGATCTAGGCCGCAAGAGGTATCTTTCCTAGAAAAAACTGCTAGTTTGAGTTCTCTTAAGGAAAATGGTTTTATCAAATAATGATCATCAGAAAATACATGGGTGTTGTTCTCTATTGGTTCAATATTGGAGTTTATATCATGATCTTGCGTATATTTTAAAAGGAAATCAAACACCCATGAGTCACTTGGAAAAGAGATTTGGTAATTAAAAGTTTTATTGAATTTTTTCATCATTTTCCATATTGTACTCATAGGAGTATCTCTGTTAATGGAATTACAAAAAAGTTGCCAGCTTTGAGTTTTTTGGGAAGATAGAATCAATTTTTTAGCTGCTTGTGCCTTTTTAAAAACAATGAAATCCTGCAGACTATAAGTTTGCTTGAATCTGACATAGGCATCTTTACATTTTTGGACTGCCTCATCACACACCTTATTCCACCAAGGTAATGGAATTCTAATTTTTTTTCCAGATGCTGCAGGTACTGAAAGATTAGAGGGTTTACTTGGAGAGGACAAGACTAGTGCTTCATCAATGACTCTTTTGAATTTGTTATAAATAAGGATAGGGTCTACACTGTTTGATAATTCTAGTTGTATAATGTGTAACTGATTGTCAACATGTTTAGAAAACTCTTCCCAGTCGACTTTTTTAAAATTAAATCTACGAACACGCGAAACGGGGGAACTATGATGAGTTGAATCATTAATCAAAAGAATTTGTGTAATGACAGGGAAGTGATAGCTTCCAAGGGAGTCATCAAAAATTCTCCATTCGCAAGCTAGAGCTAATGAAGAGGAAACAAAAGAAAGATCAAGGGCATTCTGTTTCCAGATATTAGAACCAGTGGTAGTAGGATCACCATTGTTAAGAGTAATTAAATTGTTGTCTTCTATGACATCTAGAATTAATCTGCCTCTGGCATTAATAGTATCACATCCCCAAGAGGTGTGGTATGCATTGAAATCACCTGCTAAAAATAGTGGCTCTGGGAGACTTTTAATTAGTGTATCCAGTTTTTGTTGACTAAATGTACAACGGCCTGGAATATATACACTTGCTAAAGTTATACTATTATTAAAACATTTAATCTGTACAGCTAGATTTTGTAAGGAGTCATCACTGTATGTGAGTATTTTTGTGTATGGGATAGATAAATGGACAAGAATTGCGACTCCATTATGACTATTACCAGAGTCTAATCTTTCTGTATGATATCCGGGCAGGTTAAATAGTTGATCTGGGTGTAGCCATGTCTCTGATAAAAGTGCAACGTGAATATTGTTTGTGTGTAAAAAGTGTAACAATGTATTGCGATTTCTGATGACACTCTGAGCATTCCACTGTGCTATGTTCAAATAAGTCATTTTAATTTATTAGTGGAAGAGAAAGAACTTGCAGTTTGTTGCAATAAATTGCGTATAGATTGACTATTCACTGGAATTGATTTATCATTGTTCAGTTTTATAATAATGCTAATCAAAGAATTAACTAACTGACGAGTTAGTGAAATAGTTAGTTAGTTAATCAGACGTGATTGTAAAATATTATCAAAATTCCTTGAATTATTTTGTCTATTGAACTGATTTTTATTAGGTAATGATGGAAAGTGATTTTCATTAAAGAGGTCACCAAATGAACTAGTATGCAATTTCCTTTTATTTTCTTCAATCTTGGCTTTTTTAATAGGACATAAAGATGATATACTTATATGATTTCCTTTGCAGTGAAAACATCTAGCGTTAGCAATATCTACCTTACAATCTCGATAACTATGAGACTCAGTACAGATTGAGCAACAAACTTTGTTTTTACAAAATTTAGCCATATGACCAAATCGAAGACAATTGTAACATTGTTTGACTGGGGGTACAAATTGTGACACAGGAAAATTCCAAAAATTTATGTCTACTGATTTAGGAAGCATAGTGGACGCAAATGTAATTGATACAGACTTTGTGGGTACTAGTGTGCTAATTGATCCATCTCTTACTTTTCTCATAATTCTACGTACAGATACAATTTTAGTACTAGATGTAATGGCCTTAAATATTTTCTTACTGCTCATATTTGTAGGAACATTTTGTATGACGCCAATAGTTTCTGTATATCTTGCTGGTATATTTGCTTTGAACTTATGTTCCTCTAAAAAGGATGAATTTAATATCATTTTGTTTGCATTACCAGCTGTGTCAAAAATTATTCCAACTTTGTTCCTATTGAGACGAATAAAACGTTTAATGCCTTTATTATGTCTGTTGAAGATGTTGGAGATGTACATCATATCACGATCTCCAATGGGTTTTTGCTCATCTAAGGACTCAATGTATACAATAAAGTCGATGTTACCCATGTTTTCGTTGTAGCATCTTTTATAATTAGTATCATAATATACCTTGTGCTTGTCGATTCCCCCCACCGGCTCCGATTCCGACTCCGTATCTGAAGAAGACTCCTCATGACCATCACTCTTTTCCTCATCAGGTTTTTTTCTTTTAGCTTTACGCCCCATGACCGCCAAAATGCGAATTATTTAAGTATTTCAAACCAGAAAATAGATATTTAAAATTTTCGCGCCTGCACAAGTCAAAGTTTCGCGCCGAAAAAACACGAGACGTGTCAATCGATTCGGTTGTTGTGTCAGTTGTCACATGACACATGATGACAGCTGAGAGAGAGAAGTTTTCTTCTTCCTTGTAATAGTTAAAAGCTAAGGAACTAAAGCTATACTGCCTCGTCTTCAGTGATGACAAGATGATTTTGGTTGATACTCTGAGTACTATAAAACTTCTCTTTCTCAGCTGTCAGCTTATAGGTTTCAGTCATGGGTTTCAGTACTCAGAGGGTTGAATGCACGGAACAGTAAAAACAAGATGAATACTCCTTTCGGAGACCGCAAAGGGAGCAAAACCTATACAGCCACGTTTTATTTCTTCAGTTAGGTCAAGTCAATACAAAGTAAATAAGAATGTTTCATCATCTCAACCCGTAAACATCCCACTGCAAAGATATAGGCCTTCTTTTTTTTTTGTCCGGATCGTTTGCTCATAGTCGCGGTACTTTTTCAGCTTCACCGGGCGGGTGGGCGAGCGCTGGTGCTCCTGGCACACTGTCTGTATGCAACGGCACGAGATGCAAGTTTGCAACCGACGCCTAAGGGTGCCCACGGGGGCTCGAACCTCGGCTTAGGGCGTTGCAGTGGGGAATTTAACCTAACAGACTACCATCGCTTCGCAATGTGTATAGTCGGAGAGAAGAAGCGACGCAAGAAACTCTCCGACACACAATTTGGAAAAAGATACTTGTAATGTAATGATGTGATGTGCGTTAGTGGACTAATAGCCAAAACGACTAGTGTCGACCGTGTAGCGCGTATAGTGAGGCGGTGTAACGCGTAACTGTCCTCGCCGGCGAGTGCAGTATGTCGGAGAGTGCACTATGTCAGAGAAGATAGGCCTTCTCTCGTATAATGAGGGAATATAGTCTACCACGCTGGCCCAATGCGGGTGGGGACTTCACGTGCCTTAGAATTTTTATTTCTCAGGCATGCAGGTTTCCTCACGATGTTTTCCTTCACCGTTTAAGAGCAGTCGGATAAATTTATTAACTCCTTAGTACATGGCCTGCCTGGGAATTGAACCCAGACCTCCTAAATTGGGAGACCGCGTCTTAACCGCTGGCTCAACGAAATGAAAATGTTTACCCTAATTAAATTTATTCGTACGTAAATAATGTTAAAGTAATAATCTAGATTTGTTTCATCTGAGAATGTAATGATAATCAGCTTATAGATAATTATAGGAGTTTTCATTTTGTTTACATTTTTGCCTGCATTTTAGGTACCTAGTCATTTCAGTGTTAGGTACCTCTTGCATGCATGCGGTTTATAAAATGCAGGAATTTGCTTTCATCAAAGAAATCATATATAAGTAATTTAATATCTTACTCAGGCTTCTGAGTGAATCGAAAATTTATCCCAAGCGAAACAAGGCGTTTCGCTCAGAAGCAGCATTTAATTAAAAAAATGAAAATTATGAAAAACCTACTACGGTATATAATAAAAAACCTAGCGATAAAATATCAAAAACAAGCAGAAATAAGTCAAAGCCGGATGAGTTTTTTTACCGTATAAGGAAAAACCTAGGGCAAATTAGGTAAGTAAAATAGAAGTTATTGGCATAGGTAGTATAATTATTTTTTTTCAAAAACGCACGCTTTGGCCCGTGACTGGCGACTTTCTAAAGTTCCTATCAAATTTAGAACTCATATTTTCTCCAAGTGTTCTTTATTTATTTTATTTAATGATCTAATTATGTGGAATAGGCTACAAACGCGACCGTCAAATGACACAATTACGCTTTATATATTATTTTGGTCTCCCGACCAGGGTACTAGGTAGTAGGTACGTGAGGACGCAGGCTATTAAATTAGAGACGCAGTCTGATCGCAATAACTGTAATTCGTGCACAATTATAAACACAATAATTATTACAGTGGTACAAGAAATAATAAACGCCGACAGGACTAGAGCGGGAAGCACAGACGTTACTATACTCTTTGGCACAGACTATTCGCGCTCTGTGTTGCCAGTAACACGAAGTGCGGTGACGCCACAATATGATAGTTTTGAGAAAAGAAAATAAACAAACCTATGCCAATACCTTCTATTCAAATAAAAATTACGAACCGCATAGAGGCATCCAACTCCGGTCTAAATAAATTAAGTTATTTCATCTTGTTTTAGATTTTTATAGGTAACCACGTATTTATAAAAGCAGACGGGTTTTTTTAATATATTTTTATAAGGTTTTAGTTAATATTATATAGGTACACCGGGTATCTGGGTATATCATAAACGTTTATATAGTAGCAGGTCGAACGTACGGATTAAATAGTGTAGCCCGTTGCCTTACAAAAGTATTAGCCAATTGAGGTAGGTATATGTTCGACGAAATGTCTTGAAATTGGTTCTAATTGTGAGGCTTATGTATAAGATTACGAATTTAATAAAACCTTATCTCATACTTACGTCTCGTAAGTAGTGTTCGGAAGAAAGCAATATTTATATATAAAAATCTTGTGAATAATATAAGCTAAATGGGGCACGCGTCGACATTTGCAGAAACATTAATGTAATATAATTAAATAATGTTAGCTAAAATACGTAGTTACGTAAAAGTGTATTATACGGCTATTAAAAGTAATGTGGAATGGGTTTTTGATAAAGGAAACATCGTAACATTTTTTTGTGTTTGTCCTTCGTGGTTTCGATACTACTTACGCTTGTATCGCGTGGAGGAACCGTTTTTTCATTTGTCTCAACATTTAATAAAGCTATGGTTTTCTTAAGTAGTAATGTTTCTTGTTCTTGGAAGGTCAACTTTCGTGGTTCATTAATTGGTTTCCAGTGGAATTTATGTTGGTGTTTCATATTGCCTTTAAGTCTATTATTATGGGTCGCTAAAACAGTTTCTATGCCACGACCCACTTTATATTCATTGGGGGCCGGAGTAGGATACCGTGGATCACGAAAGCGACGATCTCGAACAAGGGGCCCACGAGAAACAGCTGGAAAACATTTTGGTTTCTCTAAACTGTAAGAACATGGTCCAGGTGTTGCAAAGTTTGCAAATACCGGCATCCAATCATACCAAGGTTGAAACCGTCCCTCCGAAGAGTTAAAAGGCGCAATATATTGTAACAATTCCGATCTTTTCTCTTTTACTTTCGATTCAACTAACAAATCGGCCGGGCTTGGCTCATCTAATTTTTTTACAAGCGGTTTCATTCTAACGGTTTTAGATCTAAACCCCCATGTAAGAACCGGGCACTCAGATTTAGTCTCGTCGTCATTTTCTGTTTCTTCTTCAATATCCTCATCATCATTATCACCAAACGGTACCTTATCCTTAAATCGCAAAGCCGAACACCCAAAAGGAGCTCTTGGACAATGCATAAAGTCACAAATTTTAGATTTCAGGAAATAATTAGCAGGCCCCGGTCCTTCTTCCTTCAATGGTTTAAATCTTTGTGCTTTGATTCCAAAACATGATGGGTCTGGTAGCTTTGCATGACAATATTTTTCAGGAAAATCGGGCAAATCAAAATCTCTTTTAACCGAATAGTCAGCCGGACTTGGACGAATTTCCAACTGTGATTCCGGAAATCTTTCTGCTTTTGGACCACAAGTTGTCAAATCCGTACCTTTTGATTGCTGAGGAGTATAAGTTGCTGGCCCGGGGCGATTTTCTAATATATTCCTTGCCTGAACCATTTCAATGTAACGTAGTTGCTTAAACGTTTTACGTCGATGTCCTCTTAATTTTTCCATACAGATTTCTGCCTCAGTTAGCTTTTTTTCCAGTGAATAATCAGCAGGTCCTGGTCTTACTTCAGAAGAATTTAGTGATCGCTTTGACTTCCATTTGCTCCACTTGCATCCATGGTAAAAAGCGGTAGCCTCATTTACTCTAGCGTCATAAAATGGTGGACTTTCGTCTTTAACCTCATCCACAATTTGTTTGATAGAGCCGTCAGGCAATATTTCAAAACCACGGTGTCTTTTTGAAGGAGCTGAAAGACCTCCACTTAGGGTTGAATGAGGTGGTGCTCCCTTATATAGGCGCCTGCGAACTTTAGCTTGACACTGTAAATCTTCCTCTTTCCCCTCTTCAATGGGGCACTCACACAGAGTTTGAATTCCGCATCTACAGAGAAATTCCTCTAGGTCTTCTTTAGTAAACGCTTTAAATCTAGGCTGTTTAGACAGCAAGGCTCTACAGTTTGGAATTTTTGAGGTTACCTTTACATCGTATATAGTATGTGTCCATATTTTGCCACAAAGTCCGGTGTTACGAGTTGCACTTGATAAGAAAGCAGCCTTATTTTGTTTAATACTTCGAGTTGGATATTTTTCATAAGCCCCAGGATCGAATAGTTTGTAACATTTTGGGGTTGGTAAAAAGCGGTCTCCTAAACTGTAGGCCATTTAGTAAATTAAACAGTCACAAGATGATAATGTAAGTATCTAACATAAAAATGAGAACTATTAACATTTAAAACTATTAGATATAAAATAATTTAGAAAAGGATTTTATATTATTACAAAACTGACATTTACGTTGAAGGAAATGTCAGCGGATAAGTATAACACTTTGAACGCAGCAGTCATAGTTAGTTAGTCTTTGTCTATTAATGTAGAATCGAAATAGTACATTGTGATTTAAGGGCCCAAAGTTGATCATTGCAGCCGAGGCTTGATTGCTAGCCCGAACCGTAGGTGAGGGCTACAAAAAAAGCTGAGGCTGCAATTATCAATGGGCACGTGTGTCACACGACGTTTTATAACACATTTGTGAGGAAATAAATAAAACATGGGGCTACTGAAATGAATAAATCTTTAATTATTTGTTAAAACAGTTATAAAAACCAGAACAATTTGAAAAATGTAGTACTACGTTGCCAGTCGGCATTTGTAACATAGTCGTACTGTTAACTGTCTTCCTCTCACTCTCCTGAGTGAAAGTAGGAGAAATGAGACCAGAATAGGGCTCTGGCTCTGTAGTTAAGGGCTGCGGCGGCGGAGGTGGCTGCGGCGGCGGAGATGATGGCGGGATGTATGTGCTCGTTGATGGTCGAGAGTCAGCACGGCCCGGCTCCAAATTAATATTTTTTGTAATACAGGAACTGATTTTTTCTTTATTCCTGACTGAATCGTGAATGTAGCCCTCGGCGACGTTGGAGGAACGCCACCCTCCGTGGCGTTTCAGTGTCAATATATCCGCTCCTGAATCGGCGAGCAATGTAGCCGAGGACCTTCTAAAACTGTGCCCTGTGTATTCATGTGCGTTCTGTAAGTTGAGAAAAGTGGCGATTTGTTTAGGCATCATTCCAAATTTATTACGGCCGATGGGTTGGCTGGTGCATTTACCATTCTGGTAATTTAGAAAAAATCGATTAGTCTTCGCTTTTGTGGAACGGAGTGCTGCGTATTTCGTTACGATTTCATAAAAAGGTTGTTGTATTGTAAATGAGCGTGGTATTTTATTCTTTGTGTTCTTGATCTGGACAAGGAGAATTCGCCCATGGTCCTCGACATCATCAGTGGTTATATTTGTCAGCTCTTGACGTCTGCATGCACCATTTATGCCGAATATTAATGCAACCTGAAAAGAAACAAAAACTGTGTAAGTAGGTATAAAATAAAACCGAAGTAGGTACTTATCTAGTTATATCGTAAATAAATACGAAAATTAAAGGAATTATGTTTAATAATTTAGTTTTAACTGACCTTTTTTGCCAAATATCGGCTATCCGGAGCTTCTTTCAAGTATTTCTCAATATCATCAGCCGCAAATACTTTAGATTTCTTGCTGGTAAAGCCTTCACCTTTTCTTTTCAGGTAAGCCAGCAAATTTGAATACGGCTTGATATCAACACCATGTTTCGTTCTTACAACACTTTTAAGCATTGAATATTGACTCCACAACGTGCTCGGCTTATATTTTTGTGAGAGTTCCATGAAGTAGGCTAAAAAAATGCTTTCTGAAAATGAATGAGCATTTTTGTTTTTTTTCCAGAGTATGAAATTTTCGTACGCTTGCAAGTACACCTCAACTGATTTTTCAGGTAGAAGGCTTAAAGTAGCTTGTTTCGCCGCGTTTTTAAGATCCGGGGGCGTAGATTCCATGAAATCCTCGTCGCTTGAAGACATTTTTGCAAATTTTCACAGAGCGCGCGAAATAACTTTTACTTTTTTTTTTTTTTTTTTTTTTTTTTTTTTTTTGCTCACAAATTAGCGCTGCGCGCGCACAAGCGTTTTTTTTTAATTAGGCAAAGGATACTGCAGACAGCCAGTACAGACAGCCACTAACAAATTAGGAAATTAAAGTTTTGTGTTCTTATTATAAATAAATGGTTGTTATTTCTTGTCGAAACTGATTGAAATAAAGATTAATAATTTATTTTAGTGTACAAATACCTCTCAAAGTATTTAATTTTTTAAAATTTTTATCAATTTTCGGAATAAAAACTCTTTGCTAGGATTAAAAAAATTACCATAGACGAAACTTCTTGACATTTTTAAAAAAAAAAACCGTACTACTTTTTAGCCCGAGGCTAAAATGCGCCACTTTTTGAACCTGTTTTTCATAGAAAAAATACCACTTTTCGAGCAAATGTGTTATAAAAGTTTTTATCGTGTTCTTATTGATTTATATGCTATACTAGCTTTCTGCACTTTGCTTCGCCTACGTGAAATAACTTAATCAGTTTATCTCGCGGGAACTTTTTTTTATGATTAACTGGATACGCTTTTGACCACTATCTCACCTGGCGGAAAGTGACGATCTGGCCGAAGATGAAGCACGCAATCTCAGTAGATCTCCATTCACCGTGCTTTTGAAGACCCCAAGGTTCTAGGATTCATAAAAGATCGACAGACGCCGGAAGGGAGTTCCATGCCTTAGCTGTTCCGTAGCGAATGTTCGGTATGTTGACTACATACGGGTGGAATTCCTCCCCACGCATAGTAGTGGTGAGAAATTCCACCCGTATGAACGATGAAATGGTGATGGTGGGTTAAGATTATATAATTCCAACGCATACTCACAGAAGTGCATCCTAAGTGCAAGACAGAGAAAGCGACCTTGCGACGGTGTTCAAGGCTCTGCAACTTAGCAGTGATCGAAAGGTCGCCAATGAGTCTTTTGGCACATCGTTCCACAGAATCGAATGCAGCCAGTTGGTATTTGGTTGAACCATCCCAAAGGTGACAGCAGTATACCATGCACGAGCGAAACTTAGCCTGATAACATACCAAAAACTGTTTCGGTGTGAAATAACGCCTAACCTTGAGGAGAATGCCAATTCTTAGGTGTTGTTTTAGATTTCGATTCTGTGGAGCGCCCAAACTTTAGGTTGGAGGTTAACTCCAGTCCCTAAAGTTTTAGATATCTCGGAAAATCGAGGTCAGGTGGAATGGAATCCCTTTGCTGGTGAACATACGGGATTAAAACATGTTTTTAATATTTTATTTAAAACAGGTACTTATGTACACGTGTATGTAATAGAAATATTTTGTAATAATACCTGATTTTTATTTTCATACATTACATCGAAAATAATATACCAAAGACAATGAACTGAATTCACTAAAAAGTTTTTTAAATCAAGCTTTGATACCCAGAGAGCAGAGTAATCAGGTGCGGTAATTTCCAACAAGTCAAAAAACATTTTAGTTTGTTTCATCCGTAGTAGGTACCTAAATGGAGTGGCCACTGGCCAGAGATATCCCAAACAATAGTATTTGGGTGTTCAAATCAAATCAAAAATATCACTTGAAAACGTCACACATTTTATCAATTATTGACATTAGGTATTGCTCATTCACAAATCTGATTCCCCAGAGCAAGAAACTCAAGGGTTGCTCTTTTAAATAACAATTTACAATTGTATTATATTGTATAATTAGACTGAATATTGCCGAGCGGTCTATGCTTGCTTATCATCCAGGTAGTCAGAAATTTTATAATAGCCTTTGGTAAATAATATCTGTTTTATATGATGGTTTTGAATTTATTTAAAGGTAAATTTTGAATGTTCACTGGAACCTCAGTATAAAAGCGTATACATTGCCCCTTAAAATACTTAGTGACTTTGTGTAAACGGCTGACATGAACAGCAAGTTTATTTTTATATCTTTATATAAACATTATGTATACCTACTTATCACTATTTTTACAAGCTTTTATTTACTTTCACCTGTCCCTTTGTCTGTAATCAAATCTTGCAACTTAAATTTGATCCACTTCCCGGTTTCCGATTGAGCTGAAATTTAGAATGCATGTATAAATCGGATGACAATGCAATGTTATTGTGACATAGAGCTGATCTGATGATGGAGCTGGAAGGTGGCCATAGGAACTCCGTAATTAAATGATGCAACCCTATCGAGTTTGAGCTCATTAGATTCGTCTTGACAAGTACTTTGATACTATATGGTAACCAGGGTCTGATGATGGAGCCGGAAGGTGGCCATAGGAACTCCGTAATTAAACGATGCAACCCTATCGAGTTTGAGCTCATTGGATTAGTCTTGACGAGTACTTTGATACTATATGGTAACCAGGGTCTGATGTTGGAGTTGGAAGGTGGCCATAGGAACTCCGTAATTAAACGACGCAACCCCATCGAGTTTGGGCTCATTGGATTAGTCTTGACGAGTACTTTGATACTATATGGTAACCAGGGTCTGATGTTGGAGTTGGAAGGTGGCCATAGGAACTCCGTAATTAAACGACGCAACCCCATCGAGTTTGGGCTCATTGGATTAGTCTTGACGAGTACTTTGATACTATATGGTAACCAGGGTCTGATGTTGGAGTTGGAAGGTGGCCATAGGAACTCCGTAATTAAACGACGCAACCCCATCGAGTTTGGGCTCATTGGATTAGTCTTGACGAGTACTTTGATACTATATGGTAACCAGGGTCTGATGTTGGAGCCGGAAGGTGGCCATAGGAACTCCGTAATTAAACGACGCAACCCCATCGAGTTTGGTCTCGTTTGATTCGTCTTGACGAGTCTCTCGCTTTCGTCCCATATTAATTATATATGATTGATTGGATGGATGACCCAATGCCAAGGTGAGCACGTGCCGAGGGCTGAATGGTATGAGGGTGTATAAACATGTCTTGCCGCTAAAGCGTGTTACATTGTGATAGCTTGAGGAAAATGTTGTGTTGTATTAAATGTAACGCGCTTTCATTTATAAATGGGGACTATGATAAAGAGGGGGGACGAGATTGAATAATTATGTATGGTGAAAAGTTTTAGTGTTAAAATTAAATAAATTTGTACAATATGGAATTATTTTGTCCTAGACGAAGACGCTTATTTGTCGTTAAAGGTTACAATCAAGTTACAAAGTGTTATATTTCTTTTTAGAGTTAATTTATTTTTAACTTTTTAGTTCATTTTATAAACAAATATTTCTTAAATGATTCTAGATCATACAATAAGTTTTCGTATGCGATGATAATGTTAATATATTAAATATTCCTAAGAGACCCTATGGGGCCCAGTTTGTAAATCGCGCGAACCGCTCGTTTCTGCAGAACAAAGATACAATTTATGTCCGCGGCATTTCCCCACAACAGAATGCCGTAGGTCATTCTCATTATATGCTATGTAAATAACAAAATAAACCAGCTTCGCTTCGCTTTGCTAACTTATCGATATGTGGCCCCCACTGCAGTCCTTTATCCAATGTAATACCTTGGAATAAAGTAGTGTCCACAAGCTCCAACTCATCGTTTTTTACTAACACAGTAGTGGCTACCTGTTTGACATTTGGTAGTTAAAACTTTATAGGTACATTTGGTATTTTCTCATTAAAGAGTAGATTATTTGATGTGAACCACTCAACCACCTTAGAGATAGCATTATTTACGTCGTCAAGAGATGTCATCAGCAAATATTGTTATCTCATGGTTGCCATCTATGCAATTCGTTAAGTCATTAATATAAACAAGAAACAGGAACGGCCCGAGAATTGAGTCCTGTGGAACACCTACGCAAACTGCAGACCCTGACGATCTCTCACCATTCATGTCCACCCTCTGAACTCGATTACACAAGTACGATTCTAAGAGGTCGAAGGCACGGCCCGCAATACCATAATGGCGTAATTTCCTGACCAGACCATCATGATGTACACAATCAAAAGCCTTTGACAGGTCACAGAAAATACCAATCGCATATTGTGAATCTTCCCAGGCTTTATGCTAAAAAAGCTCAACACCACCAACTCAATTTCTTAAAAACTGAGAAATTCTTATTAATCAAGGATACTAAAAAAAGCAACGCCATTACAAGATTGGGTACCTACATCGTGGGACTAGTGTTAGTGACAATTTTTTTAGGCTTTGTGGCATATTATGTAACCAGTGCTAAAGAAATTACAAAAATGTTCGAAACATAAAGGGTAGTATACGATATAAATGCGTTATGGTGGCTATAACACACGAGGCGGAATTTCAGCCCGAGTCGAAGGCGTAATTAAGGTGCTTAACCAATATACGCAGGTATATCGTGCGACGTTTTTCAACATACTTCCGAGGAAATAGAATAAAGAATCACGCGGCATCATACAAAACATATTTTATTTACCGGACTGATGGTGTTATCACTTGGCCATATGAGAATGAGAAATTTGTTATCAGGTGCAAGAAGTCTAGTAAGTAAATCCATTTCTGCTTACAAACAACTTTCGGCACGGACCCATATCCGAATTCGGCTGAAATTGTTTCAATATCTATACTGAGTCTAATAACCAACCAGCCCCACTGCTATGTGGACAGTCGCAGGTAGCAGTCGATACGCTCGGTTATCAAATGTTAGGGATGAGCTATAAATTTGCCGGTGCGGTGGGAGTAACTTAAATTACTTGTAGAAGTACTTACTGTGTATATTTTTTCTTCTTCTATATGAATGACGCAGCATGACATTATACTACTTACGTTATGTTACGAAATATTAACTCAGCAAAACTTGCTTATACTGGTGGGTACCGTTGTCGTACGGCCGTGTGAACATGTAACACACAAATGAAGGACTTGCGGCTCAAAGGAAGTTGTGTTTTTATAGGTTTCAGAGAAAAATACATATAATGTTACAGACAATTTATTGAAAATCAGATTATTATGAGTTGCAGCTAAAATAGTAGTTACAAAAATATTGTTATTTATAAAGACAACAATGAAAAGATACAATAGGTAGGTACTTGAAAAGATGACTTTACATATTTATAAATTCGGTAATTTAAAAGCCTACGCAACCTCGATACTTATAAGTGGCCGCCCTAATGTCACCAATGAATACAAAGCAGGAATCACGGTTGAGATTATCGAGAGATCCGCATGTCGGTGTACGTTTCGTCTAAAACACGATTCTATTGTTCTCAATTTCGCGAATTTTAGCTTTTATTAAAAACGTTTTCCCATTAATCATCACAGACTAATATGCCTTAACAGTACACTAGGTCACATAATGGCGACGATTAGAGCTTTAGAATAGCTGCTCTTTTTAAATATATCAAAATTGCTTGTATCCAAACGAAATACTTACCGAGACAAAGGAGATTATCAAAGGAGATAATCTGACAAATAAGACAACATAACCAATTTCTAGATGTTTTTATGGTACGTTAAAGTCTAAAGCTTATTGTTTTATATGGAAACTTTCGTGCCTTTAAATTTAATCCTTAGGTTCGGTCTGCTTTTACTATAAATCAGTGTTTAACCTACAAAACTACAAACAATTTGAGGCGATACCATGCGTAACTGAAGGAGTTAAAGCGTAAAAAACTTTCCGTGGTAGGTCTTTTGATTGCAATGCTAATAACACATTAGTTAATGTAGGTATTCTTAAAGTATCGAGTTTGCAGAGGTACTGATTAGACAATATCAAAACGATATGGACAACGCATCGAGCAATGCCAAGGATGAACATTACAAACAACAATGAGCTCTTGTGAGAAAGGAAAACCGTGCCGAGCGAGAAAAGTTGATGTTCATTGGGGTGGCCAAAAAGGTGGCTATTTATAGATCTTTTCATACATAATATAGGTAAAAAAAATCAATGATAAAAAATAGGTAGGTAAGAAGGTATGACATTGCCTTTTCTTTATATTCATCATTGAAAGCATAGACAATAAATATCGGGTTTCTTTGCAACAAACCCTGATTCTGATGAACATACCTAATTAGAATTTTGTAAGGTGAAAAGTCATAATTATTATTAAATTAATACTTACCTATTGTTTATAAAACAGCGATCCTTTACATAAAGTACATCTATGTATACTCAAAGTATATAAATGTAGTTATACAGGGTGTCCCTGGAAGTATGGATCAAATCGAACAGGGGCATGGGGAAGGTCATTCCCAAACTTTTTAACCCTATGAATGTCGGTGCCATTTTTGACGGATCAAAAGTTATGATCAATTTTTTACATTTTCATATTATCGAATAGTGCTTATACAAAAAAAAATTTTAAAAGAAAACTAGCAAAGCTATCAGCTTAATTTTTTTTCACGATGTTTGTTCGAGCATGTGACTTTCATGTTTTAATACTTTTATGTCGATAGCAGACATGATTCCTACAAAAAAAAAGATTGAATACAAAGACATTGGTCTCCCAAAAATTTCACTCAATTTTCAAGCGATTGCCATGGGAAAAAAATGTACTAGAGAAAGTTGACCACGTATCACAAAAAGTTGCCCATTCCATACAGATTCTTTTGAGATGTGTAACACTGGGTTACTCTTATTAATTTAAAAGTTATTAGATTTTTTTATCATAAAGGTCGCTTTTTCAAAACTTTCGAACTTCTAAGATTTTAATATTTTTTGCTTTAAATACGATTTACTCTCAACCCTCATGTACAAAGTCACCTATCCGAGCACTTTGGTGTGGTTAAAATAATAAGACAAAATTTTTTAAAGTAAAATCTCAAACTTTAATTTTTTTTAGATTTAAAACAATTATGTGTAATAAAGAATTAAAGAACAAAAAAATAATTTGAATAATGTTATCAAAGTAATTGCTCAAAATTTCTGCCCCTCATCCTCAAACATAACTGACATCGACGAATGAAATTTGTTTTTATTCGTCGAAAAGCCCTTGAATTATTTTTTATGTAGGCGGTCGCAGCTGTAATTTTCTGTCGAAGTTGTTCCTCGGTAGCACTCGTATACTATTTCCTTGTAATAACCCCATAGAAATAAATCTATGGGGTTTAGGTCAGGGGAACGTGGTGGCCATCGAATGTGTCCCCCTCTTCCGATCCAGCGACTAGGAAAAGTTCTGTTTAAATGATTTCTTACATCCCGCGCGAAATGTGGGGGAGCCCCATCTTGCTGTAACCACATGTTTCGACGGGTTTCAAGTGACACTTCCTCAAGTAAGCCATTTAGGTCGTTCTGCAGAAATCTTAAATATTCTGGACCATTCAGTCTAGCAGGTAACTCGTGGGGACCTACTAGCTGTCCTTCTACTATCCCAGCCCACATATTTACTCCGAACTGATGCTGGAAGTGGTCACTTCGTACAATGTGTGGGTTAACGTACGCATAATAATGCAAGTTATGCATATTAAATATCCCTATTCTTCGAAAGCTTGTTTCATCGCTCCACAGAATTTTGTTTATAAATTGAGGATCTGCACGATGCCGGCGTAACATTTCCCTACAAAAGTCCATTCTTAGGCCGTGATCAGTTGGTAAAAGGGCTTGCACACGTTGAACGTGAAAGGGGTGAATTCTGTTTCGTTTCACAACACGATGTACCACAGACCTCGGAATCCCTGAACTTCTCGACATGCGACGAACACTTGTCATTGGATTCTCGCGTAGCATCTCAAGCACCTCATCTTCTAATCCAAGGTCTGGAATGCTCGGTCTTCCTTCCCTAGCTCCCGGATTTCTGCCTTCTCTGTAAGCGGCGTGTACACGTTGGAACACTCGGTAATCCGGAAAGCGGTTTCGATTAGGATATCGCTCTCGATACATTCTCGAAGCTTCGCGCACGCGAAATGCACATTTCCGTCGCAAAATCCGTAAATGAAATGCATGTCAGCATATTCTTGATTGCTGTACGTAGTCATTTTAGGTCAAACAGTATCCAAATCGCAAGCAAAATCAAAGTCCAGGTAACACAATCCAAATGACGTCAATAATTAATAAACACCGAATTAAGTACGTGCGCAGTTACAAGCTGATAGCGAGTTACTAAAAATTCTACCTGAGTGCAAGCCTGCGGTACCCACCGTCATTGTTTACGACCCTTTCGGTTCTTCTGTTTAAGCCCCCTCCTCCCCCAGCACGTTCGTATCTAGTGAGGTTTTACTTTAAAAAAATGTTGTCTTATTATGTTAACCACACCAAAGTGCTCGGATAGGTGACTTTGTACTTGAGGGTTTAGAGTAAATCGTGTTTAAAGCTAAAAATATTAAAATCTTAGAAGTTCGAAAGTTTTGAAAAAGCGACCTTTATGATAAAAAATTCTAATAACTTTTAAATTAATAAGGGTAACCCAGTGTTACACATCTCAAAAGAATCTGTATGGAATGGGCAACTTTTTGTGATACGTGGTCAACTTTCTCTTGTACATTTTTTTCCCATGGCAATCGCTTGAAAATTGAGTGAAATTTTTGGCAGACCAATGTCTTTGTATTCAATCTTTTTTTTTGTAGGAATCATGTCTGCTATCGACATAAAAGTATTAAAACATGAAAGTCACATGCTCGAACAAACATCGTGAAAAAAAAAAAAAACCGATAGCTTTACTAGTTTTCTTTTAAAAAATTTTTTTGTATAACTATTCGATAATATGAAAATGTAAAAAATTGATCATAACTTTTGAACCGTCAAAAATGGCACCGACATTCATAGGGTTAAAAAGTTTGGGAATGACCTTCCCCATGCCCCTGTTCGATTTGATCCATACTTCCAGGGACACCCTGTATACATATAAGAACACGTAGATATACGACCAATTTTTCAAGCGTAGATTTAGAAATTTTAGGACACTGGCACTGCACACCATTTATTATTATTATTATTAAGAGCCCATTATTTAACCATTTATATGTGTGAAAAATAATTTTGTAATACAACATTTATAACAAAACGCGAATATCATTGAACCTCCAAAAATTGGCATAACAACCGACTTCAAAAAGGTCTCTGTGGGTGAATATGGGACCACTCTGGTAAACCCTATTATACAAAAAAATAAACACATATCAAACATACAAGAGCCCTCCTTCTTTTTTGAAGTCAATTCAAAAATGTCTTGTAGGACAAGCAAATTGTTACAATGCATCGACGTCATCACGACCAAAGATATCGGCGGCAATATCTTTGGTCGTGACCAAAGATATTGCCGCCATTTGCAATTTGAATGTCTTCGCGGGTAATATGAATATAACTCCCGTTCTATAAGCTCTAAGGCCCGTATTAACAAAATGATCTCAAGATCGACGTGATCTTAAATTAATACTCGATATACGTACTATTGCGTGTTTATACAGTATCAAAAAAATAGTATTGAGAGCTAGTCTCGATCTCAATCTAAGATAAAATAGCTTTATTAGCACGGCCCAGTCAGTAATGGCAAATTAACTCGACAAAATTTCAAAAAGTCAGTTACATAGTTGCCAGAACCTTCAATCGGCATTTGGTAGTGAAGCCTCATCTCGTAGCTCTGTTCAGTGAGTTTAGATGTGGGCGTAATCATCTCCATGGCCTTGCATGTGAGGGTCGACCAGACTGCGGTTACCGAATCTACCTAATATTGATATCGTACGACAATTAATTGAGACTGCAAAAAAATGTTTGTCAGCAAATTCGTACTATAGGTATTAGGCATTGGAATGAGTCAAGTGCAAAGATTTACAAGTGCATTTGAAGGTACGGAAGTTTTACACTCGATGGATACCGCTTCACTTGACGGAATACCAGAAATGACTACATGTAGAGTGGGTCGCACAACGATAGCAAAATTTGAGGGCAAACATTGGCTATAATATTGTGACAGGTGACGTTACGTGGGTGTACTGCTTAGAACCGAAAACAAGAAGTTAATCGGCAGAATGGGTTTTTCCTTAGGAAGATTTGCCGACAAAAGTAAAAAAAGTCGAAGCGTTAAGGAATTTATTGCTTCGTTTTACGGTAAATCGAGACATTACACAACAGTGTCACTTAAAAACCAAAGAATAGTAACTGCTGATCGGTATGCCAACACTGGCTAGCCCCAGAGTCTTCGAAAACGTTCCGGAAAAGCGGCCTCGAAGCAATATCGTCCTTCAACACGATAAGGCGGCCGCACATACCTACCGCTAAGGTAATAAGCTACCGCTAAGGTTAGGTAGGTTTCAAATGTAGAACTTAAGGCGCATCCACCAGAGAGCCCAGATCTCGCACCTTGCAACTTCTTTTTGTTCCCGAAAATTAAAGATAAACTTAGAGGCATAAACGACTGTTTGGTGTAGAGATTAGAAACTCTGACCACTATACCAAAACGTCGTGGGTTCGAATCCCGCTAGGGGTATAATGTTTGTATGATGAATACAGCCAGGTGTTCCCGAGTTATGGATGTTTTTCATTTATATATATGTATTTATTTACAAAAAAAATGTATTTGTGTAGTTTATCAATCTGTTATCCAATCTGGTATCCATAACACAAGCCTAGATGCTTACTGTGGACCTAGATGGCGCTGTGTGTATGTGTAAACATATTTATATTTATTTATATATTCATATTTATTTACATATATTTATATTTATAATGTTGTTGTTACGAGCCCCTGAATCGGTGGTAAGTGCGTTCCACTAAGTGATTAAAGAGGTCCCTAAATAAGGCTGGTCCAACTGCGTCTTACAATGGTCCCCCGAATACAAAAAAATTATCAATTGCGAGAGTATTATACTCTGAAATACAATAAATGTATCATAAGTACAATATCTGGACTTATCTTAATCCAGATGTCTTATTTCTCAAATCGATTTTGCGTTTTTTTCAACGTTTTATGAAGGAAAATTAAGACATTAGATTATTTTCTATTAATTTGTTTTATCCTTCGCTTCTATGCATGTTAATAAACAGTTTCTTTTCAAGATCGTCGCTTTTTTGACAGTTTAGACGCCAGTTTTTTGCTACAAAAATATGATTGACGGAAAAACAGATAATTACTTTGTTATATGGATTACTTAGTCATATTTACTTTACAGCAGACAATATTATGGGTTTGTAAAATTTTGGCTTAAGTTTTTCTGAATACCTTACCTTACCTTAAACTGAATTAATATTTATTACTGCGATATATTAGCGTTTTCCAACTGTAGAATTCAATATAGTATTTTTCTATACGATAATAGGTAATTATAAAAAGTTTAACTTTCCGAAATTTCATGTCCAATTATTTTAAAATATTTATCAGTCATTCGAGTCGTCATTAGGGCACGTTTGAAATGAGCAAATCGTATAGGAAAACAACCCTCTCCCTCGGCACAGTTTTCATTTAAAATGTTTTGGAAAACCCATATGAATTTTCTCTGAAAAGAGCTCATTTTTAAGGATTTTTGGTTGTATTTTGTTTATATTTCCATGGTGCGAAATTTTAAGTAATTATTTATATGCGCTCAACAGATATATAAACAAATGCAGTGTTATTATTAGCGAAAATATTTTAATGCTTCGATGAATGAATAAGCACGAGATTTTATCTTTGCAAATTAATAATATAACTGACCAACCTTGAGGTACAAGCAGCCTTCACAGTTCACGAGTTGTGTGAGGTCATGGGAAATTGAAAGACAAGGAGGTTTTACACATATGAAAATAACCCCAGAGTCATTTTGAAAAAAAAAACAACTTTCTGACCTGATGTTTAGCGGATGGTTGAAAATTAATGTCCGTAAGGATTGAGAAGCCACTCCAGATTTTAAAGGGCAGGTGACACCCTCATTTAGCAGCAAAGCTGATTTTGCAAAACAAATTCTGGATTTAGCAGCAAAATATATCATAAGTTTTTTCAACATATATAGGTATATATCAGTAACATAATACGAATCTTTAATTAGTATAAGTTTCGTATTAGTTTTCTGTACTTATAAGAATTTGTAATGATATTGTTGATTCCATGTAAATAAATAAATGCAAAAGTGGCTCCTCAATCTAAACATCTAAAATGAGGAACCACCCGGAACCGTTGTTTACATGAATATTTTCTGATAATTGTGTATAATTTAGGTTCAACAATGCTGGAATTTAAGAAAATACAACACTTTCAGGCCCGTATTAATAAACAGTTCTCAAGATTGACATGGCCTCACGTTGACGCTTGAGAATTTGTTGCAGCATCAGAAAAAATGGTCTTGAGACCGAGACGCGATCTCAATCTCAAGAACGATTTATTAATACGGGCCTTAGTATGGTCTCAATCTATACAATATAAGAGTGTCAATTTGGTGAGGGTGAAATACTTTTAGTATGGCTCTTCAACTGAACTGTACTTAGCAGACATTTAGTGTTAGTATCAGATGTTTAGATATCAGTTCAGAATGAGGAGCCACTATTGCATTGATGAAACCTGTAATATATTTTGCTGCTAAATGCAAAATTTGTGCAGCAAAATCAGTTACTTTGCTATTAAATAAGAGTGTGAGCTGCCCCTTAAAATCTGGACTGGCTCCTCAATCCAGACGCACATTAATTTTCAACCATCCGCTAAACATATTGAGGTCAGAAAGTTTTTTTTTTTCAAAATGACTCGGGGGTTATTTTCATATGTGTAAAACCTCTTTCTGTCTTTCAATTTCCCATGACCTCACACAACTCGTGAACTGTAAAGGCTGCTTGTACCTCAAGGCTGTTCAGTTATATTCGGCACTTATTTATTCATTTTCATCAAGCAAAAAAAGTTTGCACTAAAGTAATACCTTTAGCTCGTGCGACACCTAGCTGGTTAGCGGGCTAAGGACACAGTTTGTCTCATTTTGTTGATAAATAATTTTTTTCCTAATTCAAGACATATCGTGTAATAAATAATCTATTATTGTTATATTCCGACACTGATTTTGAAGCATAACGTTTTAATATAAACTTATTTTGCCAAAAATAACCCGTGTGTAGCACTTATCTTAGTATGTATTTATTTGTTTGCAAAAATTAAACGCCGTGATTCCCAACCTTAGATTATGAAATCTAAAGTTAAGTTCCCAACTCAATCATATACTCTTTGTACTTTAAGGTGGGTTATTTAAGCGAGCATCGACCCTGCCGGCTGACAAAACGTCGCAGTTTCTATCATTTCTGAGTTTAATTTTCATTATATACGCAATATCTGAATGAAAATAGAAAATTAGCGAGGAGAATATGTATATTTCAATGATCTGCTTCTTACTAAATACTCAAATTTCAGAAAGTAGTTTTAAGCCGCAGCATTTAAAAAAATATTGCGACAATTTAATAACAGTACCTAACTACATTTCAGCAAGCCCGTTTTATTACATGTTCGAAAAAAAATAAAAACTACAGTAATTGCGATGTTGCCAGCCCGTACGGTCGGTGCAGTCTTGAGTATTTTAGCTAAACAATCAACAAATACTATGTAAATACTTTAAAAAAAACACTCCTTTTCAGTAAATTTTTTAAACATTGATACATTTGCACCACACGTATTTTTTTTGCATTCGATCGCTACAAATTTCCCGATTACCTTACTTGCGTTCGATAACTAAATATGGTATCATGTAAGCACCCTCGAAAAATGGATAGACATCTAGGGGGCCAATCGCACAATTTTACAACGGTTGGTCTTAACCAACCTTCCTTCCTTCCTTAGAACGTTTTTGGTTTTGGTTTAGATTAGCTAATGTAAAAAATGGTATCGCGCTATTTTTCTGAACGATACCGAAGTAAGACCAAAACCGCAAAACGTTTAGAGCTTCGTGGCAAGCAAGCAATTAAAAATACTGGGCTAATTTCCGTTCAAATAATTAGCGCGACACGAAAAATTAAAATTTTTGTAACGTAAGATTTTTAATTATGGTTTAGATCTGGTATTATCGTTTAAACTTAGCACGATTGGCCCCAGGGCGCTAATGTGGTACCTAATTTAGTGAGCTAAACCACAGAATTAATATAGTACTGATAAATGGCAATTATTAGCGATTGCAGCAAAAAATATCACGCGGTACGACGGCTGGGCCTGTTACAGGTTCCACAATTGTCTTTTTTTACATTTTTCATTGTTAATTTGTATGAACATGTAATGAAATACATTGGAAGATTAATGGCTATGCTTTGGTAGTTGGAAGAGTCTATTGGTATAATTCTATTAAACCATTATTAAGTATATAAAAGGATACTTTTATTGGAAGGAATAATAAGTCAACTTATGTACAAAAAAAAATTACGTTAATGTATATTTGTATAACAAGAACCTCGAAATGTTAAATTAAATGTAATTACGAGTAGGTACTTACTACATTAACTACACTCTACGACATTGTTTGGTAATTTTTCGTGTTTATTAGACACCGAACACTAACTACTATGCTCAACGACGTAAGTGCTTAGGACTCTTATGTACCAAAATACCTACTAATTAAGTACCGAAAAAAAACGGTACAAGTGGGACAGACTTCTACCCCGGGCTCTTACAGAAGATAAAATATCAAAAAAATTAAACAAGAGTATACTTACATTAGATTAAAGAGATCATAATTGCATTTAGTAAAGCGGAGTAGGTAAGTTTCAACGAACAAAGAAACTTATAAGGTAGTCTTGCATGATAGATCACAAACGACTTCATCTAAATAATTTAAATATTTACTTTAGCAGATCAATTTTAGAACGGTTATCGTTTTCTTCACTGATATAATTTCAAGAAATAAAATGATGGTTCCAAAATTTTGGCTTCTCATTGGAGTGACCTAATTCAATTTTAAATAACATAATAAATGTGAAGATCGATTCAAGATTTGGTCACTTTCGTCTTGATAAAAGAACGATATGTATTAAACAAATATCTTAGGGAAAGTAAGTATCCACTTATTACAAGAATTATTGTGTAATAGTTCACACATATGAAAATATATAGTGGAATGTTCTCTCAACTACATAATGAAATCACCATCAAATTATGCACTATTCGAGTACTCATATAACAAAGTCGTAACACGTCGCGACATTAGCGAGTAAACGAATGATGGATGACAATATAGCCTTAGCTCAAACACAAACATCTAATACTAAAGGCTTAAAAATACTAAAAGTTAATTAATAACTTAATGTCGAGTACATTCATAGACAGCAGTGGGTAATATTTACAAAATAAACTTTCATAAAAAGTAATGTAAGGAACTAAATCGGTGTGTATTATAATTTAATAATTATTGTAAAATATTGCTATATTCCATGGGAATCATATCTTTAAAGGTGAATTTAAAATGACGAGTGGTATCAAAAAGTTTGCTAGAAATCGTTTAAATAACTGTGTCGTACACGTGCGCCTTAATATCACAGGTCTCTACCGTGCTCCTGTGGTTGTCGGTCGTGCAAAAGGGCACGTCCATCCACAGATAGCGGCAGAAGACAAAATAGTCCACCAGTGGACTTAGTACCAACTGATGATATAGACGCATATAAAGGAATATTCTATCAAAATCTAGTTATCTTTATCCGAATTTCGCCTTTTTGAAGGTCAACCATAGTAACGAGTTTTCACTCAATTTAATTTAATGTGAAAAGATAAAGTTGGTAGCGTCTAATTGCCGTGAATGTATGCAGTTTGGTAAGGTTTGCGATAAGTAATAGTTAATTCTATGTAAAGTTTGTTTAATTAGCAGTGCAATAAAGTTTCATTGATTGATTTTATTTTATTTTAGTTATTTCGACATTTTTATTATTTGTATGAAAAAATAAAAAGAATGGAATAATACCAGCAATAAGTTTTACATTTAAACCCATTTCGTTCACGGCAATTAGACCTTACATTTTATTATTAAAATACAGAAAATATAACTATTTTTCATATGTGAAATCATAGTTTTAATGAACACTTGTTATCTTTTTGATTAGACAGGCAACACAAAATTGATTGTGAACAGGACCAAAATTGTTGGGCTATGTTCGAAGGCTTGAGAGAAGCCTTCTTGGTAAATTGTCTATGGCAAGAAAGGCGTGCCAGAAAACTAGCTATGCCGAGCCTAAAAAAAACTGCACTGCAATCAAACAAAATACGGATAAATAAAACGAACAATAATTAAGAAATAATTGTTCGTTTTATATAATGTAGGTAAATTTCAAATCAAACCCTTCAAATAAACAAACTTGAAAATTTGTCACTAATGGACAGGATTGAACATAAATTATTCTCTTCTTCAAAGAATAAGTCTACATAATCATATGTATACAATATAGTAAAGGTTTTCGAAATATTTACTAGCTATGTAGATCAAACAAAACTTTTAAACGAATATAAAAAAATAATAGTTCGAAATATTATGTACACTTACAAATATTTAGTTATGCTCCAACTAATGAGATCGTAATATTTGAATAATAGTAATTAATTAATATAATATAATTATTTTAAATCGCATTCCATATCTCATTATTAGTATAGTTACAAATAATTATAAAATGTGACACCACATTATATATGAAATAACATATCAATTAATAGAAATCTCTGACAGTCTTAAATAACAAACGAGTACAAGTACAAGTTACAAAAAGAAAAATTGGAATGTGAGCTTCCTTAGTTTAACGTTGCAATTGTTAAGCATAATTCTAAACTGTTCTTATGTGGCTACTAGGTTCACTATACAGTTTATTTGCACACAATCAAACATTACTTAAAATTCCTGAGATGCAACGTTCTAATTTACCATACAGCTCACCAACTCAACCCACCCACCTGCACTAGGACGGTAACAACATTTATAATGCTGAGTAGAATGCTGACGATAATCTGCTAATGTTTTATTCCAACAGTTCCAACTATCATTTAAGTATACAAATGTATACCTACACGTTTGCCTAATCTTATATTTAAGGTTTCAGGGTTGATTATAGATTGGTGGATGAATGAGTGAACTTGTACTATTTCAAGTAAAAAAAGTTATTCATTGGTATAAGTATTACTGTAGTCAAATGTAACTGTAAGCCCGGGTGCTGTTCGGTCACAGTATATTAACAGTTACTACCACCAGCCAGTTACAAACCCACGAACCGTAGATCAACATTTTCGAAAGGTATTGCCTGGCAGCTCTTATGATACGAAGGCTTGAATGTGAGTTATAATTAGAGTATTATGTCCACGGTAAAAATAAATATCTTGTAGCATCAAGTAAAAAGCGAGTTACATTTTTAGAAGAACTAGACTATAAATATATAAATGTACAAATTATTAATACAGCCAGTACTGCGAGCTTCAATCGTCTATGTAAACTTGGGTGAGAATGTCGTCTGCGTGTCTTACAACATGAAGTTACGTAAATGGCACTGATATTCAATTAAATAAAAATTATACTGAACTTTAGCCAAAGTAGTTACTATACAATGACCATAAAGAAAAAGGTTTAATGGTGCGTGCTAAGTTTCGTTTCATTTCACTGTGTTAGACGTTAATTAAACTTCCTGACAACTTTACTGTCAGCTGACGAGTAACATGACCCTCGTACTTACAGTGGTATGTATGCAGCTGACTGTACAAGTTTGAGTGTTAATCGGTGTGTATCTAGTATTGTCGTTATAATAAACTTCAGGCTACGCCGACATGCTCACTCAGGTATGAATCGAACTTACAGGTACGGGTTTAGTTGAAGAAAATGGTTAAAAAGGTTTATTCCACACGTCATTTCATACAAACTTCTAAATCCAATTTTCCAAAATGAATAAACCGATTCTACTGAAAATTTTGACGTATAAGCACGATATATAGACATAAAAAGTAGTACTAAACATTTTCAAAATATCGAATTTAAAAGATCGTATTGCGTTTTTTCTCTTACTGTGCAAAACTTAATATTGCTCTAACTTTTTCGACAAAGTTCTCTTCTTACCTTTTAGATATATGTACGTTCTTTATGCGTATAAAGTTTCATTACAATCTGTTACAACATCATCAGCTCGTAAACATCCCACTGTAGGGATATAGGCCTTCGCTCGTATATGAGGGAGTATGGGCTATAGTCCACCACGCTTGCCCAATGCGGGTTGGGGACTTAATCATTTCAAAAAATTTGGACTTAAAAATTTTCCGTGTGGGATAAACCTTCTTAAACAACATTTACCTCGCACATAATGTTTGCGTCCCCTCTCATATTAAACGTGATATTGTTATAAATAAAGTAAGGGATCTAAGAAGCTATGTTTGTAGGTATATGTATACACACTGGAGGTTCCAATCTTAATACGCCACTAAAGCAACTAATTACAGGATCTATCATCTCATGTTAAGCATAAGGCATTTATTATATTATAAACTTGCCCTCTATTATTTTAAATATAAGGGTTCCTTTTTGACTATGGAACCTTAAAAAATGGATTCGGTAGCACATATGACGTAATCAAAGGTTCATATTTCTCCAGTGTATACACACGAGTGTTGCTAATGTGAACATTCTATATTCTGGTATCTGAATTATACTTTCTAACATCATAATAATCACAATGAGGACCCTGCAATAGATTAGAGTACACATCAGTCAAACTACAGAATTATGTGACGGTATAAAAGTACAAGAAAGGATAGGACCTGTGAAAAAATTTAAAAACAATTATCCTAGTTTACTTCCTTTATAACATAGGTTAAGCACATTAACTGCTCCGCTCAAGCCATTCCTGGGCGTTGGTCAGCAGCTCGCACTCCGAGCTCACGGTGCTATTGAGTGTCACTTGGTCAATGGCTTCCAGCGTGCGCAACACCGCCATCATACGTTTAAGTAAATCCTTTGTCGAAAGTATCAGAACCTGTAAAACAAGTTTCTTCAGTTAGAGCCCTATTACATTCCCACAGATCTTTGATGTTTGGCAAATAAATTATTGGCAGATTTTTATTTCGCATTTTATTTACTTGCAAGAATGATTAACTCGCATACTTTTAATAGGCGTAATGTATTTTTCATTGGCCATAATTATAAACTCGCATATTTTCCCCTTGCGCTACACAACGTCATGCGAAGTTTTACTCCGAATGATATGATTTTTATTACTTAGGCCCGTATTAATAGATCGTTCTTGAGATTGAGATCGCGTCTTAGACTCAAGACTATTTTTTCTGATGCTGTTTTAATATGCAACAGATTCGCAAGCGTCAACTTGAGGCCATGTCAATCTTGAGAAGGGTTTATTAATACGGGCCTTAGAGTAACAAATAAATAGTAGATTCACCTTTATTTATATGTATATATGTTTATCCGTTATCTAATAACCGTAGTACAAGCTTTGCTTAGTTTGGGACTAGATGTTTGGTGTAAGTGTCCGATATATTTATATATTTAACAAAGATTAACCTCTCAATTGGGCCAAATACGTCGATGTCGATCCCAAATCTATACTTAAAATGATAACATGAGGAACTAGGAGGAATAGCAGAATGATTACTGCTAATTGTATTTTTAATACAAATGTTAAATTATGAATATGCGTATTAAAAAGATGCAAACTGTTATTTGCCAGTCAACCATCCCATCAAATATGCGAAACAGCGATACAAAAATATGTGAAAGGTATCAAAACGATACATATGCATAACATTATCGGCGTAACGAAAATCTGACAAACGTTTTTCTGTGAAAAGGCAGAATCCCCTTTATACAGGGCGTCCCAAAGTTATGGGACATGAAGGGGAAGTACCTTAAATATTGTAGATAGTGAATTTTGCTCAAAGAAGACTTTATGTTATTTTTAAAAGTTAGTAATTCTGCATTCATAGATTTTCTAAAAATTACTTGCTTCGGCTGGGAATCGAACCGACTTAAATGTGAAAAAAAAAACACCCTACTTTTATGATGCCAATCGAAAGAATAGCTAAAAAATAATAACTCTGCCTAAGTAACATAGTATTTTAAAAGAAAGGAACAACATAAAATGATTGAGTCAAATTTCAAGAAAGTTATTTATTGCCGACGACGTTCGAAAAGTAGCGATATTATCATTCCAAAGATAGCATTGATTATTCGTAAATAAGTACCCACTTCATAAAATAGGTACTAACATAGTTTTCCTTATTATAAGTGCACGTGTAGATGAAATGATAAAACTTGTATTTCAATACGTCCTCTGTAAGCTAGACAGAAGGCAAATTAAAAACAAAAATAAATAATTTATAATTTGAAAATGGAACAGTTTATGACAGCGTTTGTTTGAATGCATACTTTTTAAGATATTTTAAAAAGAAGTGATATTTTTAAATGTTGTTCTTAAATTTGAAAATGGAACAGTATGTGCGAGCGTTTGTTTTTCGGATATTGATCTGTTTAGTCTCAATTCACTTACACAAGTGTTATTGTGTTAATTTATTGCGAACATGGCATATCAAGTAAGTTTTGATCTAATGGAAGCATATTTTTTGAACGATAAAGATATCTCTAGAAGTTTGCGGTGGTATGGCGTAAAATATCCTGATAGACAAATACCGTCTCGTAAAGTTTTGAAAAGGCTTGTGAACAATTTGAAAACTCTGGGACGTTTCGATAAACGCCCAAGAGAACCACAGCAAGAAAACCATACGATCAACGACGAAGAACTTGGTATTTTAATTTACTTTTCGGCTTTTCCGAAAGCATCGGTGAGAGAAGGAGAACATGAAATTGGAGTTTCAAAAAGTAAAATACACCGTGTATTAAAAAAACACGGTTTTAAGAGTTATGTTGAAGGACGATTGGTTCAAAAATTACTTCCGGGCGATACAGAAAGGAGAAAAAATTTCTGTCTTGATATCCAGGCACGATTGCTCGAAGATCCAAATTTTTTGGATAATATTATTTGGACAGACGAATCTAACTTTAGCAATAACGGTATGTATAACCGCAACAATAATCGTATTTGGTCTAAAGAAAATCCCCTACGAGTGACTGAAACTAATAACCAAGTGCGTTTTTCACTCAACTGTTGGTGCGGACTTTTAAAAAACCGGGTTTTCTTAATCCATTTTTACCAAGGAACCTTGAACACAGAAAAGTATTTAGGAATACTTCAAATTTTAAGGGATAAGATAAGAAACCATTCCGCGGCGGAGCAAGAAAACTTAATTTTCCAACAAGATGGAGCTCCGGCTCATAATAGTCGGAGAGCAGCAGATTTTCTAAATGAATGTTTTCCTACATGGATTGGTACAAATGGACCGATTAGATGGCCGGCCAGATCCCCGGACCTCACACCATTAGATTTCTTCTTTTGGGGATACGTGAAAGATATGCTATACAAAAAGCGATACGAGAACGTAGGCGAGTTGCAAACAGAATTGTGCCATATCACATCGAGTGTTCACCATAAAATGATTAGAAAATCAACAGGCAGCGGGCTCATTAAAAGATTGGCGATTTGCGTAAGACAAGAGGGATCACATTTTGAGCATTTAATTAATTAATTTACAAAAAAATACCTACTTAATTGACTACGGCAGTTTCATGTATGTTTTTTATTTGATTAAAATGATTAATTTCACGTTGTTCCTTTCTTTTAAAATACTATGTTACTTAGGCAGAGTTATTATTTTTTAGCTATTCTTTCGATTGGCATCATAAAAGTAGGGTGTTTTTTTTTTCACATTTGAGTCGGTTCGATTCCCAGCCGAAGCAAATAATTTTTAGAAAATCTATGAATGCAGAATTACTAACTTTTAAAAATAACATAAAGTCTTCTTTGAGCAAAATTCACTATCTACGATATTTAAGGTACTTCCCCTTCATGTCCCATAACTTTGGGACGCCCTGTATAGGATGGGACTACAGATAAAAGTAACTGTCCGTCCTCGACTTCAACCCCGTGGTACTCGAAATAAATAATTAGATATTCATAGCCTGACATGTCCTGATAAAGGCGGGAAATCGCCGAATGCAGGCGGCTCTGGAATTGTGGACGTCCTGTGGCTGATATTATAAGTGTAAAATATATCGTTATGTTTATTTCTTCAATATTATAAACAGTTAGCTATAGAAGAGGGTGGAGTAGGAATCTCAACTTCATGCATTTTATTGTAAAAACTAAAATATAATAAAACATTTTGTTATTACAGTGTAATGATTGTCATAAGCTTTTATTGAATCTAATGTCATATTGTACAAGGTCAAAAGATTTTTGACGGTGATGCTAATGACCGAGTTTCAGCTTAGTTCCGTAATACTGAATTGTATGAATGATTTTAGTGAAGCACATGATAGTGATAGTAATCCGCGCATGGACTTTTGTGAGCAAAATTCTGATATTGAAATTATACGCAAAAGAGATCCATTTAAAGCACGTATAAAGAGTCAAGTCAATAGTTTACCTTTATTTCAGATCTGAGTGGCAGAATGGCTATGAGCCACCACAGCCAGGCTGGCCCGTCGGGGCTCTCCCACCAGGCCTCCACCCTACGATCAAAGTAAGGGAGTCTCCCAAACGCTGCCTCTATCTCCGACCGCAACGCCCTGTTCATACCGTTCAACCACAGTAAAGCTTTGTACGAGATCTGAGTGGCCATTATGCGGAGGTTCCAAATAATTAGCTCCTCGGTCGGTGTGATGTCTGTTAGAGGTTGAATACGGGCAACGTCGCATCTGTAACATTCAGTTATTCAGTTACTATTGCTATATACTTTGATTATTCAATTTTACATGTTCAGAAACAATTGGCTACAATGCACTGTTTATTGTTCTTATTTATCACAGTGTAACTTCTTCTGTGTATCCCTTTTGAATTATTTTAATCAGCCACACCATTGCACGTCAATGGCCCTCCATTCCTCCCATTGCTGCCGGCACACTTAATACTCTGGTCAGCCCTCCATGAACGACTCGACATCATCGCGCCACCTCTTCAGTGGACGAACCCGTTACGGTCTTGTGTTGTTTGGTACTTATTACACTGAATAGAACAGTATTATTTTCAAGTAAAATACCCCTTTAAAATTAGTTTTAGATTATAGAGGATTATAGAATGGAAACCACTGATTATATACTGTATGTAATGTCGTTATCATTTCAGCCTGTAATCCACTGCTAAACATAGGTCTTCCCCAAGGATTCCCATATGTAGGTAACACACAAACATAAATAAATCAATATATGCACTCACCCATCTCTGACATCCCTTTCGATCACCTTAAATCGTGATACCCCGACAGTAGACAAGATAGAACGTCCATCTTCCAAATGCACACAGTCGCATACTTCTAATACCTGTAGAAATATCGAATCACTACAGTACAGGCTGTAAACCATCTCGTAAGTTACAATAGGACAAGATGTTAAAACCGAACAAATGGACAATGTCTAAAGATATCAAAGGAAACGATTTTATGGGATGCTGTGATAATAAACTCAACACGGCACCAGGATTAACGACCAGAACGCGGGAGAACAACAGCATAGCAGCCATTTGAGGGTACACCTCGTATAAGTCTGTACATTCAATTCTCGTAACTCATCATCATATCAGCCACAGGAGTCCACTGCTGGACAAAGGCCTCCCCCAAAGATCTTTACAAGGATCGATCCTGCGCTGCCCGCATCCAGCGGCTTCCCGCGATCCTTACCAAATCGTCGGTCCACCTCGTGGGGGCCTGCCCACGCTGCGTCTTCCGGTGCGTGGTCGCCACTCGAGAACCTTTCCGCCCCAACAGCCGTCGATCCTACGAGGAATATGGCCCGCCTACAGCCACTTAAGATTGAAAATTCTTCGAGCTAACCTGCGGATCTCCTCATTTCTGATTCGATCCCGCAGAGGCTTGGAGCATAGCTCTCTCCGTTGCCCATCGAGAGAGATTTTACTTTCTAAGGTAATGTGTCCTTCGGGTCTCCCGAATAGATTTTCAAAGCGACCGGTTGGAAGAGGCGGCGACGTCCTGTGACCTTCATTAGGTCGTCCATCCACCTTGTGGGTCACTACACTGCGCACGCAGCTATTTGACCTGCCCAGTCTGCCCACTGCCAGTTCAAGTTACTAATCCAATGGATAGCCCATAACTTTCGTAGTTCTACGGAGTTCTTTATTCCTGATCCGAACTCTTAACTTTCTTAATCAGTCCGTAACGCTGGAGGGGAAGGTTGTGTCCCAACAGGGGCGACATAAGACTGTTGTTGTGATTGAAAAATAAATTTACGATATTGAATTTCGAGTTCCGAGCGAAATACATATATAATGGTATGTACAAGGCAAGGACGCTGGTATTTCCCAACTGCCTACGCGGTGAAGCAATAGTCACAGCATCCCATAAAAACGTTACCTTCGACATCTTATGACATTGTCCTTTGTTTGGTCCGGTTGTTTCGACCGAAAATGATCTTTATCCACTTAGACGGAAAGTATGAGGCAATAACTAACCGTGCCATAGTCGGAGTAGGTTCGGTCCCTCTCATAAGCGACCATCCCGAACTTTCGAGAACCGGACTCCAAGACTCGACGGATCATCATCCAATAACGAGGGTCGAATATGAACAGCGGACATGGAATTCTGTGACAAATAAAAAAAAAAACAAATAGTGAAAAGCCAAATTTTGTAATTAGACCTATAAAACTATGTAGGTACAAGTCTATAATATTTATAAAGAATTGACCATTGCTTGTATACTTTTTTTTGACCTGAGAATTTCTGAATAGAATGTTTTAGAATATTCTTATGATGTAACCTTGTGAGCCTATTACAATCCTCCAAATTACGCACCTTTGTTTCAAATTTTTGCTTTGTAATTACAATTAATAAATACAACTAAGCCATGGTATAATAGTTGTTAAGGTGATGTCACGTAAAGACGAACGGACGAGGTCTCTACATAAAAATGTCATTCTTTAAAGACAGACAGAAAGAAAAAACAAACCACCAAATATATAAAATGAAAATGTTACTCACGTGGGATAAGCGACGGTGCACACAAATATCGGTATAACATCAGGGTCAGGTGGCAGCGGAGAACTCAAAGCATCGATCGAATCCAACGCCGCGCATATGAATACTGTTTCTCGGGTCTGTGAATAATTAATAATGATAAACTCACAGGTTGTAACGGTAGCATTTATTTGAATGCTTATAATTACGAATTGTGACAATAGGTCACAAAACCGGCCAGAAACGTGAGCGGTAATTGCTAGAGTTATTCGTCCTTTAGCTTTTATAAATGCCAAGTAAAATTAATGATTTTTAATCGAGTTTTAAAATAATTTGCTAATTCCGAAATTCATTTCCCATTTAGTTCCAAAATAAAAGTGTGAATCTATTTATGCGTTGCGTATGCGTATTTATGCGCTGTCCGGGTAGTAACCCGGACAGCGCTTGATGTCGACATCAAGCGTATATAATATGCCATAACGTCACGACTTTTATCCTGAATAGGGTAATATACATATATCAAACATGTTTGCGTGTTCCAAACATTAAAACAGTGATATTCATAACACTGCAAGCAACTGAACTGATAAACCTATTTTAGTAGTTGAAATATCTCTTTCTTTCAAACTAGTTTAGTAGAATTAATTTAGAAAGAGACAAAACATATTATATAATAAACAGCTTTAGTAGATATTTGTAGTTTTATTAATTACATTGTATAAGTTTAATGCTCGAAACAATATCCACGGTTCACCGTGAGCATAGTCGTCGAAACTTACAAGTCTATAGGTATTTTGGTGTTGTCGCTTAGTCACTTATAACGACACCCCCGCCCGGGAAGAGACGGGTTTAATTCTTTTTACACGGCACAAAACAACTTACCGTATAATAAAGGTTATATCGCTTAAAATTTGCCAATAAAACATCTGTGGTGGCATGAGCCTTATGATTTCCTGGTAATAATAATAATCAATAGACTAAACCCGATCTATGAGACTATAAATATACAGTTTTTTTAAACACATTTATTTCCACACACAGAAACAAAAACCACAATAACATACAAGTTTTCTTTCGTTACATATGGGGTAGACACCATGATAATAGAATAACAGATAGGTACGAGCTTAATTGTTGAAGAGCTCCCAAAAATCTGGGATAGATAGGGTGAAGCTTACAGCAATCAGCAAACTATTATATGTATAATCTTGATGTGATAACAGATGCATTTAAGTTAGAAACGTCATTGCTTAATAGATACCATAATAGCGCTAGTAGGCTTCACAGATTTATAGAGGGCTTCCACACGCAATCGTAATGAGTTTACACTGGAGGTCAACTCTTACCACTGCTAAAGCAAAAAAAAATCAATAATTGACGTCATAGATATTTACTATCTCATATTCCTATTAGATATATTAAGAAAATTAAATTGTTGGAAAAATAAGTATGGACTTATACTATATGCCAAAACTTGAAGGTTACTAGGGTGATGTTATTATTTTCGCAGCATTCGAAAAGCAATAACGCTTAAACCATGTTTGCATCAATATATATGTATACAGTTCCGTAGGCAACGGCGGGTCCATTTTTTAAGAGTTTTAATCTCGCTTACAGAGAGAGCACTCATTATTTTGTCACGGTATGTATAAGTTGTTTGGTAGTCTATGGCCCTGTGGTACGTTCACCCGACACAAAGGCAAATGTTACGTAGCTACATAGCGGTTGGTTGAACTAAATAGCTTTTATGGAAAGACATGTAAATATGTCACACGAGCTACCGTGTCATGTGACAGGAAATGATTATTATCGCTCATGACATTTGTAACCTCTCAAAATAATAGGTTGACATTTTTAACCTCTAACACAGCTGCTACAGATGCGTTATTTACATAGATCGAAGTAGATAGATCGAAGTAGGTAGATCAATTTTCCCTACAAACAAAATTCAGCCGTATTTAATATAAAGGAAAAGATCAGAATCAACGAAAAAAAATGGAGCATTGGCGTAGCGTAGTAACCCAGAACTCACGTGCCGCTTATATGAGTGATAATGTTATCCTTGGTATTGATGCTTAAACGTGTTAAAAAGTAAGAAAGCTATACCTACAATGACGCCTCATCAAAGAAGCTTACTAACTCCTAGTTATAAAACTTACTGCGGTCAAGTTGAAATCATCGAGCGGCCTAAGGCAAAGGGCGCAAGATTTTCTATAATCCATGGAACGTTCGATGCATATCCGACAGTAGGTGTGGCCACACGGTGTGGTGACTGGTTCAGTGTAGGTGTGGTAGCAGAGCACGCACTCCAGGTCTGCGGGCCGCAGCCAGGCGGCAGCAGACTGTAGACGGATGGAGCGGTATAGCTCGCGGGTCAATCGCCTCGGGTCACGTTCTTGGCTCAACATATTTATCGCCTGTAATAATAAATATCTTTGCACATACACGCAGGGCCATCTAGTTCCACACTAAGCAACTGGACTTGTATTGGATATCGATACCAGATGGTTTTATATAGTACACAAATACTTTTTTTTTGTAAGTCGGATACACATGTCCGTATTCATCAAACAAACATGTGCACCTACCGGGATTCGAACCCGCGACCTTTTAGTATAGCAGTTAGGGTTTCGAACCACCACACCGAATAGGTCAATAGTATCGTAATCAATAGTGTCGTGCAGGACAAAGGCGTTCTCTTTGCAAACGATGTTTTACTTCAACGGCTACATACTACATTCAAACTTTAAGCACACAATATAAATATAATATCTCATATTGAATGTCAATTTAAATCTAAAGCTCAAATCAGAGACAAATATACAGGGTATTTGTCTCTGAACTTATAAGAAATTAGTCTCTTTCGATTCTTCATAGAATCGAAACCTCTCAGTCAGAGTGATTATTATTCGGGATGTCGCAATCACTGATATGTTTGCCGTAAATTAGTAAGATCTGCCCAAGCTTCTTCTTCTTGCTGCTCTCGGTATATTAAAGCATCTGTCGAACAGCGGTTCTCGGAGCTATTGTCACAAAACAAACTATAAATTGTAAATTTAGAAAACTCCAGAGAACCGATGATTATATTATAACTATCAATGCTCATAAATACAATACAATAACTTTTCATGTGGTATAAGCCCACATTTACTTAAAAATAGATAGGAATATCCTCCTATATATTGGCGCAACGGCATGTGCTTTGGAAAGTGTTAATATTCAGTAGTGGATTAGATTAGGCTGTAGATGCGAATCTAAAATATTACAAACCTGTGCAAGTAATGACCGGGCGAAGCGAGCCAAAGGTGCAGAGGAGGCTGCAACTCGAGCGAAATGGGGCGCAGCTTCACGGTACCTTCCGGCCACGAGGAGCTCGCGGGCGTACGCTAACCGACTCTGTATCAACACATAAGCTCAAACTTACTCGCACTGTTGAGGACTCAATAATACCAAATAGCTGCGAATTGAGAGTGGTATGGCAGAGTTTTAAGATACATCTATATCTTAAAACTCTTTTGAAACTAAATGTTTTTTAAATTAAACACATAAATACTGTCGCGGAATGAAAAGGTTCGTCATATTAAAGTTGACTTTTACTTATAGACAAGTTGTTGATTTGACATTCGGTAATGGCAAATCAAACTATTAAAAAGGTTTTAGCTCAACTTCATTCATTTATAGTCAAGGAACACTAGTTCGGCTATATATGAACCCTGTCGTCAAAAAGTTAAGCATAATTTTCTATGCAACGTGTTACTTTTTAGAAAGGTAACATGTGCTTGCTTTGCGTCATATTAAAGTATTTGAAAACTGACGAACCTTTTCATTCTGCGAGTGTACATTTACAAGAAACCTTACAAAGTATAAAGTTTGGAAACGGAGCGTTTATACGAAAGTCATTGTTTAACTTTATGAATAAAAATGTTTACCCAAATATTGCGCAAGCCCTTACAAAGTTAGGAAGTCGTACATTTTGGAGAGTCGCGCAAATTATTAATTCAGATTAGGTATAACCTTTCATTCCGCTTCTATACATCGTAATCATAACAGATTAGAATATTGCATTATTTTCTGCATAAGTAGTCTTTGAAAACAAATAAAATTACTTAATTGCAGAAGCTATTATTGTCCTTGGTTAGCATCGTGGAGAGAGAGCGGAGTAATCGTCACCACGCATAGATTTAACCTTTATACTGCTCATAGGGCAATTATTATTATTATGGAATGTTAAAAGATTGATTTCTGGAGACCGGCACGAGTGGAAAGTGCTACACCGAGGAGAGCGGTTCTTAAATTTTGATGACTCATCATCATCCCGTAAACATCCCACTGCAAGGATAAAGGCCTTCCCTCGCATAATGAGGGAGTATGAGCCATAATCCACCACGCTGGCCCAATGCGAGTTGGGGACTTCACCTTTGAATTTTTATTTTTCAGGCATGTAGGTTTCCTCGCGATGTTTTCATTCACCGTTTAAGAGCAGTCGGATAAAAGCACATAAGTAATTAAATTAAATTTAAATACTCATTGGTACATGACCTGGCTGGGAATCGAACCCGGCCTTCCCAAATTGGAGGTAATTTTGATGACTATCAGGTACCTACTTATTACGAATAAAAAATAAATAACAATAGAGTTCAAATTTTCAACAGAGTAATGTCAGGTTTAAGTATATTTCATCATATCACCCACAAGACATCCACTTCTGAATATAGGCCTCCCCATAGATTTCCAGAGCTCCCAATTGGAAGCGACCTGCATTCACAGAGAACCAGCGACTTTTATGTGATAATCTGTCCTTATCTATGGACATCTCACTCTACGTTTGCATGTTTCTAGAACTTCTATGCCCCAAAGTTTCTACGTTTATGTGGTGTGCGACTGCCATTTCAGCTTACTAATCCGGTGGGGTACATCGGTGGCAATTCTACTTCTACGTATTTCTTTAATCTTCACTTCACTTAACTTCTTCACTTAACATCAGGTGTGATTGAGGTCAAGTGCGAACCCGACGTGCATAAAAAAAAAAGTTTCTTATTCGATTTCGTATAATCTAATTATACCTACTTAAGTTTCAAAACTTTTCATAAACTAACTGAAAACCATTTTTTTTTCTATTACTTTGTGTATTTGTAATTTATTAGACCACTAACTTCGGAGACTATACCCTCTGCTATTTTTAGTACATTGTTTACACATCAAATCTGCCGGAATGCGTAAGATGACTCCCCATCTTTTACATGATATCCACATATTTGAAGCCCGGCTAGATGTAAGTAAGCATTGTTTTATGTAGTTTGAGACTTTTGCGGTTACTATCTAAAAATTTATGAAATCTTATAACGGGCTCTTAGGGTTAATCGTAGTATGAATCTGTTACAATGTTTCTTAAATGTTTTAACAGATAAAAAATATTAGAAAATAAAGCGCAGATGATCTGTGAAATCATTATCTACCGCTGAATTTCATTTATTTTTTATTTAGGAAAGCATATAGCTACAATATAATGTATACACATAGATAGTACAAAATACATTTATGTATAGTTACAGCCAACATTATAATTGTAGTATTTTAATTTTAGAGACTGAGATGTGGGCTGAGATGCTGGCTGCCCGTACTTAGCGGAGCTCTGTATATACTGGTTCATAGTGCTTAATAATGAGTTTTGTTTTCTTACCCAAGATTTTCTGTTGATAACTAAATTGTTTATAATACGCTCGTTATAGTAATATGTATATTTTGTCATGTAAGTGAATTGTAATTATTCTTTTGAGAAATAATAGCTCTTTACCCATATATACGCCTTAGTATTCAAAATTTATGTACTTGTGTCATATTTCATTATGATAAAATAGACCTAGCACACATTATCAGATCTAACATAATAGTATTTAATTCTGTAGATGTGTTGACCGTACACAATGCCGTATAAATCTTAAGTCGTTTTAATATTATAACACAAATCAAAAATTTTATCCTCAGTGATGGACAACCTATCGATCATTTGAACAATAAAGTTATGAGAAAATCGATACATTAAATAATCACCTGAGGTAACATAGGTATACGCGGTGCAACGTCAGTCTTCAAAAGGAGCGTCGTTGATGGCAAGGTCAAAGACCGACGAGAGGTGTGCGCGTGCCGCGCTCTTGCGCCGGAGCCGCCAGACCACGCCACATGTTGAGAGGTCACTGTCAAATGAAAACCACGGGATCTCTTAATGTAGAGAAAAAATTGTTGCTTGAATGGCTTGTCTACATCGGAACTGTATCGGTACACCGGACTGTATCGGTACATGTTGCGATACACGTTCACATCAAACGACCAAGTTGCGATAAATACGTCGACATGTGTTGATATACACAACGAAACCTACCTGTTGCGATTCATATTGCAACACATTACAGATCAGTAGGTACGTAAAATTCTTGCAAATTTACTAAACTATTGTTCGCCCCTCCTCATCTCTACTTCATCTTTCTTTTTCTTTAAGTATTCTAAGGATGCCACAATACATAGATAACAGGATCGTCATTATTCATAATAATTTTATCAATAATAAATAACAAAAGTCTTTCAATGACAATATCAAGCACGGTATCAGTGTAGTATCGGCACAAGCAAAATCATGTGCCAATACAAAAGTTCCCGGTGTGAACGAGGAATAACAGGTAGATCGAATTGTAATCCTAGATCAAAAACCGTTTAAACTCTCACGATTGGATAAGCCTCCACTACCAAGGTAAAAGGAACTATATTTCGCCATTTCGCTAAGGTTCATTTTTCATAAATATTAAGATATATGATTACCTTCTTTCAATCTGGTTCGTATTGATTAACAAATACTTGTGGGTAAAATTCGCAACTGAGATGCTTATGTCCCCATTACGTGACACTGCATCCATTAACAAAGAAACCAATACGTTGGTGACATTTGTCCGCAAAGCCACATAATACTGTGTTGCATAACTCGCACTGGAGTCTGAGTTTACGTTCATTATGTAATGATAAGTATTCAATACACAAGCGGTGAGCGACTTTTCGACACACCTACAGAAGTACCCGGGTCCATGATCTAATTTTGTCCTAGATTGAATTTAACGAATAATAAGGAAATTATTCTTTAGTACTAGGCGCACTTTGTTCTATTTACAGAGTGGAATAATTATAATGGGTAGCTATATTCGTGTGATTAATGCTTTAGAAAACATTAACAAGAAAAATAATCATTAAGAAAGTTGTAAGGAGCAATCTGGAGATAGGGTACTAATGTACATTTTCCTACACTTACTTGCATATTTTGCTTATGCATATTTTGTTAATAATTGACATCAGACAAACTGTGGAGTAAGAAAATAAATTTTATTTACTAAGAAGTTTTGTAATGACCATAACAATGTCAGACAAAGACACCCATTACTTAGCCTCATAAACACGCTCAGTACTATGTGGAGTAGGTAGCGACTTTATTAAAAGGGAAACCAATAACTTACCTAAAAGAAATTGCTTCGTTTAAATTGCCTCGGTCGGAAATAGAACCTCATCACCAGAGGTACGAAATCACTATGCCATGTAGGTCATTATAATCATACTCAATACAGTTGTGTGTAACACCCATAGTTTCACGAGGATTACAAGATAGTTATTTTGTAGACGCACGCATGATCCATACGGAGTCGGGTTAGAGTAACGGAATGTTAATGTTTAATTCTAAAAGTCGCTCAGCGCCAGCTTCTTGGTCGTTTCTGATTACAATGATATCATTCAAGTTCGCTGCCAACACAACTCACAATAACATAGGTATTCACGATCAATAGCGGTATAATGCCTTAAAGAAACGGCTATATAGACTATCAATCGGTTATAATTTGTGGTGTATGTATTGTATGTCAAATCAATAGCAAATTTTATTTACTTATTACCGGCGAACCAAAAAGTTAAATTTAGCTAAGCATTATCCGTGTTTTTTTTTTGATAAATGAGCAAAGATACCTCTCCACGTCACCGCCGCCAAATGAAACTTTACTCAACAATTATTCTCAATTTACGAATTACAACGTTACAACAATAGCTGCAGGAGAAAATGTGTCATGGGTAAAATGGCGACTATTATCCTTCGTCATTCAGACCTACATATTTACAGAACATAACATAACCTGCGACCTGGAGTGGACTCTATTGCAACGAATGCCGACAATGTACTTATATAACAGAAAGTAACCAACGGTTGATTTACATAATAGCGTTGTCGGTGTGCGATTATCGTTTGTGAGACACCCACGCGACCCCAACACGTGTTGTCGTAATATAACTGTCCAATTAGTATTCGACATAGCTTAAACCCTTTTCGTAGCATACAAAAAATAAACAATATAACAAATACAATCTTATCAAATCGGAGCTTTCTGTGGGATTTACGATGCGACTGATGGAAAGACAATCTATAATAAATCTATGGAATGGACCTTCGATCAACTTAAATAGATATAATAAGATAGAATAGTCAAATATAAAATCCCCTTTGCATGGGCGGCGAGTTAACAAATACGATTAGTCTGTTATCTAAACCCCAATTTAACAATAAGCAATTTATAAAAATTTTATAAAATCGTTTAAAATTTATGTTCCACCTCTGAGCGAAAATACCGACTTGTCCGATTACACAATTAAATCATGCTTTATCAGTATTATACACATCATTAAAACAAGCGTAAATAAGAGTTACTAAAGAAAACGGCATTGTTAGTATGTTAACAATAATTGATCGCACGCATATTCCTTTTAACATAAGAAACATACGTAATTATCATATGAACAAACACTTCTATCCAAATTCTATACCAATACAATATACAAAGGCACATTAAAAACACAAATAATATCACACAAGCAACAAAAAAAAAACGTGTCGATAGAAAATACAAAATGCGCAAACACAAATCAGAGGGCCGAGTGTAAGTTTTGTTTCGACTTAACTTTACTACCGCGTTCACGTTTACGTGAAGATTTGTATGGAGAAATGTGCAGCGCCTCTAGCGGATAGTTTGCAAAACGATTTTTTTCATAGGGACTTTTTTCGTAAACGCGAACGCGATGGTAAAGTTAGAAACGAGACAAAACTTACACTTCGCACACAGATCATACAAATTCGCTATAAACAAAAAACAGAATACACATTACAAAATTAATAAAACTACATTAAAAACTTCGCAAAATCAACTGACCTGGCAATGAAGGCGACGACTTGTATATGCTTCTATTTAGCGGCTTTCCTTGAGAATCCAGTATTTTTTTTGCAAGTCTGTGAAAATATTACATTAATAATAATTCCGTATACAAGAGGCCCATACCAAGCACTGACTGATATTTCCACAGCTCTACCATAGTAATTTAATAACTGCAAAATATTTACCTGACATCTGACTCACGCGGGAGCAGTTTTCTGATCAGATCCTGAATTACCGTATTCACATGTAAATCATTAGGTGCTTGAGCACCACATGGACACGACCCGTGTTTCTGAATGCACCTGAAAAAATATATAAAAATTATTTCTCGGTAAAAAAGAAAAACAAGGAAATAGTTTTTAGAAATATGTCATACTTAGTGCAACGCGTGTGACCACATTGGCCCGTCACAGGAAGGGTGGGAAATAGCCCGCAATTCGGGCACCACATTGAACTTTCATTGGGAGTTTTATTGTAACGTGCGAGTCTGATCACTTTGTTAGCTACTTGCCGAGCGTGTGCCGACGGTGGCGGCATGCTCGGCATTGAAAGTGCACAGAGCCTGTACGATATTATCGCAGAACTGTCTGAATCAATGTCAAGCGAAAAAGGTGCATCATAAACTTCTTCGCATAATCGATCGTGGTTCGATAATTCCGTTTCCACATTTCTAGGAATACGCAAATCCTGTAGGTCACAAATAGGTGAACTCAAATTAAATGCACTTGGAACTATATCAAGATCAGTGGTAAAAGAATCATTAGAGGAAATAGAATTGCGTGGAATGGGGTTGGACGAAACGAATGGTGTGAGCGGGTAACTCTCAGTGGGATCAGGGATAATTGCAGACGTAGGATTTCTGTTTGTCAATACTTCTGTAGTGCTCGACGATAGTGACTCTGTTCTTGCATTATTATATGATCCCATGGTCATGTGTCCAATTTCATTTAAAGGTTGGACAAGAGTCTGGTCATGGAAATTAGTTGATAAAATTGAAGGTCCCTCCAATTGCCATATCGTTTGATTTTCATGCATCTGAATTCGACATAGTCGAGGTAATGGTGTTTGCGTTTCTTCCAAATTCGTTAGTACCTGTGTGTTATTCATATGATTATTTAAAAAAGTGAGACGGTTATGCCGTTTTATTAATGTTCTAAAACGTTCACTATCCTCTACCACAATATTTGGCGCTGGTAATTGTGATTCATCCACGCGCCGGAAGGGCCGGAGAGCACTTCTACAACTATGATCATTAACGCCAGGTATCAAATAGGGATGACGTCTTAGAGCTCTGCGACGGGTTCTCCAGTGAGCATCTGATGTGCCATGTTCTTGTGCTTCCAGAGGCATTTGAAAAGATGGTTGTGTTTGCAATTGATAGGATATTAAAGAAGGAAATCTAGAAGCTACGCTCGTATATCTTCCCGAAGATACCCGACGTGGTCCATAATAAAGTGGTCCCGTAATGTGTACTTGCGTTGGCAGAACCTGAGGACAAAACAATATTTGTAAAAAAGACTGTATTTGAATAAATAAAATTTACCGGTCAATTAAACATTTATTTAGCTACTGTTATATATACATTTAAATAACGAAAGTAGAGTTACGGTTAAGTACTTCGAATTTATTTGTGTGAGATACATTACGATTGTAAGCGTGAGAACGGTGTTGATAGTAAATTCTGTCAAATAAATACTGGGGCTTATTGACAGAAACCAGCACATAATGCCTTGCCAACATAAAAATGTTCTGCAGGTTTATAATTGATACAATTGTACGACTTTCACGTAAAATTGTGACGCGATCTATCTGTCATATTATTGATTTTTATTATTGACCTCAACCTGTTCCTTGGCATAAAATAATAGATAAGAGCATATTAGTGATACAAAACACCTTGAATGTTTCTACTATTAGTTCGCGTGGATTTCGAACGACTTCGACTAGAGAAAACATCAACAAGAAATGTGGACACATGTCACTAATACGTTTACGAGATTTTAGTTGATATTGGCGACATAAAACACCTGCTGCCTTGTCATCAATTGTCTTCAGAAACCACCAAAATCTTCAGAAATCAACTCTTAATAGGAGCCTGAATTAGCAACCTGCAAACAGGTTGCTAATTCAGACTCCAATTACCAAAAACACCACATTCGCCAGTGACTTTATCCCAGTCCCCAGTCTCAAATTACAGGCAGGTTTGGTAAGTGGACGTATTCCAATCTTTCTAATAGTTATAAAACAAAATCCTTTAAAGGAGCTAAATGTCACACCTAATAGCGTTTCGACGAGTGTATTATTCGCTGGCGAAAGAGTATTGCGTCAAATGCTGCAACCTATTACGAGGGCGACAACATAAATATATAGACATTAAAAGTATTTTTATATTAAAAACAGCCCGAAACTATTTTGATAGAGTAATAGACAATAGTATATTTCAATACAAGTGCGGAAAGCCTGTCATTGCAAAGAGTTCCGACAAATGTCACCCGAGCCGAGGCGCAGCCGAAGGTGAGGGTTGACAGTCGGAACGAGTTGCAATGACGGTTCCGCACGGTACTGAACGACTATTTTTAATACAGTTGCGAAAAAATTAAGCAATTTAATAAAATAATAAAATTTTTGGAAAATGGCGCCAACCGTAAAAGAATACAAGCAGAGACTATGGCAGTATACGTCATACAGCCAACTTTTTTATATTTATAAATTTAATTTGGCCGATACTAATATTAATTTAATGTTTAAATTTCAATTAAAATTACTTTTAAATCTGATATTGAAACAAATTAGTAGCTTTTTTTAGAAATATTTGCATAAATCATAAAAAAAACTTCTATGAATTTTTTTAGTAAAAACTTCATGGTTGGTTTTTTCTTTTTAATAGACATTATTTTGACAGCTTGCAAAGAAAAAGCACTAGTTCGGGAAATCCCACTTCCCGCACGCTATACGTCCCTGCAATATGCCACTTTTTGAGCAACTGTATTAAAAAGATCTATTCGGATATTGTTTGTATTTAGTCCTGCCAGCTCATACACTGACAGATCAGTATAGGAATAAATATATCATCAAGCCCGTTCTCAATCCTAATTTTAGCTATTTCTTAGGTAATGAATTTAAATAAATAACTAAAACTTGACCAATTGAAAGTTCTGTAAATGAACTATACATGACGTTCATAAGTGCATATTGTATTGCCTACATGAATAAATGATTTTCATTTCATTTCACTATAGTTATAAGAAATTTGTTCCGTATTTATTTTCTTTTTGCACAATAGAGCGTTTACAAACAAACAAACAAACTGCTCACTATACCATATAACATACATACATAATAATCATATTTGTCATTAAGAATATATCCGTCCATATCCAGCTTCAAAAGAATTCCCTCCTTGTTAACAAATAAAGAGTATTTTTGATTGTTCTTTGAAAGATATGGTTTTTATGAAATATAAGTACGCATGTTAGAGATATAAAAAATTTAAACACTAAAGTATCAGTTTATTGAACATGTATTCCAACTCTTCAAGAATCAATAAGTCAAAAATATAACTATTGTATTATTATTATGTATTACACAAGCATAATGCTTTATATAATAATATAATATTACCAACACAACTTTAATACATACATATTATTAGAATAGAGAGTGAAATGGTAAACTTGGCCTAGTAATGAAGCAAACCGGTCTCACCAATAAGGCTTCGACGTAAATAGACAATTTGCCGTCACACATTGACATTAATTCATTACACAAGTGCGCAAATTTTTTTATACAAAGTTGTTGTCTAGAGAGACATGAAAACTCATAATAACCATCTACTTTGTTAAAATGTTATTAAAATGGAATAATCCAGATCGGCCAATTTTGTCTGCGAGGATGGAATGTATGGCAGGTGAGCTTATCTTTAAAGAAATAAAGAAAATAAAATAAGAGATCTCTTCCATTCCAACCCTACTGGCAGTAAGAAAATTATACGGGATGAGGAACAAATAATAATGCGGTACCAAAAAATTATATACATAGTTAATAATATAATACCTATGATACAAATACATCTAACTATGTAACTAATACTATAAATGTGAAAGTTTGAATGTTTATTTGTTTGTTGCTCAATCACAGATTTGGATGAATTTTGGTATATAGGTAGAGCATACCCTGGATTAAAGCATAGGATATTTATTATCCCGATAAAGTGAATAGTTCCCGTGGGATAAAAAACATATTTTGTTTTTTGATTTTTATATTTTGTATTTAACAAATGCCCACTATTTGGCACTATTTTAGCACAATCCTTTGAGGTTATCAAAATAGCTGAATTCCGTTTTGTGTATTCTAGCATCACGTATATTTAAAATGGTATTCCCCTAATGGTGGTATTGGTGAATAAATAGTAAATCACAAGTCGAATTCAACCCGTTTGCATCGCCCCGGGAAATCTCCCGCCCCGCCCGTACGATGTTTGGTAAATACTACGATTCCGGATCAAATTGGACGCGCGCGATTGACTTTGATAGCTATGTTTGCAGTGTAGAAAATAAAAAATACAAATAAGAAGAACTGGTAAGCCAGGTCTCCTGCGCCTGTTTTATCGAAACATTATACAAAAACACTGGATTAAAGGGGCGTAAAATTTGTGTATACATTAGACACAAGGTTTTTGCTTTCCGTGGCGGATGGAAAACATCTCGCGCGTGGGTGAAGCGGGGAAGGGTTTATGCATTTCTTGACAAACTACGACTACGCGTGTCGCATCGTATCGTTTATAGGACACGTTTTTCATATTCGAAGATTTTGACCGTAATCCCACCTGATAAATAGTGACGATGTGGTTGAAAATGAAGCACGCGATTGCGGATAAATATTAAAATATATTAAACTAGCTTGAGATCTGTGTGAAAAACCGAAACACAAACTTTCGTCTTCAAAACCCATTTTGACGTCAAAACAATATTTTGTCCAGGAATAAAACATTTCGAAATAGACTGCATGTGTATGAAAACAAATGTTTTTGTGTACTGTTTTTTGTCTAATGGTCACATACAGGTAGGTACCCGGCTTTACATACATAAAATAATTTGTTAAAACATTACGAATTAACTAAGTTGTCACATATAATTAAATAAGTTAAGCAGTGTAACACAAGTTACAAAACTATTGTATTTTACGAGTGGTCGGCACACCGCGCTTCTTATATTGTTTGGCCACTTCCATACGGCCAATGTCTACGTGCGTGCCCAAGGTGTTTTTGATCTTTTCTTTTACTATTATTAACACTGCCCTAAACAGTAAACAATAAAAAATTTACAGACATTGCTGACCCAGAGCAGTCTTTGTCCTTCACAATTCGCAGTATTAAACATGCAATATGATTATTTCATCATTAATTGCTGATTATATTAGAAAAGCGATCGCAAAATTTTTGTAAACGGTAGGTGTGCAACTCTACATGTATGTCACGCCCTCACTCTACGAAAGAAATCTGAATACTTATGCTTAGTTCTGTTGACTAATATGATGTGTTTGACGACCGGTGTCTCACTAAGCTAAGAAGATAAATAGGCGAAAGATGATCATATTCATAAAGCAATAGGTGCATAGCATGTCGGACAATATTGCTACTCGCTCCGTAGTACTGACTATATTTTTAAGGAATTCCAGTACCTACCAAAAGAAGTGAAATCTTTCAAATTGGATTTCCATAATTCTAAAAACCGACTGAATCGAAAAGCGATTACCCGGCACCAAAACGCGGCGAGAGAGGACCCACGGAGCAAAACGGAGGCCTAGCGGACGCCAGCAAACTTCCTACATTTATGACCTCATCTAGGGGACAACAATTTATCTTTTGTGAAATATGAAAATGGTACAATACTATGTTATATATTATATATGCTAAATTAATTCTGTGACATACTTCGAACATGTAGATGTACGGTTCATTAGACCATTTGTTTATCTCCATGTCGGCTCTCGCTTACAAAAATTAAGCAATCAGATTGCAACTTGTTGCAGATATCGCGAATAGGTATAATGATATACTTATATTTTATTATGCATGACGTCAATGTTGAAGAAAAACTGTAGCAAACATTATTAAGTGCAGGGTTTCGAAAAAATCGAGGGTCACCTTGGTAATTATAAATATTGTGGTTGATGTTGAAATGTAAAGCGGTATTCGCTGACGCCCGCAGTTGCGTCACTATTGTACGTAAGAAACGGTTTGACGTCGCAAACGTCAGCAACCGTTTACAACTTCCTACGCAAGACCCCTTTCTGAAGTACTATAGAATAGACCCTTTGACGTCAAGATGTCTATACAAATAATTATACAATTTTCATACCTGACGGGGTGCTTCGCTATCCCCAAAGCGAAACGTGGGTAACCGTTGTACTGCTTGAAGAAGAGCTGACTGTAGAGAAAGTATCTTCAGCTAAGGATGAGTATATATAAATGATATGATACATGACATGACAAATCTCGAGAAAATATTTTTTCATTGGCTTAGTATAATGCAAAAAGTCATATTTATATCTTTAAAAAATTATTGCATTTACTAAAATGATTAATTAAAAGCTGTTAAATATATATATAGAATCTATATTGTTATTCTGAGATCAAGAAATATTTTAATCAGTACTCACGTGTATCCTAATTGACGATATTTCTTCACCAACCAAAGCGTTACTTGCTTCAACGTGTTCATCTGTCTGAAATAGAAGTGAATTGATAATAATTCTGTGAGCGCCTTTAAAAGAAAAGAACTCCAAAGACTACAATGCTTATTACCCGTGCGTAGGTATTTCTAGCCCTAATTTCCGATAGTTGCATCGAAGGAGATGCCATCGATAGTTCAAATGGATGTACCTGAACAAATAAAAAATCATTTTAAAACACTAAACTACCTAAAATGTAATCAGCTGCTATAGGTTAAGCCTAATGGTTGATTTTGCATTAAGTATAGAGCTTACACTCCTTTTATTTTATTTTTTATGCACAACGGGTTAGTACTGGACCTCAATCCCTCCTGATGTTAAGTGTATGTAAGGTGATGTAAGGTAAGAGCGTACTGACCCGGAAACCCAAATATTTGGGGAACTGGCTATCCTATTTCTGACAACCGGAACACAACAATGCTATTAAAGTTGCTGTTTGACGGCAGATTTAGATAAGATGGTGGTAGCTAGCCAGGCGGACATTTAAAATGTCCTACCACCAACCAAACCGAGTACTAAACATGCACTCCGCTGGGGATCGAACTCGCGACCTCCGATTCGTAAACCCTATGTTGTTTACATTAAGCCACGGAGGCGGTTTATTTGCCTATTTGTCGAGAGGGGACTTCTTTTCCTACTGTACACATTTCAATTCACCAAGACTGCAATAAAGTCAGCAGGGCAACGACTACCTTCAGTAAGGGTACTCTTCATCCCGGCTTACCGGCAGACTCCTAGCTGGCAGGAGTTAGAAAAAAATTGGATACCGTCATTAATTCTAAGTTGTTTTTGGAATTCTTTCCGCGGATTTTATGAATTTGTAACATCTTCTATTTCCTGTGCACAATAAAATAAGTAAATATTTCATATACTTCCACCAACGATGTTGTCCCAAAACAGGTAAGTAGGTACAATACTAATTACCGGATAAACATATATTCATGAATCGGGTGTAAAAGTTCGTCTTAACTTATCAAGGCGTTAACCCAAAATTCTAAGTCCTTCAACCATTCTAGTATTAAAGACATAGCTAAATTCCATCTTAAATAAATTATATGAGTATCGAGAATATTCTGTTAGTTTACTTTTTATTATTGCACAATTACAAATTCTATTCAGGTAATAGTCTAAATTAACGTACAAAAATAGGTAAAAGCCCTCGTTTACAATATTATGTATGACACAAAACATGAAACAAAACTAAAATCAGCATCACGCAAACTGTACTAACCGCTCAACTGATCCCTTTTTCGATACCTTTGTATGTAGTAGGTCCTACGACACAGCCTCTGCTCTGCCTAATGCGAGAACCACAGATAATATCTCAATTTTATGTATACCATTAGCACTAAGAGTTTGTTGGCGTATTTATGCATTTATTAACTCGGATTGTGAAATGCAATGCAAATAAGAAAACTCTCTTTGATCCATTTAGCGACACATATACATCACAAATACAATATACTTCACAAAGTTAGTAAAACCTTCAAAGGGCAATGTATACGCTTTTATAATAAGGTTACAGTAGACATTCAAAATTTTCCTTTAAATAAATTTAAAGCAATCATAAAACAGAAATTATTAGCAAAAGGCTATTATAAAATCACTGACTATTTGAATGATAAGCAAGCATGGACATAGCTGTCTTATTATTCATATAATTATCAAATCACAAATTATGTAACTCATAATCTGTTTAAAAGAGCAACCCTAGAGTTTCTTGCTCGTTCTTCACTGGGGAGTCAGCTTTGTGAATGAGCCGTAAATTTAAATGTAATGTTAATAGTGACGTTTTCAACTGATAATTTTATCCTATGAAATATTTTGATTTGATTTGAAATAATTGATCGGGTTATATTACTACATAGCACAACATAAAATATGGAACAGCAATCTAAAATAAACAGTATATCTAGTTTTCAGTATCGCAAAGTGGTATCAAATCAGGTCCGAATCTCAACATAGGTTGCAGACGAGAGGAAAAGAGAAGAAGTTGGTACCGATAGTGAGCGCGCTCATAGTGCACAGATAAAAAAATTAGCTATTCAGGCGAGACTTTGGTTTCGAAAGCAGGATCACTGTCCACTATATTAATCGGCCTTTTCGAGCTCATTCATGGGATGAGATTATCGATTTATTCACTTTGACAGATGTCAGCTTGGTCGCATTCAGCCTCTACCTACTTTTATTGAAATCTGAGCGGCTACTGATCAACCGCTTATTGCATCTACATCTAGTGATGTAAAAGGCTCGAGTCTCCAGTCTTCTTACCATGATTCGGTAGTCCAAATGCAAGGCTCGGCTCATTACAATAGAACTTATTGCTCAAACATTGACTACTCAAGCGATCCACTCCCCAGGTATTGAGCCTTATCTACATCAATTAAACCATTACATGTGTTGATATTTTACGCAGTCGTGTAATAAAAACAGCTTGATAATCAATATATTTCTTGATTTTTGTTATTTAAGTTAAAAAGACATGATAAAAGGTCATGTGCGGTCAACCATTAACTGACAATGTATGAAGCATCCGATGAAAACGGAAAAAGCAAAGATAGTAAATCAGAGAAATAAAAATAGAAATCTATAACAGTCCCTGCCTACCCCCAACGGAAAACAGGCGTGAGAGGTCATGTAAGTTTCAACCCCGATGATGCAATTCCTAAAAGTGCTCTCGAATCGACTCGACTTTCGAAATCAATGTTCTGTTAGATCGGTTTATGACTTAAGTTCTTTTTATAGTTCTAAGAGTCATTGGTCAGAAATCTCGGACTGGCATATTTTTTTACATGTGGATGATGATGTATGAAACCAAGTGATTATGGTTTACCGTTAAGTTTCTAGGTTAAGTCCATTTCCCTCTCCAAACAACTACATATGAACCATGTAATTAGAAAATCATGACACGACTCAAACTTGGCCCATTTTCAGGGTATCGTCCCTGGGGACTATAAGATCTGGATGGAAAAAATACGGAATTGATTATCCGTCCGTATATTAACTTATTAACTGCGCTGTCTATCGACTGATATCAAAGAAATATGAAAGAGAATCTTAAGTGAACGATGTCACTGTATAGAAATGACATTTTCGCGATTTTCATCGTGTGGAGTAACGAGCGACAGGTCAACTTTAAAGTAGTAAGCAAGGGTGGAAACGAAGAGGTTACGCATGTGCATAGAGACAGGTTTTAAAATCACTAGCGAATAAAAGGACATGATATATCCGTAAAATAACAGTTTAGCTGCTGCCATATCTAAACAGGCATATATTAGGTATTTTTTTTGCGCTCAGTAGAGATCTATTAACAGTTTCGTGCACGTTTTTGTGCTTTTTACAGTTTTATAGCTAGTTAAATAATAACCTACGCACACTTACTTCCTTTCCTTAATATCATGTATAAGTATTAAATTTAATAAATAAGTTGTATTAAATAAAATCTGATAAGCCGAAACAAAGTTACTGCAACAGTTTCGTAAGTGATTCGCGACGGGTACCTACCTACTTCTAGACAAGCCCATCGACACGCTTCACTCTCCATTACGTAACCAACAATTCGACAAAGTCTTGTCGGTTTACAAAATCTTTAGTAAGTTACAATTACAATACAATTTGTTTAATATACAATCTGTAAAATAATTATAAGGAATTTAAAAAAGAAGCACGCAACCAATGACGCAGAAAAATGTATTGCTGCTAGGTTAGTACAGTCGGCTCTATAATTAATCATACAGGCCTAGTTTACAGGGATAATGGTGGCGTGCACAGTTCCCTAAAATTATTAGATAAAGTTTGAATGTCTTTCCAACAAAAATCATAGTAAATGTTAGAGAAAGCCAACGGCTAGTGGCTTTACAAAAATAAGAGCATATGAGCAGTATTAAGCATTCAAAGTATCCCGAGAAATAATTGAAAAATATCACGAGGTGAAAGATATAGTGATGGTAAACAAATCGTCACTAAATATAACAAGCGCCGCCTGAGCGCGTGCATGATGGATGACGAATATGGTCATCAAATGTAAACCTTAATAAACTATCATATGCGCAGCGACTACGAAAACCAGTATTTATTTGTTACGGACATACCTTCACAATTATGTCTTTTTGGCTATCCAATCAGTGCATCATCGTGAAAAAATCCCGATTATTGTTCGGCGAAATAGGTCCGACTTTTTAGGCCATGGCATTACAAATCTTGGATACACTGCACGACAATACGCTGCGTCGTCTCATACCGCAATCATCGTATGAGAATTATAGCCAAAAATTCAAACATTGATCGACAGATAGTCACGTGTTATTTGTTGCTCACATTGAAATTACCACTTTGTGGTTAACGCCCGAATTATTTGATAATACCGAAACGTTTTAAATCCACTAACAAATGGATTTTTGTTGTTACGTCAAAATATAGCCTATATCGAGGGTGATAAAGTAAATTTACACAAAACAATCAAACGATGTAAAAGAGACAAGATGAAGACACAAGAGAACGCGCGGCTCACGAAAGCAATAATGACTGTCTGGACCAGGGCCTGCAGTCTCGACATAGATAGCGATCGTTATGTTATCGAATTCGGTCGTTAAGTCCTAACAATGTTATTTTAATTGGAGAAGTAGAGTCAAAATATCGGTCTCCATTGAAACTACGATCCAGGCTTCCAACAAAAACCGATATGATTATGAACACTATAACATTTAGAATAAGACCGTTAGGAGTTAACGACCGAATTCGGTTGCTATCTATGTCGAGACTGCTAGTGTAGGCTATGAACCGATTTTTTGTATGAAGACTCCAACATTAAATTCTCAGTCGGTGAAACTTTGCTGAGCTGTAGTATAGTATGAGTTAATTCTTATTTATAAATATCCAAAAAATTAAACATGCCGAAGTTAGGTATTTATGCCTAAAAGTACAAATAAATTAATATATAGGCCTGAGTAATGTCTCAGTGCAAAATTATTTTACCAAATGAGTTTCTTTACGTCACTAGTGATCACCATCATCTGATTTAAGAGCCATGCTCTTGTCGGTGGAGATTTTTCCATATCTCTCTGCTCTCCGCCTTCCTCTTGACCTCCTGATACGACACGACGTTCAACTTCAACGTCACTAGTGATACTTGTCAAAAATTCAAAAATTTGTTCAAACAGACCTATTACTTTATGGAGTTCATTTGTTTTTTGTCTTTCATTTTCGTCGGAAAATTGTTCAGTCAAATTTTAATTCTCACTTGTATTTATAATGTAATTTTACGTAAAAAGTAAAAAAAAAACAAAAAAAAATTGCAAACCAATACTAATTTAATTTAGTTTAATTAAAAATTATTAAAAATGCAATATGGGTAAATTCTCAGCCCGATTTTCTTTTTATAATATGTTAAGTAATGATATTTACACCCAAAACCAAAATATCCAAAAAAATAATCATACAAAACATCGAAATTTTGGGATCAAACATAATCTCATATAACGGTCATCGTTATCTTCATTTCTGTATCAAAAATATCGATGAAAACGATTAAGTAATTGAAACGCACAGACCACATACATAAGAATAATAAGTGATACACTATTATTCTTATGCCACATACTCCAATAGACATGAAATTGGTACCTTTTTCCTACGGAAAACGTTCCGTAGGGCTTCCTTTAGAGTGCGCTGTTCAGAGATATACCCGAGTCGAAGTTTTATGTCGATGTAGGCGGGTGCACTGTGTATGTATGTATACAGGGTGTAAAAAAAAGTACGAATGAAATTTTGGGAAATGATTAAGTATCAAACATAGATTACAGGATAAATATAAAAAAAATTGAAATTTTTTTAAAAATTAAAAAAAATGAAAATAATTACAAACAAAAGGAACATGTGTTTATTGTATTAAAGAAAATTGAGAAATTGGATAAAAAATATTTAATCATGATTTTATTTTCGTTTAGAAGAATTAGTTATTTATTTCTCTAGAGAAAAAAAGTATTTTTTATTTTATTTCTGTATTACTTTCATAGTAAAACATATCCTACACGTGGTCCCGATGCGAAAAGAAATATTTATTATGTAAAATGTTTTAAGTTTTTAATTATGTCTGAAGTATTTTTTGGATCTTTTCGTAAATGAAAGAAAAGAAAATTTTGTACTTAAATCAATAAATAAAATGGACAGAGAAATATTCCACATCCATTTAATCGACAATTTAAAAAAATTATATAGTTAGATGGTATTTATTTTGGATTTTCTTATTGTAAGTTTAAAACAGTTATAAAATGGCACTCCGGTCAAAAAGTTCAGCTGAGCGCTTTTCCAGTACAAGTTACATCAAAAAAAGGTATTTTATCAAAATGGGGTGTCTCTGCTAGAATTTTTTTTGGATATTTCACATATTGTTTTCAGACTGTACATGGATACTTCTGGTGAAAAAAGTTTAAGCTAAGCATTTTTTCAAGCATAGATATCGACGATATATGAATTTCGGTAAAAATACCTACCTTCTATCATTATTTTTTTTGGATATTCATAACATACTTTATTTATTTATTTATTTATTTAACACTTTATTGCATACACAAAAAACAATTACAGTGATACTTAAGAGTAAGATATACTTTACTTTACTTTACTTTACTTTAACGATACTCTATCGAACTGTAAAGTTTCCTTCGACTGTGGTTTTAATGTTGGGGTCCACTAGGTTCATTGCCTACACTATGCGGGGGCTGGAGTCGGCAACCTGTGGCTCGCGAGCCACGGCTCTTTGAATATAAAGCTGCGGCTCTTTAGTTCCATACGCAAATATTATTTATTCTATAAAAAAACTAAATCGTTCTGAATCGATTAAAAAGGATTGGGCACCCTTTCTATCTCTCAGCCACTTGTACTCGCTTTCCACCGCACCCCTCACCCGTGACATGCGTCGTCACTACTGTCGTCAGTCCATTCGGAGGCTCTCGAATGACACAGTCGTCGGATGTTTCTATGTAGATTTTAATTCGCTTTTGACGCTTGTCTTGACAGCTTTTTTATCAAAAAACTTTATTTATGCAAGTACTATTTATTGTTGGCAAGAAACATTTTTGGGGCTCTTTAAAAACTGAATTTTATAAATTGAAATTTTTGACTCTTCAGACTCAAAAGGTTGCCGACCCCTGGTCTAGACCATAATTATCAGCAGATTCATAATTCAACCATACTCACCATACTTCATCGAACAAAACACTTCGCAGCCGTGTTTCGTTGACCTCATTATCATCAAATAAGCAAAATGTGCTCGCTGTACGTAGATAGGTAAACAACTCGGAGTTCAGATTAGCATCTCATGATTGTCCTTAGGACTCTACCTACACGACTCTCGTACATCAGCTAAATCATTAGACTACACGCCTATTCCGATATCCACATTGGACAGGTGGGTTAATTACGATTGAAGACTTAAAACCACGCGCAGGGCTTCATACAATATCTCTCATACAAGTCGTAATAACAAATATTACCTATGACTTGACAATAATAAAAACGCGGATCAGTCTCATTCAGTAAGACAAATCCTAAAACATGATTCCAGAATTTACTCATTCGGCTAATACTCAATTATACACATTTATAATCTAATTGCCTCATAGAAAAATACAAACAAAGTAGCAACAGAACACATTAAATCATCGTCTGACAGGGCACTCTGCTTACAAACTCTTACGCAAAACGAAGTAAGCGGCGCGGCGGGTTTACATAACGCGCCGCGACCCACTGGCATACTGACTCTGTAGAGCATTGCGCTTGCACTCGTACTGGGTAACACCTACATTTGCGAAGTTACCGTAACTGCAAGGTCCATTTCACATTACAACCATGGCTGTGCAAGAGGTTTCGTTAGTTATAACTCTTTGTAAAAAATTTGTAATACGATATTTTAAATAATGTTGTGATATGATAAAAAATAAATAAAAAACCTCGATCACAGAATAATACACTAAAAACAATATATATTAAAACATTTCACGACTTTTAAAAGTAATAACTGTTATATTAGATAGACATATTTATACATACCGATTTTTTTATGTAACTAAGTAAAAACTTGTAGATAACTTTGCTTGTTCATTATTTGTAATGCCTAATTCTTCGAATACGCAAAACAATGATCCTATGACGAGGTGCCTTTCCGAAGGGGTAGTAACTTGGGCATACTAACAGAGTAAAGTTTAACCCTTATTTTTATTTCCAATACATTTAAATTGTCAATCTACACATTATATTATTTACGTTACGTTGAAATAAATGCTTTTCAATGTAGCCGAAGGCCGTGAATGCATGGCCTCTGGAATCAGTGGATATTTTTGCCGCCTTTTTCGACTGTCAACTCACAAATTTTCAATTGCTATTTAGACACAATTTTACAGCCAATTTAAATACGAGTATATGTATAGAAAAACAAAAGGAAAAGATAGAAAACGTAGAAATTCCAGCACGGTAAATGGAGTAAGTTAATTTATAAATAATAAGCAATAAGATCGATAAACAAGAAAATAAAGTAATAAGGGCACGGAGAATTAGTCTGTGGTGTTAATAAAAAAACATGTATAGAACAGATTGACAGCAATGGAGAAATTGGAACAACGTGCTGTAATAAAATATTTGTTTAAAAACAGATCAATCATGACATGATAGATAGATAGATAGATAAAGCATTTATTTATGCCATTGCGTTCACACAACTACACAATTTTTAAATTACAAAGAAATATACATACAAATAAACGTAAAAACTAGAAAATACAAAGAGCGAGTGTGTGCCGCAGTAGCACAAATGGGTTATAACTCAGTGTGGCACATCACTCAAAGAGCGAAACACTGGTTTTCAGTTACAACCCCTAGAAATACGAGTGTATAAAAGTACGTGCATGTACATGTACATTATAACTGCGTGTACATTTGTGGTCAATCATGAGTGAAAAGTGTCGGTTGTTGATACAGCTGTTGAGTAGTAATAATGATAACTAATTAAATGAATGATATGACAAAAGGAAAAGAGATCATTATGCAAGCAACATCAGAGTAATCTGCCTTGCTCGACCACTGTGAAAAAATGGGTTGCCGAATTAAAATTTGGATGAGAGGGCATACCTACCTAGAATATGACCATCGCTCCGGCCGGCCAATGATGAAGAAAACATCGGCTAAGTGTGTAATATCATATTTGAAGACCGTAGATTGACTATCAGGGAGACACTATAAGCATCTCATATGAACGAATATAAAACATCATTGTCAATGAATTTGTATTTCCGTATTTTCGTTTTTTTTTTAAGTTTCCGCTAGGGTGGTCCCCAGATTGCTTTCAGTAGAGCAAAAACGAATTTAACTCTGTTTTTGAGATGTTTGAGTTTAATCCGCAAGATTTTCTTGATAGGTTGGTGACAATGGATGACACATGGGATCACCTCTATACTCCAGAGTCAAAATAACAATCCAAGGAAAAGAGCAGATGAACCGACCCTATGGAAAGCAAAGGCAATTCTGTCGGCTGGGCAGGGCGATGGTGCATGTCTGTTTTTTGGGATGCTAAGTAGATCCCCAAGCTAGTCCTCCTTCCAAAAGGCAAAACAATAAACTCAGCCCACAATTGCACGCTTTTGCATTGTTTACATGAAGAAATTAAAAAGAAACGCTCAAGATTACGGATAGTAAGTGTTGTTTAAGCCTATTGAGTCCATGACTCGAATTCGTAAGTGGATTTCTGAATTTTGAATTTCTGCCTCATCCGGCTTATTCTCCTGATTAAGCACCTTCTGCTTCACCTGATCTGAGCTGAGCCCATAACCAGTTGGAAATAAAGAAAATCGCGGCTTATCTAACTAATTTTATAAAAGCGAAAGTTTGGATGTTTGGTTATTTGTTTGTTTATTGCTTAATCACGACGAAACGGCTGAACAGATTTGAATGAAATTTGATATATAGGTAAAATATACCCTGGATTAAGATATATAAGGATACATAGGATATTTTTTATCCCGATAAATTGAGTAGTTCCCGCGGGTAAACAAATTTCCGCGATAAAGTTATTCACGCACGCGAAACCGCGGGCGGAAAGCTAGTGGTATAATAAATATACCTATCATCTAAAACTCACACGGCTGACAGTCAAACAACAGACGAACATAGAAGTCAAACAATAGATCAAATTTTATGACAAACGATGAAGCAGCTTACGTGGTGGAAGCTGATTACTATTGACACGTTCCAATTTCTTTTATTCCTTAATATGAAACTTGTCCAGCCGTAAATTGTCTAGGATTGAAAGTAGCAATGAAATCACGTTGATCAGTTTCAGTAATCGTCAATATTGATCCTAGTTAAAGAAGTGTAGTGGTGTGATTTGCCTATGACCATGTGTAACCTCCCAGAGATAAGGCATCTCCCGCATTTGACAGATAGAGATACGTTTAGTTGTCACCCTGAGGACTACTCGGAGTATTCACATCAAGTTTGTAATCTCAATATACCTTATTTTAGGATGGACTGAATGGATACACGTTCGACCACAATTTCAGCTGATGGAAAGTGACCATGCAGTCTAAGATGCAATTTCCATAAATGTATGTATATCTTTTACACCGTAACACAACAATACGGCCATTGCTGCTTAGCAGACATATATATATATAAGAGGGTAGTATCCACCTAGCATTCGCTTAAATAGGGTTTCAAAATAGAGCAAAGCCGACAATGTTTTTGTGATTACACGCCAGAGAAATTAGATAGATAACCAAGCACCATGTTTCAGTTTGACAGGTGCGTATATTTCAATCAAAGATTTCCTATACCGTTTTAATAGTCCTGATCGAGTATTTAGTACGGCAAGGTTTTTGGGCTTATATGAATGTACCGCCACTGCCACCTCGCCAGTTGTGAAATTCTATGCAATTTCATTAAAATTGATGCAAGTATGGCGGAATTGTACGTCTGTGACGGCTGGACAGCTACGCATGATATCATTTTTATTATTTGTCTACGGAACCTTCATAAAATCCTAAATTATGTATACTAGGTTCCTCTTGAGAATGGAACGTTCGTCAATAACATGCATCAATTAAAACGATTTTGGTATATTGATCTAACAAACACGTATTTAGTATAAAAACTTGGCAATTCGGGAAACCGAAAGAGAAGCTCTGTTTATGTATAGCGTAGGAAATATTTGGCGTATACGTCACTACGATACCATACAAAATCTCTTCCAGTCTATTTCCTTTTGCTTTCCGAAATGCCCATTTCAACAGCCGGGAAGGAATACTTATAAATTCCTTAAAGTTTTTGGCATTTGACATTTAAACTTATCTGCGTGGGTAAATATAAGGGTTGCATATCCGATCGGAACCACAGTCGGCGTGGAGCCGAAGAGCTGGCTGTCACGTCCCGGACAAGAAAAGAATACTGCAAATTTATTTTCACTTACACAGTACCTAAAGCGTGCTACGTGACCTACACAATTTCAAAATCTTTGCAGGTACGTAGTTGTTAATCATTTTACGCAGTTTAGTTTTAATTAGATTTTTTTATATGTATTACCATATATAGTAAGTTAGTTACATAATGGATTATAAACAAACCGAAACGGGTTGTAAATTCTAATTTCTGACATTGCCAAGTTTCTTTGTAGACGGAGAACCACACATACAGGGAACTTCTCTTAGTGGAGGTCATTTTTCTCCTTAGATTTGTATAGAACTGCAACTCTTTGATGAATTTAGAAACAAAGCTTTCGCCGGTGTCTATTAGATTTATGTGATTCACGTCACATCATGCTTTTTAACGGGTTTGAAATGACCTCTTCCCTAACATAAAAGTAAATCGGCTTACAAATTTAACCGTGAAAGTGGAAACAAATAAAAATGAGGAAGTAAGGGAGGATGACGAATGTATGATAACTGGATAATTGTAATGCGAACTCGCATTATTTTCCCCCTGAACCTAGATAGTATTTACTAGTGTTAGCATGGTTAACTAAATTTTGTAATTTATATGATACTAATTAGAGACACAGTAGGGTAACTGCAGTATAGATTGCAGTTGGATCATGTACAGTAGAAGGATTTCAAGTATCGCAACAATAGCGCGGCGTAAAATAGTCGCTGTCCTCCTCACTGCTGTTGTTACTCAAAGCACATTATTTTTATTTAATAGTACCAGTTTAATAGTAATTACCTGGCCTACACCAGAACACATTAAAATATAAGGACCAGAGAATTGGTAGGGCGTTACCCACTTACGACCGAAACAATTTAGAATTTACAGGGGACCTTTAAAATTGGCATCAAATACCCATGAATGTCACATATATCTATATACAGTATTTTTTTTTAACTGGGACAAATGGGAAAATCCGAAACCATAGAAGATTTAGAGAAACTATCTTAGTAACCATTAACTAGGTCTTTTCTTGTGAAAACAATTTTGACATAGTGAATATTTTGGACAAGCGTGAGTTGCACATAAAACAACATACACCTTATTTGTGAATTTCTTATTAAATTTATTGACTATTTAAATCTATTGAATTTCCAATTATACAAGGGGCACACTAAAAGTTATGCACTTATAGCTAATCGGAACTATTTGAATTTCGAATGTTATATTTTTTGAAACGACTTGCAACCTTCTTAGTAATAAAAAAAAATTGGCGGGAAATCATTTGTCAATTGTTTTTTATTACACATCAAAGTTCTACGTACGCAACGAAAATGGAATTAAGTCGAAAAGATTTTAGAGCGATGATTTCTTATGATTTTAAAAGTTCTCTCTCTCCGCAAGACTGTGCCGCTCGTCTTCAAATGCTTTTGGGAGAGAAGCACCTTGTTTGAGCACCGTGAGGATCGCCTCACGGTGCTCAAACAAGGTGCTCTCAAATTCAGCAAACCGGATGGTTTTTGAGAGGTCGGGTTTCTTTGCATGACGAATTACCTATGAGACAATTCAAGGACTATTGGGGATTGATATGAGCCAAATATAGAAAATTTTATACGAAGAATTAAAAGTTCGGAAACTTTGTTGTCGTTGGATCCCTCATGAACTGACAGCGGAGCAGAAGCGGGCTCGCGTGGAATGGTGCTCACAGATGCTACTGAAAACGACCACGGACATTCTAATGCTATTTATGACATTGTCACAGGAAACGATACGTGGATTTATTGCTTTGAACCCGAAAAAACAGAAATCTTGTGAATGGGTGTTTGAAAATGAGAACAGGCCAACAAAAGTGAAGCAGGCGAGAAACGTTGGTAAAAAAATGATCGCGTTTTTTTCTCAGTTACGGGTCCCATCTGCACAATTCCACTTGAAGATCAAAAGAGTGTTAATGCCGAGTGGTATTCTACCATTTGTTTACCCAGGGTGTTAGAAAAAGTTCACGAAAGGCGATTCTGTTATGTCTATGTCACAATGTTAGAAGAGTTTGTTATTCAGGCATTATTTGAGTCACCATTAGTTTTTAAAAATTTATTCAATCTATTCTTGAACTAAATCACTTTATTATTATTGTTCAGCCAATTTTTAGGATTTACTTGGCAGTTTTGAATGAGCAGATCCAGCGGGCCGATGACAAAAACATTAGGCTGTAGTACCCAGTCATTATTATCCGGAGTGCACTTATGCTGTACGTGTGGCCACATTCTGGGTCTCAAGAATTTGATGTTTTTGCCCTAGACTCGCTAAGAAGAAGAACTTATTACCATACTTTTCATACCCATCCTACCATACATAATTGTTTCTGTTTGGAATGTGGAAAATGAATTTCAACAAGTTCAGCAAAGTCTGTAGATGTCATAACAATAAAACTTATATTATGCCTGATGCTGCTTGACTGAATTAAATGAAAGGACAGTAAATATGGTGACATTGCACACCCATCTAGGCAAATATTGCAGTGAATTCTCACTCTCTCACCAATAATTGATGGTGTGTGCAGCTTAAAAAGTATTTAAAAAAATATTTAAATTCTCTTAATCTCAGACATGTTAGATTATTATTGCTTGCTCTGTTGATCCATAAAACTGGCTAATCTGTACTATACAGATTTAATAGATATGTTTAATGCTTTGACACCTTGGTTACAATAAAATGTGGCATATAGCTGGAGTGGCCAGGGGTTTAGAAGTATTAACACCCATTAGTAGGAGTATTATTTTATTTTAAGCTTAAGAACACGGAGATTCACCAATACCTGGAAATTAACACAGTGAGCGAGGAGATCAAAGCTTACTCCAAAGCATACAAAACCCGGCTGATAGACAATCCCAACAAGCTAGCAGCCTAGTTGACTATACCTGATAGCCTAAGATGGCTGAAAAGACGAAAAATCCTGGACAACCTATGTATGGAAATATGAGTAGCTATATCAATTGGGGTATTATGCACTCTCCCAACAAAGCCCTCAGAACAAATCTGCTCATAGTCACCGACTGATCGCAGGATAAGGCCAACAAAAAAAAATGTAGTTGCATTAGTACCTATAGTATTAGTTGACATCTAACTCTAAAGTCAACAGTTAAGCCTTCCTCAGACTATGTGTGATTAGCACTGCTATTGATAGATAAGCATATATTGTATGCCTATCAATTACCTACCTATTGGTAAGGCAAAATGCAGAATACCTCAAGGGGTCGATAACAACCCTGTCTCTCACGCAATCGGAAAGCTATAGCGATGCCATTGTCGAAATTCTCAACGTCCTCTGTTATACATATTGATACACAAACTATGAACAGCTAATAATAGGAACTGATTCCATGGTGCAATTGTGAACAACATAAGGTTTATAAAATGGAGGTTGCAGGTCCCACTCCCAGTGGGGTAGATATATGATTAGTCAGTCTGGTTGATGATTAAACATTTTTAAATATCGGCTTGCCCACCACTTCATCTCAGTTTGCTGCCAAGCAACAATGTGGACAGTATTGTGTTCCAGTTGAAGTTAAGTAGCCATTCCCCAATTAAGTTGGGGATTCCGACATTTCCACCTTCAACCTCATCTTTACTTAACATAATGGTGTTATTGAGGTCAAGCAATGACCCATTGTCAATAAAAATTTAAAAAGATTTGAAATTGTTTAACAAATCTATACTAATCTAATAATGACTTGATGTCACAACATGTACTGTACACACTGTTAGGCTAAAGCAGTTCCATATTACCTAAATTGTTATGTATCCAGCAACTCATAACTGGTAAGAAATGGTATAATGGTGACAAATCAGCAATACAATAGTCCAATCTTACATTTACACATTTACAATTTACAGTAGTACAGAGCACCCAATTAAATTATGTAATAAATTATGCAATAGCACAAATTGAACGTTAACAAAGATCCTGACGACTCGATTTCAGTGAAATACCAGGGTGGGCGGTATTATGGTAAGGCAAGATCAAACACTTGTAGAACTTCGTCTATTTGTTTACATATGTATGACAACGCGGTGTCAGCCAACAAGTGCATGCGCCAAGGTTTGGTTTGCGGTTTATACGTACTCCTCAGTCATCCCTGACGCTCACATCCTTATATAATTTAATTACGTAATGACCGCGTGGCGAGGATACTAACATTGAAAATCAGTCAGCAACCCTCTTCTACCCACAATTATGTAACGTCAATGTCAACTTAGCAAAAACACACACATTTTTATACGTATTTGCCGGCATAGCTGAAAAAGGTAACTATGTACGCAAAAAAAATGACTATTACCTCTGTAGTTGATGAAGGCTGAGGCTGATCAAAAAGATCGCCCGGCCGCGGCCTCATCTTATAGTTATATAGAAACTCGCTTTAGCTTAGTCCAGATGTAAACAACACTAAAAATTAAATTAATAACTGAGCTAACACAAGCTCCACCTCGCACTCAAAAACTTCAACTGCTTGCTTCTTTGATTGAACTGCTTAGTCTGCTTACTCACTCACTTCAACCAATGAAATGAAATAACTCCCCTCCACCAACGGAGAAACCAGCCTCGGACAGATATCCGACGAATAACCGAGCAAACCACCGTCAACATAGGTTGTTCAAGGTATTACTTACTATTAGTATTCTGTGGTTCAATATATGTTCACTCAATCACAATCAATCACCCCGCATGCGTAGGGTAGGGTGGAGGAACTATCAAAACCAAGGCGCAAGGTAAAAGTTACAAAGACCTACCAAAGATCCCTGAATAATACTGGATATCACAGCGATACGATACAGTTCAGTACTTAATACTTTTTATACGTTACTGTGAATCGATATTTGATCAAAACTTTTTATAGCATGGCACTAGAAAAAGAACCTGAGAAGTACGAATCCGATACACGCACCAAGTGGGTTCTGTACAAACAAACTTGTAGGTATCCCTAATCAAAACTTTTTAACAGCAACAATCGACTTCAAGCACTACAAAGTAGTTAAATAATAATGGTAGGTACTGAAACGCTCGTATGACATACACAATTTTAATCAGCTATTTTCTATGTTCACTATCGTAATTATTATTATTTCTAGTATATAAAACATATATTTCGAAGTCGGCGTCAATGTTGAAAGTAAATCAATTTACATAAATTCACTCTAAATATTGACGCCGTTTTCGAAATATATTTTTTAAAGTAAATCTTGTCCGGGAATATATGTCCGATAGAGTTTCCGATTGTCAGATGATCGTATTCATACGATACACTTCCGATAGTTACCTCAGACTTTTTTTGCACACGGTCGTTCTCGAGCTATTATCCCGAATACTGCATGCGAAGCAAAAAGAAGAAATGGACAATGAATAACGGTTACTTATTGCATTTATTTACCTAATGCAAAAAAAATATTGATAATTGCTCGTGTTGACGACAAAGAAGAAAAAACCGAAAATAAAATCGCACGCACCTCGACGCTGTTTTCGACTCGGACGTTCGATCCGACTATCGGATCGGACGTGTATTGAATGTTCATACAAAACTATGGCTCCAACGCCTTCCGATAGTCTGATCAGACTATCAGATCCGACTATCGGAAGGAAAAATTTGCCTAGAAGCACTTTCAGCATTGATGACCAAGTTTAGCTATAATCGCTCAGTGAGCCCGAGCGAAACTGGGATTCGACATTGGTGTCGATTCGGATGTACAACGAACTAACTAAATTTAAAGCAGATACATCCTTTTCTAACACTATTAACATGAAAGGGAAGACTATAAATTAAGTCCTGTCAAATTAAGTTAAGAGCTGTCAAAACAAGTCGCTCCATAGTATTTTAATCGTGACGTCGCTAGGTGTACACCTAATATGATAAAGAAGTGCTTGTTTTGATCCTTTTACTTAATTTGACAGGACTTAATTATATATCGTCCTTTTCATGTATTAGTGGTTAGAAAAGGATACATAATATAATTTAAATTTAGTTAGTTCGTTGTACATCCGAATCGACACCATTTTCTGGCTAGTGCGGGGAAGCGAGCGGCGGCGGCGGGCGGCGCGGCGTTGCGATATGCAGGCTATCAACCAAATAGTTTATATAATAACTATCCTTTAAATTTGACGCACTAGTTGCCCGATTTACTTGTACTTATTAAAACATAAGACATTTTTATTCCGATAAAGGTAACATATACGCGATAAAGTTATTCCACGCAGCCAAAGTCGCCGGTAATCTAGAAAAAAAAAACAACTGATGACGAGGCTGCATGGTTACATACCTTAGCCTGTACCAGCAAATGTAGGAGGAAGAAATTGTAGCTATTTATTTCATTCTTTGATTATATCATTCAATCCTAGATTGCCATTTGTACGACATAAGTCGTATTTCTACGATTTGATTAGAGCATGCGAGCCAAACATTGAAATCTCACGGAAAATGTCGATCTCTTCTGATCAAAACGTAAGGCTCCTTGTTGGCAAAATTTTAAAAGAAAGTTAGTTACAATATAGTTTAGCCTGTTTTGAGTCAATACATTGCCGGCAAAAGAGTAGGTAGAACCAGCGGCAACTGTACTAATTTTGATTCGATAGATAATGCGAGTTTGTATGTGACAGTAAATTCACAAAAAGTGTTCTTTTTTAACACGCTTTTATTAGCTTCACTTGTAACTAACTTACTTCTAATTGTCATATCGTGATGAAACTTTGTATAGTAGACAGAAGAGCGAGGGATTTTTCCAAGCTTTTATAATTTGTACTAAGAGGATGACATAATATGGAACTGAAACGTAGTCGCTCACTATGGGCCTCGTAAAAAGGCTCAAGGTCACCCAAAGGGCAAGCTATGCTAGGAGTTCCTTGTGGGGTGGAATCAGGCTGAGCACATTGCTAGTAGGACCGACCGCCGTTGGGGCAGAAAGGTTCTCGAGTGGCAACCAGTCACCGGAAGATCCGGCGTGGGGAGGCCCCCCATAAGGTGGACCGACGATTTGGAAAAGATCGCGGGACCGATCGTTGTGGAGGTTTTCGGGAGAGGCCTTAGTCCGGCAGTGGACGTCTTTCCGCTGATATGATGATATTTGTAGGAAATTTTATGTACTGTCCTTAAATACAAAGGTTATTTAAGAAAATTTGACAGCATAGTAAGCTAAGCTGTCAATTGTGGCTAATGAGTCGTATTAGCCAAAACATTGATTTATTGCCTATTTTTAATTTCTGTCATCACGAAATTACGATCCTAATTAGGAGTCAGCGCCCTAAAAAATATGGATCGTGAAAGAAATGAAACTATCCAAATTCTTTTCGGGTAAAATATACTCTCTTGGACATTGATTTTTGCATTTATTCACCTGGCAGCACTATTGATTGAATCCATTTTCTTGTTTCCTTTCCTCTGCACTTCTCACTCGGTTTGAATGACGTTGATGGTGGGCAATTTACAAATCTAAATATTTTGTGATTGTGATAATTATTTTTAATAAGTTGTATTGTCTTGAGATTCTTTTTTGTCAGTCTGCGGTTGCATTGAGATTCGAGTGGTCCTGATTGGGAAAGGTAATAAACAGCACTTTTATGGAAAAGGAATCTTAGGTTGCCTAGTCTGCCGTGATTACAAACAGTACCAAGGAATGCTAATCTAACTACTACTATCTCACGCAGTACTTATAAGCTGCAATCATTTTTCAACTATATTATTTATGTACATGTGTACCGCTGACACAATTTCTGTCATATCGATGATTATTGATTTTTATTTGGAACGCATATTGAAGCATAGAAATACCTTAAATTGTCTTTAGTATTTCACAGCGTATCTTCATTTCACAGTTGGAAAACATCATACATTGGGTACTAGCACTAAGCACCAGTCAGCTCAGCATCATGGAGGATGATGGGGATGATAAGGATGACACAAAAAGGTAAGTTTACTGCCTTTCATAACTCAGTAATAACATCACCACCTATTTCTCTTTACTTGTAAAAGATTTTACCATATTATCAGAATAGGTACCTACTTTATTTATAAAATTTTTCTTCCTAGGCAAAAAAGTGTTGAGTTACTATCATTCAGTTGAGATTCAGGTTTTAGGAAGTTGGGCAAGTTTACTCCAATGATGAACACTGCAATTAAAATATTATTACATCACACACAGGTTTTCACAATAATTCCTATCTGTAATGAAATGACTGCAACATATCATGTACTTTTAACATCTAACAGGGAGTACAAAATGGCATCTTAAAAATTCAACGTGCCCTGATTCATTACAATCACAGAGGACGTAGTAATGTATAATCAGGAAAATTGTATGTGTTTCATAATTTTAGGGATATTTAGGGAATAATCAAACACAGCACCATAGCATCTTTGAAAGATATAATTTAACTGGAATAGAATATCAATGGATGTTATACTGGAAGGTCTTGCAAATCTTGAATATTCTTTTAAACGGAACAACAAAACTTTAGTTAAATGCTAAACACTGGCTCTGTAAACATATCTGCTGACTGTTCTTATGTAAGCACTGGTTCCATTTTCTCATCAACCTCAAATCATATTCAGATGTATAATTTAAAAATTTTTCAGTGTATTGTGTTTGACCCTTTGATGATATCCATAACGCGGGTAATGTGTGAGGTAATACATTCATTATCAATTTGCAAGACTGGTGTCTATAATGTAAAGAGTCTTCTCAACCACACAATTTCACAACATGCCTCACTAGCATCTACTATCTCAGCCCCTGTGGGCGATAGGGCTATAATAAACTAGTCGCTTTTTCACTTGGCTTAAATTCCAGTCCAGTATCAAATGTGCATTGTAATCTTGCCCTGTGCATTAGATTCTTTATACTTGTGTGATATTTCTTTTAGTTGGGTTATCTAATGTTCTTGATACAATACCAACTGATTAAGCAATATCTCGCCTCGTACCAACCATCAGGTACGCTAATGTTCCTACGGCTTGTCTATAAGGAAAATTATTAGTAATGTCATCTTCTACAAAGTAATTTTCAGGAATACTTTTAAATGCTGGTATTCCATCAATTTCCAATACCTTCATTTGTGTAACCAGTTTGATATACTTTTTTAATTACTCCTCTATGTCATCTTAATAGTAGGCCAAATACTAAGAGGGAAACATTTGTCATAAGCAAGATTTTTGTCTTTCCACATTGAGGAACATATAAACAAAAATTAGCATCACACTGTATAAATTCAGATTTAATCAAAAATTCATGGATATACCGATTCCAACACTTAGGTGCTTGCTAAAGTGTCTAGAGATTTATTTTAAATTTACATAATTTACTAAAACAGTAATGTATCCCTAAGTTGCATATATGTTTCTTCCTCACTCTTCTTCTCTCACAATTTATTGCTCAAAAGGAAAAGATACATTTTAGAAAACATTACAATATAAAGAGTACAATTGTTCGGTAGTTATCACTAACATGATCTATTTCAGGCAACCTTTGGGTGTAGGATTGCAATCTTTATAGAACAGGCAGGTTGTGCAAAATATGGATGCAGATATGAAATAGCTACATAACTAATTTACTTATATAAAAAATTTTTCAACTATAATACATTCAACAAGACATTCCTTGTTACAAGTATGTACGTCTCCAAACATCCTTTTATCTCATATTGGCAAAATTGATACTGCCATTGTGTATTGCATTGCATGCTAAATACAATATCAACAAACATATTGTCACAAATCCACAAATCCATCTATGGGGAGCAAACAAAGAGTTTCCAGTAATGTTACAAAAACCACGACATTATTTTGCAACATAATCTCCTACTTCAAAACATTTAGAATATTGTTTTTCAAGTTGTCATATACCGGCTAAAAAAATTCTTGTTTCCGACTCTCAAAAAACACCTCCACCGCAGTCACGATCTCGCCATTGTTCTGGGGTGTGGTATCTTCGATGTGTTCTTATAACTTAGGAAATGGACTTTGGATGTGTACACCGACAGTCTAAATTGCTACTGCAATTTGTAGGACTGGCTTGTTGTAGTTATATCTACCAAAAAGTAATTTAGGAGTTATTTATACATACTATAATAGTGTTTACAGCAAACCCTGCCTCAAACGGCAATAGATATAAGTTTTTTGACAAAGAAAACTTTATGATATGACCAAAACTGTTGTTATCAGGAGGACTCGTAATCTAAGCGAGAAGAAGAGAAGAGACCAGTTCAATTTGTTGGTAAATGAACTTAGCTCAATGGTTTCTACCAACAACAGGAAAATGGACAAATCTACTGTTTTGAGATCTACAATATCTTTTCTCAAAAATCATAATGGTAAGTCAAATAGGGCATAGAACCATTTCATACCTGCCTGATATTTTACATTGTTATTAATTTAATGGTTTTTGAAGTTATGGTATGACAAAAAATCAAACAACTCACTTTGTTGAAAAATATAGTACTCCACTCAAAACACCAGTAATCGCTCAGGGAGAAATTCAACACATTTGACTTCAAGTATAAAGGTAACTATGGGGAGGAGAGCAGAAGGGATGTCGATTTCTTAAGCCTGTAATTTCACTGACATCTTAACGCCGGAACTAAACATGCGGGATTGGCGGCAGGAATACACTCAAGAGCAAAGGTTACGGGTCACTAGCATTTACTTCAATATCTTGAAAACGAATAAAACTATCGTATTGAAATAAATTGAACCTTATAGACAATTTAATAAACATTCATTAAACGTATAAAAACTTATTAGTTGGCGTGAAGTAATGGCATTAAAAAAATTATAAATAAAATAATGGTTTTTGTTCAAATTAGAATTTATAATTTTCACAACTGTCTATGCTTTTGTTTCTGTTTCATCATAAAATGTGTACAAAAGAAGTCTCCTAGGTATCCAATAGTTATTATTAAAGTAGTAATTATGTCACTTATACCTGAGGACGGTACGAGAATCCTCACTATGCTGGAAAATGGAAGAGGCCAGCGAGAAACAGCAAGAATAGTCGGTGTATCATTGCCAACCATTCAACGTGTTGGTCAGCGGTTTTTAGAAACTGGATCAAATCTACGCAGACCATCAACAGGCAGACCCAGGTGTTCGACGGCACGGGAGGATCGATATCTTGTCAACACAATGCTGCGAAATCGATTTCTTACGGGAACAGCATTGACTCAACATTTTTAGGGCTTGGTGGAAACAACCCTAGTGCTTGGACTGTAAGACTTGGTGAAGTCTTTTAGACCGGCAAATGGTCCTAAACTTGAAAGGCACCAACGTATAGTAAGACGAATTTATGCATGTGAACACTCGGATTGGACGATTGAAGATTGCTCAAAAGTCGTGTTCTCGGATGAATCAAAATTTATGTTGTTATACTGTAATATAAATGATGGAAGGGCAAAGGTGTACAGAAGACCAGGAGAAAGATTCATGCAAGCCTGTATTGAAGAAAAGGTGGCATACAGTGGAGTTTCGGTACTTGTGTGGATTGGAATTTCTGCGGAAAGTCGAACAGAGCTAGTACTGATCGAAAATGGTACTCTGAATGGCGAAAGATACGTGGAAGAAATACTAGGTGAACACGTCGGTCCATTTATGGCAAGACTTGGTGAAAATGCTATTTTTATGCACGATAACGCCCGTCCCCATACTGCTCGTGTAGTGCAAGACTACCTGCATGATTCGTCCTGTCCGATTCGTCCCATGGTGTGGCCAGCACGTAGCCCCGACCTCAACCCAATCGAGCATGCCTGGGACGACCTTGGAAGACACGTAAGGCAACGAGATCGTCCTTCAATTACGCGGCGCATTGGTGGTGAGAGGAATGGGAGAACATTCCCCAACAGTATTTCAGAAATTTGGTGTACAAAAAGCCGAATCGCATTACAGCTGTACAGACCGTTTATTGCCGGTGGTCCGATCGCCGAGTTCTAACAGCACATGGGGGTAATATAAAAAATAAAATAAACTATCAGTAATAAATTTAATGCATTTTGTTTTAATAACATTGCATTGTCTATAAGGTTCAATTTATTTCAATAGGCTAGCTGTATTCATTTTCAAGATATTGAAGTAAATGCTAGTGACCTTTAATCTAGTCTAGTGAAGTAGTGCTAGTAACTTTTGCTCTCGAGAGTAGATAAGTGGGTGATAGAGGAGCTCCCGTCCTTCCAAAGGGAGAGGGGTCTACCTCCTGGTAAATTTTATCATATTATTAATTTTCGCAACATGACTCTAAGTTACAAAATCTTTGTTAAATGTGCCGATAGGCTTCCGAGAGCTTGAGCTGGTTCCTCTTTAGGACTTAGCTGATTACTGTTATAAAATTGTAAATTAAGTATGATGTCGTTATTGTACTATTTTTTCTTTATGGTTTATTTTTTTACCATGCTATTCTAGCACAATAAGTTCTGCTAATGAGAACGTAGAGGAAAAATCAGAGGAAACCCGCCATCGTCACTAAAAGAATAAGAAGAACGGGAAAATATGACTGGTTTCATAAATAAATATATATTGTACATGTTAGTAAAAGAAAACTCAAAAATCCGAGGTTACAAGATAAACTGCCGAAAATAAATCGATATTTCATAACTTTTATGATAATTAAACTTAGGAAATGATTTATTTTTAATTTAAATAACAGTAACTATGCATCAAAATATCCACTTACGATTAGGTTAAATTTTAGAAATACTGAAACTGAAAATAATATAAAAAAATAAATAAACTGAAAATAATACGCTTCGTCATGTTTATACAGGTTTGTAGACATTGAATATTTTGTTTTAGAGATAACAGTCAGATCTCGAGCTCATGACATACAAGAGGACTGGAAGCCGTCTTTTGTCACTAACGAAGAGTTCACATATTTAATTCTTGAGGCGCTGGAAGGTTTTGTTATGGTGTTCTCTGGCGATGGAAAGATATATTATGTCTCGGAAAGCATTGCGTCACTCCTGGGTCACAATCCGGCAAGTTATCTTCTGCTATCTATAATTTAGGAGCGATAATGCTCTTGTCGCTGGAGCTCTCGCCACTCGCCAGTAGTCAATACTACTAATAGTAGTCTACTTGTCAATTCGACAGACTTGTTTTTTAGCCTGTAGCTGGTCTCCATCTTGTCCCAGTTGGATTTATTTAGTATGAAATTGCAATCAATCACTGTACTTTAATGTTCCGCCTAATGCAAAATGAGGCACGAGTGCACTGCAGAAAGATGTTACTTGACACACACTCGCATGTGTTCTATTTAATAATGAGTAGAGATGTAGAGTATTATTTATTAATTGCTTATAGAATAATATGCAGCTTGGTGTGATGGGTAAATGTAATCAGTTGACATGGAGTTTTAAAACATGACTCGTTCCTGTCTTATCGACCCTACTCCCTGATGGGATTAATACTGTAAAATATTTTTTATGTATTCTGTGCATGTACTGGTGGTGGTGGTGGTTAGGTGTAGCTACACCATAAATATCTAATCAAAATATTTAATTTTTCAGAGTGATGTTGTAAATAAAAGCATAATTGATTTGGCATATGAGGACGACCAAACAAACTTATATAATTTGCTTCAAAACCCTGGCGGTGTTGTGAACCCGTTACAGTCAGCAAGAAATGGTTGGTAACTTTTACCCTTGCATCATCACAATCTTGTTATAATATAACATAGAGTAGTACAGTTGTTTCCACACATTTCCACAGTAGGGCAACTGGCCCTGGAAATCTATGTCGAGGCCTATGTTCAGTAATAGCGTTGCTATGGCTGAAATGGTGTGAAAAATGTAAATTTCGACTGCCAATGGTTTGATCCTTTGGGTAACGGAAAAAATTAGCACTTTTAGAGAAAAAAATGCGGGTCTGCGGTAGGGCAACATGCTAAAATGACAAAGCTTTAAAACTTTCATTATTATTTCTGTATAACTGGTTTGTTTTACATGATTTTACGTTGTGCCAAATCTTTTGAATTGTAGATTCTAAATTCTGCATTCTGATTAATGTGCGGCGTAATATTTTGATGTACCTATTATATAGGATGAAAGCCTACCCCCATGCAAGTGTGAATCAAAAGCAATGTTGTGTTCTAACTGTTTAGTTGAGTGAGTGCAGTAATTAATGCTGATTCACGGTTGTGCGTGTGTCACGTTTGTGTCACGAGGTTAGGCTCTAATCCATTATTAATTTAGTCCCTGCTATCCATCTCTACATTATTATGTGATGTTTTCCATGAATGTCCCATATGATAAAGGTCATGAAGTTATGTGTGTATATAACGCCGCTAACTAAATAACAGTGACGCCGTTGGTGTAGTGGTAACAGATGCGGGTTCAAGTCCCGCATGAGGTAATGTTTGTTTGATGATTACAATAATTTTATTCCCGATTTATGGATGTTGATGTGTATAAATATTTATGTACCCGTTACCTAGTATCCATACAAACAGATTCCTCTAAATGAACTAAGATACCTCCAAGTTATTTAAATTTAAATAAATAATTACCTACTGTCTTAGTCTTAATTTTTTTTATTAATATTGGAGTAGGACATAGACAACTTTTAAAACTACTCCCAAAAGGAGGTCGAGTCTGCCGTAAAGTAACTTTACGCGGGCGAAGTCGCGGCTGGAAAGCTAGTTGACTCTAAATGGTGCCAAGTGTCATTAGGACACTAAGAATGCAATCGATATGTACCTTCTTATCTTTTTTTTATGATTGACTGGATTCGCTTTTGACCACAATATCACCTGATGGAAAGTGACGATGTGGTCGAAGATGAAGCACGCGATCAAAGTAAATGCTTATTCACTCTGCTCTTGAAGATCCCAAGGTTGTTCTATGATGTTCAATCTATTCTTTTCTCCAAATAGTCTACCTATTTACTAGCCAATCGTTACTATGGCATATCATTATATTACCAAATGCTTTGCGAACGATTACTATTCAATATCGCGCCATGCACATGTTTGTTGCCTTTGCGATCGGTATGTGCCGAGGTGCAACCATCGGATTACTTGATTTATGCGAGTGCATATTTAGCGAATGCTATATATGGAACGTCTATGGTGAGGCCTGTCAATAGAAGTCTTCCGCTACAGCTGGTCACAGTAAATTTTATTTTGTGTATAAGAAAGACTTCGAAGGAAAACAAAATTGGCGTAGCAGATTAACATCAACCCTTTTCTTCCCGTGGGGGTGGTAAGAGGCGACTAAGGGATCGTGAGAATAACATTATGGACTAGTGACGGGCCGCAGTGCCATTGGTGAGGAGCTCCCAAAAAATCTACGTTCGCCAACCCGTTTGCCCAATTATGGCAAATCCTCCCATGGAAGGCGATGAATATCGCGCCGTGAGGTAGGCTGATGTTCAGTAGTGAACTTTTATAGGGTGTTGTTGTGACGATCAGGATTCCTTCAAGTGACAAGTACTTTCGCCTCTATACTTCAAAAGATATTTCTTTTTGGTAAATTCCTCGTTTACTAACATATTTTTCTGTTTTCTCGTCTGCGATGTGAAAATATTGTATTTGTTCGCCCATACATAATGCTGTGCTCTTTAGTTCTTTATGTGACTGAATAAAATATTAGTGCCAATAAAGCGAAATAAATTACCTAAGAAACTAAGTTTATAAGCAATTTTCCATAAAAAATCAGCAATTGCGGTAATATTATTATGGTTCAGGTAGGATGAGGGTTCGATACCCTTTAGAAAACTTACTTTTATAGTTCCTCAATCCAGCGGCAGCGGTCTCAGTTTCCTTCATGCTCATTCTCGCATGGGCATAGTATGATCCGACCCAGCGATATTTTTTCTTGTGTAGCCGTGGTGGCTCTCTAATATTATGCTTTCCAAAATAACTAAATTTAATTTGGAGAAATACGATAGCGGAGTATTAAGTATGAACTTAATAGTTTGAAGCCTGTATGTGGCATTGCAGCTCCAAAACGGCTGCACGGATTTCGTTAAATCGTTTCGAACATACTTAACCTTTACGCAGTTGGAGTATTATTGACGATTAAAGTGTGGGTAAATACATCTATTGGTGTCTCATGTGGAATGGTATCATTTTCTTTCTATTGCATTGTTTACTACTATTGACGAAAAATATCCAAAATAATACTATCCTATATCCGAAGTTTCGAAGATCTAGGACGATTTAATTTAATCTACAATATTGGATATTATATATAATTTTATTGTTACGATTGTACAGGGTACCTATTATAAAGCAATTGTCGTTTGCCGGTCGTGTTTTCTGTGAAATTTAATTTTTGTTGTATTTGTGTATGTGCAAACAATTTATATTGTAATTTATATATTTGTTTTGTCGTACTGTTATTTAAAATATTTTTTATTTCATTATGGGCAATGGAGAGAGAGAGAAAGAAAGACAGTTATTACCTCTTTCCACAAAATATGGTTTCCATTATACTTATAATTATTAAAATACTTATCATATCTATGATTACAGAGAACGAGATTCAATTCCAGTGTCATCTCAGACGTGGCAGTCTCGATTTTCGAGACGATACCTCATATGAGTTAATTCAATTCCATGGACATTTTAGTAAGTATTTTTAGGCAGTTTTTTCTATCTTCGAGTGGGACATAAGCGGCTCGACGAACCGAATTCATAAGAGTATACAAGTTAACGAGTACAACTTAACCTTATTGGTGTGCGAGAAGTCGCAAATATAGCTTTGTTTACGGGACTATGTTAAACCTCTGAACTGATTCAGCGATTCAAATATTCGGTGTCTATCCGTCTGACGCGCAATTTTCCCCGAGACTTACGAATTACAAAGCCACAAAGTCAAAGATAAAATGTGGTATTATTTTTGTATTTTTTTTTTAATTTTTGTTAAGGACTCTAGTTTAGATGGGCTGCCGTTTTATCCACCCATAACAGTATAAATGTGAAATTCTGTCTGTCTGTCCGGCTTTCACACCTGAACTGATAGAACTAAATTAGTCTGAGACCCTGAGAAGGGGAAGGTAACTTTTCTTTACCTTCGGACGGACGCCGCGTGCGGAAAGCTAGTTATAAATATGATTTACATGCATTGGCTTTTTTTTTTGTTAAAACTCTTTCTGCACTTAATGAGCAGTGCTCAGTGTAGTGTGAAGGGGAAGTATGTACATACATATAAACTGTCAATTTAATTATAAAAATTACGACTTTACAGGAACAAATATAGAAGACATGTCTAGCAATCGTATTGGATTTCAGCAGGATAATGAACCAAGGTAAGGAGTAACCCTACTATCATTTATTTCAAGAAAGGTTTTATAATGCATCTGCTAGACAAAATAACATACTATATTTAAACAAATGTCAATAATTACGGACGGAACTAAAGATAGCGTAAAACTCTTGCAGCATATTTTGGTCCTCGGAGCTAATACGAAATGTAAATTTCAAATCTACTGTAAAAATGTACAATGCGTCCTGAATTGATGTACATATTATATTATTATTATTTACAGCCTATACTGTGCCACTGCTGGGCAAAGGCCTCCCTCCTCTCTCTCCACACCACTCAGTCCCGAGCTTACTCTGACCATATACATATATCGTACGTAAATATTTTAGAAGTGGCGCGTGCTTCGGAAAATCCTTAAATAGTCGGTCCCGGTTGTTTTCAATTGAATTCAGTCGTTAAGCTAATTCGGTGGCCTACAGGGGCAGCTTAAAAACACTGACTAGTCTGACAAAAATACACCAACTGTACCCGCCTGGTGGATTATAACTCATTCATACCCTCTACCAGTGACAGGAGGCTGTGCCCCAACAGTGGGGGCGTGTAAGGCTGATGGTGATACTTTAACTAAATACGTAAAGTGAAACTCAAAATTTGTTCATAGTCGTTAAATTATTAAGAGGACGAGTATTTTAATCTGATCGATATTTGTTATGGCTACATGTAGAAAACATGTAAGATCTGGTGGAAGGGGCTCGCTTTGGAACAGGTTTATTTCAACTTGATAGCCACATGACAAGGTACTGATAATGATAAAAGTTTATATTTAACTTATAGGATACTCTTCGTTTGCACTGGCCGTCTCTACACCCAACTAATTCGAGATGTGTCCCTAGTTGACTCAAATCGGAGCGAGTTTACGTCTCGTCACAGTTTAGAGTGGAAGTTCCTTTTTCTGGACCATCGCGCACCGCCAATTATTGGTTATTTGCCATTCGAAGTACTCGGCACGTCTGGATATGATTACTACCATTTCGATGATCTAGAGAAAGTTGTGACATGTCATGAAGCATGTGAGTATCTAACCAACCAGCACAGGGAAGTATTTAATGAATGAATAATGATTTTGTTGACTGTCGTGCTCATTCACATCTTTGATTTTACTAGAGGAATAAAATGTTATTCACTAATGGCTGGTTTACACAGTCCGAGCTGCTGCCTTGCCAGTAGACAGCTATTCGGTTTGTCTACTCGTACGCCAGTAGCTCGGCTCGCCTTTGCTGTTTACACGACACCCAGCTACTGCCCAGTCCGAGTTGAGTGGCGATGTCGAGTGAACTTGTTTTAATAAAAAAACGGTGATACGCTCTATGACAACTGTCCGGCTGGCACTGGCGAGCTACTGCCGAACGCGTCCAAACGATGCGAGCGACGGCCGAACCGCTGTCATGTGCGAGTTGCTGCCGGGTGAGAGGCGAGTGAAAACAAAAAATGTTGAAGTAACTCGGATGCGAGCTACTGACCAACTCGCACGTACGAGTTACTCGTAAGTTACGTCCAAACAGTGCGAGTTACTGCAGTGCAGCTACTTGGAAGGCTGACTCGTACGCTAGCTCGCACTGTGTAAACCAGCCATTAGCCATGTTGTAAAATATATAGTGAGAAATCTGACATTTTGGACGAAAAGTTATACCTTCTAATTTCAATTCGAAGGCATCGAATGGTATTATAAATTGATTTGTAATCAAGATGTCTGGGTTCTCACGACATATTTTACGTGTGAGAAGAATATTTATACTTAGTCCTGGTTTATGGTGATGCTTTCGACCGATTTCGGCCATGGCGACCACTTCGGCTTCTAATCGGTTAGGCGCTGGTACGAAGAAATCATTGTTTTATTTTCTGTTACATAAAATATTAAAAAATTAATTAGTATTCTTTTTCGTATTTAAAAAATGGCAAGCTTCTTCAAAATGGACGACATTGGTTTTGATACAATCCTTTAAACATTGTGACGACTCGTCTATAGCAACACGCACTTTCTCTATGGAAAAAATTGTCACTGCCACTCTTATGGAATGTTTTAGGGTATCAATATCATCATGGGTTTTATTTTATTTTTATATTATTTTATTTATTTACATAGAATCAACAGCATTATTACAAATTCTTATACAGAAAACTAATACATGCCAATTAAAGATTCTTATGTTACTGACAATGGTTACCCTTAACATTGAATGGGTAATGTTTTAAATAAATTACAATAAAATTTGCACTATTACATTATTAATTATAATATTATTAAATAAATATCAATGAAAACCAATCAAATCCTCAGTGATATACGAGTCGTTATGTTAATATGTTTAAATTGCATAGTATTGAAACTGAAATAAACCAAATGAAAATGTCAAAATTATAGATCTATAAATATGTGTGTTGTGAGTGTCTGTGTGGGTAAGAGTTAGTGTGTGTGATAGTTGGTGTGTGATGGTGGTGGGTATTGCATGATGGAGTAAATCAATGGACGGACATGGGTCAAGAAGAACGATCGACAGAGGCATGCGAACGCGAACGGCGCGAGGCGTAGAATGACGCGCCCGCGCCTTCCCGCCTCCACTCGAGGGCCTCCGGAACTAGCCAACAGGATTTATTTAGAACATGCCATATCTTCTAAAATAGACCATCAATCATAATCGAGCGGAGTAGATCTGACTAGATGACGGCCAGCCTTCAGCTTTAATGAAGTCAGAAACAATCCTTTCCAGCCAAGCTTGTGTTGATCGGCCTTTATGACCTGGTGATGAGTCTTGCTGAAAGGACCATTCTTGGTTATGGATCATGGTTTTTTTTTTATATATGAGAGGGCGGCAAACGAGCATGCGGGTCACCTGATGGAAAGCAATCACCGCCGCCCATGGGCACCCGCAACACCAAAAGGGTCACAGATGCGTTGCCGGCCTTTGAGGAAGGTGTCCACCCCAGAATAAGTAGGGCAGCCTGAGCGATGAGGGATTCTTCAGCAGTGCTGGTACCCTCCTGGGGTACTAACTCTTTAAATACCGCTACCATTCTGGAGAGAGACTGGAAGGTGGGCCTCCGGCGCCCTCGCTCAACGGACGAAGCGCAGTGGCCAAATGCCACTACTCAAACGCTGCGAGTTAAGTTTTGTTAAGAAGATCAATAACTTTCTCAAATATGGTATCACTCGTTCGTCTGTCAACAATTTACAAAATTATTTATTACTTTACATATTCTTGGCAGAGGCAGACATCTCTCTCTCTATTCTCCTTTTAAATTATTTTATGGCATTTGAGGGAGGTTGCGACATACAGTGGCGACGCCAAGTAGGAGGCACATCTAACAAGTTGCGAGCTTATTACTTAGTCAACCTCGTTTATCGACACGATAGGACTCATACTAGGTGGCACCGCGAACAGGCAGCGAGCTCGTTACTTAGTCCACCGTGTTTACCGACTCAGTAGGACGCCGAGTAGGAGTCATCTTTAACAAATTTCGAGACAGTTATTTAGTAAACGTCTTTTACCAACAATGAATAACAACAACAACAACCATACACGAACAGTAGAGGCACGCGTGAGGAATAACTTAAACTCACTCTCTGGTTACGCTAAACCCATCTTACGGTGCTCCTTAACTGTAAAGAATGCTGATAACGGCAATTATTTATATTTATGTAATTATTTTTCAGTAATGCAAAAAGGTGAATTAACTTCGTGTTATTATCGGTTCCTCACTAAAGGGCAGCAGTGGATTTGGCTGCAAACACGGTTTTACATCACATACCATCAATGGAATTCGAAACCTGAATTCGTTGTTTGCACACATCGAGTGGTTAGGTAAGAATATTTAACAACACTCAATTATTTTATTTATTTATATTTGAATAAGGTCTGCGTTATGGAGTAGTGATATATACTCTACTATATAAACGCTTTGGGAGATAAAAGTGATTCAATCATTCTAGTAATAAAAAGGTTACCAAAATATAACAATAATATTTGCTCTCTGTTTGCATAACTTATACTATACAGGATGATGGAAAAAAGAAGCGTATATACCCAAACGCTCCCATATAGTGCCACTGTGAATAGATTGCACTTTTATTACCATCTAGTAACACTAGTTCTTGAAAAGTGTTACTAGTTGGCAAAATATTACACATATTGAGTAACACTGTGCGACAATATTTTCCAATCGAACTACACATTTTTTTTATCCAATTCAGTGTTACTCAAGGGGAATATTTTCCCAATACCATACCAAGGCTATGCTAATTTGTCTTAACTGTAAGTAATTTGTCTACATTGATACTTAACTACTAAAATCCTAAAGGTGAACAGTTATAATACTTTTTTTTTACACCAGTTTGATACAAATACATTTTTTTTATGATTAACTGGATACGCTCGCACATTCTTACCTAATGGAAAATCGCCATCTCAGTAGATGCACTCACCCTGCATGCATTCACCCTGTTCTTCACCCTGCGAAAGATTGACGCTGGAAGGGAGTTCCATACATTGGCTGTTCGCATTATGAATGAAAAGTTAAATTCCTTGGGGTGAAATCCCTCCACACCCCCTTTTTTGTTTGTCGAGGAGAAACGCATTTACGCGTTCAACCCGACGGGGATCAGCGGCGGGGATATGTGGGACTCCCCGCTCCAGATCGGAGCGGTCTATCCACTAAAACCCCCCGGCGATCGGTCGCTCCGGGGGGTGTCATCCTCTCCCGGGTTGCGTCCGGCGGCTACATCGCCCCGAAGATGTAGCCGCCCGCGATCCCGGGCGACGTGCAGGGGGGCTAGCGAGCGTTGCCCCCCCCGACGTCGCCTCCTGCGAGCGGGAACGGCCCTCCCGATCCCACTCTGCGGCCTCCTTGAGCATGACTGCTTCGCAAAGGAGGCCGCTGCCCTCCAACCCTCCTCCCTCGCCAGCATAGCCGTGACTAATGCTGGCGGGGACAGATCTCGTCCGATCCGGTCGACCAGGTCTCGACACTCGGACTGCCACGCCCGGCAGTCCTCCAGCGTATGCTGGGCGGAGTCCCTCCACACCCCTAGTAGTCCGAAGATGGAATGGCCATGGTGGAAACAAATTATTTATTTCCACTTACGGAAATGCATTCTTTAAAAGACTGAGAGACAGGCAACCTTTTTCGAGGATCTGCAATTTATCGAATGGTCAACTATGAGTCTTTTGGCACGACGTTCCACAGAGTCGAGTGTACCTAGTTGGTACTTGGCTGAACCATGCCAAAGATGACAATTATATTCCATGCACGAGCGGATCGAAACCTGGTAAAATACCAAAAGCTGTTTCGGCGTGAAATATCGCCTGACCTTAAGAAGAATGCCAAGCTTCTTAGCCGCTGTTTTACAGTTCAATTCTATGGAGCGCCTATAATTTAAGTTGGAGGTTAACTCCAGACTCAAAAGATTGAGAGTTTTTTTTAAATCAAGCTTTGTTACTAAGATCGCAGAGTAACCAAGGGCGGTAATTCCCAACCAGTCAAAAAGCCCGGTTGGCCGTGCTAAAGTAATCTCCTGTATTCAGAAAATTATTACTTGAAGGAAAAACCTTGAACATATTTGAAATTTAAATTTTCTGTGATTGCTGGTAGATAAGCTGTCATTCATCTTAGTGAGCAGTGAGCACTCGTACAAGTTGCACGCGTGTTGGTTCATTACGCTCTGCCATAAATTCGTAACCTTTTTCTGTGAGTTACTTTTTTTACTCAAATTTATATAATACAATATATACTTCTTACATTGCCAAAATGATGAAGTGCGCGTCATGTAATACGGAGTTCAATGATGGTGTGCAATGTGGTAATTGTAAAATACATCTTGACTTTGTTTGTGCTAATATAACTGAAACAGGCTATCGTGCACTTGGACCAGATCGCATGGCAGCATGGAAATGCCAATCATGCAGGAATCATTCGCCCACTCCGGGTGTTAATGCTGAACCATCACTAACAACACTCGATACTATCCTTAGTGAAATATGGAACATGAAAAAACAGCTTGCCAGTCTACCCACTCTTGTCACGCATGTTAAACTTATTAGGGAGGAATTGATTGATTTAAAGAAAAATTGTGAGTTTAGTGGTGACACCTTAAATTGCCACAGCATCAGACTGACGGCTATGGAACAAAAAATATGTGAAATTCAAGAAAACCGGGATTCCATTGGCTCAATTTCTAATGAGATGAGCACTATTAAGAAAGATTTGATGACAAGAGATCAGTGGACAAGGCTAAATAACGTCGAAGTAAAAGGCGTTCCGGTTCAAAAAACGGAAAACCTGGATTCAATTGTTGAAGCCCTCAACAGAGCTGTGGGCTACAATTTTTCTAAGACCCACATTTCTAAAGACAAATCTATAATCGTCAGTTTTATTAACCGGTACGTAAATGAAGAATTTGTGGTTGCCGCACCGTTGAAGAAGTTATCTGCTGGTGAGGTTGGATTTCAGGGGAATACGCAACGCATATTTGTTAATGACCACTTGATTCCGGACTATAAAAGGCTGTTAACCAAAGTTTTATCTCTCACAATCAATAAAGGTTATATTGGGTAAAATACATGTTCGGAAAAATTACACTTCTAAAGTTTAATTAACTTTGCATATACGTACACGTAAGTTACCCTAGTGCTCTAATGGATACTTATGCTAATTTGTTGTTATCAGTGAGGACCTGTAATTGACTTACTGTTATTTTTAAGTTGGTCTTCCAAATATAGTATATTTAAAAAAAAATCTCGAGTATAGTCAGAGAGTTGACATGTCAGAGAGACAGTAAACTGTTTCACTTAATCTATATCCGGCCTCCGTAAGCATAGTAGGTACAGTTCTAACCTGTGCAAAAGTGAGACATAAAAATTGTGCGTATCTGTAGAAAAATAGTATGAGCCAAAAATCCCGGCGTTTGTAGTGAGATTAGTACAGGTTTCTACTACTACTTATGTGGTGTTTCATTTGAATTTCAGTGATTTTAATAGATTTTGTTATATAAAGTGAACGAAATTGTCTCTAAGTGAGGATTTAATGTGCGTGGAAAATGTGCTGTCGCCACGACCCACTAAATGGTGCATATTTAGTAGCAAACCATCAGTATGGGGATAAGAATAAGAAAAGATAAGATAATAGGGAAAGCTTGATCCACAATATTCTTTATAACAACTCGATATTTCCGCCATAGATCTGTGCGAGCGTCTATATATTACATTCCCGTAGACCTCCACAACACCCCCTATATTTTGGTTTATTTCGATTTTCTTTCTTACGCGTGTAAAACTTACTTGCCCGCCATTTTTCTTCTATATTAAAATACAATTACCCTTAGCAAAAGAAAAATTAATACAACGACAATTAGTACCATACCATATAACTTAGTATTCCGGGATTCGCGTTCATTCCCGGTACGCTTTTCAAACAACTAAGAATAATAATAGAAAACTACATTGAGCCAGAAAAAAGAATCACGTTAATGTCACTATTTGTCTTTGTAACTAAGAAACAAACAATAACATAACTCTACGTTTGTAAGTAACATCAACTCAGTACTTACCTTACGATACCAAACTATCTTCGTCAATTTATAATTTCGTTATACGAGATTAATACTAAAACATAAATACAATGTGTAATCGTTAATTGCAACCAAGCCAGATGTTTTTTCAGTAAACAATACTAAGAACCTAAATACACTTTTAACTAATATCGAAAAGGCGTTACTTATAATTAGATAATATTAATAACTTTTGTTATTAGCAGTTAAAATTGATATACTTGCAATGGTTGTCGTAATGACCAATAACCTCCACCTAACACTTAATTAAATTGTGTGAAAAATTCTAATCGCTTTTTATAATTTGCAAATAGATAAGACTAGGATAGGCGCGCAGTGGCGGCTGGTGTCTCCGAGACTAGGCTGTACTAAAACTTATCCTAAATTTTCTCTCAACGATGGCCCTGCCGATTTTATGCCTCTTTGTTTTGTTTAAATGAATTTGTTATAGTAAGTCAATTATTAAGACATTTTTTACAGAAGTTCAGCTATCCAATACTTATTAATTACTATATGACAGCGGTACCTAATTACAATAACAATGTCACTGTTTTCACAATAAATACTCTATTCTAATTACACGCAATTACGTAAAGAAATTCGTAATATACAAATGAACGTGTCGATGACAACTGCAACGGGCGGGGTCATAAAATGCGAGCAAGGTCAAGCTAGGCTCCCCACGCGCATACCGGGGATATTTCGGCCTTCGGAAAAACTCGGCGGCGCACGTAATTTGCCTAGTTCCTTCATACAATTTCTACTAGACTTCTTTCGTCTCACTCGAAACTCTATGGGGTCTCCGCGTGCGCTCCTCAAAGCGCACGGGACATAACTATTCGTAATAGTAGTATAAGTTTTAATACTTGTGTAGTAGAAATCAAGGCCAGTTTTACATCGTTAGCAACGTGACGGCGGTATTTGATATTATAGGATATTATTTTGGTTTGGACCTATTTAGATCTGGTAGTTATAGAACGCAGGTCACCGCTTTGGCAGAACGTCTGCTAGCTATTTTATTAGTCGCTGCGGTCTGCGCCATGTAGATTGAAATCTACAGCAATAAACTACCGTGTAAAGCAGCGGTCCCCAATTTCTTTTTTCCCCACTTAACCCTAATTGATCATACTTTTCTGGCAGATTCCCAAATTGAAAATAACAAGAGTGTACCTGAATATTTTCATTCACATGATAATACAAATAATTTGTACCGTAACTGCGTATTTAATGTGACCAATGGAATTTTTTCATATATTTATAATAGCACTAAAATTAGGCGTAATGTACCTATGACAATTGAACGCGAATATCTCGAGCTGCATCGTCTGTTTGTAAGTGTAAGGATCGGTATAGGTAGCTGCTAGGGGCGGCGGTGGTTCCGCGGTTATATTATGATTACTGTTTTCTATGAATGTTTTCATTAATTTTCGGATTGAACACGGTACTCCTGTGGCCCTTCCACGGAACTGCTCCGCGGACCACCATTTGGGAACCGCGAATATTAATAAATTAACTTAATAAGTATCCACAGGTAACCTTTTACTGGGATAAAGTGTCCTATGTCTCATTCCATGACATTTTCTACCTGTGTACCGAATTTTAGCCATATCGACGTGATTAAGCAGCAATCAAACATCCATAGTTAAGCATTTATAATATTAATTAGAAATTGGATAATATTAGTATAGGTAGATTAAAGTATAATGGGAGGTTACGATTAGTCGTAAAACACTCATAATATGCGATAAGTAAATTGTAGTTTGGGGTTCCCATATTATCTTGTGCGAGTAGAAACGTAGTGGTAACAATTATACAAAGAAAATATATTAATATTTATCATACGTAATATTATATTTCAGTAACGCGGATATTGCGAATAATAGTGAGCCTATCCCAGTGGAAACGGATACAGGAAGTGACGCAGACATGAATATGAACTCAATGATGAAGGAGCCGCCATTAGATGACACTATGATAGCTTTATCACCCACCTATATGTCGGAAGCGAGCGAGGCTTTTGCAACCACATTTCAGCCATTTACGAAGGTGAGTGCAAAAAGTGGAAAATTTCTAACTTTACTTTTTGCGCCCCCCTAATGACATTATATTAATTGTTGACATTCAACACTCGCCTAAATTTAATTTTCAAATTTTTACGTCATGTAATTCTACTACTGAATATTCAAAGTGTTGTTTATTATGTCAACTTCCGCCTCCGTGGCTCAATGTTAACTTGGGTTTATAATTCGGAGGTCGCGGGTTCGATCCCCAGCTGGGTACATGTTTAAGTACTCGGTTTGGTTGGTAGTAGGGCATTTTAATGTCCGACTGGCTAGCTACCACCATCTTATCTAAATCTGCCGCCAAGCAACAATGTTAATAGCATTGTTGCGTTCCGGTTGTCAGAGATAAGATAGCCAGTCCCCGAAATGTGTTGAGGGTTTCCGGGTCAGTACGCTTCCACCTTCGACCTCATCTTCACTTAACATCAGATGTGATTAAGGTCAAGTAACCCGTTGCGTATAAAAAAAAACTTATAACATAATCTCTCTTCCAAACCTTGATAAGTCTCTCTCTGTAATACATACATATACAGGGCGTCCCAAAGTTATGGGACATGAAGGGGAAGTACCTTAAATATTGTAGATAGTGAATTTTGCTCAAAGAAGACTTTATGTTATTTTTAAAAGTTAGTAATTCTGCATTCATAGATTTTCTAAAAATTACTTGCTTCGGCTGGGAATCGAACCGACTTAAATGTGAAAAAAAAAACACCCTACTTTTATGATGCCAATCGAAAGAATAGCTAAAAAATAATAACTCTGCCTAAGTAACATAGTATTTTAAAAGAAAGGAACAACATAAAATGATTGAGTCAAATTTCAAGAAAGTTATTTATTGCCGACGACGTTCGAAAAGTAGCGATATTATCATTCCAAAGATAGCATTGATTATTCGTAAATAAGTACCCACTTCATAAATAGATATGCTATACAAAAAGCGATACGAGAACGTAGGCGAGTTGCAAACAGAATTGTGCCATATCACATCGAGTGTTCACCATAAAATGATTAGAAAATCAACAGGCAGCGGGCTCATTAAAAGATTGGCGATTTGCGTAAGACAAGAGGGATCACATTTTGAGCATTTAATTAATTAATTTACAAAAAAATACCTACTTAATTGACTACGGCAGTTTCATGTATGTTTTTTATTTGATTAAAATGATTAATTTCACGTTGTTCCTTTCTTTTAAAATACTATGTTACTTAGGCAGAGTTATTATTTTTTAGCTATTCTTTCGATTGGCATCATAAAAGTAGGGTGTTTTTTTTTTCACATTTGAGTCGGTTCGATTCCCAGCCGAAGCAAATAATTTTTAGAAAATCTATGAATGCAGAATTACTAACTTTTAAAAATAACATAAAGTCTTCTTTGAGCAAAATTCACTATCTACGATATTTAAGGTACTTCCCCTTCATGTCCCATAACTTTGGGACGCCCTGTATATGCTCACGCCTGTTTCCCGTTGAGATAGGCAGAGACTACCTATTTATATCTACAATACAATACAATACAATACAAATACTCTTTATTGCGCAAAATAATTCTACCTTCTTCCACTCTCATTAAATTCTTCATACACGCTCGTCGGTTAGTGGTTGACCGCACCTGGGGGTCTACTCTCTAACAAAAACAACTTCGGACGGCCCTATCATCGGACTTTTTCATCTGCCAGGAATCCTTTATTTGCATAACTTCAAACGTTCCTTGCGTCCTGTACTAACTTGTGATGTCCAATTATATACAACAAAAGTAAAATGATGACGATTGGTTTATAATTGACACAGCAAACTGCAAAAGAAAAAGTCCGGAGTTACGCCCGTCCGAAGCCATTTTCCGAGTCGACCCCCTCTGATCTTTTGTTAGTACGTCAATCACTTGATTGACCTACGAGTACGTCGACCTTTACCGACCTTCCATTCACGCTTTCATTATACATTGCTTTTGTTAATCTTCTTTTAACTCATTCGTTTTATATGCCCAAACTAACTTAACATAGAAGAAGAAGATAGCTCTTTCTACCTTACTACGTCGTTTGCACGCCACACTTTGCTCTAATCACACAATTCTTTAATTAAAATTCACTCCACACATACTTCGCAGTGAACGTACTACTGCGTTGATTCGGCTTTCATGCCTTTTCTGCCGTACCCAACATTCGCTCCCATACATCAGCGTTGTCACCAACACGCCATTGTCGATCGCTACTCTCGCCTTGCTTGACAATGAATGACAATGGCACGCAAGGCTCTATTCACAGTTTCCTGCTTTCACTCTCCTTTCATTATCTTCCTCAGATTTGCTGTCTCTAGTATACATACTTCCCAAATACACAAATTCTTTCACATTTTCCCTATAGTAACACTAAGTGTTGTGGATTTGTGAAATGAATAAAATAAAATAAATATATTTTCCCTCTTGTTGTAAAACGTCGTATGAAACACGTGGTCATTTGTATTATAATGTACTATTGTATTAGGCAACATCTGTAAAATCTGCATCAGCGAGCAGTACAACCGGTACGGTCGCAACTGCGGGCACGTCCTGGGCCCGCACCTCGCACCAGCGGTATGCTGGCGGCTCTGACACCGCCTCTATGTCCAGTGAGTCGTGGTCGTCACAGAGAAATAGTGCGCGAGAGGTGAGTTATTAAGTGCCTTGATATACAGTGGCCACAAGTGGCAGGTTTACTAGTTATATTCGTTATTTTATCACTTATCTCTTACACGTAGTCCGGCAAACTTAGAAGTCATTTTGACTCCTTTTAATTTTTTTTAAGATCTATTCTCAACAATTATTTTTTATAATAGTATACTCATCAGAGATAATAAAAATCAAATAAACAGTAGCCATTTACGAAATAACATAAATGCTCATCCGCGATTAGGGAGAAAGATGTTTCCGAAAAACACTTCAATGCTTAACTTCGAAACCACAAAATATCGCTGAATATACGTAATAGATATCGATGTCAGGATCCAGATTTTCTTTTTATCATCACCATTTGGTCCATCCTGTATACATTTTTTGCTCTTTCTATGTACGTCTACTAAAATTAAAATTAATACGAATCTCATGTAAGTGAATATTGTATTCTTATGAGAATAAAGTTCTTTAACCAGAAGTAAATAACGAGTATTTTAGTCCGTCGCTGCCGAGTACAAAGGAACTCGTATTTTGTAGTGCGAAATAAGGACGTCCAGATGAGGCGTCGATCGAAGTCTGTGTAATAAATAGTGAATGATAAGTACGTCGTCATATGTAATGCCTTATGATTAATTACATAAAACCGAGCAAAATCGGTGGTATTTTTAAGTATAATTGCAAAAGTCTTGTGGGCAAAAATAGGGCATATTAGGTAAATGAAATAGAAAGTATTGGCATAGGTAGCTTTTTTATTTCAAGACTATCATTGAACAAAGCGTTGTGTCATTTGCCGGTCGCGTTTGTAGCCTATTCCACATAATTACATCATTAAATGAAATAAATAATGAAAACTTGGAGAAAATAGGAGTTCCAAATATATTTCGCATGGTAGGAGGAACGCTACGAATCACGCCAGTCACATATCAACATCAGAGTGGCAAGTGCGTTTTTGAAAAAAAAAAACTACCTCTGCCAATAACTTCTATTTCACCTAATATGCTCTATTTTTTTCATTAATGTGTTGAAGTAATTGTTCTCTACATCCAAGACAAATATGATAATATATGTATGCAACCTACATTGTATAGGAAGTAGTATCAGGTTATGCACCTTTTATTCGGTAGCTGGCACAAATCGCGGCCCATGCTGGTCACATTTACGAACCTCATCATGGTAACATGATGATGTTCCCGCAGACGCACAAACCAGAAACGAATTTAGTCCCGCAACACGGGATTGGCGCTCAGTACTTGGAGCCTGCGCCGTATGTGAACGCTGTAGGGGCGCCGGGAATCCTGCCCCTGCCTATACCCTCGCTGCCGCTTATTGTGTCCCCTGATCAGGCACAACTACAGGTGAGTTAGATAATCCGTTGTTTTCTGTTTATTTTAATGATGTTAAGTTATTTACGCACAACGGGTTAGTGCTTGACCTCAATCACACCTGAGGGCCTATTACGTAAATTTAAACGTTTCAATCGGCCATCGGCCGTCGTTTACGATCATCGACCACTCGTATAAAAGTTACTGCATTACGTATGTCGTCGTTTGACACTCGTATACAATGAATGAATGATATTGTAATTGTCCAAAAATATTGCTACTCGACACTAGACGGCGCTATTGTGTACTTTTTTCGTTAACACCTTGGGCTAAAAGAGCGCAATAGAAAGGGATGCCCTTATACGCAGAATAACGTTATCTCACTCTATTTTTGCATTACATAATTTCTAACCTACCAAATTTGTACATGCAGTGCTGCCAATTACGAAAAAAATCCTCGATTTGTGGGAAAATAGAGAGTGAGGAATAATTCAAATCGGGACTTTATCGGGGAATCAAGGCCAATAAAATTTGTAAAAGAACCCATAGTATTTTTATTGCTAATCGTGTTACTACATTTTTTACGTAATAAGAACAACAAGTTTTTAAGTTAAAGTAAAACATTAAACAACATTTTACATGAAACAATATTGTACTTCTTTGTCTGTTTGTTTGTTTGTAAACGCTTTATTGTACAAAAAGGCAATACTTCTTTAATTATCATTTCGGAGAAATTTCTGGAAAATTACGTAGGTACCATTAAAAATATTGTTTGATACATGCTTCGATCATCTACATGACTCATAAATAAATAAATAATAAATAAAAATAATTTTATTTTCACACCACATCTGTTCAACAAACAAGAAATCCAAAAATAAAAAGAAAAGATCACAAAATTATTAGATGTGGTGGACTGGAGCCTGAGCTAGACTATAAAAGTCTGTATTTCAGGACTCCAGGCCTCCACCCAGCGGAGTGGAACTAAAAATTTACAAACAAAAGGTCTTATACAAAAACAAAAATAATATGAGAGAAAGGTGTGTGTGTGTGTGTGCGTGTGTGTGTGTGTGTGTGTGTGTGTGTGTGTGTGTGTGTGTGTGTGTGTGTGTGTGTGTGTGTGTGTGTGTGTGTGTGTGTGTGTGTGTGTGTGTGTGTGTGTGTGTGTGTGTGTGTGTGTGTGTGTGTGTGTGTGTGTGTGTGTGTGTGTGTGTGGGTGTGTGGGTGTGCGTGTGCGTGTGCGTGTGCGTGTGTGTGTGCGTGTGCGTGTATCTAACCTGTAAATTAAAGTTTAAAGTTTTAAGAGATTTTCAGTATCATCGTAATTTAATTGCAGTATCCAATGGGTAAGTTTATGTTTACATTCAAATTTATTTAATTGAATAATCCTCAGGATATAGTTTATTTTATTGTAAAGAAAAGGTCCGAGAAAAACGAAAAATCTATGCATAAAGGATGAGTTACATTTTGGGGTTTTGCAAACAAGTGGTCTATGTCTATTAGTGGTCAAATCATGGGGGGAAACTAGGGAGTGTTGTTTGAGTATGGTATGCAATATATGTAATTGACGAACAGTGGGGGTTTGGCATATTTTATAAAGATCTTGCGTGGGAAACAGGAATGGGCTGAAAGTAGCAACTTTAAGTATAAGTCTTTGTGCACGTTCAACTTTAATACAGTGTGTTTTTGCGGCACCTCCCCAAATGGTAATACAGTAAATAATTAAGGATTGACAAAGAGCTTGATAAACTGTTTTAATTAAGTCTGGACCAGCAATATAACGTATTTGTTTAAAAACATAAGTAAGTTTACGAATTCTAGATGTAAGTAACTCAATGTGCGGTAGGAAAGTAAGGTGAGTATCCAAGGTCAATCCAAGGTATTTTATAGTAGGTACTTCTTCAAGACTCTGACAGTCGCACCGCTGTAGGTAGTCCTGTAGATCGCAGGAGTGAATGATTAAGGTGTGGTCATTATGCGACGGAAGAGAGTTACTACGCATACCAAATAACATGTATTTAGTTTTAGAAGAATTTAGAGTAAGTAAATTTTGATTAAGCCAGTCGTTTATAAGGTTAAGACCTGTTTGGGCGTATTCGAACACTTCATACCAATTTTTTGCTGAAAACACTAGAGCAGTATCGTCTGCGTATGCCACTATTTTACCATTTGTGAGGGGAAATTGATAAAGGTCGTTGATATATATTAGGAAAAGTGTAGGTCCCAGGATTGAACCTTGAGGCACACCATATACGTTAGTAGATTCCTCACTGGTTATGTTATCTATTACCACAGTTTGTCGTCTATCAGTTAAATAGTCAGAAAACAACTGCAAAGGCTTTCCTCTAACTCCTATTGCATCAAGTTTGTTGATAAGTTGCGGGATTGAAACGGAATCAAACGCCTTACTCAAATCAAGAAAGATCGATAAGCTCTTATTTCCTTTATCAAGATTGTTAGTTATGTAATCAAGAAGATCATGAATTGCATCATCAGTGGATTTTCTGCGACGAAAACCGTATTGAGATTTCGATAGAAGGTCGTTGCTCTCAAGGAAGGCAATCAATCTACTATTCATGATACGTTCTAGAATTTTTGAAAGAGCCGTGAGAATTGAAATAGGCCGATAATTATTTATGCAATGTTTATCACCGGTTTTATATATTGGAAGAATTTTTGATTTTTTAAAAGTTTTTGGAAAATTACCCACTGATATACATAGGCGATTGTTTGAGAATCCCGGCGGAGACACCGTCCCATCCCACAGCACAGTCACTTTTCAGTGACATAACGATCCGCTCAATCTCTTCTTCATCGGTGTCCAAGAAAACAAAAGAATTAGGGTTAATATTTAGTTTAAATTTAAATCGTGGTATTTTTTTTTTATTGTTTCAGCTAAAGATTTACCTATTGTAGCAAAATATGTATTTATTTCATTAACTGTGTGCTTAGGATTAGTGCCTTTTCTAAATAAATCCGATGCTTCTTCTTTCGGTTTCCTGAGATTCGCAGACGATTTAATTACCTCCCAAACCATTTTTTTGTTTTTACCCGCCCTATCTAACGCAGAGCGATCATGTTCATTTTTAAGTCTCTTGAGAATTTTGTTGACAAAGTTTCTATATCTTTTATAGGTTTTGCTCAAAATTAAATTGTCAGGTTGTTTCCTACTCTTTTTATGCATGGAATCACGGTTTCTGATGCAGCGCAATAAGCCTGGTGTAATCCAAGGTTTAATTATTCTCTTTCTTCTGGGAACGTAGGATGTTAAGGTATTATTCAGTAAAGCAGAACTAATAGACGTTACAAGGAAGTCGGCAGCTCGATCCGGATCGGTTATTTTGTAGAGTGGTTCAAAGTTAATACTATTTAGATCTGTATATAGATTAGTATAGTTAATTTTAGTTATAGATTTTAGATTTTTATTTTTATTTGAGTTTATACCAAGACAAAATAATAAACCATAATGATCTGTTATGGTTGTTTCTAAAATAAAAGTCTCTCATACATCATCATCATACATCATCATGTAATTAAAATAATTTTATAATAGTTGGTTATTTGTCGAAATATTCACTTTTTGGAAAAGGTATTTGTTCTACAAATTATTAGTAGGAGCACTAGCTTAACTAATAAACGTAAAACACGTTTTTGAAATAATATTTTTTTGCAATAACAAAAGAATCATAAGAATTCTTAGTACCTATAGTGAATACGAATACGATTGAGGTAAACCCCGACTCACCTTTATCGTTAACGTTTGAATCGTATACGATGTGCATAGATAATGCCGATGTTATTACTTTTGTATGAGAGATCATTCATTCATCGTCAATCGTATCGATGACACTCGCATTCGTAATCGTTTGAAATGCGTAATAAGATTTCGCGAGTTTGACGTCGATGATCGTAATAATCGTTTACGATGGACTCATCGTTTGACTTACGCAATAGATCTGATTAAGTGAAGGTTTACCAACCTATTTGGACGACTGGCTATCATATCTCAAACAACCGGAACACGACAATGCTATGAACATTGTTGCTTGGCGTCAGAGTTCGATAAGATGATAGTGGATGTTTATTATATTTTATTTATTTTTTATGTTTTATTGAGCCATCGGTAAAAAATTTAGAAAAAGAAATTGAAGAGAAGCAGGACATTTAGGTCGTCATCTTCTGTGTCGGTGTGTTTATTAAAAGAGATGAGGGACAATCTTGTACTGAAAGAGAGAGGTTAGTCATTCAAATCAAATTATTTTTTTGTTCATAGGATAAAATTATCACTTGAAAACGTCACAAATTAATATTAAATTGTCGAAAAGGAAGGCGACGTTGCCGCTCTTGAAAGCGCGCGCTGAATGTTCAACTACGCTGGCCGAACATGCGGTCGCGTAACGCGTCGCGTGATGTGTCGCTTGCTATGCAAAATACATTGAGACGTTTTCGCGGAAACAGTTGCTAGACGAAACGTTCGGGACTACCCTGAACGCCGCGTAATTTCTGCTGATGTGTCATAGGAATTCTCGGTGCCGTACCTTTTCGCAGGTGTGTCGCTACACTAAGAATTGATTGTCCCCGTCCTGCTAGACACTACTGCCCCCAAAGTCTAGACACTTAATGGGCGGAATAGCAATAGAAAGAGATAGCATTAAATCAGTAAAGGAAACTTAGCGAAACTGTGCTCATTGACCATTGAGGTACTGTTTTCATGTCATGCTCAGTTGTTCATGTAGTTTAAAAAAACATGTTGATTTTCAATAAGTGATATGTTTTCATTCTACATTGAATATTTTTTTTTTGATTTGATTTGTTCAAGAGGCGTTTATTTAATAACTAATAACCTTATTTTGTCGACAAATCTATTATCCGATCACCCTTAACTCGAAATCATCTTAAATGGTAGCCATTTTTACGTTTATTGTGGCTAATCTTTAGCTAATAAATAAATCAATAAAATCCAGACAGCGCCATCTAGTTCCATACTAAGCAACTACTTTATGAATACAATGTATCCTAGTGGACTATAAAGTTGCAACATAAAAAACAATATCATTTTATTTGTACATTACATGATAAAAAACATTTTTTTAATATTATTTCTTCCATGTGCTCGAAGTGGGAGTTATTTACATGTAAACCATGCAGAGTCTTTATTATAATATCCAGCGAGGTTTTAATATCAGTTTTATTTATTTATAGACCAATTTAGTAATTTATGAAGACAACTACATAGAGTAAGTAAAAGTTCCAGGAATGCAAGATTAAAGAAGTTGTACATTAAAAAAGCTAGCTATTAATACTGATAAATGATTATGACAATATTATTGTAGTCTAACCGTGTATGTAAAATTTCGTATCCGTGCTATTAACCGTCGAGATCCCTCTTGGGGAGACAATCGTGTCTATCATATAAATGTATTGTCATCAGAGGATCTATTACGTAACTGTAACGATGAGCTCATCGTAAACGATTATTACGACCATCGTTGTCAAATTCACAAAATCTTATTACGTATTTCAAACGATCGACGAGCGCGAGTGTCATCGTTACGATTGACGATGAATGAATGATCTCCCATACAAACATGATAACATCGGCATTACCTATGCACACATCTTACGATTGAAACGTTAACGATAAAGGTGAGTCGGGGTTTACCGCAATCGTATTCGTATTCACTATAGGTACTAAGAATTCTTATGATTCTTTTGTTATTGCAAAACAATATTTCAAAAACGTGTTTTACTATTATTAGTTACTGCCGCTACTAATAATTTGTAGAACAAATACCTTTACCAAAAAGTGAATATTTCGACAAATAACCTGCAAGTTACTATAAAATTATTTTTATTACATGATGATGTATGACTCATGCCGATCGAAGCATGTATCAAACAATATTTTTAATGGTTCCTATGTGCCTCTGACGTAAGAAATACAATATTGTTTCATGTAAAATGTTATTTTATGTTTTACTTTACCTAATAACTTCGTGTTCATTTTACGTAAAAAAATGAAATAAAACGATTAGTAATAAAAATACTATGGGTTCTTTTACAATTTTTATTTGGCCTCGATTCCCCGATAATGTCCCGATTTTAATTATTCCTCACTCTCCATTTTCCCACAAATCGAGGATTTTTTTCGTAATTGGCAGCGCTGCATGTACAAATTTGGTAGGTTATAAATTATGTAATGCAAAAATAAAGTGACATAACTTTATTCTGCTTATGAGGGCATCCCTTTCTATTGCGCTCTTTAGCCCAAGGTGTTAACGAAAAACGTACACAGTAGCGCCGTCTACTGTCGAGTAGCAATACTTTTAGACAATTATAATATCATTCATTCATTGTATACGAGTGTCAAACGACGACATACGTAATGAAGTAATTTTTATACGAGTGGTCGTTGATTGTCAACGATGGCCGATTGAAACGTTTAAATTTACGTAATAGGCCCTCGGAACTGAACGAGTATGCAAAATTTCAGCTCCTTGGGTTAACAGGGAATGGTTCTAAATTGACTTTCAAATTTTGAACGGACGTAGTTACATATATAGGGAGTAAGTTAAATAAAAGCTTGTAATAAGATTATATTTACAAGTATTATCAATTTATATATGTATTTTTTTTAATTATAACAGGTAACTCCTCTTTACTATGAGCACATAGAGTTAATTGGTTGTAATTTTGTCGATAAAATGACGTTATACTCCTTTTTTTAGTATCTCAAACCCTCTTTTACGGTGTTTTAAAGAAAGTCAGCGAGGTAGCATGTATAAATCAACGTCGCCTTATCCCTAAAGAAACTGTGGCCTGTAGCCTATGTATAGTTTTAATTTTAAAACGTTAGTTAAACCTTGTTATTAGATATTTCAAGTCAGCCATTTCTTTATTAAACTAAAATACTAAGCTTTAATTTATCAGCTTGAACAGGGTAGCTTCAGAGTAACTGCTTTTATCTACTATTTATTTTAAAGAAAGTAATAGTTCAGGAATATATCCAGATACGAGATGTTTCCATGTGCCATAATGTATGCCTAGAAGTATGGGTCATTCAAAAGGAGCAGGAACGAGTTCCAGATGATTTTAAAATATCTCGCATTAATGTTCTATACAAGAACAAGGGTGACCGCTCCAAGTGCAACGAGTCGAAGAGGTCGCCATGGCCGATATCGGCCGGAAGCATCATCATGGGTCATTTAGGCTTATCACCTCCTACCTGGTAATGTGATTCCATTGGACTTCATTTATATGTGTATTTATTTACAAAAAAAAATATTTGTGTAGTTTATCAACCATCTGGTATCTATAATACAAGCCTAGTTGCTTAGTGTAGAACTAGATGGCGCTGTGTGTATGTGCAAAAATATTTATTTATTTATATTTATTGTATTATTAAATAAAAAAAAAAAAAAAATTATCAGTTTACTCTTATTAATAGTAATTTATTCAGGTAGTCCATGAGCTACTTTGTCAAATGAACTGGAACAGAACTTTGAAGATAAGATTGGAGACATTAGTCCGTTTACAAGTCACAAATAGACATAATGGTTTAATTTTATAAATAGTAAATAAATTATTGAGTTTAGTCCAGATCTCACTTTGTCCACGAACATGAAAAGAAACTTTGCAGATAATAGTTACCATAGGCCTTTTTCGTAACTTGTTTCTAAACAAGATAATTTCCGAAATTATTTATGATACTGGACAAATTTTCTTCATTTTGAAAATTATAGCTGAAATGGATAATAGTTATTATTATGCCTATCCCATAAAATATTTAGTTAGGGTTGTTGAAATAAGATATGAGCTAGAGGCTGTGGCAGGAGCAGTTGCAACGTAAGCACGAACAACTACAGCAGATGATCGTGCGCCAGCAAGAGGAGCTGCGGCAGGTCAAGGAGCAGTTACTACTGGCGCGACTGGGGATGCTCCAGCCGCTAATCAACGTAAGTTCTCTCCTAAAACACAGTTAATAATTTTCTCTCATCGAACGAAGATGTTCGACATTGAACAAGAATTAACCGAACTAAGGATGGGCTGTTCACCTGTATAGCAGGAAGGACGACAGGTGGCAACTATACAGGCTACCACTCGCAAAACTCATGATTTCAGACAGTGCTCTGCCCCGGTGATCGGAGTGCATAGAGATTGAGATCAACAGCAAATACACCTCTTTGTATTTGCTCTTTATCTATCTCTTTAGACGGGCTTAACATATTTTACCATGAACCCGGGTATCGCTGATGCGCGGGATAAGGGGAACGCGGCGCCCCACAATCAAAGCCACCATCATCTAATGGCGGCGTCTATTGTTGAAAAGGACTTTGTACAATGACTTTATAATTAATACAATTCCTTAGACTTGTAATGTATTTGTGGATTTGTCAGAGTTGTAAGATGTGTAAATATACCGGGTGTCGTTTGTAATGATTTGAATATACAAGGTGTTGTTTGTAAATTTTGTTTTTAAGTTAATGTTAGTGTACAGTGTAACGTTGATATTCTTTTTATTAAGCTAGTATATGTGACAAAATAGAACCATATACAGGATGTTTGTATTACGGGGAGGTGTAGAAACTTCATGGTTAAAACCTAATACCAACATCCTGGCCACTGAATATTGTCTTTTCATAGTTCTATTGTTCCTTTTACAAAATATCTGTCACTCTGTACCTTTTTTCCTACCTATATCGCTTTGTTTACTTTTTCCGTCTACTATATAATAAAAATACTCAACATTAAGAATAGTGTATTCTTAATAGTCACAAACACTTTTACCGGGATATTTTCAGTGTATTTAATTTTCTTTTGTTATTGATCAATCACTGAACCCGACAAGCGATTTTGCTATAATGAGTAAGCCACCCCCACTACAGTAACGTTAAGAACTCTTTTGTAATCACGGGACCACGGACCACCATATACAAAGAGGGCCTGTCTACAAGGAGTGTGCAGTTTGATTTCAATTGTGCAATGACGTCACGAAGGGCGTGACTTATTCTGCCAGTTGGCTGCCGTCGCTTACAGAACAGAGGTCACAAGCTGTACTGCGCACATTCTGCTTGATAATTATTACACAAATCTGTGTCATTTATATTCAACATACATACATCGCCTTTTCCCGTAGGGGTAGGCAGAGATCATAGACTTCTACTTGCTACGATCCTGACACACCTCTTTTGCTTCATTCATTCTCTTAGTTTTATCAGAAAATCATGAATGTTTTTCGATAATTTTCTGTTTAGTTACAACAATTACCGAGTTCAACAATAAACAAAAAGTACTATTAAAAATATTCATTATTTCCGAGAACTATATTGTATTAAACAGGCCTGTCAAGGTTTATCTGTTTCTGATTGTATACACCGTCTCCTCTTTGTTTTCCGTGTATATAATACTCGTTACACACTCGGTATACAGGGCGTCCCAAAGTTATGGGACATGAAGGGGAAGTACCTTAAATATCGTAGATAGTGAATTTTGCTCAAAGAAGACTTTATGTTATTTTTAAAAGTTAGTAATTCTGCATTCATAGATTTTCTAAAAATTATTTGCTTCGGCTGGGAATCGAACCGACTCAAATGTGAAAAAAAAACACCCTACTTTTATGATGCCAATCGAAAGAATAGCTAAAAAATAATAACTCTGCCTAAGTAACATAGTATTTTAAAAGAAAGGAACAACGTGAAATTAATCATTTTAATCAAATAAAAAACATACATGAAACTGCCGTAGTCAATTAAGTAGGTATTTTTTTGTAAATTAATTAATTAAATGCTCAAAATGTGATCCCTCTTGTCTTACGCAAATCGCCAATCTTTTAATGAGCCCGCTGCCTGTTGATTTTCTAATCATTTTATGGTGAACACTCGATGTGATATGGCACAATTCTGTTTGCAACTCGCCTACGTTCTCGTATCGCTTTTTGTATAGCATATCTTTCACGTATCCCCAAAAGAAGAAATCTAATGGTGTGAGGTCCGGGGATCTGGCCGGCCATCTAATCGGTCCATTTGTACCAATCCATGTAGGAAAACATTCATTTAGAAAATCTGCTGCTCTCCGACTATTATGAGCCGGAGCTCCATCTTGTTGGAAAATTAAGTTTTCTTGCTCCGCCGCGGAATGGTTTCTTATCTTATCCCTTAAAATTTGAAGTATTCCTAAATACTTTTCTGTGTTCAAGGTTCCTTGGTAAAAATGGATTAAGAAAACCCGGTTTTTTAAAAGTCCGCACCAACAGTTGAGTGAAAAACGCACTTGGTTATTAGTTTCAGTCACTCGTAGGGGATTTTCTTTAGACCAAATACGATTATTGTTGCGGTTATACATACCGTTATTGCTAAAGTTAGATTCGTCTGTCCAAATAATATTATCCAAAAAAATTGGATCTTCGAGCAATCGTGCCTGGATATCAAGACAGAAATTTTTTCTCCTTTCTGTATCGCCCGGAAGTAATTTTTGAACCAATCGTCCTTCAACATAACTCTTAAAACCGTGTTTTTTTAATACACGGTGTATTTTACTTTTTGAAACTCCAATTTCATGTTCTCCTTCTCTCACCGATGCTTTCGGAAAAGCCGAAAAGTAAATTAAAATACCAAGTTCTTCGTCGTTGATCGTATCGTTTATCGAAACGTCCCAGAGTTTTCAAATTGTTCACAAGCCTTTTCAAAACTTTACGAGACGGTATTTGTCTATCAGGATATTTTACGCCATACCACCGCAAACTTCTAGAGATATCTTTATCGTTCAAAAAATATGCTTCCATTAGATCAAAACTTACTTGATATGCCATGTTCGCAATAAATTAACACAATAACACTTGTGTAAGTGAATTGAGACTAAACAGATCAATATCCGAAAAACAAACGCTCGCACATACTGTTCCATTTTCAAATTTAAGAACAACATTTAAAAATATCACTTCTTTTTAAAATATCTTAAAAAGTATGCATTCAAACAAACGCTGTCATAAACTGTTCCATTTTCAAATTATAAATTATTTATTTTTGTTTTTAATTTGCCTTCTGTCTAGCTTACAGAGGACGTATTGAAATACAAGTTTTATCATTTCATCTACACGTGCACTTATAATAAGGAAAACTATGTTAGTACCTATTTTATGAAGTGGGTACTTATTTACGAATAATCAATGCTATCTTTGGAATGATAATATCGCTACTTTTCGAACGTCGTCGGCAATAAATAACTTTCTTGAAATTTGACTCAATCATTTTATGTTGTTCCTTTCTTTTAAAATACTATGTTACTTAGGCAGAGTTATTATTTTTTAGCTATTCTTTCGATTGGCATCATAAAAGTAGGGTGTTTTTTTTTTCACATTTAAGTCGGTTCGATTCCCAGCCGAAGCAAGTAATTTTTAGAAAATCTATGAATGCAGAATTACTAACTTTTAAAAATAACATAAAGTCTTCTTTGAGCAAAATTCACTATCTACGATATTTAAGGTACTTCCCCTTCATGTCCCATAACTTTGGGACGCCCTGTATATCCAATATGATGGCTGAGAATTATGATGATGACATCATATTTATTCGCACGCACGCAGCGGATTAGCAATTGATTTGATTCTCAGACCGATGAATTATTGCGTAATGTGATGAATGATGTTTGATTACTTTACATCCTCTCGTGTGATTAATTGGCTTGCTTTCGGTTTACAAAATTGAATTTTATTCATTGTTCAACGTTGGTCTAAACTCTTTCTAAGCCGGGGCTTAAAAGCACCGAACTGTGTAGAACCCCACGTCCGGAACCTGTTTGTGATGTTTCTATTGCCTAGAATGCCGGGTATTACGAGCGCACAACCCGGCTGGCCGCTTTTATGGATTTTAATTATTTTATTATGAATGATTCTATATGATTATGTTTTTTGACGAAGTGATCCTTTGTAAATTTAAGAATATTTTTATAAATATTTATATAAAGTTATTTAAATATTTTTTTTTAGAAAAGTAGAGTATAAATACTTAATACTCTATTAAAATAAAAAAATACATTATGAAAATTAGATGCTATAATTGTTATGTTAAAATATAATTCAGTTTCAGATTCATTTTCAATATACACGACGGTCGTGGCAGACACGATATCTGTGATTTGTATGCCATAAATGCTAAATAATATTAAGTTATATAATAATAATATTTTGCAGGTCCAGAATCCATATATGACTGGAGAGGAGATGCCGCAGCACCGAGTACCAGCACAAATAGCCTACGAAGGACCCCCTCACCGACCTATGTACCCACCCCAACAGCCCCCACACTCGGCAGGTCGTCATCAACACATGCCCCAGTGAAGATCGTTTTGCAGCGGGTACGAATAAATCTATAGAAAAACGCAACACTTCCTGTATTTCCTATTATTTGACCAAAGGTTTACCATTGTGCTAACTCTTTATTTTACAAGAATCTTGCATAATTATTTTATTATTCTGAATTGATAATGTCATCATCAAGTATAATTTAATTTGACACTGTAATGCAAGTAGATGAAAATTATTATATAAGTAGCAATCTCATACTAATATAAGTAAATGTCTCAATGTGATAGATGTATTGATGTTATGCACTTCCTAAATATATGTTTTTATTGGTGTTTCAATAATGGGTACAAACTTAATACAAAGTTTTTAGCTAAAGTGTTAGCTGCAAAGGTAGGTTAGGTTGCATGTTCTCATGATTTGGAGCGAACCTAATTTTAAGAAATCGGCCGAGGGTATTTCCAGCAGTATAAATTAACCTATTCTAGTTTCGGTTTCTGTAAAAGGCTGTGCAGTATCTGTAGATAAATAAATTATCATGGCTGGTTACAAAATGTTTATATTTGAGAAAGGCTGCATGCAATCATGAACTTTATTAAATGTTATTTTTTTATAATTTGTAAGATACAGTGTTTTATACTGAAATAATATAGAGAATTCTTTAATCGAACGAGATATTGGAACAGTGTCTTTGGTCACTTTTATATTTTTTTGTAAGAACAATTTGAACATACATATTATTATTTTTTGTGTAAATGAACTTTTTGTTCTATAATAAAATATACATTTTTTTAGATTAATCAATTCAGTTTCATGTAAGGATTAATTCATTTTATTTATATGAAAATTGCTCAAGTTTTATAAAACTTTATTATGCCATTTGTAGGCATATTAGTTTTAAGTTTTTGAATTAATGAGGAATGGTTTACTATATTTCACAAAGAATCTGGCAGGCACATTGTATGTACAGTAAAGTATAAAAACCACCGACATCAAATCTGTGATAATAAGGTTTAAAAGACTCCACTTAGACTACAGCAATAACTTCTATTCGTAGTATAAATTAAATGTGGTTATTGTGGTGCAGCAATCGTTTAATAAAGTTTATGTGACATTCCTCTCTTAAGACTTCTCCAAATCTCCATTAATACTAATGAATTAATCACCACTGAATGGATTTATCACGTTATCTGAAACCACTTTTCCTGAAAGTATCTCATTTAGGTTAATAGTTCCCTATACTGTCGCAGTTAATGTAAACACATTGTATACCACATACATAAGTTAACAGTGTTCTAATATATATATATATATTGAAATATTAAGTGATAATTTACGTTGTTAATTATTTTAAGTTTGTTATTGTTATTTCTTAAGTTAATTTAATTAATTCATAATTGTAAATTTAGAAACCGTTTGAAATTAAGTTTATTATTATCTATTGATTACTAGACCTACTTATACGAGTACTACTGCTAGTTGAATTTTGTTTTTAGTTAAAATGTATGTTCGTGCCATTGATATGTTGTTTTGAAGAAGTCATGCGTTTATTTTTATATAAAAGTGTCACATTAATTTAAAACATGTAACTATGAATAATATAGCAGGTTGGTTTCGAAAGAACTTTAAGATCACGCACTAATAATTCTAATTCAGTATCTCAAGTTATAATGAATTGTTTTTACGCGTTTCAGTAGATCGACGATATGCCGCGTAGATAGAACTGCACATTGTCATTTAATTGTAATGTGGTAATCGTTTCAAAAATTGATTTACTACATGAGTATCATCACCATGAAATCTCACTGACCGGGTATTTTTTTCTGAATTTCTATGCACTTACAACTACAGACATTTGAAATACAATTTCTCTAAACATATTAATTTACAAATGAACGATAAAATATACTTTGTAGTAGTAGTTTGATTTTCAAGATTATTACATTGATTAGGTCTCGTAAATTTTTTATTGGTGACGAGCGAAATATATGATCTACACTCTCATATTTCGCTCTTCACCAAGAAAAAATTCAAATCAAAAATCGCCCACCTGATCCCGTGTAGGTGTGAAACAAATACTCTAGTGACGAGGGCCATCGCATTCACTTAGCCTTTTCAAAATGCTGTATCCATCCGCCATATATGCTGGGTTCGCTGACAGATATGCGTCTGTTCACTAATTATTATCGATTCGAAATATGTTGCTTTACACATTTTAGATAATTGTAAAATTAGTGAATGTATTGTCTATAAATGTTTAAGACATGCATTTAACTGGTGTGCTGTGATTAGAATTTTAATACGAGTTCTATTTCGTTCGTACCACAAGCCGTTGGTGAGTTGTATAATAACATGAGTTTAACCTTTTGAACGCCAAAGACGGCCATAGCCGACAACGGGAATTCGTATCATGTACGCCATGTCGATATATCACAAGTAATTTTTCGAGTTTAAGCGTAATGTCATGTATGGTGGCGTGTGCATGCTGTGGATATGTTTTATTCGAACAAGTTTAAGGAGCATATGACTAAGAGGTGACGGGACGTGGCTTCCGACAGAAACGCGGCGCGGTTATGAATATTAACATCTACACTATCTCTGCGTTCCCACCGCGTCTCGTTGCGTCTATGTGTATTGCGCCGTATGTTGCTAATGGAAGGGACGAGCAAAGAAAATAAACGTCCGCGACACTTTCTCTGATGTCAGTATTCTCTCACCTCTGTGTATTGTGCCAAAGCCTAATTAGTCACAACGCGCTCATTTGCTAATAATTAAATGGACTTAAAAAAAAACGCTGTTTGCGTCACGCCCTCGCCCCACGTCCAAATCCCGTCGCCTTGGTGTATTGTACCATAGCTTATGTGTTGTTATAGTTAGTATTATGGAGTAGCAAGAGAAATACCGTGCGCGCTACGTCCTCTTCCGATGACGCTGATGATCGATACTACTGCGAGGAATGTCCATATTCGATATAAACTGAAATACATAATTCTCTGGCATATCATAAATTCACACTCGTAACACAATACGTGTACGTGGCTAACGTAAATAAAAATTATGTCATAGTAAACGAAAATCATTTCCGAGATCTATTTATGTAATCTATACTTTTATACAGGTGTCCCAAAAAATAGTGATAAGCGCACGTCCAGAGATAGAGCATCCTTAAGGGTATCCGAATCACCCCCATGTATGTTCCGCGATTGTTTGTAGTTTTCGAGTTATGATTTTTTTTTGTATTTATTCGCAAAATTTTAATTTATCGAGATTATTATTCATAGTGACATAATCTATTGATACATGCTTAATTTTTTTTCCAAAATTAGGTGAATAGTATACCTTACAGATACAAAAACAGTTGCAGTCAAATCTGTTAACCACTGCGCCATAAAAAAATGTTGAAATCATAACTTAATAAATATTCAGAGTTTTTGAAAGTATTAAGGACGCTAAAAAAAAAACTTAGTGGTAAACCTTCGTCCAAATCTTTTTCAAAAACTTTCGGATCTCATCATCTAATTACCTTGTAATTTTTATTACATTGTCTCTACGACGTCATACTCAAAATTTAACCAAAATTATAATGAGTATAATAATTTAGCTTTAAAAATGATTAAAAAAAGTGATTAGAAAACAAATCCTGTCAACACATCCCAATCTGCAGGTCCAACGGTAACTTTTTATTGCCTGAGGCGCCGGCTGGGGCAGCATAAAGGGTTGCGGGTTGGGATGTGGTGGGCAGGTTGCAGGGAAAGCGCATGAGTCTGTTGTTTACAGTCCCACAAACTACCTTCCCTTTAGTCGTTTGCTTGCTTTTGTGCCTTACGATACGTTTCTTGCACTACACTCCTGATTTGTGATTTTGACGAACTTTGCTTTCATTACGGACTTTTGAGTGCATATCGATTCGGTTTTGTGGCGTCACAAACTTCCTTCGACGATTTTGGTTTTCTTGATGGAATTTTAGTGCACATCTATCTGTTCGGTGAACGATGTCTTTCTCACAACGAGAATATGCTCTTATGCATTATTATTATGGCTGTGCAGGGGGAAACGCTTCTGAAGCAGCCAGATTATACAGGGAACAAGCACAACGTAGCGGTGAGCCCCAACCTGAAAGGTGGCCTGATTACCGCATGATATTAAGATTCCATAATTCTTACATGGAAAGTCGCCTACCTGGCAGAAGGTCTAGGTGTCCATCGCAAATGCATGACACATATGCGGTCGAATTAGTGTGAGAACTTTTTAAGAAGATGTAGGGTGTGTATTTATGTGGAAGGTAGACATTTTGAAAACTTTTTGTAATCTCAATAATAAAGAATTTACAATTTGTTTTCTAGTTTCATTTAACTCACTCTTTCAAACAGGTATTATGTTTTGTACCAAATTTTAAGACGACGCCAACGAGATAGCTTACGAAATTCATAGGGTAAATAGGTGATGAAATCGGAAAGTTTGTGAAAAACATTTGGACGAAGGTTTGCCACTGAGTTTTTTTTTTCCGATCGTCCTTAAAGCTTTCAAAAATTCTGAATATTTACTAAGTTATGATTTTAACATTTTTTATGGCGCAGTGGTTTCAGATTTGACCGCAACTGTTTTTGTCTCTGTAAAGTATACTATTCACCTAATTTTGAAAAAAAACCAAGCTTGTATCTCAATAATTTATGTCGCTATTACTAATAATCTCGACTAACTTAAAATTTTGCGAATAAATACAAAAACAATCATAACACGAAAACTACAAAAAATCGCGGAACATACATGGGGGTGATTCGGATACCCTTAAGGGTGCTCTATCTCTGGACGTACGCTTATCACTATTTTTTGGGACACCCTGTATAATAGATATTTTTCCCTTAGATCGTCAACAAAATTAATTAGGTATCATTTTACATTATGAAATATTGCAAATGGCAAAATTCATTGCAAGGTTAACCTCGAAATAATGGTAAGTCCGCGATTGCGAACCATAGTGTCGTGATTAGGACAAATCCATGCTAATCAAAGTGTAGTGATTAGGACAAATTCACGGTTGATAATCAGAATTATAATTATGTAACTTCATCGGTACCGTCATCTGTAACGTTTAGCAATGAGAAAGCGTCAATTTGCCGAGTGAGCGATGAGCCAACCACTCATACATCAGAAAGTAACCGATGACTATATCGAAATGAAATTGCATATTAGAACCCCAGAGTAGGACAATACGATTGCTATTGAAAGGATCGTGATTAGGAAAAATGTACTATTGCCAAATAAAGCGTGGTCTTTAGGAAGAATCCACGATTGCAAACTAAAGCGTGATAATTAGGATAAATTCGCGTTTGCCAAACTAAGCTTGGAAATTAGGACAAATCCATGATTGCCAACTAAAATGTTTGTGACGATTAGGACAAATCCACGTTTAGTAAACAAAGCGTGGTATGTGTGACATATCCACGATTGCCAAAGAAAGCGCAGCGATTAGGATAAATCATAAATGCAATTTGACAACCTCTGTTTTGCATGTTTACTTTCGACTTCGTACCGACCTACATAAATTATAATAGGGAGCGCAGTACCGAGTAATAATGGATAGACAGCTAACCGTCGTCTGATTGGATAAATGTGACCCTATTTGGGTCGACTTACATATAATATATAAGAATATAATCTAAGCTAATTGTAATTAAATGTTGAAATCTTGGTATTACATGTTACCTATATAATTGGAAATGTTACGTAAACTGTGCTTTTTACATTTAAGGTAAAATCAACCATGTGTTAGTTGGCTAGGCTGAGAGTAAGTAGCCTCAGGCAGGAGCAAAAAAAAATCCGGAACTGCTTATCACATTAGTCGATTAATATACTAGGATTGTTAAACATACAAAATAGACATTTTTTGATCTGGATTTGTCGAACAAAGTTAGATTATGGAGCAGAGAATGACAAAAAATCATTTTGCGAAACGGGCCTTTTACCGGTACAAATGTTAAGGTATTATTTTATAGTTTTGATTTCAATGATTTTTACTATTATTTATATATTTTTATTTTGTTTGTTACACCGGTCCACACCAAAATATTTCATATACACTTAGTTGGCGAAAATATGCTAAAATAATTTTTATTTCTTTTGGAAATGAATGGATCGTGACATTGTAGGGAAAAATATATAGTACGAGTATTTTAGGAAAGTAATTTTTAATAGTTTAGATGTAAAATTTGGTTATAATTCTTCATTGCAAATAAGCAATATACTTCAGTATGGATGTACTTTTAATATGTAAAAGCCAAAACTTACCAATAGGTATTATTATTTACACACGAATGTTCCCAATATATCAAATGTAATGAGTAAGTTAACGTGTTTTGGATTCTTAGAAACGTCTTATAAAACGAATGGATATGCTTTACACGATACATTCTTGTGAACACGTGGAGTACGTATTTCTTTTATAAGGAAATCTTCACGAAAAGCCATTTTCCTACTCGCGGCTTTCGTGTGTGGTACACACTTGTCACACTTTTTTATACGAATACTATAACTGATTTTATAATAACGATTTATAGAAATATGGTAACTTTCAAATTTATAAATGACGAGCTGGTGAGTTGCTTGTCCACTTCGTCGTCAAAACCTCAAAGTCAAATCTTTCAATATATTTTTAATAACTACATTCTAAAATTATCTGCATTAGTTTGCCACCTGTTATCGTTAAAAATCGCCAAAGGCGACATTTATAATTGCTCCTGTTGTAGGCTACAATCTTAGGACCGTATTATAGAACCACTCTGAATCTACTTCTATTATTGCCAGCAGTTTCTCGCCAAACATATTGTATCTATCCTTTTTGAACTGGTGTTAAATAGAGATGACTATTTAAGTTTGGTTCTGTAACGGACCTTAGATACTTCACCACCATCATGCACTCTGCCTCAGCTCGTTTATATGAGTACATTATTATAACATCTATAATATTATTATACTAAAGTTGGTGTACACTTTTAGATAGATTTTATTTCCAAGGGAAATTAATTACCTTTTACTTAATATAAGAAGTTATTGATGTGATGTCTTCGTTCAAAATATTTATTATGATTTTAATGAAAAATCGATGTTATACAAGTAAGTCTATTCTACTCTACGGTACATACGTACGGTCTGCCTTTGAAAACTAAACCTTGTTGTATTCTATGATGGCTATCGGAATAATCCTTTACCATACATGAGAAGAAGTCAATTATTTAAATATATGCTATTGCTTAATATAACAAAGTTAACATTTTTAACTAATCCTAAGTTGACCGTACTTGATAATTAGATGACCCCTCCTATTATTAATACTAAAGTCTCAAGTAACAATCACTTAACCTATTCATGTACATTGAAATATAGGTATTGTTTCTTTAGGTGTTGCCAAATTCCTCTTACTCCCTAAATCTACAACTCGTTTGTAAAATAATGATCGTAAACCGTGCAAATTAATTTGTTCAATACTACAATGTCACGATGCTAGAAATTATTATGTTATTAAAATTTTTGTTGTATATAAGTCAAAGAACTCGGGCTCGATTATTCGACACAAAAAGATAAGGTCGAGAAACAATCGAAGCTGGAATGTCATTACATTAATTTAAAATTAATACACCTTGTCATGTCAGTTGTTATACTCAATAAATAAATAGTCAAATCAATCAACCAAGTCCCTTGTGGGGTATATCACAATAATTAAAATTATAATAGGATTTAGGGGCTCCGTGTTTTAGGAATTTGGTAACACCTTTTATGCAGGGTGAGTTTTTGAGACGGAAAGGCAAAGAACGTTACACATATTCTAAAAAGTCAAAGAAGATGCGGAGGATTTAAAAAATAAGTATTATTTACTTTGACTGAGAATTGATATTTCAAAAAATACTAAAGTAGAGATATACAGGGCGTCCCAAAGTTATGGGACATGAAGGGAAAGTACCTTAAATATTGTAGATAGTGAATTTTGCTCAAAGAAGACTTTATGTTATTTTTAAAAGTTAGTAATTCTGCATTCATAGATTTTCTAAAAATTACTTGCTTCGGCTGGGAATCGAACCGACTTAAATGTGAAAAAAAAAACACCCTACTTTTATGATGCCAATCGAAAGAATAGCTAAAAAATAATAACTCTGCCTAAGTAACATAGTATTTTAAAAGAAAGGAACAACATAAAATGATTGAGTCAAATTTCAAGAAAGTTATTTATTGCCGACGACGTTCGAAAAGTAGCGATATTATCATTCCAAAGATAGCATTGATTATTCGTAAATAAGTTGCAAACAGAATTGTGCCATATCACATCGAGTGTTCACCATAAAATGATTAGAAAATCAACAGGCAGCGGGCTCATTAAAAGATTGGCGATTTGCGTAAGACAAGAGGGATCACATTTTGAGCATTTAATTAATTAATTTACAAAAAAATACCTACTTAATTGACTACGGCAGTTTCATGTATGTTTTTTATTTGATTAAAATGATTAATTTCACGTTGTTCCTTTCTTTTAAAATACTATGTTACTTAGGCAGAGTTATTATTTTTTAGCTATTCTTTCGATTGGCATCATAAAAGTAGGGTGTTTTTTTTTTCACATTTGAGTCGGTTCGATTCCCAGCCGAAGCAAATAATTTTTAGAAAATCTATGAATGCAGAATTACTAACTTTTAAAAATAACATAAAGTCTTCTTTGAGCAAAATTCACTATCTACGATATTTAAGGTACTTCCCCTTCATGTCCCATAACTTTGGGACGCCCTGTATATTTGTACGCATGTATACGATGGCTTTCAGAAGCTGATCGGTAAATTACTTATTTAACGATAAAAAAAGTCCTATCGGAGTACGGTCGGTTTACATTCCGGAAATTAAGCGATTGATGCAATTTTAAACACGACAAAAGAGTCACCTAATCCGTTTTTCTCGTGTAACCACTAAATTAACCTTTAACTATACCATATGTTGGTGTGAACTGGGACCATAGCGACAAATGTAATTCAGAAGCTGATAGAACCGAATTCTGTTAAAAAATATGGCCTTAATGTTTTGTAAACTGATGTCCAAGATTTGAAAATCAACCTTAAGATTTGTGCAATGTCTTCTCGTCCAAAATACCTCCTTAAAGACGAAAGTCTATAATCAATTAGAGTTACAGTGATAACTAATGGTACTGAGATCTTGCAAGTAGCTATTGAGAGGGCGATATTCGGCATATCACTACGAATGAAGTAATCCGTAGAAGAACGAAAGTCACCGATATAGGTCAACGGATTAGTAAGTTGAAGTGGCAGTGCAGGGCACATAGCTCGAAGAACTGATGGCCGGTGAGGCACAAAAGTTCTTACCGCACTGAAAAGCCCAGCGCAGCACGTCCACCCAAGCAACAAAGTGGAAGGACTATATACATAAGAAGTTCGCGGGAAGTCGCTGGATGTAGCTCTCAACCGATCGCTCTGGAAATTTATGTTCAGCAGTGACGTCCTGTGGTTGATATGATGAAACTTAAGAGAAATCACGACTACTTAGCTGGCAGCCTAGGGTCACCAACCGTGTGATTGGCTAACCTATTTTCGCGGTAATTATCTAAGTAAAGTTTTATGAGAATAAAACTTTGTTAGTGTTGACATTTTCAATTCCGATTAAATTACTGGTTCCCTTTCTATTCATACTAACATACGGTGTACATAGTGATCATGTCAAAACTCTCGCAACGTTGTGGATTAAGTGTCCAGTCGCACATGAATCAGGTGGCATGTATTCCTTTAACAAACTTGTTAAAATTGCCTTCATAGATTATGTTAAGTATCACAGTAATTCTGAAACATCGGCGTCTTGTCAATGTATGTAATCTAAATGAATAAAACCATTAATATTATTTCCTTGCCACTAATGTATGAGATGTTAAGCCATCCATTTAATATTACCTACTTTGTAATTGTAATATTTCGAATATATTGTACATATTATAGCAGTATAAAAGTTATCAAGTGTCATTTTGATGTCTTAGGAAATTCACAGTAAATCTGATATGAATGTATACAGGGTAATACCAAAGGTGGAAGTTGGACGAAGTGATATTGTGAGTAGAATTGTAGTGGGATGTGAACACAGATCATCTCTATGGATGTGAATGTATATTGTATATGCTGTGGACAAAAAATGAAAAACTTGAAATAAAAATAAATAAAAAAACTTGTGGTTTAATATTTTTTATATTATATTTTTTATATAATAACATAATACTAACGACATTACACTAGTTGGTATTAACTAATTTAAGACCGTTTTCCTAGTACAAACTTTAATTTTGTAAATGCAAACCTAAAAGTGCTTCCAATTTTATCAGGTTTCGACGTTACACGAAGTACACCTTATAGTAGACGGTTAAAATATTTACCTCACATACTGTTAAAACTATTAACAAATGCTTATATATTTTCAATTAAATTATGCTATTTTTAAAAAGAAACTAGTTACTAACAATTACGAGTTTATAAAGTGTGGGTTGTATATATTAAAATAGTAAATACTAACTTTACATGAGTTTCAACACCGTTTTCCACCTTGAATGTATTTATAACATTGCAGCCGTCAAGCTATTTTTATGCCAACTGTTGCCCCTTGGACATACGCCAGTAATATCCTTTCATGTTGATTAGTTCCGCATGCGTGCCGCGTTCGACGATTTTGCCTGAAAATGCAATTTCTCTTAAGATAACCCGTTTTTCACAATTATCTACAACGTATTTTTCTAAATCATCATTGACTATGGGATAATTCTTCTTTAGCAAAATAACAGCGTCATCTATGTCATTTCTTTTTGTGGACTTTCTAGCCATGACATCCGTTTCATTATCAAAAATATCCCATAGTCAATGATGATTTAGAAAAATACGGATTCCCAAGGGCCATGTGGTATGTTCAAAGAATCAAGTTCAATTTATAATAATGGGTGGAGGTTGTAGGATATCCTGAGGATTTCATTTTAATATTAAAATACAATAATTATCAAGATCTCTAGATGAAAGTATGACGAAAGCTCTGAAATTACAAAGGAAGATCCGTATTATATTACTCTTTGATCCTGAAGATGAATGCCACGAGATAAATAGTCGAGATGTTTTATATCGAATGATTGAACCGCGCCATCTATGTTTATTTTTGTGAAAGCTGGTTAGTGTTGAAAATGGTTCATTAATTTTTGAAGCTACAAAGGTTCTTCTCTCTTAAGCGCGAAATGTCGCTTTGCTAAGTAAAGCTAAAGAGAATATTTTTTTTGGTAAGATTTTACAAACATGCGCTTAGTCCATTGACTATAAGCAGTTGTTGTAAAAGTGATTGGCTTGTTTGGCTAGCCGTCCCGTTATCAGGCAGCATTCTTAGATGCTTCCTTCTTTAGAGATTATCGCATGTATGAAGCCTCTTGAGGCGTCTTATATTAGGTGGTTCAATCAGCATTTCAGCAAGTTTGTTTTGATGATGGGTATCTTTACAGGTTTTTGTAATTGAACTTATTTTCTCTTTCACAGTGGACTTTCTTAAGTACTCATGGATGTCTTCCATTTTTGTAAACCATGGAGCATTCACTATTGCTCTAAGGACACCATTTTGGAACCTTTGCAATATCTAGGTGTTTAAGGTTTTTGCTGGAAGTTTTAGTATTTATAAGTTTTCAACCAAGAAGCCACTCTAAGGCCCATATTAATAAACCAATTTCAATACAAGTCTTGAGGCTGTATCAACCGAGATGACGCTATCTCAAGCTCCGTGCTAATTTATAAACCAAACTTGAGGTCTACTCAGCTGAGATCACTTCTCAAGTATTCGTTTCGTTTATAAATACTCGCACATCTCAAGTGAGTACTGCTTGAGAGTGCACGTGCTTTTCAGGTCTCAAGTTCGGTTTATTAATCAACACGTTTACTTGAGACCGGTTACAAGACTGTTCTCAATCTTGAGAATGGTTTATTAATACGGGCCTAAGTTTTTAGAGCATCTCTTATGTGTTCACGGACCCGATCACAAGTTGCGTAATTTCTCCGGAAGCCGAATTGGTGTTCTGGGATGCTATCATTTTCGCTGGCACACTCATTGAGACACGACGAGACAATCTTCTCTGGTACTTTAGATAGTACCGGGAGTAAGCTTATCAGTCTACAAGTAAGTCATGTGAGGTGGTTTTTCAGGATTTAGCACCATTGTGATTTGAGAGACTTTCCATATGCTAGGGTAATACGAAGATCTAAGCATTGCATTAAACAACGATACGATGAATGTTATCGTTCTTTTCGCAATTCTTTAGCAGTTATTAAATCGAAACCTGGAGCTTTTATCAGGTCCAGACCAAGCAATTAAACGCCGAACTTCTGCAAGTGTGCAACTTCGAAGTGGAGGTCTAAGCGGGAATAATAAAAATTAAAAGGATGATGGATAGTGAAACTCAGTGTGAGGGTTAGTTAGTTACTTATACTGGTAACTACTGCCTGACCCAACTTGGGTATACCTACCTAGACTTGTGTCAGTAAATTAGTAACTTGAGAAATAGAGGCTAAATCATGCTATGCGGTAAATACATAAAATAATAGGTACCTTTGTCGATGACACAGATTACATCAGAGTCTTTGATTGTGGAGAGCCTATGAGCTATGGTTATACAGGTACGTCCCTTCGCTGCTTTTTCGAGTGCCTCCGATACAGCCTGCCAAAATATGTAATATTATTAGCGAGTATTCATGTGGCTTTCATAAATTAGTGTCTTAAAGTCTAAAAATGTTTTACTTTTCTAACTGATCTCCCTTTAACTTTATACGTTACTTTGGTATGTTTTTCACGAGCTCCTTTATCTGACTTAAAAATATTTTATTACTATTATTTCCTCATTTCACGCATAGGTATCTTTGCCCGTCAAAGAGCATTATTGTGATGTAACAATTTTTTCTTTGCTAGATTCTGTCGTTTCTGTTCTACCCCGTCGTTGAATTTACCCAACAAAGCAGTAGGTACAATACGTTTCTTTTATTCCTGCCTTTCTCCAAATGAACGAAGTAATTGACCCTTTGCCTGTGCTTCAAAAGACAGTATAAGTACTTCACTTTGCCAGCAGCATTCTTTCATTGTCTTTTCCCCGGTAGAGATCCACAACTTTGACCAGCTTTGACTGTTGCTTCATCACTAAGGTTGGTATATACCGGATGAGTTCTTTTTACCGTAAAGAAAAAAATACGGCATATTAGGTAAGTGCAATAGAAGTTATTGGCATAGGTAGTTTAATTTTTTTTTTCAAAACCACTGACCCACCCGCTAACTGGACATTGATATGCGACTGGCGGGATTCCTATCATGCTAAATTTATTTGGAACTCTTATATTCTCCAATAGCCCAGGGAAAATCGGTAAAAAGTTTGTTTAGCTTGACATAATTATTCAGAACCGACTTCTATAGATGCTATCTTATAGAGTTATATTACAGATGTAATTTTGATTAACTAAGCCTAAAAAAACGATATTTTTAGAAAACCCTATTATTAATTTGTATCTTAATAACAATAAATACTAACTGATATTCCCAAGGAAATACATACAGATATATTTATAAATATAAAAAAATGTAAACAATCACTTAAAAAGTACTACATGGGTGGTGCTGGTGATACTGTAACTTGTAATAGACAGTAAGTGGTAAGCGATGAGGCTCAGTGTGTTGCGTATAAACCTTGAATAGGTTTCTGTGGTGCACTTTTGTATTGTGTTAAATTGTTTCATATATAATGAATAAATAGAAAAAAAAAAAAAACTGATATTTAATTAGGTAAACTTTTGTTAAACACGTTAACTTATTGATGGATAAGAAACTAAGCATCTTATAGTTAGGCATGTATGTGTTTTTAGCTGAAAATGTCGGCGAGCTGCATTGCTTAAGAAATAAAAATGAGAATATATTTTGGAACGATAATTTCCCTAAATGTTTTGAATTAAAAGACACCCATAAATTGAGCATGTTTTTTTTAACAAACACATTTTTCAACTTTAACTTATTTGGAAAAATATATAGGTACATATCTACTTGCGTTTCTTACAAATACTACATTTACAACACTTTGTTAAATGTTTCAAGAAAATCGCGATTATGCGTTTTTCGGAAGTCTAAACGTATTTTCCCTGGGCTAAGTTTTCTTTATTTATTTAATGATGTAATTATGTGGAATAGGCTACAAACGCGACCGTCCAATGACACAATTAATACTTTATTTGATGATGGTTTTTAAAAAAAGTTAAACAATGCCAATACCATCTATTTCACTTACTAACTGTGCCTTATTTTTTTCCTTACGGTAAAAAACTCATCCGGTATAATGATGAACACATACATGAAGTAGGTATTCTTTATTCTTATTATCGAAATATTGTATTAAGTTATGTGTAGGTACCCATTTAAGTACAAGTAGACAAAATTGAGGATAGTCAGTCAGATAGTAAGTACACGCCTTTACCTAGACGTCTGACAGTCGGAAATAAAATTTCCTAGTAGTAATTGGTCGATCACTCATATTAAGTATTTTGTCATTTCAGGTCCTCTACATTATTAATTGTACAGAAAAACTGATCAGGCAGACATCGAACACCACCTTATAGGCCTAGAATACTAAGTAATACTGGCAAAAGAAGGTCCTTATTTGTATATTTTGGGACAGGAAACTCAAAGGATTTCTGACCCGTTCGCTGTTTGCGTCCAATGCAGAAGTGGCTTCGTCGAGTAGAAGAAGCCGAGGCGCACGTATAAGGGCTCGAGCGATGCATACCCGCTGTTTCTGACCACCAGAAAGTTGTGCACCGCTTGCGCCTAAGTTAGTTTCATAGCCCTGGAAAATATACCACATTTAATTTATCTCTGACAACCTTGCCCTGTGTCTTAGGATATATCAAGTGTTGCGTTTTCGTGCTAACAGCTAATCGAGAGTCTGTCTACCTGTGTTTTTTACGTAAATTTTACTAAATTATTTATGGTTCATCTTGGCGCGGCCACCATTACCAACTCGAAATCAAATCAAAAAATTGTCACAAGATCTCAAAATTTGTCGGTCCGCCCAGTTTAGAAGATATAGTTTTTATATTTAGAAGATATAGAAGGCCACACACGCGCGTCTTTTTGTTGTTGTTTCCCTATTAATGTTCTTAATTTTTCTAAAATGTTCAAAGATGGTTTACATATTTCGAAAATATTGTTTAGAGCAAATAAATTTAATGAATAATGTTAGCCTTTATTGTTTTGACAACTACTGGTAGTAACACTGGTAGTACCACGGGCAATAAACGCGTTTAGGCAGCCTGCTATCTATAACTAAAAGCGCAATGTTAAGTTGGCTTTAAAATATTTCTGGAACTATTTAATTGATTTTAGAATAGTATAATAATAATAATTATTATTATCGTTGAACATTTTTGTTAAATTCCGCATTCAACGAGTAATACATTGTTTTTGAGTGGCCCTAGTGTGCGGGGTGGATCCCTCTTTAATTCTTTAATCATCGAAGGTGATTTAAATTATAATCTATAATATTTCATATTGGTTTGAGAAAATCATTTTCTTGGATCAAATAGATAATGTCAACTTGCATCAAGATACTTAGGTATAGTTGCTTTAAGTTTTTGGTACAAGATTCAGTACCAAAAACTTATTATCATTCAGTCTTGAATCAAGTCATACATATCTTCATACAAATGAAATATAGATTTCATTTAAGTGATTTTTTTACTATACAGAGTGGAAAGTTTCAATGGGGCAGCCAAGGGAGGTACCTTAATCGTTGCAGCTACAAGAAATTGGTCTTAGGAGACTATCCATAATTTTTCAAAAAAAATTCATTCCCATTCACAGATTTTCAAAAAAATGTACTAGTCTACGAGCTAGCTAGCTAGCTAGCTAGTCTACAGAAACCGGTTTCGAACTTTGGTTTCGGAAGTGGCCGAAGGGTCTACGAGCGGCATCCCCTGTATGTAAAGCTTGAACTAGTCGCCCATGTCGAAAACATTTATATCCATATTTCTTCCATACTTTCAGTACCAGGGTATGCAAGACATCAACTTCTTTAGCGACGACTCTTAAAGATGTTTCGGGAAACGCTTCGACTAATGTTAAAATGGAAATTTCCAAATTTTCGTCTAAAACAAATGGTTGACGTACATATTTCTTCTTAAAAGAACCACCTTCGGCTAAGTTTCTTATAAGGTTTGTAATAACCTTTCTGGTTGGTACATGTCCACCCTGTATATAAGGAAATTATATAATTTCATAGGTATTGAAATATGAGACACCAATATTCTTGGTTTAACACATCTTCCAAGGAATTTAACTTATTTCGAGAAAACCGTTTTTCTGTGTAATATTATTCGGATTGGATTCTGTCGCGTGAAACATTTCATCAAAATCTGTCTACCAACCAAATTGCATCGAAATCCGGCCTGCTGTGTAGACGTGAAGAGGTAACAAACATACATATCTACACGTACGTACATACATGCACAAACTTTCACATTTTTAATATTACTTGGATATAGAATCTTTCATTAAAGTCAACAACGAGCGATTGTTACAAACAACAGGCTCTGTTGTTCCAGTTCACAGTAACTTTTTGATATTATTGTTAAATAAATAAAACAACAAGTATCGTTTATCTTATTTCTACGATACTTATGTATTCCTATTGATATTTTAAGATTTTAGATAAAGTGATGTTTCTTTTAATAGTCGTGCTCATAATAATATGAGACCTCGAGTGACAAGAGCTACCTAGGGCAGCGAATTAGGCATGCCTTTCAACGGAGCAATGCTGCTTGCCTGTTGAGCACACCCTCATGGTTCGGACCTCGAACACGTTTTCTACCTTTGATAATTAAGAAGAGTGGAGGGGCGTATTCGAGTCTATTTCCATGTTCTTATTTTTTTTTTACTTTGTGTTTTTCTCCAATAAATAACAATTATCTTGACGTCCGTATTATCATCGCGATTTATCTAGAATATGTCCGTCCAGATACAAGAAACCACCTAATTCTGTTCAATTCATACTTGCTTTTAAAAGAATTTAGTCTTACCTTGGGCAGAGATACAATGAAGCTGTGTATATTAGCGGCTTTCGACGCAGTGACGATCTCGGCCATGGTGACTTTGCGGCTATTGTCCCCGTAGGCGATGTTATCGGCCAGAGTTCGGTCGAAGAGCACGGGCTCTTGTTGCACCACGCCAAGTTGTCGGCGCAAACGTGGAATTGTCAGCGAAGAACGAATGTCGCGCTCATCCAATTCCTGAAATCGTTATTATTTGTTGTTTCGGTTACTGTTCATGGAAGATAATCCTTACCTAGGTAGCTTAGCAGTTGGCAACAACAGATTTCACAGAGAGAGTCCGCCTACAGATATTGCATTGTTCCTGAGCCAAATAGTCACAACATTATTTTTCTTTAAAGAACCATAGACTAATTTTGGGGCATTTGCCTATTTTGGGAATGAGGACTGCCTATATCTGCTTTCAGTATTCTAGAGGCAGTTGAATAGTAGTATTTGATAGTTTTCATCCTTACCTAACTGTGAAAATCAGGCCAAACCATCAAAAACCGCGGCGGGCCCTGGAAACACAGCGTTAGCTACACAGCCCAACAGTAAAACGTAGGTTCATTTTATAGCGAGTGCTAAGAAAAGGCTTCACCTATGCGCAAACAGAGGTACTATTTAGTGAACCCACCCGTTATTGTACCTATTTAACAGTAGCGTTGTACAACGATCGCACGTAAGCGTAACACTGCCAGTGTTAGCTGAGCTGCCGGACGGTAGCGCGCCCATGCCATGCGCTGACGCTCCAAAGGTTGAAGTGTAACGTCTCTATATAAAGGCGCGTGGGGAGTAAAGGGCCTGTTACACCATCCCTTTAGAGACTAATTCGGCATACATTGCTGGGAGGTTTGGTTCTGTTAATTCGACTACCATTTTTTCAACCGGCAATATACCTATGCCGAATTAGCCTCTGAATTTAGGATGGTCTAACAGGCTCCTAATGATCTTAGACACGTACCGCCGCGGTGGGCCACACTCTCGCTAGTCGGACAAATTCTTGCTTTACATATGGACGTGTGCCGTTCTATGTGGCTGTTCTTTGTAAACGTCGACCATGTCGCATACTAATTGTAATGTTGTCTAATTGTGTTTTTACTTGTTGATACATTAATGAATGTCTTTGCAACAATATCTAGTTTTAACGAACTCAGTGAGTTTCATTCAATGCTCTAGCCGCATGTTTCCCTTTAATTTCATATTTTGCATTAAAGTAGGTATGAAGTTTTGCAAAATACCTCACTTGATCCAACAATCGAATCAATAAAAAAGGCCGAAAAGAAATCACTTTTATTTTAAAGCACCAATTGCAAGGGTCTGTCATACGGGATAAGTATAAAATCTGAGCCTCATACCGCTCTAAATAGTTTCCAGTCAAACGCAATATAAAGAAACGGCTCTTTAAAGTGTACTTTCATACTTAAAGTCCCTAACAGGTCATCAAATCCAATATGGTACTTCCCGATGACCTACAATTTTGAAGTTTGGCACGAATGGTTAGTGGCTCCAACGAAATAATAAATCCGAAAATCCTAAATTTCAGTACAGATTTCTTGAATAATTAGAAATAGATATCTTGAATTTCCAAGCCAAATTGTACAATAAACCAACCAAAAACAGATTATTTTTATTACCCGGCTGCCCAAGAAAGAAGAGTAATGTTTTTCGAGTGTATGTATATTATATGTAGATTTCTACCTTCGTTACCACTAGTTCTGTTGGACAGTTCTGTTGACCGAGTTACCTCCTATAGCCTAAACGGCTTAACCGATTTCAAAGTGCATGGTACCGTTAGATTCGTCTTGATCCCTGTAGTGTCATAGGATATATTTTATGGTAGAAAATCCAATATTACGCCCGCGAAATACGACATAATTGTTGTCGGGTTTTTGGTTTTTAAACTCATATTGTTATTAAATCTGTTGTTGTTCTTTAGTGTATTCAAAGATAAATTTAAAACTAAACAATTAAATCAAAGTAAGAACTACCCATTTTAAAGCTGTTAAAAACTTCACGATTATGTAAATAGATATGTATATTATATTATGTATGTATTAGACACAATGTATTAAGTTTATAACATAAAAGTTTACAATGCAAAAATAGAAATGTTATTTGCATTCCTCTGTGGCTGCAGCAGGTGCCGCTTGAGGAGGTGGTGGCGGTGGAGCTGGAGCAGGAGGTGGCTTCTTTTTTGCTTCTTCTATTCTCTTCTCTCTTAATCTCAGTCGTCTTTCTCGTTCGAACTCTTTCATTCTTAGAACATAATCAGCATGTTCACAGTTTAGATAGTCATGTTTTTCATGATGACACTTAAGAAGAAACGGGAAGACTCGATGACGACAAACTTGGTATTGCAACAAGAGATCGGCGCAGTAATCTCTGTATTTTATAGGTATCCGTGCAGAGGCCAATTGGTCGTTGCTGACGGGACTTTTACGTACTTTCCTTGAAAAACAAAACCCAGCGTGCTGGTCAAACGTTGGCTCTGAGTTAGCAACCAGGCCTATATCTCTAGATGTTAATGTACCCAAAAAGTTTCCCATTTGTAGTAGACCTTCTATTTTAAATTTACAATAAATTAATAAGTAATATAGGGCCGCGAGATCACAGATATATAACTAATGCACTAGTTAACTAATTGTAACATGGAATTAATAAGTCCTAAATTAGGTACATCGGTACCGTGAGATTTGATCGAGTGACATTTTGTGACAGGTTGTCACTTAAGCCATTCAAGAAAAAAGGTTTTATTTTTCCTGTAATTTGAGATTTTTTCTCTGAAATCTTACAATACCTAGTAGTAAAAAAATGTAAGTATGTAATATGCCAACTAAGGGCTGAAACTGGGTTCCATACAAAAGTGCCTCGTCGCGGGCGCTTCGCGGGGAGGTGGGACCCGGTAAAACTCCCCGACAGCATTTAGTATCAAAATTTTAGGGATCAAGATGAATCGAATGTCAGGAGGTACCTCCTGTCATTCGATTCATTTACATAAACACAATCGAAAAACATTACGCTACTTTTTGGGGCACTCGAGTAATAACCCCTTTATTACGTCAAGATCCCTCTATTGTACAAATTCAAAATGTAAATTCTCGCAGGAAAGTATTTCACCCTCACCTATCCTCTTTCGACTGGTTATAAGCAGGTAGGTAGGTACCTAGAGGTTTTGCAATAGGACCTTAAATAACGTCAAAATAGATCTTTGTGTGGGTTTGAGTCGGTTATAATCATGTTATAATCTGATCAAACTCAATCCACAGATTAAAGAATTTTTTTTTTCACTAAAGTTAGACATTAGCATCCACTTTTTGGTGTACTATAAATCCTTCGAACGAATTTCGAATACTTACAATGTTGCCATTATCGGGGTCGTAAAATCTCTGCAGCAACTGCAATACCGTTGACTTTCCACAGCCAGATGCACCGACGAGAGCCACAGTCTTGCCCGCCTCCACCTTCAGATCTAATCCGCGGAGAACCCGTTGATTCACTCGAGTTGGATATGTAAACTCTAGTTCTCTCATATTGAAGCTACCAGTGGCAACCTATGAATCAAAACATTAAAAAAAAATAAGCTTATCAAGTACCTGCCAAGTAAAAAAGGATACATGCAACCACTTTAATTTCTTACCCAATCTTTTCTATCCCGGGTACATTCTGATTTTATTTTCGGCTCTCTGTTAATGATAGATAGAATCCTTGCGCCGCATGCTTTTGCTGAATTGAAGCTTGGGGCATACACCAGCGACTGTCCCAACATATAAGCGCCGTACATCACGGCTTCGTTTACTCTAAAAAGAGAAATTTAAATAATAGTATTGTAGATGACAGGACCTTGAGAAGGCACGCCACATGGGTGGGCACTGTAGCTCTGTGCCACCTCCACGACTTCTGGTGCAGCATCTACAGCGACGCAAATGTGGAACACTGTATTCGGGAGTAAGTACTCAGTATTCTGTGGTTCAGGTTTGATACTTATGCCTGTTGGAGTTAAACCACGGGCCCAAGCGGTAGTGGCGGTACCTTAATATAAGCGCAAAAGCCCGGCATGCCTTTGCCTTAATATTGCATTGTTTTACATAAATTTGCCAAATTTGTGCTCAATCAGATACCAGAAAGTGGTTGAAAAATGTTTTGCAAATTTTGAAACGGTCAACTTACATAGGTACCTCACATACGATATTGCAAGCTAAATATTTTTTTTTTTATCCACAACGGACAACCGGAACACAACAATGCTATTAACATTGCGGTTTGGCGGCAGATTTAGATAAGATGGTGGTAGCTAGCCAGGCGGACATTTAATATGCCCCACCACCAACCAAACCGAGTACTAAATATGTACCCCGCTGGGGATCGAACCCGCGACCTCGTAAACGTAAACCCAATGTTGTTTACAAAATCAAAATCAAAAATATTTTATTCAATGTAGGATACAAAAATATCACTTATTGAAAGTCAACATGTTATTATTTTTTTTTAAACTACATCGCTTCGCAAGGTGTTATGGTTAGGGAGAAGAAGCGACAAGAAACTCCGCAACAACACATCTTTTACATTGAGCCACAGACGCGGTTTTGTAAAAACCGAAGTATTATAAGATCAGCGCTCTCGCTGGTTAGGATCCGTGGCTCGGTGCACAGACCTTGAGATTGAAATCGCGTCTCAGTCTCTATACCTACTATTTTTTTGATACTGCTTTTATATGCAACAGATTCTCAAGCATCAACTTCAGACCATCTAAATATTGAGAACGGTTTACTAATTCGGGCCTTAGTGTTTTTTGTAAGCTGGAGGTGCGGAGGGCGAGCGAGCCGCGACGACGACTCAACAGCTGAATCCGTGGCACTTATAGAATACATGTTGAATGCTTGCTTGTATGCTGCATACTTGACTGCAAATTGTATATCACACAAAATAGCAGAGTTGCAAATAAAGTAATTGAATTTCAAAATTATGATAGGCTCAACAATAAGACTTGTATAAATTTGGAAAACGAAGTTATAGAATATCGGAAAACAAGTTAGAGAATATTTGATATATGTTGCTTGCGGTGCTTTGAAAATCGTTTTTCTGGATATAAAACAGTGGAAAAGAGGGCAAATTAAAAATATGAATTTCAAATTTATGGACAGCGTTTTTCTGGAAACAATAATATGGGAATTTAAGGAAGGCATTTCGGTTTAGGAAGTAAAAAATTCGAACTTGTGATAAGTAGGTAACCGGGGTGGTAGGCGTTTTCTATGAAAGGCGCGATAAGTTTAAAAGGCCCGCCAGTCTCTTTCCGTGGGTGTAGTAAAACGCAACGAAACGATCGTAAGCATAACAGTATTCGCCAGTGATGGGCAGCAGCTTTCAATGACGCACTAATGTGCGGAGCTCCCAAAATATCTCCTATCGATCAGCGTGGCGATTATGGCAAATTTTCACAAGGAAACTTCAAAGAAAAACGATACAAATCGGTCCACGTGAGAAGCATATGATATTATATCCAGTGCACTTTTATAGGCTGTCGATGTTATGTGTGATACTTACAATAGTACAATTTTATACTCCAGTTGTTCGTAGGCTACAAGAGTGGCGCCGTAAACGGTGGCACTGCAGTATGACAAGAACGGAACATACACCCCCAAGCCCAACACCAAACCGCGCCAGCGAGTCTTCTTAGCTACAGCACGGCATGAGTCCACCAATGCTTCTTGAAACTTTTTGATAAACACTTTTTCCACTCCTGAATATTAAAATGAATACAACATTATAATTTATATATAAGGGTAAAAGGATGAATATCCGTTCCAACATTGACGTTACCCGGTCCTCAGCAAAACGACGTCTACTCATTTCATTATTTATAAAAGTGTTTATGTAGACCGTAGATATACGTACGTAACCTGCTTTTATTGAACAGGCATATTCATTTATCGTTGTCCTAATTTTTGTGTGTTCCCATATACTTATAACCTACTCTATTTACCGACTAGTAATGTAATGTGTTTCTCGCATACAGTGATCAATTCTAATAATAACCTACGTACACCAATCATCACATAATACGGTAAAAATATCGCGGCTATACAAGTGGTCTTTATCTACCCAAACAACATGGATTCGCCCCTTCGCCGCGGGTTTCGCGAAGATCCACCTCGTCGCGACCTGTGTTTTGTAAATCTACTAGTGCTGCAATCGGGAGCTCTGGATGACGTCTTTGGCTTATAGTTTTAATTTGGTTTTTATTTTTTATGCCTATGTAAATAATTATAATGCTATCCTAATTTATTAAATGAATAAATTAATGGTAAGACGGCAAAAAAATCTACTAGTAGTTAAATGAAACTTCCCAGACCAATTGATGATCCCTTCAGTGACCGATAACTCTGTGGCCAAGTTTAATTACGATGTCATAATTCCGCTCCGCTGCCAAATGCAACGTACGTAATGAGATTAGGACGGAAAATATTACGTTTTCACGATGACGTTCATTCCGCCAGCTGACTGTCATGAATGACCATTATACGATAGTTATCTAATTCGTTGGTATAGTTACTTACTATTTACGTCATCTGAGATTTACCTACATGTGTACGAACTTAAATATAGCAGGCATCGTCATGGTTTAAATCCGCCACCATTATAATGTGGGTACGACAAATCCATATAGGTACGATCGTGAGGATATATAGTCGTTATATCAGTGATTTGCAGAGTCGTTGGTGCGGAGCTCCCAAAAAAATCTGCGATTGTCAACCAGCCTAGACTGGCGATTAAGGTACATTTTCCCATGGAAAATGATGCAAATCGCTCCATGACAAAGTCTTATATCCAGTCCAGGAGTTATAAAGGTCGACTATGTGTGTTACACTAATATTCGGCCTCATCTTCGAAGTCTTATATCCAGTCCAGGAGTTATAAAGGTCGCTGATGTGTGTTACACTAATATTCGGCCTCATCTTCGAGTAAAAGCTAAGCTATTTAAAAAAAATGTAAGTATGTACTCACCCAAACTCTGAACGGTTCTGATGCTTACAACGGCTTCCGTTGCGATGGCGGTTGCTGATTCCATTGCATCACGCTCATCAGATTGAGATTTCTGTGAGACTATACCTTCTAGCCAGATACTCCCCACCATCTTTAACAATTGATTATGATAATTGTTGACGGCCGTCAATAATAACCGTGCTTTCGAAACCAATGGTTTGCTGGTTTAAATTACGCGTATTTATTACTGAGTCATGAAAGTTTCCTTATGTATTTCTAATCTGTTAGTAGTTAGTAATATTCATTATAATTATGGAGTTGTACAATCATATTTTTAGACTCAACTCTTATCACTGCTTAGGTCTTATAATTAAAAAAATAAATTTTGCTGAAATCGTGCTTAAGAGCAAAAGTTACCTAAATCTAAGTAATATTATATACGCGAAAGTTTGGATGTTTGTTTAATATCTTATGTGATGATTAACACATTGAATATTTTTTATCCCGATATAGTTCCCGCAGGATTAACAAATTTCCGCGATAAAGTTATTCCACGCAGGCGAAGCTGTGGGCGGAAAGTTAGTAAATAAATAATTAACCCTCGCGGGATTCGAACCCCCGATTCGAAATAAAGTTTTGTAGCTTTTTGTATCCAATAATAAACGTAAATGTAAACTTATCAGAATGCTCATTACGTTACTTCACTGATTTTTTTGTCGATTTTAAGTAAATTGTTTTTGAATTGGGCTTTATAACCTGCAGAGATCTTTTAATTTATTGTAAATAATGTTGATGCAAACCAAAGTAGACCTTTTGCGTTAGACACTTACAAGTGGCAGGAATGCAACTCCGACCAGAGTAAGCTTCCAGTTGTAGCAGACGGCCATGATGAAACCTACGAACACGGAGCTGAACCCCTGCAGGATGAGCCCAATCCTCAAGCCGGTTGCTCCTTGCACTTCCGCAGCGTCTCCGCTGAGGCGGGCGCATAATGCCCCAACTGTATTGCTGGCTCTGTCAAAATAGCCTATTTCCTGTAAAAAAAGCAATTGAAAACTTAAACTTTACCAGAGCCACAAACACATGCGATACGATACGAGAACGATTCCTTTTCATTGTGCCGGGCTGTTGGCTTTAACCAAGTGGTGGACTCCTTTTCATTGTGCCGTGGGATAAGCTGTCTTATTTATTATGTTACCCATCTTTGTAGTGTTCCAGTGTGTAAGATAAGTAACATTTTAGCCTGTGATGACAACGCATCTGTCTGTATACAACGATAGATAAATTTGACGCGTTTTCCGAAAAAAGACAAATTACTGTTTACTAGCCTTGTGGGTTCCGGCAGAGTAGAATAACAAACCAACTATTATATCCCGTGGGTGTCCTACAAGGCGATTAATATATGAAAAAAGGGTATTTGACATCTTGATGGGCAGCAGCATCACTGGCCTAAAGCCCCGGAGGACTGCGATCGCCAACCCGCTTGCCTAACGTAGCGACTATGGCAACCCCCCCCCTATGAGAGATAGAAGAACTACCAGGGCCCCAGTCCCCGGCGCCACCGCTATTCCTGGCTTTGCTAATCGGTGAGGCCTATGTGCAGCAGACGTCCTGTGGCTGATATGATTCTATGACTATTTAGTGGCTCACTTTCTAAAGTGTACAAATGTAGGTTGATGTGCTACAACAGACTCTAACGGAAGCTATATTTCCTCAGAAAGTGTTACGAAATCCGCCATATCAATGTAATAGACTCTGGTCCAGTGCAGATTAGGGAACTTTTACATAATGTCATGCCTCACTATCAATGTCTTCACCAGCAATTAGGCTTCCTCGTCATGATGTTTTCCTTCGGCGAAAAATCAACAATATTACTTGTCCCTACTTAGATGAAATCTTAGTATAATTCTACCAGATTGCCTTACAAGCGCGGTACTATATTGTTGCTTTCCTCAAGTCAGGCACACATTCGAATCATATATTTCGGTATTTTTTCCGATACCTTCATCATTACCTGTTTCAGTAGACTGCCGAAATATTGGTGCCGAAGTCTTGTGGTCATTTTCAGACCGGCATTGGTGAAGGTTGTGCTTTGCAGACACATGGACAATCCAGCCACAGCAGCTACCACTACGAACATTCCCGCATAAAAGTCCGCCAAGTATATTATTTCATTATAGTCGGGCAAGATGAAAATCTGAAATAATTAAATAATTGTTTTAAAATATCACATAATTTTAAGGCTTCATTCGCACTGGTCGACTTCCAGATAATGACTCGTTTCATTAACAACCTTCCGCTGTGATGGTTCCAATATGGGGTGATAACAATAATAATAAATATTAAGTTTCAGTCATTATTACCCCTCCAGTGTATCCAAATAATAGAGCGAAGACCGGAAAGCATGCACCTTGGATGAACGCTGCTATGGAGCCAATCACTATCAGAGGCCACTCTGGACCATTCAGTTTCAAAAGTTGCCAGTCACTGACAGCCGGTACTTCCTGTTGAAAGTTTAAAATGTTTATTTTACAAGACGGGTTTCCACCCATCATTGTCATAATGTATGTTCGCATATTATGTTGTATTTTTGTGATTTTTACCTCATCATGATCTTTTTCTTCTTCGGAATCTACTTCAGCGTTAAACACAAAATTCTGCAGCCCGGTCGACATGACTGAGGAGATGGATCCACGAGGCGTCATCCAGTCGTGAGATTCTGTTCAATTAAACAATACAATAATAGCAAGGTTTAGGCGGAGAGTTTAGACAAAGAAACAAAGCAGGTCAGTGTGAGTTGAGCGGGACTCGGACAATGATTATTTCGTACTATGAATAAAACCAACGCCGCGACACCAACGCCCTAGAGGGTAAACTAAAGAATTCCAATATTCTTAGGAATAAATTTTATAAAATTAATGTATTAACATTAGCATCGCAATATGTTTGCGAAAATTTAATGTATGTAAGAAAAAAATTAGAATCGTTTAAGAAAAATAGTGATATACATAATGTTAATACCAGATATAAAAATAAACTTGCTGTTCATGTCAGCCGTTTACGCAAAGTCACTAAGTCATTTAAGGGGCAATGTATACGCTTTTATAATAAGGTTCCAGTGGACATTCAAAATTTACCTTTAAATAAATTCTAAACCATCATAAAACAGACATTATTTACCAAAGGCTATTATAAAATTTCTGACTATCTGGATGATAAGCAAGCATGGACATAGACCGCTCGGCGATATTCAGTCTAATTATACAATATAATATAATTGTAACCCAAACTTATTTTAAAAGGGCAACCCTTGAGTTTCTTGCTCGTTCTCCTCTGGGGAATCAGCTTTGTGAATGAACAATAATGTCAAAACATTAATAATAAGATAAAAAATATGACGTTTTCAAGTAGATTTTTATCCTACGAAATAAGTATTTTTTGATTTTGATTTTTGATTTCTCATCTTATTAATGTAGAGATGCTAGGGGATTTTACTACGCGTATGTGGAAGCTTCAGACCAGTGACTTTTACTATACTTATTTATCGAACATACACTATACTTATGGCCCGGGCTTTCCTTGCAGGGATGCGCAACATAGGTCGCCCTCCGTCTTGCGGACCAACGATATGAAAAGGTGGCTGGAATATTTTGAATGAGGTTAACACAGGAGCGGGTGGAGCGGCGCGCAGTACGCAAGATCTATCTGTAGCTGCTGGAGTCTAGCAGTGGACGGATACAGGTTGAGCATTTATCAATTAGTCAGTAGAAAGAAAGAAAGTTGTGTACCTCTTTTCATTGAGTGGTGTCTGTGTAGTCTTCTATTCGATCTTCTCTTGACGTCCACGCGCGGAGCCAGCGGTATTTCAGTTTCGTCGCCCCCCTCTCCTCCTCCCTCTTCTGCCAATGTCTCAATGACGTCAGGTTCCTTACCTTCGTTGCCTGTTGTTACTAATTTGTAATAAAAAGCTGAAAGACAATTATACAGTTTAGATTGTAGACTTGATTACGAGCGAGTATATGCATTTAGGTAAAATAAATCCTGTTACTAAAATAAGAAATTTCAATAAAGACCTTTAGCTTTCATCAGCTCGTCATGAGTACCCTGTTCTACAATAGCTCCTTGATCCATGCAAATAATACGGTCGGCATTGACGATTGTAGACAATCTGGAATGACAGACAGCTACATCAGTACTAATCTAATGTTGTTCACAGAACAACATTATTCTCCTTATGATTAGGATTATTATTATTACTATTGTCTATCACAGTGAAAGAGTTGAAAGTCTATTCATATGGACGATATGCTGAAGCTGCGAAAGCGAAAGAGTTCGATTGTCAACGCTTGCAGGTAGCAATGCCTACTTATAAATTATAACGGTTCTATGATCCAGGAGTAGTGATGCTCTTAAACTGGCGGTTTTAAATACGATCTGTTTGTAAAAATGAGTCATGTCAATAGAAACTGATGAGCTGCCACTACCGTGAGAGATTTTAATAGACTTTTAAATATACATTTCATACCTTTTTCCCACATAGGGTTGTCAAATATATCTCAATATAAGCGTTTGTGTACTCCAAAGAAGTTTAATGCTTGAAACAACTTCACCTTTTACGACACTCACGGGAAGAGACAGGTCGGTACAATTTGTTTTAGGTGTCGAACAATACGGCACTATATTAAATTCACCTAATAAAAACACCTGAACTGTCAATGTATGAAGATAGCTAAAAGCGTGCCGTAATGTAAGTAGATCAACGATCACTGGTTTGGCTGAAGTTCTGTCATGAGATGTAAAATAAACATTTTTTGCCTACGTACAACCAAGGAAATGGTCCTACTAGTACAATGTATAGATGTCAAAAGATGGCTGATTTAACAAATCTTAAATGATGAACATACCTGTGAGAGACCATTAGTGTCGTTCGGCCTACGCTAGCTCTATCCAATGCTACTTGGACTTGACGTTCCGATTGTGGGTCCAGGGCCGACGTGGCTTCATCCAGCAGTAGAACCGCCGGTTCGCGCAATAACGAGCGCGCGATGGCAATACGCTGCTTTTGACCACCGGACAACGAAGCACCACGCTCTCCTATTACGGTATCGTAACCCTACAGACAAATCAATTACACAATTTGAAACCCTTATACACTTTAATCAATATTGTAGCCTTAGAGATATTCGTTGGTACTTTCAAAACTTTGAACAACATTCGAGACATTTTAATTAGATCGGTACAATTCAAAATACCAGTGCTTTAAGAAAAATTTAATAATATATTTGGCGTATTGTAAAAAACCATTACGAACATTAGGAAGGCGTGTAATGAACTCATGTGCAAAAGCCATATCTGCAACACGCTGTACTTCTTCCCTTGTGGCCTGAGGACATCCAATAGCGATGTTATCGTGAATGCTTCCACGGAAAAGTACGGGTTCTTGGCCAACCACACCTAAAAGAAATTTGAATAAGTTATTAAGCTGAATTAATAAGTTATTGCTTAGACCCTTCTACTTAGTTTCCAAACTGTGATCATGAAATGCCACCTGCTGCTGCTTTATTATTTTTTATCTATTGATATTTGATATACCGAAAATTAACAAAAATAAGATTTTTTTTATGCACAACGGATTTGTATTTAACCTCAATCACACCTATTGAGCGTACTGACCCAGAAACCCCAACACATTTGGGGGACTGGCTATCTTATCTCTGACAACCGGAACACAACAATGCTATTAACATTGCTGCTTAGCGGCAGATTTAGATAAGATGGTGGTAGCTAGCCAGGCGGATATTTAAAATGCTCTTCCACCAACCAAACCGAGTACTTAAACATGTACCCCGCTGGGGATCGAACCCGCGACTTCCGAAACGTAAACCCAATGTTGTTTACATTGAACCACGGAGGCGGTAAAAAGATACTAACCTAAAGAAGATCTCAGCCAGCCTATATTAAGATCCTTTACATCTTTGCCGTCTATTTTCACCATGCCGGACTGAGGATCATACAATCGCTGTAGCAGTTGCAATATTGTAGATTTTCCGCATCCAGAAGCCCCAACGAGTGCTACACATTCTCCAGCTTTGATCCTGATTGAGAACCCTTTCAAGATCTAAAAATCAATTCGTAAGATAAGTGTAACCATCATAAACGTTCATTTATTATTTAGTGGTTGTTGACAAAGTCATAAAAAACTAGTCCGCAACTCACCACTATCAGTATCAATGAATTGTTGATTACAAACTCAGCGAGAGGACTCAAAGATTAAAAATTAGTGAAGTTAATGTCGGGAGTAAATAACAACAATTTTTTTCTTGTTGAAAATTTTATTTAAAGTCAGGACCTAGCTATATTTTTGTCTTTCTCTTTGTCTCCAAATTTATTTAGTTGAGTAAATATCTATAGTTAATTGTACAGGATACGACTAGATGTTGCATCGATGCTAATAAATAAATGGGAACTACCTTAACGTCAGGTCGAGAGGGGTAGTTAAAATACACGTCGTCCAGCATAATATCGCCAATCACCCTTCTTGGCGCTGTGCCGGTTTTCCCTAGGCTGTCAATGCCGGGAGTCTGGTCCAGCAGCGCGAAGATGCTAGAGGCGGCACCGCGAGCCGCGGCGAACACCTCTGCGTGTGGCACACAGAATGTAATCGATTGAGTAGCCATGTACACGCTGAACAAAATCTGAAAATTTAATTTTTTGCTATTTAAAAATGCGTTATTTAATCGACGTGGATACGCGAGTTATAGGTAAGTGCAAAAGTGATTAACATATCGATATCCAGCTGGATTGAAATCTCGAGTGAGCGAAAATCAGGCCCCAGATTTGCTAACTATATTTCTCTATTATCATTTATCTTTACAAATATGAGAAAAAAACCATGATGATGACCATTTTATGATCATAATTGTATAGGTAAGTTTTCTTTCATATTAATGAGAAATCAAATATCTAAGTAGTAAAAACTATATGCTAACGAAGTTTTCGACCAGCTTACACATATTGATGTACTTAATATACAAGACAGGCGGTATATGGAAGACGTTGTTCGTGATCGTGACGGCACAGGCTCTAAAGCGCAACCTAACGTGTTCATATTTGAAGATACAGGTTCTCTGCCATAATTTAATGTATTTTACTACTAAATTATTAAATCATTACCTACTTAAATTATCCAGACTTCGTGTTTATTAATCAGTTTCGAAAGTGAAAGAAACACATCATTTTTTTTCTCACATTAAGCTGTTTCTTTAGATTTAATCTAAGCCTTAAACATCCCTTGGGGTTGCAGTAATTGCTTCCAAATGTTTCATTACTTACGCTGAACACCACTCCAACGAGATACTTTCTTTCCTCAGGGGGCTTGTCAAAGTCAATGAGCACGAGTCTGGTACCATACGCAAGGCCGATGGCGTTGAGGGAGTACGTGAGAACCCAATTGAAACCATTGCCAAGTCCCGAGTACAGACCACGCTTGCGGCCGTACCTCTCAGCGGGCTCTAGCAGATGACGATACCTGACGACATAATGTGTACCTATAAGTTTATCATTTTGAATTTATAATTTTACAGTCGGCATTCATTATTATGGCACTTACACTTACACAGTAGTGGAAGAACGAACGGCTATCCTAAGGTGTAATTTGTATCCCTTTTAAGTAAAGTTTAGAGTATATTTTTTTAAGTTTCTGGACCAAAAAGGTACTTATGGTGTGGCTTCGGTGTCTGTCTGTAACCCTGTCTGTCACACCGTTTATCTCGGAAACAACATATTTATCAGCTATCGACTTGAACTTTGGCCAAGTTATGGAACTTGCTTACCCACATCCATCATAGTTTTATAAGTTATGAAATATTGTCATTGAAAGAGAAGTACGAAATGGGAGTCTAAATTTAAAAATGATGCAGCATGCTCCAGTAGATTAGGTATTATATGGAAGGGTTTCGTTTACAATATACGTAATGGAGTCATTAGTTTTGGCTATGGTTTTTGAATAATGTATTGTCGTTACCAAAATAATCGTCTGTGATCGTCCGAATACCAAAATAACACCAAAAGGAATCATTATTTATCTTTTTAATTCAAAACATTAAAAAAATAAGTATTTGAGATTTTTCACTAATATATTTCATGCCATTCCATACCGTAATTAAAAATAATTTAAGATTGTGAAAGCTGGTATGACAATCATAAAATAATTAAAAGATAGAGAATATACAGACAATAATAGACAATTGAATATCTATGTATTTAGGTACGATAGCGTTTATCCTAATAGATAACACTCACTATAGGAAACTGGAAATTACTTAACTGTGTGTTGTAAAGATAATATAAGACTTTAACAGGGCAAACAAGATCTAAACGTGTGTGAAACAAACCTGTTCCACAATTTCAAGTGCTTTCCTTCACATTATGACCACTTATTAATAATATTTAAGAATTTGAATTCGTGTAATCCCCATTAACTGGTGACGCCACTTTGCATTACGAACAACTTTTCTTAAGGAACCATAGTCGAATTCGATCAAAAAAATTTCAATTGCCCATACAAAGTAAATTTTATCCATACTAAAGATTAGTATGGAAGTCCAACAATTTTTGAATGGTGACTCCACTTCTGATTACGAAGAACTTTCCCTAGGAACCATAGCCGAATCCAGTTGAAAATTGATCGACTGCCATACTGAAGGTGGTTTCGGAATGGTTTAATTTGTATGGGTAATCGAAAATTTTTATATCAAGTTTGACTATGGTCCCTTTCTTGGAAAGTTGTCTATAATCAGGAGTGAAGTCACCAGTTAATGGGAATTACACAAATTCAAATTCACCCTGTATAATCCATTATGTAATCCCAAGAGTGGATACAGAGGGCCCAATGTGTGCTATTGACCAATCTCTAAGATACGTCTGAACTGCTTTATTTAGTCTAATTTAAATCGTTATCCGTTTACAAAAATATTCTTAATAAATTCTCTTCATATATTTAAAAAAAGTACAAAGAGAGCTTTTTTTTTTAAAGAACACATGTATTATAACTCTTACCTTTCAATCTCCTTATTTTCTCCTGCAAAAGATACAATTGTCCGAACTGATTTTAACACTTCCTCAGCTTGTTTGCCGGCCTGGCTATACGATTCCATTTCGCGTATTGATGATTTCGTTTGATACTGAAATAAGCAAGAAATATTATACTTCTCAGTCATTTGTTTTCATTATTGGTCAATACATCATTGTAATTGGAAACGATGATACTCACATTTGACAAAATTATCGATGCTCCTATGGAGAAAGGTACTACAGTCATGCAAGCAAGAGTAAGCTCCCATCCTAAAGGGAAAGCCTGGCAGATGCAAATAATAGCAGTTCCCACAAGATTTCCCACCACTGATAGTTTTTCACCCATTCCTTCTTTTAACTTCATCATATTTCTGGTAACAAAAAACAAACATTTCGAGTTAAAATTTATTGAAATCGTAACTAAATTGTGTATGTAATTAATGTAATTAATAATTGCTGTGTTAGTTATTTAAAAGATGTATTAATAAAGCGAACGTTCCGCTCCCTTTAAACTACCATCGCTACGAGTATGTTCCGTTTTATAATAGTGGCCGAGGTGCCGTTTATAATACCTGTGACCTGGAGTGTTCCCACATAATTCATAATACGATCTCATTGTAACGGTCTCTTTTAATACATTTTAAAATTATATAATATAACAACTGCAACAAATTATATAATAAAATAGCTGAAATACTTCTGCTGAAATAGCTTGTCGTGATCATTGCAATTATGAATTTACCAGTGTTATGACATTAAAAAAAACGAAGTGTTGAAAACCTTTTTTACGTGATAAGTATACAGATGGGTTGGTATTATATTTGTTCAGTTATCTTCTTATTTAATATAGCTGCACATAAAAATCTATCTCCTTGGTACCAGTAACAAATGATATAGAGTTTCTGGGTCATTACCGGGTTTTAGGATCTACCTTTGGTCTCATCTTAACTTAACTAACATCAAGTGTGATTGAGGTCAAGTGCTTACCTGTTGTGCATAAAAAAAGTATCTGCAGCGAAATGGCAGCAATAGTAAAATCCTTGATAAAAGGTTTATTAAGCGTCTGCACGCACATTCAGTGACAAATGTTATGACCTTGTCAATCTTTTACAATCATGTAGTCACAAATTCATTTAGTAAATTGTTTGTCATCAGTGTACCTACTGTAGGCACCAGATGTTCTTGGCTAAAATTCACACAGTGGTATTCAGCTAGTGGAATCAATCAAAAAACTGTGCTGAAATAGTGCCCAAATGAAAACATTAGAGCCACAGTAGTGTAAAATTTACTCAATATTTTAAGTGAGTCATCGGGCGTTATGTGTTGCTGGAATCCTCATTCTCATACGTAGATACTGTTTAACCTATGGTTATAATATATATCCCAAAAATTGGGCATAAATAGTGCCACCGATATATACAAACCCATAAACAGCACCTACTTTAAAAACAACGAAGTTATTTAGAGATCTTTCTGAAAAGGGGCAGCGCAACGAAGGTTTTTTTGTCGACCGCACTCCATCCTCCCAGACAAATTTGTCCGATTTGATTTTTTTATTTCTTTCTTTTTGGATTTTCAACCGCCTCCGTGGCTCAATGTAAACAATATATGGTTTATTAATCGGAGGTCGCAGGTTCGATCCTCGCCGGGTACATGTTTAGTACTCGGTTCGGATGGTGGTAGGACTGGTAACTGATACAGGTACTGATGAGGAAAACCCCATCTTAATCAGGGACTGGCTTTCTTATCTCTGGGAACCGGAACATAACAATGCTATTAACAATGCTATCCAACCTAGTCCAGCCATGGGATAGTTGTCTATTTCGTCCAAGCGAATGAGCAGGACAAATATTATCTCGCGCGACGTTTATTGCACCTGTCATGCTGCTAGTGCTGAAGTAACACTACCAACCATAAGTTGGCCGCGCGACGCTACGGCCGCCGCGTGTACACAAATCTAAATACCACAATAAATGAGATGTTTTTTTTATTGTTTTGCCTAACGCTGACTTATTTTACTTATTTATACAATAAGAACGTTGTATTATCCGTGGTATTGTGAGCTTGATGGTCTGTTTTCAAGGTCACTTTTACACGTCAGTCTCACACAAATATCGATGACTGTGAATTGTTATTGTAAAATTTTCTATTTCAACATATCTTATGTTAAGGAAAATATCAATTGCATGATTTCATTCACATGTCAGTAGTACTACTCCGTATATGTAATCTCACCCTATTATTACTATTAGTGACCTGCAACTTTAACTATATTGCGGAAAATGTAATTTGATGTTCATTGAGATTTACTTATTTAGGTTTTCTAATCATAATTTGAAATATCATTTTACTAATTACTTTACAAACTACATCAAGGAAAATTTCTGAAGTTATTTTGAAATTGTATCTACATAGACACCACTCTAATCTTATAAGTATTAGATAGATAAACAGGCGTTTGAAGATCATGGCTTGTTATACATACTTATTTATTGGTTGCTATTGTTAGATAGACTTTATGCAAATTGTAATATATCTACATCTACACCTATACATTTTACAATAAATGTTTTTGTATCGAAAAAATTAGTAACAAGGATTTTAAAATTATTTTATTAGGGTGATTGTGTGCCTTTTATAAGAAATATCAAATTAATGAAATATTAGGCATGTCATCTATGTCAGAATAAATGTAGTGATGTCAGTGGCGTGCCTAGGGTTTCAAACTAAGACTTGCCCGACAATGTTTTTGCGATTTTTACACAGCTAGTGAAATTGGGTAGGTAACCAAGCACTGCGTTTCGGTTTGACAAGTAATAAGTGTGTTACTTTGTGCAATAAAGAGTTTACAAACAAACAAATTAATATTTATTACTTTTTAATTTGTAAATTGTGTATTTACTATTTAGTTTTTGTAAATATGTACTAAATTTTTTATGTGATGTCAAATAAACATACGAGTACCTTAAAAAGAAAAAAAAAACAAATGTTTAAATCAAAGATTTCCCAAATTGTTTAAATGGTTAATAGTCCTGACCAGTATTTAGTAAGGCAAGCCGGGCTTTTGAGCTTATAAATGAAGGTACCGCCACTGAGTGATGTTTAGATTTGTTTATCTGAAAAGGTATGCCATACATATTTAACCGCCTCCGTGGCTCAATGTAAACAACACTGAGTTTACGATTCGGAGGTCGCGGGTTCGATCCCCAGCGGGGTACATGTTTAAGTACTCGGTTTGGTTGGTGGTAGGGCATATTAAAATGTCCGCCTGGCTAGCTACCACCATCTTATCTAAATCTGCCGCCAAGCAGCAATGTTAATAGCATTGTTGTGTTCTGGTTGTCAGAGATAAGATAGCCAGTCCCCCAAATGTGTTGGGGTTTCCGGTTTAGTACGCTTCCACCTTCGACCTCATCTTCACTTCCGTACTGGCCAAGGAAGGAGGGTAATGTATTTCGAGAGTATGTATGTATTTATGTATGTGTATGTCGGTTTATTTGGTGCATCCTGTAGCCTAAACGGCTTCACCGATTTCGAAGTGACACCATGTCGTTAGATTCGTCTTAGGATACATTTTATGGTAAAAAATCAATACAAAATTGCTGTCGGATTTTTTGATTTTACTACTTGATGGTATCTGATTGAGCTGAAATTTGGCAAATTAATGTAATTTTGGTGACAATGCATATTATGGTACCATCGAGCTAAGGTAATGATGGAGTCGGGATGTGGGGACTGGAACTCTCTATTGGCAAATGTCAAAATAGTCGAATTTGGGCTAGTTTATTTTGTTACCATCAGCACGTTCCATTACACCTCATAACGAGGGTCTGAACACAGAGTTTAAGCTTTTTTAGATTAACTTTTTTAATTTAATATTTTTTTGTAGTTTTTTTGGTTTTTTAAATTAATTACTGTCATATATCAGATTTCAATCTGGGAATATATATTTTTGAAATATTTTACGTGTCCAAAGTTAAATACGTACGTGACTCTATATGAACCACCACTAGATCACTTTTGTATTATAGTTTTGACCAATAAAAATGTATACTCACTCTGACATTTTGGATGCTAAGTTAAATTCTGAATCCGTGTCAAACCATGCCATATCTTGACGAAGCACTGCTTTTAAAAACAGCATTCGTATCCTTGTGATCTGTAAATTTATTAAATGTAAAAATATTCATTTAGATACGATAGCTTGAAATTATTAACCTGTCTCATTTTTAAGTTATGCATTAGAAACACACCTTTCTCTCGTACGGAAATGTACAATTATGTACAAACAAGATTGTCTCATCCTCAAAGGGCTTACAGTAAGTACCTATTCAAGAAGGCAAACAAATTTGGACTTAAATTTAAAAAGAATATCCGTCCGTGATATTTTTTTTACAAACTAGGTCGATCATTTTTTAAAGAGAAGTATAAAATCTCTTCGTGTCTTTATAAACGTTGTTTGTTTTCTCACCTTAAGCCCTTTGAGAGTCCAATAAGGTTTCGATTACATATTGTATATTGGTACATAATACCTTCTTGTAAGGTAAGGAAATGTGGATCTTGGCGCAGGTATTTTTATGGTTATAAGTAGGACCCCATATCCTATCATTATGAATTCATTATTTATAAACGGCAAGAGTGGCGTTATGTATGTATTTATAAAAAGCAACTAAATAATATTTTATATTTTGTAACAGCTCAAGAGATATCTACTTGCTATATGCTGCACATATATGTTGGACCTATTCCTTATACGCTGGACATAAACCTTTCAAAATGGATATAAATATATAATTATAATACTTTGGTAGTTATAACTAATTACCACTATAAAGAGAATGAGTTAAGATAAAAACAGATAAATTAAAGTGCTTTACTTTTTTATGTAGTAAAAATATCAATGATCCTCAGATACATTCCTCTACCACAATAGATACGGTATGTTTAATTTTAAATTCCGCGTTGGTGCTATGGCAAGATAGCCGAACGTTAGAATTTAAGTAGGTACAGCTCAACTTATCTTAATGTTTTTGTTGAATCAAAGGATTTTATTATTTAGTAACGTTATGATGAATAATATTGTGACGAATAAATCAATCAATATTAATTGTTCAAAATAAGGCACGACGACGAGTCAATCGAAGACAAGGTCGTCAATTAAAACAATTGGTCGTGTTTATGCTCGAACAAAATCTATCTTCGCATATTAACTACTTCATATCACTGCTAACTATATGTATATCAGCAGCAGAATGTTACATTTAAGAAGTATTACCGGTCCGGGTTCGATTCCCAGGCAGGCCATGTACCAATGAGTTATTTTATTTAATTACTTATGAGCATTTATACGACTGCTCTTAAACTGTGAAGGAAAACATCCTGAGGAAATATGCATGCCTGAGAAATAAAAATTCAAAGGCATATGAAGTCCCCAAACCGCATTGGGCCAGCGGGGTGGACTATGAGCCATACTCACTCGTTATACGAGGGAAGGCTATATATCCCTGCAGTGGGATGTTTACGGGCTGATGATGATGATTAATAGGATGTTTTTTTAATATAACAATTAGTTGTTACCTGTCTCAAGGCGCTCCAGCTTATTAGGCCTACGGATGCGATACAAAAGAATAGAGAGATTGCAATGCTAATGAACATTCCTATGGCCATCGATTTCGCATCATCCACCAGAGCTTCCATGTTCTCGGCGTAGGAAGCATTGATCCTTGAAATAACATATATGCATTACTTAGAAAGCTAATTTAAAAAATATATGTACAGTCAACCGCACGTCAAGCGTAACAATGCCAATATAAACTGAGCTTAAAAAATTGTACATAAGAAATAACAAAATAATATTTTTTAACATTTTACATAATTTAACTCTAGTATTTATGACTGAGAAAACTCTATTACAAGAAATATTTTCACGGTCCGTTCAATTTTGAGTCCAAAACCTTTGATAAATGGGAAAGGTAACTGTATGATGTGCGGTGCTGTGTTAACTGTGTGCTACTTTATGTAGTAAATACTGAAGTAGACTTTTAATATATTTTGCATTTTAATTACGTTCAAAGGCCTCGACGACTACGGCGTAGTAGAGACGTAGCCTGGCACTTTATCTTTTTGCTTAGAATTTTCTTGACGAAAATTTACTCTGGATGCACTAGACCCGGTCGGCGGTTTACTAGATCGAAGATGATTATCGTCTGTATTCAATTTGTTTTATAGATTCTATTTATATCGTTAGATAGTACCTACCTACCTTATTAAAGAGCCTTGCGATTTATTCATTATTAACAATTTAATTAGAATGTGTTGTAACGATTAACAATGAAGATGTTTAATCTTGCTATATTATATTTTATATTGATTAGTATTCACCATCAGACTGGGAGTTTTACTTTATTTAATTCAATAACACCGTGGCGGCGTCTGTAATATTGAAATGATGATTGATTCCCATTTTGTTACTTTTTATTTTTGTATCGGCTTTGTTAATTTAATTAACACTTTGAGGCACAGAAAAGGCATTAAATATTAAATAATGGATAAGAAAACAAAAAAAATCATTGTTTTGTAGCAATTTAAGTCAGGTTTATATTTCAATCACTTGTCGAAATCCTCGTTTTATGGGCAGGTTCACTATTTATTTAATCATTCTTTAACTGATATTTAATCGTAAAAGAAAAAATTATGTTTGATGAATATTCTAAATATATACTTACAATCTCTTGCCACCTCCAAATAAACTGGTCAGTGGGAGGTAGCTGGAGAGCTGGTCATGGCGCGTGGTTCTCTCTACGAAGGCGGTGCTGAGCTCACCGAATTGCACTAGGTTGTAACACACACCGCCACCACTGAGCAAGCCAAGGATCACGCCTACAACGGTCGCTGTGATTTCCAGACATGTTCCGTATCGAAACTGCGGAGAAAAGACGTTTTTAACAAAAAAATCAAGTACGATATAGTCGATTTAAAATATAGAGCACAGGTTAGTGGGTAACTACGGGGTGAACAGCAACGGCAATGTTTATTTCAATAATAATCAATCCGTTTTGCTTTTCTAACTAATCTGATTTATTTGAAACACATACACATTATATAGTCTTAAGAAGTCTTAAGACGTATAGGTTAATTCTCATCCCAGTTAATTCTCAACTAATATTATAAATCCCAAAGTTTGTGTATGTATGTATGTTACCTCTTTACGTCTAAGTGGCTGGACGAATTTGGATGAAATTTGTTGGTAAACTAATTAGGACCTGTTTTTATATATAAGCAATTTTTTTTTGCCGAACCAATTTCGATGAAATGGTCCACGCGAACGAAGTCGCCGCCAATAGCTAGTGGATACTAAATAGCTGATGAATATACTTTTAAAAATATAAACATTCATGACTCGACTATAAAAATTCATATACAAACATTTACATGCAACTACCGGCATTCGAACTCGCAGTCGTTGGTTTCGAATGCAGTATCACTACCCACAAAACCAATCGGACGTCAGACTTTACGCTTTTGATGTGAAAATTTGTTAAGAATAAATATTAACATTACAACCTTAATCACAGACAGTAGTAATCTATCATGGGGGATTTATGGTATGGTAATCCAGGGTATGTTCTACGTATATATTAAATTTCATCCTAATCCGTTCATCCGTTTCGCCGTGAAAGAGCAACAAACAAACATCCAAATTTTCGCATTTCTAATATTAGTTAGCTTAGGTAATAATAATAAAGACAAGGTTTACTAAAAATTTAAGTTAAACATATAACCCAATAATAACTGTCTGTTTTAAATGATTAAAGTTTTTACTAAGGACAAATTAAATATTATAGCGTATTTACAGACCTCATCTCTGATTTAAAACTAAACTGCATAATTATAGATAAAATCATCTTTAAAAAATAAATAAAATCTTTTATTACTACATGGACAATATATTAGAACATACAATTTTTTGTTACGTGGTGGTCTTTTGGATTATTAATAATTATTCTATTATATATTCTAGTAATAAATATTTAATATAAATACTTACTATTTGAAAATATGATAAGATCTGTTCAGGTTCCTCTGATGTCCTGTGATGAAAAAAGTAGACAAAATTAATAATAGAAATAGTAGCAATGTATTCGCGGTCTTGTAGGAGACTGAAATTATATTGACATCAATAATAAAATATAATTTATAAAATTATTTTTATACGTAAAATTTACACTAAAAATATGGTACTTAATACAGGCAGTCAGATCAGGTAAAACAATAAAAAGTTTTAAAAAGTATTGAACAACCTAGCGTTTTGTTGAAAGGAGATGGTTAAGAATCCACAGCAAACGCGTCCGCCACGTGATACGAATAACTTGACGTCATCGCCAAAGTTCAAACCGATAGCTTTTCACCTTTTTGATAATTACAGATTCTTAAAAAGTTTTCCAGTATAGGGGTCCGTCCTTCCTGTGTCCTTCACCGTTTAGGAGCAGTCGCATAAATGCACATAAGTTATTAAAATTAAATTTAAAAACTCATTGGTACATGACCCACCTGGAATCGAACTCGGACCTCCCAAATTGGGAGTGCTGAGGTTGCGCCACCGACGCTCCTCTATATACTTACTGTACTTTATAACAATTAATTTTTTATGTGTAAAACATATGAACGTGACTAGAGTCACCGAATTTAACCGAATATAGAATCGTATTATACTAAAAAAAATAAGTCCAAATTAATATTCTCCAGATAAAGTGAATCAATTGTGAAAAGAAAATTAAAACTTAAACACGACTATGGTAACGATTGACCAAAAAGAAATAAACAAGAATTTGTGTACATGGATCTATAATTTATTTATACCTATTGATGATCCAGTAATGCCGTTACAGAACCGCAAGATGGCTTTACGTACCCATTTTTTAATAATTTGAAAATTTCGAAACCACCGAGATACTAGAATTATACCAAGTGGGTTCACAGCTAACCTTTTAAACGTCTTACCATCAATCATAACTATGAAACGTCTCGAATTCCAGCTTTCGAAAATACATTGCCGATTCCAAATCGTTTCAATCGTTTTAGTGCTACAATGCTATAGGCCAAGAGAGACACATAGGCAGATAGCCATTGGCTTCGAACTAATAAGATCCCTCTTTTCACCAGACTACACCGAACCCAAAAGGAGGATAATGTATTCAACGCGTCTGTATGTATGTTACCACTTACAGCCTAAACGCCTCAGCTGATTTGGACAAACGATGTCTCGACAGATTCGTAAAAGACCCGGGAGTGTAGGGTATATGACGTCATGATGAATACAATATGGCGGACGCTAGCAGCCATTTGGCTACACTTAACACCAAAAATACTAGTACCCTATCGGGATGGGTATCAAATGATAGGTGTCGACGAAAGACATTCGAATACAAGTACGATAATACGTAATATGTTTATAAAAACTTTAGAAAACGTTATAACAAAATCCGACTACGGTTAGATAAAAAAAAATGAAGAACAAGACAAAATATGTCAATTGGTTTAGGTCGGAGTCGAAAGTCGCACGAGCAAATTTACCTCAATAACCAATCACGAATATTTTTCTTTCCATTGATAACGACTATTAAAAATAAAAGTTCATGAAAATATTCACTTTTATTCAATGCTTCCATTCTCTAAAAATTCATAATTTTAGATAAGATACATTAGAACGACATGTAGCCACTCGATTTTTTTTTAAACAATTTAAAAAAAAAGCATAGAATATATTCGAATAAATAAATACACACTATAATAAAAGTATATTACAGATATAAATGATTTGGGCACTAAAATATTAACACGGGAAAACCTTTCAAGTATGCTATACACAATACCGTCTCTTCTTAAAATTCCCTAAATAAATATATTAAATTTCTGAATATTTACAAATCTCCTAAACGGGAGGTCAGGATGACTTTTTCGTCCTTTCGTTTAGCTTGATATTGCTATGCTTGCTTAACATTGCTGCTTGGCGGCAGATTTAGATAAGATGGTGGTAGTAGCGGACATTTAAGTCAGTAAATAAATGCTTTATCTATCTACTAACTATCTATTTGAAATGCCCTCACCAACCAAATCGAATACTAAACATGTACCCTGTTGGGGATCGAATCCGCGACCTACGATTCGTAATCCCTATGTTGAGCCACGGAGGCGGTTGAAAATGTCGGTAAAATAATTCCTTCGTTCCATTCACACGGCGTGCTTAAGATTTCAGAATAAGGCAAGCCCGACTTATTGTAGTTTTTACATATTAAACAAGGTTATTATATCCATCAATCAATCAAATACGCTTTATTGTTTAAATAAAGAAGGTACATTTAAACACCTTATAGAAACTACAAATTAGGCGGCCTTATCGCTAACAGCGATCTCTTCCATGCAAAAATAACATCTCGAAATTCAATACGAGTAATTTAGTGGGTTAGCACAATATATCTTATTATGCTGGGTGGTTCCGGCACTCAAATATAATAGAACCAACCCGTCTCTTCCCGTAGGTGTCGTAAAAGGCGACTAAGGGACTTTCCACCAAAAACATCTATGGATTGTTTGGAGGGATCTATGGATGGATTTCTGTATATTCCATAAGGTGAAACGCGGATGTTGTTTCAATCATTAAACTATTAATGTTTGGAACACCCAAATCTTGGGGTATCTCTGACCACCCCATTTGGGATAAGGGTCGTGACGTTATGTATGTATGTATATATTTTTGCCTCATTTCATCAACAGTAAAGTTAATTGAATGAGAACAGCCAGCAATCTAATGAGATTTCTTTACAGTCATCTATGTATTTATTAGCCTTTTATTGCATTCCTGATCGAACATTTTAGTACGGGTAGACAAGCCGGGCTTTTGGGCTTATATGAAGGTACCCCCACTGCGGCATTACATGGGATACCCAATGTTGTGGCACTGCCTTCTCTCACTATAAAAGGGTATACCACTTGGGCTAAGCGTGGATTGGTCCAAACATTCACTAAACAATATTTTGATACAAATAACACTAAACAATATTTTGATATATTATATATCCAAATATACCGGCAAATATTTATGTAGTGTTCGAAATAATTAAAAGTGCCAGTTTAGTAGCTATGATTTTAATGAAAAACTATAAAACTCGAGATGCGAGAGAAGTCCGAGAGAAACTAATCATAGACTGATGTGTAACAGTACGCCTGTACGATTGTCTGGCTGGGGACCGACTTTTGAGTAGTCGTTATACACGATTCTATCTACTCATAACAACTAGAAGATGTGCAACACTTACTGATGGAGTGACCAGAACAATAGAGAAAGAGAGATGTTTATAAGAAGATTTAATGTAAACAGACTCGATGTAAGCATCATTCAAAGCACACTCTGTTGTTCCTGCTTTTGACGCAACATTGTCCTTGTGTAGTCTTGTGAACGCTTGTCATCAATAATTCTCCCTTTCGCTATTTAAGTAAGGTATCCAAAAGGGTAAAAATCACAAAATAAAGTCTTTTTAAGAAAAATAACTACTCATAATTGAAAAGTACTTTCCAAGTTTTTGAAACAAATTACGAGTAGTCGAACATACATTTTAAAATACAAAGTCATTTTTGGTGTTGATTGTTTTGTATGGAATTTCTATGAACTTTTTACAGACCCAAGAACTCATAACAAGTAGTTATAATACCTCCCAAGATTTTCGAAATAATATGAGTATGCGAATAAGAGGCATGACTCTCGCTTTATATGTCGGGCAGATGTTTTTTTTGTCATTTTGTTGGCTGTTGTGGTAATGAGTATACCAATTTTCAGCTTTGCAGCAATATATTGCGGGCAGACAAATAGACGGACATGGCGATACCAGAAGAGACTCTAATTGTTTACTGAACCCTAAAAACAAATACTGAAATAACTTTATCCAAATTTAAATAAGACTTTTTTCCGACAAAACTCGGTTCTCATAAATCGCTTCTCTGTGAGCGTAGTCGTTGCTCGTAGTTTTAAAAATAAATCTTAATATATTTTTAAAACACTCTTATTCTAGACTTTCGTAATGTGATTTTCATAAGTTTACTAAGCTACAGTAGATACCTACCGATGAATATAAGAAACTTTTACTCAACACCTTACTTAAAAAGTTAAAGAAAAAAAAAATCGTAGAAAATATTTAGATGATATTGTATGGAAGAGCTGACATTTTGTGACTACAGCCTACCTTTATGCTTAAGCTTTTATGAAATACCAATATCCAAAACCGTGTCAAATAACATTCCAATAAATAATGTACCAGATCCGTTATAAACTGATTAGGTAGGTCGGCATCGAATAACCACAGCTAATTATTGTAGGCTAATGCAGTCGATGTTCTACATATATATGCCACAATTTTCCTGAATGACCTATTTATTTTACATTACAAATTAATGTTAGTTGCTAATGCTAATAAATATTAAATAGTAAATAGTAACTGTAATTAACTATTATAAGGGATATCTAATAATAAACTTAAATTATTCGCAATAATGTAGGAGTCGCTTACAATTCAGAAATATAATCATAATGTTATTCGCTTGGCGTTAATAAAATTGTACTGTATTACTTACTTGTCCTTCTTTTCCTTGGCACCCATTCTGACAAGTTTTATATTTTGGCTTATTTATTATTAGCCCAGCAGTGTGTGCTTGCCATGGAGGCCAGGGATGCACTGAACACTTCAGTCGGTCCTTTCAGACTACATACAAGAATCTCGAGTCGCTGAGACTCTATTTATTTACAAGTATTACGCTTATCAACGAGCACGCATAAGCACTACTATAATGTTCACATGCGACGACGCAAAATAACGATTACTTAAATTAATCTACTGTCTGGTTTTCACGTTAAATACTACGTGGTAAAACCATTTCATTTCAAGTTCAAATAAAATTAAGCCAATCTTGTCGTAGTTGAGTAGATCTAGATGATCCAGACATACATGTTTAATACCTATCACATTGTTTCTTGAGTATTAAATGTGATAGGCACCACAATTCAAGGGCTCCTATCACATTTAATACTCAAAAACAATGTGATAGGAGCCCTTGAATTGTGGTGCCGGACACCAAAAGTATGGGTTAAAGACAATTATTTCAAGAAATTTGACTAGTGCAGGAAGAGTTATTGCTAACGAAAAGTCTATAGGGTGGGGACAATAATAGTTACGTTACGTTTTTTGTGGTTTGATACGTACCTTGATAGATCTCTTTATACTCGTAGGATTACTTTGATGGCAGAACTATTTTTCTAGGGCAGGATCCACAGCAATTCTAAAAATAAAAGTTGTAGCATCATCTATTTCATTTGACAAAGAGCATTTTTGAAAGCCAATATACATGTACACGTAATTCAGAAATATGAAATGCGGAAAGATACTTTAAGGGGCACTTTAGATTATCAGAATCGACAACTTTTACAGTGGGACCAACCAGAATGCAGGAAGTAGAACTAGGTTGAATATAATTTTATTTCTGCATTTTTCGCTCGCAATTCACAAAAATTGTACAACTTCGGGGTAAATGTTTGTGTTATGAATACGAACATTTATTTCCGAGCCATGAATGTTTATATAAATATTTATGTGTGTTTATCCGTCCACAATAACCACAGTATCCATAGCACAAGCTTTGCTTAGTTTGGGACTAGATTTTTTTTTATATACAAAATTGTTTATTTCTCAGCACAACCGCCTCCGTTGCTCAATATAAACAACATTGGGTTTATGATTCGGAGGTCGCGGGTTCTATCCCCCGAGGTACATAGTACTCGGTTTGGTTGGTGGTAGGGCATTTTAAATGTCCGCCTGGCTAGCTACCACCATCTTATCTAAATCTGCCGCCAAGCAGCAATGTCAATAGTATTGTTGTGTTCCGGCTGTCAGAGATAAGATAGCCAGCCCCCAAATGTGTTGGCGTTTCCGGGTCAGTATGCTTCCACCTTCGACCTCATCTTCACTTAACATCAGGTGTGATTGAGGTTAAGTACTAACCCTTTGTGCATAAAAAAAAAAAACAAATGACCCGTTACAAAGTGATTTCAGGACCACATATAGAACACATTTGTGGGAAGACTAGTGCCTGAAAAGGAAGAACCAGAATTACAGGTCACCAGGGCCCCCAGCAGATGATTGGTGTAAGTCTCCGAAATATTTATTTATTATTATCATATACCCTTCCCTGATTGCTTTAGAGATATAAACTTTTGGGAGACACTTATGTTCAGCAGTTGACGTCCTGTGGCCGATTTGATGATCAAGATAAACTTTTAATTTTTCAATGATTGGACATTTTTGATCAGTCGCAAGCAACTGTTTGATCTAAGTATGATCTCTAATCTTATAATGACTGTACAGGAATTTGCACTTTTATGATTAGTTATAAAAGGAATATCTATTTTTGACTGAATTCTGCAAAGTCATTCATGAGCATGATGTCAATTACATTCAAATATGCGCTGATAGAATTCTCGCGAGTATCTCGATGTGGTATATACATAATGGTGTCAATATTTTACAACCAATTGATCTGAAACAATCTCTGGTCCACCTAGTAAATTATGTGCTGATAAAAACGAGGGACAATTGCAGACTCAATAGGCAGTCTGTCTGTCACTAACTGGCACGTTTTACATAGGTAAAGACTTGATTAAACTATATTATAACTTACAGAGTTGAAAAAATGGAAAAATATTCTTTTATTCTGAAAATAAATAAAATTGAATTACAGGATTTTAAAAAGTCTCTCGTCGGATGCAATTTGCAAAAAGCAATAAGCAGTAATCTCATTGTATCTTAACCTGGAGGAAGATTATGAAATTTAACACAATGTTATGTAATATATTGTGTAAGAAACGTATGAATTTAAATATTAGCAAATTTACTTTAAGTCAATAGGATTACTATTCATGGGGGTTTTATCTTAATCTAGATAGAATTCTATTTATTAAAAAATAAAATACTTAGTTGTAGTATTTCCTCTTTAAAAATGTAATGATTTTTTTATCTATCACTTTTGTCCACTCGGTATATAATTGACACAGCACATAAACTTATGAACCTAGTGGTACAGCCACATACACATTGGTCCAGTCTTATTATCAAATCCGCACTCACACACGATGTAAAGTCCGTTACTGGAATAAAGACTGTCCCGTGGTGTGATTTGCATCGTTTTCCATTGCAGAATTTGCCCTAAATGCCACGTGTGCAGGTGGAAATTTTTTTGGGTGCTCCGCACCAATGACGCTGCTGCCCGTCGCAGGCAAAATACTGTTATTCTCACGATCGTTTAGTCCTATTCTACTCTGCTGGCCGGTGGTGATGAACTTACTAATGATAATATTTTGGTACCCAACAACCTCAATAAGGAGGGTAATCTTTTTATTAAATTTAATCACCAACCTAAATGAAGGGGCGATATTCGCAGAAGTCTAGTTTCATCGTAGACTTGGATGGTTTGGATTATTTTATTGTAGATAGTGTTCATATACTTGGGTTAGACTGAAAGTTTTGCTTAACTCATTAATAACACAATTTATATGTACAGGAATATATTTGCTGCTTTTCGAAGTATTCTCCATTACAGTTAAAACACTTACTCATTCGGTCAAACTATTTTTGAAAACAAAAGGACCATTGGTCTGAGGACATGCTTTTCACGTGCTGGTTGAAAGCTATCACGGCTTCTTCCGGCCCGTAAATGTCAAACCTCTCACCAAATATTTGATTTTTTGGGAAAATATAGAAATCGCGTGGTGTGAGTGTCTATTGTTCTTCAAGTGGGTTCGTGCAGACAGGAAACTTCCGGAAGAAAACAAATTCAATATTTTTTTTGTCTACGCTTCTCATTTGCCTCAATTTGTTAGTTTGCTGTCGCCTTCGAACACCCATACAGAACACTGTTGCTTTCTTTCAGGCATGTAACAATATATCATGTTTCAATCTCCTCTCACAATGACGCACACAGCATTTGAACGTCCGTAAGTAATTTAGGAACATTTTTTTACACCAATCAACTAGAGTCCGTTTTTATTCTGGTGTGTGTTCATCAGGAATTCAGCGGCATCAAAGTTTCGAACTTTTGAATGTTCATGTAAGATTTTTTGAATTTGGCTCATACCAATCTCCAAATGTCCTCGAATCTCCGCATAGGTGATACGTCGATTTTCTTCAATTAGTTGCCTGACACTCTGACAGTAACCTCATTTTGCTCAGTGATTGCAGTTAAGGGCTGACCTTCACGAATTTTATCATGGAGAGAAACACGGCTACGACCAATTCTACGTAACGCCTTACGGTGCTAATAATGAGGCGCTTCTCTTCCAAAAGCATTTATAAGACGAGCAGTACTGTCTTGCGGAGACAGTGAACTCTAAAATCATCGTCCTGAAATCTTTCTATTTTTGTTACGGGCGACAAAATTCAATTTGTGACAAAAAGCAATTGACATTATTTTCCCGCCAATGTTCTTGTTTTTAAAAATATAAAATTCGAAATTGAAACATTTATGAGCGGTCAGGAGCGCAGAACTAGTGCTCTACCTATACATAACGAGTAGGTAAATACAATATAACAACAGTACAACAGGGTACAATAGGTTCACAAGGTTGTTTTAATCGATAAATATAGTATATTATAGAATAGACTCCGCCTGTGTGACTACATATATGTAAGTATCTATATAGCATGATCTTAAAAAATATACTAATACCGACACCTTTTTTAACTTTCGTTATCAACCCGTATCAATAAACCAAGTAATTGCACAATGTTACGAAAGCAAGACAAACATCTGTAAAAAGTAACCTTAGATGTTTGAGTGTGTCGTCTGTTAGCGATTAATAAATAATGACAACGCGGAAGTGAAACGAGGCCCGTATTAATAAACCGATCTCGTATATGAAATTCTTGTCGTATTTGTTGTTGAAATCATTTTTGTTGTGTGAATACGTCTATTCTTCTCGTATTCAGCGACGGCCTTAGCTATCCGGGTACTTTAGTAGCCTTTGGTGAAATATTGATCAGTGTCCTTTCATTCTATGTATAAATATAACTAAATTCAAATTAATATATAATAGCATAAAATATATTATAAATAATAATAAAAATTACATAAATATAATATAAATGACCTACTATTGTTCATAAAAATAATAATATACTAAAATAAATAGAAACGTACACATATAAACATAAGTACAAACAATAAAACCTAAGTAATTATAACTAAAAATATCATCATCATCAGCCCGTAAACATCCCACTACCCATGTAGTGGCCCATATTCACTCATATACGAGGGAAGGCCTATATCCGCTATAGGCCTTCCCTCGTATATGAGTGAGTGTGGGCCATAGTCCACCACGCTGGCCCAGTGCGGGTTGAGGACTTGATAACAAAAATATTACATTATAAGCTTAAGATTGTCATGTACTTACTTATAGTGCTCCCTCAAATTGCTTGAGCCCTAACAGGGTGTCACATGATACTACTAAATGTACCTAACAACTGTATATATTATGAGTAACATTTTGACTGCTTCTCAACTCGTGTAGCAAACTACAGACGAATATAGAAGATAGGTCTTGTGTTGTGCGTCCCCTAACTCGTTGGTGATGTATGGTTTCGGTAGTGCAGTGTGGTTTCTGACACTTAAAAAGAGTAGAACCAATCCGTCTCTCCCCGTGAGTGTCGTAAAACGCGGTTAAGGGTCTTTACACCAAAATCCTCTATAGATTTGCCCTTAAGGCGATGGACTCATCACGCGTGCCTTTCTGTATATTTCGTAAAGTGAACCGTAGATGTTGTTTCAAGTATGAAACCCTTGGAACATCCAATCGCTAAGCTCTGACTACCCCATTTGGGATAAAGGTCATGACGTTATGTAATGTATGTATTGGTATATATCATGACATAAATCATACATAACCGAAAACTCTTTAAGATCCTTATACGGCCTGTTATACCAATTTCAATAAAGCTTATAAAAATAGGCATAAAAACTGTCTCGGATCATGGGCGCCTCTTGCCGGAGGCCTAGGTGCCTGCAGGCAGCAGTAGCATTACACCTCCAGGAAAAGAAACCATAATTGAGTTATATTTTAAATAGTTTAACAAAGTTTGCAATAGCAAGATATTTGCATAAGAACAATAGAAACGACTTTTAAAACCATTTGGTAAATTGTTAATAAAGACACTTTAATTTGAGTTAAACATTACGTAATACAAGGGCAAAGAAAAAAAACGCTGTTCTCAACGATCTCTCTGTAAAAACAATAGCTTTGCATTCCTCGGCACTGAAATTTTAAAATGTGTATTTACCAGCCCCCGTATCATGACAGGCGCGATAAACGTTTATGTCGCGCGAGATGATATTTGCCCCGCTCATTCACTTGAACTAAATATACAATTATCCCACTCTCACGCACGCCTACGTCGCGCGCGATACACTATATCATGCTACGCAGGCTGAACATTGTTTCTTGACTTAATGAAATAAATTAAAGTATTACTTCACATCTGGTAGTGCACATCAAGCGCCCATGCAACACAGACGGTCTAACTAAAGTGTGACGTCTGATGTGCGGTAAACTGTATATCGGTAACTTGCCTACCATGCAATTAGTATTATCTATCCCTTTAACCCTGTAAGAAATCACTTCGGCCGTTAAGGCCGCCATTGTACATACCATATTTTTAAATTCTATGTTTAAACTGTAATCAATGTTGGTGTACAATAAAGAATATTTCTGTTGTAATTTTACACTTCGTAAAATAGATATTTGTAAAAGTTAGAACATTAATTGCCGCATTATACTTATTTATTTATTTATTAAAGAAACCCACAGCGTTACAGATGTGAATAAATATTACAAAGAACGAATGCAAAAAATAAGGCAAATTACAGGTTTCATCATAAAAACTATTATTTATTTTTTTTGAAGTGCAGGCTAAGTAGTCAGGATCCACGTAATGGGTAGCTTTACGGACATTGAGACAACGCTGCAAATAATGCTGAGTATTCGTATGATACGTGCAGCTGCAGATAAATAAATAGATACATTAAGTGAAAAACTGCCATAACTCTGGAACACATGTCTGTATTCATCATACAAGTAAATGCCCCTAGCGGGATCAAACCCGCGACCTTTTAGTATAGCAGTCAGAGGTTCTAACCACTACACCAAACCCGTCGTCATATGTACAGATTGACAGTAAAATAAAAAAATAAAAATTGTTGCTAAACTCAATTTTCTACCTCAATGCTCAGTTTGGCACTACCTTTGTACTGGACCTATCGTTATTACTCTGGCATCTAACTATACGAATAGTAAATAAATAATAATAATAATAAATAAAACGTTTATTTTGAGTTTCATTTACAGAGTTACATTATTATATTTTTTTTTCATTTATTTGGGTTAACAAACAATGTTACAATGTATATTACACACCATAATTATATCAATAGCATTACTAAATGTAACATCAACAACATTAACCACAGATTACTATCACTTGTTGTTGCTGTCAATCAAGAACAATGTTTTACGTCAATTTAAATAACATAAAAGAAGAAAAAAAACATTAAGTTTATAGTAGATAGGGTGTTTAAGTTATAAATAATTATACGTACAAACCCTAAATATTTATAAATACACAATTATTACGTAATAAGAACATATAAAATAGATTTAGTAAACGTTCAGAAATACTGTAACAATTTATATGTATAGACGTACATATACACTACATACAATATACATATACCACAAACAGTCATGATGTGTGCATTATTTATCATCAAAATAGTTAGTAATATTATAATTAAATAATTTAAATAGTCTTACTCTAAATAATTTATATATATATATATATATATATATATATATATATATATATATACATATATAGACATAGACATACATATAGATATACACATACATATACACTACAATATACATATAGCACAAACAATAAGTACCTATAGTTATATAAAATTTTTATTATCATAGCAAACACTCACTTATTCCGCATAATTCTAAGGTTTTCAACCCATATTTTTATTTTTATTTTCATCTCGCTTAAGTTTAAGTCTATCCATGATCAACTTCTTGAAAGTGCCTACTCGTAGATAGTTAATATCGATATCATTGAAGTTTTTGTTAAATGAATCTATAATTTGATATATCGGAGATCGAAAACCGGAGTTAGTTCGACATAAGTTAGTTGCAAATACATTACATTGTCGCGATGTAGGTACGCATATTCGATCTTAGAGGTACACGGTAACATATTTTGTCATGAATAGGAATGCAGTCATATTTATTGTGACAAATATCAAATAATAGCATTGCTTTTAGTTGCTTTCGTCTTGATTCCAAATCAACAACGTTATATTTTTCAAGAAGTTGATCATAAGATAACCGATTAAAAGTTGAACGACTGCGACAACATTTGTAGTGAATGTGACGGAGGAATTTCTTTTGAACTTTTTCAAGAGAAGCTTTATACTTATTATAAATAGGGTCCCAAATGGATACAGCGTATTCCAGCTGTGATCTGACTAAAGTTTTATATATAAATTATTGCATGTCAAATAATTTGATTTTACCCGAGGTCGCTGAATAACCAATACAGGGGTTAAGCTGAAAAGTCAATTACCTACAATAAAAACACTAGAAATAAAAATAATCTTGATATTTATTGAATTTACCTTTAAATAATGTCAAATCCTGAAGCAGAAACTACGTGCAAAACTATAGAAAAGAGCAACTCTCGAGTCTCTTGCTTCTATGACTAAGATTATAGCCAAGTCTTAATAGATTACAGCGTTATGAATGAGAAAAATTTTAAAGTGATTATGTCTATCCTACGAATAAACCGACTCAATTTTTTTTTATTTATGGACGCTAATATATGATATTATATATTAATAAAACAAATTAAACTACTCATGTAAGTAGGTACACCAAAATTTAGAATATAGAAAACTAGAAAAATAGAAGAAAATTAATCAAGCCAAAGCCTCCGAAATACGTATTCAGCCCCGAAATCTAAGCAAGGTGATTAAAACTAAAGATATATTTTTATTTTTTTGTTTCCCCGAAAAATAAAAATAAATAGGTTTAAAATCATGAGATATAACATATACAAAGGTGAATCACAGAGAAAAGATTAAAAAGCGGTTAGAAGATGACACTGGAATAACTATTTAAGTATTTAAAAACCAAAAAACCCGACAGTATATTTTGTATTTCTGGGGCGCCATGTTGGATTTTTACCATGATGACATTCTAAGGATCAAGACGAATCGAACGAATCACTTCAAAATCGGTCCAGTCGTTTAGGCTACAGAAGATAATACAGAAATCTTAAAAAAGGGCTACTCGCAAACGTTGAAGGGGAACATCTTCCGAAGAAGAACTTTTTGCTGCCGATTATAGCAAAAACGACTCGAGTCTCGAGTAAAAGCACAGAAATTACTAAATTATATCACAAGAGAGAATGGAACGGGAATGAAAAAAAAGAACAGTTAAGAATAGTTTTTATTCAAATCCGGTGCAATTCTTTCTTGCGCAACAATGTTTAAAATGAAATTATGTTTGCTAGAGTGTAATGTGTTATTTATTAGCTATTTAATTACTTTTTCTACACTGACGGACCACATTATTACGGTTACTTTTGATGTTTTCATTTATTATTGAAAATCGTAATCACACAAGCATAGCTGACGGCGTTTTCTCGTGTAGGCCATAAAGTTGAGTCTTCACTAAGGCTGGCTTAGAATTGATAAGAGTTATAAAACATGTAAAACCCCATTTAATCCACTTTATTAAGTTTAATAACGAATTGAGACGTCTTTATATTGTGTATATATTTAATTTTTAACAAATGTGAGATTTTATCAATTTGTATAAATGAAAAAAGAAATATTTTGAACATAATATATTTGTATATAAATCGCGTCAAACCGACGTATACCGGATGCGAGAAAAAAATAGGGCATATTAGGTAAGTGAATTAGAAGATATTGGCATAGGTGGATTTTTTTTTAAACCCTCATCGATTTAAACATTGTGTCATTTGAGGGTCTCGTTCGTAGCCAATTCCACATAATTGAGAAAATTAATTTAATAAATAAAAAAAAACTTGAAGAAAAAATGAGTTTCAAGTTAATTTCGCATGATAAGAACTTTACGAACCCCGCCAGCCGCATGTCAATGTCCGCCGGCGGCGTGTGAATCGATGATGGTTTTGAAAAAAAAAACATTAAATTACCAATGCTAACAACTTCTATTTCACTTACCTAATATGCCCTATTTTTTCCTTATGGCACAGAATAATTAATAGTACTAAAGGTACTTATGGAAAAAAACTCATCCGGTATAAAGCGATATATATATATATTCGAGTTGTAGGCACGTTATTATTATACTGAATTTTGATTCCACAATAAAGAAGAAAGATTATATTGAAATAAAAAATATTTACCTTATTCTACTTAAAATAAATTAGATGGATACAATGTCGGATTGTTTTTAATTCAATAATACAATACAAATACACTTTATCCGTTTTAATCATTCCACTGCAGGGTACAAGACGTCATGAGCATGCAGATTTCCATTTATCAGAAATAGAAGAATTCAGTAATAAATAGATATACAGGTATCTACGAAAATGGAGTTTCTAGAGTAGGCTATACCTACTGCAAAATCGAAATTCGCAGGTATCGATTCAAGTATTTCATCCAAAGCTATAACGTTTATTCTAAGAGTTTTTAATATTCAAAGTTATAATCAATCGATAACACTGGAACGAAGCTAATGGACTGGGATATCTATTGACCTAAACAGTTATCGATTTCTCTACATCTTTTATCCAACATAGATCAAAAATGTTTGCATTTATTTTTTAAAGTCATACCATAACAATTATTCCATTTAAGGAGTATAATAGGTACGCCCCTTTCGGCCTTTGAGGTTACCATTATGCTTATAAAAAACAATGGTAGTACATATAAAAAAACGTTTTCGGGATTTCTATAGGTACTCGCATATTATTCTAAAGAAAGTTAAACAAACCGTTTAATTTCAATTGTTATCATGTTACCTCGTCAACTTAACATATAAACTCAAAATTTTATTTAGATATGTTCCAAAAGTTCCTAGCTACTGGACTCAATAGAATGAGACAGACCCAAGGGCATTTCAATCAAATCATAAAAGTACCGATTTTCTGTGATTGAAATGCGTTTTCTATAGACAATTGAACCTGTTTTAAACTTTCTTTGTAAAGGATGAATATTATATTACCAAAATATTAAGTAATTTACGTTCACAATTTTTTGTTTTCTTAATCCGACCATTAAAAATTAAATTTCAAAATCGGTTATTATACTTGGCAACATTCGAATGGTAAAGGATCGGTCCCCTGCCTCACCTCTGTGATTATCAGTTCATAAGGAATCTTATAGCATTATTAGGATAATGTCTTTAGATACCTAGTTGTTTAATATCTATAGATGCATTCACATCCAAATTTTGGATACTCGTTCAGCGGTTCCAAAAACTAAACATGTCTCTCAAATGTAATAAATCCTGTCATAAAATCAAGACGCCGAGCACCAATGCTCCAACGCTCCAATAAAATACAACTGTTAATTGTATCTCAAGGATTATATGAATGTACCCATAGCTACGAGTTATATTTCTATCTACGACATTATTGTTGGCATGCAAAGTCAAATACAATACCGGTCAATTTCTAAGAGTAAAATAGAGGGTCAAGTACAATACGGTTGCGTGACCGAGATATGCGAGTTTATGATTGGTACCTATTTATGCATTGATATCAATATGGAATTTTTTGAATCAACACTTATCTATAATACTCGTATAATATGTCTCTAGTGTATGTCACGTAGCATTTTGCGTATTGTCTACTGGATATTAAAAGAACTGCCTAATATCACAACTGATATTAGAAATGCGAAAATTTGTATGTTTCTTTGTTTCTTGCGAAAGTAATACAATTAGTATTGATGATGAAATTAATTTCTTATTGCTCAATCATGACGATACGATGAACGGACTTTGTCTTATTCCAGGGCATATACTACTTGTGTACCTAATTTGATCTAAAGCCGTCTCTTCGTTGCGCCTTGATTGCAAATAAATGTATTCTATTCTATTGAGTAACAAACGTATAATATTAGTTACACTATAGCTATAGCTTTTCGCATGTCTGGAATTATTTTATATCGGAGCAAGCATTAACTAACTATTGTCGAAATTCATTACTTATTCGAATCACGATAATCTATATATACTACATATATAGATACGGCCTTCCAAAGCATATTTTCATACTAAAAATGCCACCCACTGATCGCTTTTCTTTACTCATACAATTAAATTTATGATGATTTTGTAATATCTCGGATGGGGCACGTCCAGCCGTTTCAGGGGATAAGAGCCATGACACGCTTACATACAGACGGACAATGAGTTCCAACCGGCCTATGTTCAGTTGTGGAAGTCCTGTGTCTGAACCGGTATTGATGACGCTAAAAACGGTAGTAATAATTTTTAGGGGTTTTGTCTTGTAGTGAGAAATAAATGTTTTATTAAGAGTTATTATTATTATTATTGCTGAATAAGCAGGCAGTTGGAACAACTGATGTAGCTCATATCTGAGCTCTATTTGTCAGTTTGTCTGAGTTACCATATTTATTTTTACTTTTCCTTTACTTAAGTATTAAATAATTTGTTTTTAAATTTGTTGATGTTGTCAGCTACGACAATAGTTGGAATTGAAATCAGTGGAGATAAACTGATCGCACTCGGGCTGAAAGCTTGCAATTATGTAAAACTTCTTTCTACGGTTATCACTGTTACATTCATCATCACAGGCCGTAAATATCCCACTGCAAGGATATAGGCCTTCCCTCGTATATTGAGGGAGTATGGGCCATAGTCCACCACACTGGCCGAATACGAATTGGGGACTACACATGCCTTAGAATTTTTATTTCTCAAGCTTGCACCTTTCCTCACGATGTTTTCCTTCACCGTTTAAAAGCAGTCGGATAAATGCGTTTTGCACATAAGTAATTAAATTAAATTTAAAAACTCATTGGTACTGCCTGGAAATTGAACCCGGACCTCCCAAATTGGGAACCGCTGAGCCACCGACGCTCTTTTACATTACATGACGCTAAATAAGTAAACGGGTAGGTATAGGTATATTGACATGTTAATATGTCATAAATATAACACCTTTATTTAAAATGCATTATATCAAAATAACTGCATTCAATATACATTATAATTCAGAATATTTTAACCCAATACATCTCATTGTACAATTTTAGGATTTGATATACTAAATAAATAATTTTTGTGTCTATTTTTTCAAATACCGAACCAATAAAATGCCATATTTCAAACACCTTATTGTACCATTCAAGAATTTATAGTATTAAATTTAATTAATTAAATCTAATTAAATTAGTTTGAGTATACACTATGATTTGTCATTTTCATAGTTGTGTAAAATGCATTTAGATATTTTATCATCTCAGACGGGCGCTTTTTCTAGCAAAATAATTTTCGGCTGTAATCCACGGACGATTAAGTGGTTAAGATCCGAATAATTTAAGGTGTGAAATATTAAAACATTATATGTTACGGAACCAAGTCGCGGCAACCCTCTTCTACTTGGTCTGTCTGCCCTTCTCCTAGAGAGCTTTTTGTGAATCGGACCCCGGCGCGGAGGTAGAGCGGCGCTAGCCTACAAGAGGAGAAGGCGAAAGAGGGTGGCCGGAGCAGCGGAGGATGAACGGCGCCACCACGTACGTGATGCTAGAATACACAAAGTGGAATTCAGCTATTTTGAGAATGTCAATAAGCTGTGGTGAAATAGGGGCACTAAAAAATGTGCTGCTGTAGTTTAAGAATTATTCAATATTTTAAGGGAGCATTCTGACGTCACGTGCTGCTGGAATCATTCTCATACGCAGAGACTGCTTTACCTATTATTATAATTTATATCATGCATAAATAGAGCCACCGAAATTTACAAGTTCCATAAAGACTGCTTTAAAAACAACGACGTTATTTAGACCGACTCTGTGGCTCAATGTAAGCAACATAGGGTATACGATTTGGAGATCGCGGGTTCGAACTCAGTGATGTAAATGTTTAGTACTCGGTTTGGTTGGTGGTAGGGCATTTAAAATGTCCGCCTGGCTAGCAACCACCATGTTATCTAAAACTCCCGCCAAACAACAATGTTAATAGCATTTTTGTGTTCCGATTGTCAGAGATAAGATAACCAGTTTCCCAAATTAGATGAGGATTCCGAGTCATTAAACTTCCCCTTTCAGGCATGAGGCCGCCGAGGTGAAGATGACTTCACTTAACATCAAGTGTGATTGAGTTCAAGTTCTAACACGTTGTGCATAAAAAACCGATGTTTTTGTGAAAAGGGGCAGCGCAAATAAAGGACTTCTTGTAGGCTGGACAAGAAATCCAAATCGGACAATTTTGTCCGCGAGGATGGAATATACATTCCTATTTTATGCAATAACAGACACGGAGAACAAAATTTGCGGCCGACAAGAAGTCCATCGCTGGTAAGGTTTTTCGGGAGAATGTATGCAGATTTCTATATTAGCTATAGATCGCTGAATCGTATCAAAATTATAAATAAAGCATAAATTCAACATTGCCAGCAATTTCTTTTTTCGTTTCACCGTGCATTCATTTACCAAGCGCCTATTATATATCGCCGCCCCGACAAACTATCTTACGTAAATGATATAGCGCTTTTAATAGGCGCCTGGTTGAGTTGAACAGTTAATGCAGCTTACAAATAACAGATAAGCATATCGTCAGTGGAAAGGCAAAAGGCAAAATCGACGACGACAAAAACGTTTGTGTCGAAAATGAGTCATATAGATCTTGAAGAAGGTAAATTGTATAAAACAAAAAACGCGATGTAAATTTAAGATCTATAATGGGTAATAAGCAAATTTATGAAAAATTTAAAAACCGACTCGGGTAAAAAATAAACTTAATATTGAATCAAATACGTAGTTTGTTTGATGACCTAATGATATTACCATAGAGGAATAACACTATCCAACGCGTTTGTTTCGTAATAATTCCTAAAGTATCCTGTAGGTTTTGACGATTTGACGAAAACATGCTTTGAGAGGCCGTATCTTTTGAATTGGTTTACAATAGTGACTTAAATTTTTTGCAGCAATAAGTTATAAACCCTAAAGTGCGCACCGCAACTACAGCAATATTGCACACTAGAGCTGGACCCCGCCGCCTGCCCAGCGCAGATCGTAGTTGTTATTTTGGTAGCGATAATATCGTATTATTGAATCAAAGTGCCAGAATACGACTTATTCTACATTTATTAAACTATTGTTTATGTTCTGAGCGACATATACAAGTAAAAAATAAAAGGTGTAAGTAATCAAATTTCGTATAACCCTATTATGTCCTAGTGTAACCAACATATTATATCCATTTTCAGCTCCAACAGCTTCCGTCGGTGCTGAGTGTCCGTTCGTAGTGTGTTACCAGGGCTAGGTTCCGTTGGGGGTGTTAGCCTTTCGGGATTCTTAGCACCCCCTGCTCCGCCGTTGCCATGGTTGCTACCAAAACCAGGAACAGCGAAGCGGTCGCGTAGTGGGTGGATGACGTTCAAAAGGTTTTGCTGTCGCCACTCTAGGCAAGCGGGTTGGCGAAAAGTTTTATTCATTAATTAAAAAAACTAATTTATTTATTTCAAAAGAGGAACAAATAAAGAGATGGAATTTAAATATAAACTAGAACAAATGTAAAACATTTGGACCGCGAGGCAAGGTGCCCAAAACGCTGGCAGCGTTTCCTTGTTGGATGCAGATACCTAAGCGTTGAGCGAGGAAACAACCAGCTCTCGGGTCACCAGTGACAGCGACTAAGCGCTTTGAAATATTAAAGAAAAATTTAAGAGCGCCCGGCCCCCAAGGACCTAAGGTCGACTCCGACTCGGTATTAAAAATTTTGAAAACCTCATTATTTCTAATTATGGTGTCTAACCAATATTGTTGTCGGAAATATATCAGAAACTAGGAGGATTCATTTAATTCCTATGACATTTTATGTAACTATATGCAATATTTTCGCATATCGTTAAATAAGTTTACCTAAAAATTTTAATACAAAATTAATTCACAAAAAAACAATAGTTCTTGATATTCACTCATATTACCAAAGACAACGGGCCCCTAGCTGGTTTTAGTTTACTCGCACGACTAAATAGTTCAAATTTATACCACTAGATGTCACGTTTTATATATGATTGGCAATATACATATGTATCTAGGCTTATAAGAACAGAGAGAACTTGCGTGTATCATCATGCTTACTTGAATTATTCCTACCTACACTGACATTATACAAGCCTTACAACTATTGACATATATATATCAACAAATTGAACCCAGTAGATTTAATCGTCCGATGGTGTTGACGACATGGGTCTTTACCTATGAAATTGCCGTTTTGTATGAAAAAATTTAAACGAATTTTTTTAATGTAATTTTTATTTGTATTAATCGAAGTAATCACCCATGCAATCAATGCATCTTTGCCAACGCAGTGGCAGTTTATTGATGCCATTCTTAAAGAAATCAGCTGGACGGGAGGCAACAAATTCTTCAAAGGCATTTTGTACTGCCTCTCGGGTATTGAATTTTTTTCCTGCCAAGAAGTTATCCAAATTCTGGAAAAAGTAGTAGTCTGTAGGCGCAAGGTCTGGTGAGTAGGGCGGATGACGGAGAGCTTCTAACCCCAGTTCTTGCAACTTAGAGACCGTCTGCTGTGCAGTATGAGGTCGCGCGTTGTCGTGCAGGAGCAGCGGAGAGGAGCGATTGACCAATGCTGGTTGGAGATGTGCCAGCTTCTCCATCATTGTGTTCAGTTCTTCACAGTACACATCTGCAGTAATGCTCATCCCGTTTGGTAAGAAGCTGTGATGAATCACACCGGCGCTAGACCACCAAACAGTGACCATCACTTTTCTGGGGGTAAGTTTTCGTTTAGGGCATTGTTTAGGTGCTGAACCAAGATCCAACCAACTTGCTGAGCACTTGCGGTTATCAAACCGAATCCATTTTTCATCGCAGGTAACAATTCAAAATTCCTTCATTTGTGTGTCTGTTGAGCAGTGCAAGGCACGTCTCGACGCGTACTTCGCGCTGGCGATCATTGAGTTCGTGGGGCTCCCATTTGTCAAGCTTTTTTACCTTGCAAATTTCACGCAAATGGACCAATATTGTTTTGACTCTAACGTCGAAAGCTGCTGCTAATTCAGCCGTAGATTGTGTATCATCAGCTTCCACAATCGCCTTTAATTCGTCATTGTCGACCAAAGTCTTCGGACGACCGCGAGGTTCATTTTTCAGGTCGAAATTCCCAGAACGGAAGCGAGCAAACCAATAACAGGTGGTGCATTGGTTTGTAGTGTTAGCTCCGTAAACGTCGTTGATGTTGCGTGCCGTTTATGCCGCGTTGCTGTCACGACGGTACTCATATTCCATAATTACTCGAATTTTTAACGTATCCATGATGACGAAAAAGATTGAAATGCGATGAAAATGTAACACTAATCAATAAACAAATGACTACTTTTGGAAAAAGAATACCATGTTTTTAAAATAAAATTAATTTGAAATTAGAATTCTTAGCCAACCAAAAATTATTTTGATTTGAAATGGCCAGTACTGCAGAACGGCAATTTCATAGGTAAAGACCTATTATCATGAGATAACCATAAGACCATAACACCAGATATTACTAGAGTTAGACTGTAGTACCACTAAAGCAACTTTACCCTACTACAAATTGCTTTTTAGTTTAATGAAAATTCTTAATTATTAAAATATTTACGGTGATCCCTACAACTGAACTCTCCGCCACAATTAGTCTATTGGAAGTCTCATTACTGTTGTAATGAGACTTCCAAGTAAGTAATGAGACAGTATTGGTTTAAGACAGGCTTGCTTTCTGTACTCGGATCAAGTAATCGTGTCTGTTCGATAGAAACAAGAGACAAATCTGAAATAGAGTTATTTTCCACGTGATGATGATTACCATTTTAGAGATATTTTAAATAAAAGATATTTTAAAGAAATTTCGTAGGAGTTTAAGAGTCACCTCACCTGGCGCGCCCAGTGAACTATTGGCCCTAAATTATGGCGAATAATAATATCGCTCAATCCGTGGCTCAATGTAAACAGGTTTTCAAAACGGAGATCGCGGGTTCGATTCCCAGCTGGGTACATGTTTAGCCCTCGGCTTGGTTACGAACTTTTTTAAATGTCCGCTGGATTATGAGTTGATAGCATAGTTGTTTGAGATAAGATAGCCAGTAGCCTGCTAATGTATTCGCAGTCAGTTTGCCAACATAGTTAGTGGTTCAGGGTGGGCGCGCTCTCATCTTCACTTAACATTTGTTTTACGAGTATAGTTCCTTTTGAATTTTTCAAATAAAAGCTACCTTTAATTTAATTATTAATTATGAAGTCCGGTGGCCAATTGTATAAGTCATGTATACTGTATATAATATATAATTATCACATTAGATGCCATTGCAATTTGAGACCTTGCAGGATAACTTATACCTGCTATTTGAGATTTTTGCGGTTATATAATGTACCTAAATTAATTATAAGTTAATTGTCGTTGACTGTTCAAAGAAAATTCACCATGGGAAGGTTTGAATGTCGGATGAGAGGATTTTGCGAGGCATTGGTGTCGATTCGGATGTACACCAACTATTTTTAACCATTTTTACTTGAACATCTAATTTTCCAAGCACAAATGTTGGAAAATAACACGCAACAACAACTTGAAAATAACACATGGACGCGCATACTGTAATAAGCAAAAGGAAAAAATCTGCAATCTAAAGACCCAAGAGGTTCAATAACTTGCCCTTCAAGCGTAACACTTTAGTTAGATTAAAACAAATTGTTTGTGGCTGTATTTACTCCATAAGTTTAGATTTAACCACCGCCGTGTTGCTCTATATTATCAATATTGTATTGCAGACACACAGTTTCGATTCCCAGTGGTAAGGCATTTTCGAAATGTCTGATTAGCTACCACAATCTGATGCTTGTCGGTCCAAAAGCAGTACCGTTAGTGCAGTTGTGTTCAAATTATCTGAGATCTTAATAAATTGTATAAGTTTCGGCCTAATCGTCACTTGTCATCGTCATATATATATATTTACATCAACAGCCTGTTACTTAGCTTGTGTGTGTGTGACTTAGCCAAAACGTTTGCCCATTTGATATATATACGTATATGAAAAAGATTACATTTAAAGCATAACAAACATATGATATCCTCTTGTTTCATTTCATATGCATACCCACATTTTGGCCCACTTCTGAAAGTATCCTTATTTTGGCTATTTTTCAAGAGTGATTCGAGTTTCCAATAACCTATCTTACATGGTCGGATAATACTGATATATTTCATAGAAAATAAAAGCACGATTTAATTTAGGAGTTATGATAGGTAAATAAATACTTACACATTGTGAAATGTGACATTTCACTAATGATATTATTTATATTTCTTTTACGTTTTCTATTTCATTGCCATTATAAAAATTATAATTTCCTAACCATCAGTGAAAGCTGGCACGAGGCATAGAGATAGAACTACATATTATACTATACTTGCTGCAAAGCTTGCTCAACACATAATATACCTAGATATAAACCTATAGGTAACTACGGCTATCTCTTAAACCGAACAAGTCAGTTTGATAAGAAACGTGGTTGAAACTCGCAAGTGATATCGTTGGGTAGGTATACATATTTATCTATCTACTCTACTCGCAGTCTGTTTTAAGTTTAATTTACAATAAACGTGAAAAAGTTGAAGTTCACTGTTATAGAAGAAAAATATCACATGAATGACAGACAGAAAATATGACTTTAGTTTTTAGCGTGGCTAAATATAGGTATCTAAGGTAAATATACAAGTAAGTTTGATAATGATATAGTATTACTTTGTTGATTTGCCAAGTATATTGATAAGGTTAATAGGTATCTCTAGGTGAGTGTTTTAATGTTGTAGGTAGATTGTTGAATTACCCATTCTATTGAATGCCTAGGCGTATCGTAATGCATGGAGTATAATATCCGCTTTTACTCAAAACTGTGCTGATCACAGCTAGTAGATTAGAATGATTAGAGTAGGCACAGTGGAGCTCTTTTGTAAGCAATGTCCATCATACATTACGATCTGTCTAGGCATTCAAATAAATGTCTAATGTAACCATCGGTCTACAATATACATATACACGATTTTTTAAAAGGGCGGGCAAAATTTAAAACTAGATAATATTTGTATTACTCTGATGCCCAACAGTGGGGACGTGTAAGGCTCTCGTTTATGATGATTATGATGACTTTGATGATCACATAACATAATCAGTGTAAAACATATTTTGAGATTTCATAAAGTAGTAAGTTTATAGAAATGGACATTACATGAACTTGCTTCTATCCGAAAAAATTTAAATTATCACCAAGAACTAAATTACGAAAGCACAGGTTTCTGCAGTTTTACTTGTCGGGGACATTGCCATGCCTCCTGATATGCTGTCCGTCGAGTGGATAAATGGAAAGACCCCACGATATGGCTTCGATCCTTGAAGAAATGGAAAGAACTTGGTATGGTATGCCACCTGTGTTGATACAGTGCGGGGGCGGCTGCAGCTATTGCGGAAAACTGCAAGCGGCGCAAATATGCAATCCTGGGAGATGATTACAACATTGACCCGTTGTTGACATTAGTGTCATTTATCCGCTGGAGTCAGGGGGGTCCTAACGACCAGGAAGTTAAATAATTAATATTTCAGTTAATTTATTCAGTTGTATAAAACTATGTAAAAACACCAGAATATTATATAAAAAACTTGTCAAACATGACAGACCACGGCTGTCCAACCTGCCAGTCTCCAACAATTGAAGACCGAAGGGGAAGATTCAACGAGACAATGCTGGCAGCATTCTGGGTTTATTGTCACATGATAGCGATCGAGTACACGTTTCTTACCTTGCATAGATTTCGGGGCTGAAAACGTGTTTAGGAGTTTTTGGGTTTATTAGTTTTCTCCAATTTTTTTCGTTTTGTATTATTTGTATAATTGGAGTTTTGGTATACATTAATTAATTTGTTCTCATAGAACAGATCAAGAGGTTAGAACTATTATCATCTCATTTCAGCCATAAGACGTCCACCGCTGAATCTATGCCTTCCATAGAAAGAACAAAACCTCAAATGACTTAATAGCCCGAAAAGTTTGTCATTCCAGCTAGGGTTAACTACACTATGGTTTAGTGCGTACTTATTTGCTGTAGGTAGTGAAAGCGCGCTTGCAGTTTAAATTGCGTAAATATTCGCTCACGTGAGCCATAGAAATTCATAAGTCCTGCCTTTTCGGCATGTTCACAGCACGGGCAATAATAAGGTGCTGCATCATGTGCCGCAATGTCAAATTCAATTGGCATGTGTCGTTTGGGCCACTGCATGATATACATGAAATCCATGGGACACATGTGAATAAAAATTACATGGAGTTGTAATATAAATTCTTGAAAATCCACCACTGTCTACTGACTCTTGACAATGACAACCTTGAAAAATAATTGCAGATTTGTTTATTTATGTGCCTTGAGGGAAAGATAGTCTTTGACAATGTGATACGAGTGAGTGTTGTTGAGCGAGTCATTTAGATGATTATACCTATATAATACTACGTTTATATTCTCAATGGCAATTGTTCACGCATTGGCATTTGATTCGTTTTCGTACCCAAAAAAAGAAATGACATTTGAAGTAGCTATCTTAAGTTTTGACGTCATTCTTATTTATTTATTTATAGTTTATTTTTCACATACAAAAAGATTATTTCTAAAAAGAAATTTCTTCCAGCACACCTAGTAAAATACTAGCTGCCCGCCCCGGCTTCACCCGTGGTACTTACATGTATTATACATATAAACCTTCTTTAAGAATCAGTCTATCTATTTAAAAAAACCGCATCAAAATCCGTTGCGTAGTTTTAAAGATCTAAGCATACATATATGTTTTAATCATATAATACCCTATTTTTCTCAAATCTGCAATGTTTTATTTTGTCAAACTAGTAATGACGTCAATTTTGGGAGAAGGGGGGGGGGGTCATTAAGAAATGACGATAGGATGATTATAGGGGGTCTAAAATCTGAAAAAATCGATGACGTAATTTATGGACGGCCTCATATTATTATTTTTTTACATCTGTCATATTCTCAGTTCTAGTAAGTTTTTGAAATTATTACGGGTGCATTTCTGTATATTGTGAAAAGTGAACCGTAAATATTTTTTTTCAACAATATACATTTTAATGTTTGTAATACTCAAACGCTAATGTGGTATAAAGGTCGTAACGTTATATATATATGTTATGAAAAAAGAGGGCGTCGGTTATATATTATTCATACGAAAACGTATCGTGAACTGAATGCGTGTGGATGCACAAGGTCTCTTATAGCCTGTTGATAAAGTCTAGTTACTGCAATTTCTTGAAAACATCGTCGTCACCACATTCAGTCGTAATCTATAATCCATTCCACATATTTCATACATGACTTTTGAAATCCATCTGTTTATGATTTAATAATAAAATTAAGACATTACAAATTAACTTTCATTTTAATTACATAAATACAAGCTTTATGTTCAAAGCAGCCTAAAGAATTAAATGTTAAAGGAACATTCATCTATTTTTCGGTTTGAATCCTTGAACTTCTAATATTAGATTTCCTTTTTCTGGCGACAATGCCGGCCTGAAGATGGTACTGCCTGTACAAGTATTCTTTGGTCATGGCCTGCGCAGTGAACATGGTTCTACTTCGCTGGAGAACCTCGTTACGAGGACCCCAGCTGGGATCTAGTCGTACCAACTCCCAAAAGCGTTTTTTACAAACAAATATTAACATTTTGACAATAGTTACCAGAAACATAAGTCCTATAACCAGGATTAATAAGAAAAATCCTACAATATCGCTTATATCACGCAAACCTCGAAAATAATATAGTAATTCGTTACAAAACGTATACAATAATACTATAATCGATAGAAGCCATCCTAGTTTCATATAGTTTTGAGGTTGAATACCCTGCATGAAGTGAACATCTTCTGAAAAACGGTCTAAACCATACCAAAATATAAAAACTACACATTCAAGTATGGTCATAAAAATTGTAACTAATTGTAGGAATACTTTACAAGCAGGCATCATTACATTTAATCCAAAGGAACTCAATGTCGGGATACTAATGGTAAACAAAACAATTGTTCCAGTCAAATTAATCAGACCGGGATATTTGGCAAGTTTTACATAACGATTCATTATCATTTCCATTAAATTGAAGAATATTACCACATTACTACTGATCCCTATAACGGATTGGCAACTAAACATAAGAAATAAATATATATGATGGTAATCACATTCAGAAAGCAGGAGCGGAATTTTTTCGAAAAGCATCATCATCTGTGTATTCACTATAGCGTGTCTTCGCACGCCATACTCTTGTGCGTACGGACATGCCATTACGGCCGTGGTGAGGATGGACAGCGACGTGAAGGCGGCGGTGATCACTGCCGTGATCACCGCGTTGGCATAACACGCGGAGCGGAACGATGTGCTCGACGATAGGTTCAGGATATAGCCCGAGCCTACGCCCAAAGTGCATAGAGACTTTACTACTATATTTGAAAAACGATTAGTCTCTAAATATACATTAAACTCTGAGTCCAACACTGTTTCTAATTGCGACACCACCCCTTTTTGTCTCATGGCACCCAGTAACATAACAATCAACGTCACTAGAGGGTATATAGTGAAAATTCCTATGAACCAGTTGACAGATTGTATTCTTCTAAAACAATTAAGAAAAACTACAATGGAAACCAATCCAGAAGCTAGACATACTCTCCAAGCAATGAAAAAGGTATTTGTATCAGTGTATCCTAAAATATAATTTCTAAAATATTGGTATTCCGGGAAAGTAGTAAAAAGATTTTTGCAATAAGGTTCCGTTTCTTGTGATTTTATGCACTCCTGGATAATGCTGTAGTTCCTTAATAAAATATTGCAGTTTTTAGTGGACCATCTACCACACATATAGTATGGGATCGGATTTTCGAAGGTGATTAATAAATAATGAACTACAAAGGTGGTCATTGCGTGATTATACAGAAGCATTACAATTTGCCATACAATCTGAACATAGCCCACATGCGCCAAGCAGGCACGAGCTTTCCATGCTTCGAGACAATCTCGCGATGTGAACTGACCGACGATTAGTTCCATGTAAAGTAAAGGTATACCTAAAAATATGTAGGTCAAAGCAAACACAATTAATGTTCCCATTCCACCGAAGACAAGAGCAATATTTGGGGCAACAACTGCGGAAGTGTAAGAAATGCATGGTCCAAGCATCAACATAATGTAAAATTTTCTGTCACCAAAATAGCATTTGTCTTCATAGGTCAATGCCATTGCCATGTTTTCCACTATTATTCAATTCTTTGTTGAAGATACCTAGTAATTGTGGCACTATTTTATTTGATTATGATTACTTGATTAGGTACCTACACGTAACCTATCAAGTTCACCACTAATCGATAGATATTTTCAACAATGAATAAAGCACCGATTTCTCTCAATTGACAAATTTATTAGTTGCTATGATACCCGACATAACCATTGAGATCAATACACAATGTCTTCATAATTAAATTTTAAGGCTCTTAAAGTTTTTATATTGCTTTTATATGCGGTTGCAGGGTTGGGACACAGAGGGAAATTTAATACTATAATTCCGTTAAAAGTCTGTTTTCTCATTTTCTTTACTAATTTTTTACCTACCTGCTTATTCTGAGGTTATTATTATCTTCTCCTTTTACTAAGTGGTTGCCAGGATGAAATTACTTCCAGTGACAAGGCCGCCATTGTACGTACGATATTTTTAAGTTCAATGTTTATACTGTACTACTGTGGGTGTACAATAAAGAATGTTGATACATTCTTTATTGTATGGAAACACTATTATTAGATTTTACTCCTTATTGCTTTGTTACAATTTAATCTAGTCTAAAACAGTACAATAGCATTATATATTTAGACGCTTGTGTAGTAATTTGCACAGGGAAAGTACGTGTAGATGCAGTTTGGGCTTGTATGGAAAAAGTGTAGAGGAGGTCTGACTACCAATAAATATGACAAATCGAAGATCATCAGGTCGAGCTGGTATACCCCAACTGCCCACCTAACGTATAGGAGAAATGAAGGGTCACCATCGCATAAAAAAGATCAGGAAACAAATCCGCTAAAATACTGAAATGTGAAAAATAAAAACTATTTAACAAATGAAACGACTTCATTGAATCAGTCGTTCTGTACTTTACCTTTCGAAGTCGGCACCAAGTTGTAACAGTGATTATAATGTAGATTGATTTACTTTCAGCCGACTTCGAAAGATAATTTTTCATCTAGTACAAATAATAATAATTACAACAGAGAACATAAAAAATAACTATTGAAAGCTACGAGTGTTTGAATAAAATTATTTTTGCTTTGTATTGGCTGATTCAGTGAAGTCGATTTTGTTTGTTAAAAAGTTTTTAGGAACTTAAATTTCCGCACTCTTATCCTTATCATGATTTATAAATTATGATAAGGACTCAACATAAAATTTCATCTGAAATTTTATGTCTAAAACGTGGGTAAAGTCTTAAGTTAAGTACATCCTCTGAGTACTGAGTACATCAGAAAGTTCATTCCTAATATTGGTATTGCGTAATGGGTAAAACAGTACAATTCCTGATGTTGGTAATTCGTAAAAAATATAATCTTATGATCCTTTACTTTTTTTTAAGTGAATGTATAATTCATAATTCGCTAATATACTTATTGAAAGTCATACAAACTATATCGCTTCTTTAGTTGCACAGTATTTACCTCTTATATGTGTTAATACCCTAGCCCCTAGCCCTTCCGAAGAAAAAGAGTCTTGACAGGTTGACAGACAAACAGATGGATAACGAGTGATCATATAAGGGTTCAGTTTTTATCTTTTGAGGCACGGAACCCTAAGAAAAGGTAGTTTGCAATTACACTTTATAATAAATTGTGTTATCTATCATTGATTCTCAGTCATGTGTGATGGACATTGAATCAGCTATTTCGAAAATATTTTGGCTTCGTGTGATTTGTTTACATTTTACATTGACATTTTATTGTATAATCGGGGATTTTTCTAAATTTTAATTATTGGATTATGCTGACTTGAATTAAAATTTAAAGTTCGGTGGTAATATCATCATCACCCGGAATAAAATTCTTAAAGTGCAGAATTGTATATCACGTACCTACATATATATGATTTAAGCTCATGATTTTAAGTTGAACGGCGAGGCTCACCCTTGGCGCTAAATAGATACTAGTCTTCCGGTATCGGAAGAGGCTATGAGCTCCTGGTCCACACGGCCCGGTATCTACTCCAAAAAGTGTAATCTCCATTTAGGCAGACATATTTGTGTCGTTTGATGTTCTCCGCTGATGCGGCTACGAAACCAACTACATCAGTCGTCGCTGGAAGACAACATGGAGCAAGTGTGTCTACACAAGTTGCAACCCAGACCACGGCGCGCCCCATTCTCCAGGGAACGAGTGTCATCCCGTCAGATCTTTTACCGTCGTCGCTGGCATATATTAGATATGTATAAGTATAATCGAAATCGGAGACTGTTATAGCCAAAATCACGAGAATCAGCATAACATATATGCTGCATATATGTCATCAAAGATTTCCTATTACTAAGTAGTTACAGACCTTTGATAAATCTGATTGAAGTTATAATTAAGTTCCTATAGATGGTTGATATTTTGACATTCCATATTTGTCGGTATCCAAGCAAATATTATCACTACATACAAAATAGTGCCTAGAGAATTATTTTTGAATGTGTTTTGATAAAAATGTTTATTACGACCGGCTGCCGGATTTCGACTATGTGGTTTATAACTATACTCTTCGAAAGGGGTTGATATACTTTCTAATAAAGAGTTTGAAAATTATTAAGAGTTTTTCAATTTTTTTTTCTTTTTTTTTATGCACTACGTGTTGGTACTTGACCTCAATCACACCCGATGTTAAGTAATTTTCGGGTACCTAGCTAGTTTATTTTCCAGTTTAGGTACCTAACATTAAAATGTACTTTAAATATTTCATATCAATAAAACCTGTCCAAAAAGTTTTATCCTGGGTCTTGTGAAATTCATTATGAAACTGATAGGTACCTACTAAGTGTATATTTATAATCGGCAACTAGCCCTCGTTATCACTCGCAACAGAACCTAATCACTTTCATTGCAACCCCGCGAAGGAGGTCGGCCGGTGCCGGCGAGCGCTATCAAGCACGCAGTGTGTGCCGCGCAGTAGTTGCGCGCAGGCGTGCGCCATGGTCTCGCGGCACAGTGACGCGCCACCGCCCGCGTGACCACCCGTGGTACCTGACCCCCGGCCACAGCCGGGAATGGAGGCCTGCTGCGCGATCAGAGCTGCCGAGGACCTTGTGGGCGACCAGGTAGGAATACTCGCGCCATGTGTGTGACACCCCTAACTGTTGTGGCTGTGCGACGAATTTAGCGGAAGTTTGAATTTCGAAACTTTGGCAGTGTTTTACGTCAAGTTCAATTTACATCCTAATGGAATAGAGATGTTACCAGCACCACGGATCCTGCATTCAAATAGGACTGTACTAGAGAAAACATAAATAAGCTTACTTAACCAATCAGTATAATATAATTAAAGATATAAATAAGTACCTATTTTCTCGTATATATTATACTGTTACTTGTAAGTTCGTAAATGTTTTTAATTTCTTGTAATTCATTCTAAATTCTCTATTTTATTACTTCAACGTCTTCTTTGGTATCCCGGCGCGCTATGCTATCCGACGCCTCCAATTCGCTTTGGCTTCTTACAAAACTTTGCAATTAATGAATTTTTTTAAAGGATTATTCAATAACATCTTATATTAATATTTTGGAAACTAATATAATTGTTTACAGTCTCAGAAAATACACCCTTGGCATTTTACAACTTAAAACACAATGTTCGGCAACGTACCGGTGGTGTACATAACATATATTTACGGTGTGATTCGAAATAATAAACATTAATTTAAAGCCGAATTTCACCATTGAATACTGAAGACTGAAAATACATCAAACGTTGTTTCATTAAAAAAGTCAAAAACATATGACTTAATGCATCTGCATAATATCAATCCAAAGGATTGGAACGTAACACTAAATTATAAACGACAAAATCACTAATACGTGTATGTATACTAATATACTTAAGGTATAATAATATGTTATCATTATTGTCCCTCAAATTTTAAAATCGCGTTATAGACCTTAGTATAAATTGTTCCGATAAAAAAGACATCAACGACACCCGGCAACCAAAGCGTATTTAACTTTACTTTTTCATATATTATGCCGTCACAGGGGTGGTCTCTCTAAACCAATTATAATAATGAATTGTTATATTTATTTGAATAATAATAATAATAAACCAACCTTACCAACTTTGTTACTTAAGTACTATATTATATTACCCAATTTGCTTAGATTAAAAATGTAAGTATTATAGCAGTAGCAAGAAATGAGAAGAGCGAGTAGATTTGCACTTAAAATCAGGTTTTGTTGCACCATTCCAAGTTGATATTGCCGAAGGTTTGAGATAAGTACTTTCCACGTGGGTGAAACCGACAACTATCGCTACATATACAAAAAATGTTACAAGAGCGAGTTAGTATTGGAAAATACAGATCAGACTTCTATACGACCAAGAAAGTATATCTTACTTTTCGTAGTTGACCGAAGAGTTTCTGGAATGAAACACATTGCGTTTTATAACTGTTCCTTTTAAAATAGTCATTACTAGTTACTCTTTCCGGAGTAATCAATTACCGCTATTGGTAATACTGTAAGTGCTTGCAAACCTAATAGCATTTACGATTTTAATATTATTTTAAACACGTTAACTATTTCGAATTTTTACCCCTCACAATTTGTTCTGTTTGCAAACTTGATGTACGAGATCCCGAGTTGGAAGCGTATAAAAATTCGTTAATTTTTATTATAAAATATATTACAAACAAGAATATGAGATTATATTTGACATTATTTCGGTGAAATTTATAAGTACCAAAAAGTTGTTCAATTAACGGATTTTGGTCTCTACCACTCTATTGACACATGTTCGGCCATGAGAATGGCGATAATCGATCGCAAGAGTTTAGATAACTTCTCATTTTGGATACAAATTAGCGTATTAGTAAGTTGTACCTACTCCAACTCTCGGGTCTCAAACAAACAGACATAAAAAGCTTGAAAGATATGAATTTTCGCAGGTGGACAATATTAAATGTGTCACCTGTAGTACTTTCTAGGTTTGATGTACTACAAGGAGATTTAATTTTTGCAACCTAGGACTCCTCCTACAACTAACCGAGGTCCAAGAATAGGTGATGTGTAACATATTAAAGAGCTGAAAGAGAACTTTTAGTGGCCACACTGTTTCTTTGACATATCTACAACTTTCCTATAAACGACTTAAACAACAGTTATAAATATAGGAAAGCAATCGTTTGTTGTCCACAATAGTATCTGTAGACTACCAATTCTTCGAATTAGCATAATAGCGGAGAGATTTTAAGGTCTTTGATGTCAAATTTTTATTTAACAAGATAACTTTGAAGAGTCTAATACTTGTAAAATTATGTATGTATTATTAAGAAAATGTAGTCTTTTCGATTTGAAGCACGAAACACGAATTGTTGAATAATTAATATGGATCTCCGAGAGGTCTGAGTTTGGGGACTTTGTAATGTGAAATATTCTATTAAATTACTCAAATGTACTCGTAGGTAGATTGTTCTTAGCGACGGAAATTCAAATCACTCAAATTGACATATCATTTCAATTTGACATATACTTTTTGTAATATTCTTAAATTAGTAAATTATGTTCCTCCATGAAAAGGGCGGCGGCGCCATCCACAAAAAATGACAATACAACAACTTTTCGGTCCATTAGTTAACTAATGTTCGTAACTAGATATAAGTGGGAAAATGGAATTTTCAAATTGTCACAGTTTTAAAAACAATATTTACTAAAATTAACAAAGATATATCCCTCGGTATTCAATGTATTTCTTTCTTTACAATGTCGGTTTTATAAACAGTAATATTCTGTGCACGTCCTAAAAAGTGTTGTCATATTATCTTTATAATGCTAATTAAGGTATATATTACTAACTTAAACCCGCGACTTTGCAGTCGTGTAATTTGTTTTCCTAAGGGTATTAATGTATATTATTTTACTCTACATTTTATAATTATCTCCATTAAAAAAATCACGTTACTTCACTGCTCGTCTCAACGTGAAGAAAGGACAAACAAACACTTTCACATTCTAATAATATTATTTACATTATATATTTGTTTATACTATTGACTGAAGAAGGTGCTCAGGATGAAAGTGTAGAAGTTTATATATTTATTTGATCTAAATCACTTCACGACGGTTGAACAGATTTTGGGGAAGACTAAAGAATGCGAATAGCTCGTAAACATGCAAGAATACAGTATTAAAATAGGACATTCTTTATCCCGAATAAGCATACATATACAAGGGACAGTAAGAAGTACAGACTTCTCGTCACCGTTAGGTAAGGTAAGGTACCCCATTACATGCATCTATGGCTTCAATATAGTTCATTACATTATAGAAATTTATATTAATAGGGATAACATTATATCTAAATGACATGCGGGGATTTTTTATTAGATGTTATAATTATTGCAGATTGTCCCGGGCGGCGGCCGCTGGGGCGCTCCGCACGCCGCCGGCCTCCTCGACTCCTGGTTTCAGATGCAGGTCAGCATTTATAATCAATTGCACAATAGGCCACAGAGTATTTATTTTAAAAATATTAATTGTTGATAGTGATACAGAAAGTACGTACACGTATGTATGAATGATGAAAATTAACAGTTTCACTATCCAGGATACATATTTAATTTTGTGGATAACTCTCTATAAGCCACAAACATCTGGAACCTAAATAACATAGTTCCCACTGATACTTTCATAATAATGTGGATAAAAACATTAAAATTATTTGTATAGGTCTCGACAAAAAGGGATTACCACTATTTCGCACGGGGAAAATGTAAAAGTATTAAATGAGTAAAATTGCATGTCGTAAGAACATGCAACTAAATGCAATAGGAGTCTTATGTAGTGCAATTAAAAATCGCGTTGTAATACAAAATAGTTTAAAAAATGCACAGAAAAGTAAATAAATAGAGTATGTTGTAGATCTAGTCTAGTTTTGTTAACTTGAGTTATTCGAAACATGATCGAAGATGTGCTTATGTGAGTCCATTTTCACAATAAGAAATTAGAAAATATAAGAAGCCTAAGAATTAAAATAATGTAATTTCATCTAAACACGAAGAGAATTGAGTTTAGTAAACTTATTTGTATGCTGCGCACAAGTTGGACATTGCCACGTATTGCGAGTATACTTATTCATTGTACCTACCTAGACTATCATTATATGTAGGCAAATCTAAAATTTCAAGTACTTACCTCCAGTTGACTAACTTTTAAAGGAAAAATTTTTTTATTCCTAAGATCACGCAAAAATAATGTACACCGACCACCTATTGATGTAGTGGACAGTGAGGTTGTCAGCAAAACCAACGGTTACGGGTTCGAATCCCGCGAAGGAAAGGTTTTGTGTGATGAATACGAACATTTATTTCCGAGTCATGGATGTTTACATAAATATATATATATATAAGTTTATCCATTATCTAGTATCCATAGTACAAGCTTCGCTTAGTTTGGGGCTAGATAATTGTTGTAAGAGTCGGACATATAAGTTATTATTATTCTTTATTATTATTATTATTACATTTAAATGCATAAGGAGAAAATTCGGTCAAAACCAAAGTTTAACTATACTATAAACAAGACCTTGACTTATTTTATGTAGATTGCGGCACACCGAGAAGTTAAAAAATATTGTTATGAAATCACGAATATCCTTTTCCGAATTTTAATAATCTATGCCGTATATATTTTTCATTTATTTATTTAATGATTTATTTCAAATCACAGCCATAATTACAAATTTAAAATATAAGTTATAGGTACATTTAGAAGCCAAAATAGATCTCATTAAGTTCATACATAGCTTATTTTGTTACCTTATCTATCGAGACATCAAATTGTTGTGTTTGTGGGTGTAAGGAAGAGAGAAAATGTATAGAGTAGTATGTGCGAGTGTGTGTGTGTGTGTATGAGTTGAATTTACTTTAGGACCCAAAATATATTTCACTAATGACATATTATGTTCCATCAATTTACAACTAATACCAAACATTTGTCCCCTTTGAATAATTACTTTGAATATATTACAAACTTTATTTTATGAAATCTTAGGTGGGCGAGCCCGACACGCACTTGCCTGGTTGTGATCAACTACGGCCTCGGATCGATTATCTCTCATACAACAAATCAAAATATTTAACAACAAAATTTATACTGGATATCGAATTTAATCATCTAAATTTGAATGAAGTTCTGTTCCCCTAAAAAAATGTGTGTGAGCATATATACCTACAACCCACTGTTGGTACTACTACGAGTATATACCCTATTGATTTTAATTCTAATCATAGATAACATGTTCAATTAACATATATAATATTTTTTTGGTATATTGTTGTTACAAAATAACGTATATGTAATACTGTGACGGAACTTCTTAGCTTCTGGTCAGATTAATTACTATAAATGTCTCGAGTTCCAATAAGCATTAAATAGTAATTAATTATACTAACTTAATATAATCGAGCTGCTGTAACCGTGAAAAAGCACCATATAGGTTGATTAAATGAGGATATTGTATTTACACGGGACATAGCCGAGGGAGAGCATTGTCGGTGGGCAGCAACCGTGACGATGGGAATCCGAAAATTTTAGCCAAACTATGACGGTTAGAATACCTACTAGTGATGACCCGTTTTTAGGTACTCTAACTCTTTAATTAGCCTAAATAAATAAACGTTTATTTGTGAAAATCAGGAAGCAGTTAAAATTATTTTTTCTTAAAAGAACTTCTTCATGTTGGCTTCTGAGCGCTATCGACACGATATTATAAAGGACTGTACACACGAAAACAATTTTCAATCACTTACTTTTAGAATAAATTAATATATAAGAAGTAGATAAAATGGCATTTTAATGAAAGTGTTTCCGTTCTTCGGAGAGCATTTTAAAAATATTCGGTCTCGTCGGTCTGATACAAATTCAACAATCGCCACTGGGCCTGCGTGGTGGATTATAGCCCTGTCCCACTCTCAGTGAGAGGAGACAGTACCCCAATAGTGGAGACGTGTAAGGCTGTTGATGATGATGATGAAATAAAAATGAAGTTTTGTTTTGTAACTTAAATAAGCTAATGAAGTAAATTTAAAAAAATATTCTTTCTAGCATCTGTTCCTGAAATTAATGTGGACCTGTGTTTCGACGTACAGAGCTCTTCCCTCAGGTCAATCAGTAGGTACACTTATTGTCGTGCCCACATCATTATCAATTGGGAACTCCATTCTCGATAGAGATGAATACGTCTACCAATCACAAGAGATTCGAATAGATAGATCCAACTTCGAAAGAGGGGCACCTGACGAATCCAATTCGGAAGGGAAGCGGGAAACTGCGTAATGACTCAGTGTTTAAGACGTAAGTCTCTAATTAATGTGCGTTATCAAAAATAGCTAAGACATAGTAGCTTCGACCAAGTGACTGACAGATAAATGCAGTAAGCTCTATTATTGTTTCCAGTAGATTTAAATAGACATTCATCATATAAATATATATTTATAAATATGTATAATATTATGGCACTGTAATATAGTCTCTCACTATCAATCTATGGCGAAAAGATGTTCGGAGTTTCACTCATTGTTCGAATCAGAAATGAAGAAATCGGTAGATGAACGAAAGTCACTGACATAGCTCAGCGGATTAGTAAGTTGAAGTGGCAATGGGCAAGGCACATAGCTCAATAAATTGGGACATTAAAGTTCTGGAGTGAAGCACAGCATATGACATCGACTCACAAGTTGGACGACCTGTGGAAGGTTACGGGAAGTCTTCGGATATAGGCCGCGGGAAGTCGTTGGATGCTGGCCGCGTCCAACCGGTCGCTCTGGAACTCTATAGGGAAAACCTATCTTTAGCAGCGTACATTTTGATATAATGATGATAATGAATTATATTATTATGTCTCATGCCATATGATAGACTTTAAATCATTTCTGGTGTAAATATGTGTCTGTTGATATACTTTATCAACAGACACATATTTACACCATATTTATAAATTTTGTGGAAGATACCAAAATATTGCTGAGATACAATGTCGATTTGTCTACAAATTAGTGCTCGTAATATAAATTACTGTGCTTCTATCAGGAAGTGGAATCATTATATTTTCTCGTAATAGTATATATATATATGTAGAGATTAAAACTGTAAGTTCTGAAATGACCAACTTTTAGCACTTACCATGTCAAACAGACTTTATGTTGATTTCATTCATGGTTATACATAAAATGTGCAAGTAGTTTTGTATAGGGCACTAAATTGATTTAAGCCACAGACTCTACAAAAGTAATTAAAACTATTTAGGTTGTAAAATAATTTTTGGAAAATAATAGGGATTCATGTCCCACGTGGATGGTGTTATCTATGTTCTATGCATGTGTTACAGCTCAGACCGCACTCTTCAATTTTCTAATACACTCGCCGTCGGATCGATATAAATCGCTTGAGAGCGTGCTTATATAAAATGAAATCAGTGCCTCGAATGTTAAAATTATTTCAGTTACACCATATTCCTTAAGCTATAGGTATTTATTTCAATAAACGATAGTTTGATAAGAAGTAGTGAAACTTTCCGCCGAGTCGCTCGACCCTGAAGTGTTATCAACAGCACGCTAGTCGAGGGATGCACCACGCATCACTGACGCCCCTCACCCTTCGCTTTCTCCATTACAATACTATACGCTATTGTTTGCTTTTTAATTTAATTACAAAAATACAGTACCTCATTGTTAATTTCTCAGCAAACTTTGATGAATACTTTAGAATAGTGAAACTCTAAAATCTCTACTAGATAGGACCCCCATGGCCGCTAGAAACGGATGTAGATACGTACTAAAGTACGAGTATAAATACTTTCAACAAAATTTCTTTGTAAAACTTTTATAGTTAGGTAAACGCGTTATCAGGCGAGTAATGTGTAATATTCATGAGCTAGGTAAGGTATGTAGTACGGTAGTTATACCTAAAGTGATATTTTGCATCTTGTAAGTATACCCCACAACGCTCCAATAATCAACTAATCCGGAGCATATGGGTATTGTAGCATCATACAATATGTTTGGATTATTTACAGAATATTACATTTGCTAATACAAATGCTGTCATAACTATTAATCTGAGTGCATCATTGTGTATCTACCGTTCACAATATATACTATGCTTGCGGTCGAAGTTACGCGTTATCACTTCATTGGTCGATGATTTTTTAGCGGTTTGTAAGTAGGAAGCTTGCTTTTTGCCAACCGCGTAACGATATGAGGCAAAATAAATAAAATGACTGCCGATGCAATTGATTTCAATACTATTCCATTTCCTTTATAATAATTACAGACCTCACCTTTGTAAAACATAACATTTTACTTTATCTGTGCAGCCTAAAGAAATATGTATAAAGTTACTTTTCGCTATTTGTGGAGACAATTTTGTCTAAGCACTGACTATTCGTTCTACTTTATTGATAACTAGCTTTCCTCCCGCGACTTCGTCCGCGTGGAAGATTTTATCCAAATACAAACAACAAACTTTCATCCCCTATTTTATCCCCTTGGGGGTAGAATTTATCAAAATCCTTTCTTAGCGGATGCCTACGTCATAACATCTACCTGCATGCAAATTTCAGCCCGATCCGTCCAGTGGTTTGGGCTGGGCGTTGATAGATCACTATGTCAGTCACCTTTGAGTTATATATATTTAAATTTAACCACTGTAAGTTTTCCGAAAATAAATAATATAAAACATAAAAAACTTATTATTTTTGTAGGTTCCAATGGCAGTAGCCTAAAAACGTAAAATCAGTTTAAATTGTAGGTAAGTGAACACAAAAAATCATTAGACCGTGTGAAGGAAGTCACAAGTTTTGTCGTTATTAAGCTTTGTCCATTCATGCATAACTCCATGTACCCTTTATGCAGAGATCATTTTTAAAATTACAGTTTCCACTTGCGGAAAATAGACCTTATAACATTTGTGATATCTTTATATGTATTACCGTCTCTTTATTTGCTAACCCATAGTAATCAATTACAAATCACTTTTCATTGATTATTCATAATTAAAATGATTTGTACTAGCCTTTGTACATTATCCATAAAAAGAGATTTGTCGATCTACTCGAAGTTCTCGTATCTAAATTATGTTTCACTGCCCATGTTTACAAACCAGGTATATAATATCAGTTATGTGGAAAATAATGATAAGTATTGATGAGACGACCATGTTCTCATTACATGTGGTGGCTGGTGGCGAGTGTACCGCGTGTAAAATAATATTAAACGCACCATTAGAGCTGCACGCTCTGTGACATCGGACTATTGTTCCGTTTCCTAGTTTTGTAAATCGATTATTTTGATTATATTCACATATTATGTACGTATCACTATAAACATTGCATTATTAATATGTTTTAGTTAATGTAGTAAACCTATAGAATCGTCTTATAACATATCTCAGTAGGATATCTCGACTGCCTAGGTAAAAATATTTTTTCGGATTTTATTATATATAAGTATAATAACTTTTATTTTCTGTGTAACGATATATTTAAGTTAACAATACACATGGTTTTATTGACAACATTTTAATAACGCCTTTTTGTGCGATTAATGATATACGGTGTAATAATATAATTATGAAGTTTATTCTTATAATCTTTTTCAATTAACCAAGTGCACTTTCAGTTTCATTAGTTATTTTTCATTAGTGTGAACGCCTCTCCATTATATGTTTTACACAATTTGAGTCTGCTAACAAATACATTAAAATAAATAAATGTAATATCTATCAAAATTCTCAATTTTACCTAAAATAATATAATTTGTCATTAATATCAGGTATGTACCTCCTATAAATTCGAATTATAAATTTGGATGGCGTGAACCTCGACGTACGTTAATGTAATATTATCATACGTAACAAATTGTTATTTGTTCTCTTCTCTATCCAGCTTTCCCTCCATTCGTCTCCAGCACCACATCTCGAATGCCTCTAACGTTTCCTTAGTTTAAAAATAGTTTAATACTTCCAAATAATAAACTAGTGTGTTGTTGTAGTAACATTTATTATGTTACTTCTGTTTACTACTTCCATGTACGTGTTCGCTACGATATCACTAGTGGGGTTGTTGAGCTGGGTTATTATATAAATATATTATATTATATATATATACTTATATATTTAACCTACTCGCAAATAGCAAGAGCAATCAATTCGGTTGTATTACTTAAAAAAAAATATGTTCCACTATATCTCCGACATATTGACCGATTCAATAAATTATTCTTTTAGTTTGAAAGGATGGGTATATAGTGTAGTCCCACGTAAATTTAGTGAAGATCCGATTATGCACTCCGGATATAGAGAACGAAATGTTATTGAAATCGGTTGCTTTGTAAATTTTTGGCGGATCAACTATTGAGATACAATATTATAGCAGTTACTAATCAATTACAGCTATAAATGATGATCTCCACATATTGTTGATAATACATAGAAATATTCCTACATCTCCTCATTATGGTGACCAATGACTTTCAATTAAATATTACACACTCCAGTGAGTTTACTTAGTTGCGTAAGCACAAACATAAATGAGATTCATATGGAAGGGGTCCAGTGGGTCGAGGGGGGAGGATAGTGACAGGATTCACGGTCCAACTGACGAGCACAATGATCGTACTCAATACGTGATCGATTATGCCATTATGTGTAGGTATCTACATTTAGAACGTACATATGTAGATATATTTATGTGTAGAAGTACTTTACTATACTCGTAGTTATGAGTATTGTGATGCTCATAATATATACAATTACATTTTTAGACCACTAAGAACGTCTTGTGGTTCCCAACAGAGAAGAAAGGATCAGTCTCTTCTTGTTGCTGTCGTAAAATACTACTAATCTCCTTACTGAAGAAAGTAGCCCTGAAAATTTCGTAATCTACCAAAAAATCTGCGATAAGCAACCCGACTATTTTAGCAGATTAATTAAAAGCTTAGAGGAGAAACTTATGTCCAGCGATTAATTTTCATAGGATGTTTATAATAATGAAATCGTATACATAAGTAGACACTGGATACCTATCCACCCACGGCCAGGCCGTAGTCGGGGTTATGAACGTGTTATGAAAAATATTCAAGCCTCACAGGCAGGTGCACAACTGTAGAAATACGGTATTAGCACGAAGTGCGTAGAGTGTATGATGGTACTAGCTTCCCGCCCGCGGCTTCGCCTGCGTGGAATAACTTTATAGCAGAAATTTGTTTAGTCCGTGGGAACTACTCACTTTATCAGGTTAAAAAATATCCTATGTCTTAATCCAGGGTATACTACTAATCTACTTATATACCAAATTTCATCCAAATCCGTTCATCCGTTTCACCACAACAAACAAACAAATAAAAAACAAACATACAAACTTTCGCATTTATAATATTAGTTAGAAGTTAGATACTACTCGTACTATAGGTATACTACTCGTGCTATATGTATTTTTTAAATTTAGCCGATAAGCGATAATGGTAAAATCCGCGAGCATGATGTGTCAGATACCATGTTCAAATAGTGATTTATGTATATATCTGGATACGTTGGAAACTTATCATCGCGTATCAATAAGTAAACTGTAGAGACCTCGAATTCTTAGGTACACGGTCTATGAAGGCTTACTTGTAAAACTTAACCGCCTTGTTTATAATTTGAATCAAGGATAAAACTTTTCTTTACTGCTTTTTCTAAACATATAAGATACATCTAATAATGTAATTAAGCAGATAATTCATAAAACTGTTAAACTTGTTAGAATAAATGTCGACTAATGAGACGAGCAGTTTGTTATAGTATTGCATCGCATTAACTTACATCATCTCTCTGAATGACTCATTTTAAAGTCCATTATTTTTTATTTACTTTTTTGTTGTTGCTGTACAATAGTTACATAAACTTTAATTTGTGTTGGTACCAATCTTGATTTATTTAATGTTGTTTAATGTGTTTAGCTTATGAAGGTGTAGATATAGCCTACCTTAAATTTTATTTTAACCTCATTTTAACCTCATTCAATTCAATTTCAATTTTTATTAATTAGATTTAGGTTAATTTCAATTAGTGTAATTTGGCACCTTTACAGTGTGGTAAAAATTCGTGATCATTATTAATGTCTTACTACATTTTATATGACAATTATAATGAAACTGCCAAATGAAACCTATTCAGTAATATTTACAAAACAATCGCTAGTCTCTCACCTTTAGTATAGGATATAGCCCACGGAACTATTATTCTCATATTTTCTTCTAAAGAAGACAAATCTGTAATAGAACTTCACGAAGAGCAGAGCCAAGGAAATAGAGAAGAAACTTGTGCATACGCATTCGCCCATTTCGTTTGTAACTGTTATTGAGAAATAGTAAATCCATCGGTAAGGTATTAAATAGTGTGGAAGGAGAAACTGAATTACATCGTTTATGGGATTTCATTTAAAGTCTTACTTCATAACTGCTGATCTAAATCTGATTAACTTGAACTTAAATCTTTAGAAACCACAGATCCAATTAATAATTTATGAATGCTAAATCTTGAAATACTAACATCTTGGTCAGGTATATCATATTCTAATGTATACTATCCATTCCAGATTATACTGCAAAATCTACAAAGATGCAATCTAGGTTAGGGCGCGCGACGCGACCCCAAATCGATCTTGCAATCTTTGTCGTCCTCTGTACGAGAGAGAGAGACGGAAAACGTTGACCTAGAGTAGCAGGTTGGGAATCCGGAAGGTATGAAGAAACCGGCTTCACGGTGCATTTTTCCATTCAATGGAAAGCTCTACGTTTATATCGCAAACCGTTGAGATTCTTTTCTGGTTTTTGGCATATTTACGATTTTTGTTCCCCTTCGGTGACGATGAGGAACTGTTATGATCGCTTGTGAATTACATTTAATTCAAGTAATATAATGCAGCACAAATAACGGTTATCTTTAAATTGCAAAAGAAACATGAACCTTTAGGCGGACGCGAACACCGATCGGTGTCCAAAATACTTTTATACCTTCAACACTCGCGAACACCGATCGGTGTCGGCGGTACACCCGACTTTCAACTCTCAATTGTAATGATTATAGAGTTCCAATTCCTTTGGACTGTGTTTGAACTTGTTCTCTATTAAATTCCGCATCCAATAATGTGCGCCATGTCATGTTAGCTATGATATTTAGTCTGTATTTGCGAAAATATTTTTTTTCTCTTTGGGTGGGAGTGTAGGCATAGAATTCCAATTACTGTTTTTTATTAGAACAGGCTTAGGAACCTGGCCATAGAGCTTCCAATTCTCATAACAATTTATTAAATTACCCGTTTTTTTAAGAAAAACATGAAATAAATCTGTACTTTCCGTAAAAATACCAATTATATCGTGGATATAGGTATACCTACATATTACAACTCGTAACATTTTTCTGATTTTTTGTATTATAGCTGTAGTAGTGTTCATTCATTATATCCATAGATAATATATTCCCGTAGCTATAGCTTTTCACAGATTACAAATACACCCAGTAGAAGAGTATCTATAAACGTTTTTAACACCGCAGGTATTTTCGAAAATTTGACAGGCGCGCCGAGATACTTGACCCGCGGAATTATAAAAAGGAAAGAGAGGACATAGAGGTGAAATCAATTCAGCGAGCAGTCTAATGACTGTCCTGTTACTGTCTCCTAGACTAGATTTGCGTAAAGCGCTTGACAGCTATATTTAGCACGTTTGTTGAGTTAAATTAATACGTAGCAAATGTTTTAACTAAAATCAATTGACAAGACGATGCACTTATTTGACATACAACGGAACGGAACGGCTCTCAAAGGGCCTGGTGCCCCATTTGCGCGTGCGCGGCTCGTCGCGCGCGGTCGCGGCTTTCTACCCCGCGGCGGTGTGTAGCGCCACATTCCGAGCTATCCGCGCCCGCGGTGATGCGCAATAGCGGACACACAAGCGGAAATGTCGCGAATCAGAGACGATGCTTCTAATCCTAAAAAGATAATTACTACTTACAGCCAAATATGATATAAATCGGTAGCAAATTAACAAATTTAAATTCTAGCTTTACCAGGTCGTGGATCTCTTTTCCTTGCCAGGAAAGGGATATTAGCTATATTTTTCGCTAAGCATCTATACCCGTATTTTGACTTCAGTGGGAGTGGGAGGCTAAAGAGAGGAGTGAAATGACAGACTTAAGCATGCTTTCGTATTCTCATGGTGACAACACATCTATCTCCTTTATATTTGACGTCGAAACTGACGATCTTACCTCTATAGTATTCCCTCTTCAATAGGTGAGCTTTTTCAGTGGTTGTTTGTCTATCCATGATAATATATAAAACAAACCTTTATCAGTGATCTCAGCTGTTAACATTCAGAGTTCTGTACCAACCTGGACCCTATGTTGTGGTAAACTTGTTTGTGCATCTGATGATCCCGCCGTCCAACAGACAGTCGGATCAGCCGGCTGCCCGTTGAACGCAAGGCTTGTATTTCTAAATAAATTGAGATAGGGATTCACACATAATTTTAATATTTATATGCACTCGAGAAATCGTATTAACTTATAAAAAACGTTGTTGGAAAAGAGGAACACTATAATGTAAACAATGGACTATTTTTTATGATTCAATGATATTTAAAAAGAAAAAATAAAGGCCTATCACAAAAAGACTTTTAAGCCAAGAAGCTGTAAATTATGTACAATAATTCGATCTTCTACATGTTTAATTGAATGTCAAACTCATCAATCAAAGTTTTGTAGAATCGACAAATGATCTACTACTATTATGAACACCGATATTACACGTAAAATAAATGCGTGTTAGTAAATGAAACTGTAATGTTTTCTTCACTTCTCATGTTATACAATATAAAAGAAAAATTTGACACAAATACCAATAGCATTTCTTTCAACGTGTGATCCAGAAATATTATATACTTCGTAGTAGCCAGAGCAAATTATAAATTACAATATAAGTATTAGGTATTTGCTCTAAAATCCACTATGATCACATTCAAATATACACCGCTATAAGTCACAAGTAAATTTTTATGATAATTTTCATTAAAATTAGCGCGTAATAAACTTATTCTCCATCATTATTACATTCTGCGATTCTACAAATTAATTTCCAGTCATACCTAGTAATCATTTTTGTGTTCGCCTGCTAAAAATTTGCCGATGGATCGCAAAATTTGGTACTACGTCTTCTTAGAGAGTCGTTGGCAAAAACATCAAATTCTTGAGGACCAGAATGTGGTCACGCGAACTGCATTGTCTGTGGCATCGTAGAAGTTTTGTAGTGTACAAGTGTACAACACGTAGGGCAGCTTAGAAGATGCCCCATAGTAGTACTACGTAAGCGCCCTAGAAGTAAGTTATGGTAATTCGATTCGTCTATCCATTAGACGTTTATCTTCTTATGCTTACTTCTACGGCTTCCTAGAAGTAAGCATAATTAAGCTTACGTGGTACCAAATGTAGTTATCGAGCTAAATAGCAAAATTATTAGCGATCAAACCATATCGATCTTTTCTCAAAACAGTCCAGTTATCGGAGTCCAGATCTCGTCATGGACTGAATTGCATTGTAAATTTCTTGTTACAGTTTTTGTATTATAGCTTATACGTTCATTATTAAAACAATGAGAGGCTTCACTGCTGACATCGCTACGTTCTCGCACTTGGACCAAAAATAAACGCGTGACGCCTCTGCCAGATGTGCAATTAAGTGGAATTTACCTGCTGTTTAGATCTGCACATTCTGCAGTTTTTGCCAACATCGATATACTGACAAATTAGAACAATAATTAAATATATATAAGAGCTATACAATAAATTTAAATAATTCTAATGCTTTATTTTAAAAATAAATAAATAAATATTTGGGGCACTTACACCAATCATCTAGTCCCAAACTAAGCAAAGCATGTACTATGGATACTAGATAACGGATAAGTATACATAAATATTTATAAAAACATCCATGACTCGGGAATAAATGTTCGTATTCATCATACAAACATTTACCCCTCGCGGAATTCGAACCCGCAACCGTTGGTTTCGCTGACAGGGTCACTATCCACTACACCAATCGGTCGTCGTACAAAATATTTAATTTAACTCGAAAATTTTATCATTTCATACTTCATACTTTCGGGGCAGTTCGAGAAGTTAAGTTTCCTTCCTTGTCCCAGTTATCCATGTCATCGACTGTGTGCCTTTACACTATTATTTGTATTGGTTATCTCTTATTGACACATTCAAACGACTTATCGGTCGACCAAGTCTTGAAAATGCTGTTCCACAAGCCGTGGTCTGTTTTCTTTTGCCTTTGACTAAAAACACTAATTAAAATTTACAATTTCATTGTTACATTGTAGTCTATTTTAAATACTTGATTATTATACCGATATAGGCTGTTCGAGCCGCGTCATTTCTCATTCATTACCATTCTATAACTAAGAACCAAATTATTTATTTTATATTTACACACAAAATACCTAACCAAATTTGTTGTGTTTATTGTAATTAACTACTATTACCTTTAGTAGCAATAAACGTCTTGTGTCTTATTGAATACCTAATTGTGGTTTGATTATCTCATATTGTAAATCTATTTAATGAACAATTAAATTTAAAGGTATGCATCAGCAGGACTCTTCCAACTGATCGCTCTGGACATCTATGGGCCTATGTTCATATGCTGTGGCTGATATGTTGATGATCCTTACATATTATATTCAAAAGTATATTATAGTGATTACTGACTGAATTAAGGAGTGATTTCAATTCTGGCAGTAGATGTTCTTTGACCTACCTACCTTTTGTGATCCTCCAAATATATTATCTAGAAAGACCAGATCCTCTGAGTACTAGATAACACAGTAGGTAAACGTAAATTGTAACTAAACTTCGCTAATAAAGGTGCGAACGGCCATTCAATAATTTCCTTGACCGTCCTCGTCAGAAGCGGGTCCTATTACAATGTGTTATTGACTTTTCTTTAACAAAACGCACCGTTACACGGCTGCTTGGAGCGAAAGGAGGGGGGTGAGGAAAACGGGGGAAGGTGGGTTCAACCTGCGCGAGCGCCGACGAAAGTGATCGGGCGGCGCAATGTGGTGTAGCATAATCGAGCGAAGCGATAGATACTATAATAGTAGGTACAACCTGTAAATCAAATTATTAAAATATGTCCAAATCATATAAATACCACGTACGTTATCTGGGAATACACAAAGTGAAATTCAGTTAGTCTGATAATTAAAAAAGAAATGCGTTTACATAGTGACAAATAGTGACCAAAGAAATAAATAATGACGCGGTAGTTTAAGAATTATTAAATATTTTAAGTGAGCATTCTGGCATCACGTGTTACTCAAATCCTCAGTTCTCATACTCAGGGAATACTTTACCTATGATTATAATTTGTATCTAAAAATACTGTCCATAAAATATAGTGTCACCGAAATATACAAGTTTCACAAATAGTACTTCAAAGTGGCATATTTAATTCGGACAATTTTGTCCGCGAGAACGGAATGTATGGCATTCTATGCAATAACGCACACGGAGGACAAAAAGCCTGGCGGGACAAAAGTCCGTCATCTGTTCTGCTCGTTTTCCAAAGTCAACTAAATAACTTCATTGTTTTAGAAATATTCTTTATGGAACTTGTATATTTCGATGGCGCTATATTTTGTGCACAGTTTTTTGGAATATAATTTATAATCATAGGTAAAGCAGTCTCTGCGTAAGAGACATGAAAATTTCAACAACACGTGTCGGCAAAATGTTCACTTAAAATATTGAGTAACTCAACAGGGCACGATTTTTTTCCTTAAGTCACAAATTTTGTGACATTATCAAAATAGCTGAATTCTACTTTGTGTATTCTAGCATCAAGGACATGAAAATTCAAAAAAGATAATGGGCTCAGATTTATTTGACCTGTGTGTCTACATCGACCATTCAGGTACAGAAACCAACATTTTTAGGATTCAGTAAATTGTTATAAATTATTTTATGCTATATTTGAATTGTAATTGCGGATAACGTGAGTAATCTGGGGGCACGGCAGTGCCCCCGCCAAGTCGAGCGCGAAGCAAACACTGCCGTACCATCCTTTACTGGAACCATTTCGCCGCATTTTCAGGCCCCTATTTTAGAACCTCTGGATAAGACTAGAACGCAGAAATTTTCGTCATCCAGTAAGCTATAATCACATACTTAAAATCCAAAATTTCAAGTCTGTAGGTCATTTAGTTCCGAAGTTAAGCGAAAGCAAAGTTTCGCATTTATGACACTCACTCACTCACTCACTCACTCACTCATGATCATCAAAATAGAACTAGTACTTCCCATAAACTCAGAGAGCTGAAATTTGGTACAGAGTTATGGTTTAATGGCCACATAAAGGGAAAACTATAAAAACTAGGATAATCGAAGATCTGGAGTACCTGGTGACCCTGATTAGGAAACACAAGAGCCCAACCAAACTATTAGAGATCGACATATACCGCCTTTACAAAAAATATTCAACTTGGTGGGCCGCTTCATTTGATGTCAAAAATCGAAGGTCTGAAGTATCTGATGAAGAACCCTCAGCTGGTCTCAGCTGTATTAGAGATATGGTAATGCCCCCTTCTACTATTGGTACATAGAAAAATCGACTGTCATTGCAAAAATCCAGCGTAGTGGGACACATCTTCTAATTTAATCTAGCCTATAGCGTCCCACTGCTGGGCGAATGCCTCCCCTTCTGCTTTTAATACGAATATAAATAAAATTAAAGGAAAACTCTGGATAAGACTAGACTGGCTTTTATACTTATACTTATTACAAGTTTACAAGAAGAAATAGTCAAACGATTAATTTTATTCTACTCGAACATTACACAAATTAAATAAACAAACGAAAATTTGGTCAAAATGTAATGCATTGGCTAAGAGTGGCGGTGATACCCGCACGCGTCGCTAGATGGCGTTGACTGTATTTTAAAACGCGCTTACGTTTTGTTTTTCCGATAACCTTATATGGCAAAGTGGCAACCGGCCGCGTTACAGTCGTTTACGACATTCTTCTATTGCGCTTGAAAATGTTTGCTAGGGATTAGGAGGGATTATTTGCATTTCGTTGATTTCGCTGATTATTTCGTGAGGTTTGCTAAGGTTAATTGGCAGGTTGTTATTATATTAATTCAAAGATTTAAACAGGTTAGGAATTATATGGTTAGTGACGGATTACTGATTATTACTTAATTATCAGAATTAAAAGAAGTTTCAATTGAATACTTTATTTAATTGTTAATTATTTAGTACCTACTTTTAGTTTTCTAGGTTTAATTTACAGTTAGGCAGTACTTCGAATCGCGTTCGTGTTTATAAGTACTTTTCTAGTATTCTAGTTTAGTTTATTTAGTTAGATATTACTTCGTTTCGTTTAAAAATATCATTAATTTAGCTGTATTTCAGTACTAGGTAGGTAGTATCTTTGGTAGAAAGTTCATTGATAATTAATTATATTGACACTTGTCTAATAATTAAGAGTTAACGTTTTGCTTATAGTTTGTATAGATTGAGTAGGCAGAGTAATATTTTCTTTAAGTTTTTCTTATTAAGACAAAAGAAGTCTTAAAGATATAAGTAGGTTTTAGTCTAAATATTATCGGTATTTCTGATTTGTTGTCCATATACTAAAGGTCGTTGAGTTTAATTGTGTTTGATTTCGCAAGATAATAATTATCGTAAAAAATGTCGATATTATTAAAAGACGACGATGAACTTAGTGGCTACCAAGTAGTTGGTATGCCCAAAGACGGGTCTTGTCTCTTCCATTCAATATCTTTCTTGGTGTATGGTAGAACTGACTCAACTTGCAGTATCAAGTATATTTGTAGAAACGTGGGCATATATGTAATATGCCCACATTTCTACAAAAAGAAGTGAAATCCCACCAAAAACATTCTGTAAAAAACTAGCCAAATCTCGATGGAGCTGCTTGATTATCTCTAAAAAGTAATGAAATCTATACAAAGTCGTGCCAAGTGTAAGGTTCCTTACTGCGATTTCTTTATTATTATAGTTAATGTTGTGTGACTTGGCCGTTGAAGGGTACACAGGGGTACAAAACCAGGTGCTCCATGACACCATTGCACCAATCTGTCGCCAGAACCGCTACGCATTGACGATGGAAAATTGCCACTTGGAAAACGTTGATTCAATAACCAGTCAATTGTAGGCTTGATAAAGCCACTAACGTATAAAGAATGTTATGTAAACGCCACACAGATTATTCACTAATAGTTTGCCGTTGAACATTCTTAATAACATAATTAATAACATTAATAGCGGTTCTGGCGACAGATTGGTGCAATGGTGTCATGGAGCACCTGGTTTTGTACCCCTGTGTACCCTTCAACGGCCAAGTCACACAACATTAACTATAATAATAAAGAAATCGCAGTAAGGAACCTTACACTTGGCACGACTTTGTATAGATTTCATTACTTTTTAGAGATAATCAAGCAGCTCCATCGAGATTTGGCTAGTTTTTTACAGAATGTTTTTGGTGGGATAATAATTGACTCAAGTAAATAAGACTCTTAATGATCCATTGTTATTTAGACTCATTTCGTAGGTGTTATTTGTTATTTGTTTTAATTTTTATTTTATTTTTGTCTTATGACTAAATATTCGTAGCAAAATCTGCCAAAAATGCTACAGAATTGATGGAGGTAAGATTGTCAATTAACTACTTGCACCTCTGTTATGTGAGGGGGAGCCTGCGCCAAACACTGGCTGGCGAATGTTGGTCAGCCGGAGCGTGCGCAGGTTAAAGTGTCCAATCGGCGATCGTAATGCCATTCATGTCTTAACAGCCTTTTTGGGCACAACCGTGCAACCAATAAGTTAGACGTCAGATATGGTGACTTTTCGAAGAGCTCCTAAACAACGTTGAGCAATTGTTAAATGGACGCGCTTAAGTGTTGATGTTGTCGTGGAGATAGCAGCAAACAGATATATGTTGATGGTTTCGAAGACCCAAAAGTATTTTACAAAATTGTTTGTTACAAAGTGACAGAATTAAAATTATAAAACCACTTTAGTTCAAGACCTCTACTGAACTCTACTCGTTTTCCCGGCTAGCAATGTAAAGGAATCATTTCCCTCTTTCATTGTTTGTCCATATCTTGTTTATTCCAACGTCTTATTAAAACTGACATGCCAATGTAAATAATAAAGTAGCATAATAAATTATTGAACTTATTGGCATTGCATTACCTTATTGAAAGTACAAAACAATTGTTTCTTCTGATCACATAATTTACCTTTCGCAAATTAAAGAATCACTAGTAGGTAATTTTGGTGTTTATGACATATAAGTGTACGAATAACTAGTGTATTTAAGTCGGTATCGGGTAGTGGTGTGTTAGATAGGCGTAGTCGTGACAATGGTTGGAATTCACGCGGAGTCGTCAGCGTCGATGGCGCAGTGCGGCGGCACTGGTCGGTCTTGACGCCCGGGTCAAACATTCTAAATGTTCCATTTGTATGACGCAATGTGCTTCGAACTGGATTTGCACTCGTCTCACAGATAGCTACTTACCTGTGAGGTTGTGTTGTATGATTAACATTGACAAATGAGATTATTCTTCATAAAGAAAGCGTTGATTCAGGTTCGATATTTTTTAGATTTATTAAATAATACAGATTTAATCGTCTACTGGATTTAAATCATTACTAAATAAAGACTGTATATAAGTGAAGTCGAGGCAAAACCTCGTCATAGTCATTTCTATCTATCTTTCGGTATTTGAAATTTTCAGGTAAAGTTCTATTAAATAAGTAAGATAAGATTTTGAGGTTAAGTTCTATAGAGTACTCTCTACCGTACAGAATCCGAATTTTTATAATCCACTAGCGTAAGTAATAAATTGAGAGTAGGTATCAAAAATGTGAACATTAAAAAAAATTACTTCCAAGAAAGTTAAACGAACTCTTTCTCATTTATATCGAAATAAATAAAATATTTGAATGATTGATTATATATAATACATTAATTTACATATAATTTATAAACACCGGCAAAGAGCAAGTCGGACTTGCGCAATTAGGGTTCTGAAGGAATACTACAGTTATACCAATTTAGGTTGTACTCAGTGGCGTGCCCTCCACACAGACAGAAAGGCAGTGACTACCCTAGCCAATTGCATTGTCAATACAGCTGATTCATACTATGTGAACAGAAAAATATACTAAACAGATGCGAGGATTGATATAAGAATAAGTTATTATTTTGTAGTGGTATTTCATTCTGCTTACCCTGTGACAAAACGCTGTGCACGCCACTGGTTGTGTTATATTATCTTTTTATTTATATGATTATGAAAAACAATGAATTTCCCACATTGACATTAAATGCTTTCTGTATTACTGAGTAACCGCTGTTTTTTATTATGCAGTACATAAGTCGAAAGGCCATCGTAAATAAACAACGGTTTTTTTTATCCACAACGGGTTAGAACACCTGATGTAAAGTGAAGGCCGAAGGTGGAAACGTACTGACCAGGAAACCCCGGGACGGGCTTTTTAAAATATTTTTTACTTGACTGCTCTAGGAATTAGGCTAATGTTTTTGGAGATTTCTATGCTATCTCTAGTAGTCTAAAAGGCTTATGTACGAAACGCCTTGATCCCTGAAGAATCATAGGGCACATTTTACGGTAGAAAATCCAACGAGGCGCCCGCAACCAATGGCGACTGTTTCCTAGCGTTCCAGCGAACGGCTTGTCTCATTTTTAGGTATTAGTAGTTTTGAACAACTATTACACTTTTAAAAACCGTCATTTTCCAGCTATCTATGGTTGAACATCTACTAATATCTAAATTTGAACAGATATTTCTAACAAATTTAACTTTAAGAAATGAAGATGGGAAACTACTGAAAATTATATATAAAAAATTATTTCTAGATTTCTTACAGGTAGCTCTTTTCAAACTTCATATTATATTAATAAAAAAAATCTTTGGAAATATACTATACTATGCACCATTCCAGTCCTTGTTGAGATACTGCGTATCTCCATGAGGAAGTTCCCCTAAAACTCATGTTTTCAAGCTGGAACGCGCACAGACCGCGGTGTTAACAGTTTGTACATCTAAGCTCTTTCTTTCTCTTACTAAAGATATTTATGTGTTGTATGAGGTTCTGATGGTATATTAACTGCCTATTCAGTAAATGTTAGAAACAACACTCTTTTAATTGTAGTCTTAATCATAACCTGCCTCTAAATCCTCCGATAATCGGCGCATATATGAAAACATCATACCATGGAACGTGACCTGCACAGCCTCTTTTGACCATACATTTTACTTCTTCCCCGGCCGCTTATATAGCAGTCTCAATAACTTCATGGAATTTTCCTCTAAGAGTAAATTTAATTGTAGAAAGATTGTTACAGGTTATCCTCCTCACACAAACAAACGATGAGACTGAAAACTTTCTGAATACTAATAATATAGTAGAGTGTGTGTATTTACACACTCGTACACACACGCATACGCTCTTATATTAAATCACTCCGGGATTATTGTCAGTTTGATTGCAAATTCGTTAATTCTAGAGGGTGGTACTTATAGCACAGGTTCACATTTTAAATAACGGCAGCAATATTACACCATTTAACCCTTTACATCTTAACTATTTTAGCTAATCTTTATAACATCTTTTTGAAAATATACATTAATAGGTATTTTTATTATTATTACTCAACGTTATGCCAAATATCAAATTTCTCTGTAATATAGAGTACTAGAAAACCTTTCTGACATCCGAGATGAACATGTGTGTGGTCGTATTAGAGCGTATTTTTTTCTATTTTCGTATAATGAGGGAGTATTTGCCATGAGCTTTTAAGTTACGGAACCCTAAAATGAGTATTATTATGTACCAATTATGTATCATGTAAATAATATTATATTACAAATAACAAAAATCACCCAGATCCCTCGAGAATGAGAGTTCCCCGAAAGTTGTATTTACTTCGCAAAGTATTAAACCTTATGAAATAAACTAAAATACAATGGGCCTTTTTTAAACAGCCTGTAGTCATACGCGATTGTCGTGATATTTATAGATTCCTTCCACAAACTTATATAATTTGAAAAAGTAACATTAACATTTGTTAAACATTTAATCACAATTTTTCTGTTTTATGGAAAGTTTTAAGCTGTTTCTTGTGAAGTTGAATTATGTAGAAAACATATTGGAATCTCTATAATTGAGACCCGATTCATATAGTCCAATATCGAAGTCATGTCGTCGCTTATACAAATGTCTTTAATAAGGATTACTCGTTTAATATGATGGCTCACTAATATCTATATAATTTTTTAAACTTGTGTTAACAAGCTTATTTACTTAGGTCAGAATCCAACGCTGTCTTGATAGCTGCTGCGTCTTATGCCAATCGTATCAGAGAATTAACGGACACGTGGCATTGTAAAAGTGTTCGTGGGTGATGCGTATACTGGTTGTTGCGACACTACGACGACGGAGGCAGACAGCTTGGCGCGCCACTTTTTTATATTTCTTTTTTTCTTTTACAAAAGTCGGACAATGTGGGCGGATACTCTTAACTTTCTTTTTTATAGCCTCTGAGAATTTAATAAGCACGTATTCTACACTTGTCTGGTGCCAAAAAATTAAAATTATAGAAGTTGTAATTATACACTTTTGCTGTATCCAAAATATTTGGGATACAATAACAATAACTAATTCCATTTTGTGTCATAGTATGACAAACGATGAAGCCTGCTTTTGACACTTGTGACCTTAAAGTTAAGGTCGACACGAGTATGTTCGGTCTCAAATAAAGGAATCACAGATACATTGTAACCCTGAGACATATGCTCATATTTCTTGATGTTGCTCAAGCGTAGATTTGTGCTTGAGCGTAGTTAAAAAGAGATGCCGATATAAAAGTTACATAAAGCTGTTCCTTTTTAACTGTCTTCAAGCGGAGATCTGCGCTTGAGCAACTGTAATAGAGAATATCAGGCCTGTATTTCAATTTGCTTATTACATTTGCATAGATGCTTTGTAATGTATCAATCGACATCTTTTTCTCGATACGATAAAGATAAGAGCGAAGTCCCGATGTGATTCACCCCATATTAATAAGAAGAAGGAAAACAACGTAGCTGGATGGTGAGGAATTTCTCCTCAAAAATTTCGTCATTACGTGTGACCTTAAGTGGAGCAATTATAGATAGGCGAAAAGATTGAGTGTTTTTCTCTCTAAAACCAGGAATGTTTATGGAATAAGTTTGCGTGAAAATGTAACAGTAAAAAATTACGTTTGATCAGAATTAATGTTGATTGGAGTTTACATCCAAGTGCTCGCTGACTCTAAGCTGATTTTTTTATGTACAACGGGTTAGCACTTGACCGCAATCACACCTGAGGTTAAGTGAAGATGAGGCCGAAGGTGCGTTCCTGGAAACCCCATCTTATTTGGGGACTGGCTATATTATCTCTGACAACCGGAACACAACAATGCTATTAACATTGCTGTTTGGTGACAGACTTTAGTTAAGATGGTGGACGCTAGCCAGGCGGACGTTTAAAATACCCTACCACCAACCAAACTGAGTACTAACATGTACCCCGCTGGAGATCGAACCGGCGACCTCCGATTCGTATACCCTATATTGTTTACATTGAGTCACAGAGGTGGTTCACTTACCTACTTAGTAACTTGAATAGGAATATTAATTTGCTCTGCCGCAGACTTAGCCATAACTACTCTATTATCAAAATAATCCTATGTGAGTTTTCTAGATAAAATGGTTTGAGTTCAAATTATTATTATTTATATTTTCCTTAATTCCTCTACCATCTTCATCATATCAGCCATAGACATCCCATATAGATTACCAAAGTGACCGGTTGAACGCGGCGTGCATTCAGAGATGTATTAAGTCATCCGTCCACCACATTGCTATTGGCGGTGTGGTTTCCATTCTAGAACTTTAATATCCCAAACAGATATCAAATCTATCCGCTATGTCCTCATTAGATATGAGGTATACCACTTCAATTCACTTATACGTGATTTTCGTTATTCTACAAGTTTCTGTTGACCATCGCTCTCTTCTTAGTTCGTTGTGTGACATTCAGCTTTCTTATGAGGCCCATAGTCAAAGACTGGTCACATATATTGATTATAGGTTTTCGTTGAAGGTATTTCAGACTAGATGACGTTGCGTGGTTATAGGAAAGAGTTGGATTTCTTGTCCGAATGAGACGTACCTACACAACTTTAGGAATGGAGTTCTCAATTGATAGTGGTGTGGCCACAACACGGGCATTCGCCAATTTTCCTCTATACCTCCGCTAACATACCTCAAAACTTATCTCTGAACCCGACAAACTTGTTTAATTTTATAATAATAAATTGTATTAGGTGCCACTACTACTTATGTATTAAGTTATTGAACTGACACGTGATTTGTTGATATGGTTTTGTTTGATATGAGATGATTCACAATCACAATACAAATGTGAACTCTAACAAAAACGAATAAATTTATATGATATAAATTAACAACGAATGCCTATAACTTAATATTTATGTATCTACGTGGATTATATTAATATATATTATTATTACTTTCGGTTGTGAGTCATGCCATTTAGCATATTACGCAACTCCATTATTATCGTCTGGTAAATAACCATAGGCATTAATATACAATGACTCATATTCATAATAGGTTAAAGAAGCACGTGGCATCACCAAAAGCTTCTTTTACTTGTAGATGACAACTGAACAGGACATAAAACATTTCCCATTTTAGTGTACCAAAATTTCAGTGCATACTAGACACTTCAGTGTGTCTCTTACTTATTTTGAAATTAGGCATGAGAGCAGAAGAGTAACTAAGAAATATTTCACAGTGCAAGTCTTGATCTCCATAATAACAAATCTATAGTTCGTATTGTATTGATTATTTTGTATACATTTTAGACAATATAATAAACCAGAAAATAGAATCTGGCAACAACAAACAAGAAATCAATCGTTTAACAAGTGAAATTTGAAAGTTTTACTTATTTCCGGCATTAAACGTTAAAGTTTAATGTTTTATCATCCAAGATATCAAGCGAAAGCTGATGTGTCCTTATTATATAAAAATTGTCTTCTTTTTCAATTGTGAAAAGAGAATGTAGTCACGAGTATCCCTGAATACAAAAACCGTATTTTATATACTGCTATCAATGCCTAGATAATAACTATCAGAAATATGATCCCTAAACCCACTGTTAGTATGCTAAATTCTAAGATATCGCTTTTATCTTTCCACTTGCCAATTTGGAAGAGAAATTCATTGCAAAACATATAAAATAATGCTACCAATGCAAGGAGCCAGGCTAGTTCACTGTAATTTTAGTTGTACTGAAACATCTTTATATGTCTAAACCACCAAACATTATTTGTAGGAATCGTATAAATAGAATTATTCGATTATTAGACGTTTATTCTAAATGCAATTAATGTCGGAATAATCTAGTCAAATCAAACCAGGATTATTATCTGTTTTGGCAAGTTTTGCATATCATTTTATTAATAATAGACTTGCATTAACACCACATTTATACCAATCTAAAAAATTACTCGCATTAAAAATAAAACTAAAGGAACCTTTCTAGCCCACTTTTTCTCCTTTTATTATGGCATCATTGTCCTTAGTCTAGACCTAGTTCACTGCTGACCATGGGTCTTTCCTAGGGCGTGCCACTGAATCCGATCTGCGGTTCTCCGTTTATACTGGTAGCCATAGGTGGGCCCCTCACATATGACTCAAACTTTGGTTCACTCCACTTCAAAATTCGGTCCCATAAAAGCCGTGGGACATACAACAAATGTGGCTAGCTCATGCCAAGTCAGCTTACTGGTGTACTTGTGTCCACGTTTAGAATTCATAGGTCTTACAGATAGAAAACACTGATTGAAGGCTTTCATCGGCTTTATTTAATTAAAGTAATTTAAGGGAACGGACACGTACTTGTGATAATAGCAAATTTTAAATTAGCTCTAATTGTATTACCATACTCGGACTATGGCAATTGGTTTTGTACTTATTTATTAAAAACCGGGTTTACACAGCTTAAAGGTAGAATAACGGCTTCTTTGCTAATGCGTAAAATTTATATTGAAATGTGATGTGGGATAGATATTGGTGGTGTTGTGATCACACTCAACGAGTGTGAAACAAGAAAGCCTTGTAGAAACATTACCTACAAGTAGAACGGGTCCTGGTCTCGTACTCGTATATAAAGTGAAACTGCGCATTGCCGTTTATCAATTGCAATTTCATTATCTAGTAAACACCTTCTTGACATGTCTATAGCCTTATTAACTCAATAAAAGAGAGCTTTTTAATTTCATATAAAGCAGATGTAGACATTAGCAAAAATATTTATATTAACATCCACAACTAAAGAATAAATGTTCGTATTCATCAACATTTACTTCTAGCAAGACTCGAATACGCAATCGTTGGTTTTGAAGACCTTTTCTATTATACCAATCGATCGGATAATGTCGTATGTAAGTAATAAAGAAATCTAGGAGCGCTCCTCAGAATAACCAAATTATTAGCAGTTTATAATTGACCAGATTCGCATCAAACAAAATCAAACATGTTGAGTTATGATTGGAATACAAAAGTTATGTCAGATTGGTTAAATTTCATCGTTCCTTAATTATTTTGGATAACTTACTTAGTATTTTAAATATTTTTTATTAACATTTTATTAACATTTTCTTTTCTTTTTGAAGTTATTAAACAAAACCGTAAGTACCTACAGATAGAACATACTTGTGTTCAGAAAATCGAAGGAAATGCAGAAGTTATCGTTCAACAAGTGGCTAAACCACTGTAGTCGGCAAAAAATATGCATCTTTATTTACACAGGCATTTTTATCTAGCACCATTATCTAATCAATATTTCTGCAACGTTCCAAAGTAAAGATAAACTCGAAAACCAACCAAACCAACTATTTTGCGAACCCCACCTTTATTTGTTGACCTATATTTCGGTTTTAAAGTTCAGTTCAACCATACATTTAAAAATAGTATGTTATTTTACCATTACATTACACCTATCTAGAATGGTAACTTTATTTAATTTCGATATCTATATTTTTGTTTCCAAGTTCTTTCTTAATCTAATAATATGAGTAAACGATTTAGGGCCCTGTATGTACCGCCTGATATTGTACATACCGTAATAGTTTAAGAAATAATAGTCTCAGTACCAAAATATTACTGATACGTTACTATACATAACCTTAAGATGATTGTACACATATTGATATCAATAGTACTTATTATCTTTAGATCTATGCAATCAGTAGGCGAAAATCTCTATGAGAAAGGGTTTATAAATCATATACCTCGATAAGGTGTGATATTTTCCTACAATGGGTTTACTATATACATAATAGATATTGTATGAAAATCAATGAATTTATACGATTTGTTCGTAGTTATCATTTGTTACGTAGAAAGTTTTATCTGAGGTATTACGTTGGGCATTGTTTTATTTAATGTATTGCAATGTTTTTATCAATTTTATCAGTAAAGGTGGTGACGTTTAATTACCTACCCACTTAAATCGTACCATTGGATGTAATAAACAGATAATAATGACAAAATAATAGTAATAAATATTTCAGATCTACCAATTATGTAGTCCCAAACTGGGTAATACTATGGATGCTAGATAAATGATAAGCACACAATAATAGTTATATGACTCATTATTTTTATTCAATACCCAAACATTTACCCCTAATACCCCATTGGTTTCGAGGGCAAGGTCACCTACACCCACTCTAGATCAGTTGGCGATGAAGTAAGGACTTTATAAAGTTCCCCCCGACGGGAAACGATGGTTTTGACGGGGTTGTGTGTACGTGGGTCCAGATTTTGTCCAGATATATCTGAGTGATATATGGTCCCATTACAGTCCCGTTTTTAGGGTTCCGTAGTCAAGTTCCTCATAGTTTCGTCATGTCTATCTGTCTGCTTGTCCGAGGCTCTTAGTTCCAGAAAGCTGTAAAGTAGAGATGAATTTTCTTTTATTTTTGTACCCCATCGTGGGGGATGTAGTTTAATAGGTCGTTCATAAATATTAGAGGTTATCTTTACAGATAAGTACGTTTTACAAGTGAATGAGTAATAGTCAAAAAATTTATAAAACATACTTTCCGTTGAAAATTGTTTGTCAAACAACAAAGAGCCCCCTTCTAAATTCGCATATTGTGAGGACAAATACGGAAGCCTTCTCTACGCATGGCCCGACACGCACTTGGCCGATTTTTTATATTAAAGACTTAACTAAGGGAAAGATTTTAAACCATGTGCGATGAAAACCGGCTAAGTTGTTTCGAAGATATTTAGCTTTAACACTGTTTTTTTGGTGTATTTGGACGATATCATAGATATTCGGGGATTTTCTTTGTTTTATTACCAAGACTAAACTCAGGGATCAATTCTTAGCCGTTTGATGGTAATGTTTTTAACTGTTTCGAGGATAGTTAGCGTTCAACGTGATTTAGTTTACTTACGTGATACAACCATTTGTTTTCTCAGGCGTGTTCTAAATGTTCATGTTATAGTCATGTAAATAGGTAAAATATGACGTGACTCACCCGCGACATACAGGTTTCAACATATATAGATTAAGTATATAATCGTTATTTTGTAATATAAATTAAGATTTTAAAACAAACTAGTAATAAAGAAGAATGTTTAAAAAACTTCATCATCTCAGAAATCCGGGAATGAAATAACCAATCGACTGCTATTGAGTCAGCTTTAGAAGACTAAAAGTACATCGCGTTTTGAAACGATTGAAATGTTTTCGAATCCTCGTAACTTTTGATTTTTTAAAGATAAGTATGACTACTACAAGTATTGCATTAATTATTAATACTACAAAGAATACTCGAGTATTCGATACTTGCTTTAAATACAATGATGTTCGAACAAATCTTAAATAGTTTGAGTTGGGGCTATAAAAATACATAATGTATTTTAGTGGAAGATGCTGCAAAGCTATCAGGTGTGGTAGCACGTTAGCTATCGCAGATACCTGACGCTTTATCCACGTAGTAGCTTTGTAAATAGCAGATGTGTTGTTTATTTACTAGGAATTTCTTGCATTATATTACATATGTCGTCGATAGATGTTTAAATTTGTCATTCAATTGAATGCCTAGGCGGATCGTTATGTATGGCGAACATTTTTGCTTTTATACAGTTTGTGCTCAGACCGGGTTCGTTAGGTTGTATTAGGTTTAGATACTATATACAGCTCAGTTTCTATGACAGGAAATGTCCGTTATACATAACGACCCGCCTAGGCATTCAATCATCTCCTAGATCGAAATATACGTACACAACGGGTTGTCTTTTTAACCTCTCAATGTAAGAAGAGTGTTATGAGTTCCAAGGCTATATCTGTCTGTCAGTCTGTGGCTTTGTAGTTACTTTCGAAAGTTCATATTTGCGAGATGGTTCTTAGCAATGTTGGTGGAAATCCGTTTAGAGGTTTTGAAGATATTTGGCTAAATATTTCTGGACGACATTTTCATGTCGCTAGATTTCCTGGCGTTTTTAAATTTTAAATTTATATGTAGTTCAATTTATATGTAAACCATCAACAGTGCAATATTCCTTTCGTGACACAAACACTTCCATAACGTATTGTGACTAACTGACGAAAAACAAACTTATTTTTCGTTCGTTTAATCACTACACGTTGCAGTCAATTAAAAATTTAAGTAATGCGCTGATTTAAACAATAAATCATCTAGACAAACAAATTTTATTAACATCGGTCTATGCGTTAATAGATCAGTGAGTTAGCCGGTTTCTACTTTTATAAAATACTAGTGAACGGCCTGCGGTGTTAGCCCAGACTTGCCGCCACATTTCTTAAACTTCGGTCAACGCGTTTGGGCTGTAGGTACGTTGATAAGTCAGTCAGTCATTCTATTTCTCTAAACATAATATTGTATTTAGTACTCTGGCATAGTCCTCTTTGTTATTGGCTCTGTGGTAGTAACTACCATTCGACTATATACCGTCGAAAATAATCGACCGTTTTGAACTACCCTACTAAAATGTTTGCCAAACTTAACTATCGATTTAATCAGTTAATTTAGGTATGTAAATGTCTAATTTAACCAGCGTTCTGTAATATATATAGTCGCAACTTATATATTTCATTTCTATTCCATTGGACATTAACAAATACTCCTTATAAGCAAGAGTCGTCGTGCTACGTTATCGCGTAGAGTATCTTGAATAAACAGTAAACGGTTCGGCTTAGTTCACGTCGCAAACCGCTATTGATTTTAACTGATAGATAATCGCAAAAGTAATACAACCTAATAAACAGAAAAGAAAACTAATTTCAAATAAACCACAACCTAAATTCTTTGATGTTTGACTTAAGATTAGTTAAATTATTGCGTTAACAAATATTGTTGAATTTAGTTATTAATGGCTTATCATTTAGTTTCCGCGGTTAAAAGTCACGTGCCCATGGTTTAAATATATTTTTACAACCTACATCCATGACTCGGGAATACTTGTTTCTTGTTCGTATTTATCACTCTTAATATTTCTAATCATCGTTATAATAATTAATATCCGTTAAGAATTTATTCATTTTGTTAACTTTGCAACATGTTTTATATTTAATGATTCTAAAGAGAATCCCTTGCAAAAAAGGCTCAATTCCTGAGTGACTAGATTGTGTCGGAAGTCAAAATCCAAACATATAGGTACGTTTGGATGTTCCAAACATTAAAAGTTTAATGCTTACAATAACATCCACAGATCACCTTTCGAATATACCAGAAATGCACACGTGACGGGGGGTGAGCCCATCGCCGTTAAGACGTGAAAATCTATTGATGTTTTTTGGTGGAAACTCTCATAGTCGTTTTATATACCTACACATTTTAAGTAAGTTAAATACCTTTTTTGAGAATATTACCTGTCGTTTATTTAAAGTTTTTCTTCTTTTTTTCTACCGCTTCGAAAAAAACAGGAACAGGAAACAAAATAAAGGATAACATAAATTGTAAATTTAGAAAAACCCCGAGTAACTAAACGTAACAAAATCATTCAGGTATGTTAGCAAATCAAATGTATTAAAAGTGTTGAAACGACTGAACCGATTGTCATCAAACATTGCTAACCTTTCCCTTATATATTAATTCTGTGTCCTTAGTTTAATATTAAAATAAAGCAACCGCCCTCAAATCATACCACGAATTATTGCGATATAGCCGGATAAAGACTGGACACATAAACAACACACAACGCCGTCAAATACATTTAACATCCGTTTTATGAAGCGGCGGCGCCACAACAAACTATTTCCTAATAAATAAATTTTATTTGATTAATTTGACCGATCGATGTTTAGATCCTTTGGGGGAGGCCTTTGTCCAGCAGTGGACGGCTTTCGGCTGATATGATGATGATTATTTTTAAAACTACGGGTTGGTGCGTACCACGCTTAAGGTCTCAGTCTGGCTGTTTAGCGAGGTAACGCGGCTATCGGCCAATGTATTAGGGTCCAAGCCAATGTCACAGATGAGAGGGCTGGACGACAACGTTGTTGACTTCTAGTTTTGATTTTATTATATTGTCTAAATAGATATATTTAATTAGCAATAATAAATCCTCTTGTTAGTAGTAGTATCGACTAGGCATCTCTGGGGTGGCTTTTAATAGCATAATGTGTGTGGTACCGTATTGTTTGAGGTAGCCAAACTTCCCAATATAGGTTTTAAATCTCGTCTTGTTTTTCACAAAATGCACGAAGTATTTCTTTATTTGTTAAATTAAATGTTATATTTACGTCTATTAAATACATAATGAATTTAAAGAAAGATAAAATAAACTATAAGCTTATCTTAATAATTTTCTAAGTTCAAGAAGTATGGTGCCACCATGCAAATACTAAAAAACTTTTTAACGTCTTAGACTATAAATTTCCAAAAATGCATTCTCACGTCTCGAAACTAAGAAACAAAAACCAAGAAACATCCAAACACATTCCTTGGTCAACGAAAGAAAGAAGTAGGCATTTCATCAAAATTATTGTAAATTCCTTCAGCCCGCAGCTCCACCAACGTGGTATTAGATTAAGATATAGCCTATTTCTGTATTTAAGACCTACTCCTGGGCCCCAATACTTTGGGTTTACTGCATTACTGTTAGTTATATGTGAGATAATTACTCACAAACGTGAAAAAACTCTAATGACAACAATATTTAGCTATCTTAGTTACCTAAAGTAAATTACTATCTGCCTGCAAACCAAATATCAAAATCGTGACTTCAGCTCAATAAACGCACATAAAACCATAAGCGAAAATATTAGAGTCTCATTTGCATTGTGCATATATCTATCAGACTAATATTTCACTATCGATAGTGCTATCTCGCTCACCCGCTGGAGGCGTACGTGATTCGCTATTTCCAACGAAATTACGTAGAGCAGCTGTGTATTATGTCCTTATCTAGCTTAGAGACGACGACCTAATGACCTGAAGTTTTAATATCATTCAATTCTCCTTAGATAGTGAACGTAAACCAGCTGGGCTAGAGAATCGACTAATTTATACGATATAAATACAAGACGACAAAGAATGAGTTAAACCAATGTTCGGTTGATTGCACCATTATATAAGTGATTTGTTACATAATTTTCCCGAAATTATTTTTTGATTGAAGCTAATTTTATATACTAAATTATTTGTTTGGTACAATTTATATTTAATTTACTTTATTAATACTATTGCTGCATTTTAAACTATTTCAAGAATAAAGAAATGAACGTAGCGTTCACGATCTATTTATAAACTATGAAGGATGTTCCATAAATTGTGGATAATCCTGGGGCTGCAAATATGACCCCATGACCTGGTTGTGATTGGAACTTTCACTTGAAGCTTGTAATTTTACTGAATCTTTTAACCAGTGTAATACTTTTAACAGGACTGAACAATGTCGATTTTTTTTATAAAATATTTCGAACTCGCCTAATTTCTTAGTCCCAAACTGGCAAAGTCTGTACTAAGGATAATAGTAGATATACTTAAATATTTATATCACCATTAATAGCCTTACACATCCATCCCTTCTATTGGGTACATCCTACTCTCACTGTGAAATTTTTATAAACATCCATAATTCGGAAAATAAAAGATCGTATTCATCACACAAACATTCTGCTCTTGGGATTCGAACCTGCAACCGTTGGTATCGAAAGCAGGAACTAAATCAACGGGGCTGTAACTAAATAAAAAACGTTCATGAAGCTCTTTCTGTTTCAGATTGTATGTTTCGAGATTGTAGATTGTCGTCATAGTATTTTTCATAACTGTAAGCCAACGTTAAAGCCCGTATTTAAAATGAAAATTTGATTCTGTGTGGTCAGTTTCGTCATCCAATAGAATTTATACATTATCTTCCGTTCCAACAAACGCGTAATAAATATTTAGTATGAAATCAACTAATAGGTTATAGATAATATTGAATTGGTAATTACAAAGTGTTAGTTTCATTATTTCGAAATGATTTGAGAATATTCATATATTGGTCTTTACCTATGAAATTGCCGTTTTGTATGAAAAAATTTAAACGAATTTTTTTCATGTATTTTTTATTTGTATTAATCGAATGGGTATGCAATCAATGCATCTTTGCCAACGCAGTGGCAGTTTATTGATGCCCTTCTTAAAGAAATCAGCTGGACGGGAAGCAACAAATTCTTCAAAGGCAGTTTGTACTGCCTCTCGGGTATTGAATTTTTTTCCTGCCAAGAAGTTATCCAAATTCTGGAAAAAGTAGTAGTCTGTAGGCGCAAGGTCTGGTGAGTAGGGCGGTTGACGGAGAGCTTCCAACCCCAATTCTTGCAACTTGGAGACCGTTTGCTGTGCAGTATGAGGTCGCGCGTTGTCGTGCAGGAGCAGCGGAGAGGAGCGATTGACCAATGCTGGTTGGAGATGTGCCAGCTTCTCCATCATTATGTTCAGTTCTTCACAGTACACATCTGCAGTAATGCTCATCCCGTTTGGTAAGAAGCTGTGATGGACCGGCGCTAGACCACCAAACAGTGACCATCACTTTTCTAGGGGTAAGTTTTCGTTTAGGGCATTGTTTAGGTGCTGAACCAGGATCCAACCATCTTGCTGAGCGCTTGCGGTTATCAAAAAGAATCCATTTTTCATCACAGGTAACAATGCGGTTCAAAAGCTTTTTTACCTTGCCAATTTGACGCAATAGGACCAATATTGTTTTGACGCTAACGTCTAAAGCTGCTGCTAATTCAGCCGTAGATTGTGTATCATCAGCTTCCACAATCGCCTTTAATTCGTCATTGTCGACCAAATGCGTGCCGCTTGTGCCGCGTTGCTGCCACGACGGTACTCATATTCCATAATTACTCGAATTCTTAACGTATCCATGATGATGAAAAAGATTGAAATGCGATGAAAATGTAACACTAATCAATAAACAAATGACTACTTTTGGAAAAAGAGTTCCATGTTTTTAAAATAAAAATAATTTGAAATTAGAATTCTTAGCCAAACGAAAATTATTTTGATTTGAAATGGCCAGTACTGCAGAACGGCAATTTCATAGGTAAAGACCTATTATTATTATATATCTTTATACTTATTTTTTCTAATGTATCATTAAGTGTCAAGTTATGGGTTTATTACAATTTTATAATAACTGAATATATTTTCTGAAAACAAACCTACCTACAAGTTATACAGGTATTTTCGTATATACCGGATGAGTATTTTTACCGTAAGGAAAACAATAGGCCAAATTAGGTAGGTGAAATGGAAGGTATTGGCATAAGTAGTTTAATTATTTTTTTTCAAAAACGCACGCATAGATCAGGATTGATATACGGCTGGCGTGATTTGTAGGATTCCTATCATTCGAAATTTATTTTCGAAGTCATATTTTCTCAAAGTTTTCTTTATTTATTTTATTTAATTATGTAATTATGTGGAATAAGCTACAACCGCGACCGTTAAATGACAAAATTAACGCTTTATTCCTTGATGGTTTTGAAAAGAAAAAATAAAGTACCTATGCCAATACCTTATATTTCACTTACCTCACATACCCGTTTTTTTTCCTTACGGTAAAAAACTCATCCAGTATAGAGTACTATATTTTGCCAACTTCAAGGCATTTTGCAATAAAACCCAGCATTATTTAATACCCGTAACCATATTATCCTTGCGAGGTGAAATTTAACTAATTTCCTCTGAAATAGATGATGGTCAAAGTCACACAAGGCCGTAAAGTGTGATATTTTATACCCACCGCTAAACACTGGTAGCCACTAGGCTTTTATGCCCCATAACATTGACATACGATTATTGCGTATCGTTGGGACGACGACGATTTAAATCGATGGCTATTCACAAAGCCCTGGAAACAATTATTTCGATCGCGGAATAAAATTCTGATATAGTTTATCGTTTAATAAAATAATATATATCTATATATGCCATGGCTCTCAAATTGTTATGGAAAATAATAATATACATTATTTAAACAGATAAGTACAATAAAATCAATACTGATAGATAGATATACTTTATTCCCATTACTCCTGGCAATTATGGAATAGACAATGATATTTTCCCATACGTGATGTTATCTAGAACCGCGCCGTTTTAAATTGACCATTATGGAGCAATACACGAGTGAATAATTGATTAATCAGGTTTGTACCTATTTTTTCATGATATATGTGCTTAATAATATATCCTTGTAAAATATTACTAATAATTAGGTAGATACCTAGCCACTATATATTTATGCATACCAAAACAATAAAAATATAACCCATTGTCGATTCAACCAAACATTGACTATTATCTTTCCGATGACAAATGAGCTCAAAAGTCTGCGTATCATTCAGCGACTCTCTTACACAATACTCACTGAGAAGTACTTTATTACTCCCATGTACAATGCTGCCTTAAAAGATACAGCGCGCTGGACAATCTTCAGCCGGCCCGTAATGTAAGGTGGTAGCCTTAAGCTACCGCATCGATTGCGACAGTAGAGGGTTAAGCCGATTTAGATCCAACTGATAGAGGAGCGCGCGTGATGCTAATTCTAAATTTAAATTTGTGTTCGCGCACACACAATTCGAATTCCAAAAGAAAGGAATTCCATAAGTTGACAGATGCACAGTCGGGATGACTCATGCATGATGATATTGATGACAATGATGTAAGTATGTCAGGACCATCGAAATATATTTACTTACAAGCTGAGGACTCAAAATGAGTTGCACATGACATTCTTTTGTTGTAAAGTCCCTTAGTCGCCTGCTGTGAAATTATTAACATTTAATAGCTAAATATGGCTAAAGTAAGCTATGGTTTGGTAAGATCAATCAGTAAAGAAAAGCCAAATGGAAGTCGTACTGCGACAACTTGGGTTAAAGGTGTCAAAAGTGTAATACGTATAAAACATAGTTTGGGAGACTAATGTTTAAAAAAGTTATTGAAAACAATCAAAAAATAATGTTCAGTATATAATATTTATGTAATGCCTCTTTCTCATCAATTTACGTTTGACTCAACACGAAAACTTTGTGTTTGCACTTTCCAGTATAACTACGACTGTATTTAATGTAATAAATCAATTAAAACTACTTTTCTGTATGTTTAAACACCATTGACTAGATACGAATTGGGCTAATATGTTTCCTTGTGTCCAAATTCATACATCAAAATATATATACGTACAGTTTTGGAGAAATTCTTATGTGTGTGTTACTGATGTATGGTGTTTAATATAATTAAAGAAGGACCAAAATTATTAGGTTTCTGCTACAGTCAAGTTGTGATATATGCACCCATCATCCACATCATCCATCATCCTCACCAGTCTACATTTATACACACTGCTGGACGTAGACCTTTCTCCAAGCGTGCCACCACACTGCATTCCTACTTCAACCTCATTGCGTATTGAATATTGTAGAGTCAGTAACGCCCGTAATATCATAAGTGTCAACTTAAGTTCGATCTCAACCTTGAGAATATAAGCCTAAAACATTACCCATTATAGTAATCCAGTCTAAATTAATGATCATCATCAATATTTAAATACAAACGTTACTAACTCACTGGTACATAATATTGAAAGCAAAACTTATAATTAATATAATGATACATTCTACCGAAAACTAAATTCATTGATATCAAATACAAAGAAAGGAATCATACCAGCTCTTCTACAATAGCTACGGAAAAAAGTAAACCAGTCCGCTCATCGACATAACTGCTTTATCTGCGATCAATCTCACCACCTGCGCAGTCCAGTAGTAAATCTTCATTATTGTCTGTTTTTTACCTATTTACTGTTACACAAGACATTAGTATCGACGACGTGAGTATTAAACACTCTTAGATTTAATAGCAAATTAAATGTTAGTTATAAATAGAATAGCGATCATGAAGCAGTTCTGAGAGGTCTGTACCTTCTCTGCCGTCATTTTATAGAAATTCTTTTTAATACTATTGATTACCATCATTGGAAATAAATATACTACATTTTACCCATAATGTAATTGTACATGTTCCGAAATCTTACTCTCTGTATAATTGAACATACCTTTAACTTTACTGACATCATTCATCATTTTCTCTATCACAATACATGTATTCCTAATATACATTTATATACATTTCATCAAACATCGCGATACTTTTCCCTTCCAAGTGAATAGTTGCGAGATAGTTACCCACTCTATAAAACATCAAGTTACTATCCATCAAACAGGTTGCTCGGTGGACAGGCACAGGCCGTCATTAAATGTGACCGAAAAGGATTTAGTCTGATCTTAATAAGCTGGTATTAGGCTGCGGTAAAAGTACAACAGTGCTTCTGACCGCTGGCTGTCGTATCATTGTCGTTAACGTTGTAACGGACTCCGAGGGCCTGGCGTCTGTATGGACTACCGACATGGCCGAACTTTCATGAGGCCTATGCTCATCGACCTAATTCACTTAAATTAAAGATGTCTGTTTAGTAAAAACATTAGATATAATATTCATTGCTCTGTCTATATATTATATTGCAGATAGTGAAATTCTAGTTTTTGCATTGCATTAAAGTCTATTTTTTTAATAATAAATATCCTTGGGCCTACACAGCGCCATTTAGTTCCAAAGTAAGGAACTAGCTTGTATTGTGGATACCAGATGGTTGATACGAGTATATGACACAAATCCATTTTTTTTTCTACATAAATACATATATAAATGAAAAACATCCACTCCCTAACTTGGGTTCATTCATATTCGCCCCTAGCGAGCTTCGAAACCGCCACCTTTTGGTATAGCAGTCAGTATTTTTAACCACTACACCAAACAGGTCGTCGTCGTTCAGGGTGTCTTCTCCTTTTGAAGTTTGCTATTCTTTCTTAGGGCGAACTGTATTTGTAGAATCAAGCTCGGTGTAATCACAACATTTTTGTTCCATTTATAGTTCACTTTTGAGAACGGTTAATATATAAATAATATTAATATCTGATATAGTTTGTTAGATCCACAAACTTATCTTAATAATATTAAACACAACTCATAATTTATGAACAAGTGAAATATCGTCATTATAGGTAAAAAATTGGGTCTAGAGCATCTCCTCGAGGCGGCATAGTGCTCAATAGAGAGATTTATTATCTGTGCTCACCTAAATCTGATTGACCTCAAGACTGTTCCTCTGCCTGAATGAGCCTGGATTTTTCCTTGGATAGTAATTTAAAGGTGGTATTTATCTATCATTTCACAGAATGTGATCAAAAAGCCGTAGATGGCTTACTGTCCTATCTTGTCAGTTAACAATATACTCAACTGTACACTGTACCTGAGAATGGCGAACACGTAACAAGGACGAGATGAATTGTCGTGGAGAGAGTTTGACGTTTCGGTCGCTTTCTGAAATATTTGCTCTATGCGACACCTGAATTCCACACTGCGATATCTTTAATCGCCTATAAAATTACAACACTTTATTTTGACTATACCTATACCTAGAATTTATATCTGTAATTTAAAAGCAGAGAATAATGATCTGATTTTCATTCTACCCCCTTTATGACATTAATTTGTATTTAATAAACATAGTACGTATCGTTGATGTCTAATATATGGACAAGTAATTGCTGCGTGCAATTATCCCTTGTTGATGACGTCATACATAACTAATTCCTAAAGTACATTCTCATCTTTGGTACTAACATGTTTTTGTTAAAACCCTTTCACAAAATAATTTGATTTATCTAATTTCCGAAATCGGTAATGTTTTATTTAAAATATAGAATAAATACTAAATAAAAAGTAATATGAACAGGAAACTAGTATTTTAATTTGAGGTTATATCCCAGATGATGTCATGTACAGTCGAGTACAAAGTAGTATTCGGGTATAAATTTTCTCAGTTTCTCTATTATGCGAAACTTTCTCCATTATATGATAACCACATAAGGGAGTGATGAATAAAGTTAACTTTCACTTTGTGATTCTAAAACCTTGGCCTTTTATACCCTTATATCCTGTTTGAGTCAATTCCGGATTTGTGTGAGCACTTGTGCCGGTGAGTGTCCGGCGCACCGGTCGCGACGCGGGCGCGTGGGCGGCCGCGACGTTTTCCCATGTCCCGCGACCCCGACAGTTATACCAATATACTGACTGACTGACGGCTGTTATTTCACATAACTTACTCAAAAACACCTCATTAATTTCGTCGCAGTCATTGAGCATTTCATTGTAGGTACACAATACGCATCATACGCCACCGCAGTAGCCCTATGTGAAGTTGGTTCTACTTTCATTAGAGATGTGGTTCCCGTGCGTATCACTTAAATAATATCATCCTCAAATTTCACAACAAAATCAGTTTTTATAACATACTCCATTTTAAAACATATTCCAAGAATAAGTATTCGTATGTGACCCAGAAAATGTTTAGAACTTCTATATAATAGGTACTTCGTTTTAGTAGTGTAGTATTTTATACTAGTATTCTTGGATACATTAAATGGTAGATTAGCCCGCGTTGTATATGACCAATGCTCTTGATTGTTAAAGGTCCTCCTGTAAAATAGAAAACTAAAAGCTTTTCTTTATTAACTCTCGTTAATAACGACGAGTATTATAATAAGTTTAAAGCCTTTGTCTGTCTATATCTATCTACAGCATCAAGTAAAGGAAGCGGTAAACTGATATCAATGCATTTTTTTTAGATGGAATCTTAGTAATCTCAGATGGAAATTGATTCAGCTGTTTCCTTTAAATTCGGCTTTCCATATGTGTTGGGATTTTAAATGGTTATATGTTAAAATTGACAAGCGCAGTGCAAGTGGACGGACGACGTAATGAAGGTCGCGCTTCGAACGGATTGTTCTGGATGTCTATAGGCCCCTTAAGAATAATTATTAAAAATTTTTTACTCATCGACTTGATTATTTATTAAAAGCGTACATTTTGAAGTTCTTTTCCATAATAGTTATAGCTTTTACTATTAAACAGCAAAGAAATAAATAAATACTTTAAAATTAAAGTCTACTAAACGTGGGAAAATCAGTCCGTTTTCAATTTCTCCTCGATGTAAGTGCTCAATCATCAAGTGTACTCGACTGACACTCGAAGACTAAGTTTGCGTTCACTTACTTATGTATAAGCTTAATGTATAAGTATTTTATTTATATGACCTATATTCTTTTTTTTATGCATTCGTGCGTATTACGAGTAAAAACAAAACTTATTTTATGGTACCTACTGCAAGTTTTAAATTGCAATATAAGTTATTTGAATCAATAATTATGGTATCATCAACAACCTTACACGTCCCCACTGCTGGAGCACAGCCTCCTCTTACTGGGAGAGGGTATGTGTCATAAAGCCGCACGCAGGCTCACATGACTGTCAGGTGCCTACTAGTCTGATATAAATCCACCAAATATGTTATGCATTATTGCACTACATGAAAATGATTACAGGACAAGAAAAACACATTTTACACACTTTTCTTTGCGACAAGTTTTCATGTTCTAAAGTCAATATTTTATTTTATCATTGTCTTAAAAAGCTTTCCGCCCGCGGCTTGGTCTTTATTTAGTAACTTTACAGTTAACTTTTTTCAGGATGAATAGTATTAATTATAAAAAAAAACATTCGTAAAATAACATTATATTTTATACATATGAAGAAGAATGAATTAAACAAAGGAGAAAGGTGAAAATTCAATAAATTATATTATTGTGTACACAAAGTTTCTCTGTAAACGATATTATCGACACTAATATATAAATGGAAAAGGTACTTTGTCTCTCTGTTTGTTTGCTTGTTTATCCCATGGAAAGTACTCACTTTATTGGGATAAAAAGTATCCTATGCTAAGGCAGGCATTTTGTGGTCATAGGTAGAACATGCCCTGGAATAAGTTCCAGGGCATGTAGGGCAGGGCACCACAAAATATATTTGCAAATAATATATTATCCAGATCCGCACTAATATATAATATAAATGTGGAGTACCTCTACCTATCGGTTTGTTACCTTTTCACAGTTAAGCCTGTGAACCGATCGTATCGAAATTATACAGAGAGGTAACCTGGTAGCTGCAGAAGGATACACACTAGTTTTCATCTTGAAAAAGTTTGCGATAAAGTAATTCGATGCGGGCGAAACCGCAGATGGAAACATATATAGATCAGAATTAGTTCAAATGTTTTGTTTATCCTTATGAACTAACTTAATCGGAATAAAAAGTACCTATCATTTGTTTATTCCGCGGGAACTACTTTGTCGGAATACGAATATCCTATTTTTTATTTCAGGGCATATTCTGGCTATGTACCAAATTATAACCCTTTATATATAATATTAGTTAGATTAGATGTAATATTATTGCTCAAAATCGAGATCAAATAAAGCTAACAAAAGATTATACTAGGTACCTATATGCGAGAACCGAGACAATGTCCGTTACCTCAAGAGGTGACATCATCGCGTAGTCGTGTCAATTCTGAACTCAATAGAATGAACTACGTGGATGAAATGTTTCATTGTGATTTAACGATACCTTCCCTAACCTTAAAATTACCACATACACTAAACAGGCACTAACAATAACTAAGGGTAATAACTCTGCAACTAATGAATTTTTATAGCCTCATAATTCTTCATTAATTTAGCTATACTATTGCCCACCAAAATGTAACTTTCTAAATGCTTTACTTGTGTATATTTTCTACGCATTTAGAGTGTCGATACTTTTCTGTAGGTACATTATTAAGTGTATACTTTTATTTGTGTACATATCTAACTAATAATTACATAAAACAAAGTCGCATTTTAGAGATGCTCTTTCAAACACTGATGAACTTCCTATCATGAGATAAAACCCTTACAAAATCTACAACAATCTACTACAAATCAGTCACTTTTATTGCACTTACGTATTATCTATCACTATAATATGTTTATATATGACGTTTAGGCTACAGCAGGTAACATAGAAATCTACACGCGCACAACCGAAAAACATTATCCTCCTTCGGGCAGTCGGATAAAAATAATGATTGTCATATAGCAAAATATGTACTTAAAACCAATGCTAAATACAGGGCCGTTGGGTAATAACAATAAAACATAAATCCCGATTGAGAAGGGAGTAACACAACAGAGTAACTAAGACACCTTCCAGTGCTTCTTATGAGCTACAGAAAATGATGATTGTAATAAACAATCCAAGAAGAAATACCAAATATCATATAAGAAAAACCATATATCATGTAGGTACTGAGTAGATATGTGATATAGATTTTTTTATTTCATACTTATAAACATTTAAAATAATAACATGCAATGCAACGGTAGATCTACTCATTGTCTTTTAACTCTCAGGCAGCATCAACATCGAAACTAACCAATAAATTAGTCATAGTAATATGCCATGTAGTAGAGCCTATAATGCCTCTAAATTTAGAGATCCGTACATTATTTATGACCCCATGCTAATGAGGTATCAATAGCAAATGTTCCGTTATCACATGTTTCGGATTCATTCATAAAAATGTAGCGAGCGTCTAACGTTGCGAGCCGAACCGTGAACATTTCCAGGTGTTAATTCACTTCTCGAAAATATTTCCTACATAATTTATGTATTATATTTTTGTTACCGGTATAGCCCATTTAAATGACTGCCAATATTTTTCTAATTTTGGCCGTTGAAATGTAAAGCAAATTTTTATCCATTTCATGTTGTGTTCATGTTCATCCATAATGTTTTAAATCATAGGTTTGATAAAGCAAACTTTACTAAAAATAATCATACTTAATGTTATAAATGCGAAAGTGTGTTTGTTTTATACACTACTCCAGGTGTGCGTAAGAGTATTTTCGGCCTCTAAGTGACTAAAAGAGAAAACGACCTATCTTAACCGGTGACAAACAACAGTTACTTTTGTTTATTGTTTAACAAGTTTAGTGTTAATTTTTGATCCTTTTGAATATTCAAGCATCCATGCAGTGCCGGGGCACTGCCCTGAGTGTTCTATTATAATATTTATCCAACAAATTGTTGTATATGTGTCGAAGTGGCGATTCTTCTTTGTTTCTTTCACGTGGATGACTTACGGGATGGATTAGTGAGCAACAAATTGTGAGGAATTATATTATGGTTATGTCCCATAGCTTTATAGCAATCTGGCCGCATTTCACTATTAAAATACGCTTAGGCTACAAGACGAGACAAAGAAATAGTCACACATACATACACCTCAAAACATTAAAGTCCTTGTGGAGTTCGGGTAAAAGAGACCATGATGGTGTTCAACTTGCTCGAAAGTTTTTACTCCCGTGTGTCGACACTCAAATGAGGCACGAATTTTACAACCTGTTATTTTTGATGGCTCCGTAAACGTGATCATTCTATCGTGACACAAATTGGAAACATTTGGTCAGTAAAAACTAAGCTTAGGCGGCTGCTTAGATGTCCGAAGATTAAAAATTTTGACAATTTGGCGAAAATGAAAATATGTAGTTACAATTTTTAGACTGCAAGTACTACTTTCTCGTACATATATAAAATAGACGCTGAAATATTCTATTCTAATTCTTTGTTTTATTCCCTGAATTAAATCATAGAACCATATTATGGTGATATATTACGCGTACCGTACCTAAGGCACAGAATTAATATAGTACTAACGTACCTAAGGAACATCTAACATGAAATTGAACTAACATAATATTATTATCATGATATACTTACATAATGTATCCAAAAACAAGACATAGCCAACTATATAACTGAATTTTTATTATTTACTCATAGCGCACAATGGTTTTCGTGATTGAGTGATCAGTTCCCCAGTGCGTGCGTGACAGACAGACCCACAGACGGACAGACAGGCACGCGCACGCGCCCGTCACACTGTCGTCACTGACATTTTGTTAATCATTATCCCACCCCGCCGTTATTGAATGGTGGTACAAGAATGTAATAATAAAGTTACAAAAACTTTAATTTTGACAAGCATAGTTTACATACAATGCCATCTAGTCACTAAACATAGTTCGGTAAAGAATTTACACAGAAAAGATTACATGAACTAGCTTCCCGTTATCATGAATAGGTCAAAAGCCTTAACAAACCTTTTCGCCTTTATCAAACCTAAACTTCCTTTCTTGAACACCAAGAAAATCTTAATTCTCGCTAATGATGGAATCGTGCGCAACATAACCACTTCAAAAACCTGATAAAGATCTATACTATATTTCCGGCGTGTCTGAGTGGGCGGCACGGGTTCATTCCAGACCCGAAACTGTTTGAAAAGTTCGCACACTCTTGCGTAGCTCACTTCTTCTTGTGATGAGATATACAGGGCGTCCCAAAGTTATGGGACATGAAGGGGAAGTACCTTAAATATTGTAGATAGTGAATTTTGCTCAAAGAAGACTTTATGTTATTTTTAAAAGTTAGTAATTCTGCATTCATAGATTTTCTAAAAATTACTTGCTTCGGCTGGGAATCGAACCGACTTAAATGTGAAAAAAAAAACACCCTACTTTTATGATGCCAATCGAAAGAATAGCTAAAAAATAATAACTCTGCCTAAGTAACATAGTATTTTAAAAGAAAGGAACAACATAAAATGATTGAGTCAAATTTCAAGAAAGTTATTTATTGCTAAAGTGATTTCTTCTTTTGGGGATACGTGAAAGATATGCTATACAAAAAGCGATACGAGAACGTAGGCGAGTTGCAAACAGAATTGTGCCATATCACATCGAGTGTTCACCATAAAATGATTAGAAAATCAACAGGCAGCGGGCTCATTAAAAGATTGGCGATTTGCGTAAGACAAGAGGGATCACATTTTGAGCATTTAATTAATTAATTTACAAAAAAATACCTACTTAATTGACTACGGCAGTTTCATGTATGTTTTTTATTTGATTAAAATGATTAATTTCACGTTGTTCCTTTCTTTTAAAATACTATGTTACTTAGGCAGAGTTATTATTTTTTAGCTATTCTTTCGATTGGCATCATAAAAGTAGGGTGTTTTTTTTTTCACATTTGAGTCGGTTCGATTCCCAGCCGAAGCAAATAATTTTTAGAAAATCTATGAATGCAGAATTACTAACTTTTAAAAATAACATAAAGTCTTCTTTGAGCAAAATTCACTATCTACGATATTTAAGGTACTTCCCCTTCATGTCCCATAACTTTGGGACGCCCTGTATATACACACATTTTTTAGTAATTTGAATACCTCAATTTTGTAAAATTGAGCTTTATGTCTTACACAATGTAACGCAATTTTGTGTAAGGGAGATAATATTTGGGACTTTTGCATATTACAAAGAGAGGCACCATTCATTGAGACAAGTAACGGGCAAATAGTAATCTCGCGTCTCGACAATGCCATTCAAGCGAGCTGGTACAGTCGGGTCAAAAGTTCATTGGAATTTTTAAGGATTCTATTTTATATAAATATCTATGTACAATTTTCTACGTAGGTACTGAAGGAACATTACCATAAATTGTCCCAATAAATATTTTTATTATATTATATTATATTTATTTATACTATATAACAATGTATATAAATATATATATATATATATATATATATATATATATATATATATATATATATATATATATATATATAATCTATTATATTTATTACTAATACAACAACAACATGTTCTTTTATTTATCAGTTGTATGTTTGTTAATAACTTCGGTTTTATAAGTATATCTACACTCTGTCTACTTTTAAGTTACTTCTCAAAATTGTCTCCTTACTGAGGTTTGCGGGAAGAGATCTTGTCTTGGTTTTTTGTTTTTGTTTAATGTGTATTGTTATATACAACAAATAAAATGGTAAATAGAAATAAATAGGTACATAATGTAGGAGGACCAAAACCTAGATAGATTACTAAGCATTGTTATACTCTAACCACCAGAACTTTCATACTTAGACTAACACATAGCTAACCGTCACACTTATAGGTATAATATACTCAGGTATATAATGCTCAGAAACTAATATAGACACATACCCCCCAAACTTAGGTAAATCGATTTTGCAAGTTAGATTAATATAATAAACAATATTATATACTAAACGCTAGATGTACGTATTTAATTATAAGAGTTAGTACAATACTCTGAGTTCTTTGAAACTCGGGCCATGGATACTCGTCTGACCACAATCTAACCTGTTGAAAAGTGACGATGTAGTCGAAGATGAAGCACGCGATGTCAGTAGATGATTATTTACCCTGCTCGTTTATTAAACATTTGACTGACCAATCGGTAGATAGTTTCAACAGTTATTAATAAGGACCAATTAGCAACTCGCTCCAATACCTAAATTATTAAACCACACTATAGCATCGATGTAAATTCAACAATTCGTTGATAAGTAAGTATTAAATTATTTTACAGGTTGCACATTTGTCACCGGTTCTTAGTTATTGATCATGTATATTTTTTTTGAACACAAGCTTTCCAACGACAGGCTTCATCTATCAATTAACTCTCTTTTGTTAGAAGTAAACAAACAGCAATATTTTAATTTTAATAAAATACTAATTTAATATTCTATGGTATTGGGTTGACGAATGTACATTGGATGTGTGTGCGTGAATAGACATACGTAGCGACGTATTGATTTCATGTGTATATGTAAACAACTAGTTTTTGTGTATTTGTGAGTGTGTGGCGCGGTGTACACGTGGTGTGCGAGTGGCGTGCGCGCGCGCCGCATTCCGGCGCGTAGCCATTCATACGTACTTACAAGCACCCGAGTCTTTTATTTGTTCAAAGCTTTTTGTCTTAAATTATAGTTTGTCTTAACTGTGCACTTTATGGTCATCGTTGCTAATAAAGTTTCACATGTTTGCAATTTGTTAAAAGAGTCCATCATACCTTATGTACATAGATACCAGTAAACGATAAGTACGACACATGTATGGCCAGATTACTTATTGTTATAATAAATAATAAAATACAACTTAACTCTGTCTTTAATAATAGGTCCAAACACAAGGATGAAAATCAGTTTAACCGAAGATTTCAATTTCTTTTTAATATGATTATCTGCGCTCACAGCGAAATTAAATAAGTTAAAGTTTACATTGTAAACTTATCGTCTTTTCTAAGCAGAATTTACCTATAACCTTATATTGTTGACCGAAGTTTTATTGAATCTATCGTGTAAAGCTTCTATCATTCTAAATCTCTATCCATACCTATATATATATTCCACTACGGATCGAGGTAAATCTAAATAGCCCCCAAAGCCCTCTTGGTATACATAATATACTATAGAACACCATAATGTACGTAAAATTATTCACCAGGCTCATTTTCCTCTATTTCCTGACCGCCCAATCACGGCGCGGAGGGCGGGCGGCGACCGGCGAGTGACACGTCGATAAATGCGCGCGCAAGCTCGCATTCAACGTAACGGCGTTATTTTTGTTCTGTGATCAGGATATGTAAAATTAGGTAAATAATTAATATTTATATACTTATACACAATATCAATTTAAAGCCGTTTTCGATATGTAATATTAATATGCTGGCGGAAGTGTGTATCAATCGTCATCAATTAACACTAATACCTTCAAACATTTACACAAATTGTCTTGTCCCAAACTAGTCGCGAAAGTACCAGGACCTTCAAGGTTACATGTTCGTACTGGTTGGGTTCGCGGCGATGAGACACTGGGGCCCTGAGGCAAAACGCCTTGGCGAAGAACTATCTACGCGTGTCATCGAGGCATCTGATGACCGCTGAGCGGGCGACGTCCTAGCACAGAGAAGTCACGCTATACAGCGCGGTAACGCTGCTTGCCTGTTGGGAACTATGCCGCCTCGAGGAGATGTACTAGACGCAAATGACGTTATATTTAACCAGATATTATTATTAATTCATCGTCATCTTCTTGCACTGGTCCCAATTTATTTGGGGTCGGCGCGGTTTCTTCCAACCTTTTACTATCAGCCGTTATCTCAACATTCACGCCCTTTTCGTTCATATGACCCTACACAATCCATCCATCTTTTCCATGGTCTTCCTCTTCCTTTCCAACCATCAACATCCATATTCATCACCCCCTTAGTAACATGCGTTTCATCCCTTCTCATAACATGTCCATAGATACATTATTATAAATTATTATATTTCATATTATTAAGGCAAGTCTGTGAACTTAAATAATAATAGTTAAAAGTATATTTTTACATGTAATATAAAATTATAATAACTGAAAATAATAATATCAAATATTTTCATTGATAGATACCTGACAACAGATAAATTTAAATAAATAATCACAAACATCCGTTACTCGGGAATAAATGTACGTATTCACAACACAAATATTTACTCCTAGCAATATTAGAAGCCGCAACCGTTGCTTTCGAAGGTGAGATCACTACCAACTACACCATTCGGCTATCAATACTTATCTTATTTTAATATATTGTTTGTTTGTGTGTTTGTAAACGCGTTATTGTACAAAAGAAAATAAATACAAAACAAATTTACTTAGAACTATGCACAAACTAAACAATATTGTTTGTCAACTCTACATCTATGCAGCTTGCTTTTTCCGTACGAAACAAATTAATGAAAAATAAAATAATATGTATTTAATTTTACTCAATTCCGTGTGATGCTTAATACAAGTATCAAAGCGGTCTCTATATTTCTAAAAATACAAACACTTAAATTTTTGAAGTCCCTCATATTACAAATGCGGAAGTTTGTTTGCTTTTCACGCCTAAATGGCCGGACGGATTTGCATGAAATTTAGTTGGCAGACAGAGTAGGACCTAGATTATATATAGGCAAATGCTGAACCGATTTTGATGAAATGGGCCACGCAAACGAAGGCGCGGGCTACAGATAGATATATAAATCTTTAGTTTCCGTCAGCGTGAACTTTAAGGCGACGAGTTTGTTTTCGTGCGACTCCTTTATGACGCTACGTGAAAGTAAGCCTTTAATATTAATTTGCTTTACACTTTTCTGTGATCACGTTACCATATAGTTTATTTTAAAATTAAAGCAAGGTACTCGTACATGACATAATTTTCTCGCACACATACGTAAAATCTTTATAGTAAACCATCAAACGAAGTTACCCGCAAATGAATAACCCGTCTATGTCTGATAGCTGTAGTAGTAGCACCATCATTGCCATTGGATCGTAACTATTTAAAGGTACTTCCATAGTAATCCCACTACCCCATACAGTTTTATGTATCAGCACCAAACTATAACGAACCGAATCCATTTCTCTTTAGGTTCAATATGTATTACTTCTTGTGGTGCCCCCTCTCCCTGACTTCTTCAGTCCATTCAATTTGCCGGGTGACAAGTTATGCGTTTTTTATTGCACTCGGCCATAAAAATGACAGGCCGATTATTATGAAGAATAACTGGAAATAACGTTGAAAATACGGAATATAAAAGACTATTTTTATAACCAAGAGCTTTCGGATTTAAAAATACCCTGTACCTACCTAATCACAACCGAAGACTTGTTTAAGTTACATATGAAAATTATAGTTAACTACAAAATAATTAATCCTACAGAGGTCGCGTGGATTACATTACTAATCCATACGAGAAAAATCAAAATCGTTTTGACCTTCCGGTTACTTTAAGTCGAATATTTAAAGGACGCGTTCAGCGCTGGGCAGGCGCCTGGTCGCATATCGCGGTGATACAGGTTTTTCATATTTTGATGTTTATTTTATTATTTTGATTATTTAGGTTTTAGCAAGTAGAAACATGGGAAGTAATTACCTTATTTGTTTCGTTTTAAAAACAACATGCATAGTGTATAGAAAGCTCAAATCCCAGTGTAGTTAGAGGAATCCGAAAACGAGAGCATTCTTCCAGACAACTGTTTGCAATTTATTGAGGGAAAAGGTGCTTGAAGAGCAGGAACATCAAGTATAAGCATGAGCAAGAGGCAGAAACCCCAGACGAGGTCCGTGAAAATAGTTGTGAATCTGATGAAGATGAATCACTCCAACTAAGACGGTGCGTTGATTTTTACAAGGTGGTAGATGACATTATCTGGTCAAGTACGTCTTCTCCGACTAGAGATTGAACTCGAAGCCATAAAAATTTGTATTTGTTGGAATATTTTTTTTTGATCTCCTTCTAAACTAGGATCTGATTTTTTTTAAATAAGAAGTAATATTTATGTTTTATTGATTTTCCAAAGTATAGAAAAAAATGATAAATTTTTCTTGATTACTTTGATAAACAATACTTAATTATCATTATAAAATAAGAATGATATAACTTTTGAAACAGTCTTCTTCTTTAAACTTTAAAAATGGCATTCCCATGTAATCCGCGCGACCACTAGCGCAACTTTTTAGAGCGCAACAACTGTAACGTTAATTTAATGTACATTATTCAAGAACATAATATTTGAATCAAGTCACAAAATTACACAATGGATGAAGAGATCATTTTTCCAGCTACAGCTGACAATACGACAGGTCCCCGGTAAATTAAACTGGGTCCAATCTATCTCGTAAGTAAATATCGTAATGACATCTAAAGGGTCATATCTATAAGCCTAATGACCGGTGGTATGCAACTGCATCATTGATTTGGAGCTTCCAAAAAATCTGCGATTACCAACCTGGCTGCCCAGCATTACGAATAAGGTAAATCGTCCTCCCATTGGAAAATAAAGCTAATCGCGGCATGGGAGAGGCTAATGTCCAGCAGCGAACTTCTAGGCTGTTGATGATGTTGACCTAACTAATGTTAACGTGACCAGATCTATTTCATCACACCACTCTTAAATGACCAAGTGTATAGGATCCAATATGTAGGTAACAGAAGGCATAGGTAATATTGGAAGGCGTACGGATGCTACGTGCTGATGACTCTTGACGGGAGCTACCTCCTCTCTGAAATTGCCGCCTGAAGACCTTATGATTATGATGAGTGGCTCACCCGGCGGCAGTTGTGCCACCATGTAACAAAAAAGTTGCTCTTGAAGGTATAACGTACCTGAGTAGTGATTTAATGATGTCAATAATAAAACGTTAATCAGTTTCGAAAAGAGAGGTGTGACACATTTTGCAAACAGTGCTTTAGTGTGCCAATTACTAATGTAAATTCAATGAAAAGCGTACGAAATCTGACATGGACCCGGGTGACAGACATAGCGAGCGTGCCACAATCCATTACAGGCGAAAGCGGGGCGAATGGCTAACCGAGGAGAGGGAGGCAGGGCAGAGTAGTCCATTAGTTAATTAGCAGCGAGCTACCAGCGCAGCGACCCCTTCTTTCCAGATTGTTACTGCGCCGCGTCTTTAGTTGCTAATTGATTTTTAAACGAAAGCTCGACTTTGTCTATTTGTTACGAATTATTTTCATTACGGTTTAGTAAAAATTTTAATATCCGGCGGACACTAAAATATATCCGACTTAGTAGCTCTTGGCTACTATATCCTCTCTTTGCGCAACATGTATGCAGGACCGTGTACTCCATATCGAAATTAGTTCTCAAAAGCAAATGTTGGTCGTAGTTATTTGCTGACGACGTGAGATAAATGTAGTTACAGAAAGATTAGAGTGCTCCAAAAAGCTACCCGTACAATATTTAAATTGCAATGAAAAGTGTTATGAGACGACTCGGTGGTAACCTAAACTGACAGAAGTTTACTCTGTAATAAAATAGTCTTCTATATCATTCGACATTATCTGTTTATCCATATCACTAAAAGCTCCGTCCATCCCGGGGCAGGGGGAGGTAGGTTAACTCCCTCAAACTATATATGGGGCGGCAAGAATATCGTTTTACCCCTATAAAATTGAGCAAGAAGAAGTTTCAGAGACAAATCTACAATATTTGAAATGGTGATGACATCCGTAGCTCGAACAGTCTCTTTTTAAATTTTTTTAATAGTCTATTATTATAACCTCCATCAATGAATTTAAATAACAAAACTGGACGAAAAACACTACTTTTGCTTTACTAAAACTTCCGGATCCACCTTACCTTTCTAGTTATCGAGGAAAACCTTATGCTACAGAGTGATCTTTCACTACCTGAGCAAAACCTGAGTCACGTATATTTCGTTCTACAAAGGAAATTTCCCTGGATTGTTAAAACGATTATGCTGCAGAATCGCACAAATAATGAATTCTGGATCCATTGCCCTTTACACCCAGATTCGAGAAATTTAGGATTTTATCGATTACTAAATTTTCCTATCTTATACCTCGGTCTTGCAACTATTACTTTTAATATCTTTTTATGTGAATAGCGCTTATCTATTTCTGCCGCCAATACTTACTACAACTTAAGCTGCTTGCTTGCTTTTCACACATTTCTAGGAAATTAAAATAAACACAGAGTCTACTTGGATCGAGCCTTTCCAGATCGACTCCCGAGGCCCAAGGGGTGGTTAAAAACTTTATTTAAACAATTTCACCCGCCAGCTTAATAGACTGGTGAACTGAAAAGGTAGGTCGGAAGTGGCTAGACGCGGAAAGCGCGCTTCCAGGAAGGCTTACTTTGTTACTTCCAACGTCAACATCCAGTTGACTAAGAGTTGATGACTATATGGCCTTCCAAGCTACGAAACACAAAGTTATGAAAATATTTTATCATTGACATTGGTTCTTCCATCGTCGTAGGTACGAGTATGTATAAAAAAGAAACAGCCATAGGCACTTTATTAATTAAAAAAACTAACATTGGTGTAATTTTAAACAGAACTAATAACTATAGTATGACGTGGGTCCGACTTGAACCACTTATGCAATTTATGTAAGCAACTGTGTGTCCCTGAAATAAAAAAAAACTTTGAAGCCATTTCAGTTTAGGTTTAAAACACTGTCATTTCATGTATGTTTCATATATGATTTTATTCATGTATGATTCGGATATAATTTAAATTTGTTAAATTAGTAATAATAATTTGAGAACAATTAAATTCGCTCGCACATTCACAAATAAGTATTGAAATTTTACCAAATACCTACCTATATGATACCTTCTCGTGTCTAGCTTTTTATGGTTTATCACTTTTTTTTGAGTTGATTTTAGATATTGATTTTTGTTTTTGTTTACTTTTAGTTAATGTATAAATTTATTCATAGAGTAATAGTAATTAATTCCTTGGTGGCAGCAACTACTCTACTTGGGGGGACTGAAAATCAGCAAATCTGCTGAGTCCCTACCTTTTCATCACAGTTTGATCTCATTTATTATCAATTAATTACTTGTTAAATTAACTTTGTAGTGAATAAATTTTTATTTATTTATTATCAAAATAATTACAAATAACAGATGATTGGGGTCGATTTTTCGAGTGTGTACATCCACATTCGTCTCATATAAATAGGTTTTCGATAACGATTCAGTACCATCCCTAATATTTCAAATGACCTATTGGTGAGCTTACCTAATTCATTTTCGTAAGAAATGATAGCGTATTACTTATGTCCCGCGTATAACCCGATAAACATCACACCCCTTCACAAAGCATTTCGGCACGGTGCTATGACTACCATTAAAGTAAAAAGTTAACTTACCCCATAGAAGAGTCCGTAGCATTACATGAATCTAATGAGGTAATGACCATCCTAAATGCGGGGAGTCGGCGCGGGCGGCCCGACCACGTGACGGTGTGCGCGGTGGCGTGGCGTCGGCTGAGCGGTAAGCGTGCCGCGCACACGACCACCCCTCGTGCGATCCAATAATTTCATTATAATAAAACCGAGTCAAATGTGTAAACGATGGCACGTGATAATTGTGACCCTTGGCCATAGTGACAGCTTGTTGTCGTACATCCGTATTATTCGTGTTTTCATTATACTTAGTTAATTTATATTTTTAAATTAATAACCTAGTTTTTTGTTACACTAGAAAGGGTCAGAAAAACATACAGTTTCCATTTGTACAGCAGATTAAGGTTCATATTATAACAATATGTTCGTACTATAATATCATTAGCCAGTCCATATACATCTACATAATCAATTCTTTACTAACTGGAGAACTTAAGCAAATAGATACCGTTCTCTATTTTCTGTATTTCGTTTCGTTAAAACCTTCAAACTTTAGAGCTTTCAGTACTCCTATTTGATAAAGTTAAATAGGCACCTACAAGTACATCATCTCACTTGAGTTCATAGGTCATGTGCAAATCTAAACGTCTAAACGTAGAACTTAAATATTTTAGCGTAAGTAGGTATATGTTACAGATAAAAGCGTTCGCATTAGAGTTAATAAATCTTAGGAATTGCTTTCTTATTACATACATATTTATGCATCTTGTCATTTTATAGACTTGTTTTATGCAGGTAAAATAGCATTAAACTGAGCATGGCTTTAGTTGGCACTTAATATAGGTATAAAAGCACAATAACAAAACAATAAAACTGAATTGAGACTTTGAAATTGCATTTCGAAAGTCATATTGGATTGGAGTCTATCGTAGAGACGTAGAAATCAAAATGAAAACAATGTGTATGACGCTTTAAGACTATTTAGTATCTTATAATTACTGGAATTCCTAGAATATCTGCACTACGGTTTTCTTAAAATTCCGGAATTGCTGGGGTTTCCTTCATCACTGGGAACTTGAGTAGGTATTTGAACGGAATGTGAAATTAGGAACGAAGTGTTTCATTTTAAAATTTCCGCGACTTGATTAGCTAACGTTTATTAATCACCCAATAGGTAGATTTGAACACATCAATTGTTAATTTTCTTTATGTTTTATACTGTAAGTGGTCACGGACTACTTAATTTATAAAACGATGAGTTATAAGCATCACCCAAATACTGCTCAGCGGGCACAATAAACATTATGGGCGCATTCATTAATAGCTGACCGCTGACAAACGGTGCCTTTGCCCCCCTAAGGCCCCTCTTTACCCTATCATCCCCATAAACCCCTCTCTCCTCCCTCTCCTCTTTCCAGCCCCTATCTCCCCATTCGGCCAGGTGTAAAACTGCCCGGTCACGGAAAGACAGACATGCGATGCGGCTAATATGTTTTGTATTATTAAAGCTATACATATTACTTATCCCCCCGACGCAAGGGGATGACCCATGAATATTTATGCGGTGATTTGTTTATAATACTAAATGCTGCGGTCAGCCTATGCAATGAATTATCGTTTGTATATTGTTAATTACAATCTCACTAAGAGAGGCAATAAAGTGAGCCCCATTGCTCTGCCCAGAGAGACACGAGGTTAACTTAGTAAATGTTACATCCCTACAGAAATTGGATTCATCGTATATTGTACCAGTCATCCATCACTCATTAGGATAATTTTTCTAATGTTTACATTACCTATTATAATAGAAAGTGTCCGTGCCGCCATACGTTTTGTACAATTCCAATGCGTAGGCTCTTACTTTGCGAGTCGAATGATTCAAACGTTTTCTCCACGGAATTGCATTAGTAATACCTTAAGAGGTCTACGGTGTGGCGTGAGTAATGCAGGAAGACGTTGTGTGGGTAATGTCATGTCAACTTTAGTGCCGTCCTAATGTGTCAAGTTATCTTTATGCTATCTGCGTGGAAAGTTCTGGCTCGTACACTTATTTTACTGCGAGTTTGATTGTTGAAAAGATAACGCTCTCATCACTTTTAGTTCGCTTGTGGAATGCTACTGTAAATTCTCGAAACAACATTCAAACATTAGTAAACGTTCTGAAAACCGAGATTTTTTTATAGGTTCATCCTATGTACTCCTTTTGTGGTACACTGAAAAAAATTACAAGGTGAATCTGTCTTCCTGTGAATGACTTTAAAAGTGAGATTTGGCGTGATCATGACTTCTGCAAGGCAGCAGCGTCATTGATGGTTCTCGCCAATCCTAACAACAATTAGTACAAATATTTAATGTAAAGCGATACAAATTACGCCTTTGCATCTTTGGATAGAGTCCAGCAATAGAGAAGGTGGGCTGTAGGTTGAAGTACTTGAATCTGCTTAGCTTATTATTTATTTGTTTAACAATTTTTAAATCGCTACTTTTTACTTCTTCTTCTTCTTCTATTTAAGAGCTGCTCTTGTCGGTGGAGTAATGACGTACTAGTATTAGTACTTTTTCCTAAACTCAAAAGTAAAACACGTTCCCACGTCCAACCTTTTCCATATATGCGCTGCAAATATTTTATTTGGTTGACCATAATGTATTTACAATATTAAAAGTACGTATTTTATTCAATAATGTAGTCCCCGATGCAACACTTGAATAAAATGGTAATGTAAAAGTATCGAATGGCATGCAACTTGTGTTCGGTGACATGGTTTGCGTGTAATATTCTAACTTGTATATACGTTTACAACTGACACTTTGGCAAATTATGTATATACACACACGTCCCAGTTTTTTGCTAACGGTACTACACTAAATATTTTCAATACATTTGTGGAGTTTTACAACAAAACGAACTTAAATCTCAAGAACTGAATTTTGATAGAGATTTCGTCTACATAATGTTATGACATGCCGTGGGTTTATTAGATTTCCCGCTATTTCCTATTTTTACCACGTCCATAACTGCAAGTATCTCACCGAACCCCTTGTATTTAAGTTGTTTTTCCCGAGTAAAATCAACACATTCGTCAACTCATTTTTTTTCGGTGGTAGCGGGGTGTCACCCTTCGCCTCTCCACCCTCCGCCCGGCATTTACCAAAAATTATGGGAAAAGTCAACATTACTAGAGTTACAATGTATTTTTTCTTGAATGTAACGTCGCCATGGGAATGTACTTCCAAATTATTTAGTTACGTTATGTATGGGATATTACAGGCAACGACTATTTCTTAATAGACTGTTATATTACGCGTACATAAATTAGAATCATTAATAGACTCGCTTAAAATGGGTATAATAATTATATTTTATGAAATAACAGATAAAAAAATATATAATAGAAGTTAACTTACAACCAACAAAAACAACTATGAAGTATGTAAAACCTATACCTATACCCCTAGATCAGACGTAATAAAATTACATTAAAATGACTTAAACATTTATCCATATCGGGATTCGAGGCCGAAACCGTTGGTTTCGAATGTACTGTTAGAAGTGACTTCCTTATGCATTGATTCCTATAACCATAAAATGAATTATCGCCCAAAATTAGACAGATGCTAGATTAATTCAAAATAATTCGCATTGTAATATCGTGACCTCCCACCGCGACTAGCGGTAGCGCGTGGTGGGCGGTGTTGGTTGTCGTATCGATCCGCCCGCCCAGCCGCACGCCCGCCCAAGTGCCGCCCAGAGCGCCCGACCGACAGACGCGACTACCGGCTTGCCACCAATGTATGCCCATTGTCTATTAAATATTATTGCTATTAGTTATAGCAGTCATAAGTTTTAGGGACCCCCATGATGGACAATAAAGCCTAAATAAAATGGCCAAACATTATCACTAATAGGTATCTTTAGAGAAATTAATGAATAAATATGAGTTGATTCGAATAGCAAAACGTGAAAGGGTGGTGTTTTTTTTTGCAGGCATGGGCAGAGCAAGCCATACTATGATCGTAATATCTATGATTATGTATCGACCTACGCCCATTACTGCTGATAACAAACATCTCGAATCAGTGGGACGACACTGATTATTTAGTAAATAAATTAAAAAAATGTAGTCATGTTATTATAAGTTTTTAAAGTTTTTATTTAGACTTTTTTACGTAAAACATTGATGACCTGTTTTTACTTTTTTCCCTAAAAATGGGATGCTGGAATTATTTGTTGTCAAGTGTGGCAAGAGGCCTACTCACGTCTGCCATTAGTTATTATGACATATTATTGGCGGTATAAATGATTTAGTATTTTTCATCGGTAGGATTTAAATTAGCAATAGAAGAATAAAATAACATTTACGATTGACGTACAATTTTTCACCGAGATAGAGACAGATAACAACTGCCATCAACACACAAAAAACTTTGCGAATTAACCAGGATTAAAAGCCGAGGTTTCTGAACCTCAACATATATACCCCAATGGAACACTTCCGCAGTGGCGTGCCCTCCATATAGGCAGAAAGGCAGTGCCCACCCAGTAATAGTAAGCTTTCATGGAAATGCATTGTCAAGACAGCTGATTCACACTGATATGAACAGAAAATATTCTATACAGTTGCTAAAAACATTCTATATAGTTGCGAAGATTGCGAAAAGACTAATTTATTATTTTATGGTTGTATTTTTTCTCATTTAATAATTTTGCCTAGTGACAAAACGTTGTGCACGCCACTGCACTTCCTTAGCATGAATAAGTATAACGACACCGCAATTGTCCAAATCGCTTGAGGCGTTTAGGCTGTAGGTGGTAGCATACATACCTATATATAGACGTATTGAATACATAACCCTAGTTTTGGCTTCTACATGTGGGGTGACAATTGAAAACAAGACGAAATAGCTCGATTGATGTAAACCCGAGCGCGACGATCTCAATCAGTGGGCACGCATTGTTGATGTAAGTTATAGGTATACGTATCAATTATATAATTTAACATCAACTTAATAAACATATGCAAATAATTACACGGCTACGGCAAAGCCTAAGGAGTTTAAAATATATGCATACCATATTGTCAGTAATTTTTAATTACGACGCATTGATGTCGAATATTATTAGTGTACAGTCTCAATCTATGAAAGCGATAAAATTTTAATGGAAACGCTCACGCCGTGATTCCGTAAACGCCTTGATCCGTGGCAAACTAGTGAGCATTGACCTAAATTTTGCGCCAATGTAGCGTTTTATAAACACCCTTGGGAACAGGATGTAAGGCATACTACGAATACGTTATCCATGTCAATGTGGGCAGTTGTCGGTGACCTAAATAATAAATAGCATCCAAAGAGATCAAACGAGTGTTGTCACATCTTTTTACCGCCTCACCAATGTACCCATAATTATAATGTTAAACATTGTGAGATGCCGATTACCTACATCAATAAACATATTTACTGTTATCGAATACGTTTTATTTGCAAATTGAACTTTATAACGTAGTATTAACACACAAATGTACGATTTTAAATATAATTTTATCTTTGTTGGCATGAAAGAATGAGTCGTGGGCGTACCGTACGGTTGAATTATGGAAATAGAGCGTCGGCACGAGCGCGACTCAATGCTGTGTTCAAACAATGCCGTAACGGGAAGTCGCGACAATTTTTATTCATTTTTCATTTAGATACAAACATGTACTAGGTACATGCATTACGTGATCACATCTTTACTAGGTTGTCTACTAGCTGAACCACCCTCCTATTTCTGCCAAAGCATAAATTTATTCCGGTATGTGGAGAAGAGAGAACAGGGAATTTATAGACATGTGAATTTATTTTTGAGTAGATCTGTCATGTTTTTACCCGACTGCCAAAGGAAGGAGGGTAATATTTTTATGTGATGTAATCTATAGGTATCAATCATTATCTATAAATGACTATTCATTTAGCATGTTCAGTGGGTCAAAATATTCCAAAAAATTCTGTGAAATATTTTTTGACTTTGACTTTGACATTCCTTTTTCAGCATAAAAAGGAATTTACATTTTTTTAAATGGCAACCCTGCTAATTTTTTACTTGTTCTTCTCAAGGGAAAATAGCCTTTTGAATTAGAGTAGCTTAAAAAATGTAAAATCTGAATATTTTAAGTGTACTCAGTGTACCAACGAAATAAATAATTTTGGCTTTGACTCTGACTTTGAAAAGTAGCCTTTTAACCGCCTCCGTGGCTCAATGTAAACAACATTGGGTTTATGATTCCGAGGTCGCGGGTTCGATCCCCAGCGGGGTACATGTTTAAGTACTCGGTTTGGTTGGTGGTAGGGCATTTTAAATGTCCGCCTGGCTAGTTACCACCATCTTATCTAAATCTGCCGCCAAGCAGAAATGTTAATAGCATTGTTGTGTTCCGGTTGTCAGAGATAAGATAGCCAGTCCCCCAAATGTGTTGGGGTTTCCGGGTTAGTACGCTTCCACCGTCGACCTCATCGTCACTTAACATCAGGTGTGATTGAGGTCAAGTACGAACCCGTCGTGTATAAAAAAAAAGCCTACGTCCTTATCCGGGTCACAAGCAGTCTGTCATATATAATTGGTCGGCAGTTTAAGCGTGAAAGTCTGACAGACAGACATATTTACGGATTTATAATATTAGCATGGGTGTCAGAACTTTTGTAAAGTTTTGGCTTTCGTTCTATATTGATACTAGCTGTCCGCCCGCGGCTTCGCCTGCGTGGATAGCTTTAATCCAGGGTATATTCTACGTATATACCCAAGTTTCATCCAAATCCGTTCACCCGTTTCGTCGTGATTGCGCAACAAACAAACAAACATCCAAACTTTCGCATTTATAATATTATTTAGATTAGATAGATAACCCATACTATATTACTTAGGATTGTTTTATTGATACCTATATAATAATAATGTAAAAGTACAAATTTTCTTGTAATATAATTAAAATATTACCCACTCAATTATAACGATAATTATTGGCAGTAACGTAATAAGAATCACTATTGGCATAAGTTTGGAATTAGTTTACTATATTATAATTTCTACAACAATGCTGTGATTCTATGTAAATAAGTAAATAAATAGATGAAATTAAAAATTTAGACATACCTACCTTCTCATCCTGTACTTTGGTGTCTTAGATAATCTATGCTGGGAGTCATAGGATACATCCTATGGCCATTATGGAAATGGATCTCATACTTTATCGCGGAAATTGGTTTATCCCGCGGGAACTACTCACTTTATCGGCATAAAAAATATCCTATATTAAAATTAAAATCGAGGGTATGTTCTACCTATAAACCAAAATTCATCCAAATCCGTTCATCCGTTTCGCCGTGATTGAGCAACATATAAACAAATTAATAAACAAACAAACATCCAAACTTTCGCCTTTATAATATTAGTTAGATTCTATGTACTTACTTACCTGAAAGGTTTTTCAGAATCTGCCAAATGGTCCAATTAATCACTCCTCAGTACGAGTTAAATATAGAAAAATAGGTTTATTCCGGAACTAGTTGGTTGTAAAGAAGAAATTGAAGAATAAGACAATTTTTCCGCTACTATAGCGTCAAGAAAACATAAATATATACGAATATATAGGTATTTAAAAAAAAACTTTGTGTCTTTCAGAATAATTTCAATTTATGTAACAATGCAAAATTAATGTATTGCCTTTTTGTACAATAAAGCGTTTACAAACAAACAAACAAGGACTTATAGTTACGATAACAGCGGTAGTAATCGTTCTGGAACTAGTAATAAGTTATAATAATTAATACGGTATAGCAAAATTATTGATGTGTGTGGTATAGCCTAGATTAGATTAAGGAAAGAATCGATTTACACCCCTACCACTGAAAACCATTTATACGTATAATAAAATCGTCGATAATATTCCTCATCTTAAGAAAAGTGCATTTTTGTAATAAATATCCTCGTCAGAACCGACCCGAGGAAATTCCCGACTAAATGGCAAACTAAGACAAAGAAATGCGCATACCTCAAATTTTGAACAATAGTGTACATAATTTTTTTAATCTAATAAATTGCGTGAATGTCTCACTGAAAACGCCGATAACAGGTATACTTAAAGGAGACTGTTTATATTTTCTGTTAAGTAGACAAAAAAAAACATGACCACAATTACATAATTTTCATTTTCTTGCCATGATTTTAGCAAAAGTGGAAAAATTTCCTTTATTCAGCTATTTCATGTCTTGCTTATGGTGTTAAGAGTGAAAGAGATGTGCTATGGTAACAAATATACTTATGTATATAATATAATTATGTTTTGTGTCACGCTATATGGCTTCCTGGCGGTCAGTATTTTTAAACTACCTCATAAGCCTTTATGTAGTAACCCGCCGATTCCCATAACCATAGCTTTTACTAGCTTGGGAAACGGCGGTTTTAAATTTGCATCATTAAATTATAGCCAAACTCATTGTTATATGCATGCTGAAATACCTTGGGCACATAAATGACTTGCCAGCAGGTTAGTTCTACCCGTACCACAGGTTTAGTTTAGACCTAATTCGGGGTCTAACTGCGGGCATGTCGATTTGACAATAAACTTTACTAATAAAGGTACTTCTATCAAGGCTATACAATAAAATTATTTTAATTTTATTAATTTTAATTAAGCCTTCCTATATGGACTTTCAGTTGGAGCGACCAATAGTTTCAAGTGCCTTTTTCAAATTCAGAACGATTCGTGTGAAAATTTAACTGATTATCAACGCTATAGTAGCGGTATTAACTAGTAAAATTTAGTCTCTATATACCTACTGGTATTTATCATGCTACCCGCATCAAATTTTGCCTTGACCTGGAGGCTTACTGTCATCTTTACAAAACCATTATGTTTCAATAACATTTTAGATTTGACAAAAACAATATTAGACTTGATTTCAAAATATACGACACGAGTTGATATTCACACGACAAGCGATGGCGATTACAACGGAAATCGGGAGAATCGCAGATGAATCACATCATTGGCATAATTAGCATTTATTTCGGAGGTGTCTAGTCACTATCCTAATCAACGGGATAAAAGTGAGCAACTCCACCGGTTCTTCATGGATAGCGTTGTCAACGGTGTCTTCTTTAATGGAGCAATTTCTTGACCAACGCTTTTAAGATATGCAACGGAGATGTTGTCCCAACCGGGGGTATTATCACATCATTGACCAATGAGCATTGACACGGTGAGGACTACGGAGAAATACTTCTTAAGTCTGTAAATTCACTGGCTCTCTTATTCTACACACCGAAACACAACAATACGGGTAATAAGAGGGCGGTGTTCAACAACTCCGTCTCCTGGTAAAGAAAAGATGCCGCTATCTCCTAGTAAATATTTGTATAGTCGCGTATCGATCGCAAGTCGTTCCATCATCTTTCGGTTATCCTTTACGTTCCAGGATAGCGAGTACACGTTTGATATGGAATGCCGTGGAAAACGCCCGGTGCTCCAGCAGTGTATCAAACATTGTCTTGGTGACCGGTTTAATTAACATCGTAGCAGATGTACTAATTAATGCTGGACTCAAGCGCGGAGTAAGGTGCTATTTTATAATAGTAGGAAAGTCTAAATTGTTTTATTGCTGTATTACTATAAAATAAATTGATGGTTCTCCGTTTGCTACAACTTTTTAGTTTTTATTGTTTTTCCTAAAAATGCCTAATACTGATTAAAATAATGCGCATTATGTAACTGTTATGTTAATAAATACGTCATCTACTTTGGATAAACAATGACAAGAAAACAATTAAAAAGCTATGAAATTTTTCAATTTAACAACCGACAAGGTTCCATTCTCTATCTCCGGAGTGTGATCTTCGCTAAAATTATATGAAATACCTCGATAAAATAAATACAGCCTAAGTAGACTCTACTGTTTACGAGTTATTAATCGGTTTTGTTAAAAGTTCATAGAAATCGACTTAAATCTCCGGCAAACATAAGTTTGTATTTAAAAAATTTATATTTTGGTGGGGAACCCTACACTGCTCATGGTCAGACATGAATTCAGCCGTGTGTCTTACTGCTCTACTAGATGACATGCCATGCCGCTCCCTAACCCATGACGCTCTATTTTATGGACAATTACCTATTTATTTATTTGTTACTCGTATTATTTTCTTCATTTAATAAAATTCAATGAATTTAATGAATTTAAAATTCAATGAATTTTATTAAATGCGTGGTAATAACGTTTGGTGGACTCCTTAAATGAATTGCTTGCAATAAATAACTCTAGATTTAAGATAACCGGAGCAAGTGCGTATTTCCTCATCAAGCGGTGGGTGCAAATCCGCAGGAGGTTCTTTTATTTCACAATAGCTGTCTATTCGGCACTATAAGCTGACTGATTTTGTCGGCTTCGTAAATGAGCTAAACTGAAGCGAATAAAGCACCTAGCATTTCGTTTGTATCAAAGAATATAAATAAGGCGATTATACCGGCACGTGCACGCAATAATTTACATGACATTTTACACAGGCACCCTGAACTAACATTTCTTTTGAGTCTAGTGAATCGTATTTTTATGAGTACTATACGACACTATAATTTGGTCCAATATTTTTAACCCATTTTACTATGAAAATAGGAATGTATAATAAAGAAATATTTGAATACGTTTTTTGTATTTATGTTTTGCGAATCTTAATCTGAATTAATACTTTAATTTTATCGTTTATCTCCAAAATGCAAGCGCTTAAAAGTTTTTTGTTTTCATAGTTTGAAGCACTTTTAAATAGATACTTTGTCTAAGATTAGTACCCGCTGCCCCGAGATGGGATCCAAGATCTCACACTATTACGGTTATCTACAAAATATGCATACAAAATAGGTACGAATACTATTGAAATAGAATATTTTCACTTTTACTTTTTGACATACGCTCTTAAAGTTAAGGTGTTAATTATAATAAGTAAGTAGGTATATAATTACAAAAACGAACTGCAGAAAACTAAAAATAAAAAAAGGCGGTATTTGGCCGTCCTACAAGGCATCTTGTTGTGTAGTAAATTATGATAAGCTATAATAATGAATTAATCGTGGATAGCAATAATTATTGGTACCATATTCATTTTATGATTACCTATCTAATTAAATTACAAGTAGATCTACTCGTATACCATGTGTGCTGGACCGCAATAAGATTTTCCTAACAAACATTGATTTTTGAACCTTCATGATCATTCACACCACATTATTTCTTATAAGTGGAGCGTTAGTAAGTAATTGCTATTACTTAGACGATCTGTCCAATCTACTTGGTGTAGTGTATGACGCAGTTGCTCAAGCGCGTCTAGCCGTGCTGGAGGAGCCGTTGCGGCAATCGTTCGATCCGCAAAGGTCATGGAAGGAATTCGCGCGGTCCGGCTGACTTGCGACACACTACACTGTTCCAAAGAGGTTCCACTCAGTGCACGGTGCAGGGGGTAACCAATCTCTTTGATAATATTAACCGCCTGTGTAGAATTCTCTACATACTACCGGTAATACGCCAAGCAAGATTTGTAGCACCCAACTTTTTGTTTGGTACGTAAGTAAAGCCAATAAAATAATGTAGATAGATACCACATGTCCAGATGATCCTATCAAATGCAAGCTGATGTAATTTATGTTAATTAATTAAATTCTACCAATAAAATTGAAATGCTTACATGAATACCTATTTAAATAGATAAGCCCCTCCCACATGGCATTTCAGTTGAACAATAGAAAAGTAAATAGAGATAAACTGGCGGACTCATTACTTATCAATATAGGTATAGTTATATTGTATTTATGAACATAGAAGATATTTTTCTTATCTTTGAAGATAAAATAAAGAAAATAATAGTCATATGCATACATTACTTGCATATAATGTATACTGATGTTAACTAATTATACGTGCTTGCCTAATACCTAGTAGGTACTTATAATCAGGACTATGTTGCAGGTAGATGGTTCAATTAGCTATTCAACTGAATGCCTTGGCAGATCCTTATGTATAGCGAACGAATTTCCTGCATTATCGGAAACTGCTCTGCAGTGCGCTCCTCGGTGGCATCCAAAGGAACCTTGTATAAGCTACCCAACGCGCTCTGAGCATACAGTTTTCAGTAAAAGCTGATTTCCGACAGGCTTCGGTAAAGACTAATTTAATTGTCTGCCTACGGCTTATACATAGGTTTCTAAACTAGTTGCATAGCCTTCGGCTTGCGGCTCCGCCTGTCTAATTTGATTTTATTTTCCCTGGATAAAAGTGGACTATGGTTCTCCGGTCTTCCAACTGTGTCTATGTATAAAATGACATAAACGAGTCTCTCTTACAGAGGATATATTGTGTAGGTAAATCATTTCGATTCGAAATTCATAATATACTTTGATATATCAATAAATCACTCAATATTTATTTGTATACTTACTCAATATAGGTGCCTACTTACTCCACTTGTGACAGACTGTATTGTGATCTAAAGTGCTCAGAGGCTTATGCTCTTTCGTAGTAATTCTCGAGATCGACAATAATAATTTCTCGGGCCGTACCGTAACCCGTTGAGTTGACGATCACGAGTATGATCGTTCAGATATACATGCTCGCGCAGCCCGCAGGTGACGCGCTGCGCGATGCGCGTGGGCCCGCGACGCATTGTATGCTAATGTCGCCCGCCGCACCGTCCCGCTGCCGCCCGCCAGGCGCGTGCGCTGATCCGCGCTCTGCTGTCTCGTTTACATACAGAGAAAATGTGGAAAAAATTTAATAACCAATATATCAATAAAAATCTTTTAGAAACAGAAAGTATTATCTAGAAGCCATTAGCAATCAATTTGGAGGTTTAGCCATATATGAGTAACACAGAGGTATGAGAGGTGTGGTTTTGAGACTGAACCGTACTCAATTATAATTTAGTATGCCTGTAAGGATCGTCCTTGGCAAAGTGAAACATCACGAGAATATGCTGTAATACCTGATGAAATTCTGAGGGGCCTCCCTCAGAAACAAATTTCCTCTGCATTAGACGAGCATAGTAAACATTATGACCTGCATTCTCATTGGAAGACCTGTGCTATGCAATGGGACTTTGTAAGCTGTTGTGTTACAAAATAGGCAAGTGCAAGAGTTTTCGTGGTGCTGACACTACATTTATTATTTATGATACTTCCCGAACTGTAATAGGGTACGTTTGATAACTTCTAACCTTCCGATTAAGATAAAAAGAAAAGGCTATAGTACTATCGTTAGATTTTGAACTATGAAAAGGTCTTCGAGGTCAGCGAAATAGGGCTCACATACTTCACATCCTTCTGAAACTTTTTGATTTGATAACATAGAAATGAGACTAGACCGACTCCCTGAGATATGATATAAGCTTCATTGTTTGTTTCAATTGCCTGTTTCTTCGGCAATAATAAACTAAGCTTATTCTTTGAATAATACAAACACATATGACATGATAAATCAGGCCGTATTATACTGACTTTATCGTTTTTTGAAGCGCGTATCGAAAATTTCTTAAATTGTTACCAGATCACAAAATTCATGTTTTCAATATTACCCGACTACCCAAGGAAGGTAATATTTTTTATTTACTTACTTGAATAGACCTTACGTACCAACTCCTTATATGTGTCCACGCCAAGATTTCAAACGAAAATTTTAGCCTTCCCGATCCAGGGTCCACCTGACAAGTTCACCTGGGTGAACTAGGGGCACTTGTTCTGACCCTTGATACACCTCAGAGGTGTACCAAGGGCGCCGCCATAAATCTTATTACATACAGTTCACTCGAACGGTGGTCTATTGCTACTTTGAAAAATGTTGTGACCCGTGGTTCACCTGACAAGTCCACCCAGGTGAACATGTAAGTTGGACCACGTATTGGGAAGGTAACAGCAAAGGCTGTTACCTTGTCATGTCATGAGTTCTCTACCCAAAGAGCCTCCGGACCTTATGCACAACTACTATACTCGGAGTATGACCAGGTCCTCGTGCTCCAACTGATAATAATGTTAGATCCCGTGTAACCCACTACCTATACTTTTCATGTGGATAGTAATTTAACAGCTATGGCAAAAAGATAAATTTATCCAAGACGTAAAGTGTTAAACCATTGTATGCTAGAAAATTGTATTCGGAACTGCTTACTTACATATACTACACTCGTATTATAGTGATCCCAGTCGACTTGACAGTTGCAACGCTTTAATTTTTGTATATCAGTAATATGGAAAATTACATTTCGCTATTATCTTCTACGTCTAACTTTAACTCTCATATAATTCTATGTAATGACAAACTACTATGTATAATATGTTATTATATTTAGATATTATTAAAGTGATCATCTAAATATCCACACCAATAGATAGATATATAGATAGCTATGTCAGAAAATTAATACTTAGGTACTACATTAATAGCAATTTCAAGATCAAAACTTCCAATTTGTAGTGACATACATTCCGGAGAAATACGTTTTATGATGTGCTGAAATTGAGCTATAGGTATATAGCAAAATTGAAATGTATCGATATTGATGAACAATTAATTTCTCTGATATGTAAGATGTATAATATAAGCTTGATAATTTTTAAAACAACCTCTCCAAAAGTACGTTACAAGGTATGTTTTAAAATAAATACGTATTTTGTTTCAGACATCTGAGCTAGAGTCGCTGCTGTGCAAGCAGGAGGGTGCTTCTCTTGCGCCCGCCCACATGGACCTTTTCGATGGCGGCACTTCCTCCCGCGACGATGCATTCCTCCGTCCCGCCCTCTGGGAGGACATCGCTTCTTCCATTAGGAATATCGATCCGGAGAACGCAAACATGCTCGCACCGCTTGGTGCTACTCATGTCAAACTTGAAGCGGAGGACGCGCTACTCGAGGATTGCACGACCCCACTTAGTCCTCTGGAGATCAAGACGGAAAGACTGTGCGCCCCGCCGACGTATGCGCAACCTCAGCCGCCGCACCACCAGCCTCAACAGCAGCCGGCGACGTCGTTCGCCAAATATCCCAACAGATTAGTGTACATGTCTCCATTGACACCACCTGGCTCAGACCAGGGCAGTCCAGGGAATTCCATGCAGGTAATTCTAATATAAGACCATTCAATAAGCTTTGCGTTGCTATTGCGCTTGCGATGAAGCGACGATGGTACCATCTAAACTGCTCAGCGATATTTTTTGATAGTGTAATTTATTGTGTAATTAATTCGGCTTTAGACAAATTCCAGAACAATGAAATGTGTGATACAAACATAAAGTTAAAACGTATCAAAGGACAGATATACCTAAAGGTAGGTAGGTATAATAAAGATAATGCAGTTTTGGTCAAGTGAACATTTGCTTTCTCATGTTTAATATAACAAATGAACAATCATTTGTCATTCAAAACACAATTCACTTTGATTTTGTGTGTTGCATTACCTAAATATAATTGTGCACAATGATGATACAGTCTCGTAAGAGTATATAAATATGTCCGATGAAAATAAAATTATGGAAAAATACGATAAAATTACGTGGTAGCAACTAGCGAGCAAGAACCTGTGTTGATTGCAGGGAGGCCCGCGACGAACGCCACCGCCACCATACCATCCACCGCCGTTGCTTCGCGCACCGCCTCTCCCCCCGCATCCGGTGCCACATCAGCTTCATCATGTGCAGGTATCTTCAGACGACTTTGAACTTTTAGTTTTTGTATTTTAAAGGAATACCACAAGCCACTGACTTACTCTTCCGCACACTTAAATGGTAACTACTCTGGTATTGCTATTTCGTTATATCAACAGTTTCCACCTACAGCTGGACATTTTCAAACCGCATCCTTTTCGAGCGTGTTCTATCCTAGATGCATGGGAGGCATCTCAGGACGTGGTTTCTCCTACACTAAAATATATCGCGGTTCTTTGGTAGATGAGTCCTGCTTGATGTCACTTCTGCATGATAATTCTTTGAGTTACATCGATAACGATTAATATGTTATATAGGTAGAGTAAGGAAACGAGGTCACATTTACCTAATTAAGCGAAACAGAAGTCAACCCTGTTATACGCTACTGCGATAGACCATTCCTATGTGGTCAATGCAGATATTCCTAATTAAAAATAATAATCTAAATTTTAATTGTGCAATAAAGAGTGGGTGTTTCTTTGATTGAATAATCATGATCCTGGTGATGAGATAAAGTTAGGTAAACACTATAAGGTCAGACTTTGGACGGTTGACCAAAAAATTTATTAGTTAGCACTGCACGATGGACGCCATTAATTAAATGTACCTTTTCTATATAATACCGCTGACGCAACATCTTTCGTTGATTAGGTATCCCGGATCGAATCTAAATATCTCGAGAGCTGTGCCCGTGGTGGGTAGTATTATTAAAAAATACTTAATTCTAAATTCATCGACAGGCTATGTCACAGCCGTTGCACATTCAGCAACAGCCGCAAGCTCCGGCGCCGCCCCCACCACACATACATGGCCCCCTCCCGCAGTCACGGCTCAGCCACCCGTCCCCCGTCAAGTACAACAGACGGAACAACCCTGAATTAGAGAAAAGAAGAGTACACCACTGCGATTTCATCGGTAAATACATTACACCCTACCTGTTTTTCGATCTACAAATTTCCCATAGCTGTGGGTTGTCTGGAAGAGATCGCTTTTAGTGATAAGACCGCCTAATTGTGTTCTATTGTTATCATCAAAAATTGTTGTAATTATTTTGTTGTAATTGTATGTTATTTAATTTTTCCATTCATTTGTTGTTCAATGTAGTATCGCACAGAAAGAAAGTGAAATAAAAAAAAAATTCGTTGACGATCGCAGATGTTATGGCATAGGTGCGCTTTTAACGCTATTAAATATTGTTATTTCTATCTAAACTTAATAAATTGATATGTAGAGTGATGAATATATACAGTAGTAAAAAAAAATCTATATGGAGTACCTAATTATGTGGTTTATGCTTCCAGGGTGCACGAAGGTATATACGAAGAGTTCGCATTTAAAAGCTCATCAGCGAATACATACAGGTAATAAAAATTTAATTTTATTAATCCACATTATTTGCGGATGCGATTTTTTTAATAACAATTTCTTGGGCAAATAGCGAGAGCAATAAATACTTTATTGAATAGTCAAAGAAATTAAATATCGCAATTTCTTGGCCATTCAATTTATCGTAAAGTGAAAAATAATATTTTTGATTTACAAAGCAACGAATTTTCTCGGCTCTTCTTCTTCTTCAATTTAAGAGCTATGCTCTTGTCGGTGGAGTAACGACCTAAAGTATCGGCTCTATCAGTATTAAAATCCTAAATAATAAAATCACAAAATAACCTTTTGTTTATTCACTAAAATTATTGCCTAATATTCATTTATAAAAACTCAAATATGAGAAGTATGTATGAATGAGGACTACAAAACTCTGCCCAGAGTATCAAGTTTTTCTTTGCTTATATTTGCTATTTTAATAACTATAACCATATTATATCCAATGTCCTCTATACAATTAACCAGTTGTTATTAAACATACTGTTATTATAAGTATGCTGTTATTATAAGTATATGGATAATTATTGGTATAATACTGTATTTTAAACTTCCAGAATAAGCTTAACTATAATAAAAAGAACTGGAAAATTCCGACAAGAGCCATATAAAGGAAAACCTAGCAACGCGAAAGATAATGCAATAAAATGTCATACGAATGACATAAACTTAACTTTCACATAGTTATATTTATGTGTTTATAATTACAATACAACTAAATCCATTTCTGGCTGTCACGATCCATTTATAAATAGGTGAAGTAAAAATTTATAAAAAGTAGGTACCTAATTTAAAGGATACTTACTTACTGTAACAAGACAATCCAGAATTCTGTAACATAGTAGCTAGATGTGAAGTTGATAATCATCTCCGATCATAATATTATACAGGGCGGAAATATGAAACTGGGCACTTTGTAAGCAACATGAAAACGTTGTTAGAAACTGTCCATCATTTTTAATTTAAATCGTCATTCACATATTGGCTATGTTATATTATGAAGAAATGTATTCACTTGGTTTTAAGTTTGTTTTCAATCAAAAAATATAAAGCTAATTCGAGAGTTTTAAACCAAAATAGGTACCTACATTCTAGGTATAGCAGAAGCTTGAAATGTATCCTGTTCTATTTGTATTTCAAGTAATAAATAGTAATAACTTTGAAATTTTTCCAATCGTTCAATTAGGAGAGAAGCCCTACACCTGTCAGTGGCCAGAGTGCGAGTGGCGGTTCGCGCGGTCGGACGAGCTGACTCGTCACTACCGCAAGCATACTGGAGCTAAACCATTCAAGTGTGCTGTCTGCGAACGCTCATTCGCTCGCTCAGATCACCTCGCTCTCCACATGAAGCGGCATCTGCCCAAGACGTCCAAATGACACGCGAGGAAGGGCGGAGATCAACCGCCCACTCAGCAAAATGCTCAGGTAATACCAGGGAATAGGACTCCAGCCCCCCACAGGAGTGCCCATCTATAAGTTCTCCCAACGGCTTATCCAGAGGGCGGTTTGGACTCCCCGCCCCCGTGCCTAGATATTTTTGATTACACTCTATAAAAATATACGGAGTGTGACGGTCAGTCTGAAATTTTCAGTTTCTGAAATAAAATTATTACTAATAATTTCTCTTATTGAAAAAACGTTATTAGCAAAAAAAAAATGCTAGGAAGTACCAGCCTATATTTAAAATTGCAAGGTGTTCAAAATTGGGTTTGCTGCCGAAGAATTCCAATTTCGAAAATACCGCGTCGCGACTAGTATCGGTACCGTGACTTTCGCTTGGAGGATTAGCCATCGCCACACTGGGCAGGCGAGTTGACGATCGACGACGACGAGTTGACGATTGCAAATTTAATAGGACTTCCGCAACAACGACGCCTGCCCATCACTGGCGTAATATAATGTTATGCTGGAGAAACACGGTCCCATCGCTTTTACAACATCTACAGGAAGACACGATTTGGTCCTATTACTCTACCTGGAACCACACGGCCATTATAATAATATAATAGTAAGAAGTTATATTATAATAGTTTAGTGGGTCTCGGTTGTTTTAAATTAAAGGCGGTCATTAACCCAAGTCGGTGACCTACATTAACAGTCTTCCGTTCCCACTGTTGGGACTCAGCCTGATTCCACCACGCACGCAATGTGGATTGGTGGATTTGTGTCAGACTAGTCCTCTATTCCCACTAATTCATGGCCACCAGACTCAGTACTTTCAAGAATAATAATAGTAACAAATAAGTATACTTACCATAGTTCTTGTTATCTTAGGAATCAGCAATTATCATAGGTATTATATGTAGGTATGTCTGCTGTCTGTCTAGTCCGATTAATAAATGAGCTTTTGTTTATTATCTGTACTATGTTTTTGTTATGTAAATTATAAAATATGTACAAATACCTGATTAGTTATACTACAGTGGATAAAGACTTTTAGATCCCTCTAAAAGTCAACATCCTGTGGCTGATATGATGATGCTGATATACATTTTTTATACATAAATATATGGTAAATATATTGTACATTCTTTTCTTACCGCTTTTCTGAAACTGTATTTTCTTTTCTGTTGTGCAATAAAGTGTATTTGTATTTGTTAATTTTCCAGGAGGAATGCAGCGAGAGCATCTTCCTGGATTGTGACTTGGACACAAATTTGATGGATACGTTTTACGGTGTGCTGTGACCGAGCTGCAAAAGCATACTGGCTGACACGCTCCGCTTACCGCTAGTCGCTCCCACGGATCCAACTCAAGAATGTCGATCAAGACACGTCGAAATCGTGGGACTTGTGACATGGACAATCTGGGAGTCGAGTGCCAGCTCTGATAGTTTCCAGTGTTCTTATTATTTCTCAATACTTTTAAGTGAATGTGAGTGCCTTTCAAGAAATTACCAGATAATCATAAAATAAATTTAACTATTGTTGTTGTCAAGGCACATAATGTAGGTACAAGATTGAACACATTACCAAGGAACTCGCTTTACATAATTGAATATTGTAAATGGTTACAAGAAGGTTATAAATCGATCAGTCCCGTATTAAATAAATATGAAATACCTACTTTCTTATAAAATTACAAATATTTAGCGGGAAGTTGGGCGACACCTATATGCTTTTAACTTATGATGAATCATTGTATTTACCAGTTTATATAGTCACTCAAAGTAGGTACTTAGAAAAAATCCTTGACTGTTAAACAATCAATTGACTCCCTCCCTATATCCGCTATGCAGCGCAATCTAGTGTGAAGGGATAATATATGAAAACTAAGTATAACCACGTCGATTGGTGACGCAAGTGCTCGAATTTATAATTTTTAATTCATGATGAAAAATTTTAATTTTCATCGACCTCTCCCATATCAATTCTAAAACTTACTCCTAACGTTTACCTTGATACATGAATACCTATATTTAATTTTTAACTAGGTACTTATTTATTAACTTTGCGAATATGAAATTGAAAGTATTTTAGTATGTATCTATAGAACAATTGCTCACTGCAATAGCATCGGTGTCGCTATTAAACCTCGTGACGTAAACGCTCTAAGTATTCATTAGATATGATTAGTTAATTTATTGTAAGTTAATCACATAAGAGAGCAAGGAATATCCAAGATATTATAGTAATCGTAACAATTAATGAAAAGTATAAAAGTATGGGTTAGTGTGTAGTTGTTAGATATATTATATTATACTTAATCAAACAGTCGCGTTTTCGGATCTAACGACCTGAGTTGGAAACTACCTGCACAAATAGTATTATCATTTAGAACATTGAGTATTGTTTTGTACACTTGTGCTATTTCTTTCAATTTTAGGTCGTCTCGTTCGAACACGCACCTTTTACACTTTCTAGTCTCGATTTATTACAGTTTTTACATACATACGTGTAAAAGTCTACAATACTAACAATTTTACTTAGTTTACCTATGCGCTTTACTTAATGATTTGTGAAACCTATCATTACCGTCCAGTATATTTGTATTATACTAACTATTTAATAATGCACGATTTTCTCATCACTGTGTACTTTCCATAATAGTTAAAATTAAATAAAACTTAATGCCCTAGTGAATTAAAATAGGATAAATTGCTTATAAATATATTTATAACTATCAACCTTATTGCCTCCGTCCAGTCATATAATTCATTAGCAGTACTTACCACAGAATATAATAGGTATGCAGGTACCTTCTTCAATCGTTTATGTAAAAACAATATTTCGTACCGTTATTGTTACTTAACTATCTTATAGTACCTACATCGTTTTTATATACTATTTATATCTTCTAACATATATAAGAACAATTGCCATCATACATAGTCACTAGTAATTTGTGCTATTTGTAATTTATGCTATTTGTAATTTATGCTTACTTTATACATTTACAATTTGGATTAATTATTATAGTCACTCTTTTATCTGCTTAACGAATACTTAATTAGTGCCGCCGGCGCCGTTTACTTTACGATTAATAATTAATTAAGGTTATATTTATTTCATCACGTTTGCTGTATTACCTATATACCCAGAAACGAATAATACCTTATACTAGGATTTTCAATGCTAAGTGTAAATGTGGTGACATTACTTAGTTTAAAGCACTGTTTTATACCACGATACCACGCTGTATCTCAGTTAGTTTAGTGAACTAATAAATGACATAAAACGTATCGACTTTAAGTACTTTCCTACATACATATCATTAAGTTTTAAACCTACTTATTGTTAACATATCTTTTAAAGAATATAATAACAGGCAGGACTTTCGACATCAGAGATTCGTGCCTGCTCCGGATTAAGCAGTACAAAATTATTACGAACTGCCAATATCCACCAACAGTATGCAACAGTCACAAGCAAGTTGTTATCGAATGTGGCCTTCAATTTACTATCTTTCAGCTAGCAAATATGTTTCCTAGACGGAAAATCATACTAGTTTCAAATAAACCCACCACCAAAATTAAAAAAAAAAAGGAATTCTACAGAGTTCCTTTGTTAATCTCCCGAATTCAACGTATTATATTTTCACCAAAATAAGACTAAAATAATATGAAGCCAACCTGAAGATCCTTTTCGAGAATGACTTATCGAAATCGGTTCACTACTGGCGAAGATATCGTGGAATATTGTATATCCATAAAGTGAAAATTTAGAAAACCCCCGCGAAAACAAGCGATTAAAACAAAACGGCTGAATCATTTTGATAAAACATGTCTAAGAACCACCGCTAAAATACCTACGTTCTAATAAAAAAAATAGCGCATCTACGGTGCTAAGAGCTATGGTGCCACAGACAGACACACACACACACAAATAGCAGTCAAACTTATAACACCCGTCGTCGGGAGTTTAAAAATATAGTCGAATTGAGAACCTCTTCCTATTTCCTATGAACCTAACCAAATAAAATCAAATTTCTGAGGACGAATTTAGAATTACGGGGTCGTATTTATTTTTATTTAAACGTCAAACATACCGGTAAAGTTTATTTTATGCTCATATTTTTTTAATATAGGTCCTAGACTTCAGCTATTTTCAACCAACTACACAAATAAGCAGGTTCTCAATTTTATTAATTTATTTATGAATTTTTTTTATTTCTTCGGCCATTTAAAGATTATTCTTATATGTGTAATTAAACCCACAGAAGTAGTACTAAATATACGTATTCATAGTCACATAATTCAATATTTTATTCCCGTTAATTAATTATGTATGGGTTCATTATCTACAGGGTGTAACGGTTAAGTGTAGTCATATTTTAAGGGCTTGTTCTACCCATCAATACGAACAACTTTTACTATGGGGGCAACTTCGAAATCGCGAAAAAAAAATCAGCTGTTTCATACATTGCATCGGGAGGTTATTGAAATTTTCTATGGAACAGCTGATTTTTTTTTCGCGATTTCGAAGTTGCCCCCATAGTAAAAGTTGTTCGTATTGATGGGTAGAACAAGCCCTTAAAATATGACTACACTTAACCGTTACACGGTGTATAATCTTTTATTACATCTGTACTCTTGTATGAACAATAAAGTGTATTTTATTAATTTAGTACTTCACACCCCAGAAGCTTGTTACCTTGCAGAAGCTAAACTAAAGAGTATTTTCTATAAATAAATCTATATATTTTTAAAATATCTAGTTAAGTGCCTACTTACCCGTAGGAAAAAAATTATCGTTCATTTAAGAAATTTTGAAGGCAGGCTTGAAAATTATTTGTACGTGATTTAAAATTTTTGATGCTGAAAAAATTAGAAGCTCTAGTCGAGTTCTGTTTGAATTCTATTATAATCTTGCCACATAACTAGTTTAGTATTGTGTTATAATGTAGCCCAAAAGGTAAATAATAGATGAATGATTAATTCATACATCTACTAAGACTTTACAACGTTAGAACTCCTTAAAAAGGCTGTGTCAGTTTTGCTGGAAATCCAATGCCCTAACGGAAGCTACGGTGGCACTAGCCGGCAGTCAAGGTTGTACCATGTAGGTACCGTTTAACTCAATTTACTAAGGAGTGCCACATTTATATTATTTGAATAATAAATCTAGTATACATAAGCGTTAAGATTATTACGATCATCAATACTAAAACAAATTCCATTCGCATGTTTCGCTCGCAACTCAGAAGAATTTTACAATAAATACAAAATATCTCGAAAATAAAAACAACATCAAATAGGGGCGAGGGGTGAACAATCCTGAATGTTCATTTTCCAAGCATAAAAATATATATGACATTTACCATATTAACTAATTTTCATTAGAGTCAGCTGCGTGTGGTATAATTGCTTTTTGTTAAAATATAGCGCAAGGTCAAAATCGGGTCGTCCTGCAAAATAGAATATATTATGTAATTAGCCACCCTACCTCAAACATATTGAATTCTAATCATTTTGCGATTCTACCGAGAAAATAAACAATACCTGCGGTACCCAGACAATATATATCAGAAGCAATCATTTCAGTTATTTAATATGAAATTCAAATGCCGAAATCGCAGAACGATTGCAAAGTTAATACAGACTTCGTAACTACCAAATACATACCTTACCTACTAATACATGTGGACACAATGCGTGCCTTTCTTACAATACCTTTAAGTATGGATACGATACAAAATTATTAGATTAAACTACTTGACCGTCACTGGAAGCTTTATTTATATTGAGAGAGCATATCCGTTTCCGTCGATTTTCTACCAGTTTTCGTACTTTCAATGCACCTTGTATCCGGTTCGGAGGCGACACCTGGCGGCCGCGCGCTCTTTTGTTTCATAAATTCGACTGCGCCATTTTTATTTCATTGGCGTTTCGTATTCCGTCGAAGCAACTTGTGCATATTCATTACGTAAGTGAGCATTTCGCTTAACGGTTTTTTATGTCAGAGTGCGTGATCACTAAATTTTGTTAACGGTATTTTAGTCCGGATCCCGTACGTGGAATTGAATTTGCCAGTTAAGTGTACCCACTTAACCTGTGATCATTGCTTTTTATTGAAAGATTTGAATTTGCCAGTTAGTACGTGATCATTATAACTTGTTTAACGGTATTTTCCGTTCGGATCTCGTACATAGATTTAAATTTAAGTTAGATTCGTACAGTTTTCGTGTGGTTACATTACAGGGTTTTGCTACAAGAGACCTAACATAAATTCTTTTGCAGTAATGGATAGTACCGAGCACGTTTCGGCCACTGAGGCCGCCTCTGCTAATAAACTGCAGGCTGTAGCTGGTTCGAATAAGCGAGGCCGTAAGCGTAATAGTTCCAGCAGTAGCAGCTCGACAAGTAGCAGTTCGTCAAGCTCGTCCTCTTCGAGCAAAGCAAGAAAGCGGCGTCGCCTTCGCCGCGGTAAGAAAAAGAGCGCTCGACGTTCGGATCCCAGGATTGATAAACTTCTCAAGGATATGGGTGAGCTCCATAAAATTGTTATGAATAATGTTTCTACCAATCAGTCAGAAAATATTGATACAGCTGGCCATGATGAGGTGTCAGTTTGTTCTGGGATTAGTGGGGAGTTATATGAACACCATAACGTCACTGACGATCAATGTCTTGACAATCAATGTCAAAGTTCAAGTCCAAATTTCACCTTCAATATTGCAACGAAACTAAAGGAACCAGCTGTCCCAAAAACCTCTGACAGGTTTTTAAAAATGCTAATTGATGTCCAACGCTTAGGTAGTAACTCCTGGTCAGAAGTAAGATACGCGGAGACTCAAAAAACCTACAATCATACTCCAGGTTTCATAGACTTAGAAACAAACGAGGAGGTAAAAATATATGACACCTTACGTCACCTGGCACACGCTGATAGATCATATGCAGCGATAACCTACTGCATACTAAAGCAAAAAGAAACATTGCAGGAAGGTATTTGCAATCTTCTTTCTTGGGCTAAGGATAGCGAAGTTAATTTCGATAATTTGAGCGAGAAAGTTGAAGAGTTATCTCAAAAAGGTGAATTACATAAGGTCTCCTCGGACCTTTTGCAGTTAGTTTGTGGCCACCGAGCCGAAAGTATAGAAATGCGTCGGGAGGCCATCACAAGCCAAGTTCGAGACCCTTTAGTAAAAGCGTCGCTAAATAGAATACCCCCGTCCTCTACTTACATATTCGAGTCTGAGCCCTTCACGGCAGCATTGGAAAAGGCAGGTGGGGTACGCAAAGCTTTTTGGCCTCCAAAAGCTGATGGATCTTCGCAAACGAAATCCAATCAATCTAACAACCGCCCCTCGCGGGGGCAAGTCGCACGACGACCAGCGGTTCCATCGCGTGGAACTCAATATACTTTTCATGAACCAGTCGGACCCATGCACATGCATGTTTGTAACAACCCACCCTCGCGGGGTGGATATCACCAAGCCAACTACCCACACAGAGGTCAACCTTCAAACTTTCAATATGAACCGCACAATTACAACGGGAAAGGTTCATTTCACAACCGAGGGTCACGGCCCGACCGTGGAAATAACCGTGGCCGCTCAAATGCGCCGAGAGGTTTCAGGGGAAACCAGAAAAAGTATAAATGACTCAAAACGGTTTCACGCAGGTCAGTTAGCGCACTTCCACTCACAGTGGAAGAAGATGGGAGCGCCAGAAATTATCTTAAGACTAATTCAAGGATATCGCATACCATTTTTTCAAAAGCCTCCACTTGTTTACCCAAATCTAATCAGAGGTTCCCTTCACACTCCTGTCTCCGACGAAATGTCAGAAATTGTACACAAGATGAAGATGCAGGGCATTATAAAAGTAGCACAACACGCGCCAAGCTTCATATCCCCTCTATTTCTGACGCCAAAAACCGACGGATCAGCCCGTCCAATATTCAATCTCAAAGCGCTAAACGACTATGTGATTACCGAACCCTTTCACCTGATAAACATGTACCGCATTCCGGACTTTCTACAACCACGGGACTGGCTATGCAAGGTCGATCTTTCCCAGGCTTATTTTCATTTAAAAATAGCCAAATCACACAGACGCTTCCTACGCCTTGTCTACAACCAAGAATTACTAGAGATGACTTGCCTCCCGTTCGGTCTGAGTACAGCCCCCAAAATTTTTTCCATACTTTCGAACTGGGTGGCTCAAATATTACGAGAAAAATGGAATATAAGAATTATTGTGTACCTGGACGATTATCTAATAGTACACCAAGATATAAACATACTACGCGAGCATGTCCAACTGACTGTAAAAAATTTACAGAACCTTGGGTGGCAAATAAATTTCGAAAAATCTGTTCTCATTCCGCAAAAAAGCATAATGTATTTAGGAGTACTGTGGAGACCGTGGGACAATCTAAAGACCTTGCCCAAAGAAAAGAAGAGTATAATAATCAAAAAAGTAAATCAAGTTCTCACACAAAGAAAAGCAACTCTAAAAGATTTACAGAGAATAATAGGTCTCCTGAACTTTGCCAGTTTTGTGGTTCCTCGAGGTCGGTTAAATCATCGGCAACTAATAATATTTATGAACTCACTACCAGACCTATCGTCGACAGCATATCTACTACCACGAAGTGTTCTCGAAGAACTGCATTGGTGGACTCTCAATTGTCAGTTGTCAACGCCGCTGCATTACCCTCCCCCAACGAATTTCCTGGCAACAGACGCATCAGACCAAGCCTGGGGAGCACAACTGAACAATCAGGCTCTCTCGGGCACTTGGTCACAGGAGGAGCAAGCACTACACTGCAATCAAAAAGAGATGCTGGCCATACTACACGCGCTTCAGAGTCAAGCCCATGTACTGCATCACAGCTCGATCCTTATACAGTGCGACAACAGGACTACAGTCGCACATCTACGAAAGGAAGGAGGTACGAAATCGTCACCCCTGATGGAAATAACTTATCGGATTTTGAATTTGCTGGATCAACATCAAATACACTTCAGCATACACTATATCCCAGGCAAATACAACAATCATGCCGATCACTTGTCGCGTCACCGCCAACCTCCAGAATGGCACCTACTGCCTGCCTGTGTGGACATAGTGTTTGCAAAGTGGGGAACCCCAATGATAGATCTGTTTGCCTCAGAGACCGCGCATGTAGTTTACAATTATGTGTCCCGAGATTTGAGAGACCGTCAAGCTCTATTTCACGACGCGTTCAGTCTTCCATGGAACTTCCCCCTCGCGTGGGTGTTTCCGCCACCATTCCTAGTTCCGAAGGTCCTGACTCACCTAAATCAGTCAACAGGGATATATTTAATAGTCGTGCCTCGGTGGGAAATGGTATTTTGGCGTGCCGATCTCAAAGCTCGAGCACTGGCGGCACCATTAACCCTGAGAAACCTGCAGAAACACCTAGTCGACACGTCGACAGGACTCCCACCTCCGAGAGTCGAGAACATCATTCTCGAAGTCTGGCGATGTGGGGGTGGTCTAAGGAGATAGGAACATGGAATACTGAACAAATATCATTACTTAAAAATTCCTGGCGAAAGTCTACTCTTAAAACTTACGAAGTGGCTTGGAAACGTTGGACTTCTTGGTCTGAGCTTAAAAATGTTGACGCAAAAAATCCTACAGGCTCGCAATTAGCGCAATTTCTATCTGATTTATATTTAATTGATAACTTGTCATACAATACAATACTATTGCACAAGTCTGTCGTTTCTACGTTATGTAACGCTGAAACATCTAGTCACTTAAGTTCCCACGTACTTGTGAAACATATTTTGAAGTCAATTGCACTAAGAAATCCAAAGAATTCTAAACCACCGGTTTGGGATGTTAGTAAATTTACTTTATTTTTAATGAACTATACAGTAGACGATAATAGTTTATTTCAAATATCACGTCATACTGCGATATTATTGTTGCTTTGCTCAGGTAGACGCATACATGATTTGACTTTACTCACAATAGATCCTGATCATTGTAATAGATCCCCGGATAGTATAATATTTTGGCCTCAATTCGGGTCAAAAACAGATAGCAGTAGTTATAGACAGTCCGGTTGGAAACTACTTTTAAATACCAAGCATCCTAACCTAAATCCTCTATTTTGGATAGAGAGAACTATAACCCTAATGAATGAAAGACGTAACACTGCTAAATCATTTAATCTGTTTATTACAGTTAGAGGTGTAGCTAAACCCGCCTCACGCACAGTTATAGCAGGATGGGTCAAAACCCTGTTCAAGGAAGCTAGCATTACTGCAGCTCCTGGAAGCATTCGATCTGCTGTAGCTTCCAAAAGTTGGCTGGAAAATCATCCTCTCGACGAAATCTTGACTCGAGGGAATTGGCGCTCGGCTAATACATTCCAGCAATTTTATAGACGAGAAGTAATGAGAAGTGACGAGACTAATGATTCGCAAAATGTCGCACACTTGTTCAAACCGATAAATTAATAGAATCGATTATTAAGAGTATTTTTTGTTACTATAGCATTATAATCATATTATTATATTGTTTGCAAATGTATTACTTGATGAAAATAAACCTTATTCGTAGATAAAATCTATTGTTGTTTATTTTAATAATTCTTATCACATTGGCGTTAGACTAAGTCTCCTATTTTATTTAGTAGCGACACCAGGCGATAACAAACAGATCTCAATATAAATAAAGCTTCCAGTGACGGTCAAGTAGTTTAATAGAAGCGTTTTACCTGAAATAAAACGCATATTAAAATACTTACCTCACTGGAAGCTTTCACTTTTATTTTCTGCCTGGTGAAATTGAGCCAATGAAATAAAAATGGCGCAGTCGAATTTATGAAACAAAAGAGCGCGCGGCCGCCAGGTGTCGCCTCCGAACCGGATACAAGGTGCATTGAAAGTACGAAAACTGGTAGAAAATCGACGGAAACGGATATGCTCTCTCAATATAAATAAAGCTTCCAGTGAGGTAAGTATTTTAATATGCGTTTTATTTCAGGTAAAACGCTTCTATTTTAATAAATATAGGTATGTGGGGCCTTATACTTAAACTTTGTAGGTATATAAAAAATAATCAAATTGTGAGTATATTTTCGTTTCACTACTCAATAATTGCCATAGACGTGTCTGTAGATGCCATATTAAAAAACAAATTTAGTTTTTTGAAATGTCGATAGTAATAAGGTTTTCTATTATAATCAAAGTGTCTTACCTCAGCCTTTTTCAGCCCATGATTCTTCCTTGTACTTTTTGTTTCGATGTTATTACGATTACTTATTTTTGTAATGATTTCACAATATAATGTTATATAAGTGCAGCCGGTCATCACATCACGCCTAGCTAGGCCTACGATCTGTCAAAATTCTGCAATAAAATTAAACTTTAAGGTTTTGGCCACGGCTTCAAAGGTTTTTTAGCGTGAACAGGCAGCAGCCGCGGCGCGGCGCGGCGCGATTTGCATTTCTACCATTCACCGAGCGCTCAACACGACGACACGAATCGTGACGAATTCTCAGTAAATTGTCAAAATGACATGGTCGCGCCGCTCAGCACAGTGATTTTTGACTAGGTCGCCCTTGTATGGGTGTGCGAAAATTACTGTTAATTAACCTTTGTGAATTTGTAGTTTCTTTTGCGCGTTCAATCCGTGAAACTACTAAAATAATTTACCTAGTCGCGCGGGATCCTGGGCAAGCCATTAGGTAGTTACCAATATGTTGTAGAGCAAGCTGGTATGAACGTAAGAAATGTCTTCAGCGAATTGTCTAATTCTTATCCATGCAAGCATAGCTGGACACTACCAGTAAACATCGCCGATTTGTTGTCGATAGATTGTATAAAGCTGAAAATTATTTGTGGGATTTTGACAGGCCCGCTGTAGCATTCTGTAATGTATGTATATCTAAGTAGATAAGTAATGTTGACTAAGTCACGAGATAATTTATTACCAATGACATGTTTTTAAATCTTTTTTATATTTTAGTTTTGTATAGTTGAATGTAAAAAGTTGAAATATATATTTTGATGATAGATAGCTGGAACTTGTGTTTTTATATAATTTTAAGAATTGCGAGAAGTGTGATGTACTAACAATTGTATTATTTGCCACGTTTTAGATATTTTCACAAACTTATATTATATACCTACTATTCTTGCCTAATGGTTTGAATGTAATTTTACTAACGTCGAAAATGGAGAAGGTATAAAGATTCTCTCGCCAAATATACATATCTCATGAGTACATCATGAATATCTTAATGTTATGTATAAACGACGTTATAAAAATTATTTCAAATGTTGAATAATAAGTTTAGTACTTTTTATTTACAATTCTGTGTAATGTTAGTGAAGTCACTGTGCCATACCTACACAAAAGATTTGAAAAACATTATCTATATTAGATTTAGGCTCGCAGCGATCTCAAGATTGTGATCTCAATCTTGATATCTCTTATTTTATACGGGCCTTAGAGTACTTAGCTTTGTACCATTTGATGTGTATTCTACTCTGTTTTCTAATGCATATTGTTTCGGTTAGTAAATAACAAATAGATGTACCTACATCACAATCAACTCTCAATAGGGAGACTCGACGCTAGACTCATAAGATAAAAAAAACCATACTCAAATGGTGCAAGTTATGTCATACCTAAATCGATTTTTTCCCAGAAAATCCTGTATAATTGATTGTCACGAATAAAATAAATACATGATAAATACTGCTATTTTCACATTTCAGAACAAATTAAATTTAATCACAATTTAAGTTGATTTCATTTATTATTTTCCAGCGATTACACTTGTACGGTGTCACATTTCATTTATAGGGCTATTTTACGTGTTTAATAGTAGTAGCATACTGCCTAATTAAGTCATTCCATCCGCAGTCCTCTGAGAGTACCGTCTCGTCAGGCGTAGAAAATTATTTTAGAGAACTGCGAATGGAATAATAACAATAATACACGCAGCCTTCTACCATTGGTCATATAAAACAGATTTGTAGTAACAGATTTACAATACCTACTAGTAGCTAACCGAATTAAGGATTAAAGTGGCGTGCCTAAACTTCAAAATAGGGCCAACCCGTCATATGTTTATGTGGTTTTTACACTGTCAATGAAACTAAATAGGTACCTATGGTTGTCTCTTTTCTCTTCAGTCTGTAGTTTCATATGCACTTGCCTGTTATTTAAATTATCATAACCGAGTGTAGCTATACACCTAGTACAAATGTTTTTATCGATCGTGAAGTTTCGAGTATTTTAGTAAAGCAAGCCAGGCTTTTGGGCTTATATGAAGGCACCGCCACAGTGTCAGTTTCCATACAAAAGATAAAGCTACTTGCATTTAGGCTTTGTTGTAGGAGAAAAGGTCTAGAAGTCTGACTTATCAGATTACGAATTTGTTTATACCTTAATTTAATACCGTGTAAATGTTTTGTTTAGATACCAGCAATACCATACATTTAAATGAGCATGAGGCAAGTCACATGGGCAGGCGTTGACTTTGTGAGTGTAGGTTTATTAATGTTTGGTCTCATTATCATCACATCACCTATAGGACATCCACTGCGGAACATAGACCTCCCCCAGACCTTTCCAGACCAACCGGTCAGAATCGGCCTGCATCCAGCGAGTTCCCGCGACCTTCATCAGGTCGCCCGTCCATCTTGTGAGCGCACGCTGCGTTTGCCGGTGCGTAGTGTGGGCCGAAACCGGCTTGTTGGGGAGGCTGGAAATCACCAAACCTTCGTGCGAGACTATTCGAATTAGATACCCCCGAAAATAGTGTGTAGAAAGGCTCTATAGTTTTTCAATAGGGTGTTATCGTCCTTTTTGGAAAACAGCAGCACGAAACTGAAAAGCTTCTGAAGGACCTTAAGTACCGCTGTTCCACCTGCTTTCTGAAGGTCCGCAGTGATTCCATCATCGTACGGCGCCTTGTTGCTTTTCAGCTGTTTGAGGGCCATCGTAATTTCGTAGGCTGATGTCCGGGACATCTTCGGTATAGTGGCGGGTCAGATTAGCTCTTGGGTCTGGGGCCAAGTTGCTAACAGATTTGCGACCTAAATATAAAGCTGCCCGTGGAACCTCTCATTCTCTCTCAATACCTCTGCTCTCATCGTCGTTACACTGCCGTCGTCCATCGTCAACTTAGTCAACTGGCTCTGCTCAATAGACATGTTCCTTGTAAACACTTTGGAGCCTTTGTTCCACCCTATTGTCTCCTTAATACTTTTTGTATTAAAACTAATGAAACAATACTTCAGCATCCCTGGATGTCTGCAGCGCTATCGGACGACTTTCTGTCATAAGTTCGAGGGTGTCTTTCGGAAGCCTTTGCGGTATATATCCTTACGGCAAGAACTAAAAAATTTTGACCCAACCATATGGACAGCTTCAATCAATCTCTCTACCCTTTGATCTGCTACCATTCGTTACAAATTTATGACGTCACAATAATTATGACACCAACTGTACATTTGAGATTTAGGTAGACTCTTGGACAGCAATGTCCTTGCTGCGACATATGCCGCCTGCCCTGATGATTAGGTTAAGTTCTTACATGAAGACACTGAAACCTGAGTTGGAAGGCGCTTACCGGAAATTCCTTCCTTCACTTTGTAAACCTAATATTGCTAATGTTCCACATTGAGCCAGGGTGACGGTTGAAAATCTCTAAAGCTCTAAATTTATTGCTGAATTTTCATATCTATAGAAATCATTCGTTAATAATTCATCAATCAGATCTTAGTTTTCTAAGTTTTTGCGTATGGGTCTTTCATGACTTTTAAAATTGTCTAGTCAGAGACAGTGTTTTACATACATTATCCATAACAACATAATAATAATGTGACGACCGATTGGTGTAGTGGATAGTGACCCTATCAGCGAAACCAACGGTTGCGGGTTCGAATCCCGCGACGGGTAAATGTTTGTATGATGAATACGAACATTTATTCCAGAGTCTTGGATGTTTATATAAATATTTATGTATGTTTATCCGTTATCTAGTATCCATAGCACAAGCTTTGCTTAGTTTGGGACTAGATGATTGGTGTAAGTGTCCGAAATATTTATTTATTTATTTATTATTTAATATATAACACTAAGATAAATATCGATTAAAACAAATAAATCGTAATACTCTTTTTATAAATGCGTAAATATTTATTTACCCTCCTTGAGTCAGATAATATATTTTATTTCTTCTAAAAACTAATAAAAGTAGTACTGCTTGACATAAGCGTCTCCCATAGCATGATTTTAATCGCATTCCTTGGAAGGATTGCCCTGGCAAGCAACGCCTGGCAAGGCTGGGCATGCATTGTGGCGACCGCAAATTTTGTGAGATTCGCATAAATGACGCTGCTGTTCATCACAGGTCAATGCTGCTATGACGACGAACCCTTAGTCCCCTTTTACGTCAACCACTGGAAGACACAAGTTTTTATAACATGAAAGTTTTGTAACTAAATAACTGCGTCAACATTAAAGCAAGCAAGCTTCCGATGTCCGATGTCAATGGTAAAACGTAAAACTTTTTTTAATGTCACTGATAGACACTTTATTTTTTATCCCGATAAAGTGAGTAGTTCCCGAGCGATAAACAAATTCCGCGATAAAGTTATTCCAAGCAGGCGAAGTCGCGGGCGGAAAGCTAGTCTTTAATATATTTAAAATCATCATTGTAAAGTACCTAAACACACATTAAAAATTAGTTGGGCACATGGCTGAATTTCCTGTCCCTTCAGATTTGAAGGTTTATTTTGTGGTTTCGAAGCAATAAACGCAATAAACCAACCATGAACAAGGGCCTAACATCGTAGCGTTATGAATGATATTAAGCAAGGAGACGTCAAAAGGAACTGAAGTAATGTGTGTGGAATGAGCTTTTAGTTTTGCTTACTCAAATGGAAAATTATTTCAGCTGAAGTATTTATGTAGACAAGATGCATACATCTTATCTACATAAATATTATTATGATTATCATAATAAGACCGCCTAATTGTGTTCTATTGTTATCATCAAAAATTATTGTAAATTATTTTGCGCAATAAAGAGTATTTGTATTGTATTGTAGACAATTGAATTTGGTACCTATAGTTCGATATTAGGATCGATCGAAAAATTAAAAACTGTGGGCCATCGTGTGTAGTTAATATTATTATTATCACATGAATAAATGCGAAGGTTTGTGTGTGTGTATGTCTGTATGTATGCATGTATGTTTGTTACCTTATCACGCCTATACCGCTGGACGGATTTTAATGAAATTTGATTGGTAGACAGATTAGGACCTGGATTAACATATAGGCAAATTTTTTTGCTGAACCGATTTTTGATGAAATCTTCTACGCGGACGAAGTCGCAGGCGGAAAGCCAGTATATAATAATTTTAATAAGTTATATTGCTTTTGGCTTATGTTCACCAGTGGATGTCCTTTGGCTGATATGATGATTAAGGCTTAGGTTTTTTAAATTTCGCTTTAATCGTCGTCACACATACCTTCATCATCTCAACTTTCTATTATATACAAGAGTACGTAGGTACGTAATTACAATATCAATATTGACATGATTATAAGGAAAAATGGATCAAAGGTTACCTGCCAATTATCTAGTTCTAAATTCCACAACGAGCACCATTTAGCATTCAGGTCGTCAGCAAGTAGCTGCTAACTGAAAAACGGTAACATCCCTAACAGTTTAAACAAATATGCAACCGTTATCACCTACATTATATATACAAGAGAGACGTGTTCACTCTCATTTCAAGCCCAATTCCTCTTGGCTTCGTTAAGTAAGATGATCTCTAGTGGATAACAATTGGAAGCAACGTCTGTGACATAATCCGACACCTAAAGGTCTGCTAAATTAAAACAATCCCTTGGAACCAGTTTGGCAGTAGTCCACATGGCTTGTAAAGTTTTCTGGGTTTTCGTTGTCGCGGCTCTCGTGGCGGCTGCAGCTATCTCTGTCTACGACGAAGAAGATTTGGACGACGACGAATTGGAACTAAAAGATAACAGAAAAGGAAAAATATGTGAGTAAAATAATCAGCTCTATAACTCTATAAGCTTAAGCACTGTTCTTACTTACTCCTAGGCGTTGACAGCATCCATAACATACCTACCTAAGCGAGGTTAACAATGTAGCGAATATTATTTAGCTGAAGATTAAAATGTTATGTATGATGTATAAATATCCAAAATTTTCTACCTACTATTAAGTCGCCACAAGTTATATATTGCCATATAACGTTATGTAACAGTTCCTATTTAGTTATAATAATAATTTGATTTTGTAACGTTATATAATTAGGTATAACGGCAGTGTGAGAGCACTATACTTACTTTAGTAACTTATTAGTAATCTGTGACTATACTAACACAATCAAAGAGACAGACGTTCAGAAACTCATTTTGCCTTAATCTTGTTATCCATTTTTTTATATTTTTATTAGCGTCTTCTATGACAATAAAATATAGTTAAAACAGTTACATTGGAAAAAGTCGTGTGAAAATGTTATGCTTTGTTCAATAAATTGCTGAGTCTGTGATGTTAGCATATTTTATGGTATTATCTCAAAATGCATTTTTTTGCATGCATTATGCTTTTAACGAAATAAACGCGTTGTTTAATTTAATTTCAATTATTTTCACTTTTCTTTCTAGTGGAAGTGAAAAGTTGTACCTATACTGCACTTGAGAGTATAGTACATTGGTATCCTTGGGATGAAAGTAACTTATTTAGTCCCGAGACGGGGGCTCGGGCGCCAATAGTTCGTGGAACTAAATAAGTCTTTAATCTGAGGTAAACACTGTGCTTTGCATTACTTACGAATACGACTACAAGGAAAGTAAAAATAAAAACATGAGTTAATACAAATCTCTGCTATACCGAAGTATAAACATAACTCTACAACTCGAAAAACAAATGAAAATCGGATTGGCGCTTTCCCACCTATTTTGATTTGTTTTTATTTTTCTGTGACCGGCCAGCTGTTCAGCCATTATTTTTCATTTTCATCATTAAAAAAGTCATCGCGCTGTAATTGAGTGGCTGTAGTACTTTAGTAACTTATTAGTAATCTGTGCTGTAGTTCTCTACAGCCAACTTTCTAGTTGGAACATGGTTCAATAGAAATTTGAAAATAGATTTTTTTTTATATGACAGCGGATGCTCCGTAGAGCTGAAAAGTAGATATTACTTTCAACCCGCTCCTTAGGCAACTTCAGACCTACTTTCCGAGTATGAGTAATGAAAAAGTTATTTGTTAGCTTTGGTGATTCATACATACATACATAATGTCACGCCTGTTTCCCGTTGGGGTAGGCAGAGACCACAGACTTCAATTATGGAATTATTCAGTTCCTCTAAATTCAAAAACCGTCTTTGCTCTATCGTTGCACAAATAAGTAATTCCGTGATCGAAGCATCCTAAGTGCATATCTACTTTCCTATTGTATTGAGACTACTAGCCGTCTGTTGTTATTACATTTATATCTACTTAATACGTTTACGGGGTGCTGCTATTAGGTGTTATGAATTACCTATAGATATTAGTTTTTTACAACGGTACGGAAAAGTACCTATAACCCTGCTCCTGTTTGCGTGCAGATAGTTCAATATTGAGCTCTTAGAGAAACATCAATAAATTTATGTTTCGCTTTTACGGTTTCAGTATTCCCTTTTGTGAGCATAGTCCGTTTTGCCAACACGGAGTGCTCAAGCACGAGCTCCATGACAGGCACGTGCCTGGCTCGGCGTGAATGTAACAACCTCAATGGTACCATCACAGGGACCTGTGCCTCGCGCCGGGGAAGGTGCTGTGTCGGTGAGTGAAGAACTTGTCTACAATATACAGAGTGTTCAATTTCTATGAACCATTGAACTCCCGTTCTTCATCTTGAGAAGAACATGTAGCACAGTAAAGGTAGCTGATACCAACGTGTAACAAATATTATGTTATTGAGATAAGTTTCGGATCGCTGCTGGCAGACGGATATAGAGTTGTCCAATTTCACAAAGTTCAGTAGGTACAAGTTGGTGCGTTGACTGAAAGACGAGCTGCAGAGTTGTAAAACGCGTTAGTAATAGGAAATCTTTGGATAGAATGCATGCCCAATCCATTGGTCCGTTAAATGCCCCCGTTCACTTAGATAACCCGTGCACAACGCGCATGGCTACCCTTCAAAACTCCAGGGTTGACTAAATTTAAGAAATTTAAGAAATGTTGAAAATGCTGAATGACCATTGGTACCTACAACTTGTCGCAAGATAAATACAATAACCTAATGAGAGGCATGGCTAAATTGAAGAACGACTTCTACAAGGTTCTCTTGATATGTTTTTTTTTACATATCTTATGTTTATAGTTCATGCGACCACGACAAACATTAACAGCTCCAGTTTAGGCAGCGCCCGCTGCGCTCACATTTTTGATAGTGTCCCGAATTGGGATTGTCTCTATTTATGTTTTTTTCAAAAGCATCCTTCCCTGGTGTTACAAAGTTAAATTAAAGTAAGTATGTAGTAAATTAAATAAAAAAACCATAAACGTTTAAATAATGTATAAATAATACAGGTCTGCGATGCCTCGTACATAAAATCCTCAAACAACTAAAGAATTCCACCGTGACAGCAGAGGCCATCGCGGATAGTGTTTAATACAGTGCTTAAGTACAGCGGGTGTGACAGACGCAGGTGTAAACCGATCGCCAAGTGATTAACTCGAGATGCCTTGCAAGTGTGTAAGTAGGTATATCTAAACTAGGCCCTCGCCACCGCGTAGGTACATGAACTCTCCACTGTCTAAACACCGTCCCCGCGTAAATCGGGCGTTATATTTTTGATTGCAGTATCTCGGTCATGCGGCAGTACCACGAACGTGAATAATACCTACTTCACGAGCCCAGGTTATCCGGCAGCTTACTCAGGTGGCCAGGGGTGCAGCATTATTGTGTACCGATGTAATAGCAATATTTGTCAGGTGAGTTCTCACTTATGATATTACTACAGAGCCTTAATATTTACAAACATTAGGCTTAAAAGTCTAGGATTCCATTCTGAATTTGGTTGCTGGGCTTTTTTATCCGACTGCCAGGAAGGTTACGTTTTTCGCGCGTATCTTGAACGTATGCATGTTTGTAAATTTCTTAAAATAATTAAATGTGCGCTTGGCTAGTTCCACCGTCTTAATGTTACGCTAAGTTTGTTCAAATTACACTTACCTACTCTTAATCGTGTTGCAACAATTTCTTAAGCCCGAGACATAATAGGTAGCAATGATTTTTTTATTTCCTTTTTGGACTATTAACAACAAGAATTAAGTATATGTGAGATTAAGTTTTCATGCCCGCCCTGTGTCCTTGCCCGTTGACACTTTGGCGTACTCGTCCGTCAGCCTTTCGAAGAACTTGCCTACATGACTCAAAAAACATATCGACCTGTAGGCGCTGACAGTGCTCCTTACTCGCTCTTTTCAGCAGCACCAACCGAACCAGCTTCCTGGCCCTTTGGGGTAACGGCCTACCTCGAGGCATTTCATTTCATCCATTCATAACTTGAGCCATTGCCTCGGGGAACGCCTCCCCGGGTTTGCCGTCCGGGCCAGGAGCTTTGCCTAGCTGCAAAGCCTTCTTAAGTTCGACTGTCGCGATTTTGTGCTCAAGGATCCCAACACAACCTAACCATCTCGAAGCAGTTTCTGTAAAAGTAGGAATATCCGCCATACATTACGGAAGTTTATCGTTTGTACTACCATTTCAAAATAATTCAAACATAACGTTCAACAAACGTTCCTTTCGTTCTACATGAAATTTATACAGTACGAGTACAATACGAGTACCTAGGTTATCTGATCTAATCTAACGTGACCTTAAATAACAGCATAGGTATTCGTAACACAAACTCTAGTGCTTGGTGAGCCTCTAGGTATATTGCCTATGCTAGTTGTGTCCCAAAAAAAAAAACAGCCTAAATACCACCGAAATATACAAGTAAAAAAAAGTACCTGCTCAAAAACAACAATGTCTTTATAAGGCTAAGGCGCCGCGCAGACTGTCCAGCGGACTTCACCTTTTTATATTCCATATGTTGTCATATGACTATGGGAAACGGGACTCATGACACGTCACCGGTGTTCTTACACATATAAGAAGACTTCAACGCTGTAGTAATGCTTTTAGTCATAGAAACAAACATTATATTATCAATACCAATTGTAGTACCTGATTTTCGGATTTCCACTTTCAGCCTCATGTTTTTTACTTAGTAGTACTCAGATATTAAGTTCTAACACTAAGACATCGTGTATCAATGTCTCATCCTAATATTAACATTCTTCCAGCTTCGCATAGATTTCCTGGATTTGGTACTTGCGCAACCCGACGGCGACGGCAACTGTGTGACCGACTCCGTGACGGTAACCGGTGGCAACACGGTGGTGCCCACCATCTGCGGCGACAACACCGGCCAGACCATTTTCGTCGACTTCGATGGCAACTCGCCAATCACCATAACCGTCACAGCAACACTCGCCACTACATTCTCTAGGAGATGGAATATCAAACTCACGCAACTGGGCTGCGACTGTCCGGGGATAGGTAATATTTCACCCAACCGCTTAATATTAACGCAAGGAAACATCACGGGGTGCCAGATGCATGCAAAACTCTTAGCAAGTTTACCAACTTTGCCGGGGCACCTAAATATTGATACCGCCAAGGCGTATCAATGCATGCATCGTCCCTGTGATAAAGGTACTTATCGCACATCAAGAGCTTATAAATGACTACTAGGTACTGGACACAGGCCCCTTCCATGCATGCATTTGCGAGTTACTTATAAAATAAACAAATTGGGAGTATGACGTTCGGTATAATTACAGGCTTAAATATGTATGAGGCACTATTTCAAAGTCTTGGTAAGATAACGCAATCTGTGACTATTGTTTTTAAAGTCAAAAATACCATTGTGAGGTACAGATGTCATATAGCTACAAGGTTAACTTTACACCAGCCCCCGTAGCATGACAGGCGCGATAAACGTTTGTCGCGCGAGATATTTGTCCTGCTCATTCGGTTAGACGAAATAAACAACTATCCCACTCTCAGGCCTACGGCGCGCGATACAAACAATGTCATGCTACGAGGGCTAGTGAGGTTTCTTCCTATGTCAATGGTAATGAACTTCATTGCCATTCTTTCGCCATATCTCGAATTTGATATTTGAAGCCTTACTATCACTCGAATCTGCCAGTTGAAAACTTACTAGTCGAATTTTATAGTTGGCGATGAAGTTATTACCGTTGAATTTAGAAAATAAGGGTGCTGCTCAGGTGATGTAGCAACTAGGCATAAAAATATATTTGCAGCTCCAAATGGCTGCCTACAGTACTACACGGGGACTTCAGGCACAATCAACAGTTTCAACTATGGATCAGCGGCGAACACCGCGCTCAGCGCCTCTCTCGTCACGGGCACTCGGCAGATTGCTAACTTGGACTACGGAATATGCATAAGAATGGAGGCCGGCTACTGCGCTATACAATATGCGCAGGTAAAGAAGCTATTTTCTCATACATAATTAATAGCAATACTTGAAGCAAATTCACACCTTCTTACAATTGATAATTCGCAGTTTAAATAGTACCTACTAGAAACATGAAAATGTCATGACGTTGTTATCAAAGAATAGATACCTACCTCAAGTGGCCAGTCTTGATAATTGATAGCAAACTACATGGAGAAGAAGTGGTTTTTAATCACAAGTTTTGTTAGCAGAACTAATGGCACAGAATTAATATAGCTAATGGGAAAAAATTCCCGTAGTCCTGCCGGCAGAAACAATCAATAGAACAGGTAGGAATAGACGAAAAATTACTTCAATTACTGCATTAATTACTTCAAACACATCAAATTCACCTTCTCCAATTCATAATCGAATTTGATCCACTTTGAACTCAGTGTCTCTTACGGGAAAAATTTATAAGTAGTTATTTTAATTGGAGTGGATTTAAGAAAACAATATTAATATCACGAAAACCGTTTCAACCGCCTCCGTGGCTCAATGTAAACAACGTTGGGTTTATGATTCCGAGGTCGCGGGTTCGATCCCCAGCGGGGTACATGTTTAAGTACTCGGTTTGGTTGGTGGTAAGGCATTTTAAGTGTCCGCCTGGCTAGCTACCACCATCTTATCTAAATCTGCCGCCAAGCAGCAATGTTAATAGCATTGTTGTGTTCCGGTTGTCAGAGATAAGATAGCCAGTCCCCCAAATGTGTTGGGGTTTCCGGGTCAGTACGCTTCCACCTTCGACCTCATCTTCACTTAACATCAGGTATGATTGAGGTCAAGTACCAATCCGTTGTGCATAAAAAAAAGCGTAAAATGTGATAATCTCACATTTTACGCTTTTTTAAAAGCGTAAAATGTCATACATGGGGCCATCCATCTGTAGTCGATAGGTTATATGTTATCGCACAAACATTTACCCCAAACGGAATTCGAACGAACAGTCGTTGGTTTCTCGGTCGTATTAAAAGTGACGATGTAGTTCCTTAAAACAAAGTCTACCTCGCATTCTGTATAATAAATATAATTGCCATAATATTATAGACGCATTTTTCTCTCATAAAGACTGGCGATGTTTATTCATTCACTGTGACCGGCGACGTCGAGGGCGCGGACAATACAGTTTTGGGTACCACAGTGGGAGCCGAAAACGACGGCTCATGCGTCACTGACTTTGTGGTCATACCAAACCCCACAGTCATCTCAACGGGCGCCGCAGTTGGCACTGATCGTTTCTGCGGCATTGGTTTCGTGCCTGTTCAATGTAAGTATTTTTTCAAAAAAAGCGCTATAGCATTCTGTTTTTGAAAAGAAGTTCGCACAGGCTATGAATGTTATTCCAACAGTAAGCGAATATTAAATAGAGACCCGAATTACAGTGGCAAGGTGAGGGACAAGCAATATCGTTGAAAGTGTCCATTATTAAGCTTGAGCTTGGAGTGGTCTTCCCATAGCTGGTTCAAACATTCTCGTTCCGCTGGCAGAATTTTTCCCTCACTCCAGTCTCTATTTAGTACACCTATATCAAGTAATATCTAACTGCAATTTAATTCCACAGCGGGCGCCAAGCCATTTGTACTTTATGTGGTGACAAACGGAGATGAGGGTGCCACTGCCACGACACCGCCGGATGTCGCCAACAGAGGATTTTCTCTCACATATAACCAAGTTGCGTGCTGATAAAATCTGATATCGTAGTGCCACAGAATAACAATTATATTATCCTTACCAAAGATTTCCTATTCTTGTAGTGGGAAGGTTTCATAGACAAGTCTATCAGACGGATCTAGGGTTGTCTAATTTCATGTTGTTGTAGTACGTACGAGTAAATAAGGTAGACCTTGAGGGACGAGCCGCAATATGGCGGAGCGGTCCGATGCCTCGCGCAGTCAGATACCCTGTCACCCGCACCCGTTATCCTTCGAAACTCTAGATTAACTAACTGTTAAGAAATAGAAGACTTGCTTGTTCGTGTTAAGCTGTGGCATTACTATCATCAAACTACTATAAATTGTACAATGTCGCTTAGCGAAACGCATAGTTAATACACACAGTAAAAACATGTATTATAAGAAGTCAAAGAATTTGGAAAGGAAACTAGAGTACTATGTGCATTACTTTGACCAACGTAATGTATTTTTGTTTTCTTTTCGAAATAATTGCAAGAAATTTAGCTTCTTTGGCTCCTAACGGCTATATCAAAAGAACAAGAAGTGTGTGGCACACCACGGGCAGGTACATAGTCATTGTTTACAATGACGTGGCGCAATTATGAGTGTTCCTAGTTGGTTACGGTACCTTAATAAAAAGGCATAATATTGACATAAATTTTAATAACTATCTCTCATTAAACTACAATTATCTCTTTCATTTAAGTCATTATCAAAATGAACATCAAAATCACATGTGATAATTACTCCAATAAATTATTTATAAGACATCCTACTTAACACGATTAAACATTTGTCTCATGATAATGCCTAATGGGTGCAATAAACCAAATAATAAGCTAATAAAATTATGACACAAAACACTTTTTCAACAATCAAATACTGGAGAATATTCTATACAAAAATAAGTATTTTAAATGCAATGCGAAACAATTTTGTTAAGTTGGCTATTTATTGTACATACCTAAATATAAAATATATCTCGAAAAGAAAATCACAAAGAAAAGACTTCCTAGTTTTTCATCCAGTCTATGTTATTTTATTAATGACCTTCCGCCAAATCGATTCTATTCTATTTCTAGTAGTCAAGTACCTATCATTACAAATCAATTAGCTTATCAATATACCGATGATTCGAGTTCATAGATGATAAAACTAAAAATTGCTTATCTGCTTAGTAGGTATATGTATTAACTGACTTTCAAAATGTTGTGTAGTGTTTGTGTTGTTCTGAGATATCTTCGATATTTTTTTGGGAGGAAAAAGAACTTTTGTATTCTTTTTTATACCGCCATATAGAATGGAATACTTTTATTGAGATAACTTTACAAGTTTTTGACAGAAAATGAAATAAACACCTATAATAGGATATAAATGTTGTGTACACTATTTTCTGCTCTAATTTTTATCCCTAAGGTTTGCTGGTAGAAAACTCTATAAGCTCGCCCTGGTACATTTTGTATACAATGCATATTTCTATAACAATTTTGTGTACAATAAAGATATTAAGATAGGACAAAAGAGAAATTATATCTCAAGTGGCGTCCACTCAGGTCGTACTTCAGCAGGAAATATAATGCTAAAGCCCTGATATTCTGCGGAGCCAATGCGGTACGGGTGTGTGCGAGACAACGCAATGTCGAGCAGCTGTTATGGTTATAGTAATAATATTTTATGGTAACGAAGAGAATAGAGGGTGGGTTTTGTCCAGTAGTGGGACAGTATGGGCTCCTAATAATAATAATATGTTAAAAAAGTGTATGTCCTTGAAACGGCAGTCATGTGTCTTTTCATTGTCCAGCAATATCAACAGCTCCTTGAAGTTACAATACACCTATCAATCCTACGTTATGCGTGTGCATTGTATATATGTGAACGAGTGCGTATATATGTGCACGAGTGCGTATATGTGTTGCTCCATCCTGTCCTGATCCAACTACTATAACAGTCGGTAGTGGACTAAAGCATAGCAGCCGGTACATAAGTGTTATGTACACGAAGTATATCTATTTGCGGCATCTATTTCGATAATAGGTATGTGATCACAGCCCATAGACACCTAATAGTAGATTGACTGTATTACAGAAATAATTCTATCAAGGTTAATAAAACTTGTTATCAACGTGTCCTTGGCAGATCCAAATGACAGTTTTTGGGCATCTGTTCCATTAGCCTGATGTGTTAACTGATGCCCCTCGCCTGTTATTAGAAATAATGAGCTGTGTGGTCAATGACAGACGTATTTGGTCTTAAGTATCGTACTTCAATTAGCGATTGTGCTTACACCAATAATACTTTTACTCATATTGTTATCTGTAAACATGCTACAGTTTCATTGTAAGGGCAACTTTAGTGTCATTTTCGTATATAAGGGCAGAGAATTCATTTAACCACTAGTAATATTTAACAATATTCTGTAAATTTACAAAAAAAAATTAAAGAGTCAACAGCCAAAAAAATAAGATGTGTTATTTTTTCAATCCTATTTCATACTATAATAATATTTCATAATATACGGATTATGAAAAAATAATGATGATGACGAACCGTTGAAATGTTATGCTTTTCAAATTATGGAAAATCAATATTAAACAAATCATTATTATAATGCTAATCTTTGATAGATAGCCAAAATTTTATGCACAATACAACAATGCGAGGTATGTTATCCTATGTTTCAATAATAATAGTTAACAATGGTATGCTACATAAAAAGAACCCAAGTAAACAATAAATAATTTTAATCGTGCAGAATACTAAGTTACGTTTTTACACTGACAATGCGATAGTTACTATGAGCGCGTAACTCTTAAGGACCGACATAATAATTGTAAATACCCTTTACTTAAAAATGAAGTCCGCCCTATAACAACGAATCCGCTTAAGATGTGACTTTAGTTCCACTGTTTAACATGCCCGTGGTCGAAACGGTCATCCTCTAATCTTTTATTAAATATAACTACATGTAATACAAAGAATAAAAATTTTAAAATTACAATCTACATATTTATTACGTCTCTGTTTTTAATATTTCAAACCAATTTCAAACGCGTCTCTCCACTGACACACTAATACAAATCGCGCTTTTGACCCCATTGTATCGATCTGGTACACAGTGCAAGTAACTGGTGCAAGTAAAGACTCAGACTCGCGTCTGTACATGCATAAGTCACTAGACCTGCAAGATACACCACTGCGTCAACTTGCGCTCACGCGCTGTGTACAAGTGCGTTTAAAGATATGGCATGATTGTAGGTAATAAACGTCACACCTGTCACGCGGACCCTTTCTCTACTAAAAACATACTTTAAGCGTGAGCAACTAGAACTTTACCCCTTCTACACTCAATAGAATTTTTTACTTCATCATACCAATTACCAATGGTGCTATTGTTTCTCAAGTCTTGAAATGCACGACAGCCTTCAATACTACTAAGGACGCCATACACTGAGATATCGGCCAGATTAGGCTCGTCCCCGCCTAGGAAGCGTGTGCCTTTTAGTTTTACAGCCGACATCCACTTATTTGCGGCATCGTAGAGTGCTTGTCGAGCGTCAGTAATATTGTGCCTGAAGATAGAAAAAGCGTATTATTTAATGAAGTCACATTTGATCTTACTGTGTTACAATAATATACTGGAAAAACCTTGAATAATTAACTTGCAGGGCTAAATATACGATGTTTTTTGTATTTGATTTCGGTTAACTCCGGGATATTACTCAGTCATTCATAGCAACAAAGATGAATAATTTTTTTCTGAAATTCCCATTTTTTTTTGTATGTCTAGAGCATGAGCCTAAGGACTATAATAGTTCATGACGATATCTTAAACCCTATGTAACCGATCTCACGACACAAACAAAAGCCTCACAAAATAACCCAAACAGTCTCCAATTCAGCATCCGACTTTGGCTTTGTAGTGCAAAGCAGGTTTTCAGTGGAACTTCCCAATGACCACGGACCCAGATTAAAAAAACCTACTAGTATTAATAAATAAGATCAATAAAGAGCACAGATCATACAGTATAAAGTAGAACGAAATGCTTAAATAATTCCTGTTATTACATCATTGGTCAGTAAGGAGGGCAAAAACATTTTTTTTTGGCATGTATAGAATCTACTAAGTAGTCAAAGATCACAGTTAGCTCACTGACTTTTCTTTTGCCCCTATTTAAACTCCTCAGAATAGTGATTGATTATCTATCAATCATTTTTACTATTGTTATATATATAATAAATAAATACATATATATTTCTATTTATAAGTAATTAATGAAGTAATGAATTAGGTATAAATTATAAGTAATTTATTATTAAGTAAATGTATTAACATAATGTAAATAACAAAATAATAGGTAGTGTTTTTTACAGAATTAGGTAAATGTCTTAAACATACAATCACACTAATATTATAAACGCGAAAGTTTGTACGTGTGTGTGTGTTACCTCTTTCACCTAAATAGCTGGACGGATTTGGATAAAATTTGGTTGATAGACAGATTCCGGCAGCGGTATTCCCGAACGAGTACGACATTGGAACCTTCAAGAAACGAGCCTACACCTTCCTCAAAGGCCGGCAACGCATCAGGTGACCCGCATGCTCGTTTGCCGCCCTCCAAACAAACAAATTAAGCCAAACATTTTAATAAAATATTAGTCGCAAACGAAGTCGCGGGTATGTAATATAAAATAGGATCGTTAAAACAATGTTTTTTATTTAATCTCTTTTAATTTAATATTATTTTATTAAATAATAATGACATTTTTGAAGTCTTGGACGTTTTTCTATTTGGACATTAGTTAGGTATGCAAATAAATACGATGTTGCACATATAATAATAATGTTAATAAGTTCTATACAACTTGCGCCAGGTTAATTAGAAACAGATATTTTACTCTAGCTCACAAGAGAGTTGTACATATAGGTACATGTTTTTGTTAAATGCTTAACAAAATTATTTTGATAAAAATAGTACGACTCTTTCAGGGGGTTTCTAAATTTTCAATTTATAGTTATTCTGTATACAATAGCATTGCATAAATTATATATTAAATGCTCGTCGCATAGTTGCTTTATATCATATATATAAAGAGACAACTGCTAGGGCACAGCACACACCCACCACAGCCTCCTCCCACTCACTAGAAAAGGGTACGGCCACAATCTTCTACGCAAGCCCAAATGGGCTTGCACACATATTTGTGGGGACACACACAAATGTGTGTGTCCACCTAATGCTCACATAAATTTGCCAGCCGCCGCTGTAAGCCACGGACATTTTTAACGACTGCGTTCAATTAAAACACAAGGACTCTACCAAGAACGGAAAAACGTCACTAGTGGTTACCCATCAAAGGACTAACGGCATCTTATGTTGCTTAACTTCGCTAAGCGAAATCAAGTAGCGAATGCACATGCGCCACGTATGGAGTTGGTACGAATGGTTGTAATATCTCCTCACAGTTTAGGGAAATCAAAAGACATCACGATAGAATAACATTGCTCACCTAGCTTTAAGCCTCTTAGAAATGACCCACATAGCTGTAGCTCCACCATAAACCATTAGAGCACACTCCCAAGCCGGGAATGACTGTCTCCAACCTCCAGCATCTTCAAACCACTTGAATGTCTCTAAAGCTTCGGCTGCTGTTTGATACACGTTTGGGGATAACGTGTGAACAAGGACTTGGTCAGCCCATTGACGCCATTCACGTTCTTCCCTATAAACCATAAAGATAAAGTAGTGAATCCCTATACAGCAGCGCAATGGAAAAACAGATTAAAGTTAGTTAAATAAAGAGGTTAGGACATTTCACCATGAAGCTTGTTACATGCTGCTTTATTTTTAATTTTATTATTTATTTTTTCACAACGCCACTGGCTATTTTCTTGCTCGTTCTTCTCAGGGGATCGCTCTTGTGAATAAACGATAATTATTATTTTTATAACTTACAAAATAAAACTTTTTATTCAATTTGTGTGCTGCAATATGATGCAAGCGGGACGAATTAAAAATTCTTTTGGTGAGAATTTCAATAACAGGTTAAAAATATTAAGCTCTGTAGTAAATTATATTGTTGTATAAGCTCACACTTACATTTCAAGCTTCTTTTCTCGTTCGTCAGGTACTGAATCATTGTGCATAATAAAATATTTATTGGTGATATCAGTAGTTGTCTTTCCAGAGTCATTGACATACCGGTTAGCAGGATAGAATTTTAAAATATCAACTAATTGCGAATCTTTATCACGTAAATGTGTTTCCATTACGGATATAATTGCTGTACTATCCAATAGTTGCTGTAATAAAGCATAAAGAAGTTTTAAAACTTATACCGGGTGCCCTTTAAATTGTGGATAATTAATAATCTCAACGCTTACGAACTGTTACTGTTACTATCTTAGGAACTGTTAGGATTTTCGAATTGTTATGACTACTCAATCTTAATAATGATATCAACATTGCTATTTGGGTGTAGCTATTACACATTTTTAAAAACATAACCTGCTTTGTCACACCTGTGACCAATGGAAATAAAATCGATTTTTTTGTCCCTTTTGTAGACATTAAGTTACAGTTTATTGATATTATAGAGATAATAGATGAGCAGCAGATGCTGATGTGCCCATATCAAAGTTAGTAGGTATGTTAAAAAAAATTAAGAGAGTTGTCGCCTTTCTAAATTTTTTATACAATACATATTTCTGTAACAGTTGTGGGTATAATAAATATATTAAGATGGGATATTAAGAAAATGACAAATTTTTATTTACTGATCGTCATTATGATATTGGATTACAGTTACATATTAAAATAATATGACTATAATTATAATAGGTGTGCAGTATTAGAAAAATCTTAATACCTGAAAGCCTCCATCCACTTTAGCAAGCAATATTGGAACTTTTTTATAGCCTGACCATTTTATAGCTTGTCGTAGAACAGCATCTACTTCGACAATGTCGTAAGTAATGCCACGGGAGTCCAGATACGCCCTTACTTTGCAGCAAAAAGGGCAGGTCCGATATTGAAATAGAACCAAATGTAGGTTACTGGGATTAGCCTCATTGATTACCTAAAAAGAATTCATGCGTAAATATCAGCAGCAGCAATTCCAATAACACTTAGCACATAAAAATGCAGAAGATGTTTGGAGAACTATTTATACTTTTGTATGTACTAAATGTTATTCACTTTAAAATGTAATTATTATTTAATTTTGCATGTAACTGTGCCTAGAATATAAAGGCTTATGATTATTTTTACTTAACTATCCACTACTACCTTATATGACTTTCCCGCAACATAGTAAACACTCTTATTTTTCTTTTATTTAGGCTATCTCTTACACCTCTTGACATTCGATAGAGCACTAGATGCAGCATTATACCCCCAATTTCAGATTTATTTTTCCCATGGTCCGTATCTATTTTTAGTTTTTGTTATCCGTGGTATTTTATCCTACATCCAAATTTTATTGTAAGTATCATATTAGAATTAACAATAATAGACTGTAGTTAGCTGGTGGCTTAAATTGTGTTGTGTGTAGTTCTTCTATTTTAGACTAGAGCATTATTTTGGCTATAAGTTCATATTGCATGTCACCCTCATCCACATGTCACCGGGAAAATTCAGTTGCCAAAAACCAAAGCAATTGACTTAATTCAATATTACTCAACATTACTTTATCATAAGCATGCAACGAGGTCTGGCATATTATTATGTGTTGTAAGCTTGCACTTTTTTTTTTTTTTATTAAATTTAATTTAAATCTCCAGACACATGGTCCATGCTCTTGTTTACAAAAATATAATTTATAAATTAACTTGTTTCTTTTTACATTTTATACTCTAAAGACTACGACTATGCTTAAATCTAAAACAGTGAGTTCTTGTTCTTTATGTATGTATATATATATCTTCCCTTTGTCATATTCTTATTATTATTATTTTTAATTATTCCTATTCTCGATATAATTATGGTATGTAAAATTTTAAATATTTGCTTAAACTTCAACCCTTACTGTGCAAGATAAAAACTAGTCTACCACACAGTTACTATACGATTTTCACTCATGTCGGCCTGACCGAATTTATCAAGTCAGGGAGGCCAACACAACCTCAAACTTCTATAAATTTGTAGCCGGAGTCCCTCAGGGGGTCAGTGCTGGGACCTGTACTGTACACAATCTACACTGCCGGCCTTCCACAAGTGGATGGTGTCACCACTGCAACATTTGCCGACAATACAGCTCGGCGGCCTTTGCGATGGCTAGCAGTAAGGATCCTGTAGCAGCGATACAGTTCCTTCAAAGAGGACTTAATAAAATTACCAAATGGCTGCGGCAGTGGAAATTAAAAGTCAGTGCTTCCCAACCAGTGAGCAAAACTGCCCCTCGCGGTACAAATGGAAAATGCGACACTCCCACATTATGAGATACCGAGATCTACATCTTAATTGATATGGAAGCAACATCATGAACTCAACATCACATATAACTGTACTGGTTGATGGGGTGAAACAGCAACCTATCAATTGATAATAAGCTTCTGATAAACATGACAATCCTAAATCCCCATATGATGTATGGAGTGAAACTCTGGGGAAGCTCCAACAATTCCAATATTTGCTTTATTTTATTATATTATTATTTTGCTTTATTTACAACATTGCTAAGGATTTTAAATTCCGTTCTATGTGCAACAAGTAATGTCCCTTGGTTCATTACAAATGCCGAAATCAATGAGAATTTACATATGAGTACTGTAAGGGCTGGAAAAATATCCTAATAAACTAGCAGTGGCAACACAATTGATACAATGTACCTACAACAAACAACTGAAAAGGTAGGATGTCTTTACTGACTTAAATATCTCCAATACGTAAACCTTCACTAGGCTGCACTCTATGCATGAAAGACCTACAAAAAATCTACTTGAATGAAAACTGGTTGTAAATGCAATAAAAAAAAATAGGCATGCTATCAGTATCAGGTATACTTCAACCCAACAGTGATGACCCTCCAATTGTGAAGCGATTAACTTTAAATTATTCATCATCAACAACAACCTTACGTGTTCCTTACAAAGTTATATATTTGTGTCTGTACTTTTTACAGTTTTAGTTTGCTCAAACAGGTTCCAGACCCATAGTTTGGCATAGATTTCATACTGGTTAACCTCTTTCTCCGTCTTATCCATACAACCAAGCGCTGGCAGTAAAGGGCAATCACAATATAAAAGACTGATTGCCTTAAAAAAATTGAAAGAGAATGCGCAATCTCAAAAATGAGCCTTTGCATAATGAGGATTAGGACTTCTCATCAACCCGTTGTCAAGCCAAGGTGGTGGCCTACAGGTATGGCTTAACTTGGCCACTAATCAACACTGGACACACTAGTCCACAGTGGATTATGGTCCATACCCTCTCCCAGTGAGAGTAGATTGTGTCCCAATAATAGGGGATGTATAAGACTGATGATGGGATCCTGCTGGCAACTTGAACACAGATGCAACACTTTTAAAGTTGGTTTCGGATGTGGTTAAGGGGGCACTGAGGCTTTATAGTGCAGTGCACACTCTTATTAACACACCCAAAACAAAAATGTGTTCTCTAAACTATCACAGCACCATCATAGTTTACAAAAATGTTCATGAGTATGGCATAATCATCATAGACTTGGATGTCCAGAAAGGATTAGATTTCAATTTACTTCACTTTTTGGGGAGTACCTATTTAAGATACAGATAGACATGCTCTTTAATAGCATGTTACAAAGCATGACCATGCTCTTGAACCAATATATTTACAACCATGCCAGTTTTAAACACGTTTCTGGACAAGCATGCTTTTAAGCAAACAATCCGTACATTTGACTAAACCGCTTTATAAAAAGGGGGAGAGGTCGGATCTCAGTAACTATCGCCCCATTACTCTGATTTCAATAATATCAAAAATATTTGAGAAATGTAAGTTAATAAGATTAAATGAATTTTGTACTAAATTCAACATTATTAAAGAGGAACAAAATGGTTTTCGGAAGGGAAAGTCTACAACCCTCGCGTGTTTTAATCTAATGCACAATGTACTGATAAACCTCGATGCCAAAAACGATACGACAGTTCACTTCTTCGATATGTCTAAGGCATTCCACTTCGTCGTTCATGACATACTTTTAAAAAAGCTTGAAAAATATGGCATCCGAGGTCCAGGGTTGTCATGGATAGAATCGTACTTGCAGGATAGGCAGCAGGCACTGAACTGAGTACTCTGTGTAGCAATAGATATTGGTTGAAGAAAAAATTACCACTGCTTGCAATAGTACATGAAGAGATTAAAGAGGAACAGATTCATTCATCACCAATTCTAGAAATGTATACCCTGCGAACATGGATAACCAATTTAAGGATCGGCAGTAATATAATTGTGACATTAAATTCAGTGCAATTAGCAAAAAAGGCATTAAATCCAAGTGTTATAAAGTATGAAATCTATAAGGAGTTAAGAGAGAAATACTTTGATTGCTATATAATATAAACTGATGGTTCAAAGGGTCCTAACGGTCATGGTGCAGACTTTTATGATTCTAGGGGATGTAACTTAGAAATTTGTAACATGTTTAAAATAACTAGGAACAACACCTCCATTATGTCACTGGAACTCACTGCTATTTCGGAAGCGCTCTCATATGTAAAAGCCATTAATATGAGTAGAGTCGTAATATGCTGCGATAGTAAAAGTGCTCTACAACATATTGCTCTATGTGCCTCGGGGAAGAGGAACGGGTTGTCTGTAGGCTATAGCATATTAAGTAAAATGGATGAGCTTGATTTATGTGGTACTAACGTTATTCTGCAGTGGGTCCCATCACATATTGGTTTGAGAGGTAACGAGGAGGCTGACTCTCTAGCTAAACGTGCGATCCGTGAGGGATTGAGTTTGAATGTTGTACCAAATTTCTCTGAAATCCTCCCTAAGTATAAAAAAAGATGTTTGGACCTATGGGATGAATATTTTGATGAGAGGTCAAAAGAAAAGGGAATTTGGTACAAATCCATCCAGAGTCATCCTCCTCATACTCCCTGGTTTATTAGTAGTAAGTTAAGTAGGAAAATTATTGTTTTAGCATATAGGCTTCGGTCTGGACACATGCCACTTAACAAGTTTGGCTTCCTAATGAGAAAAACCAGTTCTCCAAACTGTGAGGTGTGTGGGACTGTGGAGGATGTCCAACACTTGTTAGTGGAGTGTGTCCGGTACGAGCAATCTAGAAGGGCACTGATGAGTGAACTTAAACTGAACGGATTTGATGTAGGAGTGTTTCACACTATTCTGTCCCTACCAAACTCGGAAGGAGCTAGGAAATTATTCAGTTTTGTGAACTCATCGGTGTCTCGTTAAGTGTAGCGATTAGTTAAAGGGCACGATGGGACTGCCATACAAAAATTGTAAAAGTCCCTGTAAAAACTTTAGATTTAAAAAAAAAAAAAAAAAAGGATAGGCAGCAATGTGTTGAAATAAGTAAATTAGATGGTAATAATAATCTTAATTGTTATCGATCGGATCTCAAGCATAATAAATACGGCGTTCCCCAGGGGAGTGTGTTGGGGCCATTGCTGTTTCTCTTGTACATTAATGACCTACCAGAAGTGACGAAACATAAAAGTACGATGTTTGCCGATGACATATCATTTATAGTGACATCTAATGATAATGATCTATTTAATTATGAGACAGACATTAATAATACAATTAAATCTGTAATAACATGGCTTGACATCAATAATTTACGTGTGAATTTGACTAAAACCAATTATATACAATTTACTACTAAGGGACGCAATCGAATAGATCTAAGTATTGAATATCAGGGACATATTTTAAAAGAAGTTGATCAGATTGCCTTTTTGGGAATTATATTGGACAAAAATATTAATTATGCAGCACACATCGGAAAAGTTAGTTGTAAGATTAACAGATTCGTGTATGTCCTTCGTGTAGACTAAGAAAAATTACATGTACAAGGACAGCATTAACTGCATATCATGGATATGTCGCGTCAGTTCTACGATATGGTTTGTTGATCTGGGGAAATGGCACTGATATCAAAAAAGTATTTATAGCCCAAAAGAAATGTGTACGAGCGATATGCGGTGTGGATCCGTTAGAAACGTGTAAACCTCTTTTTTTCAAATTAGGCATTTTGACTGTACCAAGCATGTATATTTTTGAGATATGCAAATTTGTAAAAGAACATCCAGAATTATTTAAAACAGCACGAGAAGTGTATCCCTAGAAATACAAGAAATCCAGATAGACTCGCATTAGACCATTGTCCAAGACTCGCATTGTATCATGGGAATTGCTATAGTATGTGCATAAAAGTGTTTAATAAAATTCCAAAAAATATTCGGAACCTACCGCTTAAGCCCATGAAAACAAAACTGTACCAATGGCTCTCGAATTTCTGTTTTTATAGTGTAAATGAATTTTTGAATGGATATTATTGTTAAAGTATATTTTATTACTGAAAGTTATATTTGCATGCTACTGTATTTTAGCTGAATAGAAGAGACTTATTTATGTAAAATAATTGTAACACCTAGATATTATGTACCTACCTATTCACAGCAAATAAATTCTATTCTATTCAATTCTATTCTATTCTGAATAAAATCATACTTTTCCTTGCAATGTAATATTCCCATAAATACAATTCTGTCTTAAAGGAAGAAAGCGAGATAAAAATTCATGATTTAATCATCCTAGCATCATGATGTTCTTGGCATGAAGATGTGCACGCATACATTGATAAATACTAGCATGCTCATAAGCAAACCTGTTCAACATGCTTAAAGCAACTACTTTGTAGTAATGTCCTGTTCCAGACAACAATATGTGTATGTCGACTTTAATTAAATCTGAGAAAGATTCACTGTGCTGCTTATTCCACTACTTTCATGTTACATGGCTCAAGCGCTAATAAAAGAATATAACATATATATAGGAATTTGTTCTTTATACCTTGTACTGTGCCTTGTACTCTGGAGCTGTTTTAAGGAATGCATATTCTTCGTTTTCTATAGGTGTAAAGGACTTCTTAACATTTACTTTGTAATGTGTATAACCTCCATATCCTGCCCCGATTAAAACACCAACACTGGCGCTGACAAGAGTTATTTTCGCAGTAGACTTTGGAAGGCGGCTTTTAGTAGAATAGAATATTTTAGATATATCAGCATTATTTTTTAGAGCAGGAAATGCCGCTTTCCGTAAAATTGTGAAGGTAGGCCGCCACATTTTGCGGTAGATATTCTTCACATGAAGAACAATTTCACCAACTTATTTCTGCTGCCTGCCTGCTGGCCGAGGGTATTGATTGGGTGAGGATAGAAAATAGGTAGACTAAAAAGACAAATTAATACATCAATGCGGTATGTATGTGGTTTTATAGTCTATTCTCTCTTTTTTAATGAACAACAATGTTTATGGCTAAGCGATCGGAGCCCATACAGTTTATATTTGGTTTTAAAACTCCGAGATCGCACATGTGATTCATAACTTTTTATTATTTATTGCGTACCTACTGATAGAATAATATTTTAGTTTTTCGTGATCAAAATCTTCTTATTTGTAGATTTCATAAAATTTAGAATTTTTAATAAAATTTAGAATTCTGAAAACATTTATTTTCAGATATTTCTGACGTTTGTAGTTTTACTCTATCTTTATAAATGGCTCAGAAACGTGCGCATTTCCGTTCGAGATCATTTAAAAATGCGGGCGGCATCTTACCCTCATTCGTAAAATGTAGCTAAAGAGCATCTAATGTTTGCTAAAACTGTAGTACTGTGTTCATGCCTCTGTGTTTTAAATTCCAAAGTGTTATGACCATGTTTTTGTATCCAGTGTGGATGGCTCAGAGCAGAGACGGACTTGAAAAACTTTGAGAACAAGTTCCCACCCAATGCTATCGGAATTGCTAGTACATTGATTCTTATTATACCATGTTAGCAGGGATATTAGATTTGCATCTACGATTTTTTACTCATATGACCAAAAGTAGTTACTTATTTGACATTTTTTGAATACAATCCTCTACAGATTCCGTGTACAGGTAATATTTATCACATTCAATCTTATAACGTGCCCTTTATAGAGAGAATATGTTATAGTCGGATAAGTTTTGTCATTTTATCCATGTTTTTTGTTTAGAATTAGTGACGGACGAAAACAATTGGGGAAGTTTTGGTTCTTGTGACCTGAGTTGGGTACACAAATACCAATAATTTCGTAAGGTCATCCATTAAAGGTACTAACAGCTTGTTCAGCAGAAAGATGAGACAGCAGTGGTGTTCGGGACGGCCGATACAGAATGAGTGTATATAGCTTAATTACCTGTTTGTTTAATTTACTTTGTATTTGTATAATTTTTTATTATTTTTACTTTTATATTGTATAGATAGATTTAAGATGTTCATTATTAAAACATACCTCTTATTGCCTTTCATTAATAGAAATAACATAGAATAGATAGAAATAAGTTTGTTTGTATGGTTATAGGAAGTTTATAATAAAACAAATAAATGAAAGGTAACCGAGGGGTGAGGCAGGCACGATTCAAGTAGTGCGGGGCGGGGCTTCGCCCTACTCCTATCCCGCAACTACTGCGACACTGGGCGCGGTTATAAATACCGCGCCCCTGCGCAAAAAACTTTCACTTTCGATCGAGCCTCCGGCGCGAACACACCTACAAGTACGCAACTACTGGGTTCGTCCTGCCTCTCTCATCAGCACCGTGGAATCTTCAGCGTGGCTTTTTATTCAGTGACTAGTCCTTGCAATCCAGCAAAATCTGTATGGTAACCACTATACCGACCGTCCCATATATCGTGGTCCTTCGTTAGCCGAATCATCAAGGAAGAAAGAAAAAATGCCAGTCACGAGATCACACAGCAGCCGCACCGGCCCACGTCCGTCGCCTCGTCCCACTCCCACCGAAGTCACCGCGGAAACAGATACAGAAACTTCGTCGGGCAACTCCGCAACAGACACGAACGCGACGGTCACCACCGAATCGACAGAAACCGGCACGGCAGCCACCACCACCAACACAAGCCAGACTGATGCAACATTAAGAGAGCAAGGGAAACAGACGCCGGCGGAGAACAGCACAGAACAGAAGACAGAACCTCCTCCAGCCGCCGGTGGTACCCAGGAACAGATGCCGATAGAAAACGAGAAAACAGCAAAGAAGAAAGAACGTTCCGCCGGAGGCTCATGTAACAGATCGTCAAAGTCCAGACGTGCGCAGCGATTGGCGCAAGCCAAAGAAGAATTACTTAAGCTACAGATCGAACTCGCCGCTGCCCGCGTCACAGCGATAGAGGAAGAATATGATACAGAAGAAGAAGCTAACACGCTGATATCCGCCGACACACCGGAGTCACGCGTCAGCAGGTGGTTGAACAACAGCCGGCTCCACATGTTAGCCATCACCGATCAACCACACCCGACAGACCCAGCAGAGGAAGACATCGCCCCCTGCCGGGAGAAAATAGTACCGAACGTCTCCGGTACTACAGCGCCACCTACAGTCAACAACGCGCAACAGCAAACAGCGATCGACATCAACTACGATAATGCAGCGCCACCTACAGTCAACAATGTGCAGCAACAAACATCGATCGAAAAGAACTTCGATACGACAGCGCCAACTGCAGTGTACAGCGAGCAAGAACCAATTCTTATTGCGCCAAAGAAACAGAACAAGATTGAAAACGGAAGAGAACAAGATAGAACACTTCTTGTACCGGCGGGAGAAATCGCTACGCGTCAACCACAGCGAATTGATATTACAGAACTCGCGTCTGCGATCGCCCTAGCTGCCAGAGCAGGGCAACAGTTAGCTCCGCGCCACCTTACAGACCTTCCGCCCTTCAATGGATCGCACCAAGAATGGTTATCCTTCAGAGCTGCATACAACGAGTCATCCGCCTCATTCACTCTCATCGACAACGTCGCACGCCTTCGTCGAAGCCTTCGTGGAAGAGCAAAGGAAGCAGTGGAGAATCTCCTGATCTACAGCACCAACCCTGACGATATTATGAAGACACTCGAGTCACGTTTCGGCCGCCCGGACTCAATCGCACTGGCTGAACTCGAACGTCTGAGAGCACTACCTCGACTTTCAGACTCACCCAAAGACTTATGCATTTTTGCGACTCGAGTCTCCAACATAGTGACAGCACTCAGGGCACTTCAGAAGATTCACTACTTGTACAATCCCGAAGTAACGAAGATCACAGTCGAAAAACTCACCGTCAATCTTCGCTACCGATGGTACGACTTCGTCGCGGAACAGAACAGTGAAGAGGCAGACCTACTGAAGCTCGCGCGTTTCCTGGAACGAGAAGCCGAACGATGCAGCATCCACGCTCAGCATGAACCAATCCACGCAGATACAACCACGGCCGCATCGAAGAAACCGCAACGCACATATGCAACAGCTGCAACATCATCAACATCATCATCGACAGTATCGAAAGGGGTTACCGCATGCCCTATCTGCGCCTCGCCGGGTCACACCACGACAGAATGCAAGAAGTTTAAAGATGCCGACGTTAATGGCAAATGGGACCTGGCGAAGACACATCATCTTTGTTTCCGGTGCCTGCGACACAGGGGCCGCATACATAGCTGCCGCTCATCCAAATGCGGCATCGACGGGTGCTACCATTGGCACCACAGACAACTCCACTTCGTGCGAAAGGACGAGAAGCCGGTCAAGACCGAGTCTGTAACTTCAACATGGTCTACGTCAACCAGCACTCAAGCCTATCTCAAGATAGTCCCTGTACGCGCATCGGGTCCAGACGGCGACGTACACACCTACGCATTGCTGGACGACGGCTCGACAGTATCATTAATTGACAACGCCATAGTACAGAAAATTGGCGCTACAGGCCCGGTCGACCCACTACGCATCGAAGCAATCGGAGACACAGAAGTCGACGCTAGCGCCTCACGACGTGTCACGCTGACACTACACGGCACGACAAGCGATCATCGAATACAAGCACGCTCCATAAATAATCTCCGCCTCTCCACTCAAGAAGTTACAGCGAGCGATCTCCACAACTGCGCTCATCTCACCGACATCCGACATCACCTAACTTATCCGGAAGTGAAACCGAAGATTCTCATCGGGCAAGATAACTGGCAGCTACTCCTCGCCAGCAGCATGAAGACCGGCGCACAGCACCAGCCAGTGGCATCTCTCACTCCACTCGGTTGGGTGCTACACGGCGCTCACACACGTGCTCTGAATCGACGGGTCGGTTACGTGAACAATCTGAAGACAGTTGATGAAAAAATGAATGAAGAACTGAAGCATTACTTTGCACTGGAGTCCCTCACCATTACGCCGAAACAGCCCCTCAGCGATCCTGAGGAACGTGCGCTCACCATGTTACGCGAGCGTACGACAGAGACGGAAGATGGCCGGTATGAAACAACACTATTATGGAAGAGCGATGACGCCGTCATGCCCGATAGCTACGAACACGCACTCCGGAGGCTGTATTCTACAGAGAAAAAGATCGATAAAGATGCAGTAATGAAAGAAAAATACGAAAGACAGATGACTACGTTTATAGAAAAAGGCTACGCCGAACGCGCACCTTTGCAGAAGAATGAAAAGAGAACGTGGTACTTACCTCATTTCGCTGTCGTCAATCCCATGAAGCCTGAAAAATTAAGAATAGTTCATGACGCCGCTGCGAAGTCGAAGGGGGTCTCACTCAACGACCACCTACTGACGGGACCGGACCTTCTACAGTCTCTACCGGGAGTCCTAATGCGCTTCCGTCAGCACCCTATCGCCGTGTCAGCTGATATCGCCGAAATGTTTATGCAAGTGAAGATAAGAGAAGAAGACAGAGATGCACTCAGGTTCCTGTGGCGAGGAGGTCAGCGCGGAGATCAACCACCCGAAGAATATAGAATGACGTCGCTGATCTTCGGCGCCACCTCCTCACCGTCCTCAGCTATTTTCGTGAAAGACCTCAATGCACGAAAATACGAAAAAACTCACCCAGAAGCCTGCACTGCCATCGTTAGAAATCACTACGTCGATGACTATCTTCAGAGCTTTCATAATGAAAACGCGGCGATCAAGACGGCGACAGAGGTGCGAGAAATACATAAGAAGGCACATTTCGAGCTGCGTCAGTGGACGTCGAACTCACAGACGGTGTTAACAGCACTCGACCCGAACTCAGCACAACCGACATCGATCGCACTCGACGACGGCACGAAATCCGAACGCGTGTTGGGTCTTATATGGATGCCACAGACAGACGAACTCGCTTTCAACTTAGACTTGGCGCGGCTACCACATAACATGATGGACAGCACTCAGCCGACCAAGCACGAAGCATTGAAGATCATCATGTCTCTCTTCGACCCACTCGGCATCGCCTCACCGGTTACAGCACGCGCCAAACAGATACTGCAAGAAATATGGCGCCGAGGCACGGGATGGGATGATAAGATAGATGAAGACCTCGCACTACAGTGGACAGCCTGGATGAAGCACCTGAAAAACCTGAAAAATACAGCTATACCGAGATGCTATCCAGCCTACAGTGACGCCACATCTCTCCAACTCCACACCTTCGTGGACGCGAGCGAGTCCGCCTATGCAGCCGCACTATACTGGCGCATGGAGATGCCGGACGGTACCGTCAAAGTGTCACTCATAACAGCGAAGGCCCGCGTAGCACCGCTCAAACTCACCTCAATCCCACGCCTCGAACTACAAGCCGCGGTGATGGGCAGTCGCATGGCCTCCGCAGTCATCGCAGAACACGACCGCAAGCCGGAAGCGAAGACATTTTGGACCGACAGCAAAACAGTAACTACGTGGCTGAAAACCGGCGCGCGCTCCTATCGTCCATTCGTAGCGCATAGAATCGCCGCTATAGAAGAGCACAGTACAGTAAATGAATGGCGATGGTTACCCACGAAATTCAACGTCGCCGACGATGCCACGCGCGATGTACCATCCGACTTCGACCACCGCCACCGATGGTACGTCGGTCCAGATTTCCTTCGGCAAAACCCCGCTTCGTGGCCAGTAGAAAAGGCGATCGAGGCGACACCGACGGGCGAAGAGAAAACCTTCAATACAACAGTGAACAGAAAAACACATAGTTTGAAAGATGCGCTTCCACCGATAGAAAGATTCTCCAAGTATGAAAAACTACTTCGAACAACCGCCAGAATACTACAGTTCATTCAACTATGTCGTCGTAAAACGGAGAAAACGTACTACAAACGTACGAAGAAAAACACGGAAAAAGACGACGACTGGAAACGACAGAGAAAACGCACCACGCTCAAGCTCAAAAACCAACAGAGAAACAGATAGAAAATGACGTCACATACTTACCGATCGACGCGTCATTATTGTACAGAGCCGAAGAATTGTTAATAGAAGTGAGTCAGATAGAATCCTTCTATGAAGAAATAGAAAATTTGAACAATAACCGGGCCGTATCCAGTAACAGTCGACTACGCCCTATGTCCGTGGAAACAGTGAACGGCGTGTTAACACTGAAGACACGCATTGGAGCGACAGAAGGCATTACGGAGAAACAAAAGAGACCGGCCATACTCGACGGAAATCATCCATTTACGAAGTTATATATCGAGTATATACACAGACAGTTACACCATGCCGGAGTAGAAACAACGATCAACGAATGTCGACAGCACTTCTGGATACTACGCTTAAGACCGGTCACTCGAATGATAGTACATCGATGTCTCATCTGCCGCATCAAGAAGACAATACCCACGCAGCCGCCTACAGGTGACCACCCCCCGTGTAGACTCGCCCACCACCACAGAGCATTCACCTACACGGGCATCGACTATTTTGGGCCACTAACAGTAAGAGTGGGCCGATCCACGCAGAAACGCTATGTGGCGTTATTTACGTGCCTAACGACACGCGCTGTACACCTGGAGCTGGCTGCGGACCTGAGTGCTGGATCAGCAATAATGGCACTGCGGCGAATGATAACGCGCCGCGGCTGCCCGACGGAGATATGGTCAGACAACGGCACCAATCTTCGCGGCGCCGACAGAGAGCTAAGAAAATCCATTGACAGAAGTACAGAAGAGGAGGCGTCAACGAGGAAGATTACCTGGCGCTACATCCCGCCGGGAGCCCCCTTCATGGGTGGGGCCTGGGAGCGCCTGGTACGCAGTGTCAAGACGGCCCTCGCCGCCACACTTCATGAGCGTCACCCTACAGAAGAAGTCCTCATGACCCTACTCTCAGAAGCAGAATACACAGTCAACAGCCGACCGTTAACCCATGTGTCTGTGAACCCCATGGACCCAGAGGCGTTGACACCGAACCACTTCCTGCTGAACGGGCCGGCACGCGTACCCACACCTGGTACCTTTGATGATCAGGACCTCATCGGTCACACCCACTGGCGCGCCTCCCAACGCCTCACCGACATATTTTGGACGAGATGGCTCCGCGAGTACCTGCCCGAGCTCCAGAAACGCCGTGACCCCCACGGGAGAGGACCCGCTCTCAAAACAGGCGACGTGGTCCTCATAGTGGACAGCACACTGCCATGCAATACTTGGCCACGGGGTATCGTCGCAAAAACTTACCCAGGAGCCGACGGAGTCGTACGGGCAGCGGACGTACACACGGCGGGAGGGGTGCTAAGAAGACCGACCAAAAAGCTGGTGATTCTGCCTACAGAACCGGCCGCCCTACCAGAACAGACAAGTGCAACGACTCGATCGGACGATGCACGGCGGGAGTGATGTTCGGGACGGCCGATACAGAATGAGTGTATATAGCTTAATTACCTGTTTGTTTAATTTACTTTGTATTTGTATAATTTTTTATTATTTTTACTTTTATATTGTATAGATAGATTTAAGATGTTCATTATTAAAACATACCTCTTATTGCCTTTCATTAATAGAAATAACATAGAATAGATAGAAATAAGTTTGTTTGTATGGTTATAGGAAGTTTATAATAAAACAAATAAATGAAAGGTAACCGAGGGGTGAGGCAGGCACGATTCAAGTAGTGCGGGGCGGGGCTTCGCCCTACTCCTATCCCGCAACTACTGCGACACTGGGCGCGGTTATAAATACCGCGCCCCTGCGCAAAAAACTTTCACTTTCGATCGAGCCTCCGGCGCGAACACACCTACAAGTACGCAACTACTGGGTTCGTCCTGCCTCTCTCATCAGCACCGTGGAATCTTCAGCGTGGCTTTTTATTCAGTGACTAGTCCTTGCAATCCAGCAAAATCTGTATGGTAACCACTATACCGACCGTCCCATATATCGTGGTCCTTCGTTAGCCGAATCATCAAGGAAGAAAGAAAAAATGCCAGTCACGAGATCACACAGCAGCCGCACCGGCCCACGTCCGTCGCCTCGTCCCACTCCCACCGAAGTCACCGCGGAAACAGATACAGAAACTTCGTCGGGCAACTCCGCAACAGACACGAACGCGACGGTCACCACCGAATCGACAGAAACCGGCACGGCAGCCACCACCACCAACACAAGCCAGACTGATGCAACATTAAGAGAGCAAGGGAAACAGACGCCGGCGGAGAACAGCACAGAACAGAAGACAGAACCTCCTCCAGCCGCCGGTGGTACCCAGGAACAGATGCCGATAGAAAACGAGAAAACAGCAAAGAAGAAAGAACGTTCCGCCGGAGGCTCATGTAACAGATCGTCAAAGTCCAGACGTGCGCAGCGATTGGCGCAAGCCAAAGAAGAATTACTTAAGCTACAGATCGAACTCGCCGCTGCCCGCGTCACAGCGATAGAGGAAGAATATGATACAGAAGAAGAAGCTAACACGCTGATATCCGCCGACACACCGGAGTCACGCGTCAGCAGGTGGTTGAACAACAGCCGGCTCCACATGTTAGCCATCACCGATCAACCACACCCGACAGACCCAGCAGAGGAAGACATCGCCCCCTGCCGGGAGAAAATAGTACCGAACGTCTCCGGTACTACAGCGCCACCTACAGTCAACAACGCGCAACAGCAAACAGCGATCGACATCAACTACGATAATGCAGCGCCACCTACAGTCAACAATGTGCAGCAACAAACATCGATCGAAAAGAACTTCGATACGACAGCGCCAACTGCAGTGTACAGCGAGCAAGAACCAATTCTTATTGCGCCAAAGAAACAGAACAAGATTGAAAACGGAAGAGAACAAGATAGAACACTTCTTGTACCGGCGGGAGAAATCGCTACGCGTCAACCACAGCGAATTGATATTACAGAACTCGCGTCTGCGATCGCCCTAGCTGCCAGAGCAGGGCAACAGTTAGCTCCGCGCCACCTTACAGACCTTCCGCCCTTCAATGGATCGCACCAAGAATGGTTATCCTTCAGAGCTGCATACAACGAGTCATCCGCCTCATTCACTCTCATCGACAACGTCGCACGCCTTCGTCGAAGCCTTCGTGGAAGAGCAAAGGAAGCAGTGGAGAATCTCCTGATCTACAGCACCAACCCTGACGATATTATGAAGACACTCGAGTCACGTTTCGGCCGCCCGGACTCAATCGCACTGGCTGAACTCGAACGTCTGAGAGCACTACCTCGACTTTCAGACTCACCCAAAGACTTATGCATTTTTGCGACTCGAGTCTCCAACATAGTGACAGCACTCAGGGCACTTCAGAAGATTCACTACTTGTACAATCCCGAAGTAACGAAGATCACAGTCGAAAAACTCACCGTCAATCTTCGCTACCGATGGTACGACTTCGTCGCGGAACAGAACAGTGAAGAGGCAGACCTACTGAAGCTCGCGCGTTTCCTGGAACGAGAAGCCGAACGATGCAGCATCCACGCTCAGCATGAACCAATCCACGCAGATACAACCACGGCCGCATCGAAGAAACCGCAACGCACATATGCAACAGCTGCAACATCATCAACATCATCATCGACAGTATCGAAAGGGGTTACCGCATGCCCTATCTGCGCCTCGCCGGGTCACACCACGACAGAATGCAAGAAGTTTAAAGATGCCGACGTTAATGGCAAATGGGACCTGGCGAAGACACATCATCTTTGTTTCCGGTGCCTGCGACACAGGGGCCGCATACATAGCTGCCGCTCATCCAAATGCGGCATCGACGGGTGCTACCATTGGCACCACAGACAACTCCACTTCGTGCGAAAGGACGAGAAGCCGGTCAAGACCGAGTCTGTAACTTCAACATGGTCTACGTCAACCAGCACTCAAGCCTATCTCAAGATAGTCCCTGTACGCGCATCGGGTCCAGACGGCGACGTACACACCTACGCATTGCTGGACGACGGCTCGACAGTATCATTAATTGACAACGCCATAGTACAGAAAATTGGCGCTACAGGCCCGGTCGACCCACTACGCATCGAAGCAATCGGAGACACAGAAGTCGACGCTAGCGCCTCACGACGTGTCACGCTGACACTACACGGCACGACAAGCGATCATCGAATACAAGCACGCTCCATAAATAATCTCCGCCTCTCCACTCAAGAAGTTACAGCGAGCGATCTCCACAACTGCGCTCATCTCACCGACATCCGACATCACCTAACTTATCCGGAAGTGAAACCGAAGATTCTCATCGGGCAAGATAACTGGCAGCTACTCCTCGCCAGCAGCATGAAGACCGGCGCACAGCACCAGCCAGTGGCATCTCTCACTCCACTCGGTTGGGTGCTACACGGCGCTCACACACGTGCTCTGAATCGACGGGTCGGTTACGTGAACAATCTGAAGACAGTTGATGAAAAAATGAATGAAGAACTGAAGCATTACTTTGCACTGGAGTCCCTCACCATTACGCCGACACAGCCCCTCAGCGATCCTGAGGAACGTGCGCTCACCATGTTACGCGAGCGTACGACAGAGACGGAAGATGGCCGGTATGAAACAACACTATTATGGAAGAGCGATGACGCCGTCATGCCCGATAGCTACGAACACGCACTCCGGAGGCTGTATTCTACAGAGAAAAAGATCGATAAAGATGCAGTAATGAAAGAAAAATACGAAAGACAGATGACTACGTTTATAGAAAAAGGCTACGCCGAACGCGCACCTTTGCAGAAGAATGAAAAGAGAACGTGGTACTTACCTCATTTCGCTGTCGTCAATCCCATGAAGCCTGAAAAATTAAGAATAGTTCATGACGCCGCTGCGAAGTCGAAGGGGGTCTCACTCAACGACCACCTACTGACGGGACCGGACCTTCTACAGTCTCTACCGGGAGTCCTAATGCGCTTCCGTCAGCACCCTATCGCCGTGTCAGCTGATATCGCCGAAATGTTTATGCAAGTGAAGATAAGAGAAGAAGACAGAGATGCACTCAGGTTCCTGTGGCGAGGAGGTCAGCGCGGAGATCAACCACCCGAAGAATATAGAATGACGTCGCTGATCTTCGGCGCCACCTCCTCACCGTCCTCAGCTATTTTCGTGAAAGACCTCAATGCACGAAAATACGAAAAAACTCACCCAGAAGCCTGCACTGCCATCGTTAGAAATCACTACGTCGATGACTATCTTCAGAGCTTTCATAATGAAAACGCGGCGATCAAGACGGCGACAGAGGTGCGAGAAATACATAAGAAGGCACATTTCGAGCTGCGTCAGTGGACGTCGAACTCACAGACGGTGTTAACAGCACTCGACCCGAACTCAGCACAACCGACATCGATCGCACTCGACGACGGCACGAAATCCGAACGCGTGTTGGGTCTTATATGGATGCCACAGACAGACGAACTCGCTTTCAACTTAGACTTGGCGCGGCTACCACATAACATGATGGACAGCACTCAGCCGACCAAGCACGAAGCATTGAAGATCATCATGTCTCTCTTCGACCCACTCGGCATCGCCTCACCGGTTACAGCACGCGCCAAACAGATACTGCAAGAAATATGGCGCCGAGGCACGGGATGGGATGATAAGATAGATGAAGACCTCGCACTACAGTGGACAGCCTGGATGAAGCACCTGAAAAACCTGAAAAATACAGCTATACCGAGATGCTATCCAGCCTACAGTGACGCCACATCTCTCCAACTCCACACCTTCGTGGACGCGAGCGAGTCCGCCTATGCAGCCGCACTATACTGGCGCATGGAGATGCCGGACGGTACCGTCAAAGTGTCACTCATAACAGCGAAGGCCCGCGTAGCACCGCTCAAACTCACCTCAATCCCACGCCTCGAACTACAAGCCGCGGTGATGGGCAGTCGCATGGCCTCCGCAGTCATCGCAGAACACGACCGCAAGCCGGAAGCGAAGACATTTTGGACCGACAGCAAAACAGTAACTACGTGGCTGAAAACCGGCGCGCGCTCCTATCGTCCATTCGTAGCGCATAGAATCGCCGCTATAGAAGAGCACAGTACAGTAAATGAATGGCGATGGTTACCCACGAAATTCAACGTCGCCGACGATGCCACGCGCGATGTACCATCCGACTTCGACCACCGCCACCGATGGTACGTCGGTCCAGATTTCCTTCGGCAAAACCCCGCTTCGTGGCCAGTAGAAAAGGCGATCGAGGCGACACCGACGGGCGAAGAGAAAACCTTCAATACAACAGTGAACAGAAAAACACATAGTTTGAAAGATGCGCTTCCACCGATAGAAAGATTCTCCAAGTATGAAAAACTACTTCGAACAACCGCCAGAATACTACAGTTCATTCAACTATGTCGTCGTAAAACGGAGAAAACGTACTACAAACGTACGAAGAAAAACACGGAAAAAGACGACGACTGGAAACGACAGAGAAAACGCACCACGCTCAAGCTCAAAAACCAACAGAGAAACAGATAGAAAATGACGTCACATACTTACCGATCGACGCGTCATTATTGTACAGAGCCGAAGAATTGTTAATAGAAGTGAGTCAGATAGAATCCTTCTATGAAGAAATAGAAAATTTGAACAATAACCGGGCCGTATCCAGTAACAGTCGACTACGCCCTATGTCCGTGGAAACAGTGAACGGCGTGTTAACACTGAAGACACGCATTGGAGCGACAGAAGGCATTACGGAGAAACAAAAGAGACCGGCCATACTCGACGGAAATCATCCATTTACGAAGTTATATATCGAGTATATACACAGACAGTTACACCATGCCGGAGTAGAAACAACGATCAACGAATGTCGACAGCACTTCTGGATACTACGCTTAAGACCGGTCACTCGAATGATAGTACATCGATGTCTCATCTGCCGCATCAAGAAGACAATACCCACGCAGCCGCCTACAGGTGACCACCCCCCGTGTAGACTCGCCCACCACCACAGAGCATTCACCTACACGGGCATCGACTATTTTGGGCCACTAACAGTAAGAGTGGGCCGATCCACGCAGAAACGCTATGTGGCGTTATTTACGTGCCTAACGACACGCGCTGTACACCTGGAGCTGGCTGCGGACCTGAGTGCTGGATCAGCAATAATGGCACTGCGGCGAATGATAACGCGCCGCGGCTGCCCGACGGAGATATGGTCAGACAACGGCACCAATCTTCGCGGCGCCGACAGAGAGCTAAGAAAATCCATTGACAGAAGTACAGAAGAGGAGGCGTCAACGAGGAAGATTACCTGGCGCTACATCCCGCCGGGAGCCCCCTTCATGGGTGGGGCCTGGGAGCGCCTGGTACGCAGTGTCAAGACGGCCCTCGCCGCCACACTTCATGAGCGTCACCCTACAGAAGAAGTCCTCATGACCCTACTCTCAGAAGCAGAATACACAGTCAACAGCCGACCGTTAACCCATGTGTCTGTGAACCCCATGGACCCAGAGGCGTTGACACCGAACCACTTCCTGCTGAACGGGCCGGCACGCGTACCCACACCTGGTACCTTTGATGATCAGGACCTCATCGGTCACACCCACTGGCGCGCCTCCCAACGCCTCACCGACATATTTTGGACGAGATGGCTCCGCGAGTACCTGCCCGAGCTCCAGAAACGCCGTGACCCCCACGGGAGAGGACCCGCTCTCAAAACAGGCGACGTGGTCCTCATAGTGGACAGCACACTGCCATGCAATACTTGGCCACGGGGTATCGTCGCAAAAACTTACCCAGGAGCCGACGGAGTCGTACGGGCAGCGGACGTACACACGGCGGGAGGGGTGCTAAGAAGACCGACCAAAAAGCTGGTGATTCTGCCTACAGAACCGGCCGCCCTACCAGAACAGACAAGTGCAACGACTCGATCGGACGATGCACGGCGGGAGTGATGTTCGGGACGGCCGATACAGAATGAGTGTATATAGCTTAATTACCTGTTTGTTTAATTTACTTTGTATTTGTATAATTTTTTATTATTTTTACTTTTATATTGTATAGATAGATTTAAGATGTTCATTATTAAAACATACCTCTTATTGCCTTTCATTAATAGAAATAACATAGAATAGATAGAAATAAGTTTGTTTGTATGGTTATAGGAAGTTTATAATAAAACAAATAAATGAAAGGTAATCGAGGGGTGAGGCAGGCACGATTCAAGTAGTGCGGGGCGGGGCTTCGCCCTACTCCTATCCCGCAACTACTGCGACACTGGGCGCGGTTATAAATACCGCGCCCCTGCGCAAAAAACTTTCACTTTCGATCGAGCCTCCGGCGCGAACACACCTACAAGTACGCAACTACTAGGTTCGTCCTGCCTCTCTCATCAGCACCGTGGAATCTTCAGCGTGGCTTTTTATTCAGTGACTAGTCCTTGCAATCCAGCAAAATCTGTATGGGAACCACTATACCGACCGTCCCATATAAGTGGAGTCTAGTCAGTTTCCTCAACGTCTTTGCAGATGCCTTCATGATTTGCTTTGTGATAGTTGTAATTTGAGTCCAATTGGCATCGGGTATAGGTATTATAATCATCAATATATAAGAAATATATATAAAGAAATATATGAATAAATAAATATCCTTAGACATACACACAGCGCCATCTAGTTCCACAGTAAGCAACTATAGGCTTGTGTTGTGGATACCAGATGGTTGATATACTACATAATACTTTTTTTTTTTGTAAATAAATACTTATTATAAATGAAAACATCCATAACTCGGGTACACATGTCCGTATTCATCACACGAACATTATGCCCCTAGCGGGATTCGAACCCGCAACCTTTTGGTATAGTGGTCAGAGTTGCTAACCACTACCTACACCAAACAGGTCGTCAATAAAATATAGTTTCGATAACAAGTTCATTTAATAATTTTGTCTCAAAGTCTAACCGATATTTTTCAGGAGACTGCGTGGATAATATGGCTCTTGTTACGAATGTCACATGGCACCATGACTAGGACTATCTCCATGTACTTAAATAAAATAGTCGGTAAGTTAAATGAGCAGCTCAGACGTTGTAAGTTATGCATAGCGACGACTAACACTCCTCCGTCATATTTATTCGTATTTTGACCATCTTTATCGCATCGGAAAATCACATGTCATAGCTCTATCTCATTGTCAGTTATATCCGGAATACGGAACAAGCCATTACCTTAAAACAATTACCTTACATCGTAACTATCTATTGGAGGTTTTTTTAACTAAGGTCTACTGCTATCAGGCAGGCCACAGACCTGGGCCTGTGAGGCAGGCCGATAGACTTGTTACCGAGTGGCCAAGCGGGCGCGAGCGCGAGAGCGTTCTGCCCAGTATAATGAAGACAATGTTTATATACAAAGTATGGAGCTTAGTGCCGATTCCTCAGCAGTTTTGATAATAGATACTCAATAGAGATATTGAGAAATATTTGCGCTATTGTGTTTTGTCTAACGTAGTTTTTATAATGTACCACGCAAATATACAAATAATGTGTTTTATTACGGTGCTTTGCAGTAAAAGTTGTGGATGTCAAACCATTCTAAACTACTCCTACTTAAAAAAATATCACGGATGGTGCCAGTCGCGAATAGTTACGATGATTTTGCATCTGCTATTTTGCAGAGCTTGCTGTACGTGCACGGTGAAGCGAAACAACATTTCGACGATTAACATCCAACTTATGTCATAATAACTTCCAAGATGCTCAACACATATCTCCTCGTTTTTCGAGAACGTTAGATATTTCAATAATTGCATGGTTCCTCCTGCAGTTCTAATGAGTCAATTTTAACCTCAAGCAATTTGATGGATGGATATATCATTCTTCATACAATTCATTAGCCCGTCCACAGACTTTTTAAATCCTTAATGTTGTTCAGAATTTAAATGGGTGGAAAGCTGGAAAATCGATTCGTAAGGTAATGTCATTCTTTCCGAATGTAACAGATAAAGGTCATCTTTTACTATTTTTTTTTTTCGATTTTAGTATCAAGACCCCTACATAAATCTTAATTAGAATAGTAATATTTGATTGAAGTGTGTTGATCGCATCCAACTATTCGTTTACAGGTTGTTTTCTCATTCTAAGTGTTATGTTGAGGACTATAGAATATGCGCAGTTGTGTCGATTCGGATGTACACCAACTAAACTAAAAACAGTTTTAGAGTAGTAGGGTCTCTTCCTCCCTGGAACTCTTTAGACATTATCTGAGTAATCTGTGCCTGGAACAGTACGGTGCGACGGCACCACTCCAAAACTGGTTTTAGTTTAGTTGGTGTACATCCGAATCGACACCATTGTGTAGATTGTGCGCAAGTCGGGATTACATAAGTATTGCTTGCCGCTCGTAATGGTTTCACCGTCGCTAGCTAGCTACTTTACGCGGCATTAGACTATACTTATTCCTACAGCCCCTTCAACAGAGATACATGTGCTCGGAAGTGCATTTGAGTTACTTCGAGAAAAGGTACTTAGTGTTTGCTTGCTCGACATGAGTAGTAAACTTGGCTGTATGTCTTTAGTTCCCTTTGCGCTCCAATATTTTTGGAGAATAAATATTAAAAAAATAGTCGCAACCAACAATAGTCGGTCTAGACATTATCTGAGTAATCTGTGAGTCGGTCGGCGGACGGAAAACTCTAGCGAATTTTCGCTCTTGACTTATTAATTAATCTTGATAAAATTTTGGTATGTGTATTGTTAAAAACTGTGTTTACTTTGCGCAGTGAATTGATAAAGCACCTGTTTTCTCGTAAACGGTTAATACATTTCGCCAGCATCCCAAAAAAGGTAAACTTCACTTGACATATTGCCGTTGGCGCGTTACTTGGTGGTTCCCAGTATTTTTTCTAATACTTTGTGTGGCGTGGCCTCAGTTATATTATTGTTTTGTGTGTAGGCGCGTGGTTATGCTCGGAGGATGCCGTCGTCGTCGCGGTCGAAGGGCTCAGGGCGCGGGCCGGACAACGGGCAACAACGGTCACAAGTCCTAGCACCCATGTCGGAGCGGCAGCAATTAGCACTGGTGATGCAGATGTCGTCCCAGGATGCCATTAAAGGTAACTCACACGTAACTTACCTTAAAAAAATAACTTCACTCTAAATACATTAAATATAATTTCCCGCCAATATGCGCTTATGCAGTCGCTCCGACCCCAGCTGAGGAAAGGAAACTTACAAGGCAACAACGCAATGAGCGTGGTGAGACGCCCTTACATGTGGCAGCCATTAGGGGTGATCATGATCAAGTTAAGAAACTTCTTGAGCAAGGTCAAGACCCCGATGTATGTGATTTTGCTGGTAAGTTGTAATAAAGGTTTTTTGACAGTTAAGTAACGGTAAAGGGGCTTATAACAGCTTTTTTTTTTTTTTTTTTTTAAATCTAAAGTTTTTACAGGGACTTTTACAATTTTTGTATGGCAGTCCCATCGTGCCCTTTAACTAATCGCTACACTTAACGAGACACCGATGAGTTTACAAAACTGAATAATTTCCTAGCTCCTTCCGAGTTTGGTAGGGACAGAATAGTGTGAAACACTCCTACATCAAATCCGTTCAGTTTAAGTTCACTCATCAGTGCCCTTCTAGATTGCTCGTACCGGACACACTCCACTAACAAGTGTTGGACATCCTCCACAGTCCCACACACCTCACAGTTTGGAGAACTGGTTTTTCTCATTAGGAAGCCAAACTTGTTAAGTGGCATGTGTCCAGACCGAAGCCTATATGCTAAAACAATAATTTTCCTACTTAACTTACTACTAATAAACCAGGGAGTATGAGGAGGATGACTCTGGATGGATTTGTAAAAATTCCCTTTTCTTTTGACCTCTCATCAAAATATTCATCCCATAGGTCCAAACATCTTTTTTTATACTTAGGGAGGATTTCAGAGAAATTTGGTACAACATTCAAACTCAATCCCTCACTGATCGCACGTTTAGCTAGAGAGTCAGCCTCCTCGTTACCTCTCAAACCAATATGTGATGGGACCCACTGCAGAATAACGTTAGTACCACATAAATCAAGCTCATCCATTTTACTTAATATGCTATAGCCTACAGACAACCCGTTCCTCTTCCCCGAGGCACATAGAGCAATATGTTGTAGAGCACTTTTACTATCGCAGCATATTACGACTCTACTCATATTAATGGCTTTTACATATGAGAGCGCTTCCGAAATAGCAGTGAGTTCCAGTGACATAATGGAGGTGTTGTTCCTAGTTATTTTAAACATGTTACAAATTTCTAAGTTACATCCCCTAGAATCATAAAAGGCTGCACCATGACCGTTAGGACCCTTTGAACCATCAGTGTATATTATATAGCAATCAAAGTATTTCTCTCTTAACTCCTTATAGATTTCATACTTTATAACACTTGGATTTAATGCCTTTTTTGCTAATTGCACTGAATTTAATGTCACAATTATATTACTGCCGATCCTTAAATTGGTTATCCATGTTCGCAGAGTATACATTTCTAGAATTGGTGATGAATGAATCTGTTCCTCTTTAATCTCTTCATGTACTATTGCAAGCAGTGGTAATTTTTTCTTCAACCAATATCTATTGCTACACAGAGTACTCAGTTCAGTCAGTAATGCACTTGTGACACTATTACGCCATGATCCAGCCTTTAAACAAAATTTATAAGCCAAATACTTTCTCCTTAAACACAGTGGAACGACACATAGCTCGCTCTCCATAACGTGAATAGGAGTAGTTCGGATGAAACCACCTATAGCTCTTAACGCCTGATTTTGTACTTTATCCAATCGGTAAACAACAGATTTAGCAGCATTGTCATACAAGTAACAGCTGTAGTCCAATCTGCTTCGTATCAAAGATATATACAACCTGCGAATGTGTTTAGGATGTAACCCCTATCCAGGACCACTCAGGACTTTCAGTAAATTCACATATCTTTGAGTTTTTTCAGCAATCTCATTAATGTGCTTACTCCATCGTAAGGATGTGTCTAGCCAAAGTCCTAGGTATTTACAACACTGTACATGGCTAATGCTGCAATTATTTATCATCAATTGTATGCTCTGATTGCTATGACCTCTTCTAAAGATACAAAATTGAGATTTGGTGGCTGACAAATTTAGACCCAAATTATTTAATATTACTACTAAATTATCTAGGGCAGTCTGAATCTCCTCTCTGCTTTGATTAAGATCCTTATTAGAGGAATAAACAACAAAGTCGTCAGCATACTGGCAAATATGTACATTATTAATAGTTTTACATACTTTATATGTCACTAAATTAAATAATAATGGCGAGAGAGGGTCCCCTTGAGCTAAACCTCTATTAGTAAACCTAACCATAGTGTTGTTCTGATCAAATTCATCTCTAATTATGATATGTCTTTCGTTTAGAAAATTCCACAGATACTGGCAAATCTTTTTTCCTACATTTAAATTGTTTAGCACATCAATCATTTTATCAATTAAAACATTATTGTAAGCACTTTCTATATCCAAAAAACATGCAACTGTACACTGTTTTTTTGAAAACCCTATTTGTATTTGTGATATTAGTCGTGACAAACAATCTTGACAAGACTGACCTCTCCTGAAACCTGTAGTAAGGGCGGATAATATACCATTCTTTTCTGTGTACCATTCTAAACGTTTAGCTAGCATCGAATGAAATAGTTTGCATATGCATGATATCAGCGAAATAGGCCTTAATTTGGACTGACTGCCTGGCTTAGGAATTGGAACTACTAATACATCGCGCCATTGCCTCGGGAGGTCCCCCGTAGCTAGAATACGATTATATAATTCAAGCAAATATCGTTTTCCTATCCCTGGTAGGTGATATATCATAGAGTATGTAATTCTATCATATCCAGGAGCCGTGTCTTTCTGCTTCAATGAGCACAATAACTCTCTATTGGTAAACTCAGATTCCAAACTAATATTAGTTGAGCTAATTATAGGCGGAAGAGCACCAACATAATCAGGAGTAAGAGAACACAATAACTCTATTTTTTTTTCCATAGGTGTGTATTCCCTTGTACATCGGTAACCTTTGACCCATCTCATTCTGTTCCACATTTCAGAAACAGAAGTAGCCTCGTCAATGCCGTTACAAAACTCCTGCCAAGCCTGATTTCTAGCTTTAAAAATAGCGTCTTTCGCGTTCTTACTTTTTTCTTGTAATATGACTAAATTCTGTGGGGTTGGATTATGTCTAAAATCACGTAATGCCAATCTACGCATAGCTATAAATTTTGAAATTGTAGGGTTCCAATAAGATTTAGGCTCGAATTTACTATTAGGGTTACTGCAAATTTTAACCACAGGAATACTTTTATCTACTGCCTCGTAAATTATACTAACTAAATTATCGTAGAGATCTTGTACAGTATCGTCTTCGGTACCTACCAGGAGTCTATTTTGAACATGAGTACTATAAAGCTCCCAATCAGCTAGTTTAAAATTATACTTTTGAATATAACTCTTAGAAAATGTGTAATTAAATTTAATTTTAATAAAAAAATGGTCACTCCCTAAAGTTTCATTCATTATACTCCAATCACAGGCAATGGCTATGTCGGCAGATGCAAATGATATATCAGGAGAAGTTTTATGGACTTGATTGTTCACCAATTTAATTCTGGTATGACCCCCATTATTTAATGACATATAATTATATTCCAACGTAGCCTCATTAATGAGTCTACCTCTAGCATCCGTTTTCGTGGACCAATTAGAATGGTGAGCATTAAAATCGCCAAACACTTCCCAGTAAATTTAGAAAATATAGCATCCCAATCTGCTTGCGTCGTATGTACCGACCGTGGGTCCTCTTTAGGGCAATAAATTGACATGACATATTGAATTTTGGTACAGTTTAAGATTTTCAGACACAGGAGTTCTATGCCGGTATTATTGGTAAATACAATGTCGTCACATACCTGAACCTTGACACATTTATGAATAATAGCAGCGACACCCCCATATGAGTCGTATCTATCCTTTCGATAGATGTTGTATCCCGATATGCGTAGGTTAGATTCAGGTTCCAACCAAGACTCTGAAATTAAAGCCACATGTACCTTCTCACTGAAAAGAAGCACTTCTAATTCTCGCAGTTTAGGTCGTAAGCTCTGTGCGTTCCACTGTAGTATATTCAAGGACATATTTGATTCAATGTTATCCATTATGAATAAATCCAAGAATTCTACTAATCATTTCACTGTCTTTAAATACACTCTTTACAAAACTCATACACTCATTAAATATAACAGACCATATTAATTTGACTTTGTCAGAAAAACTTTCACAACTACAGCAGATATCCATAAATTGTTGAAATAACTTGTTAAATTTCACATCTTCAAAAGCTTGATTTTTCTTTTTAGTTCTCTCTCTCTCGTCCTGTGGTTGACGTTGCTCAGTAGGTGTAGTATTGCCAATTTCTTCAGGAATAATCTGTCTTGTTTTTCTTACATCGTTATTCTTTTTTCGAACCATGTTTATTCTCCTATTTCCTGTTTCTATTCTGTTCTCCTCTTCACTGTCTGTAATTACATTATCTCTGTGAATTGTCGCAGTAGTAATTAATACATTTCTGTAAGATGGTTCATATGCTGAGCTGGACTGTGAAATCTCCGAAGATGGTATAATTAAGTCGTTTATCAAACTGGTTTCTTGTATCGTTTTTGAGGTGTTATTTAGATTGCTCTTTCTATTTGTATAAATATCCAAGGCTTTCCTGTAGGTGCAATTATCTTTACACATGATATTTCTTATTTGTTTTTCCTTGAGGAAAATTGGGCATTCCTTATTAAGGGCCATATGATTTCCTTTACAATTTATACATTTGTATTGTTTAGTTTCACAGTTTGGGTGCTGTTCCCCACATTTAGGACAGAGAATCTTTTTTGTAGGGCATAATTTTAACAGATGTCCGAATTTCCAACACCCTGAGCATTGCGTAACAGGGAATATGTATGGTTCTACCTTGAACCGACACCCATATCCAATAACATACGGGGGCAAGATAGAACCCTTGAAGCCCAAGCGAACTGTTTCACATTTCACCCATACACCTGTACCAGTTTGGCGCCTCAGTCTTACAACAGAAATAATATCTGTGTTGCATCGAAAGTTTTCCACTATTTCTTTGTCTTCCACATCCAAATCTATTTGTTTCACAATTCCATAAGAAATGTTTATTTCATCAATCATTTGACATCTGTATTCTAGCTCATACAATTTCTTACATTCCAATAACTTATTAGCACCCTCTTTGTTTGGAAATTCTATCAAAGCTTTATATGGACTTTTAAATTGTATCTTGTTTATATCCTGTATATCCTCTGATTTGAGTAATTTAGCCATCCCAAATTGTTTAGGCAAGGGCTCTTTGCTTGTAATACACACAACAAATTTCTCATTTTTTTGTGTGCCTACCTCCATATTATTGTTATGATGCTCCTTGTTTTTTGACAAACCTGTGTTCAAACGTTTATTCCTTCTAACTGTTGTAAATCCATCATTATCCACACTTTCCTCACTACACTGTCGAGGTCTCTTCTCCGCCATCCTTTCCATTTGCTTTTCACACTCATTGCTCTCTTGATTTTCACCATTATTCTCATTTCCCAATATAATTTCCACCACTTCTTGCCTGCTTAAACTAAGCTCCTCTTCCATATCTTTCTCACTACCATCAGTACTACTAGTAGTACTAGTAAGTTCAACCATTGTTGAATGACATAGAAAAAAAGGGTAGAATGTAAAAAAATTCGTAACACAATAACAACACCGAGCTGAGTGCGTGCGCTCCGTTCGGCGTCTCGCGCGCGAATGTATAACAGCTTGTTTACTAAAAGATGCATATCAAACCATGCATATTAGCATGTTACTTAGGTTGGTAAGTTTGGATGTGGAATCATCCAAGCCTGTTGCATGCAGTCATCTTTATTGCCGGTATGAGTGGAGCGTGTGAATGTATTTTGAACCACTAGGCTAGTATTTATTTAATAATATCTGATAAAAACTATAGATTTTATTTTTCGATTCGGGTAGAACCAGCTAGCTACCTTTAGGTATAGCATTCAGTGTTCCAAACCAAAGCACCAAACAGGTCGTGAATTAGGGTGTTCATTATTTTGTAAAATTAAGTAACTTGCTGAGCTAAATGTCCGGAATCCAGACCGCTGCTGTGAGCTGTATTGGTGGTGCTCATGGAAAGACCTTAAAGTACTTTGAAGGCCCCCAGTAAACAATTGATCCTATATATATTGGCAGCGCCTTTACTTGTTAATGTTACCCCACAATATTTATTTGATAAAATTGTCTATCAGCAAATTATCATTTAACTATTGGCTTTGCTTATGCTCGGTTTGTGGTAAGTTCCATGAATGCATGCTCAATATGTCCATATTGAGCCTATTGCAAGCTCATCGGAAATAAAGCTTAATTCATTCTTGGCTCTAATAATCTAGATGCATCCTATAAACATACAGTATGTACTTGAACAGTTCTGTTAGGCAAGATGATTTATTATTATTCAAACACTAGTAGCTGTAAGCTATAAGTATAGCACTGTACTTGCGTTTGATCTACTTTTCAGTGTTAATGTGTGATCAAAGATCTTAAGCAAGCTATAGAGTGTACGCGAGCAGGTATGAATAGTACAGATGGATGGCGAGTACTCTATTTAGTCTAAAAACCATTCCCAGAAGTAAAATAAAAATAATACCAATATTTTTTTTCTAGATAAATACTATTTTTACATCACTATCACTGATTTACCAAAATCACAACCAGTTGTGTTAAGACACATAATGTTATGATAGTTTTTTACACTCTTAAAACCTGAGCCTTCATGAAACCTTTTATGTAACTACTGCCAAACAGAAACAGCTCCTACTATTTTTACCCAACTACGGGAAACCAAAGTGTTATGTTTTAGTAGCCCAATTATGTATCTGGGTATAGATGTTCAATCAACATCTGATATTATTATTAACTATAGTGATTTGATTGATACAACATATGATTATAGTGCTCAAACTACTGGACCAATTTTGATAATAGAAAATGGACATTACCATGGAAATGGAAGAGGACTTATAGACCCTTCCAATGACATAATAGATATTTGTATGAAAACTATAATACCTACAAAAACTATAATACTTAATAAGACAATTCGTGTTTGTTCTTGGCGAGCACAAAGCATCCCTTATTAAAACTATCAAGCTCATCTCTCCACCGTTTTCGCAGTCTGCCACGTTCGCATCTAGCGGTTGTTGTTGGAAACAGATGAGGGAGGCCTTTGCCCAGCAGTGGGGCACTATGGGCTCTTAATAATAATAATAATAAGACAATTCATTTTACATCACTAAACTTTGTTAATGAGTTTATGAAGTTTTGCATAGGAAAAGGTAAATTCAAATTCAAGAAGTATTGGGAATGGATGATTTGTTTATGGTTCCATATTCAATTCTTATATTCTTATATGAGTGGCAGAGTTCAGAAGGTTAATATCACATCGTCAGGGTCCACAGTCTGCATGGGCGTCCCACCGGGTTCCATACTCGGGCCATTTTTATTTTTGGTCTATATAAATGACTTGCCTAACCTTGTAAAGGATAATACACATGAAATAGTATTGTTTGCAGATGATACCTCCATATTATTTAAAGTAAATAGACAAAAATAAGCTATGACGATGTGAACAATGCTATTTCTGAAATAGTAGAATTGTTTACGGCAAATAATTTGTTACTTAATGAGAAAAAAACGAAATGTGTGAAATTTGTACTACCCAATTTCAGGGTGGTGCCCACAAATATAATGATAAAAATGCTACTTTAGATCCCGTAGATTCTACTGTATTTTTGGGCATTACTTTAGACGCCAAAGTGCAATGGGGTCCTCATATACATAAATTGGCGAAAAGGCTCGGCTCTGCAGCACATGCGCTCAAAAAAATTCGACAAATATTTGACGTAAATACTGCTAGATTAGCATATTTTAGTTATTTCGTAGTTCGGTTCGGCAGTGTTCGGTGTCACTGAAAATGTTACAGAAAGCTTACAGTGAATCGACTTTATTAAAAACACGTGTTTATGAGTGGTACAAAGCATTTCAAAGCGGTCAAGATGTGATGAATTTGCCTCGCTCGGGTAGGCCATCAACGCCAATCCGGGGCAAACGCTTGAGGCAGCTATTCACTTGCTGCCTCTGTGACGGTGTGTTCCCCCTCGGCTGGAAAGAAGCGAGACTGGTGCTCCTGAAGAAGGAGGGAAGGACCGCAGACAATCCCTCTGCGTTACGACCGATATTCATTCGGATTCATCTCCGCTCGTATCAGCGGGCACCTGTCGCGAGTGGGTCCCGATCTGTCGGACCACCAGTTCGGATTCCGGCAGGGACGATCGACGGTCGACGCAGTCAACCTCGTTCGTTCCCTGTCGGAATCGGCGGTCCGCGGGGGGGTGTGGCGTTGCCGGTGAGTTTGGATATCGTCAACGCCTTCGATACCTTCCCCTGGCAGGCGATATGGGAGGCCCTCGTATATCACAAGGTGCCTCCCTACCTACGGACCGTGATCGGGGCATACCTGCGCGACAGGACCGTGAGGTTCGTCGTTCGGAACGGGGTGGAAACACGGAGGGAGGTCTGTTGTGGGATTCCACAGGGGTCCGTTTTAGGGCCCCTGTTGTGGAACCTCGCATACGATGCGGTCTTTCGCATCAGTCTCCCCTCCGGCCTGTCTGGTCACACTGGCATTGCCCGGGCGGACCAACTTCGAGGAGGTAGGTACTTCGGCTCGCCGAACTCGGCGTGGCATGTGTCGTCGGGAAGGTCCGCGAGCTGGGCCTAGATGTAGCGCCTCACAAGACCGAGGCGCTATGATTTCACGGCCTCCATCGAGGCCGGCAACCATCCAGCTCGCGACACCGGGTAGGTGACGCTGAAGTCCAGGTGGGGCGGTGCATCAAGTACCTGGGCCTCACCCTGGACAGCCGATGGGGCTTCGACTCCTTGGGAGCCTGCAGCGGCTGATGGCCATCCGGATCGTAGGAGGCTACCGGACGGTTTCGTTCGAGGCGGCGACGGCCCTAGCGCGGGCACCACCCTTCTACATCCTGACCGACATAGACACGGCAGTCTTCGACCGCATCCGCTCTGTCGAACGGGATGCCGAGGGTGTCGCGCGGGACCGTGCGCTCGAAAAGTTACGTCAGAACGCGTTCGACCCGGACTCCGCCTAAGCTCACACTGGAGGACAGTGGCAGTGGCCGACCTGGTCAACCGGATCGGACGAGATCTGTCCTCGCCAGCATTAGTCGCGGCTATGCTGGCTAGCGAGGAGGGTTGGAGAGCAGCGCCCTCCTTCTGCGAAGCAGTCATGCTTCAGGAGGCCGCAGAGCGGGATCTGGAGAGCGCCGATCCTGCTCGCAGGAGGCGACGTCGGAGGGGCGGCAATGCTCGCTAGCCCCCCTGCACATTCCCTGAGGGTCGCGGGCGGTTACATCTCGGGGCGATGTACTCGCAAAAGTGAAGGAAGTAGTGACCGAAAATCCTCATTCAACTTTGAGAGAGATGGCTGCCGAACTTTCTGAATCTCACGAGTTGATCCGTGACATTTAAGAGAGCAAATACGACGAAAATGGCCAGATTCGTGTAAAGAAAATTTTGCGCCACATTAATGCGCCTTCAAACATACACGCCAGCTTCAACGCCAGCAAACAAGGCCATCATTGTGAACGAATTTTCGACCAAAACTCAACAAACTCTCAAGCAACCACCTTATTGACCAGATATGGCTCCAGCAGACTTCGTTCTTTTTTCTAAACTTCTCTAAAATAAATGTCCTATTACATGCACACATCGACATCTAGTTCCACTCCACACTATTATGGATAGCAAATGATTGTTATACTACATAATTTTTTTCGTAAAAATATTCGTATTTTAAATAAGAACGCCCATAACACACCCGCGTACTTACTCATATCCATATTCATTCATCATACTAACATGCCTCAAACCGGATTCGAATCCGTGACCTATTAGTATTGCAGGAAGGGTTTCTAACCACTTCACCAAACAGGTCGTCAATGTGGCCAATTTCAATAGTCTCCCTCATTAAATTGTTAGTTATCAAGCTACTTTCTAGATTTTGGTAATTTTATATCACAAGTAGATATATGAAGAAGCGTTCTTCTTCATATATATACGATGGAGACATAAAACCCCCAAACCTAATCCACATAAAAACTTATAAAAATCTTACTATGGCCACAGATTACTAATAAGTTACTAAAGTCTATGGCGGCCTACATATAAAAAAATCAAAAGCAAGAATGGAGTCGGATGCCACTACGTAGGTAATATCAATTTGTAATAGTAGTTTTGCATACGCGACCTTCGACTCCAGTCTACATCAATTGAATAATTTCGTCTTATTTATTACTTTGGGTATCTGATTTTGAATTTCTTTCCTTGATACCAATCATTTGATACCTATCTGCTATTGCCAAGTGTGACAAAATGGACGCCATATTCGATTTCACATAATGACGTATATATCCTATGACACTTCTGGAACCAGTACGAATCAAACGACACCTCCTTTGTCCAAATCAGCTGAGGAGTTTAGATGTAGACGATAACATACATTGAATACATTACCCTCCTTTTGGTTCGCTGTAGTCGTGTAACGCCGAGGAATTAAATAGACTGCAATATCACCGTGAGGAGTGTTTAGTTCAGTGTTTTGTTGTTTGATAGTAGGTTATATTTTAACAATAAAACTTTATTGCATCCGCTGTTGTCCCGCAATGGGTTAAGGACAAATTTTGACATCTATTGGAACATTATTATAAAAGTAATTTAATACATTTTATGTCTATGGCATTTTATTTTGACGGTAACTTAGCCCAGAGGCTACCACTGATGGTTAATATCGCCATGGATTAGAGACTTTTGGTTGGAATTACTGAGGATGACTGTCTTTGGTTTAACATTTAGCTCTCCCAGGTTAGCAGAAGAACCATCACTTGTGGAACGTCCTATTGTCGTATATCCATAAGATCTACATCTCTGGATCGAATACTGGCATGTTTTTAGTTTTTTGATGTTTAATGTAGTTAATGCTCATGTCTGGCAGCCACAAGTTAAATTTGGGAGAAAGCACATGTTAAGAATTTAGCTTTTGTCTGACTTTGTTGGTGAATGGAATGCTTGAATGGGCTTTTCACTAGGTATGTGTTTAAGTACCAGTAGCGTAAACTTTGTTATTTGTCTGTTCGGTTCCTTAGACATCTGTTATTTTGGCGATATTATTTGCCCGAAATAAATATATTCATCAACATAGGTAGGTACTCTAGTAAAAGCATGTTGAATATGTTTATAAACAAAATAGCATAGGTAATTAATTAACCCGACAAACGTTGGTTTTTGCACGTATATGACAATAAAATAATATATTCATTAAAAAAACTAACCTTAAAAATTTTGTTTCCGTGTAAAAAAATTAAATGTAAGTGCAAATGAAGATATAAATTAACAGACTTACTTCATTTCGATTGTACCTTGAGAAAAAACAGGCAACGTTCCATTCATGGAAGACGCCCAAGGGGGTGGCGGGGCACAAGGGCACATAATGTTTTATTTTTTTCGTAATAGGTACATCCTTCCTATACATACACTTTACAACGTTTGGCGGGTTAATTTTGTTAGACCTTATATATTTTACACATAGCCAGTCACCTTTACGCGAACTCTCAGTTTACGGTTCAATATACATATGCCTAGTCGCGTTCACACCATTAGATAGGCAAATGCACTGATGATGGCATCATATTATGTGTAATGTTGTTAATGAGACTCATCATCGTCTGAATCAATAGACTCTTTGTTCATTGGTGTCCAGATCGTACTACAATCGCTTATTCTACTGTGTCTCGCAACTTTTTTTATTGATTAACGAAAATAGGTCCATTAAAATGTACTTGCGTCAAATTCAGGTACGCTGGTTCCTAGTTTTTGTTATTTTTGATCACAATGCCTACGCCGCAAAACGACTTTGAAGGATTACTTACTATGAAACTCGTCTCCAACTTTCTGAAACAAATCAAACATTCATGAACTCATTTCCAAGTTCATATTTATATCATAAAGCTTTATATAATATTAAATATCTTTAACATCATTCTCTTCCTTTCAACTGACTGAAATTATGTTACCTCTTAATTTTTCTTCTATATTCCATAGGTTCAACAGGTATGTATACCTAACACTTTAAAAGCCTGTTTGGTTTTGTCTCTTGTTTTGCTGAATATTCGTATTTCGCCTCAAATAGGTATAACATCCCGAGATCAAACAAGACAATTTCTGTAGCTATCTTGGGGCCTCACATGATATTCGCCTATCATAATATCATATCCAATGAATTAACTTTTTGTAGGATTCTTGTACATCTTCTTCCTTTGTGACTTTATTGGTTTTCGTACTAAAGTTCGCGAAACTGAACGATTTGGAACCACATCAGTGTCTCTTGTGCATCCTTTTAGGGATTGGTCGTTGGGTCCTGTGAAAGATCGTTGAGGTAGCCCTGATAAGGGCTGTTTACACATTTTAGAACTTGCCATCGTGGTGAAAGGATTGGTCAGCCTAGGTCCTGCGTTACCGGACCTAGCTGCTTCCAGGGTGCGCCGCGGGGAGGCTCCTTCCATGCACCCTTTTAGGTACCCCATTTTGGAAAACATAGGCCTTATAAAATCAATCTGTTTTCCCTCTCTCTGTCTGTATGTGTATCAAGGCCCTTTTTCCTAGTAACTACTGGATGATTGAGTGGAGAATTAAGTTGAAAGTAGCGGGAAGACACTGGATGCAGGCCGCTTCCAACCGGACCCTTTGAAAATCTATGGGAGAGGCCTATGTTTAGCAGTGGATGTCCTGCCTATGGCTGATATAGTGACGATGATTAAATTATTAAGGTGGTGGCGGCGTCAGACTGCTGCGAAAAATTCCAAGTGTAACGCAATAAAACAGTATGGCCCTTTAAAGCGTATTTTCATACTAAAAGTACCAGTCACTAGCAGATTCTCAAACCATAGGCTTATTCCCATTGGGCTACAATCTTGAAATATGGCACATTTAGAAGTCTTTATTGAATTACACTAGAAACTTGAAATAGTATGGCTTGAAACCTTAAATTCTCACTTGCCGTTTTTTAATTCCCGACTACGGCGAAGCCAAAAGTAGGGTAATAAATGCCTCAGCCGGTTTGAACAAGTCAGATATCGTTAGAGACAAGTCCCGGAAGTGTCTATGGTCTATGCCGTCATGAGAAATCCAAATGGCAGACGTTAGCAGCCATTTGTCACGCTTGGCAACCAATAATTAAAATCCCCCATCGAGATGGGTATATAAAAAAAACCACTTCACCGAAAAAGTCACTAGAAAGTAAAAAATAATTTTATAGAAATGTCGTAATTAATATTGTTTCTACTATATGAAAAAAATTCTTTTTCCAAGTCATCTCTTCACGTAACTCGAATTCCAGAAAACTAGACAGACGAAAATTTCTAAAACTTCCTTTTGTGCTACTGTAAATATATTCCTATGTAGTTGCCAGTGTAGCTTAAATTTTCTATTTATTAATACAGTTGATTTATAACTTAATTATGTTAGTGTTGTGTTGGTGTAACGGCCGTCTATAGAGAGATTTACTCCATCCAAAAAAAATACCTATGAATATGTCCTATTTCAAAATTAAAAATAATAAATAAATGGGTCATTATGATTTAACTATTTATTGTTCACACTAAATCAGACTCATAAACACTGAAGTTTATTTGTAGTTATTTATGCAAATTATCACATATGTGTTTTAATTATTAATTATGTACGGTTGCACACAAGATAATCTACAACCATGATATGAATCCTCTATAAAAGATTCTGAAATTATAGGGTGTATTACGGAAAGTTTAATTGCTGAGTATCTAATACAAACAAACCTAATATAATTATTTAAAGTAATTATTATATACATTTTTCATCGTACATTTGTCTCTGAATGTTAGCCTAGGGCTTAAAATCCTATTTTGACCTTCAGAGACAATTGGTGTGTGAACACAGAATAGGTAATATTACAGTGTGAGTTTGAATAGTTTCTTCTGTGAATGACCTCCAATTCGGAGCAATTTAAGTTCGAACTCACAAACGTCAAATCATATGGAAATTTAGCATTTGCAAGTTTGCGTTCACGAATGTCTATAAACTAATCGTATCCTCAATGTCTATGTTATAGTCCTAAAATAATTTCGGGTAGGCTTGAGACTTCCTGGAAATGTCGACGATAAATTCTCTTACTGGTATGCTTCTCGAAATTTTCGATGTCCAACTGAAACCTTTGTCAGAGGGGCGAGGTGACCATTACTTTGGTCAACAATTTAAACAACTCGCGCGCTCGAGATAACTATCACGAAAGACATCCATCTGTCGGCATTGAAATGTCGAACGCGTGCGAATCACCCCTTGAGCAAATATTCGCGCACATCTGTCGCGATTCGGCTCAATAATGCACGATATTGTGGGGACATGGCAGGCCTTGGCATGATATAGCTTCATGGAAACTGGCCACTTTCATCACTAAACAATATCACGCTGGGCTCTACCTCGGCAATTTAAAGCTTTCATTTAAATTAAAGCTTTCAGAATACCAGCACCTAAATCCGAATAATAGTTTTCAACACACAAACTCACGCAAAGTTGTACTTAAAGACAATGTATAGCATTCCTTTTTAAGGCATATTGTTCGTTAGACAAATTTGATAAAAATCTAGGCGCACGGCAGTGGGCAGGTCAAACTGTGCCAAAACGGGTCGAACCCAGACCATGCACTATGTAAACCAACCCATTCGAGACTCTTTTGGCATCAAATATCTGATATTTTGCTGATGTAATTATAGAAGCAAAATTATGTGACTAACAGCATTCGATATCCTACTACAAACATAAAATTAAAACTGACCAAGTTCTTCATGCGCTATGTTTCTGTTCTGTGGGCCAACCGTACCTAACTACCGAATCCAAGAATCGTAGTTAATAATTAGTATAGGTACACTGCTCATAAAATTACTAGGGTAAATAGGTATATACTTAAATTTGGACTTGGCAAGTTTTTATTTTTAGTTTTGAATTAAATAATACTTATAACTGTTTTACATAAACTTGCCCAAGTTGGAATATATTATTTATTATTATTTTGCTGGGACGGAATATGAGCAACTTTTCCAAGACCCTTATCCAATTTGGTTTCACGTTGCTTGCTTTATTCACCTTGTAAATTAAAATTGTGATGAATAAATTTATGTTTATTTTGTACCTCCGTCTACTTTAGTAATTGTATGAATAACTTTGTAAGAAGAGAATTCTAGTTCGTAGTCCATGGCGAACTTAGCCAATTTTTAAAATTTATGTTTTGGTAGAATATATGTGATTTACCCCATCCATTGATTACTACACCTTTTTGCCAATGGTTCTATCCCCGTGCTGGTACGAGTATTACATATTTAAAAAATAAATTTGTGCTTTTTTTTAAATAAGTTTTAAGATTCTATCCGCCCATGTATCACTTGTTCTTCTACACTGTATGTTTATATTTATTTATTAATATCTATAATAGGCATGATATGAATGTAGCTTGGTTGTAGATGATCGTAGCTTGGCGAGTCGCAGTGCTGTTTATTTACTTGCTGTATATCAATGTTGTGCTTGTAAAGGGTTGAGGTGGGTTCAGGTTACTTGTGACTCTCCTGATTAATTTATATAATTATGTGTTTTCTGTTCGTTCTGGGTTCATTTTAATTTCGATACTTGACCTACGCACCTAGTTCAACAAATTTGTTAATTTTGCATGTTCAAGTATTTTCCTTAAATGTGCATAACAACGCTTTGTGGGAACCACCTGCAACTGTATACTTGAACAGTCTCAACATTTTGCTGAGACGAGGTTAGAAAGTGCTGTTTAAAAAAAATCGTTTTATGTTAATACACATTTGAATATATAAACTAAATTGAAGATTATCGACGTAATTTGCATGGCATAATTATAAAGAAATCGGTAATATGCGAATTGGACTTCCACACATAGAAACAATTTTTTTGTATTGTTATTATTTGATTCTCGTTCGGCATTCGTTCACACCGGGAACTTTTGTATTGGTCTTGCGACAATATGATTGCATAAGAGCCTACAACACGCTTTGTGCTTTGTTTATGCCAGTGACATTTCGGTAGGTTTAATAAACCAAAATTATAAATATATCAACTGTAATCGGATAACGGTTAACAGAAAGTATATGTAAGGTGCCGAATATTACTGTGAACCCATTGATAGTGGAGTGGATTGACCAAATGGAAATAATATTAATATTATGATGAACGTATAACCGTGGTTAGGTAACAACATTTCTACCGCGCGTAAATTTTATAATTTTTCAAAGAATGAAAATAAAAAGTACTTACATATTTACTGAAGCTGCTATATTCTATAATACAACTCACAATTTGTAGTCGAATACCTTGGACAGGATAATGGCATGGATGGTTGTTACCTAACCGGACAACTTTTCTACCGCGCGTAAGTTTTATAATTTTTCAAAGAATGAAATTAAAAGTACTTACATATTTACTGAAGCTGCTATATTCTATAATACAACTCACGATTTGTAGTCGAATACCTTGGACAGGATGATGGCCAGTCTTTAGCTCTTTTGAAGTCTGGAGTATTATTTTCGAGCCAGCATTGAGTTGTTAGTGCCTTGTGACCAGGAGCAGTCTTGCTGGTAAATCTATATTACACTTTTGAAAACTGATTACCGAATTGCACGATCCAGGATGGTTTCTTCAAATATTTTGGCGGAACTCCTTTTTCACAAGGATCGAGCTTTGTAACGATTGAGCAGGACTCTCCCCTACCAAATCATGATTGACGCAAGATTCTCCCCGTCGGAGAATGTTCAGGAGGCAATCGCTGTTATAAATGCAGACCAGAATAGCGTCTTGGACACGTTCATATGGACTCAATTTTAATTCGGGCAAATCGCAGTGTATTATCAATATTATCGAGAGCGGTCGACAACTTGCCAAGATCAACAGATGGTCGCTACCAGCCCTTATTTTCTCGAGAACTCGGATCCATATCTGTGATGTTGTGAGAAACTTTGGCATCTTTTTCGACAACACTTTGTCCTGGCCTTGCCTTGGAGAGGTAAGCAGAAAGTTGTGTGCTTCGTTGAGCTCCTTGAAGAATCTTTGCAATGCCCACCCCGACCACGATTTCTTTGGCACAGTCGCTCCTGCTATTCCTGTAGTGTAAACAAGTATCGCAAATATTGTCGGTGTGGGCGAGCTATTACATTGTCTTTTAGGATTCCCTATCTCAAAAAGTATAAAAACGGAATAAAGGATCACCTCTTTTCCCCCGTGACTCAACCGCTTGCTGCTGATGTCATGTTTGAAACAAATCTCCCGTGACCTTATTAAGTTGAAATTAATATCGAATGTACTGCTTAGCCTTTTTAGTCTTGTAAAAGTTTCAAGTTTCTATCTCAATGCATTAAAAAGATCCTCAGGGCTCGAGTCTTACTTGCACTTGACCGTTTTCTTAACCAAACCTTTTTTTATACATACGGCTAGACAGATTACAAGTCCTCTACACACATTCAATTGTACCTACACACAATGCATGTCAGGTGGATAAGTATACCCCATACTTATCTGCCCGTAATTTGGTCGATCGAGCCCCCGTCATAAGATAAGCCTTCGCACATTTTTGTCAACACACGATTGTGTCATTTGAACTGATTGTATACTTGAACATGCAAAAAACTTATCAAGTATTATATTCATTCTATTATAATTTAACGATATCGAATAACTTTTTTTTACTTGCACTGCAATGCCGGATAGGTTACTAATAGGGTAATTTGTAACCAAACGCCACACGTACATATTTAATCAAAATAATTTTTAGGATGGACACCTCTTCATGAAGCTTGTATTTATGGTTGGTACCAAATTGTGGTTGTTCTTGTTAATAGTGGGGCCAATGTCAATGCAAAAGGCTTAGATAATGATACACCACTCCATGATGCTACAACTTCAGGGAATCTCAAAATGGTGGAATTTTTAGTGGAACATGGAGCTGAACCATTTTTTAAAAATTCAAAAGGAAAAATGGCGTCTGATTACGCGGCACCACATATTTTTGAATATTTGGAATCCTTAAAAGGTAAGAATTATGTTTTGATGTTTTACATGCATGGCAGTTTCATAGATACCTCGGGCTACCACGAGGTGCCTAACCCAGGTATTTATTAACGGATTTTTTTTTGCCCAAATGTATGTTTTTTATTATTAGTATAGGGAATTTTAGTTTTTAAATTGTATTTCATTCTCCACAAGTAGTGCGTTTTATTTTACAGTTTATTTATTTACATGTAGCCGCAAACCCACGCATCAGCCCTGCACATTTCAGATGTATAATTTTTATTTTTTGGCGATCCTGCACTAAATGATGTGGTTCAGGAATATTAATTAAGTTTTTTTTACGCTCATGTATGAGCAACAGTTAAAAATACTCAAATTATGCCTTGCGCGTGCCTACGATTTGTTATGAAATGTAATGCCAAGCATCAGCAAATGGTACATAATCATTTGTGAAAGAATATAAAATTTTAAGATTGTTTAATTTTTTGATTGAATTAAGTACTCCAGTACTGGAATAATGGAGAGGTTTACAATTTTGCGTAGAGCAATGCCAGTCGTACACGACAAACTAAGCCCAAAAAGCCTGGTAGGCAGAAATTACGACACGACAGGTAGGGAAGTCAAAGTGCCGAACATCCTGCACTCAAAAACAATGATTTTTGATGATGAGCGGATTTCTTATACTAGTTTTGTAGGGTTCCGTAGTAAAATATGAAAATAATGCAAATATACGTTTATATTTGCATTATTGATGTATAAAATTTGATAAAAATTCAATATTATAAAAAAGAAATATTATTAAAAAAGAGGTGTTCTCTGAAAGCCCATTTAAAAATGTTAATATTTAATATCTACTTAACTATATTCAAAGTACTTAACTACTGCTCGAAAATAGATTTGAAAAACGCATTGTAGCATTTGTAGCGAAAATGGTGCGATTAATAAAAAATTACGTACTCGTATCTTTCATGGCTACTTTTATTTACTATATCATCATCTGATTTAAGAGCCATGCTCTTGTCGGTGGAGATTTTTCCATATCTCTCTGCTCTCCGCCTTCCTCTTGACCTCCTGATACGACACGACGTTCAACTTCTCTTTTATTTGCTGCATGTAGCTTATTCTCGGTCTTCCTCTTTTTCTTTTCCCTTCTATTCTTCCTTCTATTATAGTTTTGATGAAATCATCGTATCGTATAAGGTGTCCCAGCATTTTCCCTCTTCTATTCTCAATTACTTGCAACAATTTCCTTTTTTCCTTTACTATATTTAAAACCTCTTCGTTCGTTTTCTTCTCTGTCCAGCTAATACGTTCCATTCTCCTCCAGCACCACATCTCAAAAGCTTCCAATCTTTCTTTGTCTTTAAGAGTTAAAGTCCACGTTTCACACCCATACAAAGCAATGCTCCAAATGTACACTTTTATAAGTTTTTTACGAACTCGGCCTGATATTCTGGCTTTGAGCAGGTTCTTTTTTGCATTGAATGCTTGTCTTGCCATTGCTATTCTTGCTTTTATGTCTGGCGTACATCGGGAGTCATTAGTAATTACGCTGCCTAGGTATTTAAATGATTCAACCTGTTGAATTTGTGTACTATTTAGAGTAATAGGGCTATTTTTTGGGTGTTTCGATGTAATTAGAGTTTTTGTTTTATTGATATTAATTTTGAGTCCAAATTCTTTGAAAATAAAGTCCATTTCTTTAAGCAGTTCTTCCAATTCTGTCTTACTCTCTGCCATGGCTACAATATCGTCTGCGAAACGTACAAATTTGAATATTTCCCCATTTATTTTGACACCCCCCTTTTCTGTATTTGTTATTTTACGGATTGCACACTCTATAAATATGTTGAAAATCAAGGGTGATAGTGGACACCCCTGCCTTACTCCTTGTTTAATTTTTGCTTCTCCTTTTGCCTCTCCTACCTCTATTACCATTTCTTGCTTTTTATACAATTCGTAGATAATCCTTCTATCTCTATAATCCAATCCTGCTTTTATAAGTATTTCCATCATTTTCTCCCAGTTGACTTTATCGAAGGCCTTTTCTAGATCAATAAACACTATAATTATGTGTGTCTAAGTCAAAATCCAACCTTCGGTCTATTATTAATCTTACTGCTAAAATAGCCTCCCTGGTTCCCTTTTCCTGTCTGAATCCATATTGATCCGGTCCCACAAATCGTTCCGTTAACGGCCTAATTCTATTTTGTATAATTTTAATTAATATTTTGCTGGCTTGTGATATAATACTGAGAGTTCTGTGTTCTTCACATTTAAGTGTGTTTGCTTTTTTTGGTAGTGTTACGGTCTTACTTAAACAAAAATCTTTAGGTATTTTTCCTGTTCTATACATTTCCTGAATTAAATTAAAAATCTCTTCCTTTAACGGGTCGCAAACTGCATATTTAATCATTTCAATGTAAATATTATCTAGTCCCGCTGCTTTACCGTTTTGAATACATCTTAACGCTTTTTCAAATTCCTCTCTTAAAATGCTGGGTCCTATTTCTGTGATCTCGACCTCTTCTTCTTTTTCAATATAACTTTCCGCCATACCTTCCCCTTCATATAGTTCTTCTATATAACATGTCCATCTTTTGACAATTTCTTTAGGATCAATTAGTATTTTTCCTTCTTTATCTAAGACGGCAGTACTATTTCTTTTATGTTTTTTATGTATTTCTCGAATTATGCTATATGCTTTGTCCATTTTTCCCTGTTTCATGAGACTTTCTATCTCATTACATTTTTCTTCTGAATTTTTTTCTTTCGCTTCTTTACATAATAAAGTTATTCTATTTGTTAATTTCCTGTACTCCTTATTACTACCTTCGTCTGTCTTATTTCTTAATTTTCTTCTATTTAGCATTAAATCTATAATTTCTGAACTGAGCCACTTTTTTCTTGGAATTAGTTTTTCTTTCTTAAGTGTCTCTTCTGCGCTTTTAACCATAATATTTTTTGTAATATTCCATCTGTCTTCAATACAAATATTTTCTGATATATTTTTACAACTATCTTTATATTGTTCAAACTTATCACCTATTCTATTACTATATTGCACTCTACTATCACTATCTATATCCTTAAGTTTACTGAGATCTAGGTTCTTTGGTTTATGTTTCCTGTTTATTTTCTTTATTTCAAAGTTGTGAAGACTAACAAGAAGGTTGTGGTCTGTGTTTAGGTCTGCTCCAGGTAATGTTTTACATAAGCTTATTTGATTCCTGAATTTACTTTTTACCATTATGTAGTCTAATTGATATCTCGCAATATCTCCTGGCATTTTCCACGTGTAAAGTCTTCTTTTAGGTTGTTTAAATATTGTATTTGTAATAATGAGATCCTTTTCTTTACAAAATTGTACTAGTCTTTCCCCTCTCTTATTTCTCTTTCCCAATCCAAAATTTCCTACTGTTTTATCGTCCCCCCCTTCTCCGACAACTGCGTTGAAATCACCCATAATTATCAATTTACTATAATAAACTAGAATTATTTTTTCAACTTTTCAACTAGCATCATCATCGATCGTTCAAGCATCCACGATGCATGCATAAACACACATTTAGACTACATATCATATTCACGGCTAAAGGACACTTAAAGCGCAATTTTAGAAACAGGTTGTAATAAATGTTACAACATAATGGCAAAATTGCCAACATGATGGCAAAATTGCCATAAGAGTTATTTAGATTTAGATTTAGATTGATGGCGCGGTCGTATCGCGTACCTAATGAAAACAACAAAAAAAAATGTAGCGAAACCACATAAAGTGTCAGGTTTTTCCTGTTATAGTATAATTGTGAAGAAAATCAAAATATGAAATTTAAAAAAATTAAACAATCTAGCAAAAGTTTGTGTTGGGTTAGGTTAGGTTCGAGTTCGACTTCGAGATCAGAGTCTGACATAAAGTGAAGCCATCATACAATTGGATATAAAACAAAACTCGATGCAATTTGATACTCCATTCAAAAGGAAACTTGGTTGTAGGGATGACATTTTAAAATTTCCGCCTGGCTAGCTCCCACCATCTTATACAACTTGCCGCCAAACACAATGTTAATAGCATGTTGGGTTCCGGTTGTCAGAGATAAGATGGAGTTTCCGGGTCCGTGCACTTCCACCTTCGGCCTCATCTTCACTTAACATCAGGCGTGATTCCGTGTGATTGAGGTCAAGTGCTAACCCGTTGTACATAAAAAAAACGAAACTCCATACATTTCGGCACTTCAAAAACTGACTATTTTAAACAAAAACCTATGAAAGTAAAGAATGAAGTACCTATTGGTGATTCGGCCCTTCACACAAAACGAAACTTTATATAACTCGATCCATACAAATCGATACTCCATATAAGTCATAGTCATAGAACATCATTTACTCATAATTTTCATTACTCGTCACTTAAATAAAATGTAGAAATAGTTCGCAACAATATAAAATTAGGCAATGTCATTAGATACATCAAAAATATTAACAAAAATTGACGATTTAAATGTTATTATTATACTAATTGTAGGTATAGAATATTATTCACAATCAATACAATATATTTGTAATTAACAATGTCAATAGTTTAAAAGGTATAGAATATAATTCACAATTAATACAATATACAATAATAATTATTATACAATAATAAACTATAACAAATTAGGCAATGTCAGTGTTACATAAAGTAAATAATAATAGATTAAATCAATCATTATGTCAATTTGAGTATCATAAATTCATCGAATGAATAGAATGTCTGCGTAATATAAAACTTAACTCCTTACAAAACCCCTTAAAAAGCAAGGTTTAGCCTGTTATGTATCTAATGACATTGCCAAATTTTATATTGTTGCGAACTATTTCTACATTTTATTTAAGTGACGAGTAGTGAAAATTATGAGTAAATGATGTTCTATGACTATGACTTATATGGAGTATCGATTTGTATGGATCGAGTTATATAAAGTTTCGTTTGAGACAGACGCGATCTCAATCTCAAGTTCGATTTATTAATACGTGCGGGACTAACATTCTCTACTTACGGCTTTTGGCCCCATACAGTATGAATGGCACGTTTCGTAATTTAAAAATGGTCACACTGGTTGCGTCTCTACTTAGAGCTTGGGCCCCGTAAAGTATAGATGCATGCAACTCGCGTGGCCAATAGAGTGCCTGTCGCTTAGATAATTGGTGTTGCCGTAAATAGCCGTGTCCCTTTATTCAGGGAAACATGATACCACATCTTCTATTTTGTATTCTATTATAAAAGTATGAATATGAGCATAATTTATTTAGATATTTATCCATTATTATAAGTATATAATTTGATTATATATACAGGGCGTCCCAAAGTTATGGGACATGAAGGGGAAGTACCTTAAATATCGTAGATAGTGAATTTTGCTCAAAGAAGACTTTATGTTATTTTTAAAAGTTAGTAATTCTGCATTCATAGATTTTCTAAAAATTATTTGCTTCGGCTGGGAATCGAACCGACTCAAATGTGAAAAAAAAAACACCCTACTTTTATGATGCCAATCGAAAGAATAGCTAAAAAATAATAACTCTGCCTAAGTAACATAGTATTTTAAAAGAAAGGAACAACGTGAAATTAATCATTTTAATCAAATAAAAAACATACATGAAACTGCCGTAGTCAATTAAGTAGGTATTTTTTTGTAAATTAATTAATTAAATGCTCAAAATGTGATCCCTCTTGTCTTACGCAAATCGCCAATCTTTTAATGAGCCCGCTGCCTGTTGATTTTCTAATCATTTTATGGTGAACACTCGATGTGATATGGCACAATTCTGTTTGCAACTCGCCTACGTTCTCGTATCGCTTTTTGTATAGCATATCTTTCACGTATCCCCAAAAGAAGAAATCTAATGGTGTGAGGTCCGGGGATCTGGCCGGCCATCTAATCGGTCCATTTGTACCAATCCATGTAGGAAAACATTCATTTAGAAAATCTGCTGCTCTCCGACTATTATGAGCCGGAGCTCCATCTTGTTGGAAAATTAAGTTTTCTTGCTCCGCCGCGGAATGGTTTCTTATCTTATCCCTTAAAATTTGAAGTATTCCTAAATACTTTTCTGTGTTCAAGGTTCCTGGGTAAAAATGGATTAAGAAAACCCGGTTTTTTAAAAGTCCGCACCAACAGTTGAGTGAAAAACGCACTTGGTTATTAGTTTCAGTCACTCGTAGGGGATTTTCTTTAGACCAAATACGATTATTGTTGCGGTTATACATACCGTTATTGCTAAAGTTAGATTCGTCTGTCCAAATAATATTATCCAAAAAATTTGGATCTTCGAGCAATCGTGCCTGGATATCAAGACAGAAATTTTTTCTCCTTTCTGTATCGCCCGGAAGTAATTTTTGAACCAATCGTCCTTCAACATAACTCTTAAAACCGTGTTTTTTTAATACACGGTGTATTTTACTTTTTGAAACTCCAATTTCATGTTCTCCTTCTCTCACCGATGCTTTCGGAAAAGCCGAAAAGTAAATTAAAATACCAAGTTCTTCGTCGTTGATCGTATGGTTTTCTTGCTGTGGTTCTCTTGGGCGTTTATCGAAACGTCCCAGAGTTTTCAAATTGTTCACAAGCCTTTTCAAAACTTTACGAGACGGTATTTGTCTATCAGGATATTTTACGCCATACCACCGCAAACTTCTAGAGATATCTTTATCGTTCAAAAAATATGCTTCCATTAGATCAAAACTTACTTGATATGCCATGTTCGCAATAAATTAACACAATAACACTTGTGTAAGTGAATTGAGACTAAACAGATCAATATCCGAAAAACAAACGCTCGCACATACTGTTTCCATTTTCAAATTTAAGAACAACATTTAAAAATATCACTTCTTTTTAAAATATCTTAAAAAGTATGCATTCAAACAAACGCTGTCATAAACTGTTCCATTTTCAAATTATAAATTATTTATTTTTGTTTTTAATTTGCCTTCTGTCTAGCTTACAGAGGACGTATTGAAATACAAGTTTTATCATTTCATCTACACGTGCACTTATAATAAGGAAAACTATGTTAGTACCTATTTTATGAAGTGGGTACTTATTTACGAATAATCAATGCTATCTTTGGAATGATAATATCGCTACTTTTCGAACGTCGTCGGCAATAAATAACTTTCTTGAAATTTGACTCAATCATTTTATGTTGTTCCTTTCTTTTAAAATACTATGTTACTTAGGCAGAGTTATTATTTTTTAGCTATTCTTTCGATTGGCATCATAAAAGTAGGGTGTTTTTTTTTTCACATTTAAGTCGGTTCGATTCCCAGCCGAAGCAAGTAATTTTTAGAAAATCTATGAATGCAGAATTACTAACTTTTAAAAATAACATAAAGTCTTCTTTGAGCAAAATTCACTATCTACAATATTTAAGGTACTTCCCCTTCATGTCCCATAACTTTGGGACGCCCTGTATATATACAACGCTAGTCGGAAAGGGGGTACTAAGCCGAAAGGCTGTAAAAGTACCCGTTATAACGAACAACGTTTGTTCTACAACTTTCCTCAAAACTCAATACATTTCGAGAAAATGCCCTTTAAACATGTCATAACAAAATACTACCCTAAGTAGCCCTAATCAGCTGTCAAAACTCAATACATTTCGAGAAAATGCCCTTTAAACATGTCATAACAAAATACTACCCTAAGTAGCCCTAATCAGCTGTGTTTCATTCATAAAAATGGTTAACATAGAGTGTGAAACTTTTCACTATTACGATATTTTGCCTACAGCCTACACCCTCCGTGAGGCTTGGTAAGCTGGTAACCAAAAAAAAAACTTATGCCTTCAGTATTTCTTTTAGGATTTCATAATTAATGCTGGGCCTAAATTAAGATTCCATAAGTAGGTTTGAACGCAAAAGTAAGAAAAAAAATTGACAAAACATTCGATTTCAGAAAGGTTCCATCTTCTACTCTGGAGTGGATCATTGGCGATTTACCCTTCTCAACCAAGAAATATTTTTTTAATCGGGTAAAAATTTACGAAGATATCGAGTCACAAACGGTCGAATTTAAAACCTTCTTTTTGGAAATCGGTTAATAAATCATACTTTGGAACTTCCACATACCACTAAGCAGCTGGAAATCCATGTAAAATGTCCACGTCAATGAAATGCTACTAAAACTATGTAATTGGTAATTAATGTCATTCTGAATTTAAAAAAATCGAAACATGTTTACGTATTGCTACCTACTAACCCCTCTGCGTTTGCGCACATTACACAGTCTTGGCTTGACACACACACACACATGCATGCGCAAGCCACGCCCTGCCTTTCGGCAAGTGCATTCGAATCCGAATTCGCCGAAATCCCTATAAAATACGAAGAAATAAAAAATACCTAAATTAAAGCCAGTCGCTTCTACCACTTCCGTGCAAGCAGTCGATTATTTTCGCGAGTCGTCCTAGTTCGTCGTTATTTGTTATTATCGTTAGAGATTTTCTTTGTTATTAGTTGTTGTCGATATTAATTGTATTTGTTTGGTAGGTATTAGTTGTTATTGTTAATAATTCACGATATGCCGGTGGAGTACACCAATCAAAAATACTACGATATGAATTGTGTAGGAAGACGTGATCACGTAGGTACTTACGGAAGCTCGAGAAGCTTGATTACAAAGAGTGCTTCAACTTGTGCTTAATGTAATAGTGTGGCTATGTGGACACAAATGCAGCGCGTGTTTGTGTTACGTACGGAATAACAACGTCATCATCAGAAAAGGTTAGTTGTTTCATTAAAAATTAAACCATCATTCTTGTTAAAAACCTAGGTTAGGTACCTAGGTACAGTAAGGTTCGAAAACGCGTATTTTTTTTAATGCAAAACGGGTTTGTACTTGCCCTCAATCACACTTGATGTTAAGTGAAAATGAGGTCGAAGGTGGAAACGTACTGACCCGGAAACCCCAACACATTTGGGGGACTGGCTATCTTATCTCTGACAACCGGAACACAACAATGCTATTAAACATTGCTGCGTGGTGGCAGGTTTAGATAAGATGGTGGTAGAAAATGCGTATCCAGTAACAGCTCAAACGATTAAAATCTTTAGGTAGGTAAACTTTGATTTCAAACTAAAAGTAGTTTTTAAGCCCCGTTACATAAAAAATATGTAATAACCTTGAAGTCTATGTCTGCCTGTGGCTTTGTTGGGTCGACGTGTTTGAAAACATTTAACACAGTTGCTTTGTTTACCTGGATGATTCAGTGGGGATTTCTGGAATAATTTAATATTTTGCCGACAATACAAAATTTCAATAGTTTGAGGTGGAACTGGTTATGCATTTATGAACTTCATGAAAATTTGATGGAATGTATGGGGCTCTGGTCACCCATAATCCCGCCATACACGTAATCCACATTTCGGTAACTTCCGACGGCACACGCTATGTCGGTGTCCGACAAAGGGCGGGCGGCCCGTGTCAACAGACGGCGGCGCGTTTGATGGACCCGACGCACACGCAGGGCAAAATGGGCGGGGTCCGCGTCATTTTGGGCGTCAATTATTTTGTCTCTTTTTATTCATGAATTATAGGGTTGTACAAATTTTCTTAAATTAAATAATTTAATAACTTTGTATGGAAACAAAAATATGCGTTTTCCCCATTTATCTAATTGGCAATAAAACACTTATCGATGACACTATAACCAACTTTCGGCTTAGTACCCCCTTTCCGACTAACCCTGTATATATATATATATATATATATATATATAATAAGAATAAAATTTGAGAATATTCCTCTTGTCGCCCAACCAACATTGTCATCGCAAATTTGGGTCGACTGGAAGAGATCCATCATGGAATAAGTCCGCCGTAAACTGAATTACCTAAAAATAAAGATTTGTTTGTAAACGCTTTATTGTGCAAAAGAATATAAATGCAAAACAAAGTTCTTAAAACTATGCACAAAGGCGAACTTATCCCACAGCGGTATTTCTTCCAGTCACCCATGATTGTCGTTAAGGAACAGTAAATTTGGCGTTCAAACTTAGCTAACTTAGCTACATACAGTAGGCAGGCAAAAAGCAGGTAATTGTATATATTCTGTATTGCATAATGCGGATACATACATAGCAATACATAAATATATAAACTATACAATTTGTACATTATAGAAATAAATTATTATGATAATTTTAATAAATACATACAGACATCGAGAACAGTTTTTAGGTTCATTTAGAAAACCGCATGACTTCATACCTTTTTAAGCACGATACCTTAAAATCTGATATTGAGATTTGGTTGATTTCGATGTAACTCGGCGTAAACTTTACGCCGTGAATATGCGGGCAACGTCGCGTAACAAGCTGGCAACGTCGCGCGTTCTCTTCCGCGTGCGATTTTCACGACCGCCTTTTTGTTTACATTTGCAATAAAATGAAATTAAGTAATATATGCTTACCTTTTCCTATATACCTATTCATTTATGCGAGATGAAGATTTACACGCACTCACAGTACATGTCGTAAGCACCATAATAATAATTTAATAAGAAATTAAAACGGTAAAGACGCGATAGCCCTAGAAAATGTGTCGGAAGCTACTAAGAACTGCGATGTATGCAGCTGGGGCTCGTCCCACCTGCGTTTCATCCCTCACGCCCCGCACGATTGCTCTCTAGAAGGTTCCGTCGGCCTACTGTATGGAAAAATGGTGATACTGTGGCAGAATGCAGGAACTATCCTCATATCGTGATAACAAAATCGACAATCCTCAAGACGAATGCGTACCGGCTTCATTCTTCATACAAAAGACACGCGGAAGAGACCGCGTGCGATTTTCACGACCGCCATTTTGTTTACATTTGCAATAAAATTAAATTAAGTAATATATGCTTACCTTTTCCTATACCTATTCATTTATGCGAGATGAAGATTTACACGCACTCACAGTACATGTCGTAAGCACCATAATATTAATTTAATAAGAAATTAAAACTGTAAAGACGCGATAGCCCTAGAAAATGTGTCCCAAGCTACTAAGAACTGCGATGTATGCAGCTGGGGCTCGTCCCATCTGAGTCTCATCCCTCACGCCCCGCACGATGGCTCTCTACAAGGTTCCGTCGGCCTACTGTATGGAAAAATGGTTATACTGTGGCAGAATGCAGGAACTATCCTCATATCGTGATAACAAAATCGACAATCCTCAAGACGAATGCGTACCGGCTTCATTCTTCATACAAAAGACACATCCCTAAACTTTAACGTATTGCTAGGATTTTTTAATACGTTGTAGGAATAGGTATGTTCTGGCTGTTTTTAAATATTTTCATAGATTTGAAATTATTTTCACTTCAGGCTTTGCATACGAAATTAAAAATACAAGTTAGATTAAAAAATCAAAATGTACAAACCTAGTTTGTCCCTACACGGGGTGAATTACTTTAACGCCTTCTGTAAGATGACCCGTTGGTACATAACATTCCATGCGATCAGCGAATGATTGTGTCAATGTTGTGATACAACTATAAAGTGATTCTTTCTCTCAATCAAATTTCTAATATTTTTGAATCAACTTGACGTAACCCTAAATTAACTATTATGAAACAGTGAACCTCTTGTTACATTTTACAATGTCTGTGCTCTGGGCTTGCAATTCGGAGATGGCGACATAATTTTGCTAATTATATGTAAAATTTTCCTTAATTGACTTTAGATGGCTTTCTGGAATAGGTTTTGATCTCTAAAACCTAAACTGAATTGATTATGAATAACTTCAGATTTTAGAAACGTCAAAATTTTAGACTTTTTTTGAAGTTTCGATTTTAACTCTCGTATTGTTTAAATTGTTTTAAACTGTGCGTTCTTCCTGCTTTATCGGCCAAAACAAAAAATAAAATGTTAAAACTAACGTGAATACGGTTTCTTAGCGGTGTCAGAACTGGGGTTGGTGGGTGAGCTCGTTTACTTCGGGCCTCTCTTCTATTAACATCATGTGTGATTGGGGTCGGGCGCTATCCCGTTGTGCTTAATTATAACTTTTTAATTATAGTTAAAAACTTAACACTATTTTGTAAGTAAAGCACCATCATATCAGCCACAAGACGTCCACTGCTGAACATAGGCCTTCCCCATAGATTTGCAGAGAGACCGGTTGGAAGCGGATTAAATAGTTCCATTATACTCTTCCCGGGGTTCCATCATCAGGTCTTCGTTACCAAGTGTAATGCTTATAATATTTTATGAATTGTCGATAATATTAATCGAAATAATAATCAAACAAACCAAATGATCCCAAATAATAAAGCGTCCCGTATAATTTGAGGGGTTAAAGAATTTAATTTGTTGGGAACACTAAGATCGAAACCGTTTTAGGTTATGTTGCGATTATTATAAAAAACTAGGCATTAAATCGCAATATTTCAAGCAAAGAGCAATCACTCTTGCGTATGATATCTTAATTTATATTGTCAAAGACATGAAAATCTTACAAAAATCGATTGTCGCTTACTTACGAGTGAAAAGTTTACCCTGACTACTTGTCGTTCACTGCGGCTTTTACCCAGTTGTTCTACCCCTGGTTATAAAATAACATTCTTAGGAATCTATCTCAAAACAATAAAACTCACGACAATTTAGAAATACAGAAAATTTTCGAGTGACGGATGAATATTTAGCTAAATGCTGTCAAATTTGACAGTACTTATCCAGGAAACCCGGCCACGCCGATAAAGCAAATTATTATATGCATCTTCTTCTTAGAACTTATATAAGTTTTTCTTTAATTTCCATTTATTTAATGGATCTTGTTGTCTGACAATAAATGAATTATTATTTTTCGCTCGGTGTGATGTGACTAACACTCCATCTAGAGCTTAAAATCTTAAGATATTGGGCTTTCGTTGGGGCACAAATTGATTTAGGGCTATTTTTAGGGTCTTAAAAAATACCCCACCCAAAACCAATCCGAAAAATATCTCATCACTAATTTTAAAATAAAATTAAATAGGTAAGTAATATTTTATTATGGAACTTTATTCGCTTATTTACCTTAATAAAACGTGATTTTTATTTATCTATAGGTTTCGTTAAGTACTGAATTTTTTTAGGGTTTCCATTATTGGGTTTAGGGGTTTTGCGTCTTTTTTTGGGGTAGGTATTCCGTCTTGGTTTCATGATGCGTATTTCGTCTCGGTTTTATGATGTGTATTTCGTCTCGGTTTTAGGGGTATTTCGACTCGGTTTTAGGGGTATTTTTTTTTTGGAGGTGGTAACCCTGTGTATGTTTTGTCATAAATGGTTGTTGGACCGATGGCGCTGGAGTAGCGTTTATTGTAATTTTATTGGATTTGCAGTAAAAATTAAAAACAGTGGCCGAAAACGTGAAATGCAAAGGAGAGCGCTCTCGCAGAATAAAGGGGAGTTTATTGTTCATATTTCCTAGTTTTCAATAAAATTTTGCGGCGTGTTGGTTGTGATCCGTAAAATACTAGAGCTAACTGGCGTGCCAAAAATCTTATTTCATGATCCTAAGCACACGAGGTATCGTTAACAATTTACAGCAATTTCGTTTTCTTCAAGTTCTTCTAGCTACTTCAGGACACTTCGGGTATGTATGTATTTCATGTAAGGCACCTTGCGTGTTGTATTTCCAGCTAAGTACATATTCATATATAGGAAGATCGAAAGACACTTCTTCTTTATTTGTAAAGAGATTTGAGACTACTACTGTACTAACTGTCTAGATTTTGAATGCCTGCTTTGAAATCAAAGTAATATACAAACAAACATACCATTGGCCAAACATCTAAGGTTAATTTAATCAGTGAATATTCAAATGTCTGCTCTACATCTAAACTAATTATTATAACCTACAAACGGAAATTATTCACCAATTACGTACATACAATATTTTATTTTGAGATGTATTGTGACACAACCTAAAATCATTATGAGAGCAGGGGTGGTTTTGAAATGTGGCTCTTTATACTTTGAGCTCATTATGTCAGGCAGCAATGGGATGGGTCAGGCCACATCTGTATATATCATACATTCTTTCAATAGTAATTGTGAACTGCCATACCTACACCAGCGCAAGCACTCTATGTTAAATGTATAATCAGCTTATCTTCATTTTGGTTCGGATAGTTGATTCTACATAGCTAGAAGGGGTTACTCATCATCTGTACATGTTGTGTCTAGTTTCTGAAAGTCAAAACAATTAACATTTATTTTTAAATAATTAACAAGGTTTTTACTTGTGTCCAGTTAGTGAAACTTGTAAATCATTTTTGTTATTGCCAAATGTCACACTAAAACTTTTTACATGAAAAGGTACAGCCATGGATGATTAACCTTATTACTATAATTGTTATCCAATGAAATCTAAAATAAAAGAGTTTCTTTTATGAAATATTAACTTATAAGAAATCACATTTTACTTTTTTTTTCAATGTTAAAATTAAAAAACTCATGTCTCTAAAACTATTAACCCTGGATTAGTCATGTCTTTACCAAAATGAAAGAATAGAATATCTTTCTTAAAGATCTATGAGATCTTCCTTTCAGATGGCAGCTGTCAAAAATTAAAACAGCTGATCTCGATCACTACTGACCTTGGGGTAGATGTGTCTTTACCAAAATGAAAAATCTTTGAGATTTACATTTTGAATGATGGTGTAGCTAATTTAAAATCTTAGTGTTTATAGGTAACCAAAGTAGAAATTTTAGCTTGAACACCAAATTCTAATAAATTGAAAACTTTTTATGTTGATATATGTTTGTAACAAACCATGTGGGTTAAATGTTGTTGTTACTTGTGGGCAAAAAATTCTTATTGGATTAAACAACAAATTAGTTTAAAAAAAATTGTACCGAAAATTAATTATGAATATTAAAAGGGCTATAACATTTAAAATTAAATTTACTATGAGGCTGCCAGGATCGGTCCATGCTCTGGAGACTGAACTATAATACTGTAATATTACTTAAAAGTTTCATTATTTTCATTGTTATGTTCCTTGTTTTGTACAGTATCTAGTGGGCTACCTAGCAAGGTAACCCAGTAGATAAAAGGTAGTTGAAATAGAGGTTATTACCAAATAAAAGCAAAGTTGAAGTTTAGATTTCATATTTATTATTATTACATAATATTGTAATATCTTTCGATTCTCCATTAGCATGAAAAGATTTCTAAATTTATAAGTCAACTGAAATTACAATGTTTTCACAACATTAATAAACGAATAAATTAATTAACACTAACCATACATACATTTCCTGTTGTTGCAAATTTACCTAAATCACAAATTGTTTATGTTGGTAACTAAGATGTATGTACTATTGACTATTTCCACTCCACTAGGGGGAATATTCTGTCCAATTCCCTTCGCCCACCAATGCTCACATTACTGTGCGCCCGGTTCTGTGTGGCCACCAAATCTTTCCGTCTTCCTACCGAACTCTACAATTCTCCTATTCTATCTTTTCTACAAATTTCCCATCTTAGTCTTGTGTAGACCACAGAAATGATGGCTAGTTTTTTCTTTTCCACACTGTGCACAGGACGAATTTGAAATTAATCTTGCAGTGATAGATGTCTGATCAATTTACAGTGGCCTGTGACTAAACATTTTGGACTGGTGGCACTACTTGTATTTTCTCAAACTTCTTGGGTTTCTATTTTGATAACCTTGGTAATTACCTCTTTTGTGACTGCAGCTGATGTGGGGAATATCAAGTATGTGATTGTTGACCACATTTACGGTTACCTGTCGACATTGTTGTCCTCTCAAGAATCTTACATGTTTCTGACGTCACTCCAAAAGTTTAGGTCTTTAAACTTCGCTTTGTAAAGTGAAGCTGGAGGCCAGTCCAGTTTCATCGCCAAGGTCAAAGTGTGTTTATTCCAGATTCAGCCAGTGACAGCGACAGAATTCATTTCAGATTTTAGGATTAACGTGGAAGGCAAACTTCAGTCAGTAATTTTTTCATTATTCTTTCATAATGTGCTATTGCGTTGAACAGGTAATTTCGCCCAACAGATAATAACGCGAGAGCAGCTCACTTCGGTCGCACTAGGGATGACAGTGTCAAGAAAGGCAATGCAAACAGCGAAGGTACTAAACGGAACAACATGGATTGCCTAGCGCAGGGCGAACATTTTGACGGAAAGGACGCCACAGCACAGGAAAAGGGTTCGAATGAAGGTAGAGATGGTGAGTTTCTGAAGTTGGTGGGTCGTATTTTCCATACAAGTAGTAAAGGATTGTCATATTGTAGCTTCGTATTTCCCTGAAGCACTTGTGGTGCACTCCTATTCGCTAGTCGTTTTTCTATTTGCGAAGTTAACAGGCCCCCCATACAAATGACATATCTATCTACCCACTCACATCTATCTACTTGGATACATTAAGAACGAAATGATTGTGTAAAGACATATGTGTGTGTGTCCTTAAGAGTATCACATCTAACTGCTCAACTTCAGTTACCTCTAGGAATATGCTGCATTTCGATATGTCGTAAACAGATGGTTGAATTTACTTTACGAGTTGTATCGCCTTAGGCATTCAATTGAATGGCAAATTTAACTATCTGCCTAAGACAGACGCATTCATCAGATTCCCTATAATTTTGTACCAATGTAACCTTTTGGATATATAAAAATCCTTGGGGACTACCATTTGTATCCATTTGGATTATTATGGACGTGTAACGCAATGTGTAGTGAATCAGTTCTTGGATGAATAATCACTATAGTGTTAATCCACCCGCTGACCCCGCAGTAACCGAGACCGAAAAATACCGAAAAGCTCCATTGTGCCAGTTGGTGAATAGTTAGAAGGAATATGTCTTTTCGTTAAAATATATGTTCTACGTGCGATACGGTGTCGTGCCCACATCAATTGGGAATTCCATTCTCGAAGTTGTAGATGAGTACGTCTACACGATAAAGAGATACGATGTCCAACACCGAGAAAGAGGCCAATCGTCGAATCCAACTCGGGTGGGCAGCGTCTGGGAAGCTGTGCAACATATTCTAGACTTAAAGAGTGGTCTTAATCAATGTTACCGCACATGACGATTTAGGTATGGCACTAAAATGTGATCTCTAACTATTGACCTTCATATACGCATACTTTCCCATTTATGTATTGGTGTAAATAATATCCCACCAAAAACATTCTGTAAAAAACTAGCCAAGTCTCGATGGAGCTGCTTGATTATCTCTAAAAAGTAATGAAATCTATACAAAGTCGTGCCAAGTGTAAGGTTCCTTACTGCGATTTCTTTATTATTATAGTTAATGTTGTGTGACTTGGCCGTTGAAGGGTACACAGGGGTACAAAACCAGGTGCTCCATGACACCATTGCACCAATCTGTCGCTAGAACCGCTATTAATGTTATTAATTACGTTATTAAGAATGTTCAACGGCAAACTATTAGCGAATAATCTGTGTGGCGTTTACATAACATTCTTTATACGTTAGTGGCTTTATCAAGCCTACAATTGACTGGTTATTGAATCAACGTTTTCCAAGTGGCAATTTTCCATCGTCAATGCGTAGCGGTTCTGGCGACAGATTGGTGCAATGGTGTCATGGAGCACCTGGTTTTGTACCCCTGTGTACCCTTCAACGGCCAAGTCACACAACATTAACTATAATAATAAAGAAATCGCAGTAAGGAACCTTACACTTGGCACGACTTTGTATAGATTTCATTACTTTTTAGCGATAATCAAGCAGCTCCATCGAGACTTGGCTAGTTTTTTACAGAATGTTTTTGGTGGGATTTCACTTCTTTTTGTAGAAACGTGGGCATGTTATATATATGCCCACGTTTCTACAAATATACTTGATACTGCAAGTTGAGTCAGTTCTACCATACACCAAGAAAGATATTGAATGGAAGAGACAAGACCCGTCTTTGGGCATACCAACTACTTGGTAGCCACTAAGTTCATCGTCGTCTTTTAATATTATCGACATTTTTTACGATAATTATTATCTTGCGAAATCAAACACAATTAAACTCAACGACCTTTAGTATATGGACAACAAATCAGAAATACCGATAATATTTAGACTAAAACCTACTTATTCTTTTATCTTAATAAAAAAAACTTAAAGAAAATATTACTCTGCCTACTCAATCTATACAAACTATAAGCAAAACGTTAACTCTTAATTATTAGACAAGTGTCAATATAATTAATTATCAATGAACTTTCTACCAAAGGTACTACCTACCTAGTACTGAAATACAGCTAAATTAATGATATTTTTAAACGAAACGAAGTAATATCTAACTAAATAAACTAAACTAGAATACTAGAAAAGTACTTATAAACACGAACGCGATTTGAAGTACTGCCTAACTGTAAATTAAACCTAGAAAACTAAAAGTAGGTACTAAATAATTAACAATTAAATAAAGTATTCAATTGAAACTTCTTTTAATTCTGATAATTAAGTAATAATCAGTAATCCGTCACTAACCATATAATTCCTAACCTGTTTAAATCCTTGAATTAATATAATAACAACCTGCCAATTAACCTTAGCAAACCTCACGAAATAATCAGCGAAATCAACGAAATGCAAATAATCCCTCCTAATCCCTAGCAAACATTTTCAAGCGCAATAGAAGAATGTCGTAAACGACTGTAACGCGGCCGGTTGCGGCATATAAGGTTATCGGAAAAACAAAACGTAAGCGCGTTTTAAAATACAGTCAACGCCATCTAGCGACGCGTGCGGGTATCACCGCCACTCTTAGCCAATGCATTATATTTTGACCAAATTTTCGTTTGTTTATTTAATTTGTGTAATGTTCGAGTAGAATAAAATTAATCGTTTGACTATTTCTTCTTGTAAACTTGTAATAAGTATAAGTAAGTAATAAGTATAAAAGCCAGTCTAGTCTTATCCAGAGTTTTCCTTTAATTTTATTTATATTCGTATTAAAAGCAGAAGGGGAAGCATTCGCCCAGCAGTGGGACGCTATAGGCTAGATTAAATTAGAAGATGTGTCCCACTACGCTGGACAGTCGATTTTTTTATGTACCAATAGTAGAAGGGGGCATTACCATATCTCTAATACAGCTGGGACCAGCTGAGGGTTCTTCGTCAGATATAAAGTTAATCGTTCGACTATTTCTTCTTGTAAACTTGTAAGTATAAGTATAAAAGCCAGTGTAGTCTTATCCTGAGTTTTCCTTTAATTTTATTTATATGCGTGTTATAAGCAGAAGGGAAGCATGCGCCCAGCAGTGGGATGCTATAGGCTAGATTAAATTAGAAGATGTGTCCCACTACGCTGGATTTTTGCAATGACAGTCGATTTTTCTATGTACCAATAGTAGAAGGGGGCATTACTATATCTCTAATACAGCTGAGACCAGCTGAGTGTTCGTCATCAGATACTTCAGACCTTCGATTTTTGACCTCAAATGAAGCGGCCCACCAAGTTGAATATTTTTTGTAAAGGCGGTATATGTCGATCTCTAATAGTTTGGTTGGGCTCTTGTGTTTCCTAATCAGGGTCACCAGGTACTCCAGATCTTCGATTATCCTAGTTTTTATAGTTTTCCCTTTATGTGGCCATTAAACCATAACTCTGTATCAAATTTCAGCTCTCTGAGTTTATGGGAAGTACTAGTTCTATTTTGATGATCATGAGTGAGTGAGTGTGTGTCATAAATGCGAAACTTTGCTTTCGCTTAACTTCGGAACTAAATGACCTACAGACTTGAAATTTTGGATTTTAAGTATGTGATTATAGCTTACTGGATGACGAAAATTTCTGCGTTCTAGTCTTATCCAAAGGTTCTAAAATAGGGGCCTGAAAATGCGGCGAAATGGTTCCAGTAAAGGATGGTACGGCAGTGTTTGCTTCGCGCTCGACTTGGCGGGGGCACTGCCGTGCCCCCAGATTAGGGAGACTTTCTGTAAACAACAATACTAATTTGTTGAATTTATTCTCTTCTCTATTTTCATTCTATTTTCTTCATTTTTTACATTCATAAAAGTCCACTACAAAGCCACTCCACACAGGCGAAAAATTTTTTTTGCAGGTATCGCGAGGGCAATTGTTTCCTCGGTCAAGTATAAAATAAGTAGATTTTGCCCTTAAATATAGATCTACAACTCATGTTACACTAAATAAAGAATAATATTACTTATGAAATACATCAGACAAATTTAGTTATAGTATAACAAATCCTTGGATATACATAGAGCACCATCTAGTTCCACACTAAATAACTAGGCTTATAATAATATAAGCCTAGTTATTTAGTGTGAAACATAAGTGTCCATAAGGACACCAGATGGTTGATATACTACACGAATACCTTTGTTTTAAATATATATCATCATCTTCTTGCCTTAGTCCCAATTTATTTGGGGTCGGCGCAGTACGTTTTTTTCATCCAATCTCCTCTATCAGCCGTTACCTCATCATTCATGCCCTTTCCGTCCATATCACCCCTCACACAATCCATCCATATTTTCCGTGGTCTTCCTCTTCCTTTCCAATTATGGACATACATATTCATCACTCTCTAAGCCACTTTTAAACGCCCTCTTACATACTCATTCCTTATTTTATCCAACCGTCTTCTTCTTGGCCCAAGACTCCATACATTACGACAGGTCTTATTACGGATTTATAATGCCATTTAACCCGAGGGGCATCCGTGAGTCACATATTGTTCCGGTGACCGGTCGCCATTACATCCAACCCGCGTTGATCTGTTTTCTGAACCCTGGTCGATCTCACCATCCCCTTGCACGAGTGACCCAAGGTACCGGAAGTTAGCGCAGCTTGGTAAGGATTTTCCGGCATGAGTTATGGACACAAGACTGGAGGTACTGCCGAAGTCGCAAAACATGTATTCCGTTTTACTTTTGCTCACCTTCAAGCCAAAACTCCAGCCTTTGTCGCCATTCCTCCTTCTCCTCCAGACCATTTTCGCTACCAACACAATGTCATCGGCGAACAGCATACACCAGGCGAAATTTCATATTTACATACATAAATGAAAACATCCTTAACTGGGGTGCATGTGCCCACATTCATCATACAAACATATGCCCCTAACGGGATTCGAACCAGCGACCGTAAGCCTTTCTAACCACTACACCAAGCAGGTAGTGATAATGATAAAATGTTCTTTAAAAGTTGCTGAAACTTTATGAAACACATTTAAGTACACCCTGTAGAATTGCATTGTCACAGTATCTCATCCTGATGTTGGCGCTCATACGCATTCGTTTCGATCTTAGTTCAGCTGACACGCAAATGATCCGCACAAGTATACCTAGTCCGGCCATAAGTTCTGTTACAAATGAAAATGCATTAATTTTTATGAAGTAATGTAATCATAATAAAACTTATATTTTATAAAAAAAAAAATATTTTCGAAATGGCCACTTTCGGCTTTACAGGCCTTTAATCTGTCTGGCCTCGAATCTATGGATTTACGCAAAGTTTCTATGGGAAAATTAGCCATTGCTTACTCCAGAGATTTCTTAAGAGAGCCAATGTCACCAGAGTGTCTTAAGGGTTCAGATCTGAGTTAGACGACGGCCAGTCTTCAGCTCGTAGTCCGGAACGTTGGTTTCGAGCCAGGCTTGGGTATGTCGTGCCTTATCAGGTGCAGTCCTGCTGGAAAGTACACTGTACACTTGATACTCTGAATATAATTATTGAAGATATTTATGTGTTATATTGTTTTGTAGTTGTAATTAATTAAGTAATCCGTATATTTATGTGCATAAATTTAATTGTTGAGCCCTAGCAGGGTTTATGTTTGATACGTGAAAGTTTTTTCATCAGTGAAGAGGATATTTCTGTGCCTTTCACCCACGTATCGGAACAGAAGGGGGTTTTTGATCGATCCACTCTCTTTAATTGTAGGGATGGATTTACGGCATGTCTTGTAAGTCGATGATAAGCACCGAGCTTCGGGTCTTGTTTTATTATACGCGACAGAGTCCCCGCGGGAATCTTCATTTTGGAGATAAGATTTTTTGTTTATAATGGGGTTTCCGTTTTGGGCGAATTCTGGCTTTGACAGCCTTTACACTCGGCCACTGATCTTTTCTGGTGACCGCCAAAGTAAGTTTTTTTTTTATTTCACTTACAGTGTAGGTATTTATTGAATTTAATTCTTAAATCACAATTTTATTAGACATTCCTTTGTCCTTCCAAATTGTAGTTCGAAAGGACTATACATAGATATATATAAATAAATTACGTAAAATCCTTTGCATTTGTTATCCCCGTTATATTTTTTCAGAAGTTTTAACAGGAAAAGTTGTTTTAGTTATTAACAAGACAAAAAATTAACAAGTTGATACGTAACTTTATAAAGTCGGAGTTCGAACCACCGATCGGTCACTTGGAAATCCTACCCTTCCCATAACTACACCACCGCGTCTTATGCAGATACTGACGAAAAAGTGTGTCCCTAAACGATAGTCATTGAAACCTATCGTCATCTATAACCAGTTTTATGCGCGTATAGCTCCATGTTAAGGCGCTGAATAGAGCCAACGACCTTGAGCAATGGATACGCCCACTTAATGTTCGATAAAGCAGCGCTGCGTCTGCGACACGGTCAATATTGCGTACCGTCCGGCGAGTCGAGCTTGGGAAACCTTCTTGCGAACTGAACTTTGAGTTAGAGCTCTCCTAAATGCAACAGGTGGCGCTGAGACAGGGCAAATAAAAAACAACACAAAATAATAATGATGATGCACATGAACAAGAATGATGAACATGGATGATTTATTGAAATATAAATGTATAAGTATTCATAGAATGTTTTCAAAAATAAGTTTGGGACCAGAATGTTTCAGACACGGCAAAACAAATAAATAAAAAGTGTTATTTTTGAAGTTAGTTTGAAGTGAGTTACTAATTTACATCATTGGCATTGTCACCAAACAGTTTTTTTTTAATAATTTTTATTATATGTCCCATTGGCAATCATTTTTATAAAAATCTCAAAGTTATGCTTTTGTTTTATGATGACCTTTACATATTTCTTTCGACAAGGTTTGTTTTTGGTCAAAAATAACAATATTGCCTATCGGGGGGCACGGCAGTGCCCCCGCCAAGTCGAGCGCGAAGCAAACACTGCCGTACCATCCTTTACTGGAACCATTTCGCCGCATTTTCAGGCCCCTATTTTAGAACCTCTGGATAAGACTAGAACGCAGAAATTTTTGTCATCCAATAAGCTGTAATCACATATTTAAAATCCAAAATTTCAAGTCTGTAGGTCATTTAGTTCCGAAGTTAAGCGAAAGCAAAGTTTCGCATTTATGACACTCACTCACTCACTCATGATCATCAAAATAGAATTAGTACTTCCCATAAACTCAGAGAGCTGAAATTTGGTACAGAGTTATGGTTTAATGGCCACATAAAGGGAAAACTATAAAAACTAGGATAATCGAAGATCTGGAGTACCTGGTGACCCTGATTAGGAAACACAAGAGCCCAACCAAACTATTAGAGATCGACATATACCGCCTTTACAAAAAATATTCAACTTGGTGGGCCGCTTCATTTGATGTCAAAAATCGAAGGTCTGAAGTATCTGATGAAGAACCCTCAGCTGGTCTCAGCTGTATTAGAGATATGGTAATGCCCCCTTCTACTATTGGTACATAGAAAAATCGACTGTCATTGCAAAAATCCAGCGTAGTGGGACACATCTTCTAATTTAATCTAGCCATTCAATATCTTTCTTGGTGTATGGTAGAACTGACTCAACTTGCAGTATCAGATCTGCTATAGTTGCATACGTTGCTGAACATTGGGACGAAATGCAAGTGTACACGTGTGATGCTGATGGTGACGTATACATGAGCGCGCAATCCTACACGAGCGATATGATGAAACCCACTACTTACGGCTCAGCTTCTGAGCTTATGGCTGCTGGAAAAATCTATCCCTTCACTTTTGAAGTGTATGTGAACGGTGTACTAGGAGGTTCCTTTGGCGATGCTGGCCAAGAAAAGTGTTTACGTTTTAAGAAAATCTAAAATGAAAATCAATATGCCCACGTTTCTACAAAAAGAAGTGAAATCCCACCAAAAACATTCTGTAAAAAACTAGCCAAGTCTCGATGGAGCTGCTTGATTATCTCTAAAAAGTAATGAAATCTATACAAAGTCGTGCCAAGTCTAAGGTTCCTTACTGCGATTTCTTTATTATTATAGTTAATGTTGTGTGACTTGGCCGTTGAAGGGTACACAGGGGTACAAAACCAGGTGCTCCATGACACCATTGCACCAATCTGTCGCCAGAACCGCTACGCATTGACGATGGAAAATTGCCACTTGGAAAACGTTGATTCAATAACCAGTCAATTGTAGGCTTGATAAAGCCACTAACGTATAAAGAATGTTATGTAAACGCCACACAGATTATTCGCTAATAGTTTGCCGTTGAACATTCTTAATAACATAATTAATAACATTAATAGCGGTTCTGGCGACAGATTGGTGCAATGGTGTCATGGATCACCTGGTTTTGTACCCCTGTGTACCCTTCAACGGCCAAGTCACACAACATTAACTATAATAATAAAGAAATCGCAGTAAGGAACCTTACACTTGGCACGACTTTGTATAGATTTCATTACTTTTTAGAGATAATCAAGCAGCTCCATCGAGACTTGGCTAGTTTTTTACAGAATGTTTTTGGTGGGATTATCTATTTCAGAAATCCTAGATACTGGTAAAAATAATAATTTTACTCACTCTTGCAAAACAAGTCCGGTTGATGACTCTTCAGGGCCCAAATGATTTTTAGAACTGAAAATCAAAGACCCTATACGAAGTAGTTATATAACATCATGCAGCACCAAGCGTTTGAACCCATCGTTGTGGATATAGGTACCTACTTATGCGGACATCGCTTTTGTTCTGACATGATGTTATAAATATAATCATTGAGCTTATGAATTATACGTCAGCACCTAGGAAGATGTAATGACGAAAAAAAGTACACAGCCATGCACAAAAATGAAATTTTTGGTAAATATCACTTAGACATGTAAAAAAAGATTACAGGATTTATTTAGACATACAATAAATAAAAGCAAATAAAATAAAAAAGATAACGGAAAAGTACTGGGATCGATCCAGCACGACGAAATTCAAGCGACAAGCCCAAGTCGACTGAGCCAAACGTCTTACACAAGTGGTGACGAAAAAAGGGTACCTATACATCCCGTATCAGTAGGAATTAACGCAACTACAAAATAGTGAAACATAATTATGGTTGTGTTTTATAAATTTGGTGTTTCATGTACTTACTTAAATAATTAAAAAGAGATATAATATGTTATTATACTTAGGTACTTTACAACCTCCATCATGTGTTTCTGATTTCTTTTATATTGTCGTTTCTTCGATTTTGTTTTTTTTTTCGAGTCCATTTTCTATTATTAACTTTACCAACTTATTTATTTACAACTGTGATTACCTACCTACCTAATAAATAAAATTATTTACACACATACAAAATTTTACCCTAATTAAATAAACAAAACAAGAAAAAGAAAGTCCTGGATATGAATATGAAAAAAGTTCGAATATTTGGGAGAGCGTCTCAGCGCACAACACAGGTCCATCCAGCAACGCGCCTAAGCGATCACTGTCGAATTGAGTACGAGTAACAGAGAAAGCGTTACTTAGAATTAGAGGGCGTAAGTGCCAAATCACAAAATTAATTATTTCAATTAAAATAGACGCATTATTGAAAATCTAAAACATGAATTTGTTTTAGGAACATATACGACACAATATTGTACAAAATATCATTTATGTTAGTGAATGCATATCTGAGAAGAATAAGATTTCATGCATTTTTAGATGCTACTTTGCAATTAAATTCTATCGAGAGAAGATTGTGTAATTATGTTTTGAAAACATGAATCATGTCAGAAATATGATCAATTTTACCTATAACTTTTTTTATAATGATACGAGCTATAGGCTTTACAAAAAATGATAATCTTTCAACGCAATTGGCTGTTGTCAGCCTCTTAATGTCTTAGCAACAACCTTGGGGTAATAAACTAATAGGATGGAATTTCAATAACGCAAGAATTTATTTTGAACCTTTTTCTTTTTTGACACTGTCGCGATTCGGGACCCATGCCCATTTGTTGGGTGTACTCGTGAAATTATCAGTCGCAACGACTACCGCGTTTTTGGCATTCGGACATTTGTCATTGTGCGTTCTACGGTCCACACCTACTACGTACTGCCGCGCACACATACAAGCCGCATTCGGTACCATTGTATAAAGATGGCTTTCTGTCTGTACTGTGTAAATACATCTTCAGTTGGACCTTCTTGAAGTTTTATATGGGTGGGCGCGAGAATTCGTAAACTCGTCACGGTTTCTCGAATAGTCCCTTTTCCAGAACGCTCCGTTCCCGGTTGGTCCCATTCCCAGATAGTCCCCATTCCCCGATGGTCCCAAATAGTAATGGATGCAATTGTTTCACACGAAATTATGTTAAATGAAGTGTTAATACAAAGTTTAATGTCACTTAAAAAATTAAATCAAACATAACGCCTATACGAGTAAAAAATATTCTAAATAAAATTTGGCATATAACCCAAATTAAAAGTAGATTCATTTATCTCAACAGAAAGCGATAGCACATAGTTTAAAAAAATTTAAAGTTTTATTATTTAATTATTCTTTAGAAATAATAAACAATGCGCTATTACCCTCAGGGGACCAACTGGGAAGGGGCCCATGTGAGAATGGGACGTTCTGGGAATGATACCATTCTAAACCGATGTCGTATGAAGAGGAATATGTTCTAATTCCATAAATTTGCATAATTGTAAAATTTGTTTTTATTTGACGACACTAAAATCATAATTATTTTGACATCCCCGAGATCAGTCCAGATACCTGTATATGGTAGAGGCTTTCACCCCTGCTGTAGGGTGTCACATAGCGAGCCGATAACATAGTATAATGAAACCAGAAGGCTGAAAGGTATCCCAATTGCTCTAATATACAAACGCCATGCAAAAAATATATAACAGGGATTAAAAAAATATCTAGAAAATTTTAAGGGGTGATTCTTTAAAATTTTCTATGTATACTAATACTAATAAATGTATACTAATACAGGAAAAATATTTCAAAAAATTGTGCAGATAAAATGGGAACATTCAATGGAATATTCTCTCTATAGCTCTATATTAAACATCCGGTATCTGTGGAATTCTATACTATGTTCAGCGGTAGATGTCCTATGGTTGATATGATGATGATATTACACAGATATTACATGAAATTAATCAACTAAAGCTGCAGATGGTTGCTGTGAATAATAATGAGAGGTGAAACTAGGAAACAAATATTTTAACCAAAGAGATCTTTACCCAAGAATACTATCACTACCTTTACGATGCAAAGCTATCTACAAACGAATTATGTAGGGTGTACAAACGAATAAAAAATATATATTTATATTAAATTATGTTATATCATATTAATAAGTAAGATTATTATCTCGTGTTTGGGCACAAGCTGTAAGTTGCCCGCATAGTTAGTCGCGGCACGGTGATATCTATAAAGGGATCTGGATTTCGTTATGTAATTCCAAAGATATCGTCAACGATTACGTGCTGACGGATGTTTGGTTGAATTGGCGATGCGCTCGGTAATTAGACGGTGTCTCATTGGTCGACGTAATCGATGACATTACCGATGAAGTTACACAATTTAGGGGCAAGTCGAATGGAGGTATCAGAAGCCCGAATGCTGGGCTTAGTGATGAATAGGCCTTGCACTTCGAGAGCCACGTCCTGAAGAATGCGCCGAATTGTTTTTATAAGCTTAAGGTTTTATATAATATATGAGATTTTTCTAAGTACAGAAGCTAAGGATTAAGTTAGGCAGATCCAGTGTTCGGTCCCCTTCGGGTGCAGAATGTACCTTGCAGAAAATGTCCCCTAGTTCCAAAACGTCCCTTTCCTAGAATGTCCCTTTCCAAAAACGTCCCTTCCTCAAAAATGTACCCTGTGTTTTATAAAAAAACTAGGAGTGTCATTTATAAATAAAACACTGACCATTAAGAGTAGTATATATAGCTCTTAATCGCATTCTGTCCATACTTATAATATTATAAATACGAAAGTTACTCCATAAACCGCTGAACCGATTTTAATAGAGATAGGACATCGGCTACTTTTTGCCCGTCTGCGCCAGAACTACGATAACCTAAGTCCAAGCGTTGCGGACCTGCGATAAACGGTACTGCGATTCGGTAACATATGTTTGGATAAATTGACACTAATTACTACTATGATAAACTAGTTGTCTATGAAAGGTTAATTCAATAAGCAGTTGTTATTATTTGAGACAAATTCATACCGAATTTTCATGATTCGATTATATAAAAACCTATGAATTGGAAATGACGTGAAACAGAAAATATGTGTAATAGTTTCGGTGCCATGAAACCGCCTGCAATAACAGACATCCCAAATAAATATATATCTGTATTATATGAACTCTTTCTAAAATTATAATTCCTTGTAACAGCAAACCAGCTAAGCAGCGGCGTAGTGTCTTCAACCCAAGATGAAACAGCTGGAAGTGGCAAGCGTCAATATTCTGAAGACGGTCAAGAAGCTGAAGCCGCTGATGATGAGGTCACCAAACGAAAGAAAAAAAAAGATACTGAGGATAAAGAGCCGATGGCAAAACCTGCGCCTGTTGCTAGAAGTGGTCCTGGCCGGTAAGAACAGTTTTTTACACTAAATAGTGTTGCAATTACGGCAGAGCGTGCCTCATTTACATTTATTTCTGACAGTATTTTGACGGGAACTAAACCACCGGGGCCTGCCAGTAAGACTGGTGCTACACCTTTAGGCAAAAACAGTACTGGGCAAAGTGCAAACAAAGGCGGTTCAGGAGCTGCTTCGGGGAAGAGCAACCAACAATCTCAGGGAAAGGGAGGCGGCGCAGGATCAAAAGCTAACGCACAGGGTTCACATCAGGTATGTGTCATATCGGTTAGGATTAATCTCTCATAAATGCAAAAATTTACTTACAATTACATTGTACTCCCAAATGAAGGGCAAATCGGGTGGTGCGAAAGGCGCTTCCAATTCGCAAGCAAATAAGCAAGATCGGAAGAGTCCGGTCGCAAGCCCAAAACCAAACCAAGCCAAGGATAGTGAAGCGGATGGTGAAGACCAGAAAAATCAAGAATCCTGCGCCCCAAAGGTTCCACCGCTTAAGATAGTCATTCCGGGTGGTGCTAGTGGCTCCGGCAGTAGAAATGAACAAGAAGGCGAAGGTATGTGTATAAACAAAAATGTATTGAGCCAATATCCTTTTCGAGGGGATGTATTTATAAATAAAAATAACTAAATTTTTGTAGGTGGCTCAGGGCAGAGAGGTAGCGGCAAAGGAAGAGGCGGCGCGTCTACACTGCCCTACGTTATTCCGTGTACCAGTGCTGATACAGGACAGACCTCCGACAGCTCCGATGGCACTGACGATAAAAGAGCTGGAGATGGCGGCAAGGTACAGAACGTTACTAGCATATATGTAATAATAGTATTACTCTGTTACCACATTCATTTACAGACGTATCCATGGCTTCGTTTTCGTGTTTTTTTATTATTTTAAGTTTTATGGGTTAGGTATATTATTATTTTTAAGTTTTATCGTAGGTAGTTTCCAATTTATGTACTATTTTTTTGTCAAATTTCGTCTACCTCAATCAGTTGCGTCGTTCAGGCATGCAAAGGCATTTTTATTTGCAGATTTTCGTATTAGAGAGCATTTATTAGTGTTGAATACATATTAGGAAATATTTAATGATACATTGCGGCTCTATTTTTCTCAAATGATTGATATCAGTTTATTGAAAACATATTTTTCCTCCCAAGGCTGGACAAAGGGTCCTTCGTTCGCACAGAACGAACGATGGAGAAAAAGAGAAGGACAAGGAGAGGACGTCCCCTCAGACAGGGACGGACAGTCGCTCCGGCACGGGACAAACTCAGTCTTTGAGTTCCAACAAGAGCCCGCCACCTTCGGGCTCTGTAAGTTATTTTTAGACTAAACAGGTATAGACGAAATTGGAATTTGAACAAAAAGATAGTGTAATTCATAAAGTAGTACGTTGTTACATGTAGCGAAGGTTTTGTTAGTATATGTCATTTATATTGAGTGCATATTTTATTAATGATGATGTATTTATTGTTTTAGGGGCAAGATGGTGATCATGCAACATCTACGTCAAGTAGTGGTAGTGGAAGATCAGATTCTGGTAATTACATTGTTATATTTTAGGAATCCTTATAAACGTTAAAAGACACTTTAATTATTGTCTTTAACGTTAACAAATCTGTCTGTGTAATGGCATAGCTGATTATCTTAATGATTTTACTATATAAAAAAAACTCTTATCGATTTGTATTGCTTGTTAAACCTAAACAATCAGAAAAAGGTCAAAAGTACAAACCTTTGCAAGCATCGAGTACAATTCTTGTGTAGCACAAGAAATTTTACATTTGACTATAGTTAATTTGCAGTCTCAATTTGTAACCTAACGGTACATAATGACGCTATGAAATAACGCTACAATTTTCCTCACAATTTAGAGTATTTTGATGAAAATAAACAATATATTGTGCGTGGTTTAAGAATCCATAGATAAACTATGTAATTTAGATTCGCCACGTCTGTCTGTCTGTATGTCACAATTATGTTTCCTATATTAGCACTAGATATAAGTTACAATAATAATATGAGTATAATATAACCTTTTCGTCACAATAAATTTAAAAAATCTAATATAGGTATATAAAATAAATAGAATCATTTAGGAAAAATACTGATAAACATGATGACAATACAAGAAATAAAGATAAACTTGCAGATCATGTAAGCAGAGTCCACAAAATCAGCAATTCATTCAGAGGGCTATGAATACGTTTTTTCAATCAGGTTCCCGTTGATATGCAAAATCTTCTTGTCAATAACTTTTAAGATACTATAAAACAAGAACTTAAAGAAAGCATATTATAATATATCATACTATGTGAATGGTAGTCATCCATGGACGTAACCAATTCGTTCGCATACCAGGCTATTTCACAATTAATAATGAAATAAACTGTACTTTAACACTATATTAATTCTGCGCCTTAACTACATTTAACATCTGATTAGTGTACCCTGTTCACATGCGAAATAAAAAAAAAATACTTTGTAAAAAGTTAATAGAAAATCCATACAAAAATTACATTCTTAAATCAACTGCAATTAGCTTTGTATTTTAAGATGTATATTCTGACTACGGAACCCAATTGCCCGTGGACCGATTTGGTCGGTTTTTAATTTATTTAACGTGTTTGCGCTCGTACTCGAATGGTGCCGTAATGTGCCCTTTGAAAAGATCGCAACGTTTCTCATCCAACTGCGTCGTAATGTTGTCAAGCTTGGTCCCCATTAGACATCGTCTTACTTGCACAGAATCCATATTGATAGGCCACAAATAATTCGATTCAAGATACTCTATTAGATTCCTGGTCAGATTACTGGGCAGCTCATGCTTATAACACAAGCCTTTTTAATTATCATTGGCACCAGGTGGCAACGTAATCTTTATAACTAATACTAATTCATGAGACACAGATTTCTACCTAGTTTGGGAAGCACAGACTTCATAATTTGTATGTGAAATTCAGTTATAAATAAACTATAAGCCATAATGAATACCAAGTATTGGAAAGCAAAGGACTATATCATCCAGCTAAACCAAACCAACTTGCTAAAAATTAAATATCCACGAAACGGCTGAACCGAATTTCATCAAACATGTCTATGAACCTCTCCCTTAGTTGTCTTTAATATAATAATACCGCAATAATAATGCAATACCGCATCTCGAAACGGCTGAACCGAATTTCATTAAACATGTCTAGGAACCTTTCCCTGAGTTTTAATATAATAATACCGCATCTTAGAAACGGCTGAACCGAATTTCATCAAACATATCTAAGAACCTTCCCCTTAGCTTAGTTTCTAATATAATAATACCGCAATAGTGCAATACCGCATCTCGAAACGGCTGAACCGAATTTCATCAAACATGTCTTAGAACCTTTCCCTTAGTTTAGTATTTAATATAAAAATACCGCACTCAATAATAGAAGTGCAAATTAGATTGTATATATATATATATATATATATATATATATATATATATATATATATATATATATATGTATTACTTGTTGATGAAAGAAATTATTCTTATTCCTTTTTAGCAGGCACCACACACGCAAAATGTGAGCTAACAATCTTATCACTAAGTAGTATAAAACAAAGTCGCTGTCTGTTTCTTCGCTTACTTCTTCTAAATCACGCAACTTATTTTGATATCGTTTTCACCATCATTTAAAGAATTTCTTCCGAAGGGTTTATATGTGTAATGCGTACACGAAACACTATTCGTTAGCGATTAGTGAAGTGAAGTTAAGCAATGTCTGGCGCTGTCAGTCCTTGGATGGGTGACCACTAGTGGCATTTTAATACGAGTGCTCCCGTGCTTCGGAGTGCACGTTAAATAGTCGGTTCTCCCGGTGGTTTTCAATTGATGGCAGTCGTACTGTCTGACACAACACCAATCCGCATTGGGCTCGCGTGGTGGATTTATGGCCCATACCCTCTCCAGTGAGAGGAGGCTGTGCCCCAGCAGTGGGGACCTGTAAAGCTGTTGATGTTGACATGCATATTATATTTATAGAAAGTGCGAAACTCGGGCAGGTCGCTAGTGACTAATAGATTTGTAATTGTAGATATTTGAATGTTTATTTATTTTATTATTCAATTATTAATGTACATTTAACATATATTTAGAACTATGTGCTGGTATATTAGCTCAGTGTACATTTAATCCCGAAATTTCAATTTGGGAATAAATTAATTAGCAGCAATAAACTAACTTCATGCGCTGCGAACGGTAGCTAATTAAAGACCAAAGAAGTGTGAGTGAAACACCACATAAATATTACTTTTTTAGCTTTCTTATTACCTTTATTTTATTTAGAAGTGTTCCATTTGTAGCTCGAAAACTTATTTTAAAGGATAATTTTATAACACACGATCGCATTTCCATTGCAGTGTCAACAGCTGGCTCCTCTGTAGAACTGCATCCTAGGAAGCGAAAACTCAAAGCTTCTAAAGATAGTCATCGTGAATCGCGAGACCAATCAAAAAACAACGATTCGGTTCAAGATTCAATCACAGCCCACAACATCACTCACTGTAACCCATATCAAATGTATATTCATATACGTAAACAGGTAAGCCTAAAGTTAAGATAGCCCTAAGATATCTAGTTATGAAGTTGCCGTTGTATTGATAATGGCCATTTAGCTACAATATGTATGACGGGAATGCCCTCGAAGTACCCCGCCCGTTTTATATTTCGTAACTAAGTTTCGTAAGTTATAATATATATCTTTGCACATACGCACAGCGCCATCTAGTTCCACACTAAGCAACTAGGCTTGTATTATAGATACCAGATGGTTGATAAACTACACAATTCATCATACAAACATGCCCCTAGCGGGATTCGAACCCGCGACCTTTTGGTATAGCAGTCAGAATTTTTAACCACTACACTAACAGGTCGTTAATGTTTCTCTTGTTTCTTCAACCATTTGAAACTCGGGCTCTGGCTCATACACATAAATTTGTTTTGAAACATATTGATGCAGTTACAAATATTTTAAAAGTAATTTATAAAACCAACCATTTTTAAAAGCTAGCAAAGAAAAAGTTAAGTTTCCTATAATATTCCTTATATTATAGGAAACTTAACTTTTTCTTCACGCGATCTTTCTTGATTTCTTTCTTTAGGTGAATGTATCAGATTAAAAGGAATCAACAATATACCAAATACATAAAAGCTTGAGGGGCGTTATAAAAACTATTTAGTACAATTAACAACATCCTCTGCCTTTATGGCTCAAGCTTTTATATTTTTTAGCATTTGTGGAAAACGTGTATAATCAAGAAAGATCGCGTGAATGAAAAAGTTAAGTTAGTTAACATGTAGTGGTGGTCACATAATTAAAGGCAGCGGTAAAATTTCTACAGTACCTAAATTAAAGGTGCATATTTTTTAAATAATAACACAATAACTTACAGAAAATAATTTTAATTTGACAAAATGCTTGTTTGTAACTTTAATATAAAATTAATAACAACTATGCTGCTACTTAAAAGTTCGAAAGGTTAATTCGTATAAAAATTCTAATAAAACGAGCGAATAGAAATACTGAGCGGGCGCTTTTAATTCCAAGTGAGCGACTATTATACATAAAGTGCTTCAAAAAATACACTTGACTTGATTTTGTGAGTTGCGGTAATAATATTGTTGGATACTGTAATACTATTTGAGATCTTTTTTCACATATTATTTTCATGTAAACAGTATATCAACAAACTAAATATTCTTTATTTCACAACAATAATAAACGTAACACAAGGAAAAACAAACAAAAAATCAGTACAATTAGGCGATCTAAAGTCACTAAAATCGATCTCTTCCATTCAACCTTTGGGGTTAGGATCCATTATGATAATAGGTAGGTTAAACTAATTTCAATTAAAAAATTACTTAAAGAATTTAAGAAGCGGCGCGTCCATGTGCCTTCAACGCGGTGTTGCGCGGGAGTTCGGGTGACGTGCTTCGGCAAAAATCGCCTCAGATTTTTGCCGAAGTAGAATCGCAAGCAGTTATGATAATAATAAATCTTTATTTAACTTAAACTTCTTTAATAAAGAATTCTGCCAACTGTACTAGTTTTCACTGTGTTACAGCGAGCAATTTTTTCCCAAAATTGGCATACTATTTGAATTTACGCTATGATAACGATAGGTAACATAATTGATTAAAGAGAAATTTTAAATTAACCTTAGAACACAACTAATTTTAAGTTCTACTTATTAATATTAACAATTTTCGCAAGAAAAATAAATACGAAATATAGTAATTAAAAACAAGTGTTTATCTTTAATGAAGCCATAGACTTATATAAGACGCACTGTTATCTATTGAGTGTTATTATATTGATCATCCTCCAATAACCAAATCGTGGGTGTTTTACACAACTTTATGCTAATCACTATGAATAAACCTTCGCTTAGTAACTGATTTTCCATCTAATTATAATTTATTTGTGGATGTGTATTTGTGTGTTTGGTGTGTGAGAGGAAATTGAGTGACCGCAAGGTGTATTCCAAAATTCAATTAAACCTATTACCGCTACCAGCCCCCGTAGCATGACATCATATGTCCCGCGCAACGTAGGTGTGAGAGTGCGATAATTGTGTATTTCGTCCAAGCCAATAAGCAGGACTAATATTATCTCGCGTGACATAAACCTTTATCACACCAGCAGCGCTACAACTTAGTGCGACTCGAGTGACAGAGTTGCGTGGGAGATAGCCTACCTCTCTCAAAGCCGATTTGCGGTCAAGTTGACAGCCGTCAAGCGACAGCCAATCAACTGCAAGAAACTGAGACTATATCCCACGCAACTCTTACTCCTCGAATTGCTCTAAGTTGTTATGCTACTAGTGCGGGAATACATAATCAAAAAGTCGTACTGAGAATGCTCTCTGCATACTCTCACAGCCATATTCTTTTAGAATATTACACAATATACATTTAAGTTTATAGTTACTTTACAAGAGAAGCCAGGAAAGGTTTTGTCGATGCGTGAACGTACTCCTTGCGATGGGAACTGGACAGCGTATGGTCCTGCTTTTGAATAAAGAAATCTTGGCACCTAAACTAATTTAGAAAATTTTAGCTGAACATATTTATTGAGAAACTAAGTTGAATATTGTGTTTGACATGCCGAACGTAAGAAATCCCATCGTTTTTCAGATTCTAAAATATTATATCTATGCAAATTTTTTAGCGTGTCGTCGCCAAATATTTGGTTGTAACACATCTTTGGTAGTTATTTTAAATAGAGGTTTTTGACAATGAAAACTGCAGTTTAGGTTAATTTATTACGGATCAATGATGACATAGTAAAAAAAAAGAACAATATTTCTGAACCAGATTGATCGCCGTCAGAAAGGTTTGTTTCCTGTGAAGCCTAAGCCACCGAAGGACTTCAACAAATACCTGATGAACCGCTGCACTTACACCCTCCAGAGTAATGTCAACCCTGAAGCGACCATAGAGGTGCCCATAAGTTTACCGCCGCATATGGTGAACGAATATGTAACTCAGGAAAAAGAGAGGTAAGTATACAAGCTTAACCAAGAGTTGAACAAAAGCTTGTTTATTTGTGTTAACAGAGAATTATCTTGATAAAAATCCTGTTTATCGAATATCGCTTAAATTTTCATTAAACACTGATACGCTAGGAATCTGCTCCCAGAAAGTAGTCTAGGAAGGCGAGTTTGAAAGAAGCCTATTACAATAATACATTATAATTTTCCATACTTGTTGTGTGTCTAAATAGGTTATTTATAAACATTCTAATTTTTTTCTAATCGTTTGCTTTAAAGTGCCCTCAATCAAATACTCATTATATGGCACAAATAACAATACCTACGTAAATGATCACAGGATACATCTTCAATCGCACAAAAAGTTGTATATATTATCATAACTAGGTAGGTAAACCCTGCTCTTCGGATAAACATACTTAAATATTGATAAACATTCATTACTACGGAATAATTATTCGTATTTAACACGCAAATATTTATGCCTATATCGATATTCGAACCCGCAACTGTTACTTTCGAAGGAAAATTGAATGAAATTAAATTTCAATATAATCTTTGTGGTAGGTAATTCATTATCGCTAAAGTTGAGCACAGTGTGCCGCGCCTTTGCTGCGACAGGTTTGGTGCGGGGAGAAGCGAGGTTACGAGCTTACAATAGAATTCTGGGTGCATGTGTGAGTGAGTGCATGCATGTGTATGGGTGTGTGTCTGCGTGTGTATGGGTCAGTGTTTGCGTGTGTACGGGTGAATGCATGTGTGTATGTGCGTGCGGGCATGTGTGTGCGTGTGTGTGTAGGCGTGCGCGTGGCGTTTGTGAGTGGGTGGGTGAGTAAGTGTGAGCTAATGTTTGGGGAGATGGCTGTTATACGTAAGGTACGTAGGGTAGGTAATATAATATTAATGGTGACTGTACTACACTCCTCCAGGTTCTGGCGACATTGTAGCGTGTGTGTAATCCTCAGTTTTTATCCGCAATAGGACACGCTTGCGCATACAACATTTGGTGGAGAAAGAAAAGCTTGTACTGGCAGTTGAACAAGAGATCTTGAGGGTGCACGGGCGCGCCGAACGGGCTGTCGCTAATCAGGTAACCTTTTACATTTTGTGACTAGATCAATCAATCAATTCATTTATTTGCAGTAAATGTGGTTTATAAGGTTGGAATAGTATGTAGAGTAGTTCTCACATTTAACTTTTACGGGCATGCAACATTTTAGGTAACTTATTGCTAAATACTATATTTATATTACATTTACATAACATTTGATACCCACTTGTCATTTCATTTATATTGTCCATTAAACATCATAATTAAAATACTATTTAGGTGAATGTCTTAGTAAAGGGAGATGTCATCGGAATTTAAATTAAGTTATATAATAATAATAATGTTTTCTTATCATATCAAATCAATTTATCCACATACATATTGCTTACTCAATAGATATTATGTGAATTAAAAAATTAAATACATGTCAAGGAATATGTTAACTTATGAATTTTGCTTATGTCATAGAATTACATCATAGAATTACACACAACGCCAGATCCTTAACTTCAAGAAATCAGAGCTATATTACCAAGAATGCAAAATCACATACTTTATAGGTTAATCTTTTCTAAAATGTGACGAAGTTATTGATCGATTTTTTGGAGCTGAGTATCCTCTGCGAGGCAATGAAATTTATATTGATAATTTTAATTTGTTATTGCACGTTTTTAAGTACCGGGCCCCTGATTCTCACTCGTTCGAGATTTCAATGTCGTAAGACATCTATAGGTGTGTTACTTTTACACTTGCATTGAACAAGACGACATGCCAATGTCCATCGACAGAGAAATGTGTACGCGATCGGAGTCCAATACTATATCTAAAGCAAGTTATCGATTTGTTAGAAAAGCATTTGGCACAAGCGACATGTCGGAAATCATCGTAGTTTATTACGACTATGCCCCACAAAGAGTTAGGATCTTGTTGTCTTCCATGACCCAAAATTGATATTCGATACACTATACAATATTATAGTGAAGCCCTCAAAAGCTCTAGGATTTATTATGCGCAGTCCAAGGAGTTTACAAACGCTAAAACTTTAAAATTTTATATTGTACATATGCGCGTAGTAAGTAATGTTGGAGTATTCATCGGAAATCTGGAACCCTATCAGTCGTATTGAAAATATCCAGAAAAGGTTCATCAGATATTTATGTTATTGAACCAAGAGCCAATATAGTTCTAGTAGCTACTTAAGCCTATTTAAAAAACACATCTTCCTCTCAAAAACGACTAAAATTAGTGATTTTGTTTCTGTTAAAAATATCATCTAACTCCATTGATTGTCTTGAATCGTTATCAAAACTCTATTTTAGAATTCTTGCCTTGTCACTTGTCACACACACATATAATCCTCCAATTTTCATACCAACTAGCTTCACCTCCAATTTAGCTTCGCTTCTATTCAATATTGTTAAGTCGCATCAACCATCGTACCCGTATGACAAGTTGAAGTAGCTACTTGACGTTTTTCACTTTATAAAGTTGTTTTTGTATATCTAATATATCGTTCACTGTGTCAAATAAACGTATTCTATTCTAACTACGCGCAAAGCACGTTTCTAAGGCGTGCATGCAATAGTTTCAATTGTTTGTCAAAAGAATTCGCTTTTGATCTGTTCAACACCGGTTCGTCAATTGTCGCATAATTTCTTTTCAGCTTAATATGAATATTATTGTTATTTTTTCATAATCACTAAGTACATATACTAGATAAAGTAAATTTGTATGCACCCTACACGTAAGTCAACATAGTGCTGTGCTGGATACTAATGCTAATTTGTTGTTATTAGTGAGGACCTGTAATTGGCTTACTGTTGTTACATATATTTTTACGTTATTGTAAATGTTGTTGGGTCTTCCAAATTTATATAATTAAAACTTAAAATAGCAAAAACCCTAAAACCAGACTGGTAAACAAAATGAAAATGACAACTATGTATTATTTTTTGTAAGAACCCTTTGTTCCATTGGGTTTAATATTTGTAATAGATGAACGATTTTACTCTTTCGATATTTTCACTACCTTAATTTTATTTATATCATCACGTTCACTTGTGTAATCTTAATTCGTCCACAGGCTCTACCCTTTTCTGTGTGCACAATGTTACGAGATAAGGAGGTGTACAACATCTTAGCACCAGAGCAAGAAGAAAAGCGCAACGCGCAGCGCTCCCGATGCAACGGCAGGCAGATTAACTCTTGGCTCCAGGAGGTCGACGATAAGTGGGAGAAAATCAAGGTGAACACCATTTTATATTATTACTAGCTTTTGCCCGCGGTTTCGTTTGCGCAGATTCATGATTTGTTTATCCCGCGGGAACTTCTCACTTTATAGAGATAAAAATTATCATGTTTTATTCCAGGGTATGCGCTCTACATATGTACCAAATTTCATATAAATCCCTTCATCGGTTTCACCGTGATTGAGCAACAATAAGCCAACATCCAAATTTTCGCATTTATATTTTTAGCTGACGTTCGGCCCCAGGTTATAAATATAGTGATTGGAGTATGTGGTAGGAAGTTCCAATACTCCTGGTTAATTAGCTCGTAGGAGAGTCGTTTGATAAAGTTGTTGAAAATAGGATGCGCTGGAAGCCTCTTGAAGGAATAGATCTAGCGGGCCGAAGAGGGTTAGAATCGTTTTGGTGAGAAGTAGTCGGATTTCGAAGTTACAAGTCGGAGTATCCCACTACCATCACTATAGAACTGGAGAATAGGGTAAACGATTCTGGTCTTTTTATATTCATTTTCATAATGAGATATATGTCTACCTGGTACACTAATACCAAAAATCACGGTACATGTCTTAAACATCGCAACAAGACAAACCTGAGATAAGACAATATATTTAATTAACTAATCGGTGAAATAACCACCAAACCGATCAATTTGGTTTTGTGGGGTTAGCCTGTTACCACCCGTATGTATCTCTGAAAAGGAAAAACAAAAGTAATGGCAGTGGTTACTATGTAACAATGTGATGTTTGATGGTGGGAATGGCCCCACCCGTTAGCCGCGAACTTAAATACACCTTATATGAATAAAACTACTCAGCGGAATTATGCAATTATTTATTTTTGTCCCAGATAGTGCATAATTTGGTAAACATTTTTCTTAGTACGTAAATATAATAAAAGATCGTCGAGAGAGCCCTTTTATCAATAAATAACATTCAACAGGAGGGAATGCTTCGCCGTCAACACACGGAAGCAGAGACATTGCATGCTGTGCAGATAATGGGATGGGAGTGGAAGCTAAAAGAGCTCGGCATTTGTGACTACAAGTCTACTCCAAGGATCGATTCGACTCATGTGCCTCAAATTCATGTGTCGAATTTTGACTTGCCCGCTTGAATTTTCAGTTCATATTGCCTGTGTTCATGTCACATCAGCGCGATTTTCGTGCTGGTATATAACTATGAGTTTTATGATTATCATTATCATCTAACACTTGTCTTGTTAACATCGATTGGTAATACGACTCAAGCGGAGCTTACGAAATTGAATGTATCTTCTAAATTCTCGACCGTCGTCGAGCCTCCTAGAGATTTCATGTCATAGTAACTGATGATTCTAGACTTGCTGGATACATATTACGTTCATAAACGTTGGCACTGTTTCAAACTACTACGCGACTTTACTAGCTAGTGCGCAGATTATGCCTCGCATAATTAGAGAAGAATCAGCTGTTACTAAGAGGTGATATTTTTTTAGTTTGTAATTATTTTTAGAGCCTCTCTTGATTATTTGGCATTAGCCACGAGGCCTAAATTGACCAAATTGGTTAAAATTTTAATCTTCCTGTATAATGTTGTGAATTTCAATTATTGTTTCATGTATTATGACATCTAATAATTACTGTAATATATAATATTATTTTTTAATTAAGTTTTACAAGTTCTAAGATAAGTTATATATAAAATTATTATTTTAATCTTGTACCTTGTAGGTATATTAAATTATATTAAGTTTAAAGTTATTTTGAATATTGCTTAGTTTTTTTATTAATATGACAATTTTAATGTGATTATTGTTATGGATAATTTAAAACATATCATGAAAGAATATCTTGGCCATGTTTTTGAGCCTAACTTCATACATAAGATTCTTTTGCTATACGTAATACAAATTTTGGATGGGTTTCTTTTGTCTAAACAGTTAATGTAAATTCAATTCAGTGAGTCACCTGGTGTGTTCAAACCCACTGAAAATCCAATGTAAAAATGATTTATATATATATTTAATGACTATATTAACATTAATTTGTATGTAAAGCTAAATACGATATAATTTCTGTGATTATTTTAAATAGGTAATTAAGTTACTGAATTGAAGTTTTTGAATAATTTCAGTTCATTACTAGTACATAATATATAACTATTATCCTTCTCTATGCATGTACCGTCTAATTTTTACGAGACGTCCGCGAATTTAGTGGTTCCTCAAATAACACATTTAGATAAATAACAAAGATAGTGCGAGTTTCTCGCGTACCTTCTGCAGACGATTTTCCATTATGTTGTCATTATTGGTTTCAAATTTTGACCATACACATCTGCAGGGCAGGAATCGACTGATAAAGTTATCCAAATCAAAGAGAATTTCATAAACAACTGCCAGACATACAGCACGGGACCTATTATTATTTCCAATATGATATGATGAGTAAGTGATAATATTTTAAAAAGTACAGAATGACCATCGCGTCAATGTGGAGATTGTGAATGAATGAAGTAAATGACTACCACGTCTACGTTTCTGCAGTAGAGATTGTGTTGTGAAGTAATGTGATGAATAAACGTGTGGCCCATATTTTCCAACCTTCGTGTCAAAGTTGCTCAGTAGAGATTGAATAATGTTAACAAAATGAATGCCCCTCGCGCGTGAACGTTTGTTCGGTAGAGAATGTGTAATGAATGAATTACTAATAATTATCTGACCATTCCGTCGTTCTTTGTTCGGTAAATTGTGTCAAGATAGAGGTTGTGTAAAATAATAAGAATGAAGTAAATGACTATCGCGTCTCCGTTTGTTCAGTAGAGATTGTTGTGTAGATAACCAATGCGTTAACCGTAATGATAACTATAAATTGAAAAGAATATATATATACAGGGTGAATTTGATTTCGTGTAACTCCCATTAACTGGTGACGCTACTATTAATGATAAACAACTTTCCCCAAGGAACCATAGACGAATTCGATCCAAAAAAATTCTCTAGTATGGAAGTCCAATAATTTTCGGCTGATTTCAGCAACGGGTCCTAGTGGAAAGTTGTTCGCAATCAGGAGTGGAGTCACCACTAAATAAGAATTACACGAATTAAATTTCACCCTGTATAAACGAACTGTCATAAAAGCTAAATATCTTCGAAATTGATTAACCGATTTTCATCCAACACTCAAAGTCAAAGTCAAAAAATATTTATTTCGTAGGATAAAGATTATCACTTGAAAACGTCACATTTTTTATCTTAATATTAAAATTATTGACATTTTTGCTCATTCGCAAAGCAGATTCCCCAGAGAAGAACGAGCAAGAAACTCAAGGGTTGCTCTTTTAAATAAGTTTGGGTTACAATTATATTATATTGTATAATTAGGCTGAATATCGCCGAGCGGTCTATGTCCATGCTTGCTTATCATCCAGATAGTCAGAAATTTTATAATAGCCTTTGGTAAATAATGTCTGTTTTATGATGGTTTTGAATTTATTTAAAGGTAAATTTTGAATGTCCACTGGAACCTTATTATAAAAGCGTAAACATTGCCCCTTAAATGACTTAGTGACTTTGTGTAAACGGCTGGCATGAACAGCAAGTTTATTTTTATATCTGGTATTAACATTATGTATATCACTATTTTTCTTAAACGATTCTATATTTTTTCTTACATACATTAAGTTTTCGTAAATATATTGCGATGCTAATGTTAATATATTAATTTCTTTAAGCATCATCTCGCAAACATCGGCTTTCGAAAATAAAAAGCCGTTTAAACTTACACAGGGTCTTGGCGTCGGAAGTTAATAAAATTATATTAATTGCTGTTACACAGAATGTTTGAGAGCGGTCTTATAAAAATTAGACTAGTATAATATCGCAATAGTATGTGGCTACGTAAGTACAATCAATTGCAAAATTATATTACTATTCAAAGTGGTCAAACATATCTTAGCATCTTATTGTTGTAATTTGGCTAATATGTTAGTATTTTATCGTGGACGAATATGGGATGAGTTGGGAGCATCTGACTGAGCCAGCCGGGCCGATCATATTCACAGATAATCTCCACTGTGGGACGTGGGTTGCGAGGAAGTAGACTGAATAATTCATGATATCAAACAAAAAAAATGGACTTATATTTTCTTTATAATGCTAAAATATATTTGACTACTTTTACATCTAATATATAATTTTGGAGCTAAATATTCGGTTTTATTATACAGGGTGTATAAAAGTTTGCAGAAGTATTTCTGAATCGATAATAGATAACAAAAATTGAAAATAAAGGCGATAAGTAGCGGCCATTTTATACACCCTGTATACTAAAATCAGGATAAATTATACCGGATGAGTTTTTTTTCCCGTAAGGTTTTCCTTAAATTCCATAAATAGGGCATATTAGGTAAGTGAAATAAAATTTATTTATTATTTTTTCTCAAAAATACACGCGCCGGTCGGAGATTGATATACGACTGGCGGGATTCGTAGGATTCCTATCATGGGAAATTTAGTTTTATTTATTTGGTGTATTTCTGTGGAATAGGCTATAAACGCAACCGTCAAATGACAAAATTAACTCTTTATTCGATGATGGTAGAAAAAAGAATAAAATACCTTCTATTTCACTTACCTGATATACCCTATTTTTTGCTTACGGTAAAAAACTCACCACTATACATAGATCAGAGTTGGTAGATAAATTGTCCATACAAGCTAAATTCAACCATATTTCTCGTATAATAATCTTTTTAATGCGACTTACATAGTTGTCAAACAGGAAAAAAGTAAATATTTAGCATTGGACTACCTAATGCCACCGCCGCGCTACATTTAACTCCAACGTAAGGCACAAATATGTTAATTACCGAGTAAAAAATATGGTTGAATTTAGCTTGTAAGGAAAGCGATTTATGGTTCAGGTTGCCCTCAGTATTTTTAGTGCAGTGACTAGCTAGGGAAAGGTATCCACGGATCAAGCTTATTTTTAACTAGTTAAATTTAATCGATGAAATGTTTATGTATTGGGGTGTTTCTAATTTTTGCGGCTTTAGTGAGACAAAACTATAAAAAGGGACAAGAGTCCAGCGGGACAACGGGGAATACAGGCGAAAGTAATGGCGGATAAGATAACCTACCTAATAAAATAAGCTTTATCCCTAGATAAATAGTCTGATGTAGTAGCTAATAACTTTTTCGAGTTGTGTTTAGAGACTTGATTAGTTTTAACTATTTGTCTTTCAATAATCGAATTATAGATCTCAATGAAATTTATGTTTTTCATTCAATGTTTGTTCTACAAATTATATCTCTTATCTACAAATGCTATGACGAAAACAAATCTGCTGCTATCATAGAATTTATAAGGAATTCATGCAACGGCGGAGTACAATAATAATCCCACCAGAAACATTTGTGAAAAAATAGACCTATAAAGAACCTCTTCCTTTTTTGATTGAAGTTGGCCAACTTCTCATTCAGCTGTCATTTAGACCGACAAAAGAGTTGAAGTTGTCTATCTTTCACAAGACCACAGTACTAATGACAAGACTCCAAATAAATTTCACTTAGTTGTACATTGGTGTCGATTCGGATGTACACTAACTAAACTAAAACCAGTTTTAAAGTAATACTGTCTCTTTCTCCCTGGAACAGTACGATGCGAAAGCACCACCCCTAAACTGGTTTTAGTTTTGTCGGGCATTTTTTTCTTTGAGCTCGGCATACAAGCACTCGGGCTCGCATCGCTCGGACAAGCACATGCTCGAGAACGAATGAGATCAGAAAATGTCTGACGGAAGAATCGGACGTATCGAGTGAATAAATGTTTCGGAAACATTATCGGACGTATATTCCCGGCCTTAATTCCATATCTCATACAAATAGTACATTCGAGAAGAAAAGTTTCATCATTTTATAGTGTAATCAGATTTACCATGTGGCCCAGTTAATGAGATATAGCTGTGGTAGTGCTGGCACGACGTCGTTCTAGCTGCGTCATCGGATCCCCTCATTATTTCCGGAGCCAATGAAGTGACAAAATCAATACGATTTGTAAAAAAAAATATTGATTAAATGTAGTCCAATTTATAATCCAAATCGAAGATCGTACCATCTGGTACGATGCACTTATAGTTAAGTCTACATAACAAAGTGATAATGACAAAATCTTAGTCTTAAGTAATCAGAGTTACGATATGTAGGAATTGCTATTATATTTATTCTCATTTGTTATTGGAATCATTTAATGGCGTGTGTTTGAAATGAATTAATAAATATACGTAAGCTCTTTAAAAGTTTAAATGCTTAATCGTTGTTAAATACGTCGTCGTATGTTCGAGTGAGCACACTTGCACTTTCGGCCTCATCTTCACTTAACATCAGGTATTATGGAGGTCAAATGCTAATCTATTGTACAAAAAAAATGTTTTTGCGTAGTCAGTGTAAAATCGCTGATTTTAGCATTGCAATTGCGCGCTTACGGTAATAAAACAAAATATAGTGATTTGATTTTACTAAATTTATTTTAAAAGTATCTAATATAGCTATCTACATTATAAACAAAATCTAAAGTTTTACGTAATTTTTCTACGAACCGTTACATATGGTATACATTCATTCAATATGGTACATATGTAAAATAAATTATACTATAATAAGCACTTTACAGAGTAATACATTATTTCTACATAGAAAAAATCAGGCATTCTATATAAAATTAATTCAATGATCGATCAAAATGTATGAGACATCAGTGTAGTGTTCCAAAACAATTATTTATCGTCCTTCTGTTTCATTTTAATAATAGATAGGTACATTTCTAATCTACCTATTGGCATTCTTGCAAATCTCCAACTGATATGATAGACGTGATCTTCTTCAATAGTATCAATAGTAGTGCACTCTCACTGTTGCAGCACAGCGTCTCACTGGGAGAGCGTCAAACTTGCTGATTATTAATATATTAGATAAAATCATATCCATTAAATATTGATTTTCAAAAACCATATCTATAACAATGGAAGCTTGCGTATAAAATAACGACGCCACATTAATCCAGTAAAAAATGATAAAGAAAACCATGTGATTACATAGGACATGTGTTCATTTCGAAGTGTAACTCTAGTTTGATTAGCCAGAGGCCAACCTTTTGGTGGGTCTGGAATACCTCGAACATCTAACCACACTGGAGCACAACCAAGATAATTGCTCATTTGTTCTAAATCCCTGAAAAATGCAATTAAATTTATTAATTGTTATTATTATAATATTTATAATAGATTCACCTTATAAATAAAATTAACAATATTTTTTTCGGTCCTCTGCCTTTTCGCCGAAAATTGTTTGGTCGAATAATCACTTCGCAGAAATTTATTTCGTCGAATAATCATTTGCCAACTAATCATATAATTTTGTGTTATTTCCCAACCTCACTGTTACCAACTGTACGTTTGGTCTGCTTTTTATAATGACACGTTTCAAAATGCCATTTTGCAAGAAGCAGGATGTTTTAGTTAGCGTAATATTCCTTATCAATAGGGTTTCATTTCTCTATGTATACATGTCAACCTAACCAACACATGTCGGGGTGCCCCGAAATCCCGTGCTCGCTACGCTCGCACCCGCCCTATAAACATTTTGTATAGTACTTACCTACATTCGTCTAAATTATTGTTATTGCTTTTTATAGGAGACAGTTTAGATCATTCAGTATGAAAAGAGAACTGTAACACTGACAACACGTCATTCGGCTAATAGTTGTGTGGCCTAGTGAAATGTTTGACAAATGATAAATGTCCCAAACGTTTTGTGTCATTATAATAATCAGCTTAACAATAATTCTACCAAATGAAACGTTGTCATACAAAAATTTGCTACTCGTTAGTTGTCAAAGTGAAACATCGGCGTAACGTTGGTTGGAAAGTGATAATCTGCCAAACAATTTTCGGTGAAAAGGCAGGATACCATTTTTTTGATTAAAAAATGTCATTACCTATAAAACCAAGACCCATTTTCAGGACGATTTTTTGGCATGAAAGGCGCTCTCTTCTCTGTGAGTCTGACTACACCGACCAACTCGACATCCCCAGTTACCATAGATGGAGCGCGTTTTTCTTTAGCCCGCATACTTTGATGTATCCAACCACGATTCACTAGAATTACTTCTCTATAAAAATAAGTGATAAAATAGATTAATATGGATTTAGCTTCCCATACTTGTTAGGACATTATCATAATTGAAATTCGAAATACAAATATGCAAACAACTGTAAGTCGAAAGATCGTAGTTACGATACTCTTTTGGTCACCACATTGCTTGATAGACCATACAGCGACAGAATATTTCTTCGACGAACGTTAGTGCGAAAGAACTCCCCGGTACGATCTTTTTCTATTAAGTAGATAATTAAAAATTTGCACTTCGATTAAATGCTTAGGCGGATAACTATGTATGGTGTACTTTTCTGCTTTACCATCAAACTGTACTGCTCAGAGCCGTTAGGTTAAGTACCTTTGCCTATAACGAGTAGCCCCGCTGGGCAGCGCAGTTTCTTATAATGCAGAAAATGTACACCATACATGACAATCCCCCTCAGCATTCAATTGAATGCCTAACATAACAACTTACCCAGTGTCTGATAGCTTGAAAGGTGTAATGACTAGCCAGCCCTGATTTGTTTTAGGATCGGAAACAAGGGAACCAGTGCGAGACTTCACTGAATCATTGTCTATGAAAGCCCGTGGTCCAATTAATATTTCCTTCTCATGCACAAATTCTCCGCGAACTTTAACTGGCATATACTCCATATGGTCCAACTCAGCAAAGCTAGAAGAAGTTATTTATTTTCAAATTAAATCAGGATTTTTTTTACTAAAACATAGCAAATTATCACTTTTTCATCCTAATCTCCTCAAATGCAAATGTAAGTTTGGAATCGCAATTCACCCTATTTGCATACTTAACTAAGAAAAAACTTTTCTCGTCGAATGTGCTAAGCATTTGTATTTTTGGAATGACCAGCTCATTTTTCGGAATGTAGCTGGGCATATTCGTCAAAAGATGTACCCCTACCATACATTTTTGCCATGCCCCATATATCCTTGCTCCTTACGTTAAAATTATATTAATTAAGATTTGAAATCTTTACATCATTAAAAAGTTTACGGATTTATTTATACGAATTCACCAATAAAATGGTTGTTATTCTTATTATATACACAAAATATTACTATTTTTTCCTAAAATCAATTATTGAGTGCCATACTTTTTACCATGTCCCATGGCAATATAGAAATCCTAATTTCGGTATAACTGCATTTGGGTGTCAGAACTCAGAAGCATCGTTTTGTAGAACGATGGTTTCTCAGTAACATGAAGATATAATTCTTTAGGTGACTACACTGTTTCAAGCAATTTAGGAAATACTTAAAATAAAAACAGCGTTTAAGTTGCAGGACAGTGGAATTCCGTTAACATGAATATGACGAAGAATGAAATTCTACTATTCAGGACATTATTTATTTACCGCAATTTTATGTAAAACCAGCGGCAATTTTGAGTGCCATCTTCTACGTTGGTTTCTGATATTTGAAACGGAAAGTTAAGTCAATCTCGTGTCAAAATTGTATTCCTATAACCGTGACCGACGATTCACAAGCTAAGTAGAAATTTATTTATATTAGAAATACTGCACAGTAAACCTTATTTTTCACAAAATCTGTCTGGCTATAATTTGTTCGTGTCTAAAGACAAAACCAAGTAAAATTTTGAATATAATATTTCTGTTACAGAATCGGTTACTTCCATTCTGTAACTCTGCTTAAGTGGAAAGCAAAAGTAACGGAATTGAATTGATAAAGTTGCGGCATATTGGGGACAATTGTATTAAGTAGTGCACTGATTATGATAACAATAATATAACGTCTACACATAGGTTCTGTATTTTGAAAAACGACATAGGCTTTATCTTTTTACCCGACTATGACTAAGCAAACAGGAGGTAATGTATTTAAGCGTCTGTATGTATGTATGGTACCATCTACAATCTAAACGCCTCAGTTATTTCGTATTCTTTTTGATTTTTTAAAGATAGGGATTTATTTCCGTAATCGGTTTTTTTCATATTGCAGTTTGTGTTAAGGTTGGCAGTGCGTTAGTTAACATTTGTGGTTTTATTTTATTTCAGATGCCTCTCACACCAACTGAGATGACGCGGAAAGAGAGAGAGAGAAACTCTCTATAGGGGAGAAATAAAAAAATAACTCAGAAAAATATGATGAATACCTACCTATAAGGAGAATGACTTGAAAATAATTATATATATAACATATGTATGTTCTATGCAATAGATATACCTACTGGAATCTTACAATTTAAGTAATTTGAAATAAATAATATAATAAGAAATGTATGGTTGACTGGAAGAAATACCTCTATGGGACAAGTCCGCCGTTGTACTCAAACTCTGTATCTATGTAAAATTAATGTATTGCTTTTTTGTACAATAAAGCGTTTACAAACAAACAAGAAATAAGTATACAAGTTGTTATATATTTTCTGTGTGCATCTGGATGAGAGCCCATTTTTCTAATTATTGCGAAATGAGATAACACTTACAAAAAAACGATTTAAATATAAGAAAACTGCCTTTACATGCTAAACAAAACGCATGGTTTGACACAAAACCACAAATTTCCGTACAATTTCAATGCCCTGATGTACCTAAGTTTGTTTTTAAACACAAATAATAAAAACAATATGAAAGCTAAATATATAAATATTATACAGGTGCTAATTTAATTACATTCAGTAATTCATTAATTACTAATACATTTTTTATTTTATTTTTCCACACATACGTAGGTGCGGACACAGCACAGCTAGTCGTATATAATTTTCCATCTGCGCTTTACAAAATACTACACCAACACGACGACAAACATTAGTATTATGGTCACCCTACAGAATTTTCTCCTACAAAACATTGTAAATAGATTTTCTCTTAAAGTATGGCATTTAGAAGAATAGATGCTATATTGCGTTTTAGTTAAAAATTGGTTAAAATATATTAGCTAATGTGCGGTAATATAGAAGGCTTAGCCTAGTCAATACTGCAAAAATATTGAGCCCTCAGTTCAGACGTTTTGGGAAAATTAGAATTTCATTTACTTTTTAACAGTTTACTTTTGTGTCGTTATTTCTTTTTAACTAATTTACCGAGATATTGAATTGAAATATGCCTAAGTCATATTGATGTTAATAACATTTAGAGTTTAGATAAATTCATGTTTTGCAGATTCCTCAGGTCAGATGTTTATGAATTGAAGGCTCAAGCTAAACCGCCATAAATCTGTTATATCGCATTCTTAGGATTTGGGAATTTCTTAATTTATTTAAGAAAATCTTAACTAAATACTCAAATAAAAATTATTATCCCAGGGATAGTACATTCTAAGATTTAGGCTATGCCACTTTAGGCAGGCGACAGAATTGAGAGCCCAAGTTATTTGATCGTAACTGTTTTGTTTCACGTTTAAGAAATGTAAGAATCTTTATTAAGGTTTTACCTATTAATTAGAAAAATGGGCTCTCAATCCAGATGCACATATTTTCTTGTCATGTTTCTAGGAGTAAAACACTATTTATTATTTTATTTATTTTTGGTACCTGCGAATACCTTATAATGGCTTTGATGAAATATTTTATGTACTTCTATGCCTTTTTATTCCTGCTATTGGTAGTTGACGAAAACGTTACCTCAGTCTTCCGATTCCGAACTGCCCCATAAGGTTGTTATACAAATAATTTTATATTTAAGTACGTAACAAGAAGTAATTTAATGTTTTATTTTTTAATAATTAAGAAATATTTTGTTGTGAATAATATTGAGATTTAGACTGATTGCTATTTCAACATACCAAAGGAAAAAAAGGGTTGTGAAATGTCCACAGAATAGCAATATTGTGCCCTAATTAATAATTTTACATACATACATACATAATGTCACGACTATTTCCCGTAAGGGTAGGCAGAGACCACAGACTTCCACTTGCTACAATCCTGACACACCTCTTCTGCTATTTGTTCGTTAAGCGAGCAGTTCATGCGATCTACAAGTTAGGCTCCCGAGTATCTCTGAGGAATAAATTTCAAGAAATCAATATATTAACTTTGGCATCGCAATATATTTACGAAAACTTAATGTACGTAAGAAAGAATCTGTATTTGTTTAGGAAAAATTGTGAAATACACATACAAGATATAAAAATAAACTTGCTGTCCATAGCAGTCGCTTACACAAAGTCACTAAGTCATTCAAGGGGACAATGTATACGCTTTTACAATAAGGTTCCGGTAGACATTCAAAATTTGCCTTTAAATAAATTTAAAACAACCATTAAACGGAAACTATGTGCCAAAAGCTATTATAAAATTTCTGACTATCTGGATGATAAGAATGCGTGGACATGAACCGCTCGCCATTATCCAGTATATTTTATTCTTATTTTCTTTGTCGAATCATAAATTTTACAATTAGGTATCTCAAATTGTATTTGTATTGACTTATTTAAAAAGAGCAACCCTGGAGTTTCTTGCTCGTTCTTCTCTGGGGAGACTGCCTAGTGAATGAGCGATAACTGTATGTCATGACGATTTCAAATGTTATTCTTATAACTTACGAAATAAAAACATTTTTGAGTTTGATTTTGATTTTTGATTATTAATTTTAATATTGATTATTACTATTTTTAATTACACAAGAGTTGTAGACTTGATGCAAAGAAATAAAACGTTTGTATATTTATTTTTTTAATCTTTATTTTTATTTGAGTCTCTTGTGCACCCTGGGTGACTATGCCAGCCTCATTGATACATTCGCCTTTTTAAACCTCACTCTCTTTTTGCCATGGACAATCCAACAAATTTATACAGACTGACAGCACTCCTACAGAGCATGTCAGCCAAAACACAGCTGAGTATATTGGTTATAAATGCGTTTATATATTATTAACGTAGTTGTTGGAAACGGAAGGGAACAGATAATGCTCCCCTTCACAGAAAAAGTCCTGTAAATTTAGTTTTAATAAGTCTCTTAGTGGCTAATTATATGATTTGGAAACGTGATAATATTTCTGTAAACTTACAAAACTACTGTTATGAAAAAAAAATCTTAATTTATATTTCTCACATGTTACATCCTTTGATGAATATGTCCAGCTGTGCTTTACTTGTAATCAGATTTTTACAGGGGTTCGCTATGATTTGACCAAATATTGATATACACAATTTGTATACAGGGTTAACCTGGTGTCGCCGTACTGGGTGGCCCTGCGGGTACAACCATTGAAATGTATAGACCACATGGTTAATTTATAATTTCTGTGGAACAGTGAATAAATATTCCTTCAATGGTTTAATTTTCATTCTAGGAAGGATTGGATATGTGCATGTTGAACTAATGTGTCAATGAATGGTGTTTTAATAAAAAAAAAATTTGAGGTTATATCACTGTTGGCATTATAAAATCATAAAATAATGAATTGTGGATATTCCAATTTTACTGTGCATTAAAAAGAAATTACTAAATCTGTGTGCAATCAGATATCAGTACAAAATTCTAATTGCTGAGATCCATTATTTCCGGAGGCTGTGAAGTGAATAAATCAAGACAATTTTTACACGAATTGTAAAAATCTTAACTTCAGCTTCTTCAATGAATCGATGACAAAAACATCAAATTCTTAAAAGCCAGGAATGTAATGAGTAAATAATTTGTTGTAATCTTAACTAAATGTAGCCTATTGTATGAACAAATTGGAGACAATGGCGCTGCTGGAATTGCACACTTTATTGAGTCCTTTGACAAAAATTTAGACACCTATCTCTAGATAAATTACTTAAGACTTACTCTGCAGGCATATCGAGTGGTATAGCATTTGCTTTGGCCTGCATTGTATCTATAAGTCCAAGTTTCCATTGCAAACGGTACACCTGCCAGCACCCTAACCCAAAGGAGGTCACTGGAATCATCTAAACAGATACATAGATAAAGTTTCAATCCTGTCAATGTAATTTAAAATGCATATAGCGTAAGATATAAACTTATCCTTACCAATAGAATCCATTTTAAAACTTCCCCAGGCTCCTTATTTTGTGGGTTCCTTCCTTTAAAAGTATTAGCTACCGTAGTGTTTGATCTTATTAAATCTAGAAATACTTTCGGATATTTATTGCTGATAATAGCAATATGCCGGCACGGCAAGCACAATCTTCGAAGCATTATTTATTTTATTATACTGAGTATAAAATCAAAGAGATAATCACTAGATGACACGTTTTCATTCAATTAGTAAAAATCAAAACAAACAAATCCCATGGCTCATCATCAGCAGAGTAGAATATAAGAGAATATGTTATATTACTCTATGGTAGAATAAGTCACAGAATAACTATACCAACTGTTTTTTTTTTGTTTTTGTTTTATTCTCTTCTCTAGGAGAAGGCAAAGGGATCTAGCCCATAACAGCCATGTCTTATATCTCTTATGTCTTCAGTTTGTAAGTCAGTCTCAGTCAAAACAAGTAATTCGTCGTATACAGAGTCTGGTCACGGTCAAGTCATTCTTCAGTAAAGTGGCAGAATGCTTTACAAAAGATTTTGGCGGCTTCTTGTGGGAACCCGAAAGCTCCGTTACGCACTTTAGTTTACACTTCCCTTCACTTGTACACCATCACTAACGTTTGCTGCACAATATTCTGCCATTATTACGCTTCAAAAGTTATAACCGTACAAGAAATAACCGTTGTAGAAATTCAGAAATCCGTATATCACCGGTCCAAATCAAGTGCAATCAAAAAATTCTTGTAATAAAGTCAAGTCATCAGTTGTTATAAAGGCAATTCAATTCTTTAGTTTTTGGCAAGCAAATTATAAAACCAAAAGAATCCAAGAAAGTAGGTACAAGTTGAACACCACACAACACGGACGCTTAAAAAAATCAACAACCAACAACAAGAGCAATAAATAGGGTTGTTCGATCTGAGATTGGCTAATCGATCGAGTATCGATTTCTGACTGATCGGTACTCGATCCTGTCAATCAATCCGAAAATATAACCAAATCGCATTAACAGGCTGGTCACTCAACAACAGACTTTACGGTGGATCCTTACATGCCCGCCACAGTGAGTAGTTCGTTGCGCTTGTGGCAGTAAGTGACTCCAAATAGTCTTTCAGGGTTGCATTTCTGGCTTCCGCTATGGCATTACGCAGTTCCCGAATCGCTCTATTTAAGGCGGTTTTATCAGCTGGGTGTCTACTGGTATGCCATATCCTACGTAGCCTTCTTTTGTCTAGTATTTTCTGTTTTATTTCTCTAGGCACAATGATTTGCCTTGGAGTGGGGTTTGTATCCTCGGGAGTGCTTTGCCAACAAGCGTTCTGAACACTGGTCATGAAACTTTCAGCGGCGTTATTGATGTCGCTTTCTGTTTTCAGGGCTATCTTAAGTTCCAGTGAATCATTTAGCAGATCTCGGAAAAATTCCCAGTCCGTGTATTTATTGTATAGGTAACCGGCATGGCCTTTCATAGTGGGTGATAGTACTGCTGACAGTCAGGATAACTGGAATATGATTAGAAGTAGCGTCCAAACAGGATTCTACAAGGAAATGGTTGCAAGACATTCCCTTTGATATGAAAAAATCCAGGACGTCTGGTAGTCTGTTGGGATCTGTTGGCTAGTGAGTTGGTTCAGATGTCGAAAGAGTAACAAAGTTGTTCCTATCAACACTTTTCTTAAGTTCTCTACCTCGTGTAGTTGACAGTCTAGAACCCCAATGCACATGTTTAGCATTCCAGTCTCCGCCAGATATGAAGCGTATGCCAAGCGTTGTCAGATACTCCGTGAATTGGGCCTCGTTTATTTTGTATCTCGGGGGACAGTATACAGATGAGACATAAAATTCTCCATTTCTATCCTCTATACCAATGGTTGTGGCTTGGATGTGATTGGTTTTATATGGTACAGCTTCATAGTGTTTTATTGAGGACTTCACAATGACTGCAGTGCCTGCATGAGCAGTTCCATCTGGGTGGTTTGTACAATACACATCATAATTCTTTAATTTAACTTGATTATTCTTTGTGAGGTGGGATTCAGATATTAATAGAATATCAATGTCATGGAGTTGAAGGAAGATCTCGACTTCGTCCTTATTAGGGGCCAATCCGTCTATGTTCCAAGTGGCTATCTTCAATGCAGTCACTTTAATGTCTTGTTTATCAGTGTTGTTATGAGACCAATTAGGGTGCTCATTTGTTGTAAGATAAGATCGTAACGTAACATAAATTAAATTCATCATCATCAGCTCGTAAACATCCCACTGCAGAGATATAGGCCTTCCCTCGTATAATGAGGGAGTATGGGCCATAGTCCGTGGACTATGGCCCAATGCGCTTTGGAAATGAAAATCATTTTCCAAGCGGACGAAGTCGCGGGCGGAAAGCTAGTATGAAATAAATAACTGAATATTTAGCAATAACCTAGGTAGGTACCTAGCAACAAACTATAATATTTTCTTATTCAATTATTTTCTTAAATAATTTATTGAAAGAAAGAAAGGAAGAAAAACATTTATTCAGCTTACAATGGGCATGTACATGAAAAAAAAATGAAATTAAATAAAATGAAGACAATTTAATTCAAAATATTTATTATGTATGACGATCAGAAAACTCTATAACAAAAAAAAGCAAATACTAATAAATTATTATTATTGTGTTGAGAAGTTTAGTTTATGAAGGTGACTGTACCAAAACAAAAATGTTTAATATACAATATAATATAAATATCCTTAGACACACACTGCGCCATCTAGTTCCACAGTAAGCAACTATAGGTACCAGATGGTTGTTAAACTACATAAATACATTTTTTTTGTAAATAAATACTTATTTTAAATGAAAACATCCATAACTCGGGTACACATGTCCGTATTCATCACACAAACATATGCCACTAGCGGGATTCGAACCCGCAACCTTTTGGTACAGTGGTCAGAGTTGCTAACCACTACACTAAACAGGTCGTCATATATGAGTCAACCTACGTTGAGTTTTTGCTGTGTAATTGATATAAATCGGAATGATGTGTTGTGTGGGAATGATGTAGGACCACTAATTGAGCACTAAATATTGACATATCATGCATTGAGAAAGTCTAGTCTGGTTACCGTGAAGCACTAATATTGAGATTCGGTGTGTTGGGAGCACTTAACGAGCACTACAAAACCGTAACCGTAACCATAAACCGTTTCCGTGTACGAAAGTGAGCATGCTGGGAAGATTCCTCCAGAATTCCAACAACTTTATTGAATAGTACCTATATCTAAAAGTTCTATGACACTAAATATATATTTCGGGCATCATATAGCCCTAAATGAGCACTAAACATTGGCATACTTAGAATTCGAGAATTCCATGGTGTGAATTCTGGTGTGAAGGCCATAAGAATATACTCCACACACGAGATCTCGAGTAGGTTTGCCATTCATAATAAAGTCCAAATCAAAGTAAACTTTATTGTATATAATATAATACACAATCACAAATTCGAGAGAGTAAAGGTATTATCACTTCATCAATCATTTTATCACATTTAATTCCTCTTAGTGAGTTTCAATATTAGATAGATATTCCCTCTAGGTACACTCTAGTGTTTTGTGTAAAATCTTGTAGTAGATTTAAAAACAATAGCAAATTAATTGTTACACATTTGTCAGGTGTTCTGTCGGTTGCACATGTGGCATTCGTGTTGGCACGTATTTGGAGACACGTAGCAGTCTACGTAGCGCAATGGCGTAAATAACATACTTACTAGTGCTGGCGTCTTTCAAAACCTATATCGACACCATACCCATAGTTATCGACAAATTAAACCTACTTAACAACATACGAAAAACCTTTCAATCATGTTTATTACATCCAGGGCTTTACGATATTCCAAATAAAGGAGGTTTATTTTCTTTTTGTCTATTTCGAAATAAATAATAAAATGAAGACAATTTAATTAAAAATATTTATTATGTATGACGATCAGAAAACTCTATAACAAAAAAAAAGGAAGTACTAATAAATTATTTTACTGAAACACTCGCATCGCTCATTCAGTTATTTTATTTTTTAAGTTCACTGTCGTAATTCTTGTTATTTTTTGTAACCTATATATAAAAAAATATTTCGAAGTCAGCACCACTGTTTAAAATAAATTATAATCGCTGTAAACATTTATGTATATCTGTAACAAAATGATAGAAATTTAAAAGCGTCCTTGGTTATCTGGTTAATTTAGTAAAGCAGTAAGATGACACGAAGAGGATATATTACGTGGACTATCGTCGATTGAACAAAAATAACAATGTCTGTATTAACAAAACCTACGGTTAGAAATATCTATCTATAAAACATCTAAAACAAAACGAAATAACGGAGTCACTCACCCCTCATAACTCGGTTTTTCTACGCACAGGAATGCTCGAACCCACCAAGTAATGCTATGCAGACATTGACCATCACCTAACCACCGCTTTAGAAGACCTCAGCCGCTAATACGAGGTCAAATCGCTAAGGCCAAACCCGCTAAAATGTAAACCTCCAAGTTCCACCTCCGGAATCGGAAAGCGGTTGAAGCTGACACATTGACTGGCGAGTCGTGGAAAATAAAACATAACGACCTTCCCTAGTAATTTGTCTCTTCATATAAAATTAACTACCACAACCTGGAAAACTAAGCAACTTGTGAATTCTCAGCATGATCAGTTACACGCGGGAAGCGTGAACACGGCCCTCAAAAAATTATAACGGTAACCTACCTTAGGTACCTTAAAATGGACTCGTTTGGGAAAGCTTCACAATCTCCACCTAAAAAAGTAGGTCCCCCCTGCTGTCCGACATAATGTACCTTTAGCTTAAGACTGAGGCCAAAGCTTGTGCTATGGATACTAAATAATGGATAAACATACATAAATATTTATATAAACATGATCCGATCCGATGACTCGGGAATAAATGTTCGTATTCATCACACAAACATTTAGGTACTCCTCGCGGGATTCGAATCCGCAACCTTTAGTTTCGCCGACAGGGTCACCACACTACACCAACCGGTCGTCAAATGAATGGCCAGTTCTTACGGTTTGCCTTGCAATTGCCTACACTTGACCGGATCAGGCTCAGGGCTCTCCAAGTTCCTCAAGATAGGCAGTTTCCTGGGGTTCCACAAGGGATATAAGATTTGGCTATTATAATTAAGATAACCAGATGTTGGTTTGAGGGGGCAAGACTAAACAGGTTTTCTTCGTTGCTGTAAAATGAGTAAGTTAGTAAGGTACATTATTTATTATCAATTCTGTCTTCCATTTTATTTACTGGCATATCTTAGATAAAAATGATACATAAGTTTTATCATTAACAGGATGATTGAATTTTTTCCTGCGTATTGAACTATCCAAAAACTATATATATAGCAATTATGTACCTACGTACCTACTTTTTATCAAGATATTTAACAGAACAATTCTTATTATTTCTTCTTTTTGTTCTCAAGTAGTTGTAGCCTAACATATTCAAATATTTTATTCTTCATTTATCTTTATTTAAATTAATATACTTACCTACAACACAAGTGGAGGCGTGCATGGGTGCATGTAACCTGTAAACTAACGAGATTTTTAAAATATAAATATTACTTGTTTTCGAACAAAATAACAGACATTATTATATTTATTAATTGTAAAATTAGTTAAGGTATTATTAAATTCGTAGTCTGTGTCTAATTAGAATATAGACTTGCCCCACCGGGGCCATACTAAATAATAGAATTAATAAATTCTTGATGGGGCGTAACAAATATTATTATAAGACTTAGTTTTACTCGTAAGTATGTACTTTATATTTGTGATACTGCAATAAACATACTGAATACCCATTTCTAGACATTTCCTAAACGTGGCATTTTGTATGGAAATGGGATAAGTACCTAACGCTATTTAATCGTGATGCTCGCTTCCGTTAGAACAAACAATTTGTAACTATTTTCACACTGCCCCAAACTGTAATTGAAACAGCCTTTATGTAATCTTTTCATAATAAAAGTAATCTTTTTCATATAACCTGTATTACAAATCCGGTGCTCTCGGTCGATATTTTTAATTATTGTCCGTCACTATCGCGGTTCTACATGTAGAGTTGTTGACGAGTGAACAAATTTTTATAAAATCATTTTATTGATAAGTGTCGTCAACGCCACACGAAGTCGGACGAATATGGCGACGAACAGCGGAATTTCGGTTAGTGACCCATTGAAGTAATACAGATAAATCTTTGTATTTTGGTATAAGTACTTACTGTTGTACTCATATGATGTTTTCTTACGGCCGTATTAATAAATCGATCTTCAGATTGAGGTCCGCGTCTCAATACTATATTTTTTTCATACCTTCTGTTTTAGATTGATGCCTTTTTTGGTGTAAACTTAAGGTCATGTCAATCTTGAGAACGGTTTATTTAGGCATTATTAAAAATATGGCATTTATTAAAAATATTAGGGCATTATTTTTTGCGAATTCTTGCTAAGCGAAAATAATTCTTCACACACCACAATCGACTAAGTACATTAATATACATATGGGCGATTTAGGTAACGTAAAAATAATTATGCCATAATAACTAACTTGTGATGCGTAGCGTTCGGAAAGTATTGTCAAATCTTGTTTAAGGTAGAGAGATATTATTGTCTAAGTTGGGAGAGGGAAACAGAGGCAACTAGGGGTGAGGAGGGCTTCCACCCGTATATAGTTAATATACCGAATAATCGCACTAAGAAGTTCGATTCTTCATTCATTATCTGAACAGTCAAGGCATGGAGCTCCCTTCCGGCGTCAGTCTTTCCGAATCCTACAGCCTTGGGATTTTCAAGAGCAGAGTGAATAAGTCTTCACTGAGATCGCGTGCTTCATCTTCGATCACATCCTCAGTTTCCATCAGGAGAGTATATGGTCAAACGCGAATCCAGTCAATTACAAAAAAAAAACAGAGGGTCTTTTTCCGATAATAGTAGTAGCTAAGAAAAATTTATTTAGCAAATTCATTCATTTGATTTTAACTGTACACAGTGAATTTTGCTTTTAGGAGTCGTTGATATGACTAAACGAAGATGTTTTACAGTAGGTAACGTTATAGTTTTAGAGCAAATATTGGGTAAAGTAATTCCGTTATAAATAAAAAAATATTACCTACTTTAAATAAACCCCCCAAGAGTAAAAGATAGCAACCAGCTTTTATACAAACTGTAATGGAACAAATGAAAAAAAATAAGCAATATTTTCTGTATTAAAATACTATTACTAGAGTAATAAAAGTTAAAGTTGGTAGGGTCTAGTTCGAGGGAGTGGAATGGGTTTAAAATAAGCTAGATAAATTATTACGTCACTTTTGCGTTTTCATATTTTAAAAAAATCGAAACTGTTATTTGGAATAAAATAAAATTTTTAACACATTACTTACATACTACTTTCACTGTCACACACACTTTTTCGTCTTCAAGCACTATAATTCAAGCAAGTAAAGCAAGTTTCTGAACGCTGTCAATTCGAGTTGGATTCGTTGATTGGCCTCTTTCTCGAAATTAGATCTATTTAGTCGGATCTGCAGTCATAGGTAGACAAACTGTCTACGACTTCGAGAATGGAGTTCCCAACTGATATTGATGTGGGCACGACATGGGCATTCACCATTAGAACTCTCGTTTTGTCCATTTTCATCTTAACGCCTATCTTATTGGATTGTCGTCTTGACGGCGACAGTCTTTATAAACGTGTGTGATGACTACTAAAAATGGTCTCTCACGATGTGCCTCATAAGTAAGCATATGCAGCGAGTTATGGAGAGGGCGATGCACGGAGTTTCGCTACATGATCGATTCAGGAAACCGACATAACCCAGCGTATTAGTGGTATTAGTCATTTGAAGTCGGCACATGTCTCGAACAAGTGATGGCCGCCGGTAAGCGTAGCGTAGGACGTCCATTCACAAGATGAACGGACGACCCGATGAATGAATGAAGTCCTTGGACGCAGGCTGCTTCCAACCTGTCGCTCTGGAAATCTATGGAGAAGGCCTATGTTGATGACTACTTTCTCATCTCTCAACTGAACTCTACAATCCTTAATGTTTATTTTTTTTAATGTTTAATATAGAAAATATTGCATAATTTTTTATATGTGTATTTATGGTTTACCTTTATTTTAAGTTTTAGACGTATAAGGCAACAGAAAATTATTTCTATTATATTAGGTACATTAATTATGCGCCTATTGGTATAAAATAATCATAAATAAAAAAATGTAGAATTCCCTCAAGACCAAATTATTACATCACTTATTTAAACAAACCAACCGTGTTAAAAGCTAAATATCTGATTTCCATCAAACGGGACTAAGAGCTAAGAACCATCTCGCAAACACCAGCTTTGAACAATAAAAACCGTTTTCAAATAGTTCCAATCGTATAGCTATACAAATTATTTGAAAAACTTGCTTCTTAATAAAAAATGAACACGTTTACAGGGCATAGTAAACATAAACTTTAACTTAATTTCATCTCACAATTCACTCACAATCACAGACAATCATAGGCTTCAAATATAAAACACTACTTTGTTTGCATCAGCGGTTAATAAAAATGTATCTCTATAATGAAGATGAATGACAAACTCTTCAACTATTATGTTATTAACTATTTACGGCAAGTGTTGAAGCAAACAAATTAATTTTCCATAAGGAAATTTCATCACTCCTTGATTTTGGTTAAATATTGGATTCTGGTCCATGGCATAGGTGCAAGCCATTTTATAAAAATTACACTGATTTAAAAATAATACATGAAAGACAAAGATTCAAGATAGGCACCTTTTACTTCTATCCTACAATAAATTGTACGCAACAGGCAGATAAGTACAGTCGCAGAATGAGAAGGTTCGTCAGTTTTTAAATAATTTAATTTGACACTGAACAAGTAAACGTTACCTTTCTGAACTAAGTAACACCCAAATATTGCATAGAAAATTATTCTTAACTCTTTGACGACTGGGTTCATATTTAACCGAACTACTGTTCTTAACCCTTTCGCGGGCGGTACCCTCTTATGTAGCATACGTAGAAAAACACATCAATTCTTCATACAAAATAGTTAGACGTTTATTAACGTAGAGTCGTATTTCTTAGATAAAGTTAGCCATTGGCGGCACTGTCGTTACCTAACGTTAACGTATATAGACGCTCTGTCACTGCCTATACAGGAGGTAAATCTCATTGGTCTACAACGTTTATTGCCGTCGAACGGCTGCTGACGTCATGTCATAATGTAGGATACTCTAACATTTAATATGCACATAACGTCTACAAACGATGGACGAGAAAATGCTGGTTCAGAATGTTCTCTTGATGATTGGCACACAGAAAGCATCTCAGGTAAATCAATAGGACCAACTTCAGGTGAACGGTGAGTAGCAGCTAGCTTAGAATCATCTTTTGATAAATGGGACACAGAAGGTACCTCTACATGGCCAACCTGAAGCGAACGGTGAGTAGATGCTAGCGCAGAATCATCTTCCAACAAATGGCAAGGAGAAGGCGTCTCGGGAACGAGTATTTCGCCGGCATGGGCTGAATGGTAAGTAGCAGCTAACATAGAATCATCATTTAATAAACAGCCCTTTGAAGGCGACTTAGGTTCGGGTCTTTGGCCAACTTGAGATGATAGATGAGTAGAATCCAATTTACTATCATCTCGCGGCAAACTGTAATCGAGATCTTGAGGTAAACAATGCACAGAATGCGACTTAGGCTTAGGCCTATCTGTATGGCTACCCGGAGATGAATGGCGCGCAGATAGTAACTCAAGAGTATCTCTAGGTGAGTGGTGCACAGATGGCGAATTAGGTTTATCCTGCGTACATTGAAGTGAATGGCGTGCAGGACCTAAATCAGGATCATTTTGAGGTAAATGGTGCATAGACAGCGACTTAGATTCATTCCTATCGGTAACTTGAGGTGAACAGCGACCAGGGCCTAATACAGGATCATCTTGAGGTAAACGGTGCATTGAACGCGATGAAGATTCGTCTCTGTGGTCGTTGTGAAGTGAACTAGCTTCAGTATCATTGGATGGTCTTTTCAGTCGTTTAGCTAACGGGAATATTTCAGAGTTTGATGAATTTGCAATTTCATAATCAGATGCCTCGTGGCACTCGGTAGTACCTACATTATTCTCTGTCTCAGACTGATTGCATGGAGAAAGAGCCTTGGGAATCTGAATGCGAGTCACTATTATTGCTGTCGTCAGCGTCTTCGGAGGACTCTGAAACCGAATCTGCACATTGACTATCAGTACCGCTTGAACCAGATCGGGAACTGGAACCTTTTTTTGTGTCTTTAGATAGTACCTATTTAGCATGAAGCGATGTTGACGGTGAGTGGATATTATTACCACGGCGCGCACGGGGCTGACATTTTCGGGGCTTTTTTCTCATCTGGACACCACCAGCTCGTGATCTTTTTGTTGGTAATGTGAAGGACTCACTACCGTAGTTGTCACTAGACGATTCTTCCTCACTGGGTTCGTAATTATTGTCAGAACCGTACTCTCCGTCGTCTTCAAACGGGTCCCGAACTGTTTCATCTGATGACCGATGTTGGAATATTTTCATCGATTTGTTGGGTTTTTCCATCTAAACAAGCAAGAAGCTTATTTATTAGAACCAGATAGCTATATTCTCTTCCTGCTAGATAAATATGAATCTAGATATAATATAATATAAAAGTCAAGCGATCGAGTAGGTATCTTACATTATGTTATTACTTATTACTCCGTCAAAAGTCTGTTTTAGAAATGAATAATAGAAAAATATTACTTTCTACGGATAGTTCATCTACTTTTACATAACACGTAATAAATAAGCAATTACAATACTCAACTTTTCAACAAAATCACTCGTATAAACAACAGTAAAAGCACGCGGTTTTTGGCGGCGCGCGCGCGCATCCCCCTAGGTTGACACTGTGTGAATGAGGCAAGGGAAGTGAAGGGGCCGAGGGGCGTATCATAACGTCGTGCAAATTCTACGTACCGCCACCAGCGCACAAGCATGACATCTACTTTTTAGTACCGAATACCATATGTAATGTGACAGTACAATAGTACATTGTGATATAAGGGCCCAAAGTTGATCATTGCAGCCGAGGCTTGATTGCTAGCCCGAACCGTAGGTGAGGGCTACAAAAAAAGCTGAGGCTGCAATTATCAATGGGCACGTGTGTCACACGACGTTTTATAACACATTTGTGAGGAAATAAATAAAACATGGGGCTACTGAAATGAATAAATCTTTAATTATTTGTTAAAACAGTTATAAAAACCAGAACAATTTGAAAAATGTAGTACTACGTTGCCAGTCGGCATTTGTAACATAGTCGTACTGTTAACTGTCTTCCTCTCACTCTCCTGAGTGAAAGTAGGAGAAATGAGACCAGAATAGGGCTCTAGCTCTGTAGTTAAGGGCTGCGGCGGCGGAGGTGGCTGCGGCGGCGGAGATGATGGCGGGATGTATGTGCTCGTTGATGGTCGAGAGTCAGCACGGCCCGGCTCCAAATTAATATTTTTTGTAATACAGGAACTGATTTTTTCTTTATTCCTGACTGAATCGTGAATGTAGCCCTCGGCGACGTTGGAGGAACGCCACCCTCCGTGGCGTTTCAGTGTCAATATATCCGCTCCTGAATCGGCGAGCAATGTAGCCGAGGACCTTCTAAAACTGTGCCCTGTGTATTCATGTGCGTTCTGTAAGTTGAGAAAAGTGGCGATTTGTTTAGGCATCATTCCAAATTTATTACGGCCGATGGGTTGGCTGGTGCATTTACCATTCTGGTAATTTAGAAAAAATCGATTAGTCTTCGCTTTTGTGGAACGGAGTGCTGCGTATTTCGTTACGATTTCATAAAAAGGTTGTTGTATTGTAAATGAGCGTGGTATTTTATTCTTTGTGTTCTTGATCTGGACAAGGAGAATTCGCCCATGGTCCTCGACATCATCAGTGGTTATATTTGTCAGCTCTTGACGTCTGCATGCACCATTTATGCCGAATATTAATGCAACCTGAAAAGAAACAAAAACTGTGTAAGTAGGTATAAAATAAAACCGAAGTAGGTACTTATCTAGTTATATCGTAAATAAATACGAAAATTAAAGGAATTATGTTTAATAATTTAGTTTTAACTGACCTTTGTTGCCAAATATCGGCTATCCGGAGCTTCTTTCAAGTATTTCTCAATATCATCAGCCGCAAATACTTTAGATTTCTTGCTGGTAAAGCCTTCACCTTTTCTTTTTAGGTAAGCCAGCAAATTTGAATACGGCTTGATATCAACACCATGTTTCGTTCTTACAACACTTTTAAGCATTGAATATTGACTCCACAACGTGCTCGGCTTATATTTTTGTGAGAGTTCCATGAAGTAGGCTAAAAAAATGCTTTCTGAAAATGAATGAGCATTTTTGTTTTTTTTCCAGAGTATGAAATTTTCGTACGCTTGCAAGTACACCTCAACTGATTTTTCAGGTAGAAGGCTTAAAGTAGCTTGTTTCGCCGCGTTTTTAAGATCCGGGGGCGTAGATTCCATGAAATCCTCGTCGCTTGAAGACATTTTTGCAAATTTTCACAGAGCGCGCGAAATAACTTTTACTTTTTTTGCTCACAAATTAGCGCTGCGCGCGCACAAGCGTTTTTTTTTAATTAGGCAAAGGATACTGCAGACAGCCAGTACAGACAGCCACTAACAAATTAGGAAATTAAAGTTTTGTGTTCTTATTATAAATAAATGGTTGTTATTTCTTGTCGAAACTGATTGAAATAAAGATTAATAATTTATTTTAGTGTACAAATACCTCTCAAAGTATTTAATTTTTTAAAATTTTTATCAATTTTCGGAATAAAAACTCTTTGCTAGGATTAAAAAAATTACCATAGACGAAACTTCTTGACATTTTAAAAAAAAAAACCGTACTACTTTTTAGCCCGAGGCCAAAATGCGCCACTTTTTGAACCTGTTTTTCATAGAAAAAATACCACTTTTCGAGCAAATGTGTTATAAATTTGATTTTTTTATGCGTTGTGGCGGAATGACGTAGCTAATAGAATTTTGCATTGCGAGTCAACGTGCGCAAACGTTCTGCTCAAAACAATAAAATTAATATAGGCGTAATGGTACGTTCTGTCATTATACATAAAGGTCTTGGTACGTATACAATGTGTCCCGGAGAGAAGTGACCAGCGGGCGTAGTTTGAAAATTTATACAAAATTATCGATAAATCATTTAAATTTAGAGACCTAACTGCTTTTGTTTTTTAAAAATTGTTAATTCTTTTTTTTTAATAGACATCTCTGACCTTCTGCACTATTTTAGTCATAATTTCTTTGTTTTTATGTCTTTCCCAATTCTTTTTTTTTAATTCAGTGCTGTTATTATTATTCATCAAATTAAGTTATGAAAATTATCCCAAAACAAATAAATAATTTATTATAAAAGAAATAAACTTAAAATTCGACCAACAAAACTGTATTTCTTTAAGTTTAAAAATAAAAAAACGAAAAATGTCCCTATAACATCATGTTTTTTTTTAATTATTATGATACTACATGATATTCTCTAAAATATCCTCGAACAATGTTTTTAGTTATTTCAAATAAATGTGAACGTACGAGACATTGAAATTAACCTTTTATGCTCCAGTAACTAGATAGAGATAAGTTTAAAAAAATGAAAGTAATGTTTTAAGCAGTTTATTTGCACATTTAAGTGTTTTGTTATTACAATGAATCATTTTGATTTTAACATGATAGTTTAATAATAAATAAAAGATACTTAATTTGTTAAAATGGTTGTTTATTAAGAAAAATCAGGTAATTAATTAATTATGTTTTCAAAATGACCGCCGTCAGCGGTTATGCAGGCCAGGGCCCTAAATGACATCCTTAGTGTAGTTCGCCTTATTTCTGCATGATTCTGCGCTATTTCTGCGGCAGCAGCATCGATTCTCTGTTTCAGCTGGTCTCTTGAAATTATTGGCACAGCATAAACTTTTTGCTTCATGTAGCCCCAGAAATAATAATCAAGAGGCGTCAAGTCTGGTGACCTCGGGGGCCATGCTACTGGACCGCCTCTGCCAATCCATCTTGGATAATTTTCATTGGCCTGGCCTGCATAACCGCTGACGGCGGTCATTTTGAAAACCTAATTAATTAATTACCTGATTTTTCTTAATAAACAACCATTTTAACAAATTAAGTATCTTTTATTTATTATTAAACTATCATGTTAAAATCAAAATGATTCATTGTAATAACAAAACACTTAAATGTGCAAATAAACTGCTTAAAACATTACTTTCATTTTTTTAAACTTATCTCTATCTAGTTACTGGAGCATAAAAGGTCAATTACAATGTCTCGTACGTTCACATTTATTTGAAATAACATAAAACATTGTTCGAGGATATTTTAGAGAATATCATGTAGTATCATAATAATTAAAAAAAAACATGATGTTATAGGGACATTTTTCGTTTTTTTATTTTTAAACTTAAAGAAATACAGTTTTGTTGGTCGAATTTTAAGTTTATTTCTTTTTTAATAAATTATTTATTTGTTTTGGGATAATTTTCATAACTTAATTTGATGAATAATAATAACAGCACTGAATTAAAAAAAAAAGAATTGGGAAAGACGTAAAAACAAAGAAATTATGACTAAAATAGTGCAGAAGGTCAGACATGTCTATTAAAAAAAAAGGATTATCAATTTTTAAAAAACAAAAGCAGTTAGGTCTCTAAATTTAAATGATTTATCGATAATTTTGTATAAATTTTCAAACTACGCCCGCTGGTCACTTCTCTCCGGGACACATTGTATATACGTTACCGCCCGCGAAAGGGTTAATATCTTTATTGTACACAAAATTGTTACTGAAATATGCATTGTATATAAAATGTACAAGGCGAGCTTTAAGCTCCGATAGAGTTAAACCTGTGGTTAAACTCCGATAGAGTTTTCCACCAACAAACCTTAGAGATACGTAGTGTTTATTAGATCCTTGACTATGAACTAAAACCTTTTTATTAGTTTAACCTGGGGACCAATCGCGCTATTTTACAACGGTTTTACCGTTCGAACCGTATGTTTTTGGTTTTGGTTTAGCTTTAGTTTAGCTGAAGTAATAAATGGTATCGCGCTATTTTGACGCCACCAAAATAAAACCAAACAAAAAATGAGTGGAGTTAACCAGGAGTATTAAAAAGGTTATTTTCCGTTCAAATGACGTTTTTGGTTATGGTTTAGCTTTGGTAGTATCGTTCAAACTTAGCGCGATCGCCCCCTCCCAGTGTTTGTCTACAAGCAAAAGTTAACTTTAAAATGACAATCTTTTCATTCCGCAACTGTACATAATAACTATAAGTTTAAAATTTTGAAAACACCATTTGAAATGTATCATTCCAATGCACCAAAGAACTGTGCTATCTTCGAAGCGGCTTCCGATTTTCATCTAACATGGCTAGTAACCTGTCCCCTCGTTTAGTCTTAAATTTAAAAAAACCGCATTCAAATCGGACCACGCATTACTGAGATAGATACATCCGGACAAAAATTGAACGCAAAAATCGTTTGGGAACCACAAAGTTCCTAGGCGGGTGGCGACCTAAAATCCATCAGAGTGGCTCGGGGGTAACTTAAAAGTTCAAGCATTTATTTCAACATAAGATACATACATGATATCATTTGTTGAATGTCAATTGAAATCTACTAGGAATAATAAAGGCTTAGGTATTGCATTTTTATCTGTCAGTCAGTATGTCCAAACTACTACCGCTTCGGAAAGGAAAATCGTCTGTTTAATTTTTTTCTCAGTTAGATTAATCATATTCTCAGGTATCCATCTAACTAATATTATAAATGCGAAAGTTTGGATGTTTGTTTGTTTGTTTGTTGCTCAGTCACGGCGAAGCGGATGAACGGATTTGAATAAAATTTGATATATAGGTAGAACATACCCTGGATTCAAACAGATTTTTATCCCGATAGAGTGAGTAATTCCCGCGGAATAAACAAATTTCCACGTTAAAGTTATTCCACGCAGGTGAAACCGCGGGCGAAAAGCTAGTAAGGATATAAAAGCGTATACAGTGACCCATAAATGATGTGTTAACTTTGCGTAGTTTGAATAATATATATGGATAGCCAATTTGTCCTTATATCTCAAATTTAAGTTATGCTTGTCACTATTTTTCGGGAATGCAGAAATATTTTTTCAAACGTAGGTACATAATATTCTCGTAAATAAACGGTGAAGGAGCCACAGGCAGGAACAGTTAAAATTTTAATTTCTTTAAACCTGTCCCGGAAAGAGTCATGTCGACGCAGATTATAAATTATTCTCTCTTTGGCAGCTCGTCAGCTGCACGTCCCCAAAGCAAAATACCGTAGAACATGATACTGTGGAAATAACTAAAATAAACCAATCTTGCCACATCAGTGCTGTGTGATCTTCTAGACGGCATTATCAATCCGAATAGGATTCGGAAACTCGGGTTTGACTTCGGATTCATAAAAATCGGGCAATTGGCTCGCGGTGATTCGAGTGGTTTGCAAACTGGTTGGAGTGGTAGAGACTTCGGGGTAATCCGTATTATCTTCCCGAATTTTCCGATGCGAAATTTAAACAATGGTACTTACTTGGTGCTAATATTTTGTATAAATTCTGTGATTAATAATATCCATCCACCTGGCCTATTTATTTGTAGGTTGATAAGTTAACATATTTTCCATGAGATAGATAACACTGCACACCTGCACATAGACACGTGGGTAGATAGGCACTTGCCAAATTATCAAGTAAAATGTTTGTGACGTGACAAACCATTATTTACCTATTAGATTCCTTGTTATCTCTAGTAAAAATATAAATCCAATCGAACTAATATGATTAAATTCGGTAGTTTGTGTGTGTTTGCTACCTCTTCTATTTGGATGAAATTTGGTTGGTAGACAGATTATATAGCTTAAATTTTTTGCTGAACCAATTTTGATGAAAAGTCGCCGGCTACAGTTAGTATCTAATCTAATCTAATCTAATTAATATTACAAATGCGAAACTTTGAATGTTTGTTTGTTGCTCAATAACGACGAAGCGGATGAACGGATATATATGCGGATAATAGTAGAGCGAACCATGGATTAAAACATAGGATATCTTTTATCTAGATAAAGTGAGTAGGCCCCGTAGAATAGAATAAACAAATGAAACATATCCGCGATAAAGTTATTCTACGCAGGCGAAGCCGCGAGCGAAAAGCTAATATTAAATCAATCAAAATTGTGACCAAGGTATAAAAATATATATACTTCGACTTTGCCTTTTCACCCCTAAATATATTCATAAATTTAGGGGTGAAAAGGCAAAGTCGAAGTATTTGTGGCTCTAATCCTATGAACCGTACCGAAAATTTTGATTCGACCAACAGCGAGGGGATTGCGTCCTCAAACAAAGGAGCCCCGAGTAGAGTGAGAGTCTCCTTGGATTGTACTGCAATATCTGGTGTGAGAGATTGGAAAATATTTATGATGTCGCATTTACTGTCTGGTAACAGATAAAATCTCGCACTTCGTGAAGTTTAGGTCGACATCACTTTGTGAAACTTGTCTTTGATGCACACCAAGTCTTGTACTATGCACAGACGCACTTCACCTTGGTGGGTCGGGGTCGACGAGGTCACCGTGGGTCTCTTGCAAGTGCAGGCCGTTTCTCTACACACCTCTCTGCTACCATGTACCGGCAATACTCGTCCACAGTCGGATAGGATGACGTTAAATTACTTTTACTTTGTACCTACAAATGTTGTTAATTGACTGTATAGTCAATTAACAAAATTTGTAGGTACAAAGTACTATACTACAATGAAATAATATATAACAGTTATAGTGGATATCCGTAATTTTAGCCGCAAGTGTCTGTACCTACCTCTATTATAGATATACATATTTTCGTTTACCATATTAATAACTTATATAGACTAAAATTCAGAATATATATAGAACTAGAAAAATAGGTACACTATTTTAGCTTTTGTGTACATGTTTTCAGTGGCTACAGTGGCTGGTTTATACAAACGATATCACGCCGTTGTGGGCAGCTCAGCCTTCATACCTCATATCACAAACTGTTTATCTACTAGCTGGAGTAGTTACTCTCGTTCATGGTACGCCAGCTTACCTTATTTAAACACCAGTAAAATATTTAGAAGTGTCCATATAAAAAAAACTATTTATGTGGTACATACTAAAATTTTTGTCACTAAGTATGTGTACTTAATAAATTGTAAAGCTTTCAGGAAAGGGGGTAGATGGCCGTATTTCTGGCTAGGTACGATCTTACATGGACTCTATGTGGACAACTTCTGGCATTTTGTGTTACCAGATTATGACAACTTTTGGCACTCGCAAACACCTGTCATGTTACTAGGAGGTCGTTTACCACTGCATATTATATTTTTGTGTAAGTATCTTTTTTTTATGCACAACGGGTTGGTACTTGACCTTAATCACACCTGATGTTAAGTGAAGATGAGGTTGAAGGTGGAAGCTTACTGACCCGGAAACCCCAACACATCTTTATTTTTCTACTCCTGTATCCTAATTTCCTTAAAACCAAAAACTGTTGGAAGAGTCAATAGTGAAAAGATTTTATTTCATAGGATAAAAATATCATTTGAAAACGTAAACTTAAAATAAGGTTAAGCCGTTACGAAGATATTTAGATATACATATATATTTATATAAACATCCATGACTCGGGAATAAATGTTCGTATTCATCACACAAACATTCGAATTCGAATCTAGGTAGGGGTAAACCTAGATTCGAACCATCAAACGTTGGTTCCGCTGATAGAGTTAGGTACTATCCACTACACCGACCGGTCGTCATTATCACCGATGACTATTTGGATTATATTAGAGTCTTTCAGGGGTAATTTAGTTATATGATATGAGTATTCTTTCCGCGGCAAAATAAATAGTAGCTGTATCACTGGTGTCACTTCCGCGGAAGTACTGTGGCGAAAGCCTTCTAAATGTTTTCGCTTTTAATAGCATTTTAGTGTGCTTTCAAATCTGCCTAACCTTTATTGTTCGATAGCCCTTCTAGTTACTACAGATTAGATGGGCAGTTGCGGTATACCAGCTCGACTTGGATTTGTTATATTTATTGGTAATCACACCAATTTTCTCTGCAGAGAAGTGTAAAATTGTCTTTTACCATATTAACCCAATCGATAGTTTCCATGTGCAAAAACTACACAATCGTCTAAATAAGTATGTAGATAAAGCGATCCTGCTGTTTTTTTTTATGCACAACGGGTTGGTACTTGACCTCAATCACACCTGATGTTAAGTGAAGATGAGGTCGAAGGTGGAAGCGTACTGACCCGGAAACCCCATCTGACTGGCTATCTTATCTCTGACAACCGGAACACAACAATGCTAATAACATTGCTGCTTGGTGGCAGATTTAGATAATATATAGTGGTAGCTAGCCAGGCGGACATTTAAAATGCCCTACCCTACCACCAAGCAAACCGAGTACTTAAACATGTACCCCGCCGGGGATCGAACCCGCGACCTCCGAATCGTAAACCCAATGTTGTTTACATTGAGCCACGGAGGCGGTTTATCATAATTACACAAAAACAACGGAACCGATTGTTCAGAAATCACAAAGGGAACAATTTCATGGTATCAACCTTTCATTTACAAAAAGAATTAGGCTTAAAACAGTTTGGTTGTTTAAAATATGAATTTTTTCCATACCTATCTCTCAAAAATAACTCGTATTTTGAATAAATGTCTTCATTTAAAAAAATCATACACAGGTTTATCTATTGGAGCTTTGAGATATGTCAGTATTTCTATGTCATTAATTTCGCACATTTCTTGTTATGGTTCGTCCTGTTCGAATACTCTTCTTATCAGTAAGAGCCACTTGATGAATGAAGGAATTATGTATCGCACTCGTTTAGAATGTCTACGATATGAAAATGCAGGATGATATTTAAGGGGCTGTTTGAGTAATCGGGAGAAACCTGTCGAATATAAATTAAAAAGATCTAGGGGTCATAATGCTTGTAGTGGTAAACGCACACTTTTACAGTATTTACGTTGCTGTAACCACATATCACAACGCTGATATTTTTTTACATTCAATTGTAGTTTATATTATGTACCTATTTGAAATATTAACAAATATTTAAGAAGCTTGATTGCGTGCTTTTGATGCATATGCAATATATAAATAACACAATGCTAACATTTCAGATCCAGCTTTCATATATCACGCCGCGTATGCTGTATCAAAGCTGAACCTTCCCAAATATGCAGAGCCTTTTGCGGTAGGCCTGGTCACAGTCTTGATAGACATACCGTACGACATCGTGGCAGTAAAGTTCGTGCACTGGACCTGGCACGACACGGACCCCAACATCTACGACCGTCACTACTGGGTGCCCTGGAATTCATACTACTTTCATATGACATTCGCTGCTAGCTTTTTCTTTTTCTTTCAATTCACCAGAAAGTGGTTGGCACCAAAATATGCGCAATGGGAAGTTGCAGGGTACGTTACTAGTTTTATTAGAATTAGTTTTAACCTTTTAGGAAGGTGAGGTAAGGGTTTCTTACTAAATAAAACAAAGTCGAGTACTTTAGTTATAGGTGTATCCGGTCCATAATTCGTTAAAATTTAAACATACTTAATTAATTAAAACTGATTAACTATTAATTTATACTATAAAAAATATAATATTAATCAAACTTTTGAAAACCACCAAGACTCAAATTAATATGGAATACCAATAATATTAAAAATTAAATAACTTGGAAACCGCTGAATCGATCCATTAAGTACCGCATAATCTTAATCTCACAAAACAGGTACCGTTTTTAGAAAACTAAAACAGTTTTGAATTCGGTTCAGTCGGTTTGGCGCTACAGTTCCACAGACTAACAAAGGTTTCAAACTTATTATTCTTCATCCTTTCAAGGATTATTAAATAAATCACTGCTTTTACGCTATCTTTGCCAGTGCCCTACCCTATGGGTAATATAACATAGGGCAGGTATGGTACATGGGCAGGTATGGAATATTATATGATTTAACGACCGATTGGTGCAGCGGATGGCGAACCTGTCAGCGAAACCAACGGTTGTGGGTTCGAATCCCGCGAGGAGTACCTAAATCTTTGTGTTATGAATACGAACATTTATTCCTGAGTTATGGATGTTTATATAAATATTTATGTATATTTATCCGTTATCTAGTATCCATAGTACAGGCTTTGCTGCTTAGTTTGGGAATAAACGATAAGTGTCCCAAATATTTATTTATATGATTCTTAATTTTTCATATAACCCACCCAGCACGAACCTATCTTACGTACTAGAATACGCAAAGGGGAATTCAGCTATTTTAATAATATAAAAAAATTTTGCTACTAAAGTGCTAAAGCAAAAAAAATGTGCCATTGTACCTTACGAGTTATTAATTCTAGCCCCACGTGTGCCTGGAATCCTCATTTCTCACAAGCAGGGACTGTTTCACCTATGATTATAATTCAAAACCCCTAAAAAAACATACAAACTACCAAATTGTGAACCTCCTTCTTTATAAATAAAAGAATTTATAGACCAATTATGGGAAATATAAACTTCCCATAATTGGTTTTCAAAATTGGTATAAAAGAGCGTCGGTGGCTCAGCAGTTAAGACGCGGTCAGCCAATTTGGGAGGTCCGCGTTCGAGTCCCACGCAGGCCATGTACCAAAAAGTTATTTCAAATTTAATTTAATTACTTATGTGCATTTATCCGACTGCTCTTAAACGACGAAGGAAACATCCCTGCAGTGGGATGTTTACGGGCTGATGATAGTGGTCTTCAAAAACTAAGAAGGAATTTAAATGTCCATGTGAGAAGGGGTAGAGGCAGACAACGGACTTTTTGCCGGCCCATACTACATTCCATATTAATGTATAATAATATACATATAGCAAAACATAAATTGAATAAATAGATATATTAAATAAATGTGATAAATATAAAAAAAATACAGATACCGAGAACAGTTTTAAACCAACGTGAATCATAGCTCCACTTTTGAATGATGGGGACTTTTCATATGAAGTGGAAATTGGTTCCATAATCGTCCAGCCTGACCCGAAAAGGATTCAGTGAGTGAAGTGACTAGGGACTCAATGTTTCGGTTTATTACTAGAACGAAACTATTATTTTGTTCGTTTCTGGTATTTTGAGGTTTATTTGACGGAAAATCTTCTGAGTATTCGTAATAACAATAAAACGGTCAAAAATTCCAAGCATTTATAAAAAGATAAAACACTTTTAATAACGATTTTGGGTATTTTGGCAAATAAGTATTTTATCCTACCTTGGTCATGGACCAATGGCCCATGTCTTGATCACACAAATTCTAATAGGACTCTTTGAAACCAATGCACGAGTCGCCAAACATAAAAATGCCGCGGGATTTGTGTGAAAACGTTGCGTTACGATTGCGTAGATACCAATTACTAAATGAAATAACGAAAATTAGGTATCTACGGACCGCAGTTGTTGACTTGTAAACCCTCTTTCAATGGACGATTCGTAACACCCTGGTTAAAACACTAATAAATTATTTTCATTAATATTACAGAAAAAGCACGGAGTGGAAATCACTTGTCATAGCAGCACTTCTAGGGATGCCAGGCGGTGTCCTGCTATTCGTCCCAATTTATCACCCCTTACACGACGTGTATAAAATTCACTCAGAAGTCACGTTCTTTGCATTGTTCTCAATATTTATTGTATTCATCATCAATGGCCTTATTAGTGACCGGGAGAAAATAAAAGAAAGGTAAGAGAAAGTCCTTATCAATAGAAAATTAATATTGTTCATTAAGGAAAATAGCGAGTGCTGCCGAGCTAGCATGCCCCATAGTCTGCTTACAATGATACGAGGTAGAAGCTTTGCCTCTAGTTTACTCTCATAATGGGTGAACGTGACAGTAGGCTGTATGTCATGTCTGTCTCATGTCTTTAAGGAGACTATGGCCTTGCTGCTATCCACAAAATACTAATAAGTAGTAGGCAGGCAGGCTTTAACGCTCCGGTGCAGTGCTGAGTATCTCATTGCGTAGGTTAGAAAGTAAAAGGGACTTTTGATGGCCCTGCACCAAGGAACTAGGCACTACATACCTACATAATATTCTGTATGGCAGCAGCAGTAATAGTTAAAGTTAGTAGTTAAATACGTATGTTTTGCGACAGAACGTTTATCCGGTACGACAGTAGGTAAGTATTGGCCACAATCATAAATAGGTAGGTATATACTTATCCTCAAAGTAATAATCGTACCTACAACTATTTATTGTAGCGACCAAATGTTCTGTCGCACAGATATATAATTCGGTTCAACGTTATTTCGTTCAATTTGCTTGTCAGACAAATGTTCTGTCAACTATTTGTGGAATTTCATTTCTTTCGTATGTATTTAAAAAGATTTTATCATTTCAGACTAACTACAATAGATTATGTGCTAATATTGCAACTAGCCCTTCACTATGTCATCTACTGGTCCTTTGTGGTGTTCCTCAAGCCAGAAAGGGAATGGTCGCTTGGTCTTCACGAGCCAGTCGGACCTTGCAATGAAGTCGCTAACCTTACTACACCATTTGGACAGGTGGGTATATAGAATACAAAAACTAACATAAGTCTACGTTAATAGTGAGATTGTAGTAGGGAACCAAAAAATCCGACAGAGTATTTTGTGTTTTGCGGGCACCATGTTGGATTTTTTATCAAAAATGCACCCTATGACATTCTGGGGTCAAGACGAATCCAACGACACCTCGCACTTCAAAATTGGTCATGCCGATTAGGCTACAGGAGGTAACATAGAAACCTACATACATTCGAAAAACATTACCCTCCTTCCTGGAGCAGTAATAAAAAGGTGCCTGGGCACCGTACGCATGGAGGTAAAAATCGGTAACAAAATAAGATTTAAACTTTATTTAGAGTTCGAAAGGGGGTCAGCTTCATCGAACGAATAATCAATCCATTAAATGTATTCGTTCTTGTCTTTAAATTTGCTTCTTTTTCTTGCCCATGATGAAGGAAATGGGATGAATAAATGGAGAAAACTTTAAATAAAAATTAATGAAATAAAATTTTCACAAAAAAGGCGCCGATACTTTTTAAAAATTCCCGCACTATTTTTTTCTCCCGACTGTTGAGGTATTTTTGCCTTATGCTAACATTATACCAGAGACTTAAATAAAATCTTGTCGGGTTCTGATAAATTTTGTGTTGCATCGTTATCACTATAAACTTTCAATTCGCTGGCTAGGATCTGTCTAAGCCATAACCTTGGTATTTCAAGATAACGAGATCTTCTTCTTCATGGCCATCGGTACAGTTTGCGTCTTCTACTAGCTTTAGTCGCTTCAGGTGTAAACGTATTATGCTTTGGTCATATCTCATGCGACTGATGGTAGTGATAAATTTCCTTGAATTTAGGTACAGTGTTAGTTTGGTGATACCAAAGTTGGGCGAGCGGCCTTATTAAATTTCTGCGTATCATTTTCTCCTTACTTATCCATAATGGACATCCATCCGATAGTTTTCCTATAATCTCTTTGGGATTGTAACATCAAAACATGGTAGTCTCGCAAAATGTTGGAATCATCTTCCGTCAAAGCGATCTTTGGCAACTGCAATATTTGTTGCTCAATCACGGCGATACGGCTGAAAGGGTTTGGATTAAATTTGGTATATAGGTAGAATATACCCTGGATTAAAACGTAGGATACTTGTTATCCCGATAAAGTGAGTAGTTGCCGCGGGATAAACAAATTTCCACTTTAAAGTTATTCCACGCAGGCAAAGCCGCGGGCGGTAAACTAATAAAATATAAATCCAAAAAGTGGGTGCACTCGAAAGGCCTAAAATCTAATTATAGATAAATATTTTTAATTCTTCCTATTTCCGATAATTTAAATATTTTTTCTTCTATAGGTGCTTATCATTATATATTCTCGAAAATAGTAAGAATCAATGGATATTTAGATTTTCGCGTGCACCCAGGTGTACATTTCAAATTTATATATTATTTTAAAGGAAAAGTTTTCATCTTATAACTGATAGACGGACGACTAATGAGAAAATTATCAATTGACCCCAAAATCTTTCAGCTTACTTCTTTGTTTAAAGCAACTGTTTTTTCGATTTCTAATACCCACCCACTGAACTCTCAGGTGATACCGAAACGCAAATATTTCTGCGCTGAGAACTATGATGAGGGATACTTCGATTTCCACTGCGTTGGAGGAAAGAAACCTATGCACGGAGCGTCGTGGTATGTCGTGTGCGGAACACCATTTATGTAAGTAACTCCTTACAATAACGTATACTACTTAATCTACCTATACATCCAATCCATTCCAACAAGTTTAACAGTTAGATTCTTAATACCCTGGAATTCTGATAGCTCTCATTTGCGACAGAACAGCAGACAGGTCCGCTGTCATAAACCTTATTTCTGATTTTTTAATTAATTAAAAATAAGTAATACCTATAACGAGGTAAGGGTAGGTATAGTAATCTGTGCTAATCACTCACCTATACTATCTTTACAGTAGTTGTTTGTTCAGGATCTACGTGGCATTAAAAAGTTTATCAACTGAAATACAAATTTTCAATTAATAATATACCTATAAATAATAAATAAATATTCATTATTTATTGATGATCACTGATTAAAAAAACATTTTAGTGAAAATAATAAAAGTTTGGTAATATATTAAAGGCAGCAATAGGTACGAGTACACACCTGTTGAAATTAAATTTTAACACTAATTGCTTCTGTATTAATAGTCTTTAAATTAGCCAATGTAAAATAACATTTAACATTACATACAACACATATTATATTACACAATTACGTCGTTATTTATTTCTTTTCATAATTCATAGCCAATCTATATATTTTTTTCGTAAATTTTTATCGAAAGATCTTGCTGGCCCAAGCTTGCCCCAGAGTTCAAAGCTCATTTAATTTCATAGAATTTATAAGTAGGTATGTACATATAATCACTTGGACAGTTTATAACTTCGAGGGTTTTCTAAATTTTCCGTTTATAGTTGTAATCTGCGGTGTTATCGCATTGTTGGCTAGTCTTATTTCGTTTTGAATATATGCACTTTTTTTTTGTACTCTATTGTAGGTACATGCTTACTATTTTTCTGTGCTCGAATAATTGTACGTAATTTCTTACTTATTCGACACTACTTGCCACTTGACCACTGATAAAGGGTTCCTTTTGTGATACAAAAACTTTTTAAAAAAAGAGCAACCGTAGAAGCTTTTTTTTTAATTCTATTTTACAGCAGCCTTGGGAGTACTATTTAGCCGTTGTAGTAGGTACATTCTTTTGCGAGTCTACAACACGAGGTTTTAGGCGAGGACAATATTTATAACATTCTTATAAAAAATATCACTGTATAGCAAAGTGTAGAGCATAGGTATATAAACCAGATTTTTCGGGTCGGGTGGCGATTCACACCACAAACGGTTCGCACCGCGGTGCGAAACGACCCATTCAATTTTTGAAGAGCCCCTTTCGCACCGGTGGTGTGAATCGCCACCTGCAAATTTTGAATGGGTCGATTCGCACCACAAGGTAAATGACCTTTGATTCGGAAGTTGATTCTGTTTCGGACTCATAATAAAATATTTCACATAGGTAAATAGAAAAGTAGTAAGTAAAAATGTATAAATCATTTTTTTAACATAATTGATTGCTTTACTTTTATTATTATAAAGAAGTAAATATACTCAACGTTAAAAATATTTTTTTTACTAAAAAATAAGCTTCTATGTATACTGGCTAGACTAGAGAATTATTACAATATAACCACAAAATAAATACAAAGTATTATTTATGATTATTTTAAGATTATCTATTTAGCCTACAAAGATTTACCTATTTAGCCCACAAAGATTAGGTTAAGTTTCATCATCATCATCTGATTTAAGAGTCATGCTCTTGTTGGTGGAGATTTTTCCATATCTCTCTGCTCTCCGCCTTCCTCTTGACCTCCTGATAGAACACGACGTTCAACTTCTCTTTTGTTTGCTGCATGTAGCTTATTCTCGGTCTTCCTCTTTTTCTTTTCCCGTTTAAGTTTACATGACTTTTATTACTTGATTTTTATAATTATTTAAAAATGTTATTTATGATTGTTCCAAGATTATCTATTTAGTATTTCTTAATTTGGTAATCAATCTTTGAAAAAGAAACTGGTAATAGTGTCCGTGATATGATAACAAACAACTTTCCCATACAAACATAGGTCGAAATGTGAAAAACATTTTTGGATTTCCCATACTAAGTTGTGTCACGTGACCGGACACTTTGTATTGGAAGGTCACTATCACCAGCTTTTTTTATAGATATAGATAGATAGGTCGATGTGAAAAAAAATTTTGGATTTCCTATACTAAGTTGTGTCACGTGACCGGACACTTTGTATTGGAAGGCCACTATCACCAGCTTTTTTTATAGATATAGATAGATATAGTGTCCGGTCACGTGACACAACTTAGTATGGGAAATCCAAATTTTTTTTTCATATTTCGACCTACGTTTGTATGGGAAAGTTGTTTGTTATCATATCACGGACACTATTACCAGTTTCTTTTTCAAAGATTGATTATCAAATTAAGACATACTAAATAGATAATCTTGGAATAATCATAAATAACATTTTTAAATAATTATAAAAATCAAGTAATAAAAGTCATGTAAACTTAAACGGGAAAAGAAAAAGAGGAAGACCGAGAATAAACTACATGCAGCAAACAAAAGAGAAGTTGAACGTCGTGTCGTATCAGGAGGTCAAGAGGAAGGCGGAGAGCAGAGAGAAGGGGAGTGTTCTGAAGAACTGTTCGAGCTAATACCCGCTGCTTAATTTAACCGATACACTTCTCGCCGAAAATTAAATTTCCATCCACATCACCTGGATGAGTGGAAGTCTACCACTGTCCGTTTCTCAAGAAACTTCTTACCACGTACGACCACCCTGTGGAACGGACTTCCGGCAGCGGTATTCCCGAACGAGTACGACATTGGAACCTTCAAGTAACGAGCCCACACCTTCCTCAAAGGCCGGCAAGGGTACTGTGACCCTTTTCTCTGACACCCGTGACACCCGTCCATGGGCGGCGGTGATTGCTTTCCATCAGGTGACCCGTATGCTCGTTTGCCGCCCTCTCATATAAAAAAAAAAAAAGAAAGAGATATGGAAAAATCTCCACCAACAAGAGCATGGCTCTTAAATCAGATGATGATGATGAAACTTAACCTAATCTTTGTGGGCTAAATAGATAAATCTTTGTAGGCTAAATAGATAATCTTAAAATAATCACAAATAATCATAAATAATACTTTGTATTTATTTTGTGGTTATATTGGAGTAATTCTCTAGTCTAGCCAGTATACATAGAAGCTTATTTTTTAGTAAAAAAAATATTTTTAAAGTTGAGTATATTTACTTCTTTATAATAATAAAAGTAAAGCAATCTATTTTGTTAAAAAAATGATTTATACATTATTACTTACTACTTTTCTATTTACCTATGTTAAATATTTTATTATGAGTCCGAAACAGAATCAACTTCCGAATCAAAGGTCATTTACCTTGTGGTGCGAATCGACCCATTCAAAATTTGCAGGTGGCGATTCACACCACCGGTGCGAAAGGGGCTCTTCAAAAATTGAATGGGTCGTTTCGCACCGCGGTGCGAACCGTTTGTGGTGTGAATCGCCACCCGACCCGATTTTTCATTTGTTGTTCATCGGCTAGAACCAGAACCTATAACTTTTTTAATGACTGATTGGATACGCTTTTGACCACAATCTCACGATGAAAAGTGAAGAACCTACGCGATCTCAGTAAAATGATGTGTTATTTGCAGTAATCGCGTGGAGTACATAGCGGTGCTGTCAACGATTCTATTGCTGGCGGCAGGAGTGTTCTACGGCTTATACTTCAGAACGGTCCAAACTGCACCCGCTAAGAAGCTGAAGACCAAATAGCGCTAGAAAATATATATTTTTACACTTGTTACTTAGGTTTGTTGTTGACGAGTTTTATAGAACTCAAAATCATTCGTGATCACTGGTATTGTTTATCATCATATCAAACATCACTTGCTGAAAATTGACAAAATCCAGAGGGCCTACGAAGTGCATTTTAACCACATGTCAGGTTGTTTTATAAAAAATAATGAAAAACGAGACTAAGCGTTTCTGGTGAAACAAATAGAAATATGGACGAAATACGAAACACCTAGTTCTGAAAAACTTTTCCGTGGAACATGCCAATGCCTATGTCGAGTACCTATGCAGCGTAAGAAGTCGAAAAATTTCGGATGGTGACTCCATTGTAACATTATACTTTGTTCATGTTAATTAATACCTTGTTGGCGAGGTAAATATAAAATGAAGCTAATTAATCTAATATTGTAAATAAAAAGAAATCAAAATTATGTTTAATTTTAAGATTAAAAAAGTAAATTTCAAAGTAAATGATGGATACAAAATTCTAATAGCATATTTTTTTAACTATAAATCTAAAAAATAACTCGGCAAGGTATCAATGATGGACACAAAATTCCAATAGCATAATTTTATTTTATTGATATGTCTGTTTAACACACAGTCACATTTAGGAATTCTTAAAATCTACAGTACTATATTAATTTCATTTAGTGCCATGAAATAGCATAAATAGATAATAATCTAACATACATGATAAGCCAATAGGACTATACGAGTATACGAGTATTTCCGATACGTTATAAGTCTACGTGCACAGCAATAAAATCAATGCGATGAAAATACATAAAAATAAATAAACCATGTAGGTAAGATACAACTAGATATTTAAAGTGCGTGGATATTTCGAGTCCCTCTGCCCGATGGATTAGCCAGATATCTATCATGCATGAGTAAGCAGAACTATTTACTTCAAAATTATATATTGCATTTATTGAGAATAGACAGTCCATCGCGTCAGCATAGCGGTCAGAAGTTGATAACTGAACGAACAACCAAAATAGGTAACCATAATAATAATTATGGACATCCAAATGAATAAAGGGTTTTCACATAGGTACCAGTAAGTGGCCTAAAATACCTTGATTTGCTGTTATTTTTGAGACTATTTATTATATGCAGGTGGTAACGGATTGTATATATTATAATAACAACATGATTTTTATATTTATATGTCATAGTTCACCTTATGTCATTTTCTTAACATTTGGACACTTTGCTTACTCAATATAAGCTGCCGATTGTACCTCCTTGCAAAACACATTCAATAATAGGCAGATATTTCTTATATTCTCTCTGCATTGGTAATTAGTAACATGGCTATACAGGGTGACATTTAATTCGTGTAATTCTTGTTTACTGGTGACTCCACTCTTGATTACGAACTACTTTCCCCAAGAAACCATAGTCGAATTCGATCAAAAACATTTCGGTTACCTATACAAAATAAACCATTTTGAAACCACCTTCAGTATGGAAGTCCAACAATTTTCGACTGAATTCGGCTATGGTTTCTAGTAGATAGTTGTTCTTAATCAGAAGTGAAGTCACCAGCCGAAAATTGTTGGACTTCCATACTAAAGGTGGTTTCAGAATGGTTGACTTTGTATTGGGTAATCGAAAATTTTTTGATCGAATTCGACTATGGTTCCTTGGCGAATTACACGAATTCAAATTCGCCGTGTATAGCTGATTACGCGTAGACATTCTTTGTAAATATGTAGGTATGTATATATTGTAAACAGGTTAGAAAGAACGAATGACACCTGGAAGGACAATACCAGGGATATCATCCCAATGACCCGGTTTGGTTTTCTATTATTAACCGACTTAAAGGACGAGGACAATTAGAGATATAGCCTTATGGAACCTTGGCATTTTGTAAATTAGACATAGGCATTACTGGCTATGGCAATATGGGATTCTGACGAACGTTCCTGGCATAACTATTAGTAGGGACATAAAACACGAGTGAAAAATTTTAAGACGGCCGTTTTAGAATTCTGACAAAAATATATATTTTGAGATAGATAGATTGTTGGTGTGCAATAAAGAATATTTGTATTGAATAATTTTATGACAATGATCAATGAAAATTACCTACTAAGCTTGTGGATTATTTATTTGAGTTTTTTTATTTTCCACGTGAGTTCAGGTGGCGTTTGTTCTTTCCACGTTGTATTTACGAACACATAATATTTAAGAGATACGTGTATTTATTTACGTTCTAAATTTATCTGAGCAAAGTTGCTATACAAGTTATACGAAGCTGATACGTAAATAAAATTAAATTATCAACACAAATACAAAGAAAACATAATCCATACAAAAGTTATTTTTGTTGTAACATACATAACCATTCATCATACACCTTAAATCCTAGATCAGTTTTTTGCATTTTTAAGAAGTGCTTTCAAGTACATATATTACACAGAATTTGTTAAACGCGATTAAATATGATAAATTAGAGTAAGAGATTAGATCCTGAGAACCCATCTCCATAATGCTAAGTTTAAATTGTGCAGAAACTAAAATTAATAATAAAATATCACAACCTTTAACTTATAAAACAGAACACCTTAAATAACATAGATTACTGACCTCTATAGCTACATTATCTGTGTGTAATAGGAGAGGTAAGAATTTGAAACAATTTAAGAAGGGGAGATACATTTCCTTAATCAAAATGGTGGCTATTTCGTTTTTGTACTTATAGATTTTTTTTTACAAAACCTATAATGTTGGGTGACAAATGACAAGGTAGTTTCTGTATGTTGTACAAAAATAATCATTAGTTATAGTTATAGTCAATATAACGCTGCTGTGAATTCCTTCTGGTTGCAAATGGCTGAATTTGTTTTCGTAAAACACGCAATTTACGGCAATGTATCCTGTTATTAAGCATACAAACCGAATCTAAATAAATCCGCAAAATATTTTAAAAAATTGTGTTTGATTTTATTCTTCTGTTTTAGATATTTAAAACACTCTTTGTTTGTATTTTCAAAAATATATTTTATTTTAGAGATTCATTTTAAACGCACTAAAAGAAAAACACTTTAAATTTGGCTCTGCCAATAACAAAGTTTATAAAGAGTATGTTTTTATGAATAGTATAATTATGGAAAAATCTTAAAAGGAGCTTAAAAAATTTGTTCAAAGGAATCATGAATTACTTAATTAATTATTAAAAAATTACATTCCCCATAAACATCATAAGATCTCTACTGAATAAACCTTTTTCTTTCTTTCTGTCTCAGTTTCAGTCAAATTGGTTATACGCTTATTACCGGTAACTTTCGTTTGCTGTGTTTTGACGCGAATTATTTGGTGCTCCCAAAAACCGAAAATAAAAGTTTATTCTTATTAATTAGTGATGTAAATCTCTCTAGATCCCTCGTGGATCTGTCGTCGTACCACATAAAAAAATTTGCGTTCAATCGCTAATAATTTGCCGTACCTATAGGGCGCTTGCGTTCCATCGCTAAATTTAGTACCGTAAGTGCCCTAGAAGTAAGGATAAGGGGATAGACGTATCGAGTTAGGTACCAAAATTTTTGCAAATTCTTACCTCTTTTCTGAAACTGTATTTTTTTTTCTGTTGTGCAATAAAGTGTATTTGCATTATATCATAATAATAATAAATTTTTATTTTCAACCACAAAATAAAGTAACCGGTAATAACTAATTAGGTTATAACTGAAGTCGGTTGTTTTGACAATTTATGGCGGTGCAATGATTTGTGATCCATTTAGATTAATTTTTGCCAGAAAAAGAACACAAAAGTCGACAGTTCCTAGCAATAAAACAATTGACGAAAATATGGGTAAACATACATAAAAAATACATACAGACGAACATATTAGGTACCCACTCCTTTTTGGGAGGCGGTTAAGTAATAACAACCGTATTCATTTTTAAGGGAAATTTCAAATGTCCCCTTCCTATATTATTGATATCGATTCAACTAATATCTATGGAAAGCGGCTTTCCTTATACAATAAGTACATACAGTAATTTTTCGTGTAAGTACCGGTTAGACTAGTATGACGTAGGTAGATATAACAAAAAATAAATTTTACATTAAAAATATTTTATACGAACAAGCTTTTAATGCTCCATCACGAAACCCTGATCATCACATAATTATTCTAGTACTCACAAATACGATTAACATAAGTCCAAAATCAAAAGTTTTACTTTATGCCGTAACTGCGGTCTTGTGCCAGTGAGCATGAAGCGGTTCCATGGATACCATCTCCAAACCTGCTTGTCATTGCTTTATTACAGAGTTCCTATCGCTAGGTTCCATCATCAGATAAGTTCCATGACACCACAACAACGCATTCTCATTTAACTTATATATTTATGCAAATTTAAACTTAACTAAATACTTGGTCAAATCTAACTGCAATTGCATGTAATAAGAGATTTGAGACAAAACGAATACCGCCGTAAAGAATATACTTAGGTAACTTAATAAAAACAAGTAATACCTTAATGAGATGTAGTCTGCAGCAGGTATTGTTCAATTGAGATGAAGTTTCTATACATTTCCAGAATTTTCACTAATTGTAACCTTTACCTAGAGGCAGGTTGCACCTATTTGTATGTCTGCAACAGGAATGACGAAATGGAAACATAGGATCAATTTTTCAATAGCGCAATCGTTTGATATTATTTTTAATTTGAATTTCATCAGATATTTTTCCTTTGATTCTTGAATGTTGATGAACAGGACTTCTGAACAGATAACTATCGCAAAAGTATTATTTTTTTGAGAGATAAGTTAATCTCCTAATTTTTACAATATATATATTTCGAGAGCTTACAGCGTTGTTCAGTGAAATAATAATCAATTACAACAATCAATTACAACAATCAGTTACACAGATCACTTATTATAATAAGAGGTGTATCCCAGGCGGAAACAGGAAACATGAGACTGGGCAACCTATCCTCAACAGCGTACACAAGTTGCATTTGATGCAGACTTCTCAGCAATTGAAAGTTTTTCCTAAGCTATGTTTTCGTAAAAAATTTAGTTGTAATTTCCATTCACCGCCCTACTGCCCAATCATTAAACCAAATAATAGGTGGAACGAACTAGACAACAGTGAGGTTATTTTATTATAATCACATAATTATACGGTTATAATGTTATGCCGTAGTTACCTTACAGAGTGCGAGAGACCAAGTGTTACTAATTTCATTCTAAAATCGATTTCGATGGAATGGGCGATGACAGCGTACTAATTTGAGCCCATTTCATTGATTGACGTGATACTGGCAGTTGGACAAATTGCCATTAAAAAATATAAAAGAGCAAAGATTAGCAGTCAGTCAAAAAGTTATGGTTTGGGCTGCTGTTTGTTGTACTTGGTTTCACCGACAAGGGTGTCACTGTTAAAAGACAGTGTATTTCGAAAAGGTCTCAAAAGAAGCATTGATATAGGTCTTAAAAGAAGCGGGCACATACACAATTCGGTGCCAGGACATGGGCATTCCAGCAGGAGTCAGCCCCATAAACCTAACCTTTATTTCGGCGTAACAGTGGCCTCTATATACGCCAGGCGCTATAATCCGTAGGATTTATCATTTAGAAAAATTTGGAATCTAGGGTATGCACTAAAAACATCTAAGTAGCGCAAGCAGGTCTTCGCCGAGAATAGCCGCTAATCGTTGTTCACCGGCAGACAACACATCACATCATCAGGGCTGGAGGTGGTTATATCAAATAATGAGATGGGTTTCTGTAAATAGTGTGAATTTGCAATATTATCCGCAGCTTTTAAATAACCATATTAAAAATTAACAAAATTATGTAGTTTTTTCGTGTGATGCTTCTTAGCCCCCCTATGCGCGCTATTTCTCATTTAAGCAGACAGAAAGTTTCTTCGTATAATTTGTTTGTTTTTCTACTAAAGCGGAGAAATATGTGCTAGAGTATATTATGAAATAATAAATGAAACCGGTGGCTAAAAGGCATACTTTCTAGCCACGCCGCACCAGATACAGTATTATAGGGATTGTTGTTGTATTAAATTCATACCTATATAAACAAATGCTCGTTCTACTAAAAATCAGAGCAAAAAGCAAAGCAAATAATGGGAAAAATTAAATAATTAGTTCTGACTAGGAACGGAAAAATGTTCACTTTGCACAATAAAACTTGTTTTGAAGCCAACGTCAGGCGTTTGTTGGCATGGGTAGAATAAAACACGTAATAAATTAAACATATTTATGACATATACATAGTAAATATTTCTCCGCTTTAGTACAAAAACGAACAAATTACGAAGATATTTTGTGTCTGCTGCTTAAATTAGAAATGGCACGTATGGCGTAGCCATAGGAAGCATCACACGTTTTTTCTAGTAACACTAGATCCCTCGCTCTCTATAGATATGCGCATATTACTCTCGCATAACTGGGTTTCTATTTCTGGCTTTGCAATATTTTATGAAATACAACGTTGACAATTATTTATGTATGAGCATTATATATCAAATTGTGTAATCTTGACCCTTTATTAAAATCATTCAGGAATAGCCTTTTTAAAAAACAAGGCGGGCGGATTGTGGGATATTCGGGTACTCTTAGCATTCTCTTCTGTTTAACTAGGGACTATCGCAAATGAAATAGAAACAAATACGAGTACGTAGCAAATCCATTTTAGCTATCAACTTAAGGTCGATTCTTGAAAAGATCATCGATAACCGATGGGTCAGACAAAGTAGAGATGTCGCCTACGGCACGGTCACCGAGAGCGATTTTCCTTAGTATCCGCCGCATGATCTTTCCGGATCTGGTTTTTGGCAGCCCTGTAGCATGTTGAATGGTATCGGGAGCTGCGAAAGCACCGATTCTCTGGCGCACTAATTTCTTCAACGAATCTTTGAGATTGTCGTCGAACACAGCACCATGGTTGAGGATGACAAAGCAGTAAAGCGACTCCCCTTTGATGGGATGTGGCTTGGACACCACGGCGGCTTCGGAGACTTTCGGATCCTCAGTCAGCACGCCCTCCACTTCAGCAGTCGACATGAGGTGTCCGGACACGTTGAGCATATCGTCCATACGCCCAGTCACCCACAGCAATCCATCTTCATCTCTTCGCGCGCCTGAATAACAAAATGCGTTTAAACAAACAGCGAATGACAAAAGGGTGAATTAGAGCTTTGAGGTATCGATGGATATGGTGGTATATTAAAAAATCCATCTAACTGAGTGCGTATCGGACATGCATCAGTCCGACAATGTGTGATGTCCGACAATTTGCCCAAGCCCGCCTCATACCCTTCTAGCTATTTGGACCCCTTTGCGACAGTGATCCCAAGAATTGTAGTCTAAAGTCATACAAATCTAAATTAAGCCAGTATTAGCGAAATCAATAATTGAAACTTCCTGAATGATTAATATAACACTTCATTTATTTTAATAATAAAGAATGCGACAAAATAGAAAATGTGTCTATAAATAAAAAAAACTATTGTTACCTCTACTGTTGCGGCCAACTTCTGAACGAAGTGACCTGTAACTCATAAGAACCATAATCTATCAATGTATCCGTTGGTCAACCATACACCTACCTACTAGTTGCATGCTTTTACACCTTTATTATTACAGTACATTCTACTATAATATAATAATTAATTACTTTAACTAAACGTCACCTCAACGATCTAAAACAGACCATTGCTGGATTTAAACCTCTCGTACGGCGAGCTTCTACCCTTAGTGAGGATTTGCTACGCTCTGTGCATACGCCTGTCATACCTAGGTCTAGGAGATGTCTCAGTTCCCTTAATCGTCTTTCACGACATCCCTGACAAGAGATGGGTTTGTTCATTATGTGCTAGGAAGACAAGAATATATGTTGATATAAAAAAGAAATATATGTTGGTCAACTCACCATCGCCGGTGCAGTAATATCCGGGGAACTTGGAGAAGTACACCTTCTCAAATCGTTCATGGTCCCCGTACAAGGTGCGCATCATGCCCGGCCATGGACGGGAGAACACCAGGTAGCCCTCGCCAGGGCCTTCAATCACTTTACCGGCCTCATCCAGAAGAATCGGCTCCACACCGAAGAAAGGAAATCCCTTTGGAGATAATAAAACAATTTCAAATATTGAAGTGATATTTAGCGTATAAACTGGACAGATATAAGAGGTTAAAATTAACATCTTACATCTTCGGCTAGATATTAGCGTAACAACACCAGTTTTATATTTATAGATAGCATAGCGTAATATGCACCTATATTGCCGCCCAGTAACAGTGCACAGGTTGTCGCAACGATGAAATGAGGGCTGTAGTCCACCATGTGGATCCACGCTCTGTGTAAACCTGTGCATCTGCATTTTTTCAGTCTTGTTATTATTTAATAATTTCTAGATTTCCTCCATAGAAAGGCAAACCCAAATCCAAAAAAAATAATAACAATTAACTTAGGTTGTTATTTATTATTTATTTTATTTTATTTTATTTTATTCGGAACACCAACAGCAGAAATGAAAAGGTTGGGTACATAGAATATTTCAACAAAGCCATTAAAAGGTATTCGCAGATACATTCTGATTAGACTTATCAACCATAAATAAGAAGAAATAAACTCTCCGGGATGAGGTCCCTAGGAGTGTGCCGTGCTCAAGGTGGGGCCAAAGAATTTAGTTGTGAATATTTGTTTTACCACTGAGGGTGTTGTGTTGAATAGGTCCAAAGTTCTGTGTTCCTTAGATAGTTTGTTAAATAGATTGCTGACTCGAATGAGAAATGAATTTCTACGATAGTTAGTGCTTGCTCGGTGGCAGGTCAAGGGATCGTTGTATCGGATGGACAATCTAGTGGGTATATGAATATTAATATTTTCCAACAAGGATGGACAGTCTATAACACTGTTCACAATATTAAGGAGGTATAAAATATCTGCTATTTCTCTCCTTTTTTCTAAAGGTAAGAAATGATACCTTATACATCGGGTTTCATACCCGTGATCGATTTTTTTACTTTTGAATTGGAGATATCTTAGAAATCGTTTTTGAATAGATTCAATACGATCAATATATACCCTATACTGTGGGTTCTATACAACTATTATGCCTAAGCTGGGGCGTTCTTCAGCTAACTGAATGGATTTTTGGTGGGCTAATATCGAAGCTAGGGAAGGTTCTTAACACTCACAGTGGCTCCGGGCTTCATTGGCGTAGCGCCGGGGAGGCTCGTCAGCACGTGGCCTCCGGTCTCGGTCTGCCAGAATGTGTCCACTATGGAGCAGCGCTCGCCGCCGATCAACTTGTAGTACCATAGCCACGCTTCGGGGTTGATAGGTTCGCCGACGCTGCCCAATACGCGGAGTGAACTCAAGTCGTGCCTAGGAACATGCAAATGCGTATGAAAATACCTCAATGTGCGATTAATTTCAGGTTAAATAGAAACAGAAAGTATTGTATCTATAAACATAAGTGTAGTTTATACTCATAAACTATACGTTATGTAGGTAGGTATATATACGAGTATCTCATTATAATGATTCATCATTATCATTATCAATCAGCTTATATCTACCCAATGCATTCACTGCGCTGTAAGCCTCTTCCTTCAATTAGTATCTATAGGCTACAAGATTTTACGAGAGACGGACAGGCAGGGGGAATGCAAAATGCGACCTACAAAACATTATAGTCCAGTTAAAATACGCAATTATTGTGGTGTAACTTCCTATAATTTTAAAAAGTTCCTGATTTTTTGTAGAAGGATAGAGTACCCATCAGTAATCAAATAAAAATGTTTTCTAACAATTCTGTAGCTTGCTTTAGATATAGTATAGGTATTTAGTTATAAAACCTATTATATTAAATTAAAGTTACCACTGTGAACTTCATTGCATTATAGAAGATGCTAAGATCTCCTAAAACATTTTTTTTAATTAATGGCGACTTCATATTTTCTAAAAATAATTTATTGAGTCGTGATATTTGCCTTCGGTGAAATTTTTCATAGTGTAAAAAAGTTATTGATCGATTTTTTTTTAATAATTACAGCGGTTCTAAGTAGGTATATTCTCCGACCCAATGAAATTCACAGTGGTAATTTTAATCGTATAGTCTATGTTTTATTACTAAATATGTAGGTATATTATATCTAAAGCAAGCTACCGATTTGTTAGATTTTTTTTTAATCTATCACTGACAGGTGCCACATCAGTAAAGGATCAGAAACGGAACAGGTACTCTATGCATGTGCAAAAAAATTACGGCCTTTAAAATTATAGGAAGTAAAAACTGGACTATTAAACCCGAAGCAATAATCAAATTGGAAGAAGGGATGAATCGGGATAATAATAACCAATGTTCCGGAAAGGTAATTGGATGGTATAGCTTACTGATGAACATTCTACCATCATAGTTCCATCTATTTTGTTTTTACTGTTTTCTTGGCAAATAAAGATTTTTATTATTATTATTATTATACCAAAACTAATTTAATATAAGCTTTCTTGTAGTGCAATTTGAAACATATTCCATATAGAAGAGTTATTATTAATCATATTTAAAACATGACCTATGACGAATTATGGAGCCGATCCTACCATACGTAAATGTTAAAATATAGAAGCGTTGAGTGTTCTATCCAACATTGACCCCCTTTAGTTCAGGACCTCGATAAGCTGCCATAACTGGTTCTATAATGTACCTGACCTCTGTACATAAAATATTTACGTAGAGTAATGAATGACACGAGGGCGCAAGCGCTACACATACCTACCTATATCTAACGTAAATATGATATTACGTGATGATAATTTATAGATATTATTTATATTAACCTATGATCAACAATTCTCCGATTAGAAATTATAAACATTGTTTTGACATTGACTCATTGTTACAAAGTTTTCTAACACGTATAACTACTTATATAACCCATCCATTCATCGTAAGAGGAAAATCAACTATAATATCAGTAGGTACCTACACCAATGAAATCATTTTTATCGCAGCTGTGCGGTAATGGAACTATTTGACAATAAAATTGCATTAATAACGAAATAGTCAGGTGATTCATGATGATTTCTTTACTTAAATACAAACTAATAGAAAGTTTACCCGGGGATAAGCTTCATCATATCAGCCATATGATGTCCCCTGCTGAAAATAAACATCCATCATAGATTTTCAGACCGACCGATTGCTGTATGCAGCGCCTTCCGGTGAGCTTGATCAGCGGGGCTATTGTGTAACTCTATCGATATCGTCATCGATTATGTTCTGACGTGTGATTGGTTGGCACATCGCTCGCTCGGCAATATAACATTTTCTCATTGGACATTGTTATCGATGACGATAGCGATGAAGTTACAGAATAACACGCCACGTCCCACATTACGCTTGGCGTTGCGTAGTTGCGTAGCCTCTATTCACTCTACATAGCTCTTTGAGATGAAGTGTACAAAGTGTGTTTTTATTTATGATTGGTAGGAAACCCCGTATTTATACTAAAAGTACAGAATGCTAACGGCTGTAATATCTGTCAAATTGGACATTTTATGTAAAAATATTAATGTGCAGTTAGTGCAGCAAAAAAATTGTGTTAAACTAATAAAAAGGAGAGTTTATTTAGATTTCGTAAATGATAATCTAAAAGAAAGTCGCACCAAAAATGCAACTAATAGCCAAAACAGAATACTGTGAAGATGTTTACCAACATAGTGGTTCCGTACTCTCAGAAAATGAGTCAATTAATTATAGGAATTTGCCCTGCAGAGCTGTAATGGAAAATTTGTCCAGTGTCTTAGAAGCAGCTCCGTCTGAAGAAAGCTTCGCAAGTATTCATTCAGAGCCAGCCCGTGATGGTTCCGCAGCAAGTGTAAGTCATCATTCCTCAGTGACTTCTGAACCGCAACTGATTATGTACTGTTTTCTGTGTATCAATTATAAAAGTGAATTTTATTGTACCTACCTTTGTTACATACCCTAATGAAATAAAACAATAATATGTAAGTACTTTTATTTATTGAAATTATATATTATTTTCCGGTTATTCAGTCCCGGGTTTAATACGGAAATTAACCCATACAATGCGAAACCCTAAAACTTTTGGTTAAAGGTGTATTAGAATTTCTGTTGCAACTTCTTGGGCCCTACAAAGGATCTCACAAAGAACTGGAGCATGCATATCAGTACCACAAATTGTAAACTTATGCTCAAACCAAGAGGATACTACCGCAATATATGTATATCTAAAGCCCGTATAGAAGGTAAATTGTAAAGCGTTACAAGCTGCTAGTAGAAGACGCCATTTTGTAACTTAATATATATACTAAACTAACGGATAAATATACATAAATATTTATATAAACATCCATTACTCGAGAATAAATATTCTTATTCATTCATTATACAAACATTACTCCTCACGGAATTCGAACCCGCTACCATTGGTTTCGCTGACAGGGTCACTATCCATTACACCAATCGGTCGTCATTACACTATCGACTACTAAGAGAAAGTGTTATACCTACGCATATTTTTGTGCACCTTATGTTTTGATTATTATGTTTAGTTAAGTTCCTCTTGCAAATTTTGTAACTGTGGTGGATATTTGTTTATTATGACCGTAGTGATTGCCATAGTAAAAATTAAGCGTCAGCAAAGGTAAAAATTTTGGACTTATCACGTTTCTTAATAACGAAGTTATTAATAATATCTTATATTGACGGAATAATAATCGCCTAGACACGTACCATTTTCACCCTGTATCCTCACAGAAAGACCATTGCCAGTGGAAACTAAAATGGTAGGTATTATACAGCTGTACTCTTCGACCGTACGAGTAATCTCGTCTAAATGAGAGAGAGTCAGAGTTGAAGTTCAAACAGTTCACATGCGACTAAATTTAATGTATTGTCAGATAATTAAAGATGGGATTTGTAAGTGACTCTTTAATTTGGTAAAATATATTGATAACCTTTCGTAGGTACTTACCGTTGTGTCATACTTCAGTTTAACGTTCAAGCCTTGACTTTGGCAGAATCATCGCCAAACACGATGGAGCCATAAAACCTCCAAAAAGTGAAGTGTGATTTCATTCTTCTATGATAAGTTATAGGTTAGTATTCTGAGAGTTACCTACATTTTAAAGTGAAATCAACAGATCGTATTCTTTCATCAGTTGAAACAAATTATTTAACAGATAAGCAGCTTGTACTAGCATTTATCTTTACCTATGAAATTGCCGTTTTGTATGAAAAAATTTAAACGAATTTTGAAATGTATTTTTTATTTGTATTAATCGAAGTAATCACCCATGCAATCAATGCATCTTTGCCAACGCAGTGGCAGTTTATTGATGCCCTTCTTAAAGAAATCAGCTGGACGGGAGGCAACAAATTCTTCAAAGGCATTTTGTACTGCCTCTCGGGTATTGAATTATTTCCCTGCCAAGAAGTTATCCAAATTCTGGAAAAAGTAGGAGTCTGTAGGCGCAAGGTCTGGTGAGTAGGGCGGATGACGGAGAGCTTCTAACCCCAATTCTTGCAACTTCGAGACCGTCTGCTGTGCAGTATGAGGTCGCGCGTTGTCGTGCAGGAGCAGCGGAGAGGAGCGATTGGCCAATGCTGGTTGGAGATGTGCCAGCTTCTCCATCATTGTGTTCAGTTCTTCACAGTACACATCTGCAGTAATGCTCATCCCGTTTGGTAAGAAGCTGTGATGAATCACACCGGCGCTAGACCACCAAACAGTGACCATCACTTTTCTAGGGGTAAGTTTTCGTTTAGGGCATTGTTTAGGTGCTGAACCAGGATCCAACCAACTTGCTGAGCGCTTGCGGTTATCAAACAGAATCCATTTTTCATCGCAGGCAACAATGCGGTTCAAAATTCCTTCATTTGTTTGTCTGTTGAGCAGTGCAAGGCACGTCTCGACGCGTACTACGCGCTGGCGATCATTGAGTTCGTGGGACACCGATTTGTCAAGCTTTTTTACCTTGCCAATTTGACGCAAATGGACCAATATTGTTTTGACGCTAACGTCGAAAGCTACTGCTAATTCAGCCGTAGATTGTGTATCATCAGCTTCCACAATCGCCTTTAATTCGTCATTGTCGACCAAAGTCTTCGGACGACCGCGAGGTTCATTTTTCAGGTCGAAATTCCTAGAACGGAAGCGAATAACAGGTGGTGCGTTGGTTTGTAATGTTAGCTCCGTAAACGTCGTTGATGTTGCGTGCCGCTTGTGTCGCGTTGCTGCCACGACGGTACTCATATTCCATAATTACTCAATTTTTAACATATCCATGATAACGAAAAAGATTGAAATGCGATGAAAATGTAACACTAATCAATAAACAAATGACTACTTTTGGAAAAAGAATTCCATGTTTTTAAAATAAAATTAATTTGACATTAGAATTCTTAGCCAAACAAAAATTATTTTGATTTGAAATGGCCAGTACTGCAGAACGGCAATTTCATATGTAAATACCTATTATATGGAGGCCCTGCTCTTAAACGGTGAAGAAACACATCGAGAAGAAACCTGCATGCCTGAGAAATAAAAATTCAAATGTAAAGTCCCCAACCCGGATTGGACCAGCGTGGTGGACTATGGTCCATACTCCCTTATATTTTATACGAGCGAAGGTCTATATCCCTGCAGTGGGAATTATGATGATGACAGTTTCACTGAATCACACAATCTTGGGCAATATCTTCATTCCCTTACGAGTGACAATGAACTACCGTCAATCAGCTGTATCAGGAAGTATAGATGGTCTTTTAATATATAATAATGTATTCTTACATTTTCACGTAGTCATCGCCGAACTTGGCGAGCGCCCTTATAGCAGTAGGCGCGGTGTAGAACTGCGTCACCTTGTACTTGTCTATCAGAGACCAGTACCGATCATTGTCCGGATAAAATGGCGTACCCTCAAACTGAAATCAATACGATTAATCTTACCAAGAAAATTTTAACAACACAATTAGTCGTTAGTTTATGGTAGTTGTAGCCCTAGTAACAATTTCCGTTGGGGTGTTGTGGCCACTCACAGCCAACTGTTGGGAAAAGGTAGGGCGTTGGTAGTGGTACTGCCAACCAACTCCCAACATAGGGCCGACGGAGTAAAGTTTACAGTGTGTTTTTCTACTAAAACCCAACATTGTGCCAACAGCCGAAAAATAACATTATATTTCCAAACTAAATCCCAACATTGGGCCAACAACCAAAAGTTTATGTTACGTTTCCCCACTAAGACCCAACATTGGGCCAACAGCCGAAAATTAACATTATATTTCCCCACTAAATTCCAACATTGGGCCAACCGCCAAAAGTTTACGTTATATTTATCCTCAAAATCCCTTCATTGGGCCAACTGCCTCAACTGTTGGCAAATCGACAAGGAGTTTGTTGTATTTCCATACAAGTTCCCATCATGGGGCCTACAACTAAAAGTTTACGTTCTATTTCTCCACTAAATCCCAACATTGGGCCAACAGCCGAAAATTAACATTATATTTCCCCACTAAATTCCAATATTGGGCCAACTGCTAAAAGTTTACGTTATATTTATCCTCAAAATCCCTTCATTGGGCCAACTGCCTCAACTGTTGGCAAATCGACAAAGAGTTTGTTGTATTTCCATCCAAGTTCCCATCATGGGGCCTACAACCAAAAGTTTACGTTCTATTTCTCCACTAAATCCCAACATTGGGCCAACAGCCGAAAATTAACATTATATTTCCAAACTAAATCCCAACATTGGGCCAACAACCAAAAGTTTATGTTACGTTTCCCCACTAAGACCCAACATTGGGCCAACAGCCGAAAATTAACATTATATTTCCCCACTAAATTCCAACATTGGGCCAACCGCCAAAAGTTTACGTTATATTTATCCACAAAATCCCTTCTTTGGGCCAACTGCCTCAACTGTTGGCAAATCGACAAGGAGTTTGTTGTATTTCCATACAAGTTCCAATCATGGGGCCTACAGCCAAAAGTTTACGTTCTATTTCTCAACTAAACCCCAACATTGGGCCAACAGCCGAAAATTAACATTATATTTCCCCACTAAATTCCAACATTGGGCCAACCGCCAAAAGTTTACGTTATATTTATCCACAAAAATCCCTTCATTGGCAAACTGCCTCAACAGTTGGCAAATCGACAAGGAGTTTGTTGTATTTCCCTCCAAGTTCCCATCATGGGGCCTACAACTAAAAGTTTACGTTCTATTTCTCCACTAAATCCCAACATTGGGCCAACAGCCGAAAATTAACATTATATTTCCTCACTAAATTCCAACATTGGGCCAACCGCCGAAAGTTTACGTTATATTTATCATCAAAATCCCTTCATTGGGCCAACTGCCTCAACTGTTGGCAAATCGACAAAGAGTTTGTTGTATTTCCATCCAAGTTCCCATCATGGGGCCTACAACCAAAAGTTTACGTTCTATTTCTCAACTAAATCCCAACATTGGGCCAACAGCCGAAAATTAACATTATATTTTTCCACTAAATTCAACATTGGGCCAACCGCCAAAAGTTTATGTTATATTTACCCATAAAATCCCTTCATTGGGCCAACAGTATTAATATAATGCTATATTTCCTCACTAAATGCCAACATTGGGCCAACATCTGAAAATCAACGTTAAACTTCCCCACAAAAATCCTCCATCGGACTTACTGCTTCAACTGTTGGGCGAATCAAGAAGAAGATTGTTATATATGCATACAAGTTCCCGTCAATGGGCCAACAGCGTAAGGTTTACGCAATAATTCCCCACTCAGTCCCAACATTGGGCCAACAGAGTAAATATTATGCTATATTTCCACAGTAAGTCCCAACATTGGGCCAACAACCGAAAATTAGCGTTATATTTCCGCACTAAATCCCATCATTCGGCCAACTGCCAAAAGTTTACATTATATTTAAGCATAAAATTCTTTCATTGGGCCAACAGCGTTAATATTATGCTATATTTCCTCACTAAGTCCCAACATTAGGTCAACAGCGTAAAGATTATGCTATATTTCATCACTAAGTGCCAACATTGGGCCAACAACCGAAAATTAGCGTTATATTTCCGCACAAAATTCCTCCATTGGACCTATTGCTTCAACTGTTGACGAATCAAGAAGAAAATTGTTATATTTGCATACAAGTTCCCGTTAATGAGCCAACAGCGTAAGGTTTACGCAATAATTCCCCACTCAGTCCCAACATTGGGCCAACAGCGGAAAATTTGCGTTATATTTCCGCACTAAATTCCGTCATTATGCCAACAGCCAAAATTTATGTTATATTTACCCGCAAAATCCCTTCATTGGGCTAAGAGGTGAAAGTTAAAGTTATATTCCCATACTAAATACCATCATTGGGCCAACAGCCGAAGGTTAGCGTTATATTCCTTCACTTAGTCCCATTATTGAGCCAAGAGTAGAACATAACGGCAGAATATTGTGCAGCAAAAGTTAGTGATGGTGTAAAAGTGAAGGGAAGAAGCCGCCAAAATCTTTTGTAAAGCATTCTGCCACTTTATTGAAGAATGACTTGACCGTGACTAGACTCTGTATTAAGCCTCCCGCCACCGTGGCTCAATGTAAACAACATTAGGTTTACGATTCGTAGGTCGCGGGTTCGATCCCCAGCGGGGTACATGTGTTTGGTTGGTGGTAGGGCATTTTAAAATGTCCGCCTGGCTAGCTACCACCATCTTATCTAAATTTGCCGCCAAGCAGCAATGTTAATAGCATTGTTGTGTTCCGGTTGTCAGAGATAAGATAGCCAGTCCCCCAAATGTGTTGGGGTTTCCGGGTCAGTATGCTTCCACCTTCGACCTCATCTTCACTTAACATCAGGTGTGATTGAGGTCAAGTACAAACCCGTCGTGCATAAACAAGAAGACCAAGTATATGATTGATGAATTATTTGTTTTGACTGAGACATATAAACTGAAGAAATAAGAGAAATAAGACATGGCTGTATTGGCTTAGATCCCTTTGCCTTCTCCGAGAGGAGTGAATAAAACGAAAAAAAATCCTTCTTTTCCTTCCAATATCGAAGCGAAGCGGTTCCCCGCGGTATATATAATATAAGTAATTTTGCTTTTTCTACAATCATCAGGTGAGTAAACTTAATCAATATATATTAACTGGGTTATTTATTAATTATATATCTTTTTGCGGATCCTGGGAATCAGGTACTTACCTGTAGTCTAGCAAAAAAGCATGTGCACATGTTTCATCATACGTCGCTTTTTAACCGACTAACTGGTTTGGGTTACCTAATTAATTAAATATCTATTGAAACAGGGCGTGGGTGAGATATATAATGCTGATATTAGATAGTATCGGGGGCACTAAGAGAATTTTGAAGAAGAATTATTGTGAATTGTTTAACAAGTAATATAAAAATTTACCTACTTAATCTAAGCGTGGGGTTTTGTCTTTTCGCTCTCAGTGCCTGCTTCCTTCCCAGACCAAATAAAAAAGGAGATGGAGCGCTGCTCCCAATGCAGTGAATGCGGCGGGTTTTTTCTAGATACAGTTCACTCCGTGTGGTTCACTCACTTTTGAGGTTTTGTGTCCAAACAAATGAAATGAGGCATGGTTTGATTTCTAATACGTTCGTGCGGCTGTGTATCCATCCACAGAGATGGGTGGGTCAAGTCATTGATTTGGAGATCTAATAAGCTTCCACTTCCTTCAGATCGGAGCATGCATTACATATTGAAGCCACTGTTTCTAATCTAGTTCTATAATCAAAGAAGGAATCTCATCACATTTGTACTAATTACTTACTAAAAATGTACATAGTTACTATAAAATTTATTTTAGGTGGATCAAGCAGGTAAGGTAGGTATGTTTAAGGTTGTGGAATTTGATAATATTGGTGGTGGAGTAGGAGAAATAAGTATAATTTGCAAGCAATGGCTTACACCGCGAAAGCGGCATAGCATGTGGCCACCACAAAAATTAAAGACGAAATTCAATAAATGCTTAATTGATGGATACATACCGGATGAGACTTGGGAAGTATACAGTATAAAACGTATATTTTATGAAAGTGGTAAGTCCATGGTTTTTGTAATAAACTTACATAACACAACAAGTTACTGTCCCATCCCCCCGTCCCCTCTGCTCAGCATAAAATATTATATTGTACAACCTCATGTGGGCTCAGTGGAGTATTCAATTGAAATAAAATATATTTATTCAACTAAACAGGTACCTACATAATAATTGTTTTAAAAAATTTTACAAATGACTATACATGTTAACCAAATTGAGTTGTAACAACCGATTGGTGTAGTGGATAGTAAACCTGTCAGCGGGGTAAATGTTTTGTGTGATCAATACGAACATCTATTCCCGAGTCATGGATGTTTATATAAATATTTATGTATGTCTATCTAGTATCCATAGTACAAGCTTTGCTTAGTTTGGGACTAGGTGATTGGGGTAAGTGTCCAAAATATTAAAGAATATTATTAAATAAATAAACTACTAATTGAGCCGTTTGATAAAGGTTTGTGATATGAAAGAAACTAGCTTGTATGAACAATTCTAGAGTTACAAGGATTTTGAAAAATCAAGGTAATTTTATAAAAATCTATTTAAATTTCATTCAGTCAGAAACAACAATGTAGTCAAAAAGTTTTACTATACAAATGTAAAACAAATCCTAAATGTTAAGTGCACCTTACCCCAATACATTATGGACACCACACCCAAATCAGTTAACCAGTGTTGAGATTAGTGCGGGCGGACAGACTAAAATTCATTGTTTTGCATTCTATTGCATTAATAAAGATCTTTATTGTTTTTGTTTTAGTAAGTGGTTATCTATGTTATGTATTCATCTATGTTGTGTATTCTACTATACCTATGTATTTTTTTCTTTGTATCGTCTATGTACCTACTGCTATTTAAAGTTATTCACCCTTTACTTTACACTGTCCAACTACCTATCGAAAAGTTTCTCTAATTGAGATTGTCTGGAAGAAATCACTATCAGCGATAAGACCGCCTTTGTACACTTTTACCATTTATGTTAAACATTCCTTGTATTTTATTTGGTGTGCAATAAAAGATTTAATAAAATAATAAAGACCCCTAATAATAGTATTCACAAATATTTTCCATGAACAGACAACAATCACTTAAATAATGTATATAGATGTGGCTTCATTATTAGATTACCATCCTGCCTGAAGGTGCCAATGAGATGTCTCGAACAAATACTTATATTTCAATTTCAGATAACTTGACTAAAGCACGGGAAAAGGCAAGAAAAGCGGAGTTTGACTCAGAAGTTGGTAGTGATGTTGAAAACTCAGTTCGAAGTCGTAAGAAAACCAGAAAAATATACGATAGTGATAGTAGTTCATCCACATCAGATGAAATAAATAATATTATATATCCACATCCACCTGCTTCTATAGAATTGAAATCAAAAGCAGAAGGAAAAATACAGTCTACACCAAGCACAGTTAATATAGGAGCATGTACTACTGATGAAGATGGCATTCAAGATCCATCACTGTCCTTGGGTGAGTTTACTTTTATTTATTTATTACCTATATTCTTTTTGGAGAACTTACAGTAAATATTTTTAATTTAGCTTAGTAATATCCTTTATTTCCCTGTGCTAGTGATGATAGTAAAAAAAAATCAGTCTGAGAACTCGTGACACGTGCTCAAATATATTTACTTATTATTTACCATAGTGTGAGTAATGATAATGTAGATATTTATACTACATATTTAACTCAAACAATTTTTTTTTTTTTTTTTTTTTGCATTCCTTATGTTTTGTTGACATTATGTTGTCTGTATTAATAAGGACCTTGTGAAGGCACAGCAACATGAGAGAGTAGCATGCACTAATTTAAATAATTTGGTGCCTACATAACATTCTGAATACATTATTTACCAGCTAATATTTAACCTATTATATTATCATATGTATTTTTACCATTGTATTCCAATTATATTATCATCATTAATCACTTACCTGATAATCTTAAAGAGCTAAATATGAAATCATTTAAAACAATACTACATGACATTCTAATTAGTAACTGCTTTTATAATAATGACGAATTTTTAGAATATAAATTTTAAATATTGTAAACCATATGGTAAAATACAGTGATACATTGTTTATTAAACCATCTTGTACACCCTACCTGTATTGGACAATAAATGATATTTGTATTTTATTATTTTTCTTTTAAATTATTTATTAATATGATGTTATATATCTATTTATATTGTATTATTATTTATTTATGGCATTTGTTCATATTATACCGTTTGAATTCTTATTTGAGTTTTTGAATTATTATTTATTGGATAGGTTTGTTGTTTTTTGTTATGCACAATGGGTTAGCACTTGACCTCAATCTGATGTTAAGTGTAGATGAGGTGATGATATGCTTGTATTATTTATTCAGTATATGTAAAGTCCTTTAATTTTAAAATTTTGTGTACACTATTATCTGCTTAATCAAATGGATGCTATTTATCTCTAAGGTTTGCTGGTGGAAAACTCTTATCGGAGTTAAGCTCGCCCTTGTACATTTTCTATACAATGCATATTTCTGTAACAGTTGTGTGTACAACAAGGATATTAAGATAATGAGTATTGGAAATTGGTAGTGTCTGGCATTCAAAAAATATTTGTGTATGTCGTTTATTTATTTTATTATTATCTTTATTAGAATGTTCAAACTATACAGGTTGATAAAAGAAGTATGTGGCATATTTTGATACTTAACCTGGTATAAAATTTTCTTTTCGTGTTTGAAATAAGTCTGGGTGATTCTTCACAAACAGAAATCTCATGTAGATATTGACATGGTAGGTACCGTAAGTAAGAGAATGTAAGGTTGCGATAAAATTGTATGGTGCATTTTGTTTTTGTATGCACCATACAATTTTATCGGAACCTTGGATGGTCATCCATTCTATTAGGTATTCCAGTCAGTACTCGAGATGCCTTTAAGTTTATGTTAAATCTTGTTCAGTATGTTACAACCTATATCAAAAGTACAATGAATAGTTAGGTACCTACCTAATGTGTGAATTTATTTTAAGGTTCGCTTGATATGACATTAACACCATTTGTAAAGGATTTGGCTCCAAACTCACATGCCTTAGGTAAGAGTACTTATTTATATTCTAACTTTGATTCTACATCAAATCTGCACCTGGGATTCGGTACACATATACACATTTATTTATTTCAGATGTGATTGCAAAACACTTGGCTCGGATTGAAATTGATGTAAAGGAGTTGAAAATTTCACAGAACGAAATATTAACAAGAATACGAACACCTACCTCAGCATTAGACCTTTCCCTTCCAGAAAATTTAAAATTACCATGTGACGATGTTGAAGCTCTGAAACAGATTGAAGCATGGATTGCCATTGAAGAAAATGGGAAACAATTGGTACGTATAGTATTAAACCATTAACAGTTTGATGACAATACATTTATGTAATTAAGTATAATATTTGAATAAAAACGTACGCTATAAGCCCCTTACAGGTAGACTGTGAGAAGAGGCTTGATGAATTTTTGCTTTTTGTTCAATCATAAAAGTGTGTTTTAGTTTTTTTAGAATTTTAATTTCAGTTTGTTTTTATAACTTTTCATGTATTGGTCGAGTATGTAGGCATTATAATGCAAATAAATGGATTATGAATTGAACTTTTATTTGGAACAGTTATAATTGAAAATTACATTTTACAGGTAACATATCTTAGCTTTTGTGGTGGGAATAAGGTACCTGTAATCATCAGAAGAATCCTAGAAAAAATTTTTACTAACAAACTTGCTATGATCTGCAATTGGACTGGAAAAAATAATAAGACAGCATTAAAGGATTTTAAACTTGTTAGAATACTAAGAGGTAATTTATCATGTCAATAGTTAATAATGTCAAACACCATTAACAATTAAATTGTTACAAAATCAGAGAGTAACTTATTTGAATGACTAATAATATAACATTATGTTTGGTGTAACTATTATATTCTATCTTTTCAGATGCAGTGCGCACAAACTTGATTGCAGAAAAGATAACAGATGCTGAAATACATGAAGTGATGACAAATTGGTTTAGATTTACTAAGGACCGCAATGGAGGACGTGAGGCCCGCAGAGTTAAGAAGTAGTACTGGTTTATCAAAACGATCCAAAAAACGAATCCTCGCAAGAAAGATTACACAAATCAAGGATTCATTGATCAAGGATAAGTGTCGCTTTTATTCGTAATGATTGTCATGAAACTGAGGGTAAAATTTCAATTGAAACTAATGGTTCATTTATCATGTCTGACAATGAATCACTTCCATGTACAAATTACTTAACTCTAAATAGTTCCTCTTGCATAGCGCCTGAAGCTAATCCAGTGGATATATCAATGAATAGTTCTGCCAATGAACCTTTCAGTTCTTACTGTGTACCCTCGAACATTAATTCCTTTCTCATGTCGTGGTCCATCAAACATAATATAAGTCACTCTGCTCTCACGGACTTGTTGAAAATGTTAAATTCCTACCACCCATCTTTACCAAAAGATGCACGAACATTATTGGAGACGCCGCATAGTGTTAAAATAGTCAAATGTGCTGGAGGTTCATATGTATATTTTGGCCTTGAGATACAATTAAGAGAAAGAGCTCTAAGAGGCACAACAACTAAAAATTATCCATTATTGCAACGAAAACTGGCGCAAAGAGAGGATTCTTTGTTATCTGTAACACTCAACGTTGATGGTTTACCAATACACTCTAGTTCGACTAATTCTTTTTGGCCCATTTTATGTATATTAGATCAATCTCTTGATAATCGGCCATTTATTGTGGCACTATATTATGGAGAGTCCAAACCGAATAATGTGGGTGATTATTTGCGCCCTTTCGTTGACGAATGTTTATATTTAGAGCAGAATGGCCTTTGTATTGATGGCTTGAAATTTGACTTTCGAATAAGTTGTATTATTGCTGACGCACCCGCTAGGTCGTTTTTGAAATGTATTAAGTCCCACAATTCACTTCATGCTTGCGAAAAATGTCAACAAGAAGGTATATACAAGGGACGAACTATATGGCGGTATTCATCTGAGCTAACTGTTAGAACCGATGTTGGATTTGTTAATCAAGAATATGAAGACCATCAGTTATCTAAAAGTATACTTACAGAACTTGAAATAGGCCTAGTCACTCAAGTGCCGCTCGATTATATGCATTTAGTATGTCTAGGTGTTGTAAAAAAAATGATAAAATCTTGGCTTGTATCTGGCCCAAAAAAATGCAAACTAAATGCTTACAAAATAGACGAAATTTCTAGTCGCTTAAAAGTCTGTCGCGATCATTACCCAGTTGAGTTTTCACGACGCCCTAGGCCTCTAAAAGTATTTAAATTTTGGAAAGCTACTGAGTTTAGAGCTTTTGTTCTCTATTTAGGACCAGTTGTTTTACATAATATGTTGCCAAATAAGAGCATATACAAGCATTTTTTATTGTTGCATTGCGCAATATACATACTTTGCAATGATATATGTAAAGATGAAGTTTGGCGATCGTATGCCAATAAGCTCTTACATTGTTTTGTGCGAAATGTTCCAGACTTTTATAGTGAAGAATTTCTTGTTTATAACGTACACAATCTCTTACATCTGGCTGAGGATGTGTATAACTTTGGACCGTTAGATTCGTTTTCAGCATTCCCTTTTGAAAACTATATGTCAAAAATAAAGCGACTAGTTCGTTCACATAACATGCCTTTAGAACAGGTTGCCAAAAGATTGGGTGAAAAATCTAATTATATTCCGTCTCAGAAAACTGTCACGATTAAAAAGCAAGGGGGTATTTTAAAAAAAATCCCATTTAAGGAAGATTGTACATTAGGTACATCTCCATGTGATTCCTGCTTTGTCACTAACAGTGGTGATGTTGTCGTGGTCAAATCGATAGAACATAGTTCCGATTTATCTGAATCCAATTCTTACAAATTACAATGTGATTATTATTTAAATAAATCTAGTTTCTACGAAGAACCAATCGAAAGTAGCAAGTTAGGTATATATAGAGTTAGTGGTATAAGCAGAAAAAGTGTTAGTTTGTCTGATTTACACAACAAATGTTTGCTCTTACCTAACTTTAGTGATAGTGATGATTCTTTTATTTGTATACCCTTTGTCAGCTTGAAATTGCATCACTAAAATTTAGATTCCATATTATTTGTATCATATACTTTTTCTGATCATTAATATTATACGTATAGATAAATTGTAAAATGAACAACGCGCCTCCATAAATATACTCACCTGATTGTGGTTGCTTATTTCTTATAAGAGAAAATGGGCAACTGAACCCAAGGACGTGACTTCCGTAGGGCAGTCGTGTGAGTATGTTCCGGAATACAAGCTGTAGAATTCGAAATCTGGCAAACTCATTTCTTACGGCTGCCCGTTTACAGTGGGATGCATAAGTTCATATCCGTGTGATCCTTCCAAACAGCGCATACCCCATGTACAATTTAAAACTGAATTAATTGACACATGTTCATTTGTTGCACGTTTTTGTACTGGTATATAAAAAAAATATGTACTTATGTAATGAAATAATGAACCATATTTGAGCGCTGTCAGAAAATATATTTTACAGCATCTGCCTTTCAGCGTACTGTGTGTAGGAAATAAATTAAACAAAACTGCACAATATGTTCGAGTAATGTAGTAGGAGTAGAGTAGGAGAGATTTAGTAAAAATAAAAAAAGTACTTTTAATTTTTAAACAATGTTATAAAAATCTTTGAGTAATCAGAGCTAACCTTTATAGTTTATAGTTTAGTTTATAGCAAAGTTTATAGTTTATAAATTAATGTTTATTCATACCTACTCTTTCTACCGCCAGAGAATTCATGTAAACTATGTAGTTATGAAGTACATTTCTTGAACATTTTGTACACACACACACACACACACACACACACACACACACACACACACACACACACACACACACACACACACACACACACACACACACACACACACTGAAGGGGCGCTGCTGTAAAGTATCCTTTCTGACAGCGCCCAAATATGGTTAATTATTCATTAAATACATAAGTACATATTTTTTTATAACCCAGTAGGTACTAAAACGTGCAATAAATGAACAATTGTGTCAATTAATTCAGTTTAAAAATATGCTTGGGCGCTGCTGTTGGGTAACATCACACGCATATTCAGTGTGAACTCAAAAATGATTTTTTAGGAATTTTTACCGGAACATTCATTCTTGTGTAGTACAATATGTTCCATATAAATATCATTAAATACAAATATGTACAAAAATATCCTAATCGTTAGAACTCTGTCTGGATATGGATACCTTTGCATCCCACTGTATATTTTTTATGTTCTTTCATTGTGCGTACAGTCGTCGGCTCAAGTAATTTTATATCATCGGTCAGTCTTATGTAAACGCCTTGATTTAGTAGAGCCTGGCTTGACCATGTTTGTGAATTATAATTTTTCAAATAAGGACGCCATTGGTCTTGGTACGCCCGCACCTTAAACAAGGAATTTTGACGGGATAGGTAGATTGGTCGACTGTATTATGTTGTTGAATATAAATATTTATTATCAGGATATGTAAAGACCTTTGTGTAAAAGGATAGTCTTACAGTAAAAAAATATTGTTTATAATGTACACAATCTTGAGCATCTGGCTGAGGATGTGTATAATTTTGAATCTCGTGCATCTGGCTGAGGATGTGTATAATTTTGAATCTCGTGCATCTAGCTGAGGATGTGTATAATTTTGAATCGTTACATTTATTTTCTTCAACAAATGAACATTACACATCTTTTAAAAATATTTTCATTTCGGTAACTTGCACAGTTACTGAGATCTAAGAAGCTCAAAGATTTTTTGGCTTTGGGCTCCTAGATTGCAAGTTACCGAAATTAAAATATTTTTAAAAGATGTGTAATGTTCATTTTGTTGAAGAAAATAAATGTAACGATTCAAAATTATCACAATCACTCGTTTTAAATTTAAGTTAATGCCAAAAATGACAGATGGCTGGGAAAATGTAAAACGCAGGAGTGAGTGAGGTGGCCAAGTCGTGTCAGTTCAGTGGTTGTGTGTGTGTTGTGTTTGTAATGTTATAAGTAGTTTAGAAGTCATGCGAGCGATAGAGAAAATTGGCGATTACTCCACCGACAAGAGCGCTGCTCTTAAAATGAGAAAAGTAAACATTGTATTATTAACATTTCCTTTGTTAGATTTAGTGAAATAAAAAAGTAGTCGTTGCCTGGTTCCCATAGTACACGGTAACCTAGCTTGTGGCCAGGTAATCGGCGTGTCTGTCCCCCGCGGCATTATTAAATTAGTTTTTCTAATAAGTTCAGATTCTGATGATTTTACCTTTGTCATTAATCCTTATCGAATTAACACAAATAATGTTTGCTTTTGCCTACTAGAACTCGTTTCCGTAATGTTTATTTACGCATGAAGTTGCCGTCAACTTTTCCTATCAATGTCTAAGTAAGAGAACTTAAAATTGTATCTGTTTTATTTGAATGTCTTTGATAATATAATTATGTTCACAACAAAGCCGATTTAATTTAGTTCATAACTTGCTATGGTGACACATGTAATGAATATGTTGCACATATTGTTGGAATGTAAAACGCCAATAGAAAATTTTAAGCATGATTTTCAGTGCCTGTGTCACCGTGCAATACCCTACCCTGCGGACAAGATACCCTCATCAAGAGCGATCAACTATTTGTCTTTACAAAAAGCTATCGCTTTCGCATCGACATTGCCCCTCAATCGCCACGATGAGCGTATTTTGAGACCCTTACCAAACGATAAGCCAATGTGGGCCCAAGCCAGAGGTGCCAACAGTAAGTGAAACTACGTTGGCCTGAAATTGTTTTTCCACATAGGGCTTGTTTAACCCGTGTGACCCATTTCTAGTATTTTTAGCTATATACTATTTAATTTGCAGTTGCATCTGATAACGTGAGGGTTGGGAACCTTAGCAGTTTAAACTACGAACATGTATTTTTGCATAGGGCCAACTATGTATTCTCACAGAGGCCCAACCGTTTTGCGCTGGTATAAACCAACGTGAGCTCAACCACGAGATGGCAACAGTAGTTGAAACTGCGTTAGCACGAAATTATTTTTCCGCATAGGGCTAACTATATTTCTCGAGGGATCAAATGATTTGATCCTAGTATTTTTTAACTATACTATTTAATTCGCAGTTGCATTGCATCTGATCACGTGAGCGGTTAAAAGCTTTTTCCGTTTTCAGATTCCTATGTATGTGGCATCTGAACACGGCGAAAGGTTCCCAACCGCTCACGTGATCACTTGCAACTGCATAAAATAGTATAGCTAAAAATATTAGAACCGAGTACGTTGCCCTATGCGGAAAAACAATTTCGGGCCAACGTAGTTTCAACTACTGTTGGCACCTCGTGGTTGAGCCCACATTGGTTCATCCCACCGAACAACGATTGGGCCTCTGTGAGAATACGTAGTTGGCCCAATGCAAATATACAAGTTCGGGCCAACGTAGCTCTAACCACTGTTTGCAGATCGTGGTTGGGCCCACGTTAGTTCATACCACCGAGAAACGGTAGGGCCTCTGTGAGAAACAAGTAGTTGGCCCTATCCAGAAAAACAAGGTCGGGCCAACGTAGTTTGATCTACTGTTGGTAGCTCATGGTTGGCCCCACGTAGATTCATACCACCGAAAAATGGTTGGCCCGCTGTGAGAAATTCTTAGTTGGTCCTATGCAGAAAAACGAGTACGGGCCAACGTAGTTCCAACTACTGTGGGCAGCTCGTGGTTGGGCCTACGTTGGTTTGTACCACTGAAAAACGGTAGGGCCTATATGAGAAACAAGTAGTTGGCCCTATGCAGAAGTATAAGTTCGGGCCAATGTAGTTTAAACTACAGTTGGCAGCTCGTGGTTGGGCCCACGTTGATCCAAGTGTTAGCATAAACGAAAGTAGCGGGGACAAAACTCACCGGTAGCCAACCAATGGCACGTGGCTGGGGCCCACGTTGGTTCATACCATCGAATTACGGTAGGGCTTTTGTAATTTTAACTACTGTTGGCCTTCTGATGGTAGCAAGAAGTTGGCCCTATGTAGAAAAACAAGTTCGGGCCAACGTAGTTTAAACTACTGTAGGTAGCTCGTGGATAGGCCCACGATGGTCCAACCGTTGGCATAAACGAAAGTAGGGGTGACAGAGCTCACCGTTGGCCGACGTATAGGTCCACGGAGGCCCAACAAAATGCCATCTCGAAATGCTACTAGGGAGGTAGCTACTATTGTAGAAAATCTGTAAAATATTTGTATGGTTTATGCAATGAGTGCACTTGTACTCGTATAAGTACAATGATTTTACATTTTTAATCATTCTAGGCTATGCCTTAGTTAATATCAAATGACAGCACGACGACCGTAACACTACCAGCACTAAGGCCCGTAGGGGAGAGTGGGGGAACTGAGAACGGCGGGTAATTAGGAACAGCTAGATAAGTAATATTTCCCCCCACAATACACCGTCCCGCACCTGTCCAACGGATGCATCCAGCGCCCCTCAGAGCATACGCGATAGTTAGATTGAAAGACCGCACGGGCGCTGTTATGGTGAGTCGAACAATTTTTTTTGCATTTCTGTTATAATTTTTGTTATGTGTTATAATAGATGTAAATATTGTACTTTTGAGTTCGAAGACCCCATATTTCGTTACTATTATACACGTACCATATGTTTATAAATCCCATGTAATGTGAAGTTCACCAAAAATACTGTTGAGGGTAGCGACCATTTTTATTTATATTGACTACTTCGGGCAATTGGGAACGGCGTCAGGCGGGTAATTGAGAACGTTTCTAATTACCCCTTGGGTTCTTAATTACCCCTTGGCTGGTTGATTGTGGAATAATGTTTTAACGTTACGAATTGTTTTTGATGACTCGAAATTATATACGAAAGACTGAACCAAAATACCAAATTGGAGATCTTCGCCATGCTATCAAAAGTAAAAAGGTCACATTAGGTCAAGCTGCCAAGTACCAAAAACAACATTATTCAAACAACTAAAACAAAAAAAATTCAAGACTCCAAAAAAAGGTCGGTACACCGTATTTAATAAAGAACAAGAAGACCAGTTAGAAAAATTTGATGAAGTTGATTGCTGCAAGTCTTTTTGTGGCATAACATCAAAACGTGAGATCTACATCGTTAACAATCCTGGGAAACGAATAAGCCAATATGAGGTTGGAGATCTATACAAAAGAAGCCACAAGTAAAGGGTAAAGGAGTCAGAATTTTGAAGAAGGCTTTACAAGGAGATGAAAACGAAGAGGAGTTTTATTGCATAATTTGCAACGAAAAGTATGAATCCGAAACGAATACGAATGAAAGAATGAAACAGAAGATTGGATCGTGTGCGCCATTTGTAAACTCTGGGCATATAACTGTACTACCGGAGAAACCAGTAAAGGTTACGTGTGTGATTTGTGCAACACAAAGAAATTGTAGTTTATTATAAAGATTTAATTGTATCGTTCCTAATTACCCCATACCGTTCCCATTTCCCCCGCGGGATGATCTCAATTACCCCATAGGGTATCGGGTAAAAAGGAACGGCAATGTTCTTTGTTTTTGTTTATATTTTAATAAAACGTTGATTTTTAAGGTTTTATTTAGCACTAATAAGTAGATAGAGAAGCAAAGTTATGTTTCAATAAAAGTTGATTATGGTCTGTGACCTTCTTTTATTATTTTTGAGCGTTAGAAGTTAAGTGTTCCCAATTCCCCCACTTTCCCCTATTAATAAACTGTTCTCAAGATTGACATGGCCCCAAGTTGACGCTTGAGAATCTCCTGCATATTAAAACAGCATCAGAAAAATGGTCTTGAGACTGAGACGCGATGTCAATCTTAAGAACGATTTATTAATGCAATGCATGACTGACGCGATAAGGCTGCCCGCACACGACAGATTTGTTGTGGGATCCATAATCGGGCGGATTTTTTCGTCTACACTTTTATCACCGATATTGTGACCGACTTTTTGTAGAACGTGTGCGTTGAAATATTGCAATCAGTACGTTCCATTTTTCTCCTACAAAAAATCTGTCACCGATTGTCGTTGGTGTGCGGGTAGCCTTAACGTTTATCCTGCGGAGATAATATTTGTCCTGCTCATTCTTTGGAACGAAATATATAACTATCCCACTCGCACGTTGCGTCGTGCGCGACAAACGCTGTCATGCTACGCAGGCAGTGCAAGCTGACGGCGCGACGCTATCGGACATGATGACCGAAGTGAGACCCGCTTTTAATGGAAGTGTTACGGTAGTCATGTGGCCGCGATCCTCCTGGCCTCAAGCACTGGATTGTTTTATGAAATTAACACTATAATTATCTAATCTGATCTATTTCCTAGGTAGATAGATATACTCGTCTACAGCTTCGAGAATAGGGTTCCCAAATTATATTCGTGTGGGAACGACATGCATTCGCCATAATTTTCGTTTTGTCCATATATTCATCATAAGACCCATTTGCTGAGATACTCGACTGAGGTCTTCGAGCATAGTGCTGAGGTCGTTCTTCGATTCTGCCATGACTACATGTCGTCGGCAAACCGAAGGTGAATGATATACCTACTTGCCACCGTATATGCCGATGCCGAATTCTTGCCATTCCAGGAGTTTGAAGGCGGTGTGCGGCAATAAACAGTTTCGGAGAGATAACGTCTCTCTGCAGTGGAATCGCTCATGCGCTCTGCCGTGGTGATACAAAATTACGTAATTTTACCAAAATCGCTGGTAAAATGCGGGTATTTTACGTTCATATACATAAATTACGGTTAAATTACCAGCGACTTATGACTTTTTAAATTGTTTTAAATCCCGGGCACGTATAGTTGCAATATCATTATGTGACATTGCCAATTAGTGCAGTCCGCCATATAGTGCGGCATAAGCGCTCGTGCCGTTCGGCTGTTAGTGGGCGACTGAGCAACCGGTGATTAGTTGACTTGGTGTTGTCCGGCAGACTACACGCTCACGAGTAATCATAATATTTATTCGAAAACTACCTTGTTTGTGAAAATTATGGCACGACTTCTTAGCGCCATCTGTTGCACGGACCCGGAACTTTTAAGAAAGTGAAAACACAATGCTGCGGAACGCGATATTTTTTTAGTAGTAGCTTAAGTTTTGTACCGAGTATTACCATATTTTACCGTAAAATACCGTATTTTAAGTAAGATATCGTTTTTTACCGTACAACGATGAAGTTACATAATCTAAGGGCAGAACACAGTGAGGCATAGTGGCGTTATTGTACAAACACTTCAAGGTACCGATGGCAATATGGAACCTTTAGAGAGACCTCAGCACCGCCCAAGTCTAATTAAAATTATACCAACAAATAAAACAACATGATAATGATCTGCGGCACAAATATTACTTACTTACCTGGCCTCAATCTAGGATACCTACTTCTCGATATGAACAGTTGACGGCATGACCACCGTAACACTACCAGTACCTTTTTCTTTCTTTTTTCTGGGGATGTTATCAAGATTACAAAACCACAATTTCAGAATATAATTTTTTGGTAAATAAATACTTATTATAAATGAAAACATCCATAACTTGGGTTCTTGAATTCTAAGTATGCCAATTAGTGCTCATTTAGGGCTATTTGATGCCCGAAATATATATTTAGTGTCATAGAACTTTTAGATATAGGTACTATTCAATAAAGTTGTTGGAATTCTGGAGGAATCTCCCCAGCATGCTCACTTTCGTACACGGAAACGGTTTATGGTTACAGATACGGTTTTGTAGTGCTCGTTAAGTGCTCCCAACACACCGAATCTCAATATTAGTGCTTCACGGTAACCAGACTAGACTTTCTCAATGCATAATATGTCAATATTTAGTGCTCAATTAGTGGTCCTACATCATTCCGACACAACACATCATTCCGATTTAATATCAATTACACAGCAAAAACTCAACGTAGGTTGACTCATATATGACGACCTGTTTAGTGTAGTGGTTAGCAACTCTGACCACTGTACCAAAAGGTTGCGGGTTCAAATCCCGTTAGGGGCATATGTTTGTGTGATGAATACGGATGGGTATTCATCACACAAACATATGCCCCTAGCGGGATTCGAACCCGCGACCTTTTGGTATAGTGATCAGAATTTCTAACCACTACACCAAACAGGTCGTCGTTTCAAAGATAAGTGAATTTTATTTTAATAGCTATAAATCTATTTGAATTTTCGTAGAATTCTTCATATTTATTTGAACACCTTGACTAGGTACGTTTGATGATGACTGTACTGCACCGGAGCGCCTTCACTTATGAAATTTTACGCATTATTTAACTGCGTGGTGGCTGCGGTACACTCAGGATGGGTCAAGTCCAACTGTAACTATTACTCGACACTGCAAGGTTACATAGCAAAAGCGGTCGCGGTCAATCCGCGTTGTGCTGCGTGCGTTGCGAACGTAGGTTCGCATGATTTTTCCTCTCTTGTGGTCCGAATACATTACATCTGGAGTGTTACGGTAGTCCAAAACCGCTGTTAATATTTAAATAACGCTACGCTAGACATGCTATGAATACATGTATCTGATATATTTATTCCATGACAAGAACCTAAATCCGCAAAGCTACACGTCATTCAAATAATTGCAAAAAATATGTATCAATAATCAGGATATCCTCAACCTTGAGAATGAATACTTTCCGATAAATTACATTCAATACAAAATTCAAGTAGGTAGGCAAAAGCCATAAGGCAGCGCCCACGACTGACTTTTTGTAGGACCGATAATCGAGCCGATTTTTTCGTCAATACTTTTATCATCGATATTGTGACCGACTTTTTGTAGGACGCGAGCGTTGAAATAATGCAATCAGCACGTTGCATTTTTCTCCTACAAAAAATCGGACCTACAAAAAGTCGGTCGTGGATGGGCAGCTTAAGTCGACCTAGGACAATTATTATTGTGAACAGTACGCTTTAATTTTTAGAATACCGGGGTCCTATAATCAGCATGCAGTGCATGCATGTGCGAGGCTACTAAATCATAATAAAAGTTTAAAAACTTAAACTCGACAGCGAAAATGATTTTGTGAACTAAATATAAATAATTTATTTATTTTAAGCCTCAGACGAGAGAATTACTGAATTTGCTCACAAAATATATGCCTATACACTTTCTTTATCCATTTCATTGGCGTTTAGTTACTGCTAGTAAGTGTTATTATTTTTTACGAAAAGTAAACTATGTTTCCCTACACTATTGTAATAGCTATTTATAAATCAGTAGTACGGTCCGAGACTCGAGCTAACACCTCCGTGCATCGCATGAATGTCAAACCAATCTCCAACAGGGATACCATTGTCATTCACGTATGTAGCTTTTAGAGATAGCATGGCTTTTAAAACGAAAGGCATTCAGAGAAGTAGGTAATCAATCAATCACTAATCAGATAATGCAAGTTATACACAGCAACAAAATATCACTCACCATGACCGAAATGGCGCCGTTAGCTAAGGGCGCATACACAACATAAGTGTGTCCTGTGATCCAGCCGACGTCGGCGGTGCACCAGTACACGTCATTAGCGCCGTAATCGAACACGTAGCGGAAAGTGGTGGCGGCGTACAGCAGATACCCGCCGGTGGTATGGACAACTCCTTTGGGTTTTCCCGTGGAGCCACTGTCGGATGTAACCATTTTAATTCATACACAGACGCAAAAACAGACAACAGTTTACATTGTAACGTTTCAAAGTTCATAAGAAGTAAAATAACATGACCTCAAATTTTTTGTCTATTATAAGAACGGATAACAGATGTACATCTTTGAAGATTAGGTAAATGACATTTAAATGCAAAATTTCTGGTTACCTGGTATATAGAATGAACAGTGGATCCTCAGATGCCATCCATACTGGATGACATTTAGTAGAGCAACCCTTAATAAAGTCGTGCCACCAGATGTCTCTGCTGTTGTTCCAAGTGTACTGCGTAAATATTAATTTGTTAAGACAGAATATTAAGAGGGTACATCTAGTCCAGTGACGCTCCAGTTTGTTAATTTATCAAATGAGGACGCTACTGGACCCGATGCACAGCCTTAATGATATTAATTAGCGACAAAGTATTAGAACGCTTAAACATAATGTACAGTCGTGTTCAAAATTGCAGTCATAGTCCGAATTCAAAACGTTTTAATTTTTAACACCTTAGAATTTCTAAAGAAAGATACCTTTATTTCTTGTGCAATAGATCGTACTACACATCAATGGTACTGGATAGTGCGTTAAATTCAAAGGTTTTCCAATAAAATCTAAATCGTTTGACTGTGACTATACTTTTGAACTCGACTATACGACATTGAATATGAAAGATAGATATATAATAGCGGACTGTACTGAGAGTCAATGAACTACAGATTTTTTTTTCTTAGATTCTATGACAAATATAGAAACGAACTTTATTCAGGTATATTTTTCGAGTGGGACAATCTGCAGTTCTTAATGAGTTTATTTCAAAAATGTACCTATATATATATTACTGGTATACAATGTGAGCGAACAGTCGTAGAACGCCATCCGCTCGTGGCTTGTTCGTAAACTAGGTATATTACACAACCTTCACTGAACCGATTCAGCTGTAATGTGACATAGTCGCAAAGGCCAAAAAAAATAACACAAATGAAGTACAATAAAAAATATGGATAATTTGTAAAGGGTAAAACTGTTTTAGAAACGCATGTATTTCAATAACTTACCACATTTTTGAAATTTTTCGGCAATGTCCCACAAGCTGTTACTCGTGCGAGATGGGCAACCACTATGCACGTATTGACACGATGGTTAAATTTGGTCTGAGCTGTTTCTATAGCCTCGTCACAGGTTTTCTTCAATCCCAGCAACTTCTGGCCTCGCCATGCGCCATCCGCCGTCACGACGACCTTGGCCCTGCAATCCCCCAATCGTTCCGCCAGCGCATCTGATGAGAATCCGGCAAACTACAAACAAGAATATAACATCAAAACCATACTCCTTGTATTATCTCATGCTATTTGTATCTCATGTTGATCCATAACGGTAGTATTACAATTCAATCGACCCAAAAGTAAACAGTATCGTCTTTCTGTATCTATATCGCAAAAGAACACATTTTTTATAATGTGTTCTTTTACGATAAAATACCTATTAAGTTGATTTTCAGAAACATACTCGTATAAACATAAAGTCACGACCTTTGAAGTTTCATGAAAGTTTTAGGAAGAGATGGGTTAGTTCTATTCTTTTTACATACCGAAACCAAATGGCACAATATAAAGTTATGATTAATTACTAAAGACTTTTACTTTCTGGAATGATGATTATTTTGGTTTCCTTTTTTTTTCTGAAATGATTACTACCTACCTATGTATCATTCGTATGAGTTGAATGCCCAGGCTTGAGTAATTTTTTATAATGATTTTTTTGTTGTGCTAAGTCGGCATTACCTCGGCAAGAGTCTGGCCGCCGCACCGTCGCATGAGGTGACCATTTGTGGAGGATTGTCACCTTTGCTGGACATATTGTCTTGGCGAGGGTCAGGTCTACCATGCATCGATCGTACTAAGAGTCTTGCCCTTCTATTGTAATTTAATAAGACTAAAACATGTCCTACACATGAAGCGGTGCGACGTGATGCGATAACGCCGAGCATGAACTAGCGATGCGAGGCCTCGACAATAGTGGTGCAAAATTACGTAAATTACGAAAAACGCTAGTAAAATACGGATATTTTACGGTCATTCATATAAATTACGTTAAAATTACCGGCGACTTATGACGTTTTAAATTTTAAATTTGTTTAAATGCCGCGCGCCTATAGGTATTTGAAAATCCATTATGCGACGTTGCCGATTAGTGCAGTCCGCCAAAAATCGCATCATTATCGACACTGTCGATGCATCCGGTATCGGGGTTGATTTTCTACGCTTTAATGTGTGTCCGCCCAATAAACCGAACAGACAACAGATAAGATATACAATTATGCACAAGATCTCACCACAACGGAATGCACTGCACCAATTCTGGCGCAAGCCAACATGCAAGCTACGGTCTCTATAATCATGGGCATGTAGATGATGACCCTGTCCCCTTTTTTGACGTCTTTTTTAAGCAGGGCGTTCGAGAATTGGCACACCATGTCCAACAGCATCTGGTAAGAGATTTCATTGTAGTCATCGGGGTGATTGCCTTCCCTAAAAACAACAATATAATATACAATAATTTCAAATATCATAAAAATCAAAAAGTCATATTAGAATTAGAAGCTAAAGTGCAATTTGGTAATGTAATATACAGTAAAGTTTGGCTATTTTGTAAGTCTATTAAATTACTAACTTATGGTTGCACTACCGAATAAATACATCATTATCATATCGCCACAAGATATCCACAGCAGAACATTATACCTACATATTTTATACGAATAGATAATTAAAATAACTATATAGGTAAATAGCTGGGTATATAGTGTCATTAACCTTGCAAATCTTCAACAAAGGAAGCCGCTTGGCACGACGAGAAGATTGTTGAATTGGAGGACCACTTATCAAGTCAAGTTTCTAAAACTATTCACGGAGGGAGCATCAACAACCTCTTGAAGAAGTTCCATTTGCAAGCAACTCTGTTATTGTTCGTGTGAAGGCCGACGTTGGTGTTAGCTTTAAAGGGGAACAGTTTCTTATCATTTTTATGTAGGACACCGCGGGTGTGACTAAAGTTGAAAATGTCCGGCATGACAAGACCGCCTCAATCAGGCGCGTTATTCTGTAACTTTATCGATATCGTCCTCGATAACGATGTCCAATGAGAAAACGTCATATTGCCGAGCGACCGATGCGTCAACCAATCACACATCAACGTAATCGATGACGATATCAATAGAGTTACATAATAGCTCCGCTGATCTCCTCTTGTACGCCGTTCCCTCAATCTCGGCAGGTTCAGCGGTTTATCAGGGAGTACATAAATAATATGGGGTCAACTGTTAAAACCAGTACAAAGCCGGCCATGTCCTTTTTTTTTTTTTTTTTTTTTGACGGGGTAAACTCATTTACGCGTTCGACCCGCCGCTGACGGGGGTCAGCGGCGAGGATATGTGGGACTCACCGCTCCAGACGGGAGCGGTCCTACCCACTAAAAACCCCCCGACGTTCCTCCGCGCGCACCGAAATGGTGGTGACTCCCCCGAGTCACCACCCAGCCTCGCTAGGTAGGGGGAGAAGGTGGGCATACGCCCTTCTCCGGGTCCCAGTGCGTCTGCGGCGGATGGGATGAGAGGAGGGATCGGCCTCCCTCTCTCTCTCCACCGCCTCCTTCTGCGAGATCACGCTCTCGCAGAAAGAGAGGACAGCTTTCCACGACCTCTCGTCGCCGACCATAGCCTTGACTACGGCCGGCAGGGAGAGATCGTCCCCTACCGCTGCGACGAGGTAGCGGCGCTCCCCTGCCCAGGCTGGGCATTCCTCAAGGGTGTGCTGCGCCGTGTCCTCGTGGCAGCCACAGTGGTGGCACTCGTCGGTCGCTTCCCGTCCGGCGATCCGGTGCAGGTATCTCCCGAAGCAGCCATGCCCCGAGAGAACCTGCACCGCCCGGAAGGTAAGCGAGCCCCGCATGCGCTCCGTCCAGTCCCTTATTACTGGGCGGAGCGCCTTGACAGTCCGGTGGCCGGCCCCTGGCGAGGCCAGCCTTACCCCCCAGAACCCCAACACGGACTGTCGAGCCGGCCATGTCCTGCTGACTGGGGTGGGCCAAAATGGCAACCTGTGTGGCCCACCCTATCGCCAGCACCTGCTGCTGGTTGCAAGGAATATAATTTTTTTTTAATTTCATTTAATTATTTTTTTTTAATATTTATTTTAGTTATATTTTTTTATTATACATATTTACTAGAACTATATTGGTTTTCTTTACTTAATTATTATTTTTAATAAACAAAACTCTATTTTCATAAATTATGGGAATACCAATTTGAAGTCACATGTTTAAAATAAGCTGGAGTTGTGGCTATCTCAGTGACCGTATGGAATATTTCTTTTAATATTATGTATTATCTCCAAATATTTCTTTAAGAATGCTACATCTAGCTAGATATAGAAACATCTAAATAATCAGTGTCATTATTAAACAATAAGTGCCAAATCCTATCCAAAATCACAATCTTTGGCAGCCAGTACGGTGACATTGTATAAATTCTTCTCCGTTTAATATTGTGTTTTAAGTAGTAAAAAGCCGCAATTTATTCCCAAACTGTACATGTTTGATAGAAATAACTATAGTGCATATTCTGGAAAATCATACAACTATTGAAAGTGAACCGTTAGCAAGAATCAGTGAAAACAAGGTGGAAACTCTCAACGTTTTGTTCGTTGGCTGACGTGTACATCGAACCGGTTGCTACGCCGTTTCAAGCCGCTCTCACGGTTGCGCGGACCGCGTAAGTGTCATTTCTGAGTGCATCCACGCACGAAACGAACCGGTGACGCATCGACAGCGTTTGGGCAAAGATCGCCGGACAGACGCGACATTGCTACGGTGGATCACCAAGTTGCCTCGGGGAGACAATTATTTTTTAATTTTTTTTTTCCTTGTGTGTTAAATAGTTTAAACCAGTAAGTTCAACGTAGCTGCTGCACTGCACTCATTGCAATGGCTTCGGTTGGTGGTTCTTGTGGGGGATGTCGGCATGCTATTACGAGCAGAGAATACTTGACTTGTAAGCTATGCAGGTCAAAATATGATCTGGAATGTGCAAACGTATCATCTAAGCGGTTTTATTTGATGGATCCGCAGCGAAAAAATAGTTGGATATGTCCTGAGTGCCAAAACAAACAACCAAAGGGAGACAACACGAATACACCCGTTCGTGATGCGAGACCGTCTTCCTGTGTTACCACCGGCCCGCCTTTGGGGCACCCAACTACTAGTGACACTGGCAATGTTACATTGCGTTCTAGAAAACAGCGGTCGAAATCAGATAGTAACGACTCCGTTAGCTATATAACTGAGGATAGCTTGCGTATAATATTGAAGCAGGAACTGGCGGAAACCCTTAAAGTCACCATCAAGGAGCTCGTGTCTCAGCAGCTGACGAGTATAACTGAGCAAATAACATCGTTTCACGAATCATTATCATTTTATAACAATAAATACGAAGATATGAAGAATGCATTAGAAGAAAGAACTCAAATAATTAAAAATCTGCAAGTTAATAATAACGAATTGCAAGCACAAGTAAAGGATTTGTCTGGGCGATTATGCTTGGTGGAACAGTACATGCGGGCCAGCAATATCGAAATTAATGGCATCCCGGAAAACAAAGCTGAAAACCTAGCTAAAACTATAGTTCAGCTGGGACACGCGGTGGGTTGCCCCCTAGCGGATGCAGACATACTGCATGTATCCAGAGTGGCAAAGCAGAACAAAGACAGCGATCGCCCCCGTTCCGTTGTGGCCAGGCTGTACAGTCAGCGTAGACGTGATGAGTTGCTTGCGGCAACCTTCAATTTCAATAAAAAGAATCGTGATGACAAGCTTAATACCAAACACTTAGGTATTGGTGGCACTCAAGCGCCTGTCTATGTAGCTGAACACCTTACTCCTATAAATAAAAGTCTTCACGCTGCGGCACGCAAAAAAGCGAAAGAGTTAATTTATAAATTTGTATGGATACGCGACGGAAGAATTTATGTAAGGAAGGATGAGACAAGTCAGGCTCTTTACATTCGTAGTATGGAGAGTTTAAAATTGTTAACTTAAGTATTCATGATTGTATACGTTGTTATATCTCTCTGATGATTGTGTATGTATTGGTGGTTTGCAACAAAAATGCTTGTTAATATATACTACCAGAATGTTAGAGGTATAAGAACAAAAACAAATGATATTTATAAAAATATTTTGCTTAACAACTACGACTTGATAGTTTTTACAGAAACTTGGCTTAACTCAACTATTAACAATGCCGAATTCATAGATTCTAGGTATTTCGTGTACAGGAGGGACCGACTGTGTTCAAATTCTGGTAAAAGAGACGGAGGAGGAGTAATGATAGCTGTGTCAAAACATATCGACTCAAGTCGAGTTACTAGTTGGGAAAGTAAAAACGAAGATTTATGGGTCAATATAAAGTTAAAAATAAGAAATACAATAAGATCAATATCTATCTGTGCAGTTTATCTTCCTCCTCCTGTCAAAATTGATGCATTGTCGGGCCTACTGGACAACATTAATATTGTGATGGATCATACAGATGACGTGTTAATTTTGGGCGATTTTAATTTGCCCTTTATCAACTGGTCTAAAAGTAATGACTCTTTTTACACCGTCCCTTCAAATTACGATAATAACTTGGGATACTCTTTCGTAGATTTTTTGTCGGTGAACAATTTTGTACAACTTAATGATATATGTAATGAGGATGACAGAATGTTGGATCTTATTTTGACTAATATTACCGGAACAAACGTCTCTAACCCACCGGACATCCTCAGTAAGCTAGACCCGAAGCACCCCGACCTGTTGATTTCCATTTCCAATGCTGAAACTGGCTACCTTCGATCAAAGCATTGTAGCCGTCATAATTTTTATAAAGCAGACTATGCCGAGATATGTACTCAATTAAAAGCCATAAATTGGAGTGATAAGTTCCATCACTGTAACGGTGTCGACGAGATGATTGCGGTATTTTATGAACTGTTGAGGTATGTCATTGAGCAATATGTTCCCAAACATGCACCCAGGAAAACTAGATACCCTCCATGGTTTACGGTGCCATTGATTAAACTTTTCTCTGAGAAGAATAAAACGAGGAAACGGTATTTAAAGTTCAAAAATCCTCGCGATGGGTGCGAGTATAAAATGCTTCGGCAACGCTGTCATAAGTTATACGACAAATGCTATAGCGAGTACAAATTGAGCATAGAGTCTAACATAAAGGAGAACCCGAGGGCTTTCTGGAGTTTTATAAAGAGTAAACGAAGGGGTGAGTCCACTTTTCCATCTACCATGTTCCGAGATGGTGAGACGGCGAAGAATGGTCCTCAGATAACTGAACTCTTTGCTAAACATTGTTCTTCCGTTTTTTCTAAGGATTCACTTCCGGATATCTCAATGCCCGCAATATTGACCGATGCATTGTGTCACCTGAGCTTTAGCGAGGCCGATATTTTAAAAGTAATAAAGCGTCTTGATATCTGTAAGGGTCCCGGACCAGACTGTATTCCTCCATTATTCGTGAAGAGGTGCGCCACTGCTATTACCTTCCCTCTCTCACTAATAGTTAATCACTCATTGAGCGAAGGGAAGTTTCCCGAGCAGTGGAAGGTTGCGAGGATTGTGCCTATTTACAAAAAAGGTGACCCAGAGGATGTCAAGAATTACCGCCCGGTCTCGATTCTCTCTTGTTTCTCCAAACTGTTCGAATCCTTGGTATGTCCGATCGTTACTCGTCACTTGGAACGCATAATTTCAACTCATCAGCACGGATTTAGATCCGGGCGGTCAGTGCAGACAAATTTGATTTCGCTTGTTACTGATTTGTCTTACGAAATTGACAAAGGCACACAAGTGGACGTCATATACACTGACTTTTCAAGTGCGTTTGACAAGGTTAGTCATCCGAAGTTGCTTATGAAACTAGCTGCACATGGTGTCTGTGGTTGTTTGCTTGATTGGTTTAAGTCTTATTTGGCGGGTAGACCTCAGATGGTGGTGGTGGGCGGTTATGAATCACCTAGATATTATGCTGAATCGGGCGTGCCCCAGGGATCACACCTTGGGCCAATCCTATTCTCACTTTTCATCAATGATATAACATCTCAAATCGCCCACTGTCAGTATTCTCTCTTTGCTGATGACTTAAAAATTCACATGAGAGTAAAGTCCTCTGCAGACGCCGAGCTGGTTCAGCTCGACTTGGATAGCATTGAGACCTGGTGCAAGGAAAATGGCATGCTTCTCAACATTAACAAATGTTATCATGTTAAGTTCACCAGGAAATCAGCACCACTGGCTTCCGTCTATAGACTTGACGGTACAATTTTACAGGAGGTGAGTGAGATTCGGGATCTGGGTGTCATTTTAGATACAAAACTAAAGTTTACTGCCCATATCAATTGTGCAAAAATCGGCGAAAATGCTTGGCTTCTTGAAACGAAGTGCTAAAGGGTTTTCAGTACAAACAAAAATTATGCTATTCAATGCATTGGTGCGTAGTAATCTTGAATTTGCTTCTGTAGTCTGGAACCCTCAATATAGTGTACATTCTCAACGCATTGAAACCATTCAACGTTCGTTTACTAGACACTTAACATATGTGTCCTCCGGAGTGTCACACAGGGCACCATATAATGCACGATTGGACTTCTTAAAAATGGACTCACTACGCAATCGCCGTCTGCTGATTGATATGGTATTTCTATATCAAATTCTGAATGGTAATATTGACTGTGATCACGTACAAAATAGAATTAAATTATCGATTCCTTACAATTTTCCCAGAACTCCCATTACTAGACTACTGCATATCCCTACATCTAGAACAAATGTTCTACGTCATTCTCCAATCCCGAGATTGTGTGGTGAATTTAACCATTTGAATAGTGAGATCCCACAGACTGATATCTTTCACGATTCATTAGGTGTGTTTAAGAGAAGAATTTCTCAATATTTGCGGAAGCAACATTTATAGACCATTGTGCTGTTTCACTTAAATTAATTTAGTTTTTAATTTAGACTTAACTTAATTATGTCTAGAGCTGTGTATATCTCTTGAATGTTGTACACGCCTATTATTGGCACATGTATCAGACCTGTTTATACTTGAAACTGTTGTTATGTGAGTTGTAATATGTGTGCTGTTGGTGTGTCTTATTAAATAAATAAATAAATAAATAAAATATATAGGAACTTCTGCGCTATCACAGCTCCGCCGCGCGACGCAAATGATTTTTTTTGACACATTTATAAGTTAAATGTATTAGGAAAGTTCATGTTTATATATTTGGAATAAACAGGGCTGTTTACACATATGTTTTTTATAAAGCATAATCTCGTGGTTTAGTTGTAGGTATAGCTTTTGCATGAATTTCAATTGCAATTTTTTCTATTTTTGCGCCGAACTTTTTTTTTCTATGAACGAATGTATATGTTGTTCCAGAAATGAATTTCCCGTCCTTTAGTTATACGATGACGATACCAAACACGACCTACTTGCCAAACTTATGAAGATATCGACGTAAGAGTGTAGCGCGGTAGATGGGTTTCCCCCATGACTATTTATATAAAACATTTTCGAATTCATCACACAAACATATCCCCTAGCAGGATTTGAACACGCAAACATTGATTCCGAAGGCAGGGTCGAACTACTAACTGCACCAATGAGTTGGAAACATATTTAGGTGTTCGAGCCTTCAGGTTTTTTTTTTGTTTGCGGGGAGGTGGAGAAGTCCTCATAGGACACTTTCGAATCGATATCACCCGCGGCTATAAAAGCGCGAGGCCATATCCACCCGAAGGTAGTGCCGGACCCGTACCAGCTAAAACTCCGCCTATTAGCCACACCTTTACGGCAGCTGCCTGGAACTTGGGTGCACTACTTCAGACAGCTGTCAGGTGCCCTCCAGCTGCTCTATACCCTCACTTCTGTTAAGGTATCGGGCAGCCTTTAGGTGGCCCCTCCGGAAAGCGCGGCTAGCTCGCGCTCTTCCGCTTCCAGCGCTCTTTCGTGCTCTTCTTTGTGTTTCATGATCGACTTTATATGTTCCTGCACGAGGTCCCAATGGTCCTCACTGCTTAACATAAAGTCGATCACGGTACTTTTCGTGAGTCTTGTCCCTGTTCTGTTTGCAAGCTCAGCACGCAGCGTTTCGAACTCCTGGCACTGGAAAAGTGTGTGCTCCGGAGTGTCGACTTGGTCACAAAACCAGCATTGGTCACAGGATGCTTTCTGGATTCTTCTCAAATAACATCTGAAAACCCCGTGACCAGAAAGGGCTTGGGACAGGTGAAAACCAATGGACCCGAAGTTTCTACCGACCCACTTCCGCAAATCGGGTATAAGAGTTCGGGTCCATTCGCCTTTCTCGGCTATTTCCCAACTTAATTGCCACAGCTCCACAGTTTTTTTCCTTTCCAGAAGTTTTGCTGCCTCCGTCTTGTTATGGGAGTTGTATACTCGACACATCTCATCGATGGCCAGGCTTATCGGTGTAATACCCGCGATGACCATCGATGCGTCATATGAGACGGTCTTGTATAGGCTTGCGACGCGCAGGGCAGTGTAGCGATAGACCCATTCAAGGGTTTGCCTGCCTTTTGCATAACGCAAGCCTCCACTCCATACTGGCGCTGCGTAACAAATTGTGGATTTCACCACACCAGCGAGGAGTTTTCTTTTGACACTTCTGGATCCATTGATGTTTGGCATTAGCTTTCCTAGGGCTTGGCTCCTCGCAGTGGCGCGTCCGGCGACTTTCTCTATATGCGGTAGAAACGTCATCGCTTTGTCGAGCCATACTCCTAGACACTTCAAGGTGTTTCGAGGATCAATACGTTGCCCCTGAACCACAAAGTGTATCGGAGTGTGCTTGCGACGACCGCTTACCACAATTGCTTCGGTTTTTTCAGGCACTAGTTGTAGTCCTCTGGAAGCCATCCACTTAACCATAATTTGAACTGATAAACTGATATTTGGGGGACTTCAAAGCAAAACTGGGCAAACGAAGCGGTGATGAGATGAAAGTGGGGCAATTTCGAACGGGACATTGGAACTCCCGGGGCCGAATGCTGGCTGGCTTCATGGAGAAGGACTCTATATGATGAATTCCTTCTTCAGAAAGCAAGAGCATCGCAAGTGGACTGGATCGGCCCCGATGGTACAGTAAAAATGAGATAGATTTCATCATGTCGACGAAGAGGTAGGTATTCAATGATGTAATTAACACGGTGAAAACCGGAAGCGAGCACCACACAGTAAGAGGCACTTTGAATCTGAACATAAAACACGAACAGTTTCGATTGATTAAATCTACACTCCGTTCAGTACCTACACATCTTCAAAATCCCGAGAGCTTTCAGATCGAATTGCAAAACCGCTTCGAATGCTTAAGCGAGTGCGTAAAGGTAATAACAGGTTGATGGAAACTGTCCATACGGTATCTTAGTACCTACATTAAGACCAGCCGTACAAAAGGACCAAGAAACTCCAGCGACACATGCAACGCATCACACTCATGGAACACGTCGCATACAATTCATACGACACTTAGCATCAATTCTTACGCCACTATGATATACGGCAGGTCCCATTAGCCTATGGGCTCCCAGCGCTTACTGGGACCTCCAAAACTATTATAGAAGTTATTAATGGTTACAGAATTCCCTTTATTCGTGTATCACCTTTGTGTCTCTCCCGGCGGTGGAAAGAGAAACTTTGGCTCAATCATGGCCATGCATATCTCGAATCTAATCAAACAAGGAATTAAAACGCCAAAAACACGAGCGGGCTTTAATCGCCTATAATTTATAAAGCTAAGTAAGGGGACTCCTGGTGGGGCACTGGTGGGAATAGAGGTACGCTAGAAGTTTCAATTCCGAGTCGCACTTCCCAGTGGTTCCTCGCGGTTTCAATTGCACACCAGCTTCTCTCTCCTATGGGAGAAGCTGGAGGCCAGCAGGCGAACTTGACAGCCTAGACAGCGTGGCGTTTACGGCGAATAATTCTTAAAAACCTAGACCTTCAAGACTTCCAGCGGGGCATAGGATGTTAAGAATTGGGCTGCCAAACATTGACTCTGCCTACATACAATACAAGGACCCTGAATGCAAAGGCTTCTCGAATTACTAGAAAAAGTCCAATATATAAATTGTCATATGATAGAACTGCCTGAGGTTAGGAGGCAAGGGGAAAACTTAAAGCGCCCGTCGAGTGGCCATCTGTTTTACACCAGAGGTTATGATAACTTTACCTATTCCATACGTGTTAGTTACGTTAAATAACTAAATGGTATGCGAAAAAATCGTTCAAGTTTATACCCGTACGTACCTCATATTATGCAGACGACGAAATTGAGACCTTCTATGAGAAGGTAGACAGAACGTGTCGTGAGAAACTCTGCTACTACACAGCAGTGATTGGTGATTTTAATGGCAAAATAAGACGTTGGTGGGCAATTCGGGCTGGGTAGTCGAAATTCACGGGGGCAAACTCTGGTTAATTTCCTCGAGTATATTATATTAAGTATGTAAATAATTGAAATAGAAAAAATAGTGCACGAACGTAAGTGTTTGTATGGGGGTGTACGTGTGTTTGATATGATATGAAGATTCAGTTTTAGAAATGAATCCGACTACACACTCAGCTCGCACAAACTGAACATAACCTACATCTCGGTGTTAATTCGCTTCAAAATCAATAGCAATCATCGTTTGGTGAGAACCACATTCAGGTGCCTAAAACCTGCCCAAAGAAACAATGAAACTGTATAAGTAATATACGTCAACTCTCCCAAAATATATTGCTAACAGCCACATATTCTTGCAAACGAAATTTCAGATGGAACTAAAGAACTCTTTCGATGGTTTAATGGAAGAGGACCAGAGTGTGGACTCATAAAATGATGCACTTTATGCTATACTCACACAAACGACGAAAAATAACGCAGAGGGAATAAGACCAAGTGCAGAGGCGAAACTGACCCGAAACGCTGTCTCTACTATCTCAGAGGACAAAGAAAAGGAACAGTTCCACATCCGATCATAAAGATTAGGCTGTTAATTATATTTTGTTCCCTAAATATCTAATTAAGGAATGATAAACACGCTAGAAGCGGAAACAACGAGCGGTAACTGAAATCCTTTATTATTATTTTATGTTTTTTTAAACATATTGATTACATAATATAAGACCCAATTGGATACCTACCCCAATCGGCTTTTTTACGCAAAATATAACCTTAGCACAGAATTAAAATGACCTTGTACAAAGGAACGTGTTTTTTTGGAAAATTGAATATGGAAATGATATCATAGAGAAAACGTGGAAGGGTGACTTTGAAAGATATAAGAAATGCGCAACTAGGGAATTATGCGGTGACAAAGAGTAAAAAAGGTATTCTTCGTTGGTTTGGACACGTGGCAAGGATGAATGTAAGATGACTAAGGATAGAGATATACGAAGGGAATGTGGGTGGTAATAGTGATAGGGAAAGACCATGGCAAACGTACCACGATTAAATCGGGAACGTCTTAGAGAAAGGCCAAGTCAAGGCTGTGCGTAAAGCAACTTTAATTAAACATGTAATTAATAATACACAAAAACAAAAAATACTTTTTATTGATCGTATCGTATGGATAGTCACCATGTTGAGGATTGAATTTAAAATTTGACATAAAATTGGAATCGTTAGTAGCGCAGGCATTCATAATTATTTATACATAATTATTTGATGTTGGAAAACTCGAAACGAGTTACTTGAATTTAAAAAATAATAACCTAAGTACCTACTAAAATTGCTTTAACGTCTTATACTTTGCGAGTGAAGAAAATGTTACTGTTATGGTTTACTATCGAGTACCTACTCTAGGCCTAAGCAAACATGAGTATTTTACCCGCGAAACGTATCAAGATAGACTATTTAACTAAGATACGCCTCTCAACAATACACAGATGGATAAGATAAATGAGGTAAAATCGCACACAAAGTTTCATTATTATAATACTTGCAATATTACAGTGACCTAGTCTAGGCGTCAGGAATTTCTAAACGATATTTCAGCAATGACGAACTGATATAGGTAGGGTCTTCAACTTTTTCAGTACAGTACGAATCACATAGTAATACATATGTGTATTATTTTCGCAATTGGGCCGTTCTTCAATTGTACCCTTTTCCTTAAAGTTATGATCCTTTTTAGTAATATAGGTAGGTAGGTAATTTTATAATAATTTCAAAATATTGCCGTTCCTAAATTGAAATTTTCTTAATCCTAATCCTAATTTTCCTCTAATTTTTCTCTTTCCAACCAATCAAACCAAAGACTCCAAAACACGTTTTCAGCCCCGAAAACTAAGCAATGTAGAAAATGTGTTCAAGATCGCTATCATGTGGCAGGGTACCCAGGATGCTAGCAGCATTACCTCGTTGACATTGAAAGTAATTAACTTCTTATAAAATTTACGTGATTCTTAATAATTCTTACTTAGTTCGATGCAATATGCACATTTCCTTTCCCAATATTATGCACTTATTGATTTCAATGGAGATATCTTAGCAAAGCCTCACATTATCTTAGCAAAGCTAAAATTACAATATATATATGTTAAATGTAGATAAAAAACATATGAGCACTTACTAGTTTGAAAGCGGGGTTTTACAGGTTATGGTAGGTATTTAAAAATCTGCGTTATAGAAGCATAGCTGGTTTCTTATATGTTTGACAAGACATTATGCAACCGAGAGGCCATGCAATCTTCAATCTACACCTATTATATATTAATAAATCGATCTTGAGATTGAAATCACGTCTGTCTCAATTCAATTTTTTTATACCGACTGTTTTAATATGCAACAGATTCTCAAGCGTCAACTTAAGGTCATCTTAATCTTGAGAACAGTTTAATAACACGGGTCTTAATGTAGAGCTTGGAAGATTTTGGTCAATTGTCCGATATTTTGTAATTTACCAAAAAATACAACTTTTTAAGTACATCATTACTGATATCAATACAAACAAGAAATGTAACTCTCCTAAATTGTAGATGTACAAAGAGTTGCCAACTGAAGCCTATGATAGCGGCTGACAGGGTCCGTATTTAAGTTAGTTTTATTTAGCATGAATTATTTCAAATCATAAAAACTTCAGTTCTTAACATTACTCCTTTTTAAACGCATAGAGGATCTAAAAATAAGCTTATTCCTCTTCGGCAGAAAATTCGAACAAAATATGTAGGAGGTTCTGGTGGGACATTCTGATTTCGTGCCCATGCCAAGACCATACAATGCACATGACATGGGCACATAATCAAGGGTCCGTTTCTATACCAAACAGTTATAGTAATATTCTATGATTTTGCTATCGTATTGTAGTCGTAGATAGTGATAGAATTCATAATTTAGACAGTCACATGACTATCATAACACTCATCTCCGACTCATATATATATGTGACCTAACCTAACGTACCTATGTAAACAGGTTCAATACGTGAACGCCATTTTGTATGTTTTTCAAAATGGCGGCCGGTAGCGTAGGTAAGCGAGACTCCATACTAAAATCTTATGTCCCCTTTGTCCATACAGTGGACCGTTTATCGTACTATATGAGAGGACGTTTGGTCATTGGATTGGTCTGGTCGCTTAGAAAAGGTGTTAAAATTATCCCCCAAACAATATCCCAACTAAAATTATAAATGCGAAAGTTTCGGTGTATATCTGAATGTAGGTTTGTTACCTCTTCACGTGTATACCGCTGTACGGATTTGGATGAAATTCGGTTGGTAGACAGATTAAGACCTGGATTAACATATAGGCCAATTTTTAACTGAACCGATTTTGATGAAATCTTCCACGCGGACGAAGTCGCGGGCGGAAAGCTAGTAATATATATAATTCGGCTTTAACGTAGGTTATCAATTACGTTTTCTGGTCAGTACTACGCTTCCACCTTCGGCCTCAACTTCACCTACCAACAGATGTGATTGAGGTCAAGTACAAACCCGTTGTGCATAAAAAAATAGCTTCATAATTAATTATGGTTTGATGTTGAGTCTTTATATAAAAACATCTATGCTACTATAAAGTAGAACTCTTGATTTTTAAGTATACCTACTACTTATAATACTTAGTACCTAATACCGGTAAATGGGTCACGCTTTCAAACTAGCAAGTACGCATACGTCTTTCTCTCTCTTTTCAATTCAAGAGCTATGCTTTTGTCTGTGGAGTCCTTTCCACAATTCTCCACATACCTCTTTACCCACCCATGTTTATTGTGAAAATCTTAGTTTTTCTAAAATGAAGTCGATCTGGGGCTCTGGGATACAGGCACTTGCAGTACCTACCTACGGGCGCCATAACTTCGATATGAACTTCTGTTATAATGGAAATATATACACCTGTTAATACTTAACGATTCCAACCTGTATATTAAGGCGCCAATATATAATACTTGACTGGCGCTTGGCTTTGATTTTTAATAATTCGGTACTTAGTCAAAAGATTAACGAAAATAAGTACGTATAATAAGTTAGAAGCTATATCTACCATTATCTGTTAAATACAGAAACAAATTCAATTATCTGTTAAAAACAGTAAATCAATTCATTAATAATAAAGTTTCACTTGACAAATGTTAACAGTGGATGTCCTGTGGCTGATGAAGATGATGAATGAATTGTTCATTTCGACCGATAGTAAATCTCAAATTCTACGAAAGAAATGGCAATCTATTAAGTTCATTACCATTTTAGGTAGAAAATAAGGCAACAGGAATCAAGCCCGGGTACTTGGCGCAGCTATCGCGGTGCAAAATTCTGCCAGGTAGGTAGGTATGTAAGTAATCTATATAGGCAATCTGATTTTTATAAGCAAAACGCTTTCGCTTTGTAATTACTATACATATAACACATTCCTGATGCAAAGATATTACCTATTCATTAATAGCGTTTTCCTTATCAAAATCTGACTGTAAACTTGTTCTTCATAAATAGTTTAGGTAATAAATACATAGTAGCATCGCTTTTGAAAAAATATTCTTGTTTATATTCGCAAAGCATGACGATTAGATTAGCTGGATGGAACACGTTGAAGACAGAATATATAGGTAGGCACTAGGTTTATATGTACATTATGTACTCACTAGAGTCTAAACCAATGGGAAAGCTCTGTTAGAGAATCAATAAGTTCGCGCATGATCTCAGTAGCGAATTCACTAAGCTGTCTCTAACGTATTTATGTTGCAATGTCAATTTTATTATGAATAACACAAAAATGCTTACCAATAATAAGCAATTTGATCCCCGTTACCTTTCCTCACGTGTCGATCTACGACGTTAAAGCACACATTCGTTTCACCCCCATCCATCCATTTAATGAAAATATGGCCCTTCCTTAAATCGAAGTTGTATGACATTAAATTGTGGTACTGAAAATCGATGTTCCAATAGAAATCGTATCCTATTTCAGACCAAAACTCTTCTGGTTTCTTTAAAGATTTTTTATGCAAATCTAAATATGACTCGAACGTAGGCAGACGAGATTTGTGGACTACATGATCGGATGGCTGGTAAACGTCCGACATCGCGACTGATGGCGCTGATTATATCGCGCAAGAAATTCGTGTGGACACGACGAGGCACTCGCGATTACTAAGAGTCAAACCAAGCTGCGAAACGAAGCAGAGGATAGAATAGATCGATAGGACGTGAGCGCGACTACCACAACGCGCATTGATGTGCGCATGTGTCTACCGCCGAAAGAAGGGTGCAATTTAGCTGGGTTTGTACTATTATTATATTCAACAAAAAGTACCTATCCAAATTTAAACTACAAAGAATACAAGACAAATTATTTCAATATAGTAATGTATAATGAGGAGAAAAATTATTAATTCGATCCTTGAATTTACAATCATACTCTTAAGATCCATTTATCAGATCTAAGGTATATCTAATGAAACATTTTTTACTAACTAGATCCATTATGCGGAAGTATGGATCTAATGAGTTGTTATTTGTCACCAGATACATTTTTCTATCCAGTTGCAAGAAATGGATCTACGGAGAATATTTTATTCAGTAAATCCTACGGATCTAATGAAAAGCAAATTTATAGTCTGTCGATTGAATGTCTAGTTCATCATCATCAGCCCGTAAACATCCCACTACAGGGCCTTGCCTCGTATATGAGGGAGTATGGGCCGTAGTCCACCACGCTGGCCCAATGCGGGTTGGGGACTTCACATGCCTTTGAATTTTTATTTCTCAGGCATGCAGGTTTCCTCGCGATGTTTTCCTTCACCGTTTAGGAGCAGTCGGATAAATGCACTTAAGTTATTAAATTATAAAACTCATTGGTACATGACCTGCCTGGACCTCCGAAATTGGGAGACCGCGTCTTAACCACTGAGCCACCGACGCTCTCATTATCTATTTTTAACCGTGGCCAAGCCTCACTGGTGGCACCACGGGTATTTTTTTTGTTCATAGACCCACTGCATTACCGTGAGACTACGGGTAATTTAAATCGCCGCTAAGCCCTAAAATAGTGTTCTGTACCAATCTCTAGTGTAGTGACATACGTTGATACTATATTTTATTGTAACTAGAGATAAAATTGACGAAAAAACAAGTGAATGCCGAAAAAACAAACGCAGAAAAATAAAAAAACAGATACATTCATTTATTTTCCCGGCATTCATTTATTTGTTTCATGCTCAAAATGTCATAAATATCAAACATCACACTTTTTTTTCTGTTGGTAGCATTTGCTCTAAGCCCGAGCGTGGTTCCTCAGATCGAAATATTCGATCTTTAGCTCTATGCACTGCAGCATATAACTTACTTTAGTAACTTATTAGTAATCTGTGATATAACTTATAGTCACTAACACTCATGCTGTCTATATTATACTCAGAGGCGTGCTCTCCATACAGGCAGAACAGCAGTGCCTACACTAGCAAATTGTCCTACAATTATCACAAGATGAACAAGTTATTGTATTTATCTCAAATACAAATAATATCAGACTGTACTATCAATAATACCATAAAGAAAAGTCGTCACTGAGATTGACACGACCGCGCTTGAACTCTGCCGACCAGCTATAAATAGTGGTCTTGAATGGGGGCTTCATCACCAAAAGCAGATTGAATTTACGAGGCTCTACTGACCTGTCAAATTACACGTAAATTCGTAGAAAATCATCGTCTTATTGCCCTGGACCTAATTTATTTGGTACGTCTTTTTCTTCCAATCTCCTCTATCAGCCGTTACCTCATCATTCACGCCCTTTTCGTTCATATTACCCCTCACACAATACATCCATCTTTTCCGTGAGTTTCCCCTGCCTTTCAAACCATCGACATCTAAAGGTATTTATTTCTCTTAGTAACATGCGTTTCAGCCCTCCTCATAACATGTACATACCAAGCCGATTGCCTATCCTTTTGTCACGGGTGCCACTTTTAAACACCTTCTTACATACCGATTCCTTATTTTATTCATTCTCGTGACTCCATTCATTCATCTCAACATTCTCATCTCCGCTGCATTCAATTTTCTGTCATCCATCTTCTTCATGACCCTACACTCCGATTTATACATTATGACAGGCCTTATTACAGATTTATAAATGTTGCCCTTTAACCTGAGGGGTATCCATGAGTCACATATTGTTTCCGTGACCATGCGGCATTTCATCAATCCGCGTTGATCTGATTTGTGATCTCACCATCCCCTTACACGAGTGACCCAAGGTACTGGCGCAGCTTGGTGAGGATTATCCGGACACAGGACTGAAGGTACCGCCGAAGTTACAGCATTTATTCAGTTTTGCTTCTGCTCACACTCAAGCCAAAATTCTCCAGTCTTTGTCGCCATTCCTCAAATCTGGTCTGGACCTTCAGAACATTTTCGCTACCAGCACAATCTCATCGGCGAACATCATACACCAGGGAGCCACTTACTGTATGTCCGACATGATAGCGTCCATTATAACCAGGAAGAAGTAGGGGCTGCGAGCCGATCCTTGGTGCAAGCCTACAGCTACACTGAAGTTGGCAGTAGCGCACGCTGTGGACCAAACTTGGGTACTGCATTGACTGTACATTGTTCGGATCAACTGCACATTTTTTCAGGCACACCCTTTCAGGGCCTACCATAAAACCTCACGGGATACCCGCTCATATGCCTTTTCGAGGTCAATGAAAACCATGTGCAAGTTTTTGTATACACTTCTGTACTTCTATTTTGATAAAACATTCCAAGCGGACGAAGTCGCGGGCGGAAAGCTAGTTAAAGAATAAAGCTAACCACTTCCATCCTTCTACAGTTTTGGTATTCTTCCATTCTTCATTCCATTTACAGCTTGAATAGAGCTTCATCCACGCTAACCATTCTCACTAGTCCTACATTCACTGGTCTTTTTCCAAGCATAACACTCCAAACATTCTCTTCATTCATCAGCCTTTCAAAATATTCCATCCATCTATCCTTTATTTTCTCATCGTCCGAAAATCCCCTCCTGCTTCATCTCTTACACGTCTGAGTGCTTTAGTGAGCCTGTAAAGATGTTCAGGCCTCCCGGCATCTAAGCAAGCATATAATTTGTCCTTGGTTTTCGTTCTTGCAATGACAACAGCTTTCTTGCTGCACGCATCGTATTCTCCTTTCTTTGCTGCTTTTAAACTTTCATTCGCACCAAGCTGGAATAAACTTGCTGGAACACCCTCCTTATGGGCCAATCTAGTGACATGCGACTTTGCACTACTCCCTCATGTAAAAGAACAACTGAATGAGCGATGAGGAGATTATAGGAGCTTAGAGACATGTGGCTGTGTTCCAGAAGGATACGAGCAATGTGTTCAGCACCTGGTTTACACGTATGAAGACCTGCAATACTGCCAGTGGCGACTACCTCGAAAAAGGAATAATATTTCACAAAGTACCTACGACAAAACTTAGGTAGCGCCCTGGTAGTAGGTATGTTGTATTTCTTATTTTTCACTACTCTGTCAACAGGAAGTTTGTTAACTGTTGTTTGCGCCAATGTGCAAATTATATAATAATGCTCACACTGGACTAGGTTCGATGCGGGGCGGGTATTACCATAGGTTAAAGAAAATAAGAGTAGAGAAAGTAAGGGTTAGGTAAGAGAATGGGGAAATTGGCTGCATCTACTGAAACGCTATGATTAAGTACCTTGATATGATGATGAATCTCTTTCACGAGGTCCAAAGTTCACAGGGTCCAAGGTTCACAGCCAGTGCTGGTAGCTTGTTCCCCACCTTCACTTCTCCAGAAAACAGCGGGTCCTTCAATAGTCAACTTTAGCAGACTTACATGCAAATCTAACGTAGAAGCGGAGCGTAAGTTGGTAGGTGGAACCGGCGAAGACCACCAGCAACGTGAGGAGTCCGATAATCGACGGTACGCGATGACGGTCAATCATAGACTGGCTTAAAAAATGGCGGCCAGGACCCCGATTCTCGCGCGTTCGACATTTACTGTCGATAGACATCCATAGGTTTGTCACTTTTGCGCGCCCTTATTAGTACGAAAGAGATAGTTATACCAATGTCTATCGACAGTGAAATCTCGAACGCACGAGAATCGGGGTCCAGCTCAGAGATGCAGCCGATGTGTAAAAAGTGGGTAGAAAATAAAAATAGAATAATTTAGAGGCGATAACACGTGTGTTTGTAAGCTTTTTTTAGAAATTTTCATATACCTTACATCCAATGGCAAATTGTTTTATATTTTAGGCACTGTCCCAATTAGCACATAAAGCGACCTTATTTGCAGCCTATACTGTAGCTACTGCAGCCTGTACTGTAGTCTAAATTAGATTAAGTATAAGAGCTGCTATTACTATCCAAAGATCCATCAATTAATAGTCTAAATCTTAATTTGTTACCGTTACATAGCTATTGCGGAAGTTGTAAGTGGCAAAACAATGACATTTACAGATTTTTACAACATCTCTCCTAAAAACAAAAGTCCCGTATTTGATAACAACAAAATCGCTACAGAAATTATTAAATGTATGTACGGGGGAGTCTATCTGCTAATAGTTGTATGATAAATAAATGCGGCACAGCGACGCAAGTTATCTGTAAATGAAAATCGAAGTACCTCAACCTAGGACAGGGGTGGACAAACTTTTCGTAAAAAATTTCACGGGTGGCCACACCTACCACAGAAAAAATATGTTTTTTATTCTTAATATAAATGTTAGATAGCTTATTATAAAAAAAAAACTTAATTTAACTTTTATTTATAGACTGCTCTTCCATGGCAGGCGTGTGTGACAAATGGAAATCTTTTGATTGCCATTAGGACGGCTAGGAGGAGATCGTCATTAGGTCAGTTAGTCTACTTTTAAGGCAGTTCTTCCGTGTTTTCATGGTGGAGAATACCATATAATATAGGTGCGGACGAGCAATTAAGAGAGCGACCCTCGGTATTGGTGACTGGCAGCTTCAGCAGCCAACCTTTTCTAAATAGTATTACTTTTATATAAATTTGAGTTTTTTATGACTTTTGTTAGGTTGATTTAGTTGTTCAAGCGCGAATATAACATTTCAATTTGTATCGCAATACAGGCGAAATGCCCACCGTGCTACAGCCACCTTAGTGTTACCAACACTCAATTAAATGACTGTAGCTCCGTTATTTGTCACTCGACCGTTATGATTTAAGGCTCACAGTAATCCTTCTGAATGCAGCAATGCGCTTTATAATAACCTAAATTTCCAATATCTTGATGGTTCCCAGCTACTTACAAAAAAAATAAACTGTTATAAGAGGTTGAGTAATCCGCATTATAATGTACTTCCATTTTACACCCAATTAACTGAATCGGTCAAGTAGGTATCGAGATATACCGCCTTCAAGAATAGGCGCGACCGCCATCTTTTTGACATCACAACTATCCCCTCTACACTTTTAGAAAGCGGCTACGGCATTTTTGGTGGTCGGAAGAACAGCTCAAACAAGTATATACCAGTAGTCAGTATGACCGAGCTAAATCCCATGAAATAACCTGGGTTTCAGTTGGAACCCTCTGTACTGTATTCGTATGAAAATCCAAATTGCTTCCGCATGCGTGAAAATCTCTATAATACGATAATGCATTGGATTGCACAAGTAAATGGCATGCTACTTACATGGGATTTTGTATGAATGAAATGCATATATTGGTGTAAATTTGCTATTATTACGATAATATCATGTTTTTGACAATTTTATTTTAGGTCAACTTTTTCATCATAATTATCACGCGTCATTACGGAAGTAGTAAATTGTACTCCCTCGGTAGGTACATCCCGGAAGATGAGAACGCGATGCAAGTCGTGTTTTGTTTTACAACCTTTTCAAATTTCCTAGACATTGTGATGCTTAAAGATAAAAACTAGTTTACATACAAACTATAATTATTCTATGTATTTAAAAAATTATGCGATATTTTCTGTATGATACTAAGGCCCATATTAGAGAATAGTGCTCAAGTTATGATCTCTACTTAAAACTAGTTGAAATGGGATTCATATTTTTGCGGCGAGACAAAGATGGGGTTATATCCCAGGGAAAATACGGTTTGACCTCGGAAAAACGTATAACCGCGATTTTCTTGAAACATTTGATAAAGTGTTGTAAATGTAGTAATAATTGCTAAAAATTAAGCATTTGTAAGAAATGCGAGTACTAAGTAACTAAATAACCTAAAGTTGAAACATGTATTTCTTTAAAAAAATGCTCAATGGATGGGTATTTCTTTAAATTCTAAACATTTAGGGAAATTATTGTTACAAAATATTAGTTCTCATTTTTATTTCTTATGCAATGCAGCTCGACGGACATTTTCTGCTAAAACACATGCATGCGTAACTATAACATGCTTAGTTTTTTATTCATCAGTAAGTTAACAGTGTTTAACAAAAGTCTACCTAATTAAATCTCAGTTAGTATTTATTGTTATTAAGATACAAATGAAAAATAAGGTTTTCTAAAAAAATCTAAACTAAGCGCTCGTTTTTTTTAGGCTTAATTATACAAAATGACATCTCTAATATACCTCTATAAGATAGCAATTATATAAGTCGGTTCTGAATATGTCTAGCTAAGCTACTTTTTTACCGTATTTTCCCTGGGCTAAATAATACTCAGACTTGAGTGCCATCCCGTAATACGCACCGAATAGTAGGTACAGTTTAATGTCTACTTTCAGTTAATATTTTATATAGTTGTGTAGTAGTGTAGTGTAGTAATATATATATATATATATATATATATATATATATATATAGTTAATATAGTAATGGGTTAATAAATTTCTTCTATTTTCCCATACAAAAATAAAAATTACGAAAACCTTATTTATGGATTTCTTTTAAATAATAACAAATAAATCCACTCTAAGTAACTAGGCTTGTATTTTGGATAATTGATAAACTACATGACAACCTGTCTGTTCTTACAAATGTAAACAACCATAAACTACGGTGCACATGTCGGTATTCATCATACAAACATACCCAAAGAGCGGGAGTGAAACCCGCGACCTCTCGGTAGTGTTCAGGGTTTACTAAACACTGGTACTCATTCACGGCAACACCCTTACCAACTTCCCGCTTCTTTAACTAAATTACAAAAATATCGCGTAATTTTTAACATGTGGTCGAATATAATTTATGAATGATAGTCACTATTGTTTACGCTTAAAGGTCTACCTACACTCATCTCATGGCCTTGAGCACTGCCGCCACTCGTTAAAAACATACGTTTTCCCGCTAAATAAACATATAATAGAGTATCTGTCTGTCACAATTGAATGCATGATTCCTGTACTTCACTTATGACTAATAAATTCAATAAAACATTTCCGTGTAGAAAGAGACAGCAAAAGAAAACATGTTTTCTATAAAACTTGTATCTTTAGTGGATTACATCATATCAGCCGAAAGAAGTCCACTACTGGACAAAGGCCTCCTCCAAGGATCTCCAGAACGATCAATCGAGTTGCCTCATGCATACATAATGTCACACCCGTTTCGACAAAGATACAGACAGACAGATTTTCGATAAGTTGTTTATTTAATAAGAAAATATTTTTTTACGAGTGGTTTTAAGTTCTTAAGGCCATTGGGAGCATTGTATTTCAAGTCTATACTACAAACCATGTGAATTCTGCTGATGACATCCTAAATCATTCGCCAATTGATTTTCTGCAACTTATACTTCTCATTGACATCAAGATAATTTCAAAACACAATTTCAGCGTTGTGGTCGAGCCACGTCATAGATGAGTTGAAAAGATGCGTGGTTTTCAAGAAAAATTCCTGATCAGTCACTTTTCGGCCATCTAAGTAATGTCCCGAGTGTTCCGGAAGAAGTTCTGAGAGGAATGTAAAAATAGTGTAGCCCAATGGACCTGTTATGTAACTTCATCGTGATCATACTAACTAATAGTAATAAGTCCATCCAATCATACGTCAGAGCACAGCGGTGATGATATCGATGAATTTAAATAATAAGCCCCATTTGCCACAAAAATGAAGTCTCAATTAGTGTAAAAATAAAAACAGCAAATTAAACGACACTCAGTCATCTTCCCTGTGGGATTTCAGGAGCGTAATATCAACTTCATTGACAACTCTATTAAACTAACCACAAAACTACATGGTATTGTATAATTAAATTTTATAATATATTTAAGTATTAAAATTATTTAAATAAAATATAAATTGCAGTAACCTAAATAAGTAGGTGAAGTATAAATAACAATTTTAATCAACTATAAAAATAGTAACGAATTAAATTACACCTAAATAAGAACATATCATACTAAAATGACCAGTCTTTTGATTGAACGTGTAACAAAGCACCCTTCAAAACTGTGATGTTTCAGGTCCTAAACTTTCATATTTAATTCTTAATATTGAACTAAGTCAACTTTCATAAACTCTCGCATCCACCACCTGCAATGTGCATATTTTACTGCACCTGGGTAGTGATAATTAATCAATCGGGTTTTCTTGTTCGAATCTAATGTTTTTCTTAATTACATCAAAAATGTTTTAAGAAATAAATATAAAGTTCGCAATTAATTTTATCTCCGTGTTCAAAGTTCAAATATCGTACAATAAAATTTCCTAAACTTAATTCAGAAATCACAAGGCTACTAAGAAAATTTAAAATTATTTTCAAATAAATGCACATAAACTTATTTCACCCAGACTTGCAAAAATACGATCTTTATTAGCAATAAACAGTACTAACTTATTTATATATAGTAAAGTGTAAAGGATGTTTCACAGCACGTTTCGTATAACCTAGCAGTAAATCATTCGTGACGTGAAAGAATACTGCACATACTGATGCGAATGCGTTGCAGAGAGTATACAGTGCAATATGCAATACAGTGAGTTCATTATTAATTCTATATAAAAAATAGATTACCATATTGCTCCTATTACATAATCGCATCAATGTGAAGTACTCCAATCTTTAACTAATAAATACATTTTTACACTTAATAATACGAAAATGTTTACTAATCTTTTTACGGTTCATGAGCACTTACGCACGTTGTTTCTCTACGAGTAGCTGCGCTGTACATAAGCGCACGTAAGTGGCCCAGTAGCACGCGGTAACCTACATCGAATTACCCTATGTAATTCAGCTAAACATGTAAAACCTGTCAAGTCCAATGCACTTTATTTTTATATAAGACACTAATATGAATAGAGCAAAAGATTTATGGATTAAAAATGGACATTGCAGTTATCTATTTAGTTCTATTATTCTTTAACTTGGACTAGCTCAGCTTACTGGATAACTTCTCATTTCCTATGTAGTTACATGTTATAGATACAAGAAAATCTGTTCACTCTCAAGTTAGCCCCATCACCACTTTGTGAACGCATCACACCGAGCGCACCGCCCATAGACGCGTAATATTTGATTATATACGGTAGCATTCCAATTGGAACTACTAAGGTTGTTATTTATGTGTCCTTCACAGAGCCAATCAAATTGCAATAAACCGACAAGACTAGCCAATAACTGATTCGAAATTTATGAGCAGAGTTCTATTATAATGATGCACTTCGCTTGTTATTAGGAGTCTATGGCCTGTGTAGTCGCTACCGAATCACAATTCACTCTAGGTGTTTTTAACAGTTTTCACCCGTTTGGCAGGTTTGTCTTTCTGCTAGGTGGCCAACGACATGAGTCTCCTCCGCCTGAGTTTCCGTCCGCATCGCTTCCAGAGAGATGCGACGCAGTAGAGGAGGGCTGCGAGCGCTAGCAGAGTGAGGGCGCGGGTGGCGGTGGTGGGAGGGGGGTGAGGCTCGGCCTCCGCATGCGAGCGGGACGGAGCCGCGCCGGCGCCGCGCCACGCCCGCGCCGCCGGCTCCGTGCCCTCCATCTCCGGGGCACCTGGAGCACAGAATACTTAATACGTACGAAAGACTCACTCCCTAACAGAAACACGTTTTATGGATAAAACATACCCACAAAAAAGAGATTTGTGTCACGTGCGTGTGTTGCGGTACTGAATCTTATTCCTAGCGAAAGAACCGTTTTTTAATTGTACGTGTCTATCGTCATGTTAATTATATCACTGAAATGAAAACGAGAGATACATCTTTTGACTAAGTAATACATATATCACTCTTTAATATCACTAGCTTATTAGTGAAACTGTATGAGGATGGATGGAGAGATTCGCTTAGGGTAAAAAAACTCATCCGGTATATAGTAAATAAATAATAATATACATAAATATTTCTGAACTTTTACACCAATTGTCCAATCTTTGGGATTGGAGCATAGTATACTATAGATACTATATAACGGATAAACATAGATAACTATTCATATCGACATCCATGACTCGGGAATAAATGTTCATCACACATATAGTGTAGTTTGAAACTCTGAACCCACAACCTTTGGTTTTGGGGGCAGAGTCACTACCGACTATACCAATCACTTCTCAAAGATATATATTGCTATTAATTTGAGACAACCGGGATATGCCGTACATCAACCACACAGCCCATAGACTCCTAATAACAGGCGATGAGCATCTGTCAACACATCAGGATACTAACAATGCCCAAAAACTTTGAATGCGTTATTAGCCAAGTCAATAGCAACCTTGGAATAGCCAATCGGAAATACCCGCCCGCAGCTAGTTGGGAGATTTAATATGGTGCAATTTGAAACTGGATGACATTTCAGAAAAGGGACAAAAGGACCCATACTCCCTCATTATACGAGGGAAGGCCTATATCCCTGCAGTGAGATGATTACGGGCTGAGATGATGATGATGATTCTTGCTTTGATACATTAGGCGTCTGGGCTGTGTGGTCGATGATCTGGTACAATACCTATGCTTTTGGGGTCTGTGGGTGTGTGGTGCGGCGCGAGGGTGCGCGCGGCGGGGGGCGCGTGCACTGCGCGCGGGGGGAGGGGGGGCGCGCGCGGGCACGCGGGCACGGCGCGCGGCCCGCTGCCGTCCGCCGCGAGCACGCGCGAATACACGTGCAGACGGCCGCCCTCCGCGCGCTCCGGGAGATCTGCACCCAACATCACTACTTCATATAGGTTGAGAATACATGTCACATTTTTCCAGCAGATAATCTGATCCGTTGGAGCCATTATTTTGTTTGAACATAGTCGGATCGGACGTCCGAGTCAGAAACTGCGCCGATGCGTTTACTATTTTGTTACCGGTCGTATCTTTCTTTCGCGTCACGAGCTAATATGCAATAAGTAACAGTAATTCGTGGTCAATTTTATCTTTATGCTCCCCAGCAGCACTCGAGATAATAGCTCGAGAACGACTCAATCGGCCCTGTATCGACTAAATAGGATCAGATAGTCTGACCAGATTATCGAAAACAAAATTTGACGTATACTCCCGCCCTGAGGCTCAGGATTTCGAGCGTAGATTCAAGTATGAGTTGGCTCTGTTCCCTGTTCGTAAAACACCTTACGAATTCTTCAGTATTGCTTTTTTCAGAAACTTGGCCCACCTTGGAGTAGAATTAAATTTTAGATTATTTTTATAATATAGCATGGTTCTCCACAAAGTAGAACCAATCAGTCTCTTCCAGTGGATGTCGTAAATTGGGACTGACGTGACCGTAACAGCATAGACCAGTGATGGACAGCATCTTGAAAACACTAACTGTGATATGTTTAACTGTTATAAGGAATTCCAAGGCACGCAAACGAGATCGATGGATCTCCTATTTCAATCCCATGGGATGGAGGCTCCGGGCCATACTGAACAATAATTCTTTTGTACCAATTGGGTTCCTTGGTCTTATTAATCTAATCTTATTTATTACCCAAGTATGAAGAATAAATCTTTTCCCTAAGATTTTCATTGAATCTCGCATCCCTATTATAATGCTCTCATTTCGCGCTCGCATTTTAGATTTTAAAATATTCGCATTCGCATCTGCATTCGCTAATATGACAATTATAACCTCTGTTATATAATTAGATAAAGAAAACTTGGTAACTGACCTGAAGGTATAATGTGTACGTCGCGCAGCCGTTGGTGGTGGGGCGTTGCAGCGTCCTTGAGCGAGGAGGGCATGTGACCGACCAGCGCGTACTGCAGCGCAGCCAGCAACAGCCAATGACAGGGCTTTGCCGCGCCCCCCTCCAGGCACGATGAGTCCCCGTACACGACCAACCGACCCGCCTGCAGACACCATAGTAACAATTTAGAAGTGGATCGATACCGGCGGACACGATCCGATGTAATCACGACTCGGACTCGGTCCTTACGAGATCTTACATCGTCTAAAAAAGGGTACATTTTACACCAGACAAAAAATTTAACGCGAGTGTAGCCGAGGGCATAACATAGTAATAAATACCTTAGGTAGCTTATCGATAGTTTCATTAGTGTAGTCTTTTGTTTCGCCGTCGGTCTGTAGCAGGCCTAAGATGGGAACATCGACGAGTTGCCCCGCTCCTGACGCTCCTGCGCCACCGCCGGGTTTCTCGCCAGACATTATCTTAAAGCAATAACAAAACATATAGTAACATAGTACCATTACATAATTTGGGTGAGTAGCATTAATAGGTACTTTAGTGAGTTTTAAAATGTATTCATTAGTCTAAATCCAAATCATTTCAATAAATGCTATCATCTTCGCTATCAATAACTTGAATCATTGACGATTATAGAATATTATTACATAATATATTCCGGTCATAGTGTTATAATAACATTCTGCGTTAACAGGTACAAATTCCTTTGGTGAAATATTTATACGCAATTGAACTTAAACTGAAAATAATAACTGTAACTAATTACTATATACCCCTATATTCGATCCCCCTTATTGAATCATTCATGATTGCTGTTGCCCGCCATTTCATTCGTGTGGAACATTTCATCAAAATGGGTTCAACAAAAAATGAACCCGCAACCTTTTGTTTTCAAACCACTACACCAAACAGATCTTCAAAATAGGTTAATTCCTAATACAGGTTCTTGATTTTATCTTTATGTGAAACATGTGGATGATAATTACGAGTACAATGTAGTTATGTTAGATAACTAAGTTCAAAGAGTAAAAAGTTGCTTTTGTATATCTGAATTATTTTTATTGGCTGTTTATATTAAACGTTTTTATTCCAATTACGACCCTATTACAAACGTGCAGAAATTCATGTCATTGCCTCTGTAACAAGTACAGGTTAATATTTAAAGTACAAATGCCGTAAGTCAAGGTAGTGGCTGTTATCAGTGATTGATTACTGATTACCTTGACCTCTAGCACACTTGTTTTAACTGATAAAACAGTTATTATTATTTGAAACAAAAATCTTGTTAAACCTTACCATATTATGTTATTAAGCTACACGAAAACGCAACCAGGTTAGAGTAAGAGATATGTAGGTGTGTTTTAAGTAACTATCGACACAGCGGCGGATATAGCAATTATAGTGTATATAAGATCATTCTTACGAGTGGGAATTGTGTCGACCGGCCAGGTCAACCTTTCGACTGATGGGTTTGGAGCAGGATATAGCTACATTTTCCCGGTAAAATTATAAAACTATCCAAGCGGGTGGAGCTGTTGCCAGAAGCTAGCTAGTATAATACTAATTAATATATCTACATTATATTAATAATACAAACTAACGTAAAATTTCAAATATGATTGATTTATTAGCAACTATTCAAATGTGATGAATATTGTTAAACTCTTAATTTTCTTATAACCAATAAAAATAATAACAAAGTCATTCAATTTCAAGTACGTGATGCTAGAATTCACACAGGGGAATTTACCAATTTTGACAATGTCAAAAAACTGTGCTGAAATAGTGCCAAATAGCGCCCATAGAAAAAAATGTGCCACTGTAGTTTAAGACTTATTCAATATTTTAAGTGAGCATTCTGGCGTCATGTGTTTGCTGGATTCCTCATTCTGATATGCAAGAGACTTCTTTACCTATGAGTATAATTTATATCTCAAAAAATTGTGCCACCGGAATATACAAGTCCCATAATACATTATAATTAAAGGTAAAGCAATATCTGCGTATCAGAATGAGGATTCCAGCAACACGTGACGTCAGCATGTTCAGTTAAAATATTGATTAACTCCTAAACTATAGTGGCACTAACGTTTTCCTTTGGGCACTATTTCGAACGATTTCAGCACAATTGTTTGATGTTGTGAAATTAGCTGAATTCCAGGGTGTGAATTCAAGCATCACGCACATGCAATTTCTCATAAAAATATTAAAACAAAAACCAAAATAACAAAATTTAAAAACAAGGATTGTTTTCGACCGTACGTGCATTTCAATAATAGGCTAACTGTACTTAATGCTGTGGGTCACCGGTGATACGAGTTGGTACCGGTTATGAGCCCGCGATTTGTTGCGAGTTGCAGGTGTACAATGCGGAATAAACGTCGTACTTGTCGTGGACCTTTTCCGACGGTAGGATCACGGAATAATCGCAAGAGCCTTGCTCGTGCAGACTGACTATTACTAACATGACGAAATAAGTCATCATCATAATCATAAAGAAAATTCTGGGGCTTCAGTAATGTCATAGATATAGCGTAATGGACTACCTTATGTGTAACATTAGAGAACATATGTATGAGAACGAAAAGTTAATTTTAATATACCTGATGACCTTGGTCCGTAAGCTGCGCAGTGACCAGTACGCCATGTTCCGGGAAGCTGTGTATGTGGGTACCACTAGCGTAGTACATTGGTTGGCCGCCTAGTTTAAAAGACCCTTCAAATACGCGATCACCCAAGGCCACCTGCAAGTAAAATAAATTAAACACTTCTTTAATTTTTCAGCCACATACACCAATTATCTTTATTCTTTATTTCTGAAACGCAGAAATAGCAATCCCTTACCTGATACATGCTAAGCAGATCATTAAGTGCGGGCACATTAGCTCCACCCGTTTCAGGTATCCACCTAGAAGAATAACACAAATTGATAATTTAGAAAATAAAATATAAACACACACGCACATAATTCATATCAAGGGTTCTATTATGTAGGTTGGTCGACATCGTCATCGTTGAAGTTCTGACGTGTGGTTGGTCGGTTCATCGCTCGCTCGGCAATTGACGTTCTCTCATTGGTCAACATTATCGATGATGATGATGATACATATGAAGTTACATAAATTACGTCAATATAAAAGAGGTGTCACAGTACGAGTCAATGGAGTCATTATAACCACACAAAATTTTATTGACCTTGTATGATAACCAAACTTTTTACCGCTGTAAGATAAAACAATTGGGGTACAATTTATAGACCTACTATGACCTGCTAACATTATTAGAGACCGCGCCCCAAAAATCTTTATGATGACTATGTTACGTTGCAAATCTTTATCTATGGCGGACATTTCCGCTTTTACAGAAAACTGTGCTGTTTAGAGCAGATTGGTTAGATTGTTTTAGTTCATTTAGTAGTGAGCCAATGAGTGGGGCTCCTCTATAAACAGCGCAGTTTCCTATAATGCAAGAAATGTTCGACATAAATTACGATCCGCTTATGCATTCGATTGAATGGCAAATTTCATCACCTGCCCACGACATATGCATGAGGTCCGAATCTACTCATCATTTTATACACCAACGAGGTGCACATATTTTTTCAAATATTGAGGTCAAAATGGTGAGGAAGAACATCGCGGCCATAGAACCTTATTTGTAAATAAGGAAATACATCTTTAATTTCGCTAGGCTTGTCGATCTACTATCAACCTGTGTGTTTCCTTGTAAGTATGATCCTGATATTACTATACCCACCATTGCCGCGTATTTTCATCGTAGAACTTGACATGGCGCAGCAACGAAGCGTTGTACCAATCAGCGAAGACTACAATTGAAAGTCCGTTGTCGACGGCCTTCTTCACGGCTGCCATCTCTTCGGGGAAATATTCGTCTTCTGGATCCACGAGGAGCAAGGCACCATACAGTGACGTGTCGATGCAAGTTAATGGGGTACCTGATTAACAAAATGTAATAAATGACGTGAAGATTTATAAATTGTTAAGCCTTTGAGCGCCGCGCCGGTCACCGGTGACCGGAAAACAATTGAGAAGAAAATATATTTGAGAATAAAAAATCGTTATGTACGTCTAATATACACAACGCGCCGCCGTGAGCTCCTATTAAAATTTCATACATTAAAATAAATTTCAATATAACATATTTTAAACACCAATCAGTCTTAAAAAAACTATTATTCACATCTAGTAGAGCCAGTACAGTTAGCCCCCTTCGTCGCTCAAAGTAAATCACGCATAGGTTTACAAAACGGAAGAAGCAGCGAAGTGCCGGTACATTTTTACTACAGTTTGGTCGATGGTAGGGCATTGTTAAATCTTCGTCTGGCTAACAACCACTATATTACCTAAGTCTGCCGAAAAGTTAATAGCATTAAGAAACTAATAACACTTAAGAAACAATACAGTAGTTCCGCACGACTTACAGCTCACCTCTTTTTGAGCATTTTATCACACATCGCATCAAACAACTAAATGTAAAAAGTCCTCGGTATCAGTAAAAATTAATTTCACAAAGAGATAATCTACGTATGTACGTAATTACAAGCTTGGGCTTCCGTGATCGTTTTTCTCCTCTCGGCTACAACAAATGCTGAGATGGGTGGGGACCAGCCCTTAGACTATGTAACTTCATCGGTATCGTCATCGATTACGTTGACCAATGAGAAACCGTCAAATTGCCGAGCGAGCGATGAGCCAACCAATCACATGTCAGAACGTAACCGATAACGATAAAAATTATGTAATAGAACCCCTGATTTGATACGACAACGAAAACTAGCTACTGCATACCTTATATTGATGTTCCACATTTTTATGTTGTGTTATGTTATGTAGTACATACAACCCGATCAATTAAATTGTAATGTATAAGTGTCGCTAAATGGATCAAATAAAGTTATCTTATTCTTAATCTGATCTTTGAAACAGTAAAATAAAAATTCCAAATTTTTTTGGTTCCGATTTGTTGGCAGCAAATAAACTGCTAAATAAAAAATATATGTCTTACCCATGACTTCGAGATAGAATCCATGGTCGCGAAGACGGTGATACATGTCTCGGAAGTTCGTGTGGACGTGGTCGGCGTGCCAATCAAGGGGGTCATGCTTTGCGCGAAGATCGTCGCGGGGGAAGTACCCGCCCGGGTACCGCAGGCTGTGGAACTGATCCCAGAGCAGCCGCCTCGCTCGAACAGGCACGGGAATCACTCGAGCGCTAACAAGATCAAAACACAAGATTAATGAAGCTTTCAAACAGAACAGGGGAGTGATTCTCATGCATTCCGGATATCCATGTCGATAGACATTAGTATGTCTGTCACTTTCACACCTTTGGGCAAGTGCAAAATTGACAAACCTATGGATATCTATCGAAATTAAAATCTCGACTGAGCGAGAATCAGGTGACATTCAACGTAAGCCAATTGCCGATAAATTGGCGCGCCGCTAATTGTCTGTTCGTAGTTGGGATACCCGTCGCCTTGGATGTAGGACCGTTTCGTACTTTGAGGTTACAAAGATGCTTAGCACCGAATGAGGTCTTCGTTCATTAAGTTTATCAACACCTTATTGTGAAAAAGAAAATATGTTAAAAATTTTACTACATGGGTATGATGGGGGTATTTTCCAGAATTCACAGTTGTAAAAAAGTGGCAGTTTTTATCAACATTTTAAAATTCTCCAAAAATGTATTATTTATAATTAGCATTTAGGCTTCTCGAGTGCAGGTCAGAGCGATTTTTTTTATTTATTTGGTATTTAAAATGTAATCTTAATTTATCCAATGAGGGCGCCACTGTACAGTTTGTTTATTCCGCGAGACTACTCACTTTATCGGGATAAAAGTATCCTATTTTTATTCCAGGAGGTCTACTCTCTAATGAAAATAGCTTCGGACGGCCGTAACTTCGGACTTTTTCTTTTGCAGTTTGCTGTGTCAATTTTAAACCAATCGTCATTATTTTACTATTGTTGTATATAGTTGGACATCACAAGTTAGTACGGGACGCAAAGAACGTCTGAAGTTATGCAAATAAAGGATTCTTAGCAAAAGAAAACGTCCGAAACTACGGCCGTCCAAAGTATTTTCGTTAGAGAGTAGACCCCCAGGGCATGTTCTACCTATGTACAAAATTTTCCAGTTCCAGTTTGTTTAGTGGCAACTCTTATGAATTTTGCCAGTGTCAAGTGAGTCATGAAGGTGACACAGTTTAGAAAGGAGCAGCGCAAACGTCAACGTTATTGACAACGACGGACTTTTTTTGTTTTCCGGGCGTGTTGTTGCAAAGAATGCCATACATTCTATCCTCGCCAGAATGCTCACATAAAATATCGAAAACTCAACTCTCGTTCCTTTGGCACTATTAAATTCTCAATTTTTTGACATTATCACAATAGCTAAATTCCCCTTTGTGTATTCTAGCATTAGCAATAGCATATTCAACTATTAATGGAATATCAATAACAATATAAAAAAACTTCTAATAAACTGTTTTTCATTAAGACGAAAGAAGCGGAGTGCTATTAGTCATTTTATACGACGAGATACACTTTATTTATTTTCTAACCTTTCGAGAAAATAATTTAGTTTCATTCCATCCATTTTAAAAATTTATTTATTCCAAAAATAAATAAATAGTTTGTTATCAGTTGGTTATTCAATAGGAACGAGCAATGTAGGTATTTTGTCCTGACTTTCATAGAGGGCAGTAATGAGTTTTAAATTAGGAATATAAATATTATTCCCTCAATGCACCTGTGGCTATGATGTTGATGATATTATTCCTTAGTGTCAGTAGTAATAGATCGAATGAAGTAGTCACTTAAATAAAAAGTTACTGAAGAACCTTTTTCACCAACCACTTCAACCTCAATTCGGCCGTTTGTATGTTTTTATTAAGTATTGTAAACGGATTACTCCAAGATTTGGCGGTCAATTTGCGTGATTCTTTTTATAAATTACAGGTTTTTGGATTTTGGAAGGCCATTGATTACAGGGAATAACCTGAAATCGGCAATAAATAGGCTCACACCCATTTACCTGTTGTTGAAATAAATTATTCTTAATGGCAGTTTGACACCAATTATCAGATTCAGACTAGGCCAGAGCCCGTCCTGGGGTGTGCTATTTATCGTTAGTCACAATTTGTTGTCAAGAGAACATTGTTCGTCCTCTTTAACCTATGAAAGGGTTTCCTCTTGAAATCTAGGTATAGGTAACATTCTGGATCTTTTCACTTTTACGGCTTTTAATAGCTTGTTGAAAAAATTAGCGCTTTTCTGTGTGCCCGTGGTCCAGTCTTCAAAACAGCTTATTTACAAATTTTTCTGCTCAAACCCATTTGGAGAGCAATTAATTTCCATTTCCGGATAGGATTTCACGCAATAAACGACGTCGGCCGGTTCGTTCTTATAGTATAAGATCCGGCAATAGAAATATATACCCTCATCTGTTATTCGACGATAACAAAATTAATATGTTAGTTAATGAATATATTAATACATTGAAAATGGGTTGCCTAGCTAAATCGCGGGCCAAACGGTTAATTAATGTAAATCCAAATTAATTGTTTTTCAATTAACTTCCCCGATTTGTTATTTATAAAAATCGACCATTATCTGAAAGAACATAACATAAGGAACTGGAAAAATATAGGTTGCCTACTTTCCCTTCAGCATAACTATGGAGTTGTCATGTATAAACATGCGAGCAAGCGTTATTAATATACCCTCATCAGTTATTTAATTGATTTTTTTTAATTAAACGTTATTTTATTCTCTTTCTAACAGTATAAGGTTGCCTCAGTAAAAGTTTGTCACATGCACGGCTGCTGTGATTTTAGATGTGAAGTTTTGAGCGCAAGCGCGGAGAGTGACAGAGAGCGTTGCACACACTTCTCCATGCGACAGACAGAGACGCAGTGATGCCGGTAAGGCATGCGCCAGGCAGCTGCTGAGTTAACGAGAGAGAGACATGTTCCTTTCTCTGTGTGTTAGACAAAGATAACTAGATCATATTTTATTCTCCGGTGTAAACAAACGTGCTCTTGTATACTTCGTTAGTAAAAATATTAATCTTTTTATCAAAAAAATACATAATTAAAAATGAAAAAGTGTTTTGTTTGTGGTTTGAAGGGCTCTGTTATTGATTTTGATAAGGAATCCTTTAAGAAATGTTTTTTGAAGTTGTTGTTTCGGCGAGAAAAAAACTTTGCGTACAGTGAGGTTAAGTTAAGCTTGGATTTAATCAATAATTTTGGTTATCATTCGTCTTGCTATAAAAAAGTAACGGTTGTATACTTGATGTATATTTGATGTATGGAGTACATATTGATATATTAATACATATTGATATATTATACAGGGTTAGTCGGAAAGGGGGTACTAAGCCGAAAGTTGGTTATAGTGTCATCGATAAGTGTTTTATTGCCAATTAGATAAATGGGGAAAACGCATATTTTTGTTTCCATACAAAGTTATTAAATTATTTAATTTAAGAAAACCCGCTTTCTCAAAAGGGCAAAAAAAAAACATGTGAGAAAATGTTTCCATCTTCGCAAAACCGTGCCCCAGCCGCGTATGAAGTACTTAAGTTTTTAATTGATCAAAATTTTCTGTATTGATCTCGATGGTTACGTGTAAATACCGAAGTAATCATAATCAATGTCAAATATTTCTATTAAATAGTTCGACAATTACTAGGTGTCTACAATAAAGAATTAAATTATAGTGGAAAATATAAGGATATGACGTCGACTTATGAAGATAAATGCTATTATGGTAGTAGGAAAACTTACGTTATGTTGTTGCTTGGACCGTCCATTGCATATACTTCAGCAGTCGTTGCTCCAAATATTGCACTTGTTTGCGGTGGAATAGGAACAATAATTTCTTTTGTTTTGATCTACATATTTATAGGCATACCTTTACTTTACATGGAATTAATCGTCGGCCAGTTCACAGCGCGCGATTGTCTCGGAGCATGGAAAGCTCGTGCCTGCTTCGCGCATGTGGGCTATGTTCAGATTGTATGGCAAATTGTAATGCTTTTGTATAATCACGCAACGACCACCTTTGTAGTTCATTATTTATTAATCACCTTCGAAAGTCCAATCCCATACTATAAGTGTGGCAGATGGTCTACTAAAAACTGCAATATTTTATTAAGGAACTACAGTGTAATCCAGGGATGCATAAAAACAGATGTCATAAAACCTTATTGCGAAAATCTTTTCACTACTTACCCGGAATACCAATATTTTAGAAATTATGTTTTGGGATCCAGTGAGTCAAATGACATTTTCATTGCCTGGAGAGTATGTCTAGCTTCTGGATTGGTTTCAATTGTAGTGTTTCTCAATTGTTTTAGAAGAATACAATCTGTCAACTGGTTCATCGGAGTTTTCACTTTATACCCTATAGCGGTGTTGATTGTTATGTTATTGAGCGCCATGACACAAAAAGGGGTGGTGATGCAATTAGAAACAGTGTTGGACACAGAGTTTAATGTATTCTTAGAGAACCATCGTATTTCAAATGTAATAGTAAAGTCGTTATGCTCGTTGGGAGTGGGGTCGGGCTTGATGCTGAACCTGTCGTCGAGCACATCTTTCCGCTCTGCATGTTACGCCAACACGGTGATCACAGCAGTGATCACGGCCGTCTTCACGTCGCTGTCCATCCTGGTCGTAGCCGTTTTGGCATGTCCATACGCGCAAGAGTACGGCGTCCAAACACATAATATAGTAAATAGAGATATAACAATGCTTTTTGAAAAAATTCCGCTACTGCTCTCTGAATGTGATTACCATCATATATATTTATTTCTTATGTATAGTGGCCAATCCCTTATAGGGATCAGTACAAGTGTAGCGATGTTCTTCAGTTTGTTGGAAATGTTAATGAAACGTTATGTAAAACTTGCCAAATATCCAGGTCTGATTACTTTGACTGGAACAATTACTATGTTTGCTATTAGTATTCCGGCAATAAGTTCCTTTGGAATAAACATATTGGTGAGTGCTTTTGGACGATTCCTACAATTAATAACAGTTTTTTTGACTTTGCTTGAATGCGTTGTTTTTATATTTTGGTATGGTGTAGACCGGTTTTCAGAAGATGTTCACTTCATGCAAGGTATTCAACCTAAAAACTATATGAAACTAGGATGGCTCCTATCGATTATAGTATTAGTGTATACGTTTTGTAATGAATTACTTTATCATTTTGTAAGATGGAATGATATAAGCGATACCATAGGATTATCCATATTAATACTGGTTATAGGACTTACATTTCTGGTAACTATTGTCATAATGTTAATAGCTTTATGTAAAAAACGCTTTTGGGAGTTGGTGCGACTAGATCCCAGCTGGGGTCCGCGTAACGAGGTTCTCCAGCGTAGTAGAACCATGTTCACTGCGCAGGCCATGACTAAAGAGTACTTGTACAGGCAATACCATCTTCAGGCCGGCATTGTCGCCAGGAAAAGGAAGTCTAATATTAGGAGTTCAAGGAATCAAATTGAGAAATTGATCACTGTTCCTTAACGTTTCAATCTTAAGGCTGTTTTGAACAGAATGTTGAACAAAGAACAAATTGTAATTTTGTAATTAAAATGAAAGTAAATTTTAATGTATTACTTTTATTCTTAAGGCTTTGAACGCCAACGTGTTCACCTGGTATCCGCAAACAATGGATTTTCAACTGTGTCTGGGTCGCGGCAGTTAATGAATTGAATAATCATAATATCTGGCGACGAAGGCGACCAGCTGTATTTCCAACTGCTGGCAATTTTAATTTAATATAAAATATATTTGTAACGGGGTTGTTGACAATTTGGAAATTAGTTTTAAAGCGCCCTTTAGCTGAAACAGTGACCATAACAGTCACACACGATTTGTCTGTCCCAGTGGTTCCAGACACCACTCGTTTTAGTAAATGGTTTCGTTTACTGCGAGCAAGCGCACGCGTCTTGGTTTGCGCCAGAGTTTTTAAAGCGTCTTTGAACCCTACCTCTAACTTTCTAAATTCAGCACTTTAAATTAGTTCAAGTTTAAAATACTGTTTAATCTTTCTTCGTTTCTAAAGCATACAAAATAAAGTTTATATAGTTTGTTTAAAACCATTCACATGAAAATACTAATGGGTAATAACATAGAAAAGTAAACATTTGCTGGTCCGTCAACAACTCGTCGGTAACATTGTTTTATTTAAAGTACTAGCTTTCCGCCCGCACCTTCGCCTGCGTGGAAGAACTTTATCGCGTATATGTTTAATTTGTTCATCCGGCGGGAACTACTCACTTTATCAGGATAAAAAGTATCCTATGTTTTAATCCATGTTATGTTCTACCTATATACCAAATTGCATCCAAATCCGTTCATCCGTGTCGCCGTGATTGAGCAACAAACAAACAAACATCCAAACTTTCACATTTATAATATTAGTTAGTATTAATATAGTCAGTATTATAACATGAATTTTAACATCTTTAAAAATAGCGTGCAGTGTTGTGTTATGTAAATTGATAATTGCTAGAGTATACAGAAATGTTTTTTACGTAATGGAACACTGTTTTTTGAACAATATATTAGTTACTTTGAATTACATCACAGTAACAACCTATAAAGATCCACTATATGACATAAACCCTTCCCGTGGGCATTTTTTCTAGGAGCTTCGGACCAATGACGCTGCCACCCATCACTGGTCTATGCTGTTATGCTCACGATCGTTTCGTCGCCTTTCACCACACCCACGGGAGAGGGGGTTGGTTATACTGTGCGGTAATCACACAGTCACTTTGTGCAATATAATTAATTACTTACATAGGCATTTTCACGCTGCAAAATTCTACGGAACAGATATCAGAGTTTGTTGTAATGACACGGGCCAACATGACTGAATCAATTCTTATAAAATTTTTGCTATCCTCTTTTATTTATCCGGCGTCCAGTTTTTATGTCACAAAAACCTTACACAAATTAAACAAGAAAATCATGGGGGACTTCCCATGATTTTCTTGTTTAATTTGTGTAAATAGTAAAAAAAGCTGTTTACAATCTGGTGACGTCACGGGGCGTTTCGATCATTATGATCAAGTGTTTCGATGTTGTATGTGATTTTTTTTTTTAGTTTTTTAATTATTTTGATAATTTAGACCTACAATAAAGTGATTTTATTTATCCTAGCAACGTTACTGTGCTAAGTAGAAATCTATAATTCCATAAAAATTATCGGAACGGCGAATCATAATTAAATAATGACTTACAGTAGTCTAATGAAACTTTAATTTGTCGCTATAGGCGTCAAAGGCGGTGTGATTACACTGTGCCTGAGATCTAGCAAGAAGGTAAACGTTATTCCAGGTGAATAACTTCGGATTTTAAGATAAACATGCACATTTACAACACGCTATGATCTATCTTCGTGGCTAATTTGTTTTTAAATAAGTCCACTGAAAAAACGGGGAACGATACCCAGCGGAACTGTTTTTGCCAAAAATCTCAATAAAGGCTAGACGAAAGAAATCAATATTTGGAGTTCAAATCAACAAATTCGATTTTTTCCTTTGGCGTAAGGCACGCGTCAAAACATATAAGTTATAGTATATTTACCGAATAGGCAGCATAAGCGTAGCATTCCTCATCGTCTTCTCACCGGTTTCGTCGTGGCTTTCAATGGTGACGTTGACGTGTCCCTACAAAAAACAGATTAATAATACTTTAAGTACTGCGACACATGCCAGCGTCACTTTAGAATTTTTACCTATATTTCAATAACTCTAGTTCCTGTGAAGCATTTTTTTAGGATTTACTACGACGAAGTCACTACACAGAGTGAAATTTAATTCGTGTAATTCCTGTTTACTGGTGACTCCACTCCTGATTACAAACAACTTTTCACTAGTAACCATAGCCGAATTCGACCAAAAAATTTTCAATTATCCATCTAAAGTAAACCATTCTGAAACCACCTTTATCGTGGAAGTCTAACAATGTTCGGCTGAATTTGGCTATGGTCCTAGTGGAAAGTTGTTGGTAATCAGGAGTGGAGTCACCAGCCAAAAATTGTTGGACTTCCATACTAAAGGTGGTTACAGAATGTTTGACTTTGTATTGGGTAATCGAAATTTTTTTAATCGAATTCGACTATGTTTCCTTGGGGAAAGTTGTTCATAATCAAGAGTGGCGTTACCAGTTAATGGGAATTACACGAATTCAAATTCACCCTGTATAAGCACAGACTTTGTGAACTCAACAGTTTGTGCGTATGAGCGTGGGGATTCCATCACGCCAGAATTTTTGCCTAATCAAGGCTTAAACTCTGAAACTAAAGAGACACATATTTTTTACTTGAGTTATTGTCACAATTTAAGCACAATTTTTTGGAATTATCAAATCATCTGTAAAACGTGGATGAGTATACTATGATGCGCACATTCATATCCACGCAGAATAACCATAGGACAGACTTATTATTATATTGATATTTGACACTATTATTTTGTTACATTATTCGCATATCAAAAAAACCGTCGATGATACACGTGTCGAACTGTCAATCATTCACAGTTCCCCGTTGGAGTGCGGACTAGAGAGGAGAAAAAAACTAAATTTGTCAAGGAGGTGCCCACAAATATCATTATAAAAAATGTCACTGTAGACCTTGTTGATTCCACTGTATTTTTGGGCATTACTTTGGACGCTAAATTACAATGGGGTCATGATATAGTATAGGAAATAGTGATAAACATGATGTCAATACAAGAAATAAAGATAAACTTGCAGGTCACATAAGTCAGTAATTCATTCAAAGGTTCAATGCTTTTCAAGGCAAGGCAAGGGCTTTTTCAATAAGGTTCCTGTTGATATACAAAATCTTCCTTTCAATAAATTTAAAGATACTATAAAACAGAAACTTATTAAGAAAGCATATTATAAAATATCAGATTATTTAGATGATAAACTTTCATGGATATAACCAGCTCGTTCGCATAACCAGGCTATCTCACAATTAATAATGAAATATTATTGTGCCCTTTTGTAACATAAAAACATTTTTTTTAAGAGAAACCTCTCGAATTTCTAGCTTGTTCTTCTCAGGGGAGAATTGCCTTTTGAACAAGCAGTAGATATAAAAATGTAAAATCTGACTATTTTAAGTGGACCCTGTCTATCTACAAAATAAAGCATTTCTGATTTGATTCGAGGAGGGATGACAAACTTCCTACGCTTGTATCAAAATTACTACTTAAGCTGAGTTTTTCTAGCTATACATCTAAAAGTTAAGGCAATAAGATTTTACTTCGACAACGCCTTCAAAATCAGCGCCCGCTTCCAGGACTGTGAAACTCAGGGCCAGCCAACCGGACCACGGCCAGAGGATCTGACTGTACTCCGCGGACACAGAGAGAAGCGTGCCGTGTGGTAGGTGTGGATGCCAGCTTACTTCTTTCTGTGAAGATTATAATTATTAAAGTCTACTAGGAGAATCCAAAAAACTAATATAATTATTTAACGAAAGGTCTCGAAAATAAACCATGTCTAACTATAAGCCAAAAAAGATCGATCAGTTCAGATAGACGTACAACAAAAGACAAACGTGATGCTAGAATGGTAAAGTGGAATATTTAAATAACTTCGCTGTTTTTGAAGACCAATTGTGGAAAATTTATAATAGTGCAGTTTTTTTTTTTGGATATAAATTATAACCACAACATATACATTATCAAAATAACTGAATTGCACTTTTTATATTCTAGCATCACTCAGGGTCGTTTATCCTAAATGAAGTTCTAACCTTAAAAAATTAGAGTTGAACATTATTACTATTACAAAATTTTACTGATAGCTTCAGAAGGTGTCCTCCAAGTTGGAAGATCCGGGCCCCCACCCCTAGAGGGATGTTTAGCAGACTATACCGGTGATTCATAATTTAGCTGTTAAATATTGGTACAATACCACTTGTCCAGAGACGCCGAGACCGTTGATCACCGTGACGTTGGCCATGGTGGCCTGAGCGCTGTAGTACAGAGGCTGCGTGCAGTACGGCCACATATACTGGCTCTCCGTGAGGTCGATGTAGGCCGGACTCAGGCTCGCCTGCGGCTCGTACTCTCGAAGAAACTGCGCACGAGAAATGTAAATAAAGACATCTTTACACTCCATTTCTACTGTTTGCTTTTATCGAGTCTACGGTAGTGAACGTTAGCGTGCGATGCACAATTTATGCATTGCAAAAAAGGGTTTATACTATCGTCTTTTTTCAGCGCACGGTACCTGTCTTCCGATCTTTCGCTTTACTCCATGATTACACTGCCAGCGCAGTCCACTTATATTATAAAGCCCCTTTATGTGAAACCGATTGAAACCGCTTTTCACCCATAAGGCAAGTCAAGGAGACGTTCAGAAACTCATTTAGGCTTTACGGTATTAATCACTTTGCAACACTGAAGACGGGAAAGCTGGCGTTATTTAAATTTGTCAAATAAATTCGTAAAAAATGTGTTAATTCAGCAAAGAAGATACTAACTTCAGAACAGTGCAGATGAACGAGTTTCGCTTAAATGGAGAAGTCCCGTGAAAAACGCCAGACTGAATGCATCTTTATTCCATGATTGCATGATTATTAGACTTTTTTGAAACTGTGATGCTAGTGTATTTTATGGAATTAACTTTTAATGTATTTCTTTATTGTGGTGTCTTTCAACGCCTTTAATCGCGACCTCGTGATAAAATCCGTATTTACGCTTTAATGAGGGAATATTATTGTACCAAATTTTGGGAATCATTCAATCACTTTAATTTTATTTTTCGCTACTAGATGGCGCGGGCAGCTCTTTTAAATAGCCATTCCATGAAATGCCTAAGCGAATCGTAGTGCGTTTCCTGCATTATTTCACCCATAAGGCAAGTCAAGGAGACGTTCAGAAACTCATTTTGGCTTTACGGTCTTAATCACTTTGCAACACTGAAGACGGGAAAGCTGGCGTTATTTAAATTTGTCAAATAAATTCGTAAAAAATGTGTTAATTCAGCAAAGAAGATACTAACTTCAGAACAGTGCAGATGAACGAGTTTCGCTTAAATGGAGAAGTCCCGTGAAAAACGCCAGACTGAATGCATCTTTATTCCATGATTGCATGATTATTAGACTTTTTTGAAACTGTGATGCTAGTGTATTTTATGGAATTAACTTTTAATGTATTTCTTTATTGTGGTGTCTTTCAATGCCTTTAATCGCGACCTCGTGATAAAATCCGTATTTACGCTTTAATGAGGGAATATTATTGTACCAAATTTTGGGAATCATTCAATCACTTTAATTTTATTTTTCGCTACTAGATGGCGCGGGCAGCTCTTTTAAATAGCCATTCCATGAAATGCCTAAGCGAATCGTAGTGCGTTTCCTGCATTATTTCACCCATAAGGCAAGTCAAGGAGACGTTCAGAAACTCATTTTGGCTTTACGGTCTTAATCACTTTGCAACACTGAAGACGGGAAAGCTGGCGTTATTTAAATTTGTCAAATAAATTCGTAAAAAATGTGTTAATTCAGCAAAGAAGATACTAACTTCAGAACAGTGCAGATGAACGAGTTTCGCTTAAATGGAGAAGTCCCGTGAAAAACGCCAGACTGAATGCATCTTTATTCCATGATTGCATGATTATTAGACTTTTTTGAAACTGTGATGCTAGTGTATTTTATGGAATTAACTTTTAATGTATTTCTTTATTGTGGTGTCTTTCAATGCCTTTAATCGCGACCTCGTGATAAAATCCGTATTTACGCTTTAATGAGGGAATATTATTGTACCAAATTTTGGGAATCATTCAATCACTTTAATTTTATTTTTCGCTACTAGATGGCGCGGGCAGCTCTTTTAAATAGCCATTCCATGAAATGCCTAAGCGAATCGTAGTGCGTTTCCTGCATTATAGGACTGCACTACTCTCCACCAAGATAACCTAACACCACCTGCTCTGAGTAGTACAATTTTCGGCAAAAGCGGAAATGTCCGCCATACATTACAATCCGCCTAGGCATTTCATTAAATGGCTCATGCAACGATCAGCCTGATGTAACTAATAATTACTGTACAGTGTTCAAAGGGGAGCCTGCAATGGAGGCCGTGGAGGTCGCGGGTGCTATATACGACAAGTCACGTAAATTCCAAATTTAACTTTGTAAGTGCTATGCGTTATGTTATATTAGTATCGATAAATTTAAAACATTGAGAGATGGAGAAAGAAGTGTTACATCAATTTTGTATTAAGAAAAACTACATAGAAAGATTTTAAAAAAGACACGGGACCCATAGTAATATTATTCCTTGCAACCTACAATCACTATCAACTACCATAAAAGCGACTGGGTTTGATTTTCGTGTCGTGCATGACGTGAAATACAAATTTTCTTAACTTTCTCTACCCTCTTGTCGTTAATTTCAACTTGCTGACTCATCTAAATGAACCATATATTTCAACAGCGCGAGAGCGAGTTATTAATTCCTTCATCAACGCCTTAATATATCGTTCAAACCCTGATAAGTGGAGCGTGTTCATTACCTGGTATGCGCTGATAAGGTCAAGTTTCCCGTGGCCCTGCTCGAACATGTTGGGCCCAGGCAGGCGGCGCGCTGTGATGCAGAGCGCTTGCTTCACCGCCGCTGGGGTGAGGTTCTGACGGGGCACTCCGCTCGCTAGCAGCGCTATAGCGCCGGCCACAACAGGTGATGCCACTGACGTGCCTAAACCAAATGATGAAAAATAATCATCGAAACAAGGGCACCGGTAATTGGACATTGGTAAAAAATTGTTATATTCTCTGATAGCCAGGCATATATCTCAAGGCAGTGGAATCTGATGTAGTGGATTCCAAGCTAATTAACCTTAGAGTGCATCCAGGCAATAACCTTCTGGGTTCACCTAATTCTGTAACATTGGGCAACCAGTGGTAATGAAGCTGCTGGCGAACTAAGTAGGAGTGCTGAGGCCAACCTTGTGGAGCTGGAACCCGCAGTTGGAATACCTAGAAGAACGACCAAGCGATTGCTCATGTTCATGGGCTAGTGTCCAATGTGTCAAACTTTGGGCTAATATGTATGGGCAATGCAATGCTTAAGCTCTGGAAGCCTTGAGGCTTGACCGTACGCGCCTTGGGACTATGGCAAAGGCTCTAACCGGACATTGCAGACTAAACAAGCATATAAATCGGGTTTGCTTGGCAGTACTGCAATCTGTATATTCTGTGGTGACAGGGAGGAAATTCATATACACATCCTTTACGTGTGTTATGCACTCATATATATTAGAAACTGGACTCTGAGTGAACTCTATGTCACACCGGAGGACGTTAAACTCTCCGCTACCCGGGATATCGTGCAGTACATGGAGGTCCCTGGTCTAGGGGAAGAACTTTAACCAGAGGGAATGGCACAATAGATCTGCGAAGACCGCAGTCACTATCCAGTCTTCTCTAGAATAATTAAGGACACCTAGAACAAGAGTTCCGAATAGATAATGCCTACTTCGAGAAAGAGGCCAATCGTGAAATCTGACTCGGATGAGCAATATTCGGGAAATTGCGCAACGCTTCTCGTCGAAATACTTCAGCGATTAAAGATGAAAACACATGATGGTGAATCATCGAGATGTTAAGAATAAAAACAATTTATTTTACAATAAAGTGTTTTTATTCTTAACATCGTTTACATGCCACAACCCGGTACAAATTAGAAAAACAGCAAAGCAGAATATAAATTATGTATACTGTTAAAAAGCGAGCTTAACTCTTACGATTCTATTCCTAGTGTCAGTTCTAGTTAGTAAACATATTACTGAGATAGATAAAGCCAGTATTCGTTTCTACAGTCACACATATACAGTTAGTCAGGTACTTCAAATTAAAATAAAATGAAAACCGCAATTCTTCGACAAGACGCATATAAAGAATAAAACATTGGAAACGTAACAGCTCCCTATGAGTTGTAATTTTTATTCATAGCAGTAACCACTTACCACAAAAACTCGAACTATAACAATAAACGAAAAACACTTTGAAAGTTAATTTGTTATTAATTATGGATTCTAAGCATTTGTTATGTGAAAATTATGTAATCCATCACATACCGCTAAGTGACCTGCAGCCACCAGAAACGCTGGAACCACGCACACCACTGCCATAAGTCACAATGTCCGGTTTCATCCGACCGTAGCCCTAAAATAAACAGAAATATTTATGTAATGTATGCATGTATATTGTAATTAACTATGTTCCGATTAATGAAAAATAATCAAATACTAATGAATGACACAACAATTAAATCATGTCCGTCAATTATTAGTTCCGCTTTAGTACCCAATGAAAATCTGTTAAGTATTTTAAGAGATTATTCTGGACAAGCAACCAGACAACAAAATTTCTTATAGATATGTATTCTTAGATATTGGTATTTATTAAGTATACTGAATGTCCAATTTTAAAGGACCGTGGCGGGAAAGTATCTTAAACGTTTAAGATAGTAAATTTTACTAAATGGAAAACTCATTTACTTAATTTCGAGAAGTAATAAAATATGGCTGGAACCATGTACTATGACAGTCCTTTATAAATAACAGAAATTGAGTGTTTATCCATTGAATCTAATGAATTTTGTTTCTTTTGGATATGGTTAAAAATGACCTTAAAAAAAACTGAAATTGACAAAAGTGGATAGTCAGTCATACAGACAAGTGCAAAATATAGAATAATTTAAATGCATGGAAGCAACAAACGTCAAAATTTCAGACATATCACGTTTCCTTTTATAAACTAATATGTAATTTTACTCATCAAGTGACATAGTTTTGTTTAAGTAAAAAGTTATTAGTTGATATCCTAGTACTTTTTTTTTATGCACAACAGGTTAGCTCTTGACCATAATCTCACCTGATGGTAAGTGAAGATGAGGCCGAAGGTAGTAGCGTACTGACCCGGAAACCTCATCTTATTTGGGGAACTGGCTATGTTATCTCTGACAACCGGAACACAACAATGCTATATGGCGGCAGATTTAGATAAGATGGTGGTAGCTAGCCAGGCGGACATTTAAAATACCCTACCACCAACCAAACCGAGTACTAGATATGTACCCCACTGGGGATCGAACCCGCGACCTCCGAATCGTAAACCCAATGTTGTTTACATTGAGCCACGGAGGCGGTTAAAAGTACTTATTAAATAATCGCCTACATAGCCTTACCCTTAGATTATCGGGTAGGGCAACCACCAATCATTAAATCCAGAGGATCCATTACGTAAGTCAAACGATGAGTCCATCGTAAACGATTATTACGATCATCGACGTCCAACTCGCGAAATCCTTATTACGCATTTCAAACGATTACGAATGCGAGTGTCATCGTTACGATTGACGATGAATGAATGATCTCTCATACAAAAGTAATGACATCGGCATTACCTATGCACATCGTATACGATTCAAACGTTAACGATAAAGGTGAGTCGGGGCTTACCACAATCGTATTCGTATTCACTATTGGTACTAAGAATTCTTATGATTCTTTTGTTATTGCAAAAAAATATTATTTCAAAAACGTGTTTTACGTTTATTAGTTAAGCTACTGCTCCTACTAATAATTTGTAGAACAAATACCTTTTCCAAAAAGTGAATATTTCGACAAAAAACCTACTATTATAAAATTATTTTTATTACATGATGATGTATGAGTCATGTAGATGATCGAAGCATGTATCAAACAATATTTTTAATGGTTCCTACGTAATTTTCCAGAAATTTCTCCCAAATGATAATTAAAGAAGTACAATATTCTTTCAAGTAAAATGTTGTTTAATGTTTTACTTTAACTTAAAAACTTGTTGTTCTTATTACGTAAAAAATGTAGTAACACGATTAGCAATAAAAATACTATGGGTTCTTTTACAAATTTTATTGGCCTTGATTCCCCGATAAAGTCCCGATTTGAATTATTCCTCACTCTCTATTTTCCCACAAATCGAGGAATTTTTTCGTAATTAGCAGCACTGCATGTACAAATTTGGTAGGTTAGAAATTATGTAATGCAAAAATAGAGTGAGATAACGTTATTCTGCGTATAAGGGCATCCCTTTCTATTGCGCTCTTTAGCCAAAGGTGTTAACGAAAAAAGTACACAATAGTGCCGTCTAGTGTCGAGTTTGGACAATTCCAATATCATTCATTCATTGTATACGAGTGTCAAACGACGACATACGTAATGCAGTAACTTTTATACGAGTGGTCGATGATCGTCAACGATGACCGATGGCCGATTGAAACGTTTAAATTTACGTAATAGGCCCTCTGAGCTTCAACCAAATAAAAAGAAATTTCGTCATTTGCGCGTTATGTTAAAACCATCCTATACGCACAATGTGAGAAACATTGTCTGAAATCAGACATACATTATGCGTGGTTCACATTCTACAGTTTTGACATTCAGCGTGCAGGCCTCATATTTTATTTAATCATCTTAGCAGCTAGATGGCTGAGTGGGCTGAGCATCAACCTGTAATGTATTTCAGCTCCAATATCGTTCTTTCCACTGTAACAGGTAAGAGAACCGCTGAAATTCTAGCAAATAAGGCAGTAATTCTGAATCCTCAAGACAAAAACGCATCTATATTGACCCTATAATAGCCCCTTGTCAGCTTTTGAGAAATTACATAGTGTAAGAAAGATAACCGAACAAGCTCAATTCTCTTAGTTACATATCATCATTGTACGTTTTCAAATATCCGTCCATTGCTACCAAAAGTGCGTTATCTACAGATTTAGATGTAAATATATTAAGAATATCTCACATGGGGCAATTCCCACGTTGTCATGCCCCGAGAAGAGAATTTAGCAATGCGATCGTCAAACCCGATGCCACCAACGCCGATAACATCCATCTGATCGGCCGGGTTGTTAAGGGTTCCATACAGCGGACCGTCGTTGCCTATAGCGGACACCATTATCACCTAAAAACATTCATTACAATTTGACAACAAAATACATTTATAAAAAATAATTAATTGTATACATACAGAATAAAAAATATAAGACGTGTAAATATAAACTGTTTTGGCACTGTCCCCCATAATCAGGCCAATTCAGACATAAAAACTTATCCATATCCAACCATATCCATCAGTCGCCTAACAACGCTGTCAGTAGCATCACCAGAGCAAATATCTATTAAATTTGTGAGTTTTATTTCAATTTATATCTATATTTGTAAAATACAAAAGAAAATGGCTAGGTATCTCACCTTATTAGCACTGAGTTCCCAGACCTTGTCGACGAAAGGGTGATCCATAAAATCTGGTCCACCAATACTGAGATTCAGAACGTCGATCTTGCGCATGATGGCATAGTTAAATGCATCCAAAAACCACGATGTGTATGAGACCTAAAACCAAAGATATATAATGATTTAAGCTTGGCATAACAGTCTAACAACCCAACTACAGCCCAAGCATGCACAAGAATGAGAGTATAAAACTTTACTCAAAAATGCTTGTAGTGTGGTCATTATTTTGACAACTTTATTAGAACAATGTCGACCTTTCTGCGCTAATCGAATAGACACCAGCAACATTGTATGGAATTCCATTAGTGGTAAATGTTAGCCAAGTTGTTTTTGTCGAGTTTTGTTTCAAAAATAGTCAGGTGCAATAAGATTTTACTACTCTATACGATACTACAATAAGCTGGTTTTGTATAATTTAGTCTTATTGTTTGAGTTTGAGACTATTCAAGCATTGTCCGCAATAACTACACTGCTGGCCTCTGGCTTAGCTACGCTCTAGGCCTTCAAACTTGGTCATCGTTGTGGTCCTTGCTGACCACGCTTTGATAACCTGTACCTGCTCGACGCTAAGCTTTCGGCCATTATCAGCGCTACCAGCAACGCAGTCATTACAGACCGCAGCAGTAATAAACTATTAGCTTAACCGCGCTGCGAAAGCATTGGAAGAGAACGATACAGCGTGATGTCTTTATTGCGCTATTCACGATATATTATACTAATATTATATATAAAAAAGTGTTACTGTGCAATAAACGCGCACGCACGATATTTACATGTGTATAACCGATTGACCCAACATGCCCCGCGCATTGGGGTACATCGGGACCTTGGACGCCAGAAAAGCGAGACGGCTCAAGCAAATACAAAGCAACACCAAGTCCAGTCTACATATAAACAAGAATGTCTCTCCAGTACTATCTACGGTTGTGGGGTTTGGTCGGCCGCATATTCCCCCAGTTGCTGCATGCTGCATACTACATACATTTAAAACGGGCTCATAATCGCCCATTATTACGTATCACAACTTCCAAAAATTAGTTCTAATAAATCACCTGGTTATCAGTGAAAACTCGGAAGATATGTAGATCGGCGTCAGGTGCGAAGCCGAGACAGTCGGTGCGAGAAGCTATGACGCCGGCGACAAAGGTGCCGTGCCCTAGCGCATCGTCGAGGGTGTTCTCGCCGGTCCAGTCCGTGCGCTCGCGTACGCGCCCAAAGTGCGGGTGGTCACGAGCCAGACCCGTGTCGAACACTGCCACTTTTATTCCCTCACCTAAAATAGAACATACCAGGGTGTGATTCTAACACCAAAGTGGTAAGTTTGCTAACACATCACTTAGTTTTCTTTATTTATTATGTATATACGTAAAGTAGATATAATTTTATTCTCATTATAAAAACTTCGTGCTAGTATATGTTCTTGAACCATGCATTACGGAAATCACTATTAACTACTATTTTTACTGACTAGTTTTACAAACATTATATCTGCTTGGAAAACTGGAAAAGCATTTATTTTAACATGAGTATACCAATTTGTGAAAACCAATTTATGATTAAAACAAAATGTCAAATAGGTATAGTAATTAATTACTTCAGTTGCTTGACAAAACTATCAAAATTGAAGCGAGGAAACTTATACTGGTTCAAAATGAATTTACCCCTAAAAAACACAAAAACCGTGTTGAAGAAAAAGCTTTTAAATATAATATATACGAATGATAAAAACGTTAGCTCCAGAAAAACCCGCAGATGCAATTGTAAAAGAACTGCTATTTGCCGAAGATGGACAAGGAACTGCTAGTGGTAGTGAGTGAAAAGAACAAAGCATGGTTAAATTGGTTAGCTACAAAAGCCAATAAAAAAGTACAAAAGGCGTTGATTGAGAATGTATAGTAGGCAAGAGTGATATATAAGGTTTTGAAAAGGAAGAAAAAACGAGTTGTTGAACAAAAGGAAGAAGAACGTAAAGACGAGTTTGACGGCGGGCTCTCTGAAGATTTCCAAACAAATGTTAAATTCTTCTGGAAATATATAAGAAGAGCCAGAGGTAACACGACGACCTCTGAGCTGATTAAAATCAGAGGCCAGGATGGAAGTGTGTTGAAAGGGGAAGAACATATATTGAAGAAATGGAAGGAATACTTTGAAAGTTTCTTCGAAAGAGAGAAGATGCGGTTAGAAATGCCTGCACGCGCTTTATATATAAATATCGAATCGTATGACGAAGTAAGCATGGATGAGATTGTGAAAGTGTTGAAAGGTATGAAGTCAGGTAGGGTATTACAGAGTTGGAGAAGCGGACAAATTCCACGTGACTGGTGCAAGGCCGTCAGCGTTCTGCTTTACAAAGATAAAGGGTCACAGCAAGACTGCAAAAATTACAGAGACATCAGCCTTCTCAGCATTGTCGCCAAATTGTATGCGAAAGTGTTAATTGGGGTTAAGGTTAAAGTGTTAACGGCAGAGGCGGATGAAAAGATGTGGGACGTACAAGCAGGATTTAGAAGAGGAATGGGATGTATGAATCAGGTTTTCCTTGCACTGCATAGCCGAAAAATTCTTGGCAAACGGACAAAAAAGTCTATTGCGCTTTCGTCAAACTTCAAACTTCAAACTTCAAACTTCAAGCATTTATTTCAACAAAAGATACATGATATCATTTGTTGAATGTCAATTTAAATCTACTGGAAATAAAAAAAGTTTATTGCATTTATCTGTCAGTCGGTATGTCCAAGCTACTACCGCTTCGGAAAGGGAATTCATCTGTGGGAAAAGAAGCGGCGCAAGAAACCCACAGGATTATTGTTGTTCTTTTTTTTTTAAATAAAGTATATAACTAATACAATTTTATAATTTTGGAGAGCTGGTCGAAGTACACCAAGCGTGTTTGTCATTCAGGTAGTCACTAATTTTATAATAACCCTTTTTTGCTAATGTTATTTTGACATAATCTTTAAATTTTTTCTCAGTTAGATTAATGATATTCTCAGGTATAAGGTTATAAAAGCGTATACAGTGTCCCACAAATGATGTATTAACTTTGCTTAGTCTGAACATAAGGGTAGCCAATTTGTTCTTATATCTCAAATTTGAATAATGCTTGTCACTATTTTTCGGGAACGTAGAAATATTTTTTCGAACGTACATAATATTTTCGTAAATGAACAGTGAAGGAACAGTTAAAATATTAATTTCTTTAAACCTGTCCCAGAGAGAGTCATGTCGACGCAGATTACAAATTGCTCGTATTGCTCTCTTTTGTAAAATAAAAATATGTTCTATGTCAGCTGCTCGTCCCCAAAGCAAAATACCGTAAGAGTAATTCCTAAAAATACCGTCTTATCTACAAATTCTACTTTATCTTCGTCAATCATAATATTGCAATGAATTTTTCTTACATTAGGTAGGCAGAAATTTATGCATTTGGTTTTTTTAGCATTTAAAACCAAGTTATTAACTGTAAACCAGCGTAAAATTAACCGAAGAGTATTATACACCTTGTCAAAAACATCGTCTTTTCAGTCAACTTTAAAAACTAATGATGTATCATCAGCAAATAGTACTATCTCGGTCAATCTCTGAACCATAAATGGGAGATCATTTATATAAACTAGAAACAGAAAAGGGCCTAATATTGAGCCTTGTGGCACGCCTATCCTCACTCGAGAGCCTGGTGATCTTACCCCATTGACATCTACCTTTTGTATTCTATTTTCTAAATAAGACTGAATCATGATAATGCTCTCAGATTTGAATCCGTAATGTTTCAATTTCAATAATAACGTTTTGTGATCAACACAGTCAAATGCCTTTGAAAGATCGCAAAAAATACCAATTGCATTTTGTGAGTTTTCCCAAGCCTCAAAAATGTATTTAATCAGGCTAACTCCCGCATCAACAGTGTTTCTTCCCTCGGTAAAGCCAAACTGCTGATGATGGAACAAGTTATTTACATTAAAATAGGAAAGCATTTGTGTTAACATGATTTTTTCAAAAATTTTACTAAACACTGGAAGAACAGATACTGGTCTGAAGTTACCTGGGTCTTTGTTATCACCCGATTTAAATATTGGTACTACTTTACTAATTTTCATTAAATCTGGAAAGATTCCTTTTTCAATACATGTATTAAACAAATGTGACAGAGGGGGGGCTAGTAAAGTTATAACAGAGTATACCAACCGTACTGATAAACCCCAAAGATCCTCGGTGTTTTTTAAATTGAGCGACTTAAATGTTTTAACAATAGTTGGAGGATCAACGCGATGAAACTTAAATTCCTCAGGAGAACTGTTAACATTTTCCCTCAATATAATTTCTGCTTCTGCCGGAGTGGCATTTAATTTCGCCGTAACTTTAAAAGGGATATCAGTGAAAAATGTTTCAAAAATTTGAGCTACCTCACTGCTTGAACTTATTAGACCAGTATCCGTTGCAATGGATCGTGGATTTAGAAAAGGCCTATGACAAAGTGATGAGGAGTGAATTGTGGTCAGCATTGTCCATGTATTGGGTAGACAACACCTTGATACGAGCACTGAAATCACTTTATGAAGAATCCAGTGCTTGTGTTAGGATTAATGGGGCGTAAACTAGATGGTCTAACATTGAGCAAGGTGTTAGACAGGGTTGTGTTGCGCCCCCTTGGCTGTTTAACCTATTCATGGATAGTTGTCTGCAAGTATTGAAAAAGTATGAATGTGGATTGAGAATGAATCTGGGGGCACGGCAGTGCCCCCGCCAAGTCGAGCGCGAAGCAAACACTGCCGTACCATCCTTTACTGGAACCATTTCGCCGCATTTTCAGGCCCCTATTTTAGAACCTCTGGATAAGACTAGAACGCAGAAATTTTCGTCATCCAGTAAGCTATAATCACATACTTAAAATCCAAAATTTCAAGTCTGTAGGTCATTTAGTTCCGAAGTTAAGAGAAAGCAAAGTTTCGCATTTATGACACTCACTCACTCACTCACTCACTCACTCATGATCATCAAAATAGAACTAGTACTTCCCGTAAACTCAGAGAGCTGAAATTTGGTACAGAGTTATGGTTCAATGGCCACATAAAGGGAAAACTATAAAAACTAGGATAATCGAAGATCTGGAGTACCTGGTGACCCTGATTAGGAAACACAAGAGCCCAACCAAACTATTAGAGATCGACATATACCGCCTTTACAAAAAATATTCAACTTGGTGGACCGCTTCATTTGATGTCAAAAATCGAAGGTCTGAAGTATCTGATGAAGAACCCTCAGCTGGTCTCAGCTGTATTAGAGATATGGTAATGCCCCCTTCTACTATTGGTACATAGAAAAATCGACTGTCATTGCAAAAATCCAGCGTAGTGGGACACATCTTCTAATTTAATCTAGCCTATAGCATCCCACTGCTGGGCGCATGCTTCCCCTTCTGCTTATAATACGCATATAAATAAAATTAAAGGAAAACTCAGGATAAGACTACACTGGCTTTTATACTTATACTTACAAGTTTACAAGAAGAAATAGTCGAACGATTAACTTTATATCTGACGAAGAACCCTCAGCTGGTCCCAGCTGTATTAGAGATATGGTAATGCCCCCTTCTACTATTGGTACATAAAAAAATCGACAGTCCAGCGTAGTGGGACACATCTTCTAATTTAATCTAGCCTATAGCGTCCCACTGCTGGGCGAATGCCTCCCTTTCTGCTTTTAATACGAATATAAATAAAATTAAAGGAAAACTCTGGATAAGACTAGACTGGCTTTTATACTTATACTTACTTATACTTATTACAAGTTTACAAGAAGAAATAGTCAAACGATTAATTTTATTCTACTCGAACATTACACAAATTAAATAAACAAACGAAAATTTGGTCAAAATATAATGCATTGGCTAAGAGTGGCGGTGATACCCGCACGCGTCGCTAGATGGCGTTGACTGTATTTTAAAACGCGCTTACGTTTTGTTTTTCCGATAACCTTATATGGCAAAGTGGCAACCGGCCGCGTTACAGTCGTTTACGACATTCTTCTATTGCGCTTGAAAATGTTTGCTAGGGATTAGGAGGGATTATTTGCATTTCGTTGATTTCGCTGATTATTTCGTGAGGTTTGCTAAGGTTAATTGGCAGGTTGTTATTATATTAATTCAAAGATTTAAACAGGTTAGGAATTATATGGTTGTGACGGATTACTGATTATTACTTAATTATCAGAATTAAAAGAAGTTTCAATTGAATACTTTATTTAATTGTTAATTATTTAGTACCTACTTTTAGTTTTCTAGGTTTAATTTACAGTTAGGCAGTACTTCGAATCGCGTTCGTGTTTATAAGTACTTTTCTAATATTCTAGTTTAGTTTATTTAGTTAGATATTACTTCGTTTCGTTTAAAAATATCATTAATTTAGCTGTATTTCAGTACTAGGTAGGTAGTACCTTTGGTAGAAAGTTCATTGATAATTAATTATATTGACACTTGTCTAATAATTAAGAGTTAACGTTTTGCTTATAGTTTGTATAGATTGAGTAGGCAGAGTAATATTTTCTTTAAGTTTTTTTTATTAAGATAAAAGAATAAGTAGGTTTTAGTCTAAATATTATCGGTATTTCTGATTTGTTGTCCATATACTAAAGGTCGTTGAGTTTAATTGTGTTTGATTTCGCAAGATAATAATTATCGTAAAAAATGTCGATAATATTAAAAGACGACGATGAACTTAGTGGCTACCAAGTAGTTGGTATGCCCAAAGACGGGTCTTGTCTCTTCCATTCAATATCTTTCTTGGTGTATGGTAGAACTGACTCAACTTGCAGTATCAAGTATATTCGTAAGTAGGGCATATATATAATATGCCCACGTTTCTACAAAAAGAAGTGAAATCCCACCAAAAACATTCTGTAAAAAACTAGCCAAGTCTCGATGGAGCTGCTTGATTATCTCTAAAAAGTAATGAAATCTATACAAAGTCGTGCCAAGTCTAAGGTTCCTTACTGCGATTTCTTTATTATTATAGTTAATGTTGTGTGACTTGGCCGTTGAAGGGTACACAGGGGTACAAAACCAGGTGCTCCATGACACCATTGCACCAATCTGTCGCCAGAACCGCTACGCATTGACGATGGAAAATTGCCACTTGGAAAACGTTGATTCAATAACCAGTCAATTGTAGGCTTGATAAAGCCACTAACGTATAAAGAATGTTATGTAAACGCCACACAGATTATTCGCTAATAGTTTGCCGTTGAACATTCTTAATAACATAATTAATAACATTAATAGCGGTTCTGGCGACAGATTGGTGCAATGGTGTCATGGAGCACCTGGTTTTGTACCCCTGTGTACCCTTCAACGGCCAAGTCACACAACATTAACTATAATAATAAAGAAATCGCAGTAAGGAACCTTACACTTGGCACGACTTTGTATAGATTTCATTACTTTTTAGAGATAATCAAGCAGCTCCATCGAGACTTGGCTAGTTTTTTACAGAATGTTTTTGGTGGGATTACTCTTTTTTTTCTGCACAACGAGTTTTTACTTGACCTCTATCACACCTGATTTTAAGTGAAGATGAGGTCGAAGGTGGAAGCATACTGACCCGGAAATCCCACCACATTTGGGGGACTGGCTATCTTATCTCTGACAACCGGATCTCGTCTGGTCTCGTCGTACTCGTCAAATGTCTCCTCTATGCTGATCATCAAGTAATCCTTGCATCATCACAAGAGAAATAGTAACACTTATGAACAGCTTTGAAAGAAAAAGGAGTTAAAGTCAAGGTGAGTAAAACGAAAGTTATGATATTTGAGAGAGGTGTATGTAAGACACATTGCAGTATTTTGATAGATGCAGAAAAAGTAGAGCAAGTGTGTGACTTTGTGTATTTGGGTTCACTGTTTACAAGGGATGGAAAGTGTGACGAGGACATCGAAAGAAGAGTGTACGGCGGAAATCAGATGAATGGAGCTCTGCATGCCTTTATGAGCAGCTAGAATGTGTCCAAAAGGCTGATATGGCTGTTCATGACGGGGTGCTGGTTCCAATACCGATTTACGGGAATGAATGACGGATATGGCGGAAGAAAGATGAAAGTAGAATTAATGCAGTGGAAATGAAATCATTGAGAAGTATGAGTGGGGTGACTTTGAAAGATAGAATCAGGGATAGTGTAATTAGGGAGTTAAGCAGTGTGAAAGAAGACGTAGTAACAGAGATTGAAAAAGGTATGCTGAGATGGTTTGTACATGTGGAGAAGATGAATGAAAGAAGACTAACGAAAGAGATATACGATGCGAATGTCGATGGTAGTGTTGGTAGGGGAAGACCACGGCGAAAGTACCATGATCAAATCGGAAACGTTTAATTTTTTTAATATACAGGGTGGAAAGTTTCAATGGGGCAGCCAAGGGAGGTACCTTAATCGTTGCAGCTACAAGAAATTGGTCTTAGGAGACTATCCATAATTTTTCAAAAAAATTTCATTCCCATTCACAGATTTTCAAAAAAATGTACGGTTAGCAAGAAAATTACCATTTCTCACAAAAAATTTTTTGATGCTAATCGATCCTGTTTCGTATGCTGATCAAAAAGTTCCATGGGACCAACTGAAGTTTCAGTACTAGAAAAGTCAGAAATCAAAAAAAACTTTTTTCATACATTTAAAGTACTTAGATTTTTTTGTCAGGCCATAACAAGAGGTAACTTTTTGTTGTAGCTACAAAAATGATTAAGAAGATGCATATGCAATCAAACAATAAAATTATTCAAATAATTTTATTGTTTGATTGCATTATTATTAATAAAAATAATAATTATTTTTATTAATAACTTTATGATATAAGGTGCTGAAAATGTTCTCCATTTTGATTAATGCATAAATGTATTCGTTTTCGTACTGACCGCGTGGCGGCCAATAATTTATTTGGATGAATTCCATACAAAATTGTACAGAGCGAGTTTTTTAATTCTTCGACACTGTCATATTTCTTTTTATAAATTTCATTTTTTAAATAGCCCCACAGGAAGAAATCAAGCGGTGTTAAGTCCGGACTACGCGCTGGCCAAGAAACAGGGCCATGAGTCCCAATCCACTGCTCACCAAATTGTCTATTCAAAGAACAACGAGTGTTTCGGCTGTTGTGTGCAGGAGCACCATCTTGTTGAAAATAAACTCTTCGTGATTCTGATAATGGTAGATTATCAATAATGTTTGATACATTTTCTAATATTATGTTATTGTAAGTGTCGGAATTTAAGTTGCCCTCATAAAATTCCACCATTACTACTTCGTTTCCCTTTAAACCACACCAACAATTAAAAGAAAATCGAATTTGATTATGGGTTTCCCAAAGTCTGAGAGGATTTTCTTGGCTCCAATAATGATTATTTCGCCGGTTGTACATACCGTTGTTTGAAAAATTCGTTTCATCAGACCATAATATGTAATCAAGGAATTGCATATCTCTACTTATTTTCCCATTTAACCATCTGCAGAAAGCTAGTCTACGAGCGGCATCCCCTGTATGTAAAGCTTGAACTAGTCGCCCATGTCGAAAACATTTATATCCATATTTCTTCCATACTTTCAATACCAGGGTATGCGAGACATCAACTTCTTTAGCGACGACTCTTGAAGATATTTCGGGAAACGCTTCGACTAATGTTAAAATGGAAATTTCCAAATTTTCGTCTAAAACAAATGGTTGACGTACAGATTTCTTCTTAAAAGAACCACCTTCGGCTAAGTTTCTTATAAGGTTTGTAATAACCTTTCTGGTTGGTACATGTCGATTTTGATATCTCCTCCTGTACCATTGCAACGCAGCAAATGAATTTTTATTATTTACAAAATAAGCTTCCAGCAAGTCTAAACGTTCAGAATTTGAGCTCATTTTTGCAAAAAATAATAACTAAAAGCACCTACTCCCTAAAGCACACCACACGCAATCAGATTTTGACATAAGCAACAAAAGAAAGTACGCATTATAAAAAGAAAACAAAGTTCGAAATTTAAAGCTTATTTGAATTTGAACTAGGTAGGTAAGTAAATCTTTTTTCAGAAAACTATCGAGGTTACGTAAGTTCCAAGTGAAACAAAATTAATTGACTGCATATGTATGGGAAAAGGTTTTTTTGATTTCTAACTTTTCTAGTACTGAAACTTCAGTTGGTCCCATGGAACTTTTTGATCAGCATACGAAACAGGATCGATTAGCATCAAAAAATTTTTTTGTGAGAAATGGTAATTTTCTTGCTAACCGTACATATTTTTTTTTAATCTGTGAATGGGAATGAAATTTTTTTGAAAAATTATGGATAGTCTCCTAAGACCAATTTCTTGTAGCTGCAACGATTAAGGTACCTCCCTTGGCTGCCCCATTGAAACTTTCCACTCTGTATACATTCACCTTTTTTTCTTATTTTCATATACCAAATAAATAGCTTTCCTTTTATAAATAATACATTTCTTCACACATACCAGTAACTCCAAGGGACCAAAGCAAATCTGCTTTCAATACAGATGTAATCTGGCGTGGCACAGTTCGCAAAAGCTTCCTAGATGTGTATCCACCGTTCTGTAATAAAAACAGAATACACTTAAAATATTTACCTTTAGGCTGCTGATATGACAAACCTTACGATTACGAGACTTCTATGACATTAAAAGAAATCTTCTTCTATAACAAACAATTTGCGGCCATGCCAACCAAAGAAATAATAAATATTAAATGAAATAAGGTGTAGATTGGTAAAAATGGAACATGAAGAATACTATGTCCATTCACAGAGACTGTCCTCACACACACAGTTCTGTCCACAGTATAACAGTTTCATAGGTATGTACCTATGTATGGAACTATTGTATAATAGTAATATCATCATCATTCTTTTATAACATGTCTTACAGGCCGAATGCTAGTCTTCGCCCGCGTCGGATTACTTTATTACTTCGACATGAAAAGTATGGATATTAGAAAAAAAGGATTTAAAAAAAAACGACTTCAAAAAACCCGGAAAAAATAATTTCATTAAACTACTGCAATAATAATAACTGAAAAGTATGAAATAATAAACCAGAGCAGAATGTTCTTTATAGATAGATATACACTATTATATATAATGAGAATACAATACAATTTATATGCTATACAATAATAGTTAGGTATAATAATGAAATTAAAAATATATACAATAGGTACTTTTTGAAGTCGGTGCCTGCCTAGCCTATAAAATACACAATCAACAAAACAGTAAAAATACGCCCCGAATACAGAACCTCCTCCTTTTTTGAAGTCGGTTAACAAAGGAATTTTCATACAATTTAAATATTCAATTAATTAAGCTATTACTGTTTACTTTCATTAGATTGTATATTTTATAGGCTACGCAGGCACCGACTTCAAAAAGAACCTATTGTATATATTTTTAATTTCATTATTATACCTAACTATTATTGTATAGCATATAAATTGTATTGTATTCTCATTACATATATATATCTACAATGTGTCCCGGAGAGAAGTGACCAGCGGGCGTAGTTTGAAAATTTATACAAAATTATCGATAAATCATTTAAATTTAGAGACCTAACTGCTTTTGTTTTTTAAAAATTGTTAATCCTTTTTTTTTAATAGACATGTCTGACCTTCTGCACTATTTTAGTCATAATTTCTTTGTTTTTACGTCTTTCCCAATTCTTTTTTTTTTAATTCAGTGCTGTTATTATTATTCATCAAATTAAGTTATGAAAATTATCCCAAAACAAATAAATAATTTATTAAAAAAGAAATAAACTTAAAATTCGACCAACAAAACTGTATTTCTTTAAGTTTAAAAATAAAAAAACGAAAAATGTCCCTATAACATCATGTTTTTTTTTAATTATTATGATACTACATGATATTCTCTAAAATATCCTCGAACAATGTTTTATGTTATTTCAAATAAATGTGAACGTACGAGACATTGTAATTGACCTTTTATGCTCCAGTAACTAGATAGAGATAAGTTTAAAAAAATGAAAGTAATGTTTTAAGCAGTTTATTTGCACATTTAAGTGTTTTGTTATTACAATGAATCATTTTGATTTTAACATGATAGTTTAATAATAAATAAAAGATACTTAATTTGTTAAAATGGTTGTTTATTAAGAAAAATCAGGTAATTAATTAATTATGTTTTCAAAATGACCGCCGTCAGCGGTTATGCAGGCCAGGCCAATGAAAATTATCCAAGATGGATTGGCAGAGGCGGTCCAGTAGCATGGCCCCCGAGGTCACCAGACTTGACGCCTCTTGATTATTATTTCTGGGGCTACATGAAGCAAAAAGTTTATGCTGTGCCAATAATTTCAAGAGACCAGCTGAAACAGAGAATCGATGCTGCTGCCGCAGAAATAGCGCAGAATCATGCAGAAATAAGGCGAACTACACTAAGGATGTCATTTAGGGCCCTGGCCTGCATAACCGCTGACGGCGGTCATTTTGAAAACATAATTAATTAATTACCTGATTTTTCTTAATAAACAACCATTTTAACAAATTAAGTATCTTTTATTTATTATTAAACTATCATGTTAAAATCAAAATGATTCATTGTAATAACAAAACACTTAAATGTGCAAATAAACTGCTTAAAACATTACTTTCATTTTTTTAAACTTATCTCTATCTAGTTACTGGAGCATAAAAGGTCAATTACAATGTCTCGTACGTTCACATTTATTTGAAATAACTAAAAACATTGTTCGAGGATATTTTAGAGAATATCATGTAGTATCATAATAATTAAAAAAAAAACATGATGTTATAGGGACATTTTTCGTTTTTTTATTTTTAAACTTAAAGAAATACAGTTTTGTTGGTCGAATTTTAAGTTTATTTCTTTTTTAATAAATTATTTATTTGTTTTGGGATAATTTTCATAACTTAATTTGATGAATAATAATAACAGCACTGAATTAAAAAAAAAGAATTGGGAAAGACGTAAAAACAAAGAAATTATGACTAAAATAGTGCAGAAGGTCAGACATGTCTATTAAAAAAAAAGGATTAACAATTTTTAAAAAACAAAAGCAGTTAGGTCTCTAAATTTAAATGATTTATCGATAATTTTGTATAAATTTTCAAACTACGCCCGCTGGTCACTTCTCTCCGGGACACATTGTATAAGTGTATATCTATCTATAAAGAACATTCTGCTCTGGTTTATTATTTCATACTTTTCAGTTATTATTATTGCAGTAGTTTAATGAAATTATTTTTTCCGGGTTTTTTGAAGTCGTTTTTTTTTAAATCTTTTTTTATTTAATTCTTTTTAGTGTCTGGTCAGACATTACAAAATAATAAAATATATTAAAATTGACCAATATGGGCAGGCCTACGAAAGGTGCTGCCGGTTTAAAGAACTGTCGGTCAAAAGAAACCGAAACTGAAAGGGTACTACGGCTTGAAAAAAAAGCCTCACGGAACGCAATTTCGCGTTCCCAGGAGACGCCCGAAGCTTGCCGAGTACGTCTAATAGCTATGAAAGATTACGTTAAATCACGTATTCGCCAGGAAACTCCCGAACAGAACGAGCATAGACTCGGTCTTATACACGACCGGCTTGCCGAGGAGTTCGCTAAGCAGCGTGAGCGCAGGCATGGCCTTATAATCATGAAAACCGGCCTAAAATCTTGGACTAATCGATGTAAATACATAAAGATTACAGAACCCCCTCCTTTTTTGAAGTTGGTTAAAAAAAGTTATTAGTATTTATCCGTGGTTGCTAATCTCCCTGATAATTTTTGTGCGATGGCGAACCTTCTCGCTCCTACAGGTTAGATGGGCAGTTCGGGTGTACCAGCTCGACCTGATGATCTTCGATTTATCATATTTATTGTTGATAATTACACCGACGTAAGTCGGCTTCAAAATCTCGGACTAATCGATGTACATACATAAAGAATACAGAACCTCCTCCTTTTTAGAAGTCGGTTAAAGAAAGTTATTAGTATTTATTCGTGGTTGCTAATCTCCCTGATAATTTTTGTGCGATGGCGACCTTCTCGCTCCTACAGGTTAGATGGGCAGTTCGGGTGTACCAGCTGGACCTGATGATCTTCGATTTGTCATATTTATTGCTGATAATCACACCGACCTTCTCTACACTTTTTCCGTACAAACCCAAACTGTATCTACTTAGTTTCCCTGTGTAAAAACTACCAAATCGTCTAAATATGTAATGCCATTCTGATGTTTACCATGATTACACAAAAACTACTGGACCAATTGCGCTGAAATTACAATGGGACCAACTCGACGGTATCCCCATTCATTTACAAAAAGAACCATGTGAATCAACCGCCAAATCTCGGAGATATCGGTGTACATACATTAAAAAAAAAAAAAAAAAAAAATACGCCCCGAATACAGAACCTCCTCCTTTTTTGAAGTCGTTTAAAAAGCTTTGGTAAAATAGCATCGTATAGAAATAACGAAAATGGATGAAACAATGACGAAAGAGAAAAATAAAACAAATTATTCTTGTTTTTGGAAACAACATTATCTACACTCTATATAAATACGAAAGTAACTGAGTCTGTCTGTCTATTTGTTATCTAGTCACGTCTAAACCATAAGCGTTCGTATTGAAATATGGCAAAAAGTTACTTTTTAACCGACTTCAATTAAAAAAGGAGGAGATTTTATGTATATGCGTCTGTATGTATTGTTTTACGTATATTCACCGATAAATCCGAGATTTGGCGGTTGATTCGAGTGACTCTTTTTGTTAATGAAAAAGGTTACACTCAAGTTGGTATTGTAATTTTAGTACAATCGGTTCACTAGATTCTTTGTAATTAAGGTAAATAGCAGAATACTTTGACATATTTAGGTGAGTCTAGATTTTGCACACTCGCCCGCAGGGAGTAGCGTCGAAAAGCGTAGAGGTCAGTGTGATTACTAATAAATATGACAAATCGAAGATGGTAGACCCTAACTGAACATCCAAAACTATAGGAACTAGAAGGGTCGCCATCGCACAAAAATGCCCCGGGAGATAGGCAAGCACGCTGACATACTAAAAAGGAAAAAATAAAAACTCGATTTCAGAGTCGGCGTCAATGTTCAGAGCAAGATTGACGCCGACTTCGAAAGAAATTTTTCCATATACAAACATTATAATAATTACGACAGGAAATATAGAAAATAACTGATTAAGTTATTCGAGCGTTTCGGTAAAATTATTTTATACTTTGTAGTGGCTGTCGGCTGTAGTCGCTTGTTTTTTTTTGTTAAACAGGTTGTATTATCCAAAGTTATCGAAATACATTCATCGTTTCGCCGTGATTGAGCGACAAACAAACATCCAAACTTTGACAATTTAAAATATTTGTTAGATCGTTGGATTGAATAGATATTTTATTTTATTTTTATTTTTTAATAATATTATTATATATAATAGATATTATGTATAAAAGGTATCCTATGTCTCATTCCCTGCCGGACATTCTCCACACATTTATAAAATGTCATTCAAATTCTTCCATTGTTCACTGTGATTGAGCAATAAACCTAGAAACCTCCAAACTTACGCATTTATAATATAGTAAGCTAAATTATTGTTCAGAACAAAATCTATATTTACCTCTTTTGGTCTTCTAAGAGAGTGAAGAGCCCGTGCACGATGATTACGCCAGCCTGCATAAAGACATCCTGCAGGACCACATTCATCCTAAAACAAAAAAAAATGTAAATTGACCGTTTTGTATATTTACAGTGTTTCGCTCAAAACTGCTTGTAATGTGGTCATCATTTTGACAAACTTCTGTGAGCAAAGTCGACTTTCGGCGCTAATCGAATCTAAAAAAAACGAACACCAGCAAAGTTGCATGGAAATTCATTGTTGGTGAATATTAATCACCTACAAATAAAGCATTTTTGATTTGATTTGGTCTAAATTGGTATTATTCTAGACAAGAAGGAATATTGTTCTGGTGTGTTCCTAGATGTTCAGCAGGACTTCGATAAGGTCTGGCATGATGGCCTGCTGTATAAGCTAAAGAGACTGTTACCACCACAGATTACCCCCAATAGATACCGCATACAGGGCCTACGGCGCGCGCCACTCATCTATGATTTTGCACTGATGTAAATAATTACTTGATTAAGCCACTTCAGTACCGACCAAGTATGGGATCTGTGTGCACGTAATTTTAAATAACTTTCTTACGTATTTTTTGAGCTTTGAATTACTGAAAAATGTCAACCTGTGTCGTAAAATGGTGTGGAAAGAACTCGAGGACGTCCAGCTTCAAGAAGGATAACATTACTTTCCATCGGTAAGTAAAATTATTATTTATTTTATATTTCGCGGAGATCGAGTTATAATGGACATAAAACGGTTGCAGATGAAAAATTTTAGCTCGCGTTGATGTCTTTCTTGAATGATCCCTTTCTCTCATTACTATAATTACTATGTTCATCTCTTTTTGTCATTGGCGCGTGTAACGCTAGTGTAGTAAGTCGGATGGGTCTGATCGCTATCGATATTCTACTTGTAAAATAAATTAAGGCTAGGATGAAAGTGGTCGATCGAAAGTATTTCAAGCTTTTATTTAGTTTCATTCATCTATCCCGGTGGTGTCTGTCTGTGTTATATAAAACCATACAAGTTACATTTGATACATTTCCTGGTATTCGATTGAGTTAGAACTTGGTATATAGGTACATATGCAGCCTGTTTCACATCCTCTCATTAGGGGATGTGAAGGGGTAGAATCATCCCCTTTCGGCATTCCGAAAGGGGATGATTCTACCCATCAATATGAACAACTTTTACTACGGGACCATCGAATTCGCGAAAAAAAAATTAGCTGTTGCATACATTTTTGTCGAGTAGGTATGAACTTTTTCTATGGAACAGTAGATTTTTTTTCGCGAATTCGAAGTTGGTCCCATAGTAAAAGTTGTTCATATTGATGGGTAGAATCATGCCCTTTCGGCATTAGGGGGGACCTAGGAAACAGGCTGTAGAATAGAATGTAATAATAGAAAGCGATGACAATGTTATTGCATTGTCAATTGTGTCAGCAACATGATGCTGTTCCCAGAATTGTCTCCGTTAATAGACCTCGACACGCCAGCGATTTGATCTTTGAGGTCACTTTTCGTGTTCATGTATTAATTGTATGATTTTTTTACGCCAATTTTGTTTTGGGTGTTCACGTACTTAATCGAACGTGGTGAAAATAAAATCGTACGATTAATACATGAACACGAAAAGTGACCTCAAAGATCAAGTCGCTGGCGTCCCCCCATCAAAATGTTTAATTAATTATTAGGCCACAAACTAAACGACAACTGACAGCAAACGGCGGCGGTGGCGGTCTAATGCTAGGTTTATTGTTCTCGACGAGTGGGTAGATCGCGCAACTGTCATCGCTACCATCGAGAATAGTTACATATAAAATGCATTCGATCAAATCGCGGCCGCCGACTTCCTCGTCATCGCCGCCACTATCGCTTCCCTACCTGCTGTCGGTTGTCCAGTTTGTGGCCTTAAGGCTCGTTCAGGGAAACGGGGCAATGCACAACGCGTGGAGCCACGCGTCGCCCAGTCAAATTAAACCTAATGCTATTATATGTGAGCGTTCATGAGCTGGTCGCTCGCTACGTGCGATATGAACCCTCTCATAGTATAGCATTTGTTTTATTTGCCCCGCGTCTCCCTGAATTATCCCAAAGAATGAATTCGCACGAATGTACGAATTTGCGAGTCGACGCTCGGTCTCATTTCGCACCGTCCTCTGTGACACTCGATCTTTTAGACTCTACGCCTATGTGAATAGATTCTATAATTTTAAAACATTGACGCACGAAATAGCGCTCAGTGTGAATTCGACCCCAAATCGACCCTATCCTTTTATAATATACTTAATCGTGTAAAAAAATATCGACATTTTTTATTACACAGTCACATCACTACGGAGTAGTGTAACCTTGACATAGCCAATCACGTCGCATTTGTTTCGTCTCCCGCAACCGGCACCTACCGCCTAAAATGGTCACTTCATGCAAGTACAAATTGTCCATCATGCGGAATCTATTGGGGGTAATCTGTGGTTACCACACATGTATCAGGTTCTGAATTCTTATCAAGATGATCGCAAATTCTCCGTAAAAATAAATGACGCTACCTCACAGTTCTATGAAATAAAGGCGGGAGTTCCGCAGGGTTCAGGCTGTGCTGGGGCCATTATAATACTTATTCTATACAGCCGATGTTCCAGAATCAGAGCATATCTTCACAGCCACATTCTCACATGATACTGCTGTGCTGACTTCCAGCACAAACCCAGTTGCAGCATCGAGAACACTGCAGACACACCTGGATAAGGTTTGTGCTTGGATGAGGGATTGGCGCATCAAAGCTAGTGCACCAAAATCCAATCATATCACCTTTACCCTAAGGAAAGAAGACTGCCCTTCTGTCAAACTAAGCGAAGAAGTACTCCCACAAACCACGATTGTGAAATATCTTGGGTTTCATCTTGACCGTAAGTAGATGTGGAAAATCCACAACTAAAAGAAACGCAACAAGTTAAATTACGGGTTCAAATCCCTAGAGTGGCTCCTTAGCAGAAAATCTCGACTATCAGTAGAGAACAAGGTTCTGGTTTACTAGGCAATTCAAAAATCAGTATGGACATACGGCCTCCAGTTATGGGGATCAGCAAAAACCTCAAACACCGAGATACTGCAAAGGTTCGAAAATGGTGTGCTAAAAGCAATAGTGAAAGCTCCATGGTTCACAAATATGGAAGACATCCATGAGTACCTAAGGATGCCCACAGTGAAAGAGGAAATAAATTCAATAACAAGAACCTATAAAGACAGAATAAACGAAGGCACGTCCGTGCGTGCGATGGGGAAAGGTTCTTAGCCATGTTGGTCTCATAGTTAATCAGAGTTTTAAAATGGCACTTTCTTCTTCAATTTAAGAGCTATGCTCTTGTCGGTGGAGTAATGATTCGATTTAACCTCTTGGTACGACACGACATTTTTTTTGAAGAACATAATTGAGGCAAAGATTGAAGGAAAGAGAGGAAGGGGAAGACCTAGGCGCAATTACTTTGACCAAGTGAAAGGAAATGGTACTAGACATGGAAATTTTCGCAGTAGCATTTGATGCAAAATGTAGCTTGTCGCTAACGCAAAAGAGTAAATAATAGTCCAACTAAATGTTTCGTTAATTCAAAGATTTCAGACTCATAACTTATTTGTGCATTTGATTTGCATTCGATGCTCTAAATTCATTTTAGTTATTTTATGGCTCCTATTCCTATTCCATAACCATGTCATATAAAATAAAAAGTTGAAGCAAATAGCTCATTTCACCTTCACATTGGCCCCAAAGCAATTGATGATCAACACATACAACACATACAACAGAAACGTCTTACTTGTATAGATTTAATGATGGAGATTATAATTATTATACCTCCTGTATGTATTTGATGGTGCGTTGAACTTGTCTCTGTGCTGTAACACGTCGAACAGCAGGATGATCACGTAATGCATCCAGTGCACGCTTCTCAACTTCTTCAAAGACAATCACGTCAAAATCACTTGGGTATTCCTTAGCTGGGTTGTTACGTTGTAGTAATGTCCAATTTGATATCTATAATTAATAAATTAATAAGGCAAAATAAATTATACCATCATGCTGTATAATCATATTCTTAGATTTTATTTGGGCCAGCATGTTAACAATCACTTTGTCACTCTGCAATAGAAATTATTATTACTATAGATTAATAGGCGAGCAGCAAATGCGGATGTGCCTGCTTGGATAGCTGGCGTATTGGTAAAAAAAGTCACAATTTTGGATTAACAGTCCTCTTGGTTTCAGAATTTGTTCTCTTTAAACCACTTGTCAAGTCTATTTTTAAAACTGTTCAACTGACTGAGAAATGGACAACTTTATAAATTTTGTGAGTTAATGAATAATAGACTGAACCTCAGATTTAGAAAAACAAAGACAGAGCCCAAATATAAGGTACAGTGAAGTCACAAGTACAGCCTGGCAAACGATTGGTGTAGTAAGCTTGCATTGAAACAATACAATACAAATACTCTTTATTGCACAAAATAATTTAATAATAATAAACAGCAGTTATGAGTTCGAATTCCGCTTTGATGTATGTGATGAATATTTACAGTTATGCATGCAACTGTTAAAATTGGTCCGAGGACCGAACCTTATGGAACACCACTCAGAATGTTATATGAATCCGAAAGGTGCTCACCTACTCTCACTTTGTATTTTCTTCCAGTAAGAAAATTTTGCCATGCTGTATGCGTGGCCACATTCTGGTCCTCAAGAATTTGATATTTTTGCCATCGACTCGCTAAGAAGAAGAAGAAAATATCCATCCATTTAAGAAGCTTTCCAGTGATTCCACATTTCTCGAGATTTACAAGTCTATTTATGGAACTCAATCATACCACTTATAAAAACAGTTCGCAATGGCGAATAGAATCTAGGCAGCATTTGAATTTGGAAGAGCTAGGATCTCATGGAATATTCCCCCATGAAATCTATTTATACCCTATTCCATCATCCGTGTACTTCATTGGTACACATCCTTAGGTTAGCTAGCATTTTTTGGAGCAGAAGATTTTTCGGCTTTCGAATAACTGCTGTGTACGGAAGCTCATATCTGGGTTAAAATTATATTTTCCCTTATTTAAAACCACCTTCGAGGGAGTTCCAGATGAATGACCAGATGATCTCCGCACTCATTTATCTCATATTACCTAATGTTACTTGTTTTAGAAGCACTCGGTGGGAAAACTAAATTTTCTAAATTTTGTTCGCACCCAGATATCGATACTTCACACTTTCTGGCAGTATTTTTTGCGACAGAACCACCTTATCTGCACCCTAAACTAAAATTTAAAAAGATTATTAGAAACGACTTACTCCTGCGTTATTTAGAGCAGCATTCACATAATTTTCTCTCGTCGATTTCGGAAAATAGCCTTTGTATGTTATTATATGTTCACTGCCGATAATATCGGTACTAAATTCATATTCAACACGAGAAGAAGTCGTTACATTGCAAGAAGGATCAAAATTTTTATGTTCTTCACCGGCTAACACCAAGGTAATCGTAAATACCAATAAAATAGGAAGGCTTTTATGGGTCAACCCCATTTTCATGTGTGCAGATTGTTTACATATCACATTACCAATGAAAAGGAGTTTGCTGATATGAATATAAGTAGTTTAAAACCCTACAAATCTTCGAAAACATTTTAAACATGTTTTAATAATACATGTTGTATTAAATATTCATTTTCACTATGTTGTACCTAATTCTGGTACATACCGACACAGATTACTCAGATAATGTCTAAACCTTAGATTATGTACCTAAACATACCGATAAAAATTCTTTCTCTAATCTGTGCACCCCACCCAAATACCCCTTTTTTTTTTTATAAACGTTAGGTTGTGTGTCCCTAGCATATTTGTAATTTCTAGCAGTAGATTCCTTTAGTGACTTGATTACTAATTCTTATTTCGGTATTAATATTTTAAGTGACGCACCCAATAAAAAATGATTGAGAGAAGAAAATGAACCCCACAGGCGAAAGCTTTGAATAAAATTGAATTATTTATTCAAAGCCACACAAGTCTGTGTGGATCATCTTTGTAAGTCGATTTCAAGTAATCTGTTAGGTTTTGCTCATGGTTTGAGTGTTACGTATTGTTTTTTTTTTAAGCCATTATCCAGCGTTCATAACCTAAAGCGTTCGCCTGTGGGGCCCATCTTCTTCTCTCAATCATTCAATCGTTTATTAGGAGCGTCACAAATATTAATACCGAAGTAAGAATTAGAAATCAATTCACTAAGCTTGTTACAAATATCGACAAAGTGATACTTTTGACTTTCGTAGCTGTATGCGTTTGACCCCTTAGTAAAGTTTTTTAAGGAATAATTTATTATTTGGTTTGATACATAGTGCTCCCGTTAGATTGGTAGTCTGATCTATTGTATTTATGACATGGAAACATTGTAGTTTTTCAACTATTTTAAAATTTTCTTACACTAGTAACACTGACAAAAAGTTTTACTTTATCCAGCCGGGGGGGGGCTGCTTTAGACATTATCTGAGTAATCTGTGCTCGCTTTCTCTGTCTACGGTGCTCGCAGCCTATATAACTTCAAACTTCAAGCATTTATTTCAACGTAAGATACATTTTTTTTTTTTTTGGTATCATTCTCTCCGTTAGGAGAAGGCAAAGGGATCTAGCCCATAACAGCCATGTCTTATTTCTCTTATTTCTTCAGTTTGTAAGTCAGTCTCAGTCAAAACAAGTAATTCGTCGTATACTTGGCGTATACAGAGTCTAGTCACGGTCAAGTCATTCTTCAGTAAAGTGGCAGAATGCTTTACAAAAGATTTTGGCGGCTTCTTGTGGGAACCCGAAAGCTCCGTTACGCACTTTAATTTACACTTCCCTTCACTTGTACACCATCACTAACGTTTGCTGCACAATATTCTACCATTATTAAGCTTCAAAAGTTAGAATACACAAATTATAAGACTTATAAAGAAAAATGCTACTTCACTCGCCGAGTTCCCGCCAAAAAGCCACGTAAGATACATGATATCATTTGTTGAATGTCAATTTAAATCTACTGGAAATAAAAAAAGTTTATTGCATTTATCTGTCAGTCATACCGACTGACAGATAAGCTACTACAATATAAAACATATAAAACCTACTGGGGCTTTTTGGCGGGAACTCGGCGAGTGAAGTAGCATTTTTCTTTATAAGTCTTATAATTTGTGCATTCTAACTTTTGAAGCTTAATAATGGCAGAATATTGTGCAGCAAACGTTAGTAATAGTGTACAAGTGAAGGGAAGTGTAAATTAAAGTGCGTAACGGAGCTTTCGGGTTCCCACAAGAAGCCGCCAAAATCTTTTGTAAAGCATTCTGCCACTTTACTGAAGAATGACTTGACCGTGACTAGACTCTGTATACGCCAAGTATACGACGAATTACTTGTTTTGACTGAGACTGACTTACCAAACTGAAGAAATAAGAGAAATAAGACATGGCTGTTATGGGCTAGATCCCTTTGCCTTCTCCTAAAGGAGAGAATGAAACCAAAAAAAAAAAATAAAACCTACTGGCGGGTGCGGTCAAAGAGTATAGTAACTATTTATCGAGAAAGAGTGGCAACTCCGTGGTTAAATTTGCATGTATAGACAGTGCTGCTGCCAGCGATTGGTTGAGGAATTAAATCTATCTATACATACCTACGTACACTGATTATATAGGTAGAAACTGGGTTTAGAAATAGGTATTGTTGTATAAGAGGAAATTTTTATTTCTCATAACTAATTTCTTTAAATTAGCTATGAAAAACAAGTATAACAAAAACAAACAACAAATTAACAAAAATCTGAACTTTTACAAAAACTTTCAAAAGGAAATCGACGTTGACTGAGAGCTCGACATGACATCACCCACCGGTAAGATGGCGGCTGCTGCCACAGAACACTAATAACGGTTAGTTCGTCAACCGCAGTTCAGAGGTCGCAGTCTGCTATGAAAATTGATGACATTTGAAGTGTGCCCCCCCTGGGTGCGGTAGTGTTGTAGTTGTGTGTTTATTTAATTTAGTCTCTTTGAAAAAGTACTCTGTGCTTTGGATTGTGGACGGAACAAAGTAAACACTACGTTAATTGCTGGGATTGGATCAATTTGACTGATTCTAGTCTTGCTTTTGTTTTCATTGTTATTGTATTAGAAATGTCCAAATTAGTTCCATTACATATAACCAAACACTCTGGTTCCAAGCACACCGCTACTTTGTTGTTTTTTCATGGTTCCGGTAAGCTATAAAATAAGTGCCTAAATTAACTGGTAGGGATATCTTAATTTAGAAGAATCATAAACAATACATACTCCGAGTGCAGAAAAAGTATAAAATTTGTTTTTTGTGCCCCCGACACTGTCCCAAAGTAGGCCGACAAAACAACAAACAGATGAATAAAGATAAACATCCATAACCTCTACGGATGACCTCTTACGAAATGCTTTAGGTGGTACAGTTGAGTATACAGTTACACAACATTTTCTTGTCACTTAGGGTCTTCAGGTTCAGATATGAAAGAATGGATCAACCTATTAGTCAAGAACTTCAAATTCCCGCACGTCAAAGTAATATTTCCAACAGCGCCTTTACAGCCATACACTCCGGCTGGAGGTCAGATGAGCACAGTTTGGTTTGATCGTGAAGACATATCTCCTAAAGTTCCTGAGAGATTAGACTCATTATCTAAAATAGAAATAGAAGTAAACGACTTAATTAAGAAAGAAAATGAAGCTGGAATACCAAACAACAGAATTATTTTGGGTATGAATTTATATTTATTGATTGTTTGTTCCAAGTTTATATCACACATAAATGAATAAGGTGACCCAAGTGTCTGTGTGTGAGTATCAGTATTTCTAATATTTGTAGTAGCCCCTGTAGTAAACAGATTGTAGGTGAAGAAGTTATTAACAAAGCATGCTACTTATTTTTTTTTAATTTAAGGCTTTTGTACACCCTGGGTGACTATGCCAGACTATGTAATAACACTCGCCTTTTTAAACCTCACTCTCTTTTTGCAGTAGACAATCCAACAAGTGTCCAAGACTGACAGCACTCCTACAGAGCATATCAGCCAATATACAGCTGAGCTGCCCATTGCATAGCTCCGATGATTTAATTAACTTATTTAAATATTGAAATATTTGTAAATGCACTGAAGATCTTGCTATCTATATTTCAGCTAAATCTCTGCTAGCTACAGGGCGGTTGAATTCTGCCCTATACTATTTAAAAGTGTGGCTAGAATACCATGGCCTTGAACATTTGATTTCGAAAAGTAGTTCAGTTGTATTTATGTGGAAAAGATCTATCCCTGTCTATATTTTATGCGATGTTCAAGACATTCCAATTAAGACCCGTTTTACCGATTTTGAACAAAATCCGTAAATTTGTTGTTGGAATTCTCATAAAGTAACAGCTTTTTAAATTTGTAAGTAACTGTTTCGTTTTCAAACTTTCGCATTAATAATATTAGATGGGACTATAAAGGTAAATATCGGTGTTCATCATAGAAACATATGCCTCTCACGGAATTTGAACCCACAACCTCTAGACAGCGATTAGGTCCAATACCTACACTAAATAAGTTATCGAAAGAATTACAATACAATACAATAAAAATACACTTTATTGCACAACAGAAAAGAATAGAATTATGGGCTAGGTACTTGTTTTTTACTTTGTACAAAAAGCGTTTACAAACTAAATCTTTGCAGGTGGATTTTCAATGGGTGGAGCACTGGCATTACATGCAGGATACAGATGGAACCGTGATGTTGCAGGGGTGTGTGCATTCAGCTCATTCCTAAATCACAAATCAATTGTTTACCATGAACTGAGAAATACCTCCAGCACTAAAGGTAACAATATAAGTGTCTCACTCACTTCACTTCACTTTTTTTATTTAATGGCAACTACTACTTTGTAGTAATTCTGCCAAAAACTGGTGTTTGAAGAGGCAAGTGTTTGAGCTAAGAGCCGGTATTTCCAGTCATGTTGCGTATCTAGAACTAACAAAACAACACAAAGACGATCACAATTTTGTTAGTAGGTCATAATTTTATATTGTTAATTGAAATAAACTTAGATAAGGTCGGAATAATACATGCATGTGTAAGGAGGGATTTAAATATTATAGGGCGAGGGAATTCGGTGGGGGAAAGGTCATCATACAAAGAGAATCTGTTTTTAGGGCAATTAAAAAATATATGATCTGTGGTACTGTTAGATACCTGTTCAGGAGTCGCAGGTTATCACGAAACTGTCACTTGAAGGTTGTCGGAGAACACTTGTTGCACACCTACCCTCAATAAGCCCTTGTACCAACTGTCACTAATATTTACATACACTACATGCCTTCACCCTTAGTTTACTTTAGCCTACTATATAATTTAACATGCCCTAATCTAAAGCCTTATCCTAACCTATCTAATACTAGCTGCTCTATCAATCAGTCGTGCTGTAATGTGTCCCCTCCAAGAGTAACTACAGCTCCTTGTGGAATCCCTAACTGATGTCGCAGTTCTTCACTGGCTCTTGGTAGTGCGTCTGATATTCGCCTCCGGATCTGGTTCACATGTCTGGTCACTATAGGACCATTTTCCATTTTCACTAAAAACCTAACTGGTCCCTTCACTCTAGCTATTTCTCCTTTTACCCATTTCTCCCCTGTTGAATAGTTTCTGAGCCACACTTTTTCTCTTACTCTAAATAGTCTTACTGGTTCTTCTCTATTGCTTTCAATTTGTCTCTCAGCTTTTGGTTTTGTTGAAAATGGATGAATAATATCAAACCGTGTTCTGAACTTTCTTCTATTCAACAGCTCTGCGGGTGACTTCCCTGTCACCGTACTTGGCGCCACTCTTATTCCCAATAGTAGTCTAGGTAATTTTATCTCTATATCATTACCAGGCAATAGACGTAGTTTATGCTTTACCGTTTGCACTGTTCTCTCCGCTTGCCCATTTGATGATGGATTGTAAGGTGGTGTCAGTATATGTCTTATCCCATTGGTTTTCAAAAATCTTTCAAACTCTTCTGATGTGAAAGCTGTCCCATTATCGGACACTAGCACCTCTGGTAATCCTTGTTCAGCAAATATGTCTCTCAGTGCTCTGATCGCACATTGACTTGACGTGGTCCTAACCATCTTGACCTCCGGCCATTTTGAATGTGGGTCTATTACAATAAAGAATATCTTTCCTTTGTATGGCCCCGCAAAATCCACATGTAACCTTTGCCATGGATTAGTAGGTGTCACCCATGAATGTGCTGTGCTGGTGGGCATGTTTCTGTTGGCTTGGCAACTTTCACAGGTAGCAACAAATGCTTCAATATCATGGTCCAGACCCGGCCACCAAAAGTAACTTCTCGCTATTGATTTTGAAACCACTATTCCATCATGTGTTTCATGCAATGCCTGTAGCATATATTTCCTCATTATTGGTGGTATAACTACTCTACTGCCCCATATTATACAATCATTACTCATCGATAATTCCTTGCGTTTGATCCAATATACCTTCAAACGATCTTCATTAACTCTATCCGGCCATCCATGCAGGATCCAATATTTTATTTTAGCCATAATTTCATCTTTACCTGTTTCTTCTGCAATGTCCTTTGTTGAATACTGTACAGCACTTGGCATCTCTGCTAATAATAACACTTCACATTCACCTTCCTCATTATCGTCTGGTGTGGTTTCCAATGGCCATCGACTGAGAGCGTCTGCATTGCCAATACTGACTCCACTCTTGTGTTTCAGGATATAGTCATACGAGTTCAACTTTAGGGCCCAACGCATCATTCTTGGTGATAATATCTTAGGTAATGCCTTATTATGACTAAATATTCCCAGTAATGGTTTATGGTCTGTGTATATCAGCACACGTCTTCCATATACATATTGATTAAAGGACATCATCCACGTTTCATAAATTTTTGGTCCAAAACCAAAAGTGCCGGCCAAAAAAAAAAAGTGCTGTGTTCTGATAGAACACGTCCGTCTTAGCATTTGTTACTATGGCACCAAAGCTGTAGCACCACTGTGCATCGTAGTGTTTGAGTTCTAAAAGTCTGTCTTTTTATTAATTTTCGATTAAACTATTAACTATAACAAATGAAGTATCTTGACAGAATATGGCGTTTTATTTCTGTTTTTGTTAACACGATATACTCATTGTCGTATACATACCCTGCATACCCAAAAAAATACATCATGACTACCTACAAACAATAAAAAGGAATGTTAAAAATAGACGCGGCTTCACTTCTTGGAATTAAAACAATGGCCTTACCCTACCGCCACACGATGGGACACCGTCGCACCGCACCGCAACACCTCTCCCCCAACCCTTCCCCGCTGGTCTCGCCGCCTACGTGTGTCGGTTTATTTCTTTAGTACTGAGTGCGAAGTTGCCGTCAACTGCCGTGCGTGTACGTTACATTTTAGTTAGCTCCCGCTCGCTAAACCTTTTGTTGTTGTTTTTTTTGTTTTCACCTTTGTTAAGTTTTGTTATTTTCTGTTACGTTTTGGACTTTGTTATTGACTGTTACGTGTCCGTGTGGTATAAAAAAGACTCATGGAAGACTGTATCTTGTGTCGTGAATCGACAGGAAATCGGCGACGATATGACTGCAGTTCCCGAGAAAGGGATCATCTTGATATCGCCCAAATAGTGATCGAAGAATTGGTGGATAGACAGGTAAGATCACAGTTCATTTAATGTACGATTATATGTATTATTTTAAGATTAAGTATTTGAAAATACTTCTTTGTATTTTTTACATAAGTCGACCTGGTTGGCTTTTATTTGCTGTCATGTCATGAATGTATTAATTCTTGCATACTATCCGATTGATTTAACTCCAAACCTAGCGTTTATGACGCCATATCCTTGTATGCATACTGTCAATTTTTTTGCCGAGTTGGTCAAACTGACGCGCCGCCTACTAAACGCGAGTATGTGAGGGCAGAACCGCATTACAGGGAGGTGCGAAGTTATCTCAGTCGAGTTGTACTTATATCATTCATATATTATTGATGATAAAGATTATATGCTAGCAAATATAGATGAAAATCGATTCTTTTTTTTTCAGTTGGAGCGTACTGAGTTCATTTGCCGACCCTGTTGGCAAAGAACAGAAAGGACGTACCGACGACGTATTCGAGATGCCGAAGAACAAGGTGGCCAAGAGGATAATCCACCCGAAAATCCAAATCCAAGACCTACTTCGTTGGATTTGCCGAGTCTTCTTCGCGCGCCAAATACATCAAATAGTTGTATATTCCAACATTGTGTTAATGAATCTCGCCGTCGTATTCCTGAAGACATCATTCTTCGCATGCTCTGCCGGTACAATTATTTTGTACCCGAAAGTGCACGTGTATGCACTGAACATTTGGAGCAAAATCTGTGGCATTTACTGCCAATGCAAGACAATTCATCTATGGAGTTCAATGCTGCACAGATATGTAGTATTTTTTCAATACTACAGAAACATATCACTCAAGATATTATTGATTTTGAACAATATGAAAATATGGCACCACACGAATTTTATACCTGGACAGGTTTACATCAAAATCAGTTTGCGGAATTGCTCGAGGACTTACCAAGCTTGAGATCAATAAACAAAAGGAAAACCATATTGAGCGCAGTATTAGTTAAGTTGAGAACAGGAGACTCCAATGCAAGGCTTGCTAATATATTCAAATGCGGCGAAACAACATTCCACAGATGGTTACAAATCGGACGGAATGCACTTTTGGAAGATTTCGTGCCCTTAGATCTTGGGTTCGATCACATGACACGCGAGGAAGTGGCACAACGGAACCTGACACTGCCCAACAATCTGTTCGGGAACCCCTCAAGTCCAGAAGCAGAAAGGAAAGCAATAACTATTGTTGATGGCACATATGTGTATTTGCAAAAAAGCGGCAATTATTTTTTTCAACGTGAGTCTTATAGCCACCACAAGTATAGGAATCTTCTCAAACCTTTCCTCTTGGTTTCTTGTGATGGACATATTGTCGACGTTATTGGACCATATGCTGCTGTTACTTCTGACGCGGATATCATGAATGGCTTGTTAAATAATACGAACAGTGCATTCCACTGGTTTTATAGGAGTGGCGATGTTTTTATTTTAGACCGTGGATTTCGCGACTCAGTAGTAAATCTGGAGTCATGTGGTTATGTGACACATATGCCAGAAACGAAATATCCCAATGAAACTCAATTAACCACGGATCAGGCAAATAAATCAAGATTGATTACCATCTGCCGTTGGGTCGTAGAAGTGGTCAACGGGAGATTTAAGAGAGATTTTCGGCTGCTGCGAAACGTCTACAACAATAGAGCCCTGAGAAGCATGTTCGATTATTTTAGGATCGCAGCAGCCATATTAAATCGCTTCCATGTTTTAATTGAGGACAACCCACATGTTTCAAGCTTGCTTGTGATTATTCATGAAAGAATAAATATGCCAAACAGATTGGCCGCACTCGTTGAAGCCAACAATTACAACCGAAGACGTGCTCAATTCAGGACAATGACAGCGGATATGGAAGAGTTTGCTGAATTCCCAACATTGACTGAGCACGAGCTGTTTTTATTCGCACTTGGTGTATACCAATTAAAACAAGCTAAGAGCTATTATGGCGAACATATCCTCGAAAACGGATCATTTACAATCGAGCTCAGCAATGATTTGCCAGACGCGCACCTGACGGAATTGCAGCAGCCGGGAAACAATTTGTGGATGATTCGTGGGCGATTGCAATCCCGGCATGTCAGAGCAAGACAATATTATACTTACATTGTAGTGGACAAATCTTTATCAGGAAGACAAGCCATCGCTCACTACTACTGCACGTGCATTATCGGTAAAAGAACAATTGGGTGCTGTTCTCACATTATGTGTATTGTGTGGTATATGAGCTATGCTCGACATTTTCAAAATATAGCCCCACCAGCTTTAGGATTGGAGAATGTCATTGTAATGCCAGATGATTTTGATAACATTGTTTAATAATAATATATTGCATTAAACATATAAAAAAACTATACTTATTTTATTACAACTCCCCAATCATAAATGGATGCTACCATGACAGAACATTTTATTTACGGTTTATTATACATTTAATCGAAAATAATATGGTACCTCATTACTTTAGTGACTTCATTTGATTGAAAAATACATGAAATGTCAGTTAAATAGGTGTTTATGTTAAAGAAATGTGACATTTCATCATCATTTCGTAATATGGCACCAAAGCTTATAGCACCTCTAATAGTGGTGCTACAGCTTTGGTGCCATATAAACAAATGCTAAGGCCGACGTGTTCTATCAGAATACAGCACTTTTTTTTTTTGGCCGGCACTTTTGATTTTGGACCAAAATGGATGATGTCCTTTCTCCAAACCAAACATAATAGCTGCTGCTTCTTTATCAATCTGTGCATAATTACGCTCATGTCTGTTTAGCGTTCTCGACCCCATTGCTATAGCCCTTTCTGTTCCATCGTCCATGATGTGCGCTAACACTGCACCAACCTCATATTCCGATGCGTCACATGTCAGTGTCATTTCTTTATCATTATCAAAATGTATTAAGGTTTGATCACTGGCCAATGCCCACTTTGCTTTTTTAAAAGCATCTTCTTCCTTCTTTTCCTATTTCCACACTGCATCCTGATCTAGTAACCTGTGCAATGGTTCCAGTATTGTAGCCTTATTTGCAATGAATCTTTCATAAAAATTAAGAAGCCCTAGGAAAGCTTGTAGTTCTTTCACACTTTGTGGTGGTTTTGCCTCCCTTATTAGCTTTATCTTTTTATTACATGGATGTATGCCTTCACTATCTACTACAAATCCTAGGAATTCTACTTTATCAGTTGCAACTTCACACTTTTTCTTATTTAACGTTAATCCTACATTCTTTAAGCGCTTTAGCACTTCTTCTAGTCTTTCTCTGTGTTCTCTATCATCTTTACCGGCTAATAGAATATCGTCCAGCAGTACGGTTACCCCTTTTATTCCCACCAATGTTGTTGACATTAATCGCTGGAATATTCCAGGACAAGCTTTCAAACCATATGGTAATCTTTTCATTTTATATAAACCTTTTGGTGTATTAAGTGTTAAAATCTCTGCCGTGTCCGCTGATACTTTTACTTGAGTGTAGGCTTCTTTTAAATCCAACTTAGTAAACACCTTTCCGCCTGCTAATTCGGATAATGACTCATTTATCGTTGGTTGTGGATATGTATCTACATCTGTGGCCAAGTTCACTGTCAGCCTATAATCACCACATAATCGTATACTCCCATTTGATTTTTTGACAGGAACTATCGGTGTAGCCCACTCGGAGTAAGCTACTGGCTCTAATACCCCTGTACGTACCAATCTATCTATTTCATCACCTACTCTATCTCTTATTGCAAATGGCACTGGCCTACTCCTGATAAATTTCGGTTGTACGTTCTCTTTACAATGAATATGCACCTCAGGGCCCTTATAGGCACCTAGTTCTTCTTGAAAAACTTCTTTATATTTATTCAATATTTCTACCAAAGACCTGTCCTCTTTCTGGCCTATTGTCACTGCTAATGCATTCACTCCTTCTATTGATATATGCAATGGCCCAAACCAGTTCCTTCCTAGAAGGCTCTGTCCTTTCCCTTTAGCTATCAGCAATGTAAGAATTCCTTCGAAGTCTTTATATTCAATTAGTACTTGAATACTGCCGAGCAACTGTACCCTATTAAATGTCCAGGTCTGTAAATTTAGGTCACTTTTTTTTAATTGTGGTAACCCCTGAGGCCATATATCTAAAGCCTGCTCCTCCGATATGATGGTATACGATGATCCGGAATCAACTTCAAATTTAATTGACTTATTATTTACTTTTATCTCCGTATACATAGGTGGTACTCTTTGATTTCCTCCCAGGCAATGCAGTCCATTCAAATTTTCCACTTCTTGTATGTCATCTACTAACTCATTCTTCTTTCTTCTACACACTTTCGCTATGTGGCCAGTCTTTTTACATAAGTGACATTTAGCTGAGATATATTTACATTTTTGGCTAAAATGTCTGCCACCACACCGGTAACAGTACAGCTTACCCTGTTTGTCATCGCCTATGGCATTCACCTCCATAGGCTCCACCTCGCTGTCCTTACTGGTGCTTGGGTCCGTTATAGGTGTAGTGCAAAATCCAGGAATCCTGATTAATTTGAGGTTTTCTTCGGTTTTTTCAGCATTTAACGCCATTTCAACCGCCTGCGTATAGGTTAGTTCAGCTTTCTTCAATAAATTCTCTTGTAACCGAGCATCCTTTACCCCGCACACTAACCTATCTCTTAATGTTCGCTCTAGGTCCATGAAGTTACAAAACCTACTCAATTTCCTAAGAGCCGCTATATATTCTTGCATAGGTTCCTTTTTTCCTTGATTCCGGGTGTGGAATTTATATGACTCAACAATTTCATTGGGGCGAGGGTTGTAATGATAATTTAATTTTATTATTATATCCACTAATTTAGTATCCGCTATTGTCTTTGGGAATAATAAAGATTTAACCAAATTAAACAAATCATTACCACAAGAAGCAAAAAATATAGCTTTTTGCCTGCCTACATCAGTCCCCATGTGCTTCTACAAAAAATCCGAACCTCTCTACATATGACTCCCAATCACCCGTAATAATATCAAATGGCTCGAATCTTATTTCACCCATTATGCACAGACACCTTTATTACACTTTGCACGCGTATTTTCGATTTTCCGACGTCGCCACTGTTAGATACCTGTTCAGGAGTCGCAGGTTATCACGAAACTGTCACTTGAAGGTTGTCGGAGAACACTTGTTGCACACCTACCCTCAATAAGCCCTTGTACCAACTGTCACTAATATTTACATACACTACAGGTACCATCATCTAATCCGCATTCGCAGATGGAATTGTCCCTGACCCTGAGTTTGTGGAAATGAACCGGTGTGCAGGAGTGGCCTAGTTGTAGACGGCAGATGGTCGAACAAGTCTTTTTGTCTATGTTAGGATACTTGAAGAACCATGGTTTTATGGGGATGGTTGGTTGTATTTCCCCATAGTGTTTCCCTTTAATTAGTTTGGAGGAAGCCCATTCTAGACTCCACTCCTTAGTTAATTGGGACTTGGCTGACGCGCAAATGTCGTGGGGATATAGCTTAGAATGGTCGAGGGAACCGGAGCTGATAGCTAACTTGGCGCATTGGTCCACAGTCTCGTTTCCCAGGATGCCGCTATGGCTGGGAATCCAGGCCACCACAATGTTTATTTCTTTAGATTGGCATCTCCAAAGAGCTTCTCGAATTTGGAAAATAATTAGGAAGTTTAGTTTGTGTTTAAATGGGTTACCAGAGATGGATTGGAGGCAACTGCGGGAATCAGAAAGGATTACACAATTTGACAGGGAGTGGGATTCAGCATATAAAATGGCTTCTAAGATGGCCAGAGCTTCGCCAGAGAAGACAGATGTTAAAGGAGGAAGTTTGAAGCTTAAAATGATTTTGTATCTAGGAATCCAAACTGCAGCTCCTACACATTCAGCGTCAGATATTTTGGAAGCATCCGTGTACATTTATAAGTGTCTCATTTGTGTCTAACTGATTTTTGCCACAGATGAGTAATAGAATGGTGAAAATAACAATGAGTTGTAGTAATTTACTTGTTAGATGATTCTGTTATTGTCGTCATTTAAATTTGTTAGTATAGTATCGTAGGGTAATACTGGTGTCAATTCTGCAGTGGCCTCTAAAACTTAAATTTTAATTTTGAAGTTTCTAAAAGAAGTTTACCCTAAATCAATTCAATTTAGGTTTTAGAGATCAAAACCTATTCCAGAACGCCATCTAAGGCATAATGGTATAGATTTGGATGTACAGCAACTAAACTAAAACCAGTTTTAAAGTAGTACTGTCTCTTTCTCCCTGGAACAGTACGATGCGACGGCACCACTCCAAAACTGGTTTTAGTTTAGTTGGTGTACCTCCGAATCGACAACATTACTAGCGAAATTTAGTCGCCATCTAAAATAGTTACGTTTAAAATTAGAGAGTAAGCTTTTCCAGATTTATTGGGCTATCTACAACAGCCCAAAAAGTGTGAACTTTATATAAAAGTGTTTTAGAGGAGTACAAAAGACTTTCCTAACATGTTTTATTTTGAATTTAAGGCCGGAGTGAAAAATAATGCCTAACCAATAATTTTTTTTAAATAATTTGTTTTTTAAAGTAAGACAATCCTAGTAGGAACTATTAAATAACAATGGTGTCATTGTATTGTAATCTCCACCTTTGATTGTAATCTAAAACCTAAAATTATTTTGATAGAAGAGAATTTTTTTAAAAGAATAATGCCTTTTTCCCATTGTCGATAAAGAAATGTAATTAACCAAAGTCTGTACAAATAGACAAATTTGGTGTCAAAAACAAAGGCCAACTTAAATTATAAAATTTTAAATTAAAAAAAGAATTCCATACATTAAATCATCGATAAATAAATATTTAAAAAACCTTTAGATATAAGTTAGGTTAGCGACTGTACGCCAGAATCGACACCACATTAAATCTTAATTTTATATAGCTTATTTTCGATAAAAAATTAAGTTGAGGTGAGTGTTATTTTAGGGAGGAAGGGCGAAGAAAGTTATTCAGAAGTCTAAGTCCGTGTTGGTCGAAGCATAACGCCGGAGGTGTGAAATGAAATCATTGAGGAGTACCACACACGTTTGAACGTGGAATTATAGGCCCATCTCCCGTCTGAGTCATTTCTACAAACTATTTTAGTGGGTATCACGAACCTACTGGGTACACAGTTTTGACGACATCCAGCCTCCCGAACAAATAATAATAAATATTTCGGACATTTACACCAATCAACAAGTCCCAAACTAAGCAAAGCTTGTGCTATGGATACTAGTTAACGGATAAACATACATAAATATTTATATAAACATCCATGACTCGGGAATAAACGTTCATATTCATCACACAAACAAACCGGTTTTTCTAGACCATAGACCACATCTATATACCGCCGTACAGATTATTCAGAAAACTTTCCACTATGTCTAGGGTTTGTGGACAATGAGAAAGCATCTGATTCGATCGAGACCTACAGATGCCATAATGACTATAGGTACGTTGGACTGTTTGTACAATAATACCTGCCTAAATAATTGCTGCCGACATTGTAGTCATGGCAGAATCGATGGAAGACCTCAGCGCTATCCTCGAACATCTCAATCGAGTATCCCAGGTGGAGAGGGCCTTAAGATGAAATCTGGCACAACAAAAATTATGGCGAATGCCTCTGTCGTTCCCACACCAATATCTTTGGGAACTCCATTCTTGATGTTATAGACAAATGGGTACGTCTAACTAGGACAAGAGGTCCGATTAGATTAATCCAGGTCAATCGTCGTATCGTTTTCTCGTCCAAGATACCTCAGTGCGTTTATTACCTGTCATGCATGACATATGGCACTGACACGTGGTCTCTCACTATGGTCCTCATAAGAAAGCTCAAAATAATGCAACGAGTAGGACTATTCTCGACGTTTCACTACGAGATCGAATCACAAATTAAGAAATCCAAGGAACAAGTAAAGTCACCGACATAGCCCAGTGGATTAAAAAGTTTACTTAGACTAGTTTCACACCATAATGAATTACGGCTTCATGTAATGAGGGGAGGATATGCCAAGGACGACCAAAACATTTTATTTTAGTTGTGCAGATGCGAGCAGCTCGAGCGACACAAGTTGGGTTCCCCAGTGTCTCTTATGAATAAAAAAAGTAGTATTTTAAGTTACATTTCACGCAAATTTAATTGAAATGATATTGAAGTTCATTAAGTCTTAGTCGTTTATCTATAAAAGCTAACATTATAACAACCAGTATCATAGTACTAACCACAATATCGTCCAAACGATTGTTGTATACAATGTGCGAAGTGCGAGTTTTGCCTCGTTTTTAATTAACTTTACCATCGCGTTCGCGTTTACGCAAAAAGTATCTATGAAAAAAAATCGTTTTGCAAACTATCCGTTAGAGGCGTTGCATATTTTTTCATACAAATTATCTCGTAAACGAACGCGGTAGTAAAGTTAAGTCGAAACAAAACTCACACTCGGAGAATTTTTCAAGTGGAATCTTTACCACCCACTTGTAGGCTTAATAACACTTATTAACCTCTGACTGTGTGTGTTTAGTCTTTGTCCGGCCGGATATATCTCAGTAAATCGTGGTCCTATTTAAATGCGTTTTTTTTATTAATTAAAAGTCGAAACTTGGTTAAGCCATTTTCGAAGGTTTGTTCACGTAACAGTATATTACTGTTCCGTGGGTTTGTTGGTATATTTGTATTCTTCTTCTTCTTAGCGAGTCGATGACAAAAATTTATAAATATAATATTTGTATTATATATATAATATTTGGATTTTCTAAATTTTCAATTTATAGTGTGTATGACATAGTGTTCTAGGCATGTGTACAGTCTGAAACAAATAGAAGTTTACAGGCCTGCATATTACAAATGTCTCAGGAAATCATGAACACATTTCGATATTTTTTTTTGAGTTAAATTATCAAAATGTGCTATCAAAAATATGCCTGATTTGCTGAAAAAACTTAATTTGTATTATGCAGGGCCGTATAGCTTTATCTGTTTCCGACTGTACCATTATAGTTACTATATTTTCCATTCATTTGCAGTACCACCACTCCTGCAAATACACGGAGACATAGACGAACTAGTGGATCTAAAATGGGGGCAAACAACATTTAATGAGCTCAAGACTGCTGGTGTTTCAGGAGACTTCTACATTATGGAACGATTGGGGCACTCTATAAACAAACGGGGCATGAACTTAATTAAAGAGTGGGTTGAACGTTTAGTGCCTGATGGATGATCAATCATAATAATTGCCAAGTATATAATATACAATATTATGTGTAAAATCGACCTTTATATATATGAAATTATTAACTAGGTAGGTAGGTACAGCGTGTAAACAAATTGATGTAGGTAGGTAACCATAATAATTGGAAAAAAATATTGAGTACAACTAAATTTAAATAGTAACTAGTTTCGTATATATTATTGACGTCAAAATCTAATTTAGCGATATTGTCTGTATGTTAGAAGGGTCTATATAGTTGCCGCAAATGTAGAAATGTATTAAAACTTATTTTATTATAGTAATTTCGACATTTTTATTTTTTTTTTGGACACAATACAATCATTGAGTTATAATGAACTGCATTATACTTCAATGCATACAAATAACTAAATAATCCCAAGAATTACTTATAAATTTAAACCTAATCCATTCACGCTAACTAGACCCTACCAATGTTATGTTTTATTGCTAAAATACAGACAAAGGTGTCGATTCCGTTGTACGCAAACTAAACTAAAATCAATTTTAAAGTAGGTCTGTCTTTTTCCCTCTGGAACAATATAATGTGAGAGCACCAGTCTTTAATATGGTTTTAGTTTAGTTCGTGTGCAACCGAGTTTGTAAAAAACCTATACCCTTAAATTAGCACATTTTAGCGCTCCGAACAGCGCGCGCGAATGTGAACGGAAACAGAAATGTGTGAACTTCCGTTAATTTATGCTAAGGCTAATCTTTTAGCACCAATAGGATCACGTGGATGAATTTGAGTATACCATATTTAATTAATGAACTAGGTATCTGTCAATTTACTATCATATAACCAAATATCATACACACCAAGCTCGCTGAAATCTCTCAGCTCAATGTTTGTGCGCGCGCATTAGAATAAAATGTTTTTTTTTTACATAACTCGTTAATTTACTACAGATCCCACCTCCGCCCCGCACTTCCCCCACCATAACTCCTCCACCACCATAAATCATTAATAAATTAAAAATTATAAATAACAGTGGCGGTTATATCAATAATTTAAAATTTTCTGAAGATCTATTTTCTAATATGATTATAATCGTTTGATTTAAATAATAATTAGGTACTACTTTTCCGCCTGCGGCTTCGCGGATTGGGATCGGCACGTCGAGCATGAGTTTGCGTTCCTGATGCTCCATTCCCGCAAAGTATGATAAGCCGCTCACCCGAGCCGCAGTCAGATTTTGGCGATTGATTAGTTACTTACCTACTATAGCGAAATGGTGACATAAGTAGGTACTTATTTCACATTATTAGGCAAATGCTGATTCCATTTCACACGAAGAAATCTATTTATAAGTACCTAATTTTTTAATTATCTTAGATAAATGTCGTATTTAAGTAAATATTGTTGAAAGCTTATAATAAACTATATTTGGAATTTGAATAATCAACTTTTAATTAATTTGCTAAATAACTACCTTAGGATAAGTGTAAGTAATCTCGTATTGGTGTGCGTTACGCCAACGAAAAAGTATCGAATTTGAACTGTACATTATAATAGGAGTGACATTTCGCGTAAATGTGCACGAAATTTATAATTTCGAGCGTTCAGCCGTTTTTTCGTCAAAAACATTTTCAAGGGATCGGTCCCCCAGCTGCAGTTTTTTTCCACTATTCCCACCTATTCTGTTGATTAGTTCTGCCGGCACAACTACTGGGTTTTTTTTGCCATTAGTTCTGTTCACAGAACAAACCGAACAAACTAAATCCAGATCGAACAATTTTGGTCGCGGGAATGGAATGTATGGCATTCTATGCAGTAACACACGAGGGAGAAAAAAATACAGCGGACAAAAGTTCCCTGCCCCTTTTCGCAAAGATATCTAAATAACTTCGTTGTTTTCCAAGTACATAGTGCGTGTATATTTCGGTGGCACTGTTTACGCACAATTTTTAGGGATAGGTACTAATTATAATCATAGGTATTTCTAAAAAGTAAAAGAATGACCGCAGCGTCATAGCAACCATTCTTGTATATTTCGGTGGCACAATTTTAGGGGTACTAAATAATCATAGGTAAAGCATTCTCTGCGTATGAGAAACGAGGATGCCATGAGAACACGTCACGCCAGAATGTCCACTTTAAATATTGAATAACTCTTAAACTACCAATTAATGTCATTAGCAAAATAGCTGAATACCACTTAGTGTATTCTGGCATCCCATTCGTAAAATTTCCTATCAGTAATTAGGGTGGGTATTTTCCCTCCAAACTTATCTTTTAATACTCTGTATATGTATTATGCGCGCGTGGTGGGTTGTGCAATGGTCAATGACAAACGAGGTTTTGTGTAGGTTTTTTTTTGAGAAATGATTTGAGGATTCGATTCTGAGATTTTCGCGTCCCGTGGATATGATACCATAGATTATTACGAAGTATTTATTATAATTAGATATGTCACCAACAACAAAAATGTTATTGACGTTTTCAATTTTTCTACAAATTCGCTAAATTGTTAACGTTTATCTTGATTCTCGAAAATAAATAAAAAATGGGCCCTAAAAAGGGAAAAGAAGTGGTAAATGAAAATTCATGGCGAATTCGTATCGAGGAGGCTCTATTAGATGAAGAGAATTGGAAGGTGAAAGTCATACTAATGGAGAGTGCTGGCGGCGAACAAGACCGTTTATATCTTAACAAGTTTGAGATATTTGCCGCTGAAGAGAGAAGATTCGTTATTAAAAACATCTGTAAAACCGAAACTATATTTATGATTAACCAACTTGGAGGCGAAAAGAAGGTGAAAGATGACAATCTTCGGGTGTTCGAAGAAGGACAGGCTTATCTCAAAGAGAAGAAAGACATTCCACCGGAAATACAAGCATTAGTCATAAAATATCTCATTATAAAGATGAAAGAAGAATATCTTTTTATTAAGCGACAGAAATTGGAAGTAAAAGAAGGAATGCGACGAGAATCTACTACTATGATTGACAGAACTGAAGTTAGAGGCACTGTCAGCGTGAAGCCTCCTGAACCAGAGCCGCTTCCAACTGCTAAGGGAAAAGGAAAAAAAGGAAGTGAACCTGTGAGTCAAGTACCAGAACCGGCAGAAGGTAAGAAGTATAATACATCGTTAAGAGAAAGGGGTGAAGAATGGAGAGATAAAGTTTATGTCGACGACTTTCCTGTGGACGGGCCAAACTTGTACGTTTCCGTAACGGGATTTGTAGAGCCCTTGCTTCCTGGATGTCTCGTCAAAATTGGAATCCCACTGACTTCTATAGTTCAAATCCGGATCGATCCAGGTACTACAAAGGTACCATCAACACTTATACGTGCTACTAAAAGAGGACAAAGTCAAACCGAAATTTTGATGGAAAAATCGTACAAGTTTTGGGAAGATTTGCAGCAGTTGCGTATAAATCGGGATACTGCAGACGACTTCAAACAGACGGCCTTTGTAATTTTTTCTCCGCCATACTGGGACACAGAGCAATTATCTGGTAGCCCCGATAAAATATATGACGAAATATGCTACCTCATGTACGACATACAGGATTTGACCCGGCAACACATACATTATTTGGATAATATGCACATTATCCACATACCCGAAGAAACTCTGGACGATCGCTTTAAGAAATATTACCAATATTTAATTGCTGATTTACCATTAGAATGTGTTACTACATACTCTGTTTTAGATAGCATTCTCCAAACGGTATGTAAAAGTCAGGACTTCGAAAATAACAGCCGGTCTTCTCTATCAACTGCCTTAACTTTAAATCAACCTGGTCTCGCCACTAGTACGGATAACAAAGTAGAAATCGCTGAAAAGTTTGTGACAGAAGTATTTAACACATTATGTAAAACAGAAACAAATAAGAAATTCTATCGTTTAACATACGGAGAAGAATATGAAAATCACAAAGATCCTATAGTCATTAACTACGGTGATACTGCGAAAAATACTACTTTCCATTTAGGAAATATCAATTTAAATAATATTGTTTGGTCCACTTTACTGGGCATGCCTATACATCGATTGTGGCAGAAACAAGATCGTCCACAAGGGGAATTAGAGGCTAAAATTAATTTTCATGTTAATGTGCTTTTGTCATGTTTTGACAGGGAAGATGTGGAAACTGCTGAATTGTATAGACTTATTCACGTATTAGCTTGCCGAAAACTTTTTAATAATAGAAGTTCATTGAAAAAACGTCACTTACCGTCATCTACAATTACGGAGTTTAAAAAAGTTTATCTTAAACGTAGTATTCTTGCAGAACCCTTGTCAGCATGCCCCTCTTTATTTCGAACCTGTAGCACTATATCTCCATCTTTTCCTTCAATGACAAAATGTGAAAATGATTCTGAAATGTCTTCTATTGAAGATCAGGAATCCCATCGTATTAAGTATCTTTTTGACTGCCCTGATATTAGCGAATTAGTGTCAGCTGCTGAAATAGCTAATGATCAGCCTATAAATCACATGATTGACGATTTTGAATTCTTCGAAGATTTTAAAGACATTAGTGCTTTTCAAATAATGCTGGAGGCTTTTAATAAATACAACTGCCTCGACTATAAATACTGTGAGGTAACTGACTGCATCATTTTAATGTTCTTTAATAGCCATGATAAGGATGGTATAGCACGCGAAGAATGGCGCTGTCATATACCGACGCCATTATGTTTACAAGATTATTTTGACTTTGTTCTTGAAGAACATTTTGATTGGATTCAAAATGAAGAGAAAATGTATGATGAGCAAATAGCAGTAAAATCACAATCAGAGAGTAAAGTTTTAATTGATCCTTTTGCTGGGACTTCGTGTATTGAAAACGCGGATGTCGAAATGGAAATGCTTATGGAAGGTTCCCTTAAATATCAAGAAATTATTCAAATAGAAGAATCCACCCCGGAAACATCAGATAAAGTTATTAGTGCAAAGAAAACTGCGTCGCCGTCTTCTACCGAAGCTGATAAAAGTAGCAGAAAAACAAAGTCACCGACGGCTTCAACTCCAAAAAATGTGAAACATACAGAAAATTATATGGCTCATGGTGAACCCTCTAACGCGTCAATTGTTATACCAACAAAACCATTTACCGGTTATGATTTGGGCGATAGAAGAGTTGAAGTGTTTGGTAAAGATTCGATGTTTTTTTCCAGAGATAGTACTCGTGTTTCTAGCTTGTACACCTTAACAATACCACTGAATTTAGAGTATATCGTTCTAAATGTAGTACCAGGCAATGGAAATAATGAATTTTGGATTCACAGAGCTTTGGGTGACCTGGTCACACCTGAAATATTAGATGTATGTGAATCGTTCCGCATAACTGGCAAGGATCGAGTCATGATAAATATTAATAAGCAATCCTATCAAGTGCCGCTAGCTGTTTTAACGCCATCGTCTTTTGAAACTTCTAAACATAAAGAAAGCCCCGTAAAATCGCCATCATTAAAATCTCCACAAACAAGCCAAACAGCGCAAGAATTGTTTGAAACCCGATCCTTTCATTCACTTTATGTTACGTGGCCTAATGGGCTTGTTACAGAGAGTGTACACGAACGTAACTCTCCCAATATTTCCCATATCAAACAGTCATACGCGACGGCTGTCCTAAATCATTTCGAAACTATGCGTTGTATAAGTCTAGACGGCGAAGTAATCGTATTCAAAACTACCGGGGAAATCGAAGTACTCCGGCCAGATGGTTCATATATAAAAATAACTAAATATGATAGAAGAATTGTTGGTCAAGATTCAGGTGAAGATCATAGTGAAACAAGTTCTGACAAAAGTAAAAAAGCAAAGGCTAAAGACAAAGGGAAGCAGAGCAAAGCTTCTTCTAAATCCTCTAAGTATGCAGTAAGTGATGATGAAGTGCCTCATACCAAACCACCTGAATACGAGTTATTTATCGACGAGTTCGAAACTATAGAAACAAATGGACTTAGACAACAATGGGTCAATGATATTCCATCAGATATAGAAAAATTGCTTATCAGAACAGCTACGGATCATTGCTTAGGAGAAGTATTTTCAAGACGAATGGATGGAACCAACATTTTAATCAATAAAAATGGAGCTCAAGTAGTAACATTTCCTAATAATACCAGGATTGTTACTTGCTTTATTACTGAAGATAACGAAATATATCCCGAATGGACAGAAGAAGAAAAAGAGTATTTAGAAATGGTGAGCTCTGATATAATAGAAATGGATACCACAAAATCAAAAGGTTCAACATCTCAAAAAAGTTATTTATTCAATGGCAGTGTCACCAGCTCCATATCAAGGAATAAATTAGAAGAAGAAGAATTGAAGGACAAAGACAGGACCGATGGCTATGTTTCTATACAGCTTGTATATACCATAGAACATGCCAACTTCACTACAATAACCATAAATAAAGCAAACGGAAAAATCTCGGTGGATTCTCCAAACAACGCATGCGTTACGATTGATACTAACAATCATTACGAAATGACATTGGATAAAGCAACTTCTGCTACATTTAATGGAGAAATTCTGCATATAAATTACGAAGCTTGCCCTGAATGTAGATCGTATACATCGTGTGACGTGATGATTAAACGTAACGAAATGACCAGCGTTACGAAGATACAACAACATTGGTTAAAGATGAAAGATTCATTCTGTAAGAAAATTGTTGTGAATGAAGAAGGTAGTATTTATGTGTGGGAAGAGCAATGTTCTCAGGAGACTCTTCCAGTAACTGAGGACACAACCCACATCGAAGATAATGTAGATGTAACTGACGATAAACCGAATGAAAAATGTGACGGAAAATCTGATGCGAAATCTGAAAGTTCTATTACATCACATAGTAAATGTAGAGAGATATATCAGGCTAAAACTATGAGATTCTTTGTTCTTCAACGGTAAGTTTGTTATTTTCTCTTAAAGAATACGATTATATTCTAGACCTAATTTAAACAATTATTCTCCAGTGAGTTGACGTGTTCAGAACTAGTTCATCGAGCTTTAGTGGACCACTATAAGAATGCTTGTCGCTGGCAACCTTGGTGCTCAATCAACCAGTACGATACTTTTGGCGATCACCGCACTCTTCTCTCTATTCTTACACCTGTGAATCTAACAGAAACGGAGGTCAGTAATGGTTTTAACATCATAAAATATTCTAGTGACGATATTTTAGACAGGGCCTTCGCACAGACACGCACACAACGCCGACAAACAGAACACTCGTCTTTTTTCATCATCATCATCATATCAGCTAGAGGACGTCAACATAGGCCTCCCCCATACAACACCATAGTGACCGGTTAGAAAAAGCCTGCTTTCGGCGACTTCCGGAGACTTTTATTAGGTCGTCTGTCCACCTTGCTGCTCTTGCCGGTGCGTGGCCTCCACTCGAGAACTTTAATGCACCACCGGCCATCAGTTCTTCGCTGCCACTTCAACTTGCTCATTCGCTGGTTTGTGTCAATGACCTTCGTTTGCCTACCGATTTCTTCATTCCTGATTCGATCACGTTCTTTTTCACCGGGAGTTATAAAATATTAGCGCCCGATAAAATTGCGCAAATTTTCTAAAAACCCAGAAACCTCACTTTTGAAAACTTTATAAAAATCAATATTGACAATGCCAAATAATATGTAAAAAAATATTCAGGGCGGATGCTGGGTGGGTGTTGATGATTCTCACCTCTCTTTCAAGCAAACTGCGCGAAATACAGGGTTGGTTTCAACTCCAATATAGTCAACTTGATATAGTCGTAAATAGTCACCAATGTAAAAAAAATTGTGACGTAATAATAACGAAAATTTGCTATAGGTTGGTAAGGATGCTGCTTTTCATCAACCGGTTTCTGCAGAACGTTTTCGTTTTTCACTTTGAACTTCTTGTCAAAAAATAGTCGTGAAATAGTCGTCTCAAATCACAACTTCGATCAAGTTTATTCTGTAGAAGAAAACCCATGTTAACTTCTGCATACATTTTGTTCTATTACGTGTGTCCTATAATACACCTCTAGTTATAAATTGTCATTGTAGATCTATTACAACGCCTGAAAAACAAAAGCGGTTGCTGATTTCAAACGTTAATATTTAATACATGAAAAAAACATGGAGCTTATCTTACGTATTAATGAATTACGTTGATAAAATAAATTACATTCTATCCTACTAGTCCTACTAATATTATAAATACGAAAGTTTGTGTAGGTATATGTGTTTGTACCTCTTCACGCCTAAACTGCTGGACGGATTTGGTTGCTTGGTAGACAAATTAGGACCTGGTTTGACATAAATAAGCTACTTTTTTGCTGAACCGATTTTGATGAAATGTACCACGCTTGAGACGACCATTTTAAGACAATTTTATGACACCAAGATCAAAGTGAAAATTGTAAGCGTTCTGCAGAAATCAGGTGAGGATGGCTTGAAAGGTACAAGCTAGATCTTCGGATTTATAACGCCACTGTTATATCACACTGGTTACTATTTATGACTATTTTATAGAATTGAAACTAAGTCTGTATTCTGCGCCGTTTGTTAACATGGGAGAGGATCCTGTGCTGAGGTTTAACCAAGTATCCTCACCAACGTATAAGATATAACTTCGGAATTATAATGACACAGATTTTTTTATACAGATGAGTGTATATATATGACTATTTCATGACTAGTTTGCGCCTTTGTCGAAATTGATTTTCACAACGAATATGGATTCCAATCCCGTTAGGGGTAAACGTTTGTTTGATGAACGAAAATGAATATTTATTCCCGAGTTATGGATGTTTTACTATGTGTCCCGTCGAACCTTGATCAAACGAAATAAATATTCCAAAATTAAGTATACAAAAAATTATCCGATTAATTTTTTATCTTAAAACAGTTTAAAAGTGACAGACAATTTGAGAATTTAATAAATTAACGGGTTCATTTTTCTTAACCACTTATTGTTGTATTTTGAGATTCATATTGATTTTAAGTTCCAACGAGAGTTATTTTCAAAGGTGAATAGCATAACAACGGAAAAAGTCAAACCCATTGTTACTTTAGAGAATTTTTATAGAAAATTGTCCCTTGCGGCACGTCGGAGTATCTATTCTGTGCAACCGTTACGTTCTGTGACTTCCTAGCTACAGATTACCTACCTCTTCCTTCTTCTTCACAGAAATGGTTAATGGACTCTAAATTGGCTGATAAGCCTACGTATTTGAAATACAAACATCTGAAGACAGATTTCGGCAAGGGATTCTACCATTGGATGCGACCCTATGAAAGATTTGAACCTAAGCCATTAAAACCTGAATGCGTGCTACCTCCAAGATTACCACGAGCTTTTATTTTAAGGTCTCTTTACTTCTTCATTCAGTAACTAATTATTCGTAGGTGTACGATGTTCAGAAAAAAAAAACAAACCTTATTCTATAAGGTACGATAATCGAAAACGAGTGGACAACTATCATATATATATATATATATATATATATATTTACTCAACTGGGGCGAAGCCAAAGGAGCGTTATACCGCCTCAGTGGGTCAATGTAAACAACATAGGGTTTACGAATCAGAAGTCGCGGGTTCGATCCCCCAGCGGGGTACATGTTTAGTACTCGGTTTGGTTGGTGGGAGGACATTTTAAATGTCCGCCTGGCTAGCTACCACTATAACCACCTAATTTATATTTAAATAAATGATTAATAATTGCAGGACTCTTGAGCAACAGTGGGGTGAAAATGAGAGAGACCATCTTAAAGGTGCTAAGGAATTGCTTACGGCCATCCTTCGGTACCGACAAGTTATGGCAGAAGATTGTGAAACCATACTGAACGTACCGATAATCGACTTACGGCCTGAAGACGAGCGCCGCACGGACGACATCGTGCAAGCTCTGGCGCACAGGTTGGTGCATTAACATTAGAAAATTTAAATTTTTGTTCTGTTTATGAAAGTACGCTTGAGCTGTCGTAACGCAATACAAAATGTTTCTTACTAACTTATCGCCTGCGACTCCGATCACGTAGGTAGATAAAAAAAACTTGGCTGTATGAGCTCCGTACCATTTGGATGTCCAAAAATAACATTTTAGCTTTTTTTTAGATTGATATAAAAACCCATGTAAAAATATCAAAAACAAGATTAAATATCTCTATGGATTTAGGCCAGAGTCGGAGGCCAGCACCTCAATACACAAATCACGAATTGATGGAAGCGCACGGCAGTGCCTAGTCAAGTTTTCAAAAAGTATTACGTACGAGAAATCGCACAGAGACCTTCCCGACTCCGGCTTAAATCACGAATCAGCTATTTTGCCAATGTCAAGTTTAACGATTTATTCAATATTTTAAATGAGCATTTTGGCATCACGTATTCCTCATTCTCTTACGCAGAGCCTGCTTTACCTATGATTATAATTTATATTCCAAAAATTTTGCATAAATAGCCGAAATATTTCAATATCTTATATTACAAGCTACGGACTTTTCGTCCGTCATCTGCGCTGCCCCTTTTCACAAAAACTCTAAATAACTTCGTTGTTTTAGCACTGGACGTCCTGTGGCTGATATGATGATAAGTATTCATCACACAAATATATATTCTAAGCGGGATTCGAACCCGCAACCGTTGATTTGGATGCCAATCCTGCTTATTAAAATATTTAGATAAGTTCTGGTTTTAATCCCAACTAATATCATAAATGCGAAAATTTAAGTGTATGTGATCTTTCCACGCCTAAGCGGCTTGACAGATTTGGTTGTTAGACAGACTAGGACCTGGATTTTTTTTTATGCCAACGTCGACCTCAATCACACCTGATGTTAAGTGAAGATGAGGCCGAAGATGGAAGCGTACTAACCCGGAAAATACCCATCCTATTTGGGCGACTGGCTATCTTATCTCTGACAACCGGAACACAACAATGCTATTAACATTGCTGTTTGGCGGCAGATTTAGATAAATTGGTGGTAGCTAGCCAGGCGGACATTTAAAATGCCCTACCACCAACCAAATCGAGTACTAAATATGTACCCTTTTTGGGGATCGAACCCGCGACCTCCGAATCACACCCTATGTTGTTTACATTGAGCAATGGAGGCGGTTGGATTAACACATAAGCTACTTTTTATCCCAGAAAAGTGACTGGTTCTTGTAGGATAGGTACTATTAGGCTATTAGTAGGAATGCTTTTGAGCCAAAGAGTGACGCATTTGGTAGTAGAACGAATTCTACGCGGACGAAGATGCGAGTAGGTATATATTCGGACCACGGACCCGACCTGCGCGTAGTCTGACACTCATTGACATATTAAGGATATATTATTTCGCAGGATTTACGAAGATCTGAGAATTAGACTTGATTATGACGTTCAGAGCCGAGCTAAAGCTACTATCACAACCAAGCCTCCACCTGAACCAGAGGAATTATCTATAGAAGGAGAACTTGAAGGTAACTATTTCGAACTATTGAGATTATAATTATAACCCATAATCTGTTTAAAAGAGCAACCCTAGAGTTTCTTGCTCGTTCTTCTCTGGGGAGTCAGCTTACTTGACGGTAACTATTTCGAACTATTGAGATTATATAGAGTGAACCTGCTGATATCCAGACACAGTAGAGAGTCCATCAAATTTACAGTAATATTACCGCTTCTTTCAATGCTAATAATATTTTCGAAAATTAGGCCTGATACTCGTACCTATAAACAATATTTGGATTTCTGTACAAACGCCCATTCACTGATTTAGTTCATTGACATTGAAATTGGCAAGTTAATTAAATTGTAAATTATGAGGTTGTACTAGTGTCGTACAATGCTACTACCTATAGGTATATTTCAATTGTTCATTACCTTGCATTACACGGGCGACCTATTACAATCTGTTATTTTTATACATTAGTTAGGTATTACCGCAATAACGACATTCGCTGATAACAACCGACTATTATTTGACATCTGCCGACCTTGTCGAGTTACAGCTGACATCCTCAGGCGTGCGTGAATACAGCAACGGACTGCTGAATAGCATGTGCGTGACTGTTGCACCCGAACAATACCTACACCATATTTACGATTTCCTTCAAATGCATTATTACTTTAGTTTTTGGGTTAGGAATTTACGATAAGGAAGTAGACAATAAAATAGGTAGTACCTACCTAATTATACATATTATATCCTTATCTACTATACCATACAGAAGAATTTGATGAGCTGGCTGCTTTGGAAGAAGAACGCGCAAGCTTAGTAAGACAAGTAGAGGAAGCAGAAGCAATGAGTCCCAATCTTAAAAGATATTGGCGGCGACGTACCGAGGAGCGGAAAGAGGAAGAATTTTATTTGTAAGTCTACGAAAGTCATAGACATAATTTATTTATAATTTTCTTCACAGATCACCTAAATAAAATAAAAAATGTGACAATTAAGAAACAACATTCATTCAAATTATATAGCGTATACGCGAATATTAAATAAGGCAATGTCATTATAAGTATTACCTACATAAAAGTAGAAACGAAAGAGAGAATCAATTTCTGTCAATCTTGACTGATCCAGCGATCATCGTACAGCCCAATCGCGTGGACCGATGTTGATGACATTTGGCAAGTTTATCCTTTAGGTTACATAGAGGCGTAATACCAAGGGCTTTTTTTAAATTATGGAAGTTCCCTCATAACTTTCTGATGATCAGAAAGCGACACGATCCTGCTTACAGTCCAGTAAACCTGTATGTAATTTCATTTGGTGTACCTAGGTACTACAACAGTTTCATTACAAAACTTGTTGACATTCGCTTAAAGACATTGAAACAATCGATTGCTTGCGCGATCACGATAGACTTGCTCTGGAATTAAATATAAAGAAATCATGCAATGCTATGACGGATTTGAGTGTAAAGTTTATAAATGCGTCTTCATTGTAGTTGGAAGAAAACCAGACCGATCTCGCATTAAATGATTTATAATTGCAGTCGTGTCGTTTGAGTATTATTAGTATTATTTAAACATTCGATGGCGACAATCACTCTCTGCTCGCAACGATCCACTATTTTGCTTGGTGCAATAATCTGTTTGTTACTGCTTATATCCTTTTACACTTGCACAGAATGGACGAATCGATTGACACTAATTCACACAAAATCGGTTATGATAAGAGCGATGCAACAACCGCATTTTAAATGTCCGCCTTGCTAGCTACCATCGTATTATCTAAGTCTGCACCAAACAGTAAGGTGAATAGCATTGTTGTGTTCCGCTTGTCAGAGATAAGATAGTCAGTCCCCCAAATAAGATGGGGTTTCCGGGTCAATAAGCTTCTACCTTCGGCCTCATGTGATTGAGGTCAAGTGCTAACCCGTTGTGCAAAATACGACATACCAATTTATAGATTTATTGTTCAAGAAGTCATTGATGACATTTATGCCAAACTCTTGTGACAAGACTTTGCTAGAGGAGTACTTTGGTTTTGTTCAAAAGCGGAAGTCTACAAAACTTGGCATTAAATCTAGATTTTAACTCTTTTGTAGGTCTAAATGACAGCTGCATGAGATGTTGGCCTCTTTTTTACATTAATGATCTGACATCTTATCATTCTTCACGTATAATCTTCCTCAGGTATCTTCTCCGTGAAGGCAGCGTGCCGCCCTACTTCCGCAACGTACTAGGCGGCGCTATATGGTGGGAAATGAACGACACCGCAGGCGAGGCCGTCACCAATGCAGAGAGGAGGAAGATGAAATGCGTGTGCGCTGCGGAGGAAGCAACGCCACGTACTGACGATAATGTACCTCCCCTCATTTAGAAAATACAAACTACTTATCTTTCCAGCGATCAGCGTAATGGTCCTATTCAGTGAGAAGCATATTTCGGAGTATAAGTAGATTTAATTGTTGTCCCTGCTACTAGCAGTTATATTATATTATAGAGCATGTTTTATAGGATAATTTATATTATTACCTGAACAACTTGATATGCCAAAAGTAATGCTTACATGTGACTTGCATATGCTCTTATTATGGTATTATTTACATACAATACACCTGATTTTTATTAGGACCCTCTTTCTATTCGTGTGTGTGTGTACTTCCTGGAAATCAATGTATAATGTAATTGTCGGTAATTTTATTGTGACACTACCGAATATACGTTAACGCGGTGGTACATTCATACACAAACCCACTAATGGGCAGGTAAGGTATATGAAAGGTTTCCACCTTCGGGATTCCTCCATATTACCTAGTTGTATATGCCTGTTTACTTCCTTCTTATTTGTTTTACTTTTTAGTTCTAAATATATAATACATTACTTAAATACCTATTTATTTTATTTCTAAATCATCAATATTTCCCAGAGTATAGTAGATAAAGATCGCAAAGACATGATACTGGTTTGGGTTGGAAGGATTGAAGATTCACTTAAACCACACTCGTAATGATCCGCAGGTACTTACTCTTACAGTATTTATACGGAATGACTAGTAACTTGTCTTTATAGTTTTCACTTATATATGACACAACCGTGCTCGATGCGCACTCGACACAAACTGGAGAGCACGAAGCGGGGAGCTGCTGTGATGCTGTGCAAATAAGTGTTTTCTTGCGCACGGAGTCTCTTTCTGTGTGATTCGGCTGCAAGTGCATATCATGCGAGCGCCGCGACCGCAAGTGCGCATGGGGAGTCCGGAAGTGAGGACTGGATGTAGGAGGGCGCGTGCTGGCTACACATTTTTACACGCGTCTTATTGTGAGCCCCCCGTTGATGGTAACGCCTAAGTACCATACCGTTGGCTGCCACTCTATGTCTTGGCCATGTAGTTTCAGCGACGGCAGTCCGTGACACCTCCCTATCATCAGAGCTGAGTCTTCCTTACGTGCACCCATAACCAGGAGGGCGTCCAGTGTGGGTTGGAGCTTGGTGGTCGCATGTGTGCAGCTTTGGGACGATGCATAGAACGCTGTATCGTCCGCAAACAGCGCTAGGAGGACCGGCCCTACCACCGGGATGTCGTCGGTGTATAGGGCGTAGTACGCTGGGGAGAGTCCTGGGGGACTCCCGCTCTGATGGTAAGCTCCGCTGAGGTGGCGTTTTCTATCGCCATGGTAAATCTTCTGTCGCGCAGGAATGACGCGACGATGCGATCTGTCGAACGCCTTTTCCATGTCCAGGCGTACTGCGACAGACTACTCCTTTTTACTTGTGCTTGCTGCCATGAAATGTAGTACCCTGGTCAGCTGTAGGGTTGTGGAGTGTTCTGGCCGAATTCCGAATTGCTCCGGTCTTGGGACGACGTGGGGCTGCAGCTTGGAGAGTAGCATCTTCTCGAACACCTTGGAGAGCGTGCAGAGGAGGGTGATCGGGCGGTAGCTTTCCGGTTTCTTCAGGTTTTTCCCCGGCTTTAGCAGCATAATGACCCTTTCGGTCTTCCATTGTTAGGGAAAGTGCCCCGAGCGTAATATCACATTGAACAGGCGTGTCACCGCCGCTATGGAGTGGTACGGCAAGTGACGCAGCGCCATATTTGGTATCTTGTACGCGCCCGGTGCCTTTCTTGGTTTCGTACGTTAGAGGGCTCGCTGCACTTGACTGGGGAAGAGAAAGATCGGGTCTTCATCCGCCGCGATGGGTGCTGCAAAATAGCGTCTGATCTGATCTGAGGGGAGGTCGGGCATGACTTCTAGTCTGGATGGTGTTCTCAATCCTCTATAGACCACGATATCCGAGCCCCGAGGAGTCGACATAGTGTGTGGGCTCCACTGGTCCCATCACTTCGTAGTCGGGTCTATGGCATCTTGTAGGACTCGTCCGATCTTTTAATGTTTTAATCCGATTAAAATGCGCAGGATAAAAAATAAGTTCATCTCCTCTTTCACATAAACTCGCGCAGGAACAGAAAAACGATTTAATTAATTTTGCATTGACTGTCTTTGCGCTATTCATTCTATTTAAAAATCGATAATAATGATTTGTTTGTTTGTATACGCTTTATTGTACTTCATATGATAAATATACATTAATAAATTAAATGTAACTTAAAATTAAGTACAAATGATAATTCCAAAATATTGATATTTTTGTGAATGTCAAAACAAGTTAAGAATTAGAATACCATAAGCAGTACCAGTTTCTACATTACCTACTACCTTAGCAGTTTTAATTACATTTGAATTTTAAAGTGGCACACTATTCTTACGTCAGAATGGCGAGACCACTCGCAGTTTGTCAAGATGCACTAACTGTAATAATCTAGATATCTCAATAGTTAGTAACCTGGTTACTACTTCAACACACAAATTAATTAGAAGTTATACTTATACCCATTATAACCTTTTTTCAAATTAATATTTTCTGAATGAATTCCGTATTAAATTATATATTTTCCGTATCAACCTTCCACCGCCTGGTAGTAAGTGTCGAGCAATAAGTAGGTAATACAATTTGCTCCACTCTTAATGCTAGGTACCTACTACCTAGTGCGTAACATTGTACAAAGTATCAGTTAGTAGAAACGTATCAACAGAATTATTATATGTTCCAGAACAGTATTTTAAAGGGCTCATTTTTCAGATAAATTAAGTACATTAAATATAAACAGTTTTTCGATAAAAAAATCCGTTTAATCAAACATCAATAACCCCTTCCAAATCCGCATATTGTGAGGGCAAGTAGCACGAAACCTTACCCTGCGGTTGGCCGGTCTTTTAACATATTAATTATTCCACCCCGACGCGCGACGGACGACAGCAAAACTTACTAACTGTTACTAGGTTGGTACGTACGTATCCACAGTCTGGGCATCGGGCATTCACCCTATATTTATACTCGAGATTGTGAGAACATATTCATATTAGGTATATGCAACCATTATCTGAGGGATTCCTACGGAAATCGTATTTAATTGTTTTATGTTCGATATATATAGGTACCAATTCGGACAATGTTTGTCATATAAGTAGGTACTGTAAAATCCGGTCATTTTACCGTATGAAAGGAAATTTATATGAAGTCAATTATTTAAATAACTGTAATTCAAACAACTTTTTTGTAGTGCAGTGGCCAGTTTTTTGCATAATTTATGGCAACAGTCTTATATTTTTGCCCGACTGCTCCAGGTGGGTAATATTTTTCGGGTTATGTATAATATATGTGGATTTCTACGTTACCGCCAGTAGTCTAACGGCTTGACCGATCTTGAAATGCAAAATATCTTAGAATAATTTTAAAGGTAAAAACTCCACATGGCGCTTGTAAAATACAAAATATGCTGTCGGGTTTTTTGGTTATTAAATATCTAAATTTTTATTCTAAGTGTTGACACTGATAGCTAGAAAGACGTATATCTTCAAAGGTTGTGAATTCTAGCCTAAACTATTAGTCACAGATGAGTGAAATTTTGATATTCTGTGGATGGGTGGAAATCTCAGCCATGGGTTTTTATTTAATTTCTTTAAATAATCTCCATAGGAAATGTTGGTTGAGGTTAGGTACAGTTGACACTCACAGCTTAGGTGCAACTTTACCTACACAAAGTCTATCATGGGTATTTATTTATTTGTCGCTTATATTTATTACAACGTTTAATTTGAAACCAATAAACTCCTCAATTTGATACAGTTTTTCATTACCATTATTAACGAAATGCTAGTTTGTGTTTATTTTATTTATTTATTTATTTATCATTTATTGCACACAAGAAAAAAAACATACAGATACAACAGTTTAGTGTTAGCTTTAGTTTCATTTAATGCAATATAATATTTATAATAATATTATATATAATATAATATTTAAGTGTTCAGAAATTCTGTTTAAATGTGCCCCTATAGGCAAAACCATTGAAAACTCGTGGTAAGGCCATAATATGCGAGTATAAGAATTACTCAGACGAAATAATGACATTGATTATTGGAGACCTAAAACAATTTGAACATAATTTTATAAGAAACAAAATTAATAATAAAAAGCCTAAGAATAGATATGTACCTATTACTTGTAACACTGATTGCCTTGATTTATGGAATTTTCTTTAAAAATATCAATTAAAAATCGTTATTGTGTTTTTTACAATGTACAATTTTACAATGTAACCGATGCGGCTACTTTACCTACTGCCAAATGTTGTAATTTCCTTATTTCCTCCTATTATCAAAATATACCTATCGCAACTTTAAGTAAATAGATATCGCACATGCAATTACATATGTAGAAATGTGGCCAAAAATATGTCTATCTATATTACTTCTTTATTTCTGGCGAGTATAATTACGAGGTTTTAAACAATGTCAAGTAAATTTAAATAGTTACCTTTGTTAATCATCTTAAAATTAATGAAATATTTAGATTTTCGTCAAAGTTAATATGACTTAACTGGGATATTTTTGGGTTAGGTAGGTATAAGTTCGCTTTATACCTATTAGCACATTCTGGATACCTATATTATGCTTTAGATTTACCGTACGAAGGGGTTCGGGCTGAAAGCATATAAACTGGCATTTGGCACCTTTTATGAGCTTTTTCTCAAATTTAACAAACAGGTTACATTAAAAATAAAGAATCCAATTAATATTTATAAATGCGAAAGTTTGTCTGTGTGTGTGTTGGTTAACTCTTCACGCCTAAACGGCTGGGCGGATTTAGATGAAATTGTATTTTATATTGTACAGGGTGAAATTTAATTCGTGTAATTCCTGTTTACTGGTGACTCTGATTACGGACAACTTTCCAATAGGAACCGTAATCAAATTCAGCCGAAAGTTGTTGGACTTCTACTCTAAAGGTGGGTACAAAATGGTTTACTTTGTATGGGTAATCGAAAATTATTTGATCGAATTCGACTATGTTTCCTTGGGAAACTTGTTGGTAATCAAGAGTAGGTAGTTAATGTGAATTACACGAATTGCAAATTCATCTTGTTTTTTATCCACAACGGGTTATCACTTGACCTCAATTAACCTTGACCTGATGTTAAGTGAAGATGAGGCCGAATAGGTCACTATATTTAGAAAAATTTGAACCTGGATTAACATAATAGAAAAAATTTTTTGGCTGAACGAATTTTGATGAAACGTTCCACGCGACCGGAGTAGCGTGCTACACCTAGTAAGTACATATTGCTCAGGAAAATGAGTGGATTCGATTGATACACATGTCGGAAGTCAATACCACGGGGTTGGTCCAGACTGACGTTGAAAAAGAGTTTTACAAGCTCAGGTAACCTGTGTGCTTGTGTGACATGTTACTATAGTTACTACGTAAGTACAACCTCAGGAGAATTCATCAGGTTGTGAGTGACTCTGTGTGAGTATTTTCCCCACCGCTTTTTCCGGTGACGATGGCGAAGGGGAGCGGTGTGCGACGCTATTGGTCGGCAGTGTAGCCAATGTGAGATTAAGCCGGCGATCGTTTGCCCTAAGCACGAAAGGGACCGCACAGACGCCCGAACAGTCTGTCCCGGGCCCTTGCATGGATTGCGTTTTTTGACGCTATTTGCTTCCGGCAACGATTGCTTAACAACAAGTTAATGTAGTTATTAGTGCTTCCACGTGCAATTTATTTCCTTCGCGAACGATTTATGTAAATGAAAGGCAGACTTTTTTCACGTGAGGTGTTGCCGAGACCCCGAGACTATAATAGTGTTTTTGTGAAATTATAAGAGATGGCGCTAGGTGTTGCGCTGCCCGTGTCATTGAACTAGAGCATTCAACAGCTGGTATGTCTGTGTGTAGCTAAAACTGGGTTACCAGTTGACAGAAAATTTCCTGATATATCCGGATTTTTGTCGTAGATGCAGAGGTGGAGAAAAACTGCGATTTTTCAAACCTTTTAAATTTTGTAATACATATTGTTTCGATGGGCCAGCTCACTGTCGAATTTGGAAAGTAGAGCACGTAACTGAGGACACTGCGCGCCAAGCATGGAAAAAGCTCGGCGGAAAAATAAAAAAAAAGTGTATGTATCTATGTTGTTTATGTCGGTGTCTATAAAAATATCCTAAGATCAACAACTTCCTAGTAAATAGGTTCATTTCGCTGGTCTTTGTCCAGTTGCCAGATTTGTGACGTGAAAACAATATGTTCTACTAATCCAATGTGGTTGATATAATATATATATATCTGTTTTTATTGCTAATATATATTTTAAGGTATGATAAACTAATACCTTTACCTACTACCTATAATATTTTATAAAAAATATTGAAGCGAACAAAGTCAGTTAAACTCCAGGTGAAAATTAGTTTTCGCCCACTTTGGAGAATCATGATTATAATAGGAAATATATAATAAAATAAATCTTCAGTATGTAGGGTTAGGGAGGCAACACTGGCTCACTTTTTTTCAACAGGTTGTAGCTTCAAGATTATTCATCAAAGAATAAAATGTAGCTATTGTATAGAAAGGGTACCTTAAAAGCTTCGTTTTTGTATTGATGAATTTACGTTAAAAACAACCAAAACGGAGCAACACGGCTTTTAAAAAAAATGGGAATTGAGTCACTGTGTACGGGTACTAGTACACAGTGATTAAGCCCTATAGTACACATTGGCTCTAATGTACACAGTTACTGTGTACTTAAAAAGAACTCAGCGACTCGGGTACTTGTATGAAAATTACGGGGTGTGTTTAGGATTAATAATAAATAAGAAGGTTCAGTTTGTAGTCACATTAAAAGAATTTGGTGTTGTGGTAATATCTCTTAAGTGTCGAGAATGGCATCAAGCTTTGGATGCCTGTCGAATAGTCATCCCACTGCGAATGAGTTTTATACCGTAGGGTATTTCTTCAGCTTTGTTTCGTTCTTCAAACGTTTTTTCTTTACGCGGCATCCTGTATAAAAAGAACAAAATCCATTAATGATTTTATATCAAAACTAAATTGAAAAAAACTTACGACAAATAAAACTATATAGCCATAATAGGTACACAGTGGCTCGTGAGCCACTGTGTTCCTTCAAAAACTGAGCAACTGTCTACCTGTTCGCCATTTTGAATTCATGTCGTCACACAGATATAACAACGTGACTACGGCGGTTAAGTTATTGGCTAATACTTTGCTAATATAACATGTTTTTAGAGAAATACACTATTAACTGTCAAATATGTGAAATTACAATAAAAAAAACAACCGAAACTTACCTCAAAATGTGATTTTGTGAGCATAAAAACACAAACACCTCAATAATTCAACCGACCGGCGCCGGAGCCTCCCACTGACTAGTTTGGACACGAACGGGTGCCGAACGCTTCCGATAAGTGCGAGTGAGATATATGTATCGCTTTTTCTTTTTTAGAAACCGATGGTGAGCCACTGTGTCCTCTGAGCCACTGTTTCCTCTACCTACTTATTTTTTGGTTTTGATCAACAAATACATGAAATAATAATTTGTTCCTACTCAAAGTAAATGCTAGTTGAGCCTTTTTCGCAAAATAAAATACAAATTCGGAATATTATTTTTATATTATGGGTCTTCTGTCGATTTTCTCATAACTATAATGTTGTCAACAAATCGAAGGTGAGTGATATACTCGCCATTAATGTTGATATCGAGTCCTTGCCATTACAGGAGTTTGAAGGCGTCTTCCAGCTCGGCAGTGAACAATTTCGAAGAGATACATGTCTTTTGCTCACGCCTCTTTGTAGTGGATTCGCAGTCGTTCTCTGATCCTGTACTCGAACCTACATTATTGTGTCGTTGTTGTACAAACACTTCAACGTACCCATATGGTACCTACTGTTGGAGAGAATGTAGCACCACAGAGGTCTCTACCGAAGCGAAGGCTTTCTCAGCGACCACAACCGCTAAACATAGTAGAAAGTTGTATTCCTTAGGTCTTCTGTGTAACCCTCGAAAACAGTGGGAATGTAGCTACAGATCAGAAGCGTGCAAGCCCTCGTCGAGCAATACAGCATTGAAAATGTTCTGAAAGACTTTAAGTACCGGAGTTCCAACCATTTTCAGAGCTTCCGCGGTGATTCCGTCATCGCCTGGTGTCTAGGGTCTTTGGCGGAGCTGCTAACAGATTTATACAGCGGTCGGTGTACAAAGCTGTCCTTAAAATCTCTCAATCTTCTGCCCTCGTCGTCGCCACACTGTCGTTCGTTCGTCGTCGTAATACCCTTTGTATAAAAGGTCCTGACGTCGTGTCACAAGATCTTACATATCCGTCTATTGAGCTACCGATATGCTTCGGCATCATTGTATGTCCGCAGTGCCATCAAGAAACTCCCGAGCCAGGATGAGCGTCTGAAAAAATTTAGAACTAATCGCATGGATAGCGTCCTCAAACCTTTCATTTATCTAATCCATCGAAATACAGTTCTTCAGGCAATGGGATTTGACAACTTTAGTAAAAACCTCTCGGGATTGTGGATATAGGCGTAAGTGGGTCCGAGCTCAGAATTCATTAAACGAGACGTTTCGAATTATACAATTACATTCAATGTACCCTTACCATTAGATGATCGCTACCAGTTTTCACCATCTTGATCACAGATTCATCCTCGAATATTCTCCTTTTTGTAGATAAGGCTGCGTTTATTTCATTTCTCGTCGAACTATCTGGACCCAGTCTTTTCTGTGAGGCGGCTTCTCGAAGAGAGAGTTCAACGGAAAGGAGGTCCTCTTTCGCCTCTGTCACCTGGGTTTCTATTGCCCATAGCCGAAATTCCTTACTCTCAACTCTTCATCGGTCCTCTTGCCCAGCCTTGCATTGAAATTCCCCATAATAACACTAAAATGGGTTTTGAGATTTACTGATGTCCTCGTATATTGCCTTTACCTCGTCATCTGGGCGTGTCAAGTGCGCCGCGTTTACTGTCTGACGATCAACGAATGTCTCTTAGATATTCTGAGTATAAGGTATACAATCCGGCTCGACACATGGTAATAATGTTGTTTACAAGGAACTTATGGACGAGAAACTCGACACCGCCTTGTGACTGTTGGTCGCGCTGATTATAAAGCAAGTTACCATACTTCAGGGTTATCGTGTCCCCATTCTCTCTTTAGATAGCCCTATTATGTTTCAACGTTACCTATACCTATTTCCCATCCAACTCGAAACAACTTCTCGTCGTTCCTTAGTGTTCTTACATCATGTGTTACCAGAGCCAGTCCTCCTTGAGGGTGGTAGTTCTATCTCTTTCATAGGTTAGTGGCCACCATAACTATGACCGTTATCAACGAAGGAATAATTATGGCTCCTTCGACGCCATTTGGTTACATTTAAGTGGACAATCTCAAATGTGCATAAGTATAGTGAACGCCTTAACAATAATAATTCCTGGTCCTACAAGGGCAGATCGAGAGTGTCATCTAAGCTACTGTTTATCTTGGAAAAATTATCTATAAATTTTGTTCATATAGTCTGCGTAGGTGCAAACCACTGGTTAAAGCGGTTCTTTACTTTGCTTTGCGAAAATGGAAAATGTATTGTTGGAGATTCAGTATGCAGTATTCTATTAAAATTAAAAGAAATGGTCGAAAACTAATACAATATTAAATGTGGTTTTCTGACTTCGCCCACATTTAATCATACATTTTAAAAAATGGACGAAAAGTAATCCAGGCAGAATTCAGTTTTCGTTCACGAAATTTCGTTCATTTTAAATCATGCAACACTAAAAATCCAGTGGACGAAAATAGATCATTTGATCGAGTAGCCAATAACAATGTTAACAATAGCAAGTTAAGTAGTATTTCATACACTGAATACACCAATTATTAGGTACAATTATTTTCCATTCATTAATTTAGTTTTCGTCCATCCAGTCGAGAACTAATTTTTTTAAGAAATTGATATTCTAGTAGTACCTACCTAGTCTTTCGGCTGATATGATGATGATGAAACAGTAGCTTAGATGACACTCACGTTCTGCCCTTAACTATATAGGACCAGGAATTATTATTGTTATGACATTTTTATAGGTATTTCTGCATATTTGAGATTATCCATTTAAATCCAACCAAATGGCGTCGAAGGACCCAAAATACAAAACTAAGTTTGCAGCCAACAGCAATTTTTAAAACTCTCCATCCGCTTGTTATTGGTAGTCGAATGTTTATATATTGGGCTATGGATAAGTATAATGAAATGTCCTCCATTTCTGACAGAAAAAGATTTGGCCACTAACGTAAATTTCGTACTAAAAAGGCGATCAACACAGTGAAGAAGGGAATCCGGAGGAATGCCGTCTGGAAGCTATAGAAATTAATACCGCACCCAGAATCATGTCCTGTATTAAATGATGACTTAGAAGGTTTAGAGAACTTTTGAGGGTACGGCATGCTCTAAACGCCATGAAAGTCAAAGTCAAAGTCAAAAATGCTTTATTTTGTATGTACCTACACAGAGTACACAAATAGTCTCATTTTACATTTTTTAAGCTACTGCTTGTTCAAAAGGCAATTTTGCCATGAAAACAACAAGCAAGAAACTCGAGAGGTTGCTATTTTTAAAACCAGTTTTTATATTACAAAAAGGCACAATAATATTTCATTGACATTTTTGACATTTACACTCCTCTCGGAGAAGGCAAAGGGATCTAAGTCCATACAGCCATATCTTATTTGTCTTATTTTTTAGTTTATACTCAGCTAAAACAAATAATTCGTAGTATACTTGGCGTATACAGAGTCTAGTCACGGACTCACGGTCAAGTCATTCTTCAGTAAGGTGGCAGATTGCTTTACAAAAGATTTTGACGTCTTCTTGTGGGAGCCCGAAAGCTTCGTTACGCACTTTAATTTACACTTCCCTTCACTTGTACATCATCACTAACTTTTGCTGCACAATATTCTGCCATTAGCTTCAAAAGTCAGAATGCACAAATTCTATGAATTATAAACAAAAATGCTACTTCACTCGCCGAGATCCCGTCAAACAGCCACAATAATATTTCATTTAATTGTTGTGAAATAGCCTGGCATGCGAACGAGCTGGTAATATCCATGGATGTTTTTTTTTCGTTGTACAGTATCTTTTTTATTGAAAGGCAGATTTTGTATATCAACAGGGACCTTATTAAAAAGCGTATACATAATCCTTTGAATGAATTACTACTATTGACGTCATGATTATCACAATTTTTCCTAAATGATGCTATATTTTTTTGACATAATTAGATTTTGAAAAGTGTACTGTGACGGAAAGGTTAGAAATATTATAATTTTTAAACTTATCTCTAAGTGACACTGTAGGTCTCAATTGATAAATTGCGCGAACGGCTCGTTTCTGTAAAACAAAGATTGTATTTATATCCGCGGCATTTTCCCACAGCATGATACCGTAAGACATCAGGCTATGGAAATAACTAAAATATACTAATCTAGCAGTATTTACGTTTGATATTTGTCTAATTTTTTTGACTGCATACATCGCAGAGCTGAGCTTTTTCGCTCATTTATGGATATGAGGACCCCATTGAAAGGAGTCTAAAGTAAGGCCCAAAAATACAGTAGAATCAACATGGTCTAGAGTGACATTTTTTATCATTATATTTGTGGGAACCTTCCTGACATTAGGTAGTACAAATTTAACACATTCAGCTTTTTTCTCATTAAGTAACAAATTATTTGCCGCAAACCAATTTTAGTCTATTTACTTTAAACAATACTATTTTATGTTTATCCTTTATAAGGTTAGGCAAGTCATTTATGTAAATCAAAAACAAAAATGGTCCGAGAATGGAGCCTTGCGGGACGCTCACACAGACTGTCGATACTGACGATGTATTGCCACTGATATCAACCCTCAGAACCCGGTTACTCAAATCGGAATTCAGAAGGTCGAGAGCACGACCGGTTACACCATAATCTCGTAATTTCCTGATTAAAAAGTCGTGAAGAACACAATCAAGTCTTTGATTGTGTTCTTTAGAATAATCCTATTGCATCCCGCGCATCTTCCCAAGCCGCAAAAATATTCGACACCTGCATCGGTTGTCGAGCGTCCTCTAGTAAAACCGAATTGTTAATATGACATTAGATCTTAGAGCATTTAAAGTTAAATGCTCTAAGCATTAGATTGTTACTGTAAAATAAGTCGGCAATTGATTTTTCAAAGATTTTAAATATTGATAATATTGAGTCCCGAAAACATTCCATAGGTTGGCGATACTTCGCATAAACGCGGAATCAACCAAACAAACGAGCTAACTGCCAAAGTACAATTTCGTACCTCACGCAAGAAGCACTCAACAACAGCCGATACTATAGAGAGAACAGTTTATTATTATTATATTATTATAGACGAGTAGCATTACTGCTGGTACCTATATCTATGTCACAGTGTTGGAAGAGTTCATATTGTTCAATATGTTGTTATTCAGTCACTATTTAAGTCATCACTAGTTTTTAAAAAATTTGTACAATATATTCTTGAACGAATTCACTGATTGGGCGGAAACAACCTCTTCCGGCAGCTTATTCCAGGCCTTAACAACACGGTTGTTCAGAAAGTGATGGGCGACATTGATGTCAGCGTGAGTGCGGCTTATTCGCAGAGCGTGTCCTCGTATGTCTTTCATCCTGAATATGTCGTGCAAGTGAGGCAGGTTGTATTTATAGGTGAGAATATTGAATGTCTCGATTAGGTCCCCTCGTAAGCGGCGCTCTTCAAGCTTTGTAAGATTCAGAATCTTCAGTCTCTCCTCATAGGGTTTCCTCCGCAGATTTAAGGGTATCTTAGTGGCCTTTCTTTGTACACTTTCCAGTAGATTGATGTCTTTGACAAAATACGGACTCCAAATTTGGAAGGCATACTCGAGAAGCGGCCTGACATACGTTTTATAAATTTTGATGAAAACATCAGGGCTAATGAAGTGGAAGGATCTTCGTATGGCATACAAAAAGGAGTCTGCTCTTTTAACAATTCCACTGATATGCTCATCCCACTTTAAGTTGTGCGTGATAAGGACTCCAAGATCCTTCTGTGGCTTGACAGCAGCTGTTGCCGTCCCATCTATGTTGTAAATGTTCCTGGGGTTGTTGCCACCAAGATGCAGAACCGTACATTTTGATACATTCAGCTTCACAATCCACTGTCTGGTCCATTCATGTAGTCCATCTATATCTGCTTGCAGTAAACCTGATTGAGTCATAGGGTTCCCAAAAAACTTCCCATCGTCTGCGAAAAAGCTTGACTGTGATTCAATACGTGATGTCAGGTCTGTTATAAAGATCCCAAACAGAGTAGGGGCGAGCACAGAACTCTGAGGAACACCACTCAAAACGTCGAAACTACGAGACAGCGAAGATCCCACTCTGACTTGAAATGTTCTTCGCAAGAGGTAACCTCTTATCCAGTCAAGCAAGCGACCACGAATACCAAAGTGCTCAAGTTTCAAAAGGAGACGTCGATGGGGGACTTTGTCAAAAGCACGCTCAAAGTCCAAATAAATAACATCCACCGGCCTGCTTTGTTCGAGTTCTTTTGACCATGAATGCACACAGGATAGTAGGTTAGTGACTGTGGACCTTTTCTCAACGAATCCATGCTGTTGGACTGCAATCACGTTTTCCTTATTTAGGAAACATTTAAGCTGCCTACATATAACTTTCTCCATAGTATTATCGATAATCGCCGACAAAACTGTCATTGTGCTTCTTAGAAGCGGAAGTTTGAGCAAAGACTACAATGTATATACGGAGAGTTTGAGTGTTTGGCTCCCTAGCGTCAAGATGTGCATTTGGATTGAGTGATCCTCTCTTCAATCTTCACAAAAAAAATGGGAGGATTTCGTAAAAAATTGTAAAAATATTAAGGTGAAGTCCAAAACTTTGTAAAACCAGAGATAACAGAAGTGTGGTTAATAAAATGGATCACTCAAAATTTCAATTGTAAAAAAATTGACAAAATATGTTTTCCGCACACGAACGATGTAAGTGCTCCGAAAAAACATAATTTTAGTGTAGTTTAGTCTAGTTGGTGTACATCAGAATCAACACCATTATTTATTTAATTTTCATTTACAAGTTGTAATTAGTTTGTGCACATCGGGAATGTGGAGTGGACGCGCCAGGAGTATAGATTTTTAGGCCTTTGGATTTTTTTTTGGCTATTTGTATTGAAATCAGTTGTAATAACTATCGTGCCACAGTTATATCATACAGAAATAGTTTATTTTTAAACGACTTCGAAAAAGGAGGAGGTTCTGTATTCGGGGCGTATTTTTTTTTTTTTTTTTTTTTATGTATTTCACCAATAGAATCTTACATTACACTAAAACTACTGAACCGATTGCGCTGAAATTCCAATGGGACCAACTCGACGGTATCCCCTTTCATTTACAAAAAGAACCATGTGAATCAACTGCCAAATCTCAGAGATGTCGGTGTACATACATAAAAAAAAAAAAAGATACGCCCCGAATACAGAACCTCCTCCTTTTTTGAAGGGAGGTTTCTCCGGTACCGGAAGGTACCGGTTTCTCGGTATCGATTATTTACTCGAATCGGAATCGAGACAATTTATATTAGAATTTATGAAGATTTTATTTTAAATATCGAACTATTTGTTTCGCAGTCACATCGTATGTTAGTTGAAATCGATTTAAAAATCAAACTGGCCAGCACGATTTGACGCGCTTGTGTGCCATAAAATCGTGAACAGTAAAAAAGGCAGCCGACTAGCTAGGCGCGAAAGTAAATTTTTCGTGTTTTGGAGTTCTTTCTCAAAAGTTTTGAAAAATGTCAAGTGACGAATTTATAACGACGATTTTATAAAAGAACAAGCAAAAACAGTTTTAGAAAATCGATATGAATACGATCGAAATACGACGAATTTATGAAGTGGCGGTCAGAAAAAAAAGTTAAATCTCTTTTTTTTTTTTTTTTTAGTTTTATTTTCTCCTCTAGGAGAAGGCAAAGGGATCTAGCCCATAACAGCCATGTCTTATTTATCTTATTTCTTCAGTTTGTAAGTCAGTCTCAGTCAAAACAAGTAATTCGTCGTATACTTGGCGTATACAGAGTCTAGTCACGGTCAAGTCATTCTTCAGTAAAGAGGCAGAATGCTTTACAAAAGATTTTGGCGGCTTCTTGTGGGAACCCGAAAGCTCCGTTACGCACTTTAATTTACACTTCCCTTCACTTGTACACTATCACTAACGTTTGCTGCACAATATTCTGCCATTATTAAGCTTCAAAAGTTAGAATGCACAAATTATAAGACTTATAAAGAAAAATGCTACTTCACTCGCCGAGTTCCCGCCAAAAAGCCAAAAATCTCTTTCTGAAATTGTTTTATATCATATTTTAATGAATTATCTAAGAAGAACTTGTTTTTACTTACCTCACAATCGATATGTAAAGCAGAGTGTTTATCTCGGGTGTAAGCATCAATTGCATACTCGGGCTAATTAGCGCCCTCGCTGCGCTCGTGCGCCAAAAACCTCGTATGCAATTGATGTCATACAGCCCTTGGTTAACAATCTACTATTACCTGTGTATTTTAGATCTACCCTGCCCTACTGTTACAGACGAAACAAAAGATGTATTGAAGACATCCTTGCTGCATATTACCTAAACAAGCGATTTCTAAGATTCATCAACGTCATTACCATATCAGTTACAGGACGTTCACTGCTGAAAATAGGCCTCCCCCATAGAATTCTAGTGTGACCGATTGAAAGCGGCCTGCATCCAGCGATTTCCCGCGACCTTTATCAAGACGTCTGTCCACCTTGTGAGTGGACGTCTTACACTGCGCTTGCCGGTGCGTGGTCTCCACTCGCGAACTTTAATGCCCCACCGACCATTAGTTCTTTGTGCTATGTGCCCCGCGAACTGCCACTACAACTTGCTAATCCGCTGGACCATGTCAGTGACCTTTGTTCGCCTACGGATTGCTTCATTCCTGATTCGATCACGTAGTGAAATCGCCCTCTGTACACATTGGGTGTTTAGGATGAAAAGACGTTGCGCAGTCTGCGAACGCTGACATCCGAGTTGGACAAATATATATATATATATATATAGTATATACTTAACAACTAATAGTAGTGTGGTTGTGTGTGTGTGTGTGAGGCCGTGCGTGCGTCTAGTTGTAAAAAAAATGATTTCCTATATGAAAACTACGTATACCTTTCTCCCCCGGACAGCGCAAATTGAGTCTTCTGTCTCCAATCCAGCTGTTTCTGAGAATGAGGGCTTGACCCACGTACACAGACAGACAGACAGACCACAAAGTTATCCTATAAGTTCCTGTTTACATATTGAGTTAAGCAACCACAATAAGAAGTCAAGATTACAGACTTTTTACATTCTCGCTGCCTCCATTTGTACAAAAAAAAGATACGCCACGAATACAGAACCTCCTCCTTTTTTGAACTCGGTTAAAAATTGACACAAGATATCTGAAAAAATTTTCGTTGTTAAACAAAGTTCGTTGTTTGACAAAGTTTATTAAAATATGAGTATAAATAACAACCTGTATTACTTACGTAGTACTTCCTAAACGACAATCACGCACATCCTGAGGCGATACTGGGTGAGTTTAGATGGGGCGAGTCCGGTTTGGGAAGTTGGGGTTTTGCGACCCATCGTTGTCATATGTGCTGAAGGGGCCACAACGACAATAAAGCATATTTTCACAAAAACCCGCCAGAGACACGTTGTATATTCTATCTGCGTTAATATTGCATTTAGAGCTCCGTCGTTTTGTGATGGATGACCTGATTGTTTAAAAAAAGATATGATGTTCCTTATTTGATGTCGATGTCCAATAAAAGATAGGCTCAAAACGCTATGATTATCTATAAATGTTAACAACTACTTGTCAAGTCTAGTATTACTTATCGGATGTTCTTCCACACAGTGAAGTCATAAAAATAAATAAATAGGCACTATTTAAAAAAAATAAGTGAAAATAGACACAATTCGTCGCTCACGGCGCAAACTGGCGTATCTCAGTTTTTTGCAAAAATGAGTTAAGTATACCAAAATACTCCTCGCGCCGCGTTTTACGATGTCACAAAAAGGCGCATTTCTAGTTATGATATTTAAGGAAATAGGGGTAGGACCTATCTAACATTCAGAGAAAAAAAATTTTTACAAAGAGGCTTATTTGAAATGCGCCCTTTTGCGAAGATTTAATTAGATTACTTGTTTAGTTACACCCGTCACAAGTGCGAATAAAACCGCTACTTTTAATGTTTAAAATTGTTTTTAATGTGTTCTATATTAGTGTGAATTAAACTTCAAGCATTATGTATTATTGTAAGATATAATTACCGCAAATTGTCATTTTATTAAAACACACCCAAAGGCTTTGAGATATCAATCGGTATCTGATTCCAATTCCTTCGATGATATTCTATTACTATTCGCCATCTCTAAGCTATCTAATTTTGAGTCATGCAGTGTAAGGCAGTCTAACACCAAAGAATGTTCGGATAAAATTGAACATGTAGTCGTAAACAATATCATCATATTAGCCGAAAAACGTCCCCTGCTGGACAAAGGCCTCCCCCAAGGATCTCCACAACGATCGGTCCTGCGCTGCCCGCATCCAGCAGCTTCCCGCGATCTTTATCGTCGGTCCACCTCATGGGGGGCCTGCCCACGCTGCGTCTTCCGTTGCGTCGTCGCCACTCGAGAACCTTTCCGCCCCAACGGCCGTCGGTTCTACGATCAATGTGCCCCGCCCACTGCCACTTAAGTTTGGCAATTCTTCGGGCTATATCGGTCACCTTGGTTCTCCTGCCGATCTCCTCATTTCTGATTCGATCCCGCAGGGAGGCTCCAAGCATAGCTCTCTCCATTCCCTTTGAGTCTTCTTATGCGGCCCATAGTGAGCGACCACGTTTCAGTTCCATATGTCATCACTGGCAACACACACTTATCAAAGACTTTCGTTTTGAGGCATTGCGGTATTTGGGACGAGAAAATGTTACGTAGCTTCCCAAACGCTGCCTAGCCGAATTGGATTCGACGATTTAATTCCTTTTCGAAGTTGGATTTACCTAACTGGACTGTTTGTCCCAGGTATACGTACTCGTCGACAACTTCGAGGGTAGTGTCTCCTATTTTCAGAGGGGTACAATATGGTCATTCAACATGTTTTTTTTTCTTGTCAATATTCATTTTAAGACCCACTCCTTGGGAGACTCTATAAGATCATCGAGCATTTTGCCGAGGTCCTCCAGGGTCTCAGCCATGATTACGATATCGTCAGAAAATCGAAGGTTTGTGATGTTCTAGCCGTTTATGTTGATGCCGAGCCCTTTCCGTTCAGAATCTTGAAGGCATCTTCCAATGCAGCGGTAAACAGTTTCGGGGATATGACATCCCCCTGTCTAACAACTCGCTGTAGTTGTATGGGCTTCGAGTTCCGATCCTGGAGACGGATTGACATGTGGCGCTTTCATACAAACACTTCAATACCTCGATGTACCGATAATCAATTTGGCACCTCTGGAGGGACTGCAGCATAGCCCAGGTCTCAATCGAATCAAAGGCTTTTTCGTAGTCCACGAACGCTAAGCAAAGTGGCTGATTATACTCTTCGATCTTCTGTATAATCTGCCGCAGCGTATGTATGTTGTCTACGGTGCTAAAACCTTTTCGGAAACCTTCTGGAAGTCGGCGAACGTCGTAAACAATATAGGATCCATTAAAACCAAATCCGAACAAATAAATCAGAAACTAAACCAACGCAATGATTATTATCTAAAGTTTGTTTATCCAAAACAAATACACTACAGAAGATTATTGACTGTTATTAGAAAAAATGTATAGACTGTTATTAGAAGAACAACCCGAGCCTGAACCATCTCTAACTTCATTCGTTTCACAGGCCGAATTAAGATCAGTGCACTCTTTGTGCCACCTTCAAAGGTTTTTTTTATATGATTAACTGGATATGCGTTTGACTGCAATCTCAGCTGATGGAAAGTGACGATGTGGTTGAAGCACGCGATCTCAGTGAATGCCTATTCACCCTGCTCTTGACGAAGGTTGTAAGATTTATGAAAGACTGATTTTGGAAGGAAGTTCCGTGCTGTTGCATTATGAATGAAGAGTCGAACCGCTTAGTGCGAATGTTCGGTTGTTAACTACATACGGGTAGTTCAGTGGAAGTGACGTTCAAGAAAAATTACGAGAAAAGTATATATTACATACTATTGAAAAAGAAACTGTTAGAGCGTAGGTATAATAAAGAAGATAAAATGCCTCTGAAGACAAAAGCTTAAGATGTACGATTTTCAACTTACAGCTTTACTTTAATTGCCCCATGATAACACCAAAATGTTAAAAGAAATATTTTATTTCATTATTAAAGTTACTGTATTAATGATAGACGTTATTAATAACCAAATCTCTTAAATAACTTTCTAATATTTCTTCAAAGATGTTATTTTAGTACAATATAGGCCCATAAACATGTACTAGCTGGAAAATTTTGGTCGCCGCAAACAGACGTTGCAAACTTTCAGGCGTTTTTTCAGCCCTATGTGGGGTTTCAGCAACACTGCAACCTTAGATTTTGAGCTCATTTTATTTGGGAATAAGCTCATATAAGTTTTAGGGCCGTAGGTAGCTTAGTTTTGTCGCTACCTTCATAAACCTGTCTTAATCCGGTAAAAATTCCCGTTTTTTTGCTCTCCTGTAAAGTTGCAGAAAATGAGATCAGCCAGTTTGCGCCGTTAACGACGAATTATTGCACAAAAACAAACTACCTACTCGAAAGGGCCTCGAAAATCCATATAATAAAGCAGATACCTAACTACCGGTAGGCACTTTGTATGTTTTTGTGTATACATAAATATACATATGGTAGTTTGATACCTACCTAATCACGTAAATCTTGCAAGAGAAATAATATGCTCATCGACTTTTTCAATTATCCTGATTTGTAAAGAATTAGTAGGTATGTAAAGAAGAGTAACATATACTCTCATGATTTCTGAAATTATCAGTATTACTTAGTGATCTTTTTCTTCTTAGCGACTCGATGGAAGAAGTCCCGGCTTATTTCTAAAACCCCACCCGTGGGTCACCGGACACCTTCTGTATAGCACAAATTCGGGGAAATCGCCGGGCCTTTGGCAACCCTATGTTCGGCTGGTGTCTGGCTGCAAAGGGGGGCGCAGAGAGGCTTACCTCCTACCACCCCGCGATCGATCCAGCTTCGTCTCCCTACCGACCGTACCATGGCAACTACGCGATAGATAACTAGCATGAATTTATCTTCCTTATTTTTAACCGTTTTCACTCAATCCACAATAATAAAAATTTAAGGTCAGCTTGCATAGTCGTGTTGCAGTAATTAGAACACTACGTTTTAAATGGGGAAGAGATCCTTTTAGTGCGTGTTGGAAATATATCTATCATTCGAGGTACTGGGTAAGGTACAAATCTCGCCTCCGCACTCATCCCAATTTAACTCTTGTAAAACGATCAACAGTGGTAGATAATCTGCACGAGCACCTGTCGAACGTAGATAACGCTCTACCTACATGAATCTGTTATTGAACAGCAGACTAATTAAATCCCACCAAAAACATTCTGTAAAAAACTAGCCAAGTCTCGATGGAGCTGCCTGATTATCTCTAAAAAGTAATGAAATCTATACAAAGTCGTGCCAAGTCTAAGGTTCCTTACTGCGATTTCTTTATTATTATAGTTAATGTTGTGTGACTTGGCCGTTGAAGGGTACACAGGGGTATAAAACCAGGTGCTCCATGACACCATTGCACCAATCTGTCGCCAGAACCGCTATTAACATGTTCACATTTTAATTTGTGTAATGTTCGAGTAGAATAAAATTAATCGTTTGACTATTTCTTCTTGTAAACTTGTAATAAGTATAAGTAAATATAAGTATAAAAGCCAGTCTAGTCTTATTCAGAGTTTTCCTTTAATTTTATTTATATTCGTATTAAAAGCAGAAGGGGAGGCATTCGCCCAGCAGTGGGACGCTATAGGCTAGATTAAATTAGAAGATGTGTCCCACTACGCTGGACAGTCGATTTTTTTATGTACCAATAGTAGAAGGGGGCATTACCATATCTCTAATACAGCAGGGACCAGCTGAGGGTTCTTCGTCAGATATAAAGTTAATCGTTCGACTATTTCTTCTTGTAAACTTGTAAGTTTAAGTATAAAAGCCAGTGTAGTTTTATCCTGAGTTTTCCTTTAATTTTATTTATATGCGTATTATAAGCAGAAGGGGAAGCATGCGCCCAGCAGTGAGATGCTATAGGCTAGATTAAATTAGAAGATGTGTCCCACTACGCTGGATTTTTGCAATGACAGTCGATTTTTCTATGTACCAATAGTAGAAGGGGGCATTACCATATCTCTAATACAGCTGAGACCAGCTGAGGGTTCTTCATCAGATACTTCAGACCTTCGATTTTTGACATCAAATGAAGCGCCCCACCAAGTTGAATATTTTTTGTAAAGGCGGTATATGTCGATCTCTAATAGTTTGGTTGGGCTCTTGTGTTTCCTAATCAGGGTCACCAGGTACTCCAGATCTTCGATTATCCTAGTTTTTATAGTTTTCCCTTTATGTGGCCATTAAACCATAACTCTGTACCAAATTTCATCTCTCTGAGTTTATGGGAAGTACTAGTTCTATTTTGATGATCATGAGTGAGTGAGTGAGTGAGTGTCATAAATGCGAAACTTTGCTTTCGCTTAACTTCGGAATTAAATGACCTACAGACTTGAAATTTTGGATTTTAAGTATGTGATTATAGCTTACTGGATGACGAAAATTTCTGCGTTCTAGTCTTATCCAGAGGTTCTAAAATAGGGGCCTGAAAATGCGGCGAAATGGTTCCAGTAAAGGATGGTACGGCAGTGTTTGCTTCGCGCTCGACTTGGCGGGGCACTGCCGTGCCCCCCGATAAAGATTTAAAGGTTTTAAAAATAAGAAGGAAGGGACAATTACCCTTAAATGAAATATGATACAGAACATCCCAGAGGCTTATCCTATAGGGAGAAAGCGCGACAAATCCTTCATTTTAATACTCCACGCATAGCGTCCAGTCCCAGCGAGCGTTTGTGGTGGGATAGCAGAAGCAGATAAAAGTGCCATTAATCAGTTTGAACTAGTTTGAACGCTCGAAAGTTGTGGTCCCCACGACACCCGTAAAACTCCATTATAGGCAGGTTCTGCAGTTTCTGGCAGCGTCGCGCGGTCTTAGTGTATTTTCGACTGTACCAGCCGCTCTAACATACTGACCATATTTCCGAATTTATACAAACATGAGCTCGCATTCCCGACACCATTTGTACTCTCTCTACAAAATGTGATAAGCAGTGTGTTCGTTCACCCGAGCCGCAATCACATTCCGGCGTGCCCACTAACGCCACTGAGTACAATTTGACCTTGAAATGTGATCGGTAAGATATTGAGATACATAAGATCGGTCCTTATCGGTCCCATTTGGTTAGACTGCCCTTGATATTAGGGAAGAACAGGACTAGAGTACGCCTCTTTCAGGACCATTTGATCTTTGCTAAGTTTGGTTTTATTTCTTCGTCTTTCGTAGGTAATTCGGAGCCAGGATCTTGTCGAACTGTGGCACACCGTCTCCGGCCAGGGAAAGCTTCAGAATGCATCCTCGGCGTTAACAGAGGAGGGGCAAATTTGAAATCTAATAGAACCGTCCTTTATTCGACGATATGTAATACGATAACAACTTGAATGACATTGGTTTAATTTTAAGGGATTGCTGATTTGTTTATTGATGTCATTTGGTTTGGCTTATTAAAATATATAATTAATTGAGGTACCATACGTATATTACCATACGGAAAAAGTGTGGTGAAAGTCATGTGGAAGGGTTGGTGTGATTCTCAATAAATGTTACAAATCGAAGATCATCAGGTCGAGATGGTTTACCCCAACTGCCCGTTTTTAAACTGTAGGAGCCCGATGGGTTACCATCGAAAAAAATGGTCAGGGAGATTGGCTAAGATTCTATAAAAAAGCGAAAACTTGGTAAACAACAGATTAGCTTAGCTTGTTTAGATGATTGTCTTATTCCTAACAGCGGTTTTCGTCAGAGCACTGCCGCGGAAGGGGGGCACCACACCAATGTTTCAATTAAATACGCTTTCTTGTTTATACCTACAAGGAAGCTTTCGTTATTCTATTGTCACGAAAACAATACATAAATTATATCACAAACATGCTCAGAGAGATTGGCAATCTTACTGGCTATTTGTTGCGAAGTGCGGTCGTCGAGAAGAATAGGTAGGTACCAAGTATTACGTTGTGTTGACTTGAAATATACTATTTGCGAATACCTACGACTTCGTTGCGAACTATGTGCATGCATGCGTACACACACGGGCGTTTAATCGAAAGGTTGCATGGGAGTAGGGTTGTAGAGAATGTGTGAGAGAATGTATATAGACCCTGAGCTTTGAGAGCGTCAACAGCTTTGTGCGGTGCCACACCAAAGACACACGCGCACAGACGCGGCAAGGAACCCGCAGACATACCAATTTATAGATTTATTGTTCCACAATGTAGGTCTCATTGAAGTCATTTATTGGAAATTCTTGTACCAAGATTTAAAGGGAGACAATATCGTTTGGTTTTAGATGACGACTGCTCCGCTAAACACCCAGACTGTGCCCCCAAGGGTACGACGGATAAATTCGAATGCTCCGTTGTGTCCCTTTAGTGGTTCAGAAGGGAAATTCTTGAGTTACCTGTCGTGCTCCTTTTAAGTTATGAACACATTGGAGGGACAACTAAAAGGAAATATGTACTTGAAATATTTGTTTGAAATCTATAATGTTAAGTATTTTATTGAAACAAACAAAACTTTCTTCCTTCTAAAAATTAATGTGTCTTTAATTTGTTATTGTTACGAAAAATTTCGGTGAATAATAAAAGACTCATATCTATCAAATCATCCCCTTTTTGAAAATATTTTTTAAATGATCGTTGTCAGCAAAATAATCATCCGCCATTTTTTGCAAATTTTAGATTTTATTGTAGAGATACTATAACTTATTTGAAGTACTCTTCAGAGTCGAGTGCAAATAAAATGGTCATCATGTGTTCCATTCTTTGTAAGGGGTAAAGTGGAACCATAAATATTATGAATGACATAAGATGTGCTCCACCAAACCACCAAAGGAGCACTACAGATCATAAATTTACCCGTTCTACCACCAGGGGCACACTTTGGGTGTTCAGCGGAGCAGTCGTCTTTTGGTTAAACATTAAAGTCTTGACTTAGCATTACATCTACATTTCAACTCTTTTGTAGGTCTAAATGACAACTGAATGAGCAGTTGACCTCTTTCTTTACAGTATTATTTTTGGTGGGATTATAATTAATTGGTACTACAATTTGACCTAGGCAATAAAGGCAGTCCACTCATCGACGTGTTGTACATACATACAGACGCGTTGAATACAATACCAATGGCCGTTGAATTTTGCAATTTACTTTAAAAATATTTGTCCGGATTATCTCCTTGCGATAAAATAAAATGGCCGAATGGGTCGATAGTAGACAGACTGCCTCCCAAAACCCCCTTCCCCCAACCTCCCCCCTCCTGTCTGGAAGGCACGCTACGCCATTGATTTTGATACCAGTTGAAGGGGGGTGGTGCAATGAACCTTTGTGGGTGGGTAGTGGCTACTTTGAAAACAGCCATTACGTTCTTTCGTTCGCAATCCGATTCTTTCCGAACATCGTATCTGAGAAATCTGTATCGATAATTTCTGTTAATAAACGATAAAGTAGATACCTGGTTTAGAGCTGAAGAGGAAATATCTAGAGAAGTTATATAGAGATATATAATAGGGACAAAGTTCGAAAGAGGGTGAGGATGCGATGAGCCCGAAATCTGGTAAACTAATAAATAACCGACCACCAATTGTGGGTTCCTCGTCCATAAATCCTTTGGTAACAAGATTATTACTTTATCGAAAATGTGTCGAGAAGAATATGCAAGGTCGTTGAAAGTCAGTATATGCGTCGCAATCAAGACGCCCAAATTAAAAGGTAGAGGTATGAGAGTGTTAGAAAAGCCATACCTGTAAAACAAATTTTAGTGTTGTTGTGAGAGACTTCAACGCGAAGCTGGGCAAGGGAGGCGAATGAAGTTGAGCGAGGGGAATTAGGGCTGTGGCCAGAGGCAGAGGACATTTTCTTCCAGAAGTCATCTGAGAGAAAGAAAATGGGCCTGACTGAGCTGCTATAGTGGCATGATAAATAAGATAAGACTACGAAAAGGGCGAATATTCGACGACGTCTTCATATAACATGGTACAAACATGGTAGAAAAAAGCAAAATTAACATTTAATGTATTACTTGAGAAGTCTTGTTTGATGAAGTCCAAACTCCCACCTAATGCACTTACATCCAGAATCTCGGAGGCTTTCAACTAGATGTCATATTGTTTCGATTGCCTGATGAAGTGTTTCGATGGCCTGGTTGTGGAAGAAGTTGTCTAAACTAAATATAAACCGCAAGACAAAAGGTAGTTCGATGGAGTTGCGGACTTCCAATGATGCTAAAGCATATCAGCAGCTCAATAGGTGGGTATGTAAATCCTTGCGGCATAACCCTTTTATAAAGGTAAGGGCCCGTCAGCGTGACCTTTAATACAAAGAGTATTAAAGAGGCAACAGAGTGAAACGGCAACTCCAGGTGTTGGTAAGGAAAGGAACATTGGGCAAAACCAGACTGAGCTGAAGAATGAGGACTGCAGTGTAGTGACTACTAAAGCAGAGGTATTGAGGGAGATCAAGAGGTTCTATGAACAGCTTGTTTCGGTTGGCAGATCGGTCAAAGGCCCAAGAGCCAAGCTGATCCTACAATATACCCAAGATAACCCGGACAGCAGCCTATATTTTATTATTATTATACAGGGTGAAACGTAAAACGATAGATGCCTTTGAAGGAGTGATAGTAGACCTGCTATAAATTCATCCCTATAAAGTGGAGGCGAAATGATAACAGTTTGTGAGATATTATTTTTTTTTTTTGTATTTTTCAAAAAATGTTGACTCATCTTCTTAAAATTTAAATAAAAATAAAACTACTTACCGAAACAGCAGATTTTTTTAAGTGGTCACCTAAGATCATGTTATCGCTATACCTGTCTTGCCAAACTATGTGTATTGTGAAAATAAAAAATAAAAACATACAGACAGCGGCCGGTAGGAGAAATTATTCCAACAAAATTTGACTCGAAATATTCCTGTTGAATTATTTATACAAATTATCAAAAAAACTCCGTGTTTCCTCAGCTTTTAAAATAAGGTATGTAAAGCGTTAAATTCTAAAAATTACTAGAGCGGTGGGCGGATGTTTTCGTTCAAATCAAATTTTTATTTGAAAAAATAAATTAAAAAACGTTTGTTTTGATCAATCATTAGTTTTAATTCACTTGTTCAAAATGAGATCCATTATTTTTAATGCAAGTTCGACAACGTTTCCTAATTTCCGTTACTATAATTCTTGACGAAAGTTGTTCCTTCACCCTTGCGGCTTCACCTGTATGTTAGGATGGTCTTCACACAGCTGAAAATCAAGAAGTGCCAGGCGGTGATGGAATCACTGCGGACCTTCTAAAAGCGTTAGATAGATAGATAAAGCCTTTATTTGTTTCCACAGTCACACACATACATTTAGCTTATACATATTGATACACAGATAAGGTAACACATTTACAATAACATAATATTGTAACACTAACGCATGTGTGTACTGCAGCAGTACAAATGGGTCATAGCTCAGTGTATTAGATTGCTCATTGAGCAAAACACTGATTTTCAACTATCCCCTAAGGAGCATAGCAACTTGGAACCTAAACCAGAGGAAACAGAAAGTATTAAATAAATAGCAATTTTCAGACTCTTGAAATAGTGATTAATGAGTGATAGTATAGGTGCGAGTGAATATAAAGTTAACCTTAAAAAGTTCAGTAGCTATTTCATTTCTTGAACGAAAGAGATATCAAAATATTAAACTAAACTTATTTTTTTTGGGTATAGTCGAATACCTATTACTCCTGCTATATTGCAGTTCGCTCTCCGATTTTTCTTTTTCTCGGCTGTCAGAATCAGTTTTTGATCTACCTAATGGTTGCCTAAAAGCAAAAACAGCTAGATTAAGCATTACCACTGCCAAAGTAAATATGTCTATTACTCCCTTAACTCGCTGTGGCGGAAGGCAATGTTTTCGAACGTGGTAGTAATCGACAGGATTGCGGCGATCCGTGTTTCGGTTGCTTTGAACTCTTTTCTAGTCATAAATGTTTATATGCCAACTGATCACGCTGACAATCTCCTTGAGTTTACCTACTGTCTGGGTAGAGTTAGCGCCATTATAGAGGATAGTGTTGTACAAGCAGTGTTTAGTGCAAAATTTTGGTTAGAGCCTTTTGTGAGGAACAGGACTGATTTGTGCTGACATAGAAAAACTTGGAAGTGGATCAGACACCATTGTGAGTGAGGTGCACAGCTCTCGTATATGGTTGAACCACTGTGCCACAACTAAAGCGGCCTGGAACGCTATAAAGTACATTCAGTGTATTGTGCAATATGTCATGGTCGGACCACTTTGCGATGTATATAGTGTGCAATTTACGCGTGGTGAGCGTGCATGAAGCTCCGTCTGTTATAAATAGTGCGGCACGCCACGGTATACAATGGGGTATTAGGAACACTAGACAAATTGATGAGTTTTACAAGTATAGTTAGTGCATATAATGATTTGACTTCTTACTACTATGATAATGAAAGTTTGAAAGGTGAAAGTTACGCGAAGCTTCCAAATATAAATAACCACTATTATATGTGACCTGTATGTAATTCAGGCTTAGTTAAGATATTGCAGAGGAGGAGAACCTAGCTTTCAGTTCTCGAGCCGATATGGCTATGAAGTACGAAGAGGTGACCCGAAGGAACTATCATATTGAGAAACAGACTTTACTTTAAATGCTGGGTCCTGCCTGGCAAGCCGTCCAAGATTTATGGTTTTAAAGCCAAAAATTGCCAAAAATGTGATACGAATACGAAAAATGAGTGCAACATAGTGGCTATAACTCCGGTCGTTCGTATCGCAAAGCATCACGAAGGCGACGAAGGATCTGGTTATACTCTTTGGTACTTATTGTATCTTGTGGGGCCTATTCATATTGCACCACCTCACCGCAGTCAAATAAAGAAATAGTACATTGTTACCCTAGGGGCGAAAGTAACTTATTTAGCGAGCCTATGTATGAACGTAGCGAGGGCGCCAATATTTCGAGGGACTAAATAAGTCGTTAACCCGAGGTAAACACTGTGCTTTTCATTACGAATACAAGGAAAGTAAAAATAAAAACACGGTTAATATAACTCTCTGCTATACGGAAGCATAAACAAAACTCCACAACTGGAAAAAACAAATGAAGTTCGGATTGCTGCCTTTCCGCATATTTTGTTTTTTTTTCCTGTAGCCGGCCAGCTATTCAGTCATTATTTTTCATTTTCATCATTGAAAAAATGGTAAATATATTGCCCAAATCTATGTTATGAAATAGTTGAAACTAAATTATAATAGACATTTAAAAAATATATTCTTTAATTTGAATTATTTTATTTCCTCAAAACATGGTATAAGTACAATGATGTCAACAGAAATTTGAAAATAGAACTAGTTTGGTTTTTCATTTCACAGTGGGCTCTTTTGCGGGTTCTCAGCGCTGTTGCATTTTTATTACTGTGAATTCTGAGTTTTGAAGCTTAATAATGGCAGAATATTGTGCAGCAAAAGTCAGTGATGGTGTACAAGTGAAGGGAAGTGTAAATTAAAGTGCGGGACAAATCTTTCGGGTTCTCACAAGAAGCCGCCAAATTATTTCGTTAAGCATTCTGCCATTTTACTAATGAGTGACCAGACTCTATATACACCACTTGGTGTATACAGGGCGTCCCAAAGTTATGGGACATGAAGGGGAAGTACCTTAAATATCGTAGATAGTGAATTTTGCTCAAAGAAGACTTTATGTTATTTTTAAAAGTTAGTAATTCTGCATTCATAGATTTTCTAAAAATTATTTGCTTCGGCTGGGAATCGAACCGACTCAAATGTGAAAAAAAAAACACCCTACTTTTATGATGCCAATCGAAAGAATAGCTAAAAAATAATAACTCTGCCTAAGTAACATAGTATTTTAAAAGAAAGGAACAACATAAAATGATTAGATTTCTTCTTTTGGGGATACGTGAAAGATATGCTATACAAAAAGCGATACGAGAACGTAGGCGAGTTGCAAACAGAATTGTGCCATATCACATCGAGTGTTCACCATAAAATGATTAGAAAATCAACAGGCAGCGGGCTCATTAAAAGATTGGCGATTTGCGTAAGACAAGAGGGATCACATTTTGAGCATTTAATTAATTAATTTACAAAAAAATACCTACTTAATTGACTACGGCAGTTTCATGTATGTTTTTTATTTGATTAAAATGATTAATTTCACGTTGTTCCTTTCTTTTAAAATACTATGTTACTTAGGCAGAGTTATTATTTTTTAGCTATTCTTTCGATTGGCATCATAAAAGTAGGGTGTTTTTTTTTTCACATTTGAGTCGGTTCGATTCCCAGCCGAAGCAAATAATTTTTAGAAAATCTATGAATGCAGAATTACTAACTTTTAAAAATAACATAAAGTCTTCTTTGAGCAAAATTCACTATCTACGATATTTAAGGTACTTCCCCTTCATGTCCCATAACTTTGGGACGCCCTGTATAGAGTCTCAGTCAAAACATTTGTTTGTTTTGACTGAGACTGACTTCACAAAACAAGAAATAAGAGAAATAAAACATGGCTGTATGAGCTTAGATCCCTTTGCCTTATCCGAGAGGAGTGAATTGAAATAAAAATAAAATTATTTGATGACTGTCAGTTGAAAGCGATTCTCCCTAGGGCTGAAAAGTATTACTTTCAACCAGTTTTTTTTCTGCGGATATACGATTGGCGTTCACACTATGGGAAAAAAATTAAAAGGTATCGTGGTGCCCTGGTAGACAATTATAACATTTCCTGTAATTACTCCTCCAAATGGTCTGATGAATTTGCACAAAAACTGGCCACTCCCTGGGTACCTACTCTAGACGAAAGCCTTCTACCTGACACTCCTCAGCTCATTCCTCCACTCACAGATAGTATGAATGTTCCATTCTCTGAAGAGGAGTTCTCAATGGTTCTCGGGCAAGTCAAGAATTCTTCCCCAGGGGTTGACGGTATCCCTTAATCCTTCATTACTAAGGCTGGTACTGCTTCAAGGAAGCACTTCCTGGGTATCATCAATTTTATATTTATTTCTGGCAATGTCACTGAAGAGTGGAGAACTCAGATAATTTTGCAAATATTAAAACCAGGCAAAGACCCGAGTCAAGCTAACAGCTACCGCCAATATAATGGATATATAATGGAACATCTTATAAAAAATCGCCTGGAGTGGATTTAGGAGGAAAGGCGTGTGCTTTCTGCCAGCCAATTTGGATTTAGAAAGGGATTAGGTACAATGGACAGTCTTGCTACATTTGTCTCAGATATTAGGATGGCCTTCTCCAGGCAGGAATCGGTGGTCGGAGTTTTCTTGGACATCTCGTCCGCTTATGATAACGTCCTTTTCCCGCTGCTCAGACAGAAACTATTACAGCAGCATTCCCGTGAGGATTGTACATTTCATTATAAACTTATTGAGGTCTAAATCAATTCTGATCCACATTCAGGGAGAGCTTCTCCCGCCCAAGCTTGTCTGGAAGGGCCTCCCACAAGGCTCTGTATAGACTCCTCTTCTTTATAGTCTCTACACATAGGACCTAGAAAGATCTGTTAACTGCTTTTGTAATATTCTTCAATACGCAGATGACTTAGCTCTATATATACTTACCAGCTCCTTTATGAATGAAGTAAATAAATTGGAGGCAGCTTTACGATACTTAGCTGATTGGCTTTCTGACCATGGGCTTTCACTCTCTGTCTCCAAAAGCAGTGTGGTAGTATTTACCAGGAAAAGGTAATCTCCACAATTGCTGCTATCAATTAATGACTAAGTCATACAGGTTCAGGAACAAGCAAAATTTTTAGGAGTAATTCTTGACTCAAAAATTAATGGTATCGCCCACTTAAATTACATAACCAAAAAATGCGAGAAAAACACTAACATTCTTCAATCTCTTTCTGGAGCTTAGTGGGGATCTCACCCTTACACACAAAAAGTGTTATACAATGCTCTGATTCGCAGCCACCTTGACTACGGCTCTTTCACGCTCGAGCCCTGCAATAAGCAAGCACTCCAAGCATTAGACAAGGTCCAATATAAATGCCTTCGCATTATTACGGGCGCGATGAAGTCACCCCTCACAAATGCTTTACAAGTCGAATGCAAAGAGCCTACTCTGAAACTGCGCAGGCAGTATCTTTCAGATCGCTTTCTTTATAGAGCAGCACAACTACCCTGTCACCCCTTACTTCCTAAACTCCATTTGTTAACCCAATTGACACTTCTCAAGGATACTGGTCCCATAAGAAACTCCCATGCTTGCTCAAAAGCTATAAAAAATTAATTGCCCTACGTTCTCCTGTACTTCAGACCCCAATAAACCCTTTTTTTAATTGTCCCGATGAAGCACTGGTTTACCAACTAGTTATTATTGTTGATTTTGGTATTGAAAAAGGATCCCCTTTTGCCGATACCAAACTCAAAAAAAATCTAGAAGAGGATACACCGATGCTTCGAAAGTCTGAGACAGTGCCTGCGTAGGATCAGCAGTTTGGATCCCACAGTATAATATCATACTGAACTACAAGTGCCCACCCACCTCTTCGGTGTTCATAGGAGAAGCGGTAGCATTACTTGAGGCAATCGTTATCCTATAAGTCAGAATCCCATAAACTTAACAACACTATTATTTTTACGGATTCACAGAGTTGTTTAAAAGCAATAAACTCAAATCTATTATGCAGTAAGAATAAATTTCCTATAATTCTAAACATTAAGAAATTTGCTACATAAGTGCAACTGCTAGGACATAAATGTCATACTTGCTTAGGTCCCTGGTCACAGTGGAATCCAAAGCAACGAAATAACGGGCCTCCTGGCTAAAGACGCTACCAATACTGGAACTCTCTCTCATTTCAAAACTTACACCCATGACCTATGCCCCCTTTCGAAAACCAATTTGACGTCTTCCTGGAGTGCTTTCTGAGAAGAGTCTAAAAATGTTAAAGGTAAACATTATGCAGATATTCAACCGTCTATCCCTAGCAAGCCACGATTTTTTATCTTCCGCAAAGCCAACAAGCAAGTCATGTCCACTATATGCCGTTTAGCCTTGGGCATGTTTGCCCTCCAGTGTTTTTTGCCAAACTTAGAATACGGGATAGTTCGTTGTGCGAATGTGGACTGGATGAAGGGTGCCCGTATCACATTTTTTTCAACTGCTCTAAGTTGAGACCCACCCTATTTGACATTCTTCCCCCTGACATTCCTCGTCCCGTTAACATTAAGCTTTTATTATCAATGGTATTCACCCCTATCGTCCAAATCCTATCATATCATATTATTAGAAATAACAATATCAAATTGTAGTAGTTGTAATACTAACCTGGTGATCGCTTAATTTGTGTTGTGTTGTCTTCTGTTTTAGATTGCCCAGCTGGAAGTAACTTCGCGGCGCATTTTTGGCTAAACATTAATATTTCGTGTCACCCTCATGACTCACTCGATACTCGACAGTTGCCTAAGTAATTCAATTCCGGGTTGAAAGTAATTCAATTCAATCCTTTAGTTTTTGGCAACTCTTTGAATTTTGCCAGTGTCGAGTGAGTCATGCAGGCTTGCAGGACAGGGCTCAGATAGCTTATGTTTGCTGACAGGTTTAGAATAGATCCGCTACCTGTGGTGGGGTCTGTGCGGGGAGAAGAGCAGAGTCAGGCCCGTGCCAGTGGCTCGTGTAGTCGGAGTGACATTTGGTTTACACCTAGAGACGTATAGATGGTGCAAAAAAATTTTTCGTGGCCAGTCACTCGATCACGAAGGTGTAAGTCTGTTGCGCATACGTCCCGCGGGTAGCGATGATATCTCAAAACTGGCAATCCTATACATACTGTGTATGAAATATATTTTTCATTACTCATACTCGGAAAGTAAGTCTGAAGTTGCCTAAGGAGCCGGTTGAAAGTAATACTTTTCAGCCCTAGGGAGAATCGCTTTGAGCTGACAGCTGTCAAATTATTATTTTTTTCTAATTCAATTCACTCCTCTCGGATAAGGCAAAGGGAATTTAAAGAAATATTTGAAACGAAATTATAATAAAATCATTTTAAAAATTATATTCTTTAATTTAATACTTAAATTTATGTTATTCCAATTTTACATCGCGCTGCAATTGAGTGGCTGTAGAGAAAGTTGGAACTTAGTTCAATAGAACTAGTTTTTTTTTATTTGACAGCGAGCTTTTTGGTGGGATCTCCGCGAATGTTGCATTTTTATTTCTTATAATTTATGCATTCCGAGTTTTGAAGCTTAATAATGGCACAATATTGTGTAGCAAAAGTCAGTGATGGTGTACAAGTGAAGGGAAGTGTAAATTAAAGTGCGTGACAAAGCTTTCGAGTTCCCACAAAAAGCCGCCAAAATCTTTCGTAAAGCATTCTGCCACTTTACTGAAGAATAACTTGACTGTCACTAGACCCTGTATACGCCAAGTATAAGACTTGTTTGGCTGAGATTGACTTCACAAAACTGAAGAAATAAGAGAAAGAATACATGGCTGTATGGGCTTAATTCCCTTTGCCATCTTCGAGAGGAGTGACATAAACAAAGAAAAATTACAGCTGTCTGTTGAAAACGATTCTCCCTAGGCTTTTTGGCGGGAACTCGGCGAGTCAAGTAGCATTTTTCTTTATAATTCTTATAATTTGTGTATTCTAACTTTTGAAGCTTAATAATGGCAGAATATTGTGCAGCAAACGTTAGTGATGGTGTACAAGTGAAGGGAAGTGTAAATTAAAGTGCGTAACGGAGCTTTCGGGTTCCCACAAGAAGCCGCCAAAATCTTTTGTAAAGCATTCTGTCACTTTACTGAAGAATGACTTGACCGTGACTAGACTGTGTATTCGCCAAGTATACGACGAATTACTTGTTTTGACTGTGACTGACTTACAAACTGAAGAAATAAGATAAATAAGACATGGCTGTTATGGGCTAGATCCCCTTGCCTTCTCCGAGAGGAGAAAAAAAAAAAAAAAAAACGATTCTCCCTAGTGCTGAAAAGTATTACTTTTAACCCGCTCCTTAGGCAAATTCAGACGTACTTTCCGTGTATGAGTAATGAAAAGCAATTTCCAAACCAGAGGTTCGGCTGATGAAATAATGATTGATGAAGTCAAAAACTTTCTGGTAATTCTGCAAATGTTGAGTTTCGTGGCTTTTTATTACTATTATTAACAAAAGCAAAAACTAAAACGATCTCTTTCACTCGAAAACATTTACATGTGCGGCAAAGGCATCGTATAATGACTAAATTGTTTTTATTTAGTCATATAAGTATATGACTAAAAATCAAAACTTTTTATATAAAAGGATTCGATTCAATGATGTGATAACTAATATAGATAAGACGTACCAAAGTCAGAATTGAAATATTAAATTATATATGGTGGGCAGAAAAAAAGAACTTATAGTACATAATGGCAACAACTCGGTATTTTTTTCGTTCCCAGTAATACACTCATAGACATCATACTGCCTGTTGAGAGGTGCAGTAATAGTACTGTTATTAGTGTTAAGACAATGGAGAATTATTCAAGGTGAAGGAGAAATTTTTACCTATAGACCCTATTTGTATATTTGCCACAGGACTACAGTTTTACAGCAACTGTCTAAATTTTCATTAATTAAGTTTTTATTCGGAGTCTTCTGACATGACATTACAAACCAAATTTAATTTTGATTTGAATGTGAATGTTGAAGTTGAATGTAATAAAAATATTGTAGTTATATTATTATTATTAAATTGCAATGGAAGCATATTGACGGTAGGTATCCCTTTTCATTTACATAAAGAATTAGGCGAGCCGACCGCCAAATCTCGGAGATAATATCGGTGTACGTACATAAAAAAAACATACAAACGGCCGAATTGAGAACCTCCTCCTTTTTGAAGTCGGCTAAAAAGTGTCTGGCTAAAGAAACGATAAAATTTAATACAAAAATTTTCTCCACAATCAGATTAAATTAGTATTATACAGTACATAATTGGTATCTTAAAATAGTATAATATATTATTAAAGCTAAGAAACTATAAAAAGTGTATCGCATCGCCTTGTATTCACTTACCACGTATAATATTTTATAAACCATAATAAAAATAAAATTGCCTATATATTATTTATTATAGAATACCACGTACCTAATAATCATCATCATCAGCCCGTAAACATCCCACTGCAGGGATATAGGCTTTCCCTCGTATGAGTATGGGTCATAGTCCACCACGCTGCTGGCTAGCCCAATGCGAGTTGGGGTTTTTTATTTCAATTGAAAATATATTTTATAGACAAAATACGCCTTTCATTCCAACTCTCTTTCGTGAGGCAATAGGGTGAGGGTGATACCTTTTTTTTTTTTTTTTTTTTTTTTTTTACCTAGTAGTACGCTATAGCGCTATTGCCCCGCTGAATGAATAAGCTCAGCGGGACAACAGCGCTAAAATAAAATTATTAATTTAATTAATTAATAATCAAGTGTAGAACTGATCGCAATTTATTTTTGAAATTGGATTTCTCAATCCACTCTATCTCAATATATTCTCAATCGAATTTTACAGATTCTACTCTAAAAGTAATTCTTTTGACAATGAGAATTGAAGAAAAATCTGTTTCCATCACAAAAGTTGTTATAAGAAATTTGAATATTTCATTCAAATTTCTTATAACTTGTATAGAAAATTCCGGACATTTCATTAAAATTTCTTCAAATTCAAATGTTGTCTGGAAAATCTTTTTTTATCTGAGAATAAAATCTGGCAGGCCAATTGCAATTTAAAAAACTAATGTCTTATGCAATCTTAAAAAAATCGCTGGGAGTGAAAATGCACTCCTGAACCCTATTGTTATCTACCGTATATAGGTCTTGTAATGGTCTTTAAAAATAAGGTACCTGATATTTATAACTGACTTTTTATTTTGAAATATGAACTGCCAAACTCGTTAATGAGTCGCCCCCTCGTTGAGCATCCACCCGTGAGCCGTGATTCAAAGTCTAAAGTTGAAAGTCGATTGTATACGAAATAGCACCATGCTGCGGAACCCACAACTTAATGCGTGTCACAAATGCACTTGGCAGTAGGTTTCTTTTACCTCCTAGGTTAGACATGAATATTTATAAATTACCCGGATATGCTTAAAAATCGAAGCAAACTCTAGAATAGGCTTATAAGTTTATAACATAATTAACAACTGTAACTCAAATTTAGCAAATCCCAGGAAGACTAATGATATCATCCAAATATACCAACCAACTATGTTAAAAGCTAAATATCTTCGAAACGGCTTAACCGTTTTCATCAAACATAGTAATGAACCTTTTCCCCTAGTTTAATCTTTGATATAAAAGAAACCGGAGTCCAAACGGACCACGCATTGCTGAGATACATCCGGGCAAAGGCTGAACATACAACGCCATCAAACACATAACCACCCGTTTGTTTTCGTCGGGGGTTAAAATCTGAGCAGTTATGGTTAACACAAGGATGAAAAGGTGCTGGCTGTGTTGTGCGTGCAAGCAGTATGCTGATACGATGATGACGAACTATGAGAGGGAAAGAGAGAATCGTAATACCACAGACTTATAAGTAGTATTATACGTCTGTGGGTTATACAAAGACTTGATTACAATAATAATCACCGAAACGTTAATTTCATTCCTCGCTCGCGCCCTTTGGTGCCGTTCTTGGCAACCGGTTTTGTTTGTGGAACGGTCGTAAATGAATCGACCAATAAGAAATCAAGCTTTGCGGCAGGCGTACCATTGGTGATGTGCAACAGAGAGCGTCGTTTTACGGGGAAGTGCGGGGCATGGGTGCGGCGAGCCAAACGGCGGCGCGGCAACGCGCGCACATTGTCATACCGTACAGTCGTGTTTCGTTTCGCCACTCGAAAAGAAGGTTATTGTTACAATGAGACGGGCACCGGACTGTCGATAAAGTGTGTTTGTATGTCGTTTTCGTCGTTAATAAGTGTTGTGTTTACTTTCACCCGTGCGAATGTCTCGATCCTTACTTTTTTATTTGTTTGTTCTTTTAATTACTGCCGCATGGGACGGCGCTTACATTTCAGTTAACCCTTTATTTTGAAACGATGGAACGATGTTCTTATGGTTTTTACACCAAAAGGTATTTTTATGTTATTTTTTTTACTTTACGATTGCGATATGGTTTAAGGTGAGTGCGTCGCGTGTGGTTTATGGTGATTGTAGTTTAAAGTAAATAATATTGTGATTGTAGTGTTCATTCTACAAGTGTACTGTGAGAGTTCTGGGCTTTCTTTCTGCCTTATTTAATGAGCAAACTTAACTTTGAGGCGAAAGTGGCTTTCAAAAAAATTTACCTGATTGATTACTTTTGTATAGAAATGGTACATAGATAATTATTATCGTAACCTACCTACTAGTGAATATCCAATGCTTCGGGGAAAAGCCGATATTGTATTGTAAAAAGCCCTCGCGCCCGAGGGTCGATAGCCGAGGGGAGGGAGAGCGACGTCTGGCTGCACACATGCAGAACCGGTTTGCGGTGCGCTCTAACTCCCCTAGTGCGCTTCAACAGTCTCTTTCTTACACCACACGCGACTGCAATATACCTTCTCTGTCGCACGGTTTCTTTATTTTTTTTTACTTCCCCTTGTGAAATTAATGCCCGACCGACGACGCTCCGTTTTTTTATTTGTACACGTATAACTACGTCCTAGATGAATAATTTTTTATTTTCATAGCTATCATCGATAGTGGTAACCGGTGCATACCTAAGTAAGTAGCGAGTGAACTACCTAAATCCAGCATAAATAACATTGTAAACACAGACTTAAGCGTGGTATTTTGCATCTAACTAATATTATAAATGCGAAAGTTTGAATGTTTGTTTATTTGTTTGTTCGTGCTCAATCACGGCGAAATGAATGGACGGATTTGGATGAAATTTGGTATATAAGTAGAATATACCCTGGATTGGGACATAGGATATTTTTTATCCCGATAACGTGAGTAGTTCCGGCGGGATAAACAAATTTCCGCGTTAAAGTACGTTTGTAAACATTTGCAACAAAGACTTCTACTTAAAAATGTTTAGCTGTAGGTACCTACCTATGTAAGTTTGTTTTGTAGGTCCTAAAAGCTAAAAATAAATAATAGGCTATAAATAAAATAAAAAAGGCTAAGAAATAATTTCTAAATAACTGCACTGCAGTGATGATTAGTAATATTCTTTTTGGTACACATCCGAACGAAGGCTGACCGGAAAAAACCTGGGGTCTAAAAAACCCACATTGCCCATATTAGCGTTTCTTTCATACCTACCTATATCATCCACATTTTGTTTGGCAATATTGTCACCAAATATGAGTCCTATTAAAGGAATTGAGTGTATTTTTTCTAAAAATAAATGTGTAGATCCAGATTAAAAGCCGAAAAGGAAGCATTATATTATCAGCTGTCTGTGTAGGTAGGTACCTACTACCTACCTATATGGGTAATAAATGTTTCATCGTTGTGATGAAATTATTGAATCAATTTTGATATTTAAACGAGCTGTCGTTGAATTTGTTATAGTGTCACGATCACGAATGTTATAGGTTTAACAAATAATAGTTGTCGTTTTTCGTCAGTTGCGTTTTAGTATTTTTTCGTTAAGGGAGTGATTATTTAATATGAATACTTAAGTCTACCTATTCTTGGCACAAGTAGTTGAAACTTTGTATTAAAAATTCATGCCTATTTGAAAAAACCGTACCTGTTTCTACTTGCATACCGTCGTCTACGCCTAGGTACACAACTACACCACTACACTGAGTCTTAGAAGGATTGAATTAGTAAATCGATGGTAACTATAGACGGTGTAGTACACTACACTTTCGATGATTATGATCGAACGCTTTGCTGGTAAAAAAAGCCTTACGTAACCAACCCTCACCCACGTGATCGTATTAACTGCAAACGGTTGTGAACCGCAATCTAAATAGGTAATTGTCTTGGTGAAAAAAGACGGCCAAGTGCGAGTAAGACTCGTGCTCTGAGGGTGCCGTGTATCATTGATCTATTGGCAAACTTTTGAAGGCCCTTTCTGAAACGACTAGTTCACCGCGGCCTATCTATAACGCAATAATAAAAAGACGGCCTTTCACGTACCTATTTTGATACTTTTATGTTTACCTACCCACCTGCTTCTCGGGACCTTACAATCGTGAAATTTTGCATAGGACTTGTGGCACAATTCAAGGAATAAATCCGAAAATCGTTAATTTCAACGGACGGACGATGGACTTATTGTCATTTACCTAGACGATCTATAAAATACCTACCTATAGGGTTTGGGGATCTGTCCATTGAGTTTCTGTATCTCTAGTTTCTAAATACTTACTATTAAATAAACAGACTGACTCGCTTAGTTGTTAATATATGTATACCTAGGTACTTACGAAACGGATTTTGTTACGGTTTTTACTATCATTTAGTGAATTTCTTCCAGAATGTTTATAGTTATGTAATACCTAATACAAATGATTGTTTATATTTTACTTCGAGCTCCAGCGGATAAAGGCTCGGGCGGAAACTAATTTAGTACAAAGATACGTTTTAAAAGGCCGCTTTTTTTATTGCGTTACACTAGAAACTTGATTTTGTATTCAATGAATGAATGAAGCTGTAGACTTTAACTTACGAACTGAAGAGTTTAACTTGATTACTTCTGAGAACAAAGCCAACAACACACGGACAGAAAGACAACAAAGTGATCCTATTCTTCAAAATGAAGTAGGGAACCCTAAAACAGCTATTATTTGTCCTTATTACATCAGTCGAGTTCAGTATAGTATGTAATGTAAATTAAACACTCTAAATTTATAGTAAGTTGGTAGGTCTGTTACGAATGTTACGTAATGTACAACGTACAACGTACAATGTACAACGCTTTCCCATTTCAACTAAAAATATATCTGCCTATTATACTTACATTGGGTACCAAGTACGAACTCGTCGTGCATAAAAAAAAAACCTTTACCTACCTCCTTTCAAAAATGTGACTTACAAAGGAAATTAGATTGTGATTAGAAGTAACTTTTGCATGCGAACCGCTACTGGTGAAACATGATGAATCTTCGCTAATGTAATAACATCGTATTAAATCAAATCTGCAAATAAATATTAAATAATAGTTGTACGAATTACGTTTTAACGTCGCATCGCATCAATTTCCTTATTTAACAAACGTCCTGCCGTAAAAATGTAATATTACTTTACCTAGCTATTGAAGTAGGTAGAGTCAGTCGGGGTAAAATGCTATGCTTCACCGAGCCGAAACTATCACGATATTAGGATGCGTTCTTTGCTTTTCCCATAAGACATTCGATATAATCTGAGGCTCGTATTACAAAATGTTACTCAAGCAGAGATCTCCGCTTGAGGACAGGTAAAAGTGACAGCTTTGTGTAACTTGTATAGCGGCATCTCTTTCTAACTACACTCAAGCACTGATCTACGTTTGAGCAACATTCTGAAATACGGGCCTAAAAGTTCAAAAAGAGGTGGACGATATAAACAGCGGTTTTTTAATGTGAAGGAAAAAGTAACTAAGTCGGAGTGCGTACTTTTGTCCCGCCTTGTGGATAAAGTTGTTTAGAAGTCTCTTCATAGGATTTATTACAAATATTTTTTTATTTTGTTCCATTGCTGGGCAAAGGTATCGCTCAAAATCGTTAATGAAATTAAATTTACGTGATCAAAAAGTTGTTTTCATCATATCAGCTGAAAGACGTCCACTACTGGACAGAGGCCTCCCCCAAAGATCTCCACAACATTGTTTTAATGACCTATATATGTGTCATAGTTATGAGTACCGTAAACCGTAATAATTCTATTTCAGTTAGGTTAGAATTTTGTTATGGCTTAAATAGGATTGAGGAATACGCCGAAGAATTTATATGTCCGTCCGGCTAGCTACCACCATCTTATCTAAATCTGCCGCCAAACAGCAATGTTAATAGCATTGTTGTGTTCCGGTTGTCAGAGATAAGATAGCCAGTTCCCCAAATATTTGGGTTTCCGGGTCAGTACGCTTCGCCTCATCTTTAGCTAACACTAGGTGTGATTGAAGTCAAGTGCTAATCCGTTGTGCAAAAAAAAAACGTTACTTTCAAAATTTATTTTTTGGTCCGGATCATTTCTGGTAGCCTAATGCGCTCTGTTCAGTAAGTAATTTGAAATATAATCTGGTATCTCGGTATCTCAATAAACGGGACGCGGATCGCTCACCAGTGGCTGACACAAAATGGCGACTAGGTGCGCTAGATCCCGTCAAACAAACTTCCTCACACGCGCCACCCTCTGAGAAAAATGCACTGCGTAACTTTACCCACTGCATCCTTTTACCCCGAAAGATTCCATGGCGTCAGAATGGAAAGGATATAAGAAAATAAGTAAATTTTGGGAAAGATAGACAATACCGAATATAGTCAGAGCTTAATATATCGCCAGGTACAAGAAAATTTGGATATCTGGTCATCCAAAAAATTGGAAATTGCCTGACCCACGATGGTACGGCGAGATCCTTTATTGAAGAACGTTTGGAGTTAAATCGTTGAATTTCGCAACAAAGTGGTATAGGTACTTACTGACGGCCGTTCTATAAAAATCTTTATTTTGCGGCCACAGTCCAAACATGGATAATTCGATAAAGGCCTTCTACACAAATAAACTATTAATAGGTATTCAGTCCCTAACGTCTCGCACTGAGATTGTCAATTTCAAAGTTATATCTCCCAACACTGAATATCTTCGTTTTCTGGACATTGTTGAAGCATTTACATAACGACATTTTTGTTTTATTTTTTACCCTTTGGTCACATCATATTTGAAATGGAGCATGTTAGATCTTACATAAAAATTACTTTAGATTATGTTCCATACCTTTTATTTAAATACACTCCGTACCTACTATGTCTGTTGAAAGTGTACCCAACCTTATTTATTTTCGCATTAATGAATACTCTTCGTGGTGCGAATTGTTGCACAAAATGGTACGACCTGGGCTGTAATATTGGATAAAACTTTACCGGAAGCCAGGCGATACTAAGTACAGATCATTCACAAGATCCAACTTACTTTCGGGGACGAAGCTATAAGTATCGTACGGATAAAGGAGTGTACAATCGTTTCCAAGACGGTCGTGTATCAGTAAATATCGAATCACGTTCCGGTAGGCCATCAACAGGCAAATCCCAGTCAATGTCACTGACCACGTGTGGACTCGGGAAGATCGTTGTATCACATTCCGTGAACGGACGACACGGGAATAAGCCGGATTGGGGGACCGGCATACTCGATTTTGACCTCTAAAATTATCGATCGATATACCGTTCCGTCGACCTAGCGTGCATCGACCAAGCGTTCTGTCAATACAACGTTCGTTGACTTAGCGTGCACCGATCAAACGTTCTGTCGCCATAGCGTACACCGACCAAGCATTCTGTCGATAAAACGTTCCGTCGACCTAGCGTGCATCAATCAAACGTTCTGTCGACCTAGCGTGCATCGACCAAGCGTTCTGTCGACCTACCGTGCATCGATCAGACGTGGTTCGCGCTTAAGTAGCGGAGTCATTATGAATTATTATGTACACGCGGCGCCATGACGATCACACACTTCCACTATAAGCAGCTCTCGTTGCGTTCACATTTGAGATAGCAGCACGCGGTCAGCTTATACTAATAGTCTAACGGTTGTGGTGCAGTCGACTATAAATGCAATAAATAATTGAATCGTGTTGTAATTGCCGAATGTAATTTCCTTTTATTTCTATCCAGAGCTCGTGCTACATCCACAAGAGAGTGGCTCTTAAATTTTTGATAATGATCGAATGTTTTATATAGTTCCAAATGTAATGCCATAAAACAATAATAGAACTTAAAAAAAGGGAAAATACGGTTTGACCTCGGAAAAACGAATACCTAACCGCGATTTTCTTGAAACATTTTATAAAGTGTTGTAAATGTAGTAACAATTGCTAAAAATTAAGCATTTGTAAGGAGCGCTAAAAGTAACTAAATAAGCTAAAGTTGAAATATGTTCTCTTTAAAAAAAAATGCTCAATTGATGGGTATTTCTTTAAATTCAAAACATTTAGGGAAATTATCGTTACAAAATATTGGTTCTCATTTTTATTTCTTAAGCAATGCAGTTCGACGACATTTTCAGCTAAAACACATGCATGCGTAACTATAATATGCTTAGTCTTTATCCATCAATAAGTGTTTAACAAAAGTCTACCTAATTAATATCAGTTAGTATTTATTGTTATTAAGATACAAATTAAAAATAGGGTTTTCTAAAAAAATCTAAGACTAAGCGCTTGTATCTTTAGGCTTAATTAATCACAATTACGTTTGTAATATACCACTACAGAATAGCAATTATATGAATTATGTCTAGCTAAGCTAATTTTTTACCGTATTTTCCCTGGGCTATAAATACAAGATATCCAGAAGCAAGAAGCGAATTGATTATCTCAGCTCAGAAACAGAGAAGTTTTTAGGACTGTTACCTACAAGACGTATTTTGTTTGTCTAAGTGGCCTCTAATTATCCATATTTGGCCTGAGGCCGCAAAATCGAGACTTTTTTAAATGGTGGCCAGTAGATATTCGAAGCGCTATATTAAAATATCTAATCGCTTTAACAAACCTCAGTGCTGTAGTTGGGCATAGTTTCAAAATTGTTCAATATCATGTAATTTCACGAGTCGGCCACATTCGAAACCAACGTTCTAAACCTCAATGCTATTGTAATGACTATTGATAAAGCGGCTCTTCAGTAACGAACGTATTATACCTACCGGATGAGTTTTTTACCGTAAGGAAAAAATTGGGTTTATTAGATTTAATGCACCCAGAGTAAATCACCTGGGTGAACAAAGTCTACTTATCGTTAGACTTAATGCAGCTATAACTTAAAGTAGAAAATAATATAACTTTCACGTTTTTCGTGGTAGACTTAAGGGCATATTAGGTAAGTGAAATAGAAGGTACTGGCATGGGTAGTTTAGTTTTCGTTAAATAATAAATAATAAAAAAATAATTTTATTTTCACACCACATCTGTTCAACAAACAAGAAATCCAAAAATAAAAAGAAAAGATAACAAATTATTAGATGTGGTGGACTGGAGCCTGAGCTAGACTATAAAAGTCTGTATTTCAGGACTCCAGGCCTCCACCCAGCGGAGTGGAACTAAAAATAGATGTTTATATAAATGTTACTGTATGTTTATCCGATATCTAGTAACCATAGTACAAGCTTTGCTTAGTTTAGGACTAGATTATTGGTGCAAATGTCCGTAATATTGAAAAATTTAAAATACTGAAATATTGAAAATATAGTATAATACCTCCGTCGATTTGTACAAATGAAGTGTCGCTAGATTCGGACAAGACCCGGGCGGGTCATCTGCTTTGTTACGTCATGATAAATTCAATAGGGCGGATACTACCGGCCAATTTGTCACTTGACAAATAATTCCAACTCAATAGAGATGACTATCAAATATTACGAACGAGAAACCGCATCTAGGCCTCACACTCCGGCCGAAGTCAATTGAGTTATTCGTCGTGATTTTTTATAGGTAAAAATGTTTACAACCGTATTCGGGTTTTTATAATTTTTACCCGATTGTCCAAGGAAGGACGGTAATGTTTTTCGAGTGTATGTTACATAATAATAATATAAATAATAATACATATGTTACATAATTCTGGTAACTAATTTGTACTACCTAAGTAACCGTACAGAGTTCATTGGTAATTTTACTGTAATGCTGTATGTGAAAGACTGAATAAATAAATAAATAATATGTAGGTTTCTATGCAGGCTTGACCGATTTCAAGATGCATGGTGGGTGTCGTTAGATTCATCTCCAGTGTCATAGGATACATTTTATATGGTAAAAAAAACCAACTTGGCGCCCGTTATTTAAAAATATGCTGTCAGGTTTTGTTAATTTTTAAACTAATATAGTTATTATTTTAAGTTTTTTAACCCTTGAAGAAAAACGACGCGGCGGATGTTATGCCTTAGTAATGATACTATGAAAACAGTTTTTTTTAATGCTGTTTAAATACGCAAGAGTAGCTCAAGTATCAATTTAAGTTCACGTCGATCTTGATATAGTTTTATTAATACGGGCCATATAGGCCGGATGTATCTCAATAATGCGTGATCCGATTTGATTGCGGGTTCTTTTTACATTTAAGATTAAAAAAAGAGAAAGGTTCTTAGCCACGCCAGGTCAAAATTGGTTTAGTGGTTTCCAAGATCTTCAGGTTTCTTTCTATTAATATCGCCATAATATTAGTTCCATCACTTTTATTTAGAGACAAGTTTGAACTCATTTATTTATGTATGTGGTGCGACTCCCGTTTCTATCTGCCTTCCTTACTTATCTCACTTATTTTAAACCTAAATAAGTACCTACGACTGTAATCTCTTAACATATTTTTATTAGCTTAGGTTAATTAAAAAAATATCAATTTAAACAACGCTAAGCAAACAAAACGTACAAGTCACATTCAATAGCCGGCCGTAAATTTGCAATAGATGACCGGTCACTTTAGTCAGAAACGGTTACTTTCGTTTAAACCGATTCGATTACATTTTTAGTAATAAAGAATCATCATTTCAACTTAGTATATTTAGCTTTAATAACTATCTTTCCGCCCGCGAAAGCGTCGTGCGCATAAAAGATTTCATCCAAAGCCGTCCAGCGGTATAGGCGTGAAGAGGTAACAAACATACATACAGAGATATACACACACACAAACTTTCGCATTTATAATACTAGTTGGGATTAACGATGGTTTCTTGTGTGAACTACATTACATAAATTAATACTTACATTAAACAATTATATTTTTTAATGTAAATGTTTTGAAGGAAGTAGCTGTTTGTGATCCCCCAATCAGTAGCTCAATTATTAAAGATGTTAATTATTAATTTGACATAGAATTTGTTAATGTGAAAAGTGCGAAAATGACCGTCGAATGGGTAAAATCACCGTCAATTTGGCCAAGTGACGTGTTTGATTCGTAATTTACGTCAATTTGCATCTCTACCTGGGGATGCCCTGGGGCACACGAATAAATAACCCAACATGTGCCTAGGGTGCGATTTTTGAGTCGTTCTTTCGTTTGAATATTTCAAATTCACTTATGCATTACAAAAGTTTGTTTTCAAACCAAATAATCGTTGACATTATTTGACCATTGGTTTATAGGTACCTTCTGTTGCATTACGTTCCGTTTAAAACCTTGACGTGTATTCTGCGTGTAATGGATTATATCCTTTTGTCGCGTGTGAACCCGTTCGCAATTCGTCCCGTTAATATATCACCCCGATTCTTATGTCGTCCCTTTCGCAACTTGTCCCGTTCGTTAAGAATTAGCAAAGAATTTGCAAAGCAAAGTCTCATGTGGAATTGATCGTGATTTGGTGGAAGGGCAAAAATCGCACCCGATATATAGAAAATATTAATATAGAAAAAAATATAGGAAATAATATGATTTTTCTAACTTTTTTTCAAATACTATCGATGAGGGGGTGACGTTTCGATACTATTCGAAATCTTTGAAAAAAAGAGCTCACCAGCCCGGTGACGCTTTAAAAGGTATATCGACCAAACAGCAGTAGACCTTAACAAAAAAAAAACTGTGTAAAGTTTAAAAAATTTACCTTTTTGCACACACTTTAAATTATCAAAAATGGCTAATTTGGCTCAATTTATTTTGAAGTCACTAACGACCAAAATACCGAACCATGTTCAAGTTATGATCTCTACTTAAAACTAGTTGAAAAGGGATGTATTTCTATAATTTCCAGCAGACAGGTCTTTGGTCAATATAGCAATTTATCTAAATCAAAAAAATCGTCAAAATCTAAGCTTCCATGAAATCAGTATGAGGTTGTTTATCAAAACACCTTTGACAGATTTTGACATGCTCAGTGCAGAGTACCTATTTGACCATACGAAATGTACGTTTTTTTAGACCGCCTATTCTTCTGGGGCATATTACACAGTATTTTCTTTTTATGCACGACGGGTTCGTGCTTGACCTCAATCACACCTGATGTTAAGTGAAAATGAGGTCGAAGGTGGAAGGGTACTGACCCGGTTTTATATATGTGACAGTATTAGGTACTTGAGGACTATGGAATGGATGGATGGATCGATCACGGAACTTTCGCTTTCGGGGTTGTCGATGCGATCATTGTCAATATTCTATGGATCTGCTATCGTAACATCATTTGAAAGCTGTTCCAAACACGAGAGAATTTGAAGATCTTGTCTCCGACGTAGTTCGTCCATTCTTTATATATTTGGCAGTTAAAAAAAATAAAAATTTATTAATACATGATCTAAGGGGGTCATTAGTCATTACCTTTAAATAAACATTTAAACAAAAATTAACCAAATAATCCATAAGTAAAACAGAAATAATATTTATAGGTAACGAAAAAAAAAACTTACGTGGATAGGTGCGTGATGAGCAAAATGCCGCACGGTGGTAGGCGGCTTTCAAAATCACTTCCTTCCGCAGCAGCGAGAACACTAATCGGTGCATGGGTTGCATCGGGGGAGAGGGGATGAATAGTTAGTAAGGTGCCTAGACGCGCGAGGCGCGATGTATTCTGAATCATCAGAAATTATTACAATTAACTTTTACGTGAGCGAAATGCTCATAGCGCGTCTTGTCACGGGTTCATTTGATTCCCATTGTATTATATGTATATTTACATCACATTCAAATATAAAAAAAGGCACTCAAATCGGACTACGTATTGGTTGGTGGTAGGGCATTTTAAATGTCCGCCTGGCTAGCTACCACCATCTTATCTAAATCTGCCGCCAAGCAGCAATGTTAATAGCATTGTCGTGTTCCGGTTGTCAGAGATAAGATAGCCAGTCCCCCAAATGTGTTGGGGTTTCCGGGTCAGTACGCTTCCATCTTCGACCTCATCTTCACTTAACATCAGGTGTGATTGAGGTCAAGTACCAACCCGTTATGCATTAAAAAAAAAAAAAACCAACTAGGTATTATTAAAGTACCTATATCCGAACGAAAACTGAACATAGGCACACAACGCCATCAAACACATAACACCCGTGGTTTATCGTCGAGGTTTAAATAGGAAATAAATATATATACGTTTTCTACGCATACATCAGCGTTTCAAGATTGAGAGAACTTAAGTTGACACTTAAGATACTAATGTGTGTTTAAACATATAAACAAATAGAGTGAGAATCGATCTCAATCTTGAGATGGTATGAAGTAAACTTACGATTGAGATCAGAGACTCACTGCCAATACAATTTTTTTTATAATGTTTAAATACGCAATAGTATCTCAAATATAAACTTAAGTTCACGTCCATCTTGAGGTCATTTTATTAACAAGGATCTAAGATCTGATTTTCAAAAATAAGCTTACAAACTTAATAAGAGGTGGTTATCATGTTTATGTGTGTGTGTGTCCAAATTAATTAATATTCCAATGAAAAACATTATTTGCTATTCTACTTGTACCATTCATGACTTTTTCACTCTCGTGAGTTTCCTGGAAGAGATCTCTTATAGACTTCAGTTGCTGTCAGAAATCCTTAGTGAAGTATATTTCCCAATAAAATGGAAAAATGACATAAAAAAAAACTATTATCTCGGTACTAGTCGGTCTCGGTACTTACCTACATACCTATAAATAAATATTGCAGCAAAAGTGCAAAAAAATTGTATTGTGTTCAAGTAACACACAAGGATGTCATTCTTTGTGCGTGCGTGCGTGCGTTACGCGAAACGATCAAAATCTAACACGAAACATTATTGATAAATTAGCTAAATAGGAAATAAATAAATAAATTTGTTGTTTTCATGTAAATAAACTTATATACTTACAAACGAAGATTATAAACTAATTAAAGCTTGTAATTAATGGTAATATCTAAGTTGGATGTGCTCACAGACTACAAAGAGTCCTTAGATGTGCTATTCGTATATCAGACCCAATTTGTTATGGTGCTATGAATATTTGCAGAATTAAGTAATAGAATATATAAATCCCACTTTATGACCAATAAATAAATATCCTTGGACATACACACAGCGCAATTTAGTTCCACACTAAGCAACTAGACATGGTTCCAATTTGACCTGAAAATTTTGTTATGAGCGGACATAGTTACTTACAAATATAGTTACAAAGGAACAAACTAAAAACTTGTGAAAATGAAATACAAATGACCGGGCTGTATAGACTGGTTTCCTTTGCCCCACAGAATAGTGTCATCGTCGTGTCGTCGTCGTCCCCCCAAATAATTGTAGCCTTTTGGCGGGAACTCAGCGAGTGATGTTGTATTTTTGTTTTTATTTCTTATAATTTGTGCATTCTGAGTTAGAAGCTTTCGGGTTTCGACTAGAAGCCGGCAAAATCTTTCGTAAACTATTCACACTTTAGACTGCATACGTCAAGTATACGACGAATGATTTGTTTTGACTGAGAGTGACTTTACTAAACTGAAGAAATAATACATGGCTGTATGGGCTTAGATCCCTTTTCCTTCTTCGAGCGGAGTGAATTATTTAAAAAAATAATGATTTGACGGTTAAGTTGACTGACGTTAATTCATGTCAGTCAACCAACCAACATCGGTTCTATTGATCAATGTGTATATCTATCAAAATAAGAAAGACATCCTTCTTTCTTTCCTTCAAAGAGAATACAAACGATCACTACGTTTTAGTTTCGAGCTTTTCGTAAGATCCTTCGGTTTTTGTGGTAATTGTGGCAAATATTATTAACTATCGGTTGGTTTATCTCAGACAATTAATGACACAGCCTGGTGTGTTTGGTTAATTTTAGTTTCTTTTAGATAATAGTAATTTTAATGGAAAACATAGGTTTTATTTTCATTGATACTTGATCATTCTAAAACAAAATTTATTACATTCGTTTTTTCGTAAGTAATAAATAAAATGAATGCTGCTAGGCATTTAGGATAAAATGTCTGTCTCAATTGTTGGACTAGGAGGTACTGATTTTGGGTCTGCCAATTATAGTAGTAAAGGTGACTTGCGGTTGCCATCCACAGAATGAGCATGCCAGGACTACAATATAAAGTCCAAAGCTCTGCCTTTTTGGCTTGAAGGAAATTTAACTTTCAAAAATGTATCTGTGTTTTAGGCTTGGATCAAAGGAAGTAGGTGGGGAAAATGCTTATGAATGAATCTGCTTTACTCTTACCAAAAAACGGAGTTCCTGTGTATGTTACCCTCTCTGTGGAGATAGTTTTATAGTTGAAAGTCTTTCGCTAGCTTACAGTGTGTCTCCAATTATAATTATATAATGTGTGTCTGTGTGCACATAGTTGTGCAATCAAACCTATTTTCCATTAGTGCGAATCCAGTCAATAATAAAAAAAAAAAAAGTGCAATGTATAAACCATTTCTTCTTTTTGATTTCATCTATGTGTTCGGTATTCTGTTTTTTGTATCTTTGTTACGAAGAAATCATATTCATGAGGTAAAACTGACTTAGTTACTTCATTCTGATCTGTTTAAAAGTTTTTTTGTGACTGAAATAGATAAATAGATATTTGTTATTTTCTTTGCTTAAGTGCAAAGAAAATAACAACAACACAGGTGAACGCCTGGATCGTTTCTAAAATCCTGGCCGAATGTCCCCCTGCTACTTCAAAGCTACCACAAATCCAGGGATACTCACCCCATATCGTCTGTTTTTAACCGATTTCAAAAAAGAAAGAGGTTCTGTATTTGGGGCGTATTGTTTTTTTTTTTTTATGGTATTGAACTGTATTGCCCACTGCCATTTTCAAGCAATAGTAAGCTTAACTTTTTAAATTCAACCAAAGCGGTCAGTCAAGTACAAGTCAAGTCAAATAGGTGACTTTGCAAAGGTTGTAGGAAAAGCTTTTACAGGTTGTTAAGGGTTTGTGTGGAACCCACTTCATGAACACTCCATTAGTACTTTATTTTCTTTTCTGTTTACGAAATTATTCAAGTTTATTACAAGAAATAGACTGCTGATGTATTCCCATCTGGCCATATAGTAATTTGATTTTTATGCCATCTGCATGTATCCAGATCTCGGTCTTACACAACTCACAAAACGTAGTTAATCTTTTTTATATCTAGCAGTCTTCTCTTATAATGTCTGATATAATGTATAACCTAAATATTATCAATTTATGACAGTTCTTGCATCTAGGGATGTAGGTATTAATTAAGGACCTTTTTATTACATTAGATATAAATATAGAACTTATTTTATCTTTCAGATCAGAAATCTTAGATAATATACAAAAGAAAAAAGATCAAGAAAAGGATCAGCCACAAAGTCCTAGTTTTCAACAGCAACAGATAAATAAACCTACAGATAAAGGTTTGCACACTTCAGACGGTCAAAATATCAATGTCCCTGTGACCCAGCATGTACCCGCACAACAACTGTTATCATCAACACATGGCTCTGGACAACCACTTCAATCTAAGGAGGAATCCAAGGACAAGTCTATAAAAGTTGCAAATTCAACCACAATAACATTGATAGAAAACGGTGGCATCAATGAAGATAAAGATAAGGACAATAATTATCCTAAAAACTACTTTACTTTAGAGCCAAAAATTGACAAGAAAGAAGATGGTACCAAGAACAGTATAACTATAACAAGGACTGTAGCAAAACAGTCCCCTGGTAACGGACAGATTGATAAGTCTAAGGGTCCACCAAAATCTGCAAAAAGACCATTGCAGTATTTGGAGACCCTTGCTGAGAAAGCTGGAATTACATTTGAGGACAAGTACGAAGCTGCTAATACATTATTGGCTTTAGATAAGCAAAACAATAGTTTCAGGAGACCTGAGCTGAAGCAGCCAAAGCCTGAACCTGAAAATCATAGCCCAGGTGACGAGTATAGATACAGAAATCAGAAGGAAGAGGATGATAAATTACAGGTAAAACATGATTTTTCCATTGACATGCTTACATATACTGGATGAATTTTTTTACCATAACGAACAAAAAATAGGTCATATGAGGTAAGTGAAATAGAATCTATTGGCATAGGTAGTTTAATTTTTTTTTCTTCAAAACTAAATATAAAAAAATGTTGTGGCATTTGACCGTAGCGTATGTAGTTTTTGCACATAATTACATAATTAAATAAATTTAAAAAACTTAGAGAAAATGTGAGTTCCAATTAAAATTCGCATGATAGGAACCCTAGGAATCCTGCCTGTCGCATATCATTCTCTGGCAGTGGGTCGATGATGGTTTTGAAAACAAGAAAATTAAACTACCTATGCCAATAACTTCTATTTCACTTACCTAATATGCCCTAATTTTTCCTTACGGTAAAAAAACTCATCCAGTATTATATTAGCCAATCAATAAATCAAGTAACAGAATTAATAATTATTGTACACATATAGGTAGACAATTCGTAAAATAGTATCTAGGTTATGCAACTGTTCAGACATTACAACTTGCAGGCGAGTTTCAGAATGGACAGATGAGTGTTTTAATGAACTTCTTTATATTGCAGTTTTATATGACAGCATGAGTGTTGTAATATTTTCTTTACTTCACAGTTACATTACGATATTCATATGAAATCATTGATTCCATTAAATGTCAATATATTATTGTATTATACAGAAGATACACTATTGATTACTTAAAATTATTGACATTATTGGTATTCAAAAACAATTTAATAAGTACATTGATTGATAATAGCGTAACTGTTTATACTATTAACCGTCATGATGTAATTATCTTTAGATCTATCCATTATGAAGAGTGTGTCTTAGATTGTAATCCCACCATGCTGCATTATTCGGATGTAATATATAATTATTAATAAATTTTTTTCGTGAAATTTAAATTGAGCGTATGTCACATAAATGTATTCATCATGATAAAACAGATCCAACAGCAGATAATTCAGCAGCAACAACAGCAACAGTTACAGCAGCTTCATCAGCAGCAGCAATTGCAGCAGTTGCAGCAACAACAGCTACAGCAATTGCAGCAACAAGCATTACAGCGGCAACATCAGCAAGCTTTGCAACAGCATATCAAAAATCAGCAAGATCATCAGGAGCTGGTAAGATTTCTGTACCATTTGTTTTGTAATGACAATATTGCAGTTGTGTCATCATCATCATATCAGCCACAGGATGTCCACAGCTGAACATAGGCCTTGCAGTTATATGGTTCAACTCAATGGTTAACTTTTTAACAGAAAATACAATTTTAATAATAATCCCACACAAATTGGTATATTGAGTTGACACACACTATTTAAGGCCCAAGTTAGGCAATATCCTGAAATTTTTTGACAAGGCCAACAGGAAGAGAGGGGTGCCCCGAGTCATTTCCGTGACAGAATATTTTTGGTGAGTTGAACTTTCGATTCATGCATTGATTATAAATTTCAGGGATATTGGTGAAACAATTTTGGATGTATTGTAGGACAGACACTACTAGTACTTATGAAATAAAATACGATGGGTCGATTTTTAAGTAAAAGACCATTTGAGCAAATGTATGAGCGATGTATGATGCTCGACGAATTATTGTTAAATGCTTAAAAAATCTGCAAACAGTGTTGTGGGAAAAGCAAATCGATGAAATGATTTCCTAATCAATATATTGTGCGATGCGGATTTTACGTACGTCGATACTTGCATGTAACGAAGCTTCGTATCACGCTCCCGTGTGAGTGTATGTGTGTATTAACAGTGTTATTTTTTTCATTCATTCATTTCATTACAGAAGTAGGGTAGTAACATGACTACATAGCATAGCATAGCATAGTGCATTTTGTACAATGGGTTAGTACAATTAACCATGTGGTGTGGTGTATAGCAGCAAAGATTAGTGATAGTTAATTGGTTTAGTTCGTAGCAGTCTAATCAAGGCGGAGCTTCCTCAAATCTACGATCCATTTCAGCAGTGAACTTCTGTAGCTGTTGATGTAATATTACTACCTAATTTACATCAACCTAATTGCAATAGCGATATTGGATAAGCAAACAGATCTATAGGCTATAAAATCCACTACTGGATCTAATTGCCACCCGTTGGCAATCCCAGATTTTTTGGGAGCTCCGCAGCTTTGCAGCCTGCACTATTATGCTCTCGATCTCTTAGTCGCCTTTTACGACCCTTACGGAAAGAGGGGGTTGGTCTTATTCTACTTTTTTAGTAAACACTTAGCAATGTATGTAAAATTAGTACTCCCAGTTTATTAGTGGTAGCTAGCCAAGCAGACTTTTTAATAAAAAGCATTGCTACAGACTAAACCTACTACTAATATACGTTGCAGCTTGCAGGGGATCGAACCGTCGCGTTCCGTAGCTTATCCTGATGTTTGTGATATTGAGCCCAGCAACAGCATAGTGTGTAAGATTGTTAAATTAATAGTTACAGAAGCAGTTTCAGCACCAACAACAGCAGCCGCAGCAGTCCAAATCTGATCTCCAACAAGTTTCCCAGCAGCCCGAACTGCAACAGCAGAAATTTTTGCAGGTTTGTTATATTTATTACACTGTTCCTAACGTTCCTCAGAAGTGCAATAGTTTTTCTTGTATATTCGTCAGGGCCGTTATTATGGTTGTTCTATGTTTCTTCTTCCAATTATCTCCAATATTAGGGATGGGATTGAGATAAATAAGATTAAGATGACATCTTTGCCATACCTGACTAAAAGTCCATTTTTTTTTCAATGATTGACTGACTCATTTGAGTATAATCCATCCGTTGCCAGTGAGGATCTGATCGAAAATGAAGCACGTGATCTCAGTAAATACCGATTGCTTTTAAAAATCCCAAGATTGTAGGATTTGGAGAAGATTGGCGCCGGAATTGAACATGATGAATAAAACTACTTACCCTACCCACGCCTAGTGGGCGAAGATGGTGGAATAAGATTGTGAAATTTCATTACACACGTACCGAAATGCATCCTATAAAAGACTGGCTTTCCGGGCTTTGCAATTTAGCAGGCATCGAATTATCACCTACAAGTCTTAGCACGTCGTTCCACAGAGTCGAGTGCAGCTAGATGGTAGCTAGCAGGATTCCATGTATGAGCATACGTGAGCCTGGTAAAGTACCAAAAGCTGTTTTGGAGTGAAATATCGCCGGACTTTAAAGCTTCTTAATTGCTATTTTAGCATTCGGTTCTATGGAGCGCCCAAAATTTTGGTTTGAGGTTAACTCCAGACCCAAAAGAGTGTGATAGTCAGGAACTGTATGGATATATCTTGGATCGTGGGAGTCAGGTTGAATAGACTCCATCGGCTGCACATGCTTGTCTTTTGTTGGCATTGAATTTGACAAGGTAGGCGTCGCCCTAATCGGATACTGCCTTTAATGCCAAATTCGTACGCTCAATATTAGCCTTCCTGCGTGTACGTATATCTCTGTAACAGTGGCGTCGTCTGCATTCTGGGTTGAAGCACATCGTTGATATGCAATAAAAAGAGAGTTACGGAGAGGAAGATCTTTGAGTTAACCCTGGCATAGGTCAGATGAGCAGCTGTCGATGGCTACCTGAATCGATCGTTCGCTCAGGAAGTCATATATCCGAGTGCACTATCCAGAGGGCATTCCATATGAAGGAAACTTGATTGAGAGATCGGATGCACGACTCTTTTAAAAGCTTTGGAGATGGCGTGTACAAAGGAATATCCGTTTCGCGCCTGTATCAAGTGACAAATTTTAACACACTTGTAAGAAAATGTAATGAAATAATAAAACGCTTCATACCAAACCAAAACATTAAAGGTATTCAGGTATCCAATTAACAGCTGGATTTCTATATTGAGGTCGCGTGTTGAAATTCCAGCTGGGTATATGTTTAGCACCTCGTTTTCATGGGGATAGAGCAGTCTTATATGCCCGCTTGGCTAGCTACTAGCGTGACAGCGGCATGAACGTCGCGCGCCGTACGTATTTCAGTTCTAACCCATTAAAATGTATTAGTTAGGTCAAACAGGTACAGCAGTGACGCTGCAGCGCGACGCGACCGTAACGTGAAGGCATCGGGCATGGCTTATTTGTATTTAGGGAATCCTTTTGTTTTCAGCGGGACGTTTCTGTTGTGTTTTATAATATTTCTTTTTCACATTTTTGTATTATAGCTTCCTGTATATCGAAAAAATAATAGTGTGTATGAAATCATTATACTACTACAGGATTGCTTGACATTTTTGAGAAAACTGCGGTGCGGCTAGTGCGTTACGTCTTTGTGATGTGTACACTGTGTACGCGCTCGCTATTTGACGGACAGGCTGCGCCCGCGTGGCGTTACGCCACGCAATGCTACGGTTACGCTGCTACCGTCCTCGCCGTCGTTGTTTGACAAAGTCTTTAACCTAAAGTTAAGCGCACATTATGCCATGCCGCAGCGGGGCGGTACGGGCCTTGTTTGCGATTCTTCATACATCATTCGTTTGTATAATAAAGCGACCCGCTCCGCCCCAGCATAATGTGCTCATCTATACATATATAATGTGTAGCGGGCGGATTTTTTGTTTCGACCCGGCACGCCACGGCCGGACATAACATGCGCCTTATTTTAGTCTACAGTCAAACTGCACTGTTTATTAGCAATGTTGGTTGAGATAAATAAGATTGCCAGTGATTATTCTAGGTGAGTGTGCTTTTAGTTCCGGTCTTACGGGCTTCACTTAACATTAAGTTTAATTGGGATCCAACGCTAACCCATCGTGCATAAAATATATTGATAACACTAACACTGTTATAGGAACTGTTTCCTAATATGCTTATCCCTTGAATCATTTATTCTTCAAATAAATCGAACTTCTTGCTAAGATTTATGGACACAATTGCTATTATAGTTTAAGAAACGAAGTCAAAATAAAAGGCATCACTAACTTTCCTTGCACTTTTTGAGTATAAAAAAAATAATAGTAAGGGAATAGAACTTTTCGGGCCAGAGGCTGGCTATGCTGAGGCTATGCATATAATATATTGCAAATAATTTTTAAATACTGGTTGGTCAATGCAAAACCTTCCTCTGGTGCGCTCCGTAGCCAAGTAAGAATACGTAAATTTCGGGGTGAAACATCCTGTGATTTGAATGTTCCTATTGTTTTGCACATGGATAACAGTTCACTGTAATAATTTTAATTTAATATTGTACTTTTTGCGACTACATACCTATACTATACCGAAAGTAAGCTACCAATTTGTTAGAAAAAAATTTGATCTATTACTGACAGGTAGTCTATCCATTTGCAACAATTATGAACTTTTAAGATCATCGGAAGTAAAAATCGGTCGCTAACTGGACTACGCCGAGAGATGACATTCGAGGAATGCAAACAGGTACGAATTATTCCTCATAACAACCAAATTATAAATCTTGTCCTCTGGGTTTTTTGCAAATTTTCGCCCCTCGGTATTGATTCTTCATTGTAAGCACACTGATATCGATAACACGAAAGGATCGAATGTAACAAGTACACTTGAGCGCACTAAAGTGACGCTCTCTAATGTACAATGAATACGGGCTGCGTAATATCGTACCGCGCAGCTTGCAACCGTAATGTCAAGTACAAAGTTCAAACTAATTTTATATGAGTATTTCCGTGCTTCGGAGGGCACGGTAAATAGTTGGTCCCGGTTGTTTTCAATTGAAGGCTGTCTTTAATGTCGTGCCCTACAGGGGCGGCTTAAAAATTGACGTTAGGTTGCTCTGATACAAATCCACCAACCTGTACTGGGCCCACTTGGTGGATTATGACCCATACATTCTCCCAGTGAGAGGAGGCTGTGTACCAACAATGGCGAGGCTTAAGGCTAATGACGATAACTGTTATCTCGTCTCCCAACATAGACAGGCTCAGTAAGATTCTAGTACCTAACTAGGCAGGGCATGTAAGGTTTTTATAATTACATCTCTGATATTGTATGCCCTTGAAATTGCGTATTATTTAAGTAAATTTCTTAGAGGCAGTATTACATTACAATATTTCTATTTACAACGTACGATAAAAACTACAATAGTCTAGGGCCCATATTAATAAACCAATCCAACCAATCTTATCATCCGAAATGCGTCTTAAGAAGTTGACGCTATCTCAAGCTCCGTGCTAATTTATAAACCAATCTTGAGGTCTACTCAGCTGAGATCACTTCTCAAGTATTCGCCTCAGCGGCAAATGAATGATAGTGTTGAGTTTCGTTTATTAATACGTGAAACTCGGCGCACGTCTCAACTGAGTGCTTGAGTATGCACGTGCGTTTCAGGTCTCAAGTAAGGTTTATTAATCAACACGTTTACTTGAGACCGGTCACAAAACTATTCTCAATCTTGAGAACGGTTTATTAATTCGGGCTCGTGTCGCAGTCATTAACGCCCTCCTCTCCAGTACACTTAATAACAGATTTATCTCGTTTTAAACAATTACACAATAATATGAAGAAATAAACATTGTAACATGAAATATATTGGGGACGGGGGACCTGTGTTACGCCTGTGTGAACAAGCAAGGAACTCGAGAGATTGAAAGTTTTTATATTACAAAAGGGCACAATGATATTTCATTATTAATTGTGAAATATCCTGGTTATGCGAACGAGATGGTTATGTCCATGAATGTATATCATCTAAATAATCTGATATTTTATAAAACAGAACCTTAGTTCTGTTTTACATTATCTTTAATTATTTTGTATAATAATTGTATTGTATATCTGTGCAGTTGAGGTGCATTATAAAAAATGTTCTGAAGTATTATAGAGTTAAATAAATTAATATTTCGGACATTTACACCAATCATCTAGTCCCAAATAGCTTGTACTATGGATACTAGATAACGGATATATGACTCGGGAATAAATGTTCATATTCATCACACAAACATTTACACCTCCCAGCCCGCAATCGTTGGTTTCGCTGACAGGGTCACTATCCACCACACCAATCGGTCGAAATGTATTCAGTTTGACTTTGGGAATTCGACATTACGATTAGTTAAAAGTGGCCCGGTTGGGTGGCATGCTCTGTAACCAGACAAAATGATGTTATTGTTAAAATTTCTTTGCATAAAATAATTGTACTGATGCAGTTCCTCGTAATGTCGTTTATTTTCCCTGTTTCACCTATTCTGTTCTTCGTTTCAAGCACTTAAAATGTTTCCCCTTACAAACGTTACCCCTCTGCCTTGCTTCCCGTTCACCTAGATCCAGGTACGTCTAGCGTGTTTATGAAACGAGGACCTGATAAAAATGTCTGACACCTCATAGTATTTAATAGCATAGGTTATCGCATCGCATATGCCCATAGGTAGGATGTTTATCGATCATGCAGACCTTAGCATTTTCCCCTAAATGTTGCATCCTTAGTTATTATCTCATCATTTATCAAAATACACATCATAAAAAACTCTCATCATATTAAAACCGTGATACTTACTAATTTATCTTAGCAAAGGCGAAATAAAAATATATCAGATTAGCCTCAAACACCGTATTGCCATTTGCTGTCAGTTAACATTAAAAACATTTTGAAATCAGGTTGTGAACAACCAACCAGTGCATACGCAGCAGTTTAACGTCCCTGGCATTGGTGAAATCAATCTTAGTTTCTTGGGATCCTCCCAGAGCAACGTAAACTTGCTCTTTGACAAGAATCAGAAGACCAGCATGAGCGGAGAGATAAAACCCCAACAGGTTAGTACTAATAGCATTTTTGTTACTCTTAAAATTGCATCTCTAGTTAATCGTCTGCTTTCAGTGGGTAACTCAAGCTAACGAAAAAAGAATTTTGGAAATTATCATTAGTTTTATTATTTACTCAGCGGCGGCGCGGCGGGGCGTGCAGCGTGGCGTTGTTTAAACGTCCAAGTAGTTTAGAGCGGGACGTTTTTATTGTAATGACCAATCAGAGGCGCCCTTTTCAGGCCAAGTGACATCGCCGGAATGAATCGACGTTGTTTTAGTTTGTTTTCGAATTCCATTCCCCGCTCTTCCACTTGACAGGACGTTTAACTGCACGCTGCAAACGTTGTCATAACAATGTAAGTTCAGTAGCACAGCGTGTATGCTTAAAACACAACCCTTTAACCAAAACACTCCTTAACTTCGTGTAATGCTTGCATCTATGAACTTTCATTACAATCAGGCTTTTGCATTTTAAAGAAATTTGCATTAGATATTATGTATAGTATGGGAGACGAGTTTTGATAAAGTTTCTTATGCAAGAGCGTTTTATGTGCTCCACATTTCATTTTTACCTAAAGGCAGTCATTAAGCTAAATCGATGATTTACTAAGGATACACTTTAAACTTCCTATAATTTTGTGCCTATAAGGCCGTGATTTTTTCCATAGGAATAGAGGACTTGTCAGTCATGGAATAATTTTTTTTCTAACAAATCGGTATTAAAGCAAGTTAAAGTATAGGTATTTAATAATAAAACGTAAGACTATATTTTAAAATTGCCTCTGTGAATTTCATTGCGTTGGAGAATATATTTAGAACTCCTGTAACTATTTTCAAATAAACCGACCAATAACTTTTTATATTTATGAAAAATTTCAATGAGGGCAAATATCATGATTGAATAAATTATTTTTAGAAAATATAAAGTAGCCATTAATATTTTTTTTAGGAAATTGATTCAGGATATCTTATCATCTACTTTATTATAGGTTTTATAACTAAATACGTATACTATTCATAAAATAAGCTACAGCATTTTTAGAAAATATTTTTGTTCTGTTACTGATAGGAAGGTACCCTATCCTTCTACAAAAAAAATCGGGAACTTTAAGATTATAGGAAGTTACACCACAAAAGTTACGTATTTTTACTGGACTACTTCTTAAATTTTTCTGCACATCTAATCTAAATCATTTTAGCCACAAAATTGACCCATAACGAAATGGAACCCTTAGACCTTCCACTTTCTAAGGGTACGTACACGTTTTATAACCAGGCCATAGCGCAACGATACCATAAAAAAATTTAATATTATAATTAAACCTTTCTTTTGGTGGCATAATAAAAAACCGAAAATACTGAATGCCGTTTTTAAGGGTTCCGTACCGTATTTTGAGAAAAAGGACCCTTTATAGGATCACTGTGATGTCCGTCTGTCTGTATGTAGGTACGAAACCGGGAACTACCCCCTAGTATAAAAAAAATACACCCTCTATTCAAAGCCCTCCTCATACTAAAAGCTCCACGCACTGACAGATCATCAACACCGTTAGTGTTACACTAGCAGTCGTAGACCTTATTCTATATTAATTTCAATTTGATACCTCAAACCGTGACTGAGAAAAGAGGCCGTCAAGGGTGATGTTCTGTTTAAAACCCTCAGGGTACCAGGCTTACTCGCACTTGACCGTCTCCTTTTGTCATTTGGTCGTTTCGAGTTATGAGGTAGAGACTTTCAAAACCTTTGTACTTTTAACAAGATAGTCAAGTGCGAGTAGAACTTGTGTCCTTATTGTTCCATTGCTAATATCACCATTGACAATTTTTTTAAAGTAAAGATTGCAAAGATTAGTTATTCGTGTTTGAAAATCCCTATATATTTTATAGAATTGATTTAGAAAGTTAATTTTTTTGTGGACTTTAATGCCGCTGACCGTTGTACTTGTTATTGTTTTAAGCTTGAAATCAGGCAGTGCCGAAGAAAATGATTTTACCGACAGACAGGCAGACACATATAGATCCTATATTTATTTACTTACTTTTCTTTATATGTATCAAGTAACTTGATTTTTTTTTTTACACAGTTAGTAGAGGGCCCAACCCAAGTGGTTCAACAGCAGATGAGCATGGCCCAGCACGAACCCACGCAACAGCATCATCAGACGGTCACGGTCGTCTCCTCCATGCCCACATCCATGGCGCAACACCAGGTTTGCCCTTCGCTTTGGTGCACTTAGTTGGTCCCATAAAGTTTAGTTAGTCTACAGATAAGTAAAAAATCCCCTCGTCCTGCAGGTGCAACAGCAACAAACGACGGGCGGTATTCAGCAGCAAGCCGGCACGGCAATTTCTACGATGCCTCCATTACAAAGCTTGCCACCAAATGCTCAACATCCACAGCAAATCAGGTGACGCCTTTAGTAACTAACTATTTGACAATGCGGCACCGCTATGATTTTAATGTCATTCATTCATTCATGAGTTTATTATGGTAATAATTTTTAAATTTTCTGTATACACAGCGCCGAATGGGGCCATAGCCGTGTCCAAGTTATACAGCAACCTTTACAGAACAGCACGTATCTTCAACAACTTTACAACGCGCAGGGTCCTCTCCTCATGCCTGGAAATATCGCATTGCATCCCGGTATTAATTCTCAGCAGATACAGGTAAAAAAGGTCTATTTGTTTCTTTAAGATTTACTTAATATTAATAGAATGACACATACATTTTTCCGGTGTTTTCAGGTCATAGCAGCTGGAAAGCCGTTCCAGGGCAATCAGTTAGCACCTCATATGCTCACGACACAGGGAAAACAGGTTCTTCAGGGCCAAGCTGGTAACTAATTATATTGAATCTAAAAAATATTTTGAGTGCAATAAGTAGGAAGTGTTCTCATAATAATGGTCAACATTATGGATGCCGGCCACGTTAACTTAGATCTCAGATCATTGACAGTAAATAGTGTTCGGGATTGGCGGTGAGTTAGTGAGGCCAGATAGTCCGAAGGTGGCCCTTGCCCTTAGACCAAAGTTAATGTGGTCGCGTAATATGTATATTATTTTCAAATACCCATTATTTCATTGCCATTCATGATCTTTACGACTATCTGTTGCTTCTACAATTTGCACTTCGATTTGGAAAGCTTCTATTATATATAAGACAAGTAAGCTATTTATTAAAACCACGGCAATATAACATTTGTTCTAAATTTTTTGCTCTGCCCATGACAGATCTATTTTCTAAAAGACCGTTTAATTAAATTGCTACTGATCATAATTGGTCGTCTTATTTTGTTGATTTTTAATTTTATTTGAGAAAGAACTTCTACACTATTTAGGTGTTCAGTAAATTTTACAGGTCTCACTACTTATCAGGAACAAGGTTTATACAATAAAAATGATCAAGATTGATGTGATTATGTGAATGTGACTTTTTTTTCTTGCATTCATCATCGTGACATGGAAAATTTTATTTTCTCTTATTTTTTAAAGTGTTCTTAGTTTGTTTTCTAGCTGATTCTAGATTTATTAATAAGCTTCTCAATATTTGTTACACGTTGTATGCATAGTGTACACTAAGTGCGAAATGCACGCAAAAGCTTTTTAAATATAATTTAACACTTATCCATCGTCACTGCAGCTTTTTATGATTTAAGCTTAACACGTATTTAAAATAAACTCACTCAATATGTTTTGTCGTATGCTGTTATTAATTATTAAATAAAGTAACGAGTCAATTCCAAAATTTTTACCGTTTGTTTTGAGTGGTCTAGATAAAGTAACAATAAACATATTATTTAAAATTAACATCGTTGTTACAATTTATTTTGAAACTTTTCCTTTATTATACTATGAAATTTTTAGATTTGTAATTTCCTTTCAACATATATATTCAGGGCATCATTTGAATGACCTTTGGAGGTCAAGTATCTTAACCATTGAACAGAGTAAATGTTATTAAACCGCATCTTTAATACTACTTTAATGAAAATTAGCTTGCCAGTAACGAATCAGCAATTATGGAAAAAAATAAATTTTAATGGTAAAAAATTTTGCAATTGACTCAAAAGTATTTTTTGTCAAATTATGTAACGTAATTCAAATTCTTGATTTGAATGAAGGAATATGTTATACTATAAATAAATAAGGGCATTGGGCGTGCCGTAACCTCTGTTTTTCACTTGTGTGAGTGATTTCTTTTCCACAAAACAGTAGAAATCAGTTTGGTCGCGCCTCGCCCTTTACTACCGGTGGGCACACTCACACAAGCGCAAAGCTGAGTTTACGGCTCGCCTACTGTACTGTAGTTTTTGAAAGATTGGTCGATATTATTTCTATATATACCTATATATAAAATCTATTTTGTTTGTTTCTAAAAAAGGATTCATTTTTTAAGGAAACTTAGAACCGGGCTTATATCCAGAGTATCCTAAACCTGTCGGAGAAACATTTTAGAAGACCTGGGAGGTTACTATTGTTTTGTAGCAATAAACTGCATAATATTCTTCATGTATTCACGTGATTACGTTTGTGCTGATAATTTTTAAGGATATTGAAATATGAAATAGCGATCTCCCTTTACCTCCACAATGGATTCTTTGGTTGATACTTACGCCTTTAAATACTTTCTTTGGTGGCAGCAACTACTCTGCAGGGGGGGACTAAAAATCAGCAACACTGCTGAGTCCCTACCCATTCATCACAATACTGTGGTTCTCGATTCTATGTATGCTTGTGTTTTCTTTTTTGTGATGAAACCTTTCATTATTATTATTAAATAATATGGATTTTGGTAAAAAATAATCTCTAAATGACAACGACCAGTCTTTCACAAACGCAATAGTTTGGTGCTGGTGATTCAATTCAATGTTTATAGCCTCGTAGAGTCCAATCAAATGAAACCCATTGTACTCGTATATTCCTGTGATGCTTCATAATTTAAACATGATATTATTTGGAAAAGGGACCTTTTTGTCGTTAGTAGTCTTACAGACGAACAACATTTGGTCGACGACCGCCCCGCGGCTTCGTAGGCGCTTTCTGACGACGTGAACCGTAGACAGAGAATAGTATGTCTACGACGTGAACAGACGAACTCGTTGCCGCGTGCCGACACGCCAATCAACGGCTGTCGCCGGTAAATGGCGATGACGACGTCGTCTACTTGTAAATAGTCCAGGAGATCAGACGTAGTCTTATTCTTCTAATATTGCTGCATATTGATATGGATTTTGCTGAGTCGTCATCGACAAAAAAAGCAAAAATCGATCGCTGTGGGTTCAAAATATGCTGTCGTCATTCAGAGAACAACACAGTTAATTTATTATATTCTAACCGCTTTTACGATACAACGAAAAAAGTTTTATAACTACTTCAGATTGTCGATTCCAATTTTGAAGGACACGATAATGCGCAAAAGCATATCGACAGAGGAACGGCAAGTTATGTAAGTGTATATATTCGTAAAGTATATTAAATTATTTTATCATTATTAATATCAAATTATTTATCTCAATACAATCATTATTATTAATCTCAATACAATCCGGTTATAATAGAATCTCCAGGTAATGACGTTCCTTGATTATTTGCCACCGACTGATAATCGCGCTACAACGACACAACTTTGGGGCGGCGCCGCAGCCGCTAGTTGACTACGACGCCGTCGCCGGGCTAGTCGTCGACCGAGTGTCGTTCGTATTTCTCGATATATTTGTGAGTGACGTTATTCAGAAGTTAACTGCGTTTTAATTTAATTATCCTATCTCACTGATTTGTGATTCATTAATGATGGATAAACGATCACTGGACCTAAAGTTTTTTTTGTATTTTTACATAACTGAATAAGAAAATATTGCTCAAAATTTGTGAGAAAGGGTTTTAGTCAATCGTATTTGTATGCCATTCATATACAATACGTCATTTTCGGACTCGCAAGAGATTTGTTGTCTTGTCCCAAAAATAAGACAATATGTTAGTTTCTAAGAACAAAATATTAGAACGACGTATTTTCTTTGATTTATGTTTTGCTATTTGATATTTTGTCGTAATGCATTGTACTTTGTTGTAATGCAAATCATTTCTTGTAATGCAAATCATATACTGTCAAAATAAAATTAGTTAGCATTTCAAACGTTAAATTTTAAAATCAAATCAGTGTTATCACAAAAGCCATACAAGCTATCATCTAGTGTTTAACAATAGATTTTTTGTGGTTAGAATGTAAATTTCTAACCACTACTTGGTCCCTTTTAAAAATATTTATATGATAGTATGCTTTATGATTTTTGCCAAAACTTATATTAAATATAACGCAAATTGGGTCTCAATTTATTGGAAAGGTCAGTAACAGATCTTAGTTAATCAGATAATAAACATTTCCACTGGTTTGTCAGCTCCGTTCCCTGGGTACACAACGATCCCAGCGATACCCACCACACAGAACCAGACGTTCGTGTTTAGTCCTTTGGGAGTGATCAACTCCCAGCCCAGCATCCTACCAGCGCACTCGCAGCCCACTGTGTCCGGCATTGGACAGCAGTCAAAATCTACTGATATGCATAAGGTAAAGGATGGATTACATTCTACGTTGCTTCTTCACTTTAGCAAGTAGGGGTTAATTAGCAATTACCTCTGTCAGTGTTAAAATCAATTGACTATCGGATCGACTAGACGGTTCCATGAAAGTACTAGGTAATACTGTTTTAAGATAATGCGCGGCAGGCGATTTTCACACGAGCTCATGTTTCGCTGCGCCAACACTTAGCTATAGGATATTTCACAACTTGCTGATTTTCATATCATAGAAAAATCGATAGTTACAGTGACTGATATATTACTTCTGTTTCACCTCTTAAGTCACTGTTCATCAACATTTTCTCTCACTTTTTATTGCTTTCCATATCTGCCAGATGGAAATCGCTTTGATTTTGGCTATAAATCTTTGAACGATTTTATCTATCTACCATTGACATAATCCGCTTGAAGAAAGATTTTCATTTGTAATAAAGAGACCTTACAAATTAGTTCCGATTTGGCTATTATGGGCTGATTTTTCTGCGTTCGAGATTCAGTGCTGACACCACAGAATAACTAATACATAAAGTCATGCAAAAGTGACAAACCTGTGGATGTTTATCGACATTGAAAGAACTTAATTGGAAAGTGCTAAAATAGGACCAGGTACAGTTATTAATTATATTGAGTATAAATTTCATAGAAAACATTAATGATCCGTTTAGTACATTATCCTGAGTCGGTAACTGCCCTATATTGCTCAGATGGTCTCATGCGTTGTTCTGAGCAATATCTGCCAAAAAAAACACGAGTATTTAGATAGAAACCAAAATAAAATTCACGAATCATGATTGCATGGCGGCGCAGCGTAGTGCGTGCCATATGGGACATGGGATTTTAAAAATAATCATCCGTTTTACTAAAAGACGTTACATTTATTTTCTGATTGAGAATCTAACACTTGCTGCTGGACAGGGTCTATTATATTGCATGAGATCTCGTATCGCAACTACTGTTATCATTTGAAGAAAATAAAAAACAAATGTCATTACAATGACATTTACAAATTTTTTATACATAAAAACTTTGTTTAGTGGCACATAATTTACCGCTGTATTTAAAGCTGTTAAAACTTGTTCTCCACAAAATATGTAATGTGTGTAACATTTAACCAGTTTACAGATTAACCATGGCATTTTACGATTGAAAACATACGTAGTAATTTACAATTTCACAATTTTAATTTACAGAATTGAAGGAAAAATATCCTAAGTTACCCAGTGTTTTCCTTGTTGTAACTATATTACTGCTGCAAATTTTTGTAAATTTATTTATTTAATAAAAAAATTATCAGTTTTGGGGCAAATTTTCACCGTTTTTTTTTCCGCCCATATACTAAAGTATTGATCGTGTATATAGCTTTAAGTTTTCCTTGACGATGTAGGTGATGAGCGGCGGTAAGGTGACGGGGACGAAGATAGTGGGCGCTGGGGGCGCGGGCGGGGCGCAGGCGCTGCCCGTGCAGGCGCAGTGTGTGCAGGTGTCGCAGCCCGTGCTCAGCGCGCAGCAGCCCGCACAGGCGCAGATCATTAGCCCGCTACAGGTATGCATATTGTGTCAAACGTTACCGCTGCCCTTTGCGTTTTCTTCGCGTCGGCGCTGATCACAGATAATAGTAGATAGATATGCATAAAATGCCACACGTGAAAGAAAGAAACATACAATACTACATTAACATATAAGATAATAGATAGATAATTAATATAGATAAATTTATTAATCATGGAAGTAACTCCAAAGGTTCCGCGCCATACATTAAGTTTACCTGTGTTAGGAACAGGCTTTCCTCGGATATCAACAACATTGTAAACAAAGTATGAACAAAGTTTTTCAAACAACTTGACAGTTTTAATAAATTGAAACAGTAATAGCAGTAGCCTAGTCAATTTTCTATAGTTGTAAGACTAAATTAAAATATCACTACATATTTATATTAAAGATTATTAACTAGATATTAAAGATCATTAATATTCCACTTGGTCAGCGTCGACTCTTATGCATTTTTTTTGCTGAAATATTTAATGATCCCCAACTTGTCCCCCCCATCCCCAAAGTTTGAAACCAACTTTTCAACAAAAACTTTGAAACACGACCCCTTCCAGTAACTTTTCAGACCAGCTGTTGCGCTTTGCGGTTGTATTTTTTTTTATTGCGGATAACTCGCGTGAAATTATAGGTAGATGCGCAAAAAAATTATCGTAAAAAGTCACGTATAACCTAATATAGCACTACATTATGGATCTATGCGAAGGTACATTAGTGCTAAGAAAGCATAAACGATGATTTTTACGAGTATGTGTGATGGTCCGTATTATATCCGGATTGAATAATTTTAGTTAATTTTTCATTTTGAATGTGATTTTTTATATGATGAAGTAACATTAGCTGCAAAGCGATTGTTAATATTTAATAGGAAATAATAAATTATGTAAATGAAATCTAAAAACCTAAAATTAAGAACCTATAGTTGATAGGGGCGATGAAACAGGTGTTAATGTTAGACCATTTCATGACACCAGTAGAGTCTGTAGTGTCTAGAACTAGTAATCGGTTAACTCCGTATTATGGTGATGATGAGGGTACATAATTGGTATCTTACACTACAACGGTATATATGTATAGTGCTTACAAGCAGGGTGCCCATTAGAAGTGAGCAGTGTTTGTGCGCATTGGTGGAAATAAATTCTGCTTCATTTGTCATTGTTTATATTTTGAAATGTTGTGATATTTTATCTTGACTTTTGTTTAGTTTTTACATAGCTTTAGTTATAGTTTCTTTTGTTACCACGTAGTGATCTCTCAATGTAATAATAAATGGCGACAGGGTCGCTATCGATCTTACAATTCAATTTAATATTATGTGATTTTTAACCGATTTTTCTTATTTTTCTTTTAACACATTCCTTTTTTTGCACATCGGTTTGGTGGCTGACGTCAATCACACCAGATGGTAAGTGAAGATAATGCCGAGGGTGCAGGTACGCTCACTCGGAACCCCGACTTAATTTGGGGGTTGGCTCTCTTATCTTAAACACCTGGAACACACACTATCAACATTGCTATCATTAATTAAATTAAAAATTATCATAGTAACATGGCGGCGTTTTAGATAACATGTTGGTAGCCACTCGGACAATCAAAAATGCCCAACCACCAACCAAAGCAACAAGTAAATATATACGTCGCTGGGAATCAACCGCGACTTCCGTTTTGTGAACTTTATGTTACTGAACCGGTAATAGTTTTATGCATATGATAAAATTTATACCATAGATGATAATGCGACATCGACAATGAAGATGGTTTAGTTAGTTAATGGTAAAAAAATCTGCTTATTTGTAATGTAAAAATTTGCCGTGCCCTAAAATGCTAAGCGATTTCGTGTTATGAGAACCAATGCTATGCCGGGTGCTGTGTCTCTTTGGTATATTTTACTTTTAAATCTTCTAAATTATATTATCTAAATATACTTCCTATTAGGTATACAGCCATATAGATAAGTTTATACATAAAATATTCCATTATAAGAGTGTTCTCTTATTCGGCAACCCTGACATGGTAATGGTGATATTGAATGACTAAATACATGTACAGTCGACAGCACGACGACCGTAACATTACCAGTGTAAGTTGCTCGCGGTACGCTAACGGATATGTGAACGCAACGAAACCTGGTTATATTGTAAGTGTGATCGTCGTCGTGTGGCCGCGTGTACCTATTACTTGTAATTTTTTCATCCTGTACAAAGTTTATGAAGAATTTTAGTTTTGACTATGGGTTAACCAAACTGCTCGTCGTTTTTTAGACTGGCGGGCAGACGATGCAGTTTGCTCCATGGCAGATTGCCGGCGCTCTGCCTCAAGTGTGGACCGGGGGTTTGCAAGCGGGTACCTTGCCCGCGGGCGGCCTGCTTGCTCCTAACCCTATATTCATACGCGGCACACAGCCGGACGCGACGCAATCTATGTTTATTCAGCACTCGCCACAAAACAGCGTGCAGCATACCAGTTAGTATACGTTATTTTACTTTAAATCACCCTACAAGTTCTACTTCTCCACTATTGACACATAAATCATTAACTGGGCTAACGTAGTGCAATAGTAATGATCCCAAAATTATTATCCCTGCTGACTTGTGGGTGGTGACTGGAAGTAGTAGCTCTTCTATTATAAATTTGATTGTACATTTAATCGCAAAATCTTCAGCGCAACTCAAGCGAATTTTTAGGCTTTTGCGTAATACATAAGTGTAAAAGACTGCTAATGAGCGAGAAAATAAGTGTATTAGATTCTGTATCACAGTGAAATAATAATATCACCAATGTTCTACATGTTCACGATCTCAATTTGTCTTGTATTTAATCTTCTTAGAGTACGTACAAGTTAAGAAACTGTCTTGGCACCCGTGCCTGTATTTCTTTATTGTTTTTGAATAGCTGCGAGCATTGCATGCGCTACTCCGACGACGGCCAAGCCTCGCGCCTCGTCCGAAAGCATTTCGAAGACTTCGCGCCCGCTGTCCAATATACTGCCGTCCGGGGGCATCAGACCCGCCTCCTCGGTCTCCACACAGACCAGTGCCAACCAGGCGCAGAGCCAGGTGCGTTAACTACTCTTATATATGACTGAATTCTTAAAAAGTATAGCCGTCGTTCGTTTACATTTTCGTCTTAGTTTATAAGATCTTAAGGCGAGAATAAGTGCTAAGTTCTATCCTCCTTAAAAGTGTACAATTTATTGCTAATAAGAATCGTTATTGAAAATCCAAAATTAGGACAACTTAGCACAGCAAAGAACTATTTCGTATAGCATAATTCTCAAATGCAAATTCAAATCTTTGAGGTAATCTGTTTTATATATTGGCTTATTTCAGATATTACATCGAATATATGAATGCAGACTTTTTTAATAACGCTAATATACACTTTTACATAAAATTACAATAAAGAAACAAAATTGAGTGAGTTTTTATCACTTGCTACATTAATTATTGGTCTTTTCCGCTATATATGGGTCTGTTATATACTAAATCAAATTACTGATTTTTTAAACAATTGCACAGAGCTTATTTGATATCATCATTGGCTTATTTAATATAAACTGACATACGTACACCAAGCAGATTAACTATGAGTTCAAATATCTTTGTGTGTGTTTCTGTAAAATACAAATAAATATTTTATCTATCTACATGATCTAAATAAAACATACAAACTCAACTTGCTACTCATATAGACAAAGTTACAAAATCATTTGAGGGCCTTTATACCATTTATTGATCAGACCCTGAAAGGTTCAAGTAGTGGAAGTGTAATTTAAAATATCTGGGTCCTATTTAAGTACAGTAACAGGTTTAAGTAGTTTCTGATTCTACTCAATTTACCAAAACGTTACACTATAATGTATTGTTACTTCGATCTAGCGTCACGCTAGCCCGTATCTGCTTTGTTTATTCATTACATAAATATTTAGAATTTTATTGTTACAATATAATATACAATAAAAATACAGAAATAATTATTGTCTTATTTTTCATTGTAAAAGTTATATAAATTTCGTTAAATTGTCGTCCAACACATTGAATAATACATGGTGACTTCGTCTTCGTGAAATTCGTATAGAGTACAATATACGAGTGTTACTGCAAGTGATGTATATAAAGGAATATTTCGGAATATATTTATATACATCAATTGTTATTTCTATTCTGATGCATTTAGGCGAAACATCGTGGCAAGCCGGCCGTTCGGGCTGCGACGCCAGCTTCCAAACAAGATGCCGCCAACCAGACTAACAAGATGCAGCATCAAATTCAACAACCTAAGCAACAGTGAGTGATAAATTTAATAACACAGATGGTCACAACACACTTACAAATGTCCAGCGCGGTGATAGTATAATCCAGTGCAAATTGAAATGAGTCAGCGAGTTTTTGGGAAGATATTGAATGAATCTTAATTATTTGTCAGAGAAATAATGCAGCAAATATTTGGGAGATCTCATCATGATTTATATTTTGAAAATGGGACAGTAGTTGGTAGATAGCGTTACACATTCTAGTCTCACTTTTCGGAATTTTTATCCCTGTCCGTCATTATAGATCAATCATATAGATTAATAACGTCAATTTGGCCGTGTAGTTTCTGGCAGAGTAGAATAAAACCAACCCATTATCCTCACGTGGGTGTTGTATAAGGCTAGTAATGGATAGGAAGTTTTGATGAGAGAAAGAGATATATAACACACATTTTACGGAACTCGTCCAAAATACCTTGGTGCTCGAAGACGTAAGTCTCTAATCAATGTGTGTTACCAGTGAAACTTATGGCACTGAAACGTGGTGTCTCACTATGGGCCTCATAAGAAAGTTCAATGTTACGCAATGAGCTATGGAGAGGATCGACGTTACGCTATGTTATCGAATCAGCAATGAAGAAATCCGTAGACGAACGAAAGTCATGGACAGTCTAGCGGATTAGTAATGTAACGTGGCAATGGCCAGGGCACATAGAACACAAGAACTAATGGCCGATGGGGCATTGAAGTTCTCGAGTGGAGACCATGCACCGGCAAGGGAACGTAGGACGTCCATTTACAAGATGGACGGGCGACCCGATGAACGTCGCGGGAAGTCGTTAGACGTGCAGGCCTCTTCCAACCGGTTGGTCTGGAAATCTATGGGAGAGACCTTAGTGCAGCAGTGGACGTCCTATGACGTTTTATTGACCTCTAGGACCTTTAATGCCTAAATATATGTTGTACTATACCTTGACATTAAAAATATTATATAATTAGTTAATCTGTGTTATTTGTAACTGCAATTTCAGACTCCTGGTTATGAACTCAACGGGTCAAATGACGCAATTAACGGGAATACCAGACAAACAACCCAAAAACATACAGCAACAAGCATTGTTGCAGCAACAGGCCCTGCAGGTAATATACGTACGTGACACTGAGTATCTATATTAATTTAATTTGTTACGTTGGCAACACGTTCAGACACACAATACGCCTCTCGCATTATTATAATAATAATACTGTTATTGTGTCTGGAGTGTGTTAATTTTTCAATAACGATAAGATCTTGGATAATGTATGCCTGGTGAATAAAGGCTCGCCTTAGATTTTAGAGCGCTGGAAGGTATGTTTTGAAAAGTTGTGAATGCTAAAAGAGCGGATGTGAACGCTAAATATTGCTCAAGTCGATGATCGGAGAACGAAGCACGATGTCCCCGACTTGAACGACCCCGACGAGAACTGAAAGATGAGAATGTTATGAAATTTTATATGAAAGAAATTGCGAAAGGTATGAAAAGTGGGAAAGCTGCAGGATATGAGGGGATATCGCTAGAGATGCTGAGAAGTGGAAAGATCGCTGCTAGTAAGTCGTACTGCCTTTTATCAAATGCTGGTGCAGAGGTCGTGTGCCCGACGACTGGCCGGTGAGCTGAAGGTCAATTCTCGTATTGAATTATAGTCAAAATTCAGTTCCGATCTAGTCTCGATCTCGTAAAATGAGAGAAAGGTATTCTCCTGGCACAATATTAAACGTCAAATATTAACTGTAATGTGATTATATCGTAATGTGATCGAAAGTTGAACATAACTGATGAGGTATTCTGAACACACAATTTAATTACTTAATCTTTGATGTCTCAATTCTCGTCCGTAAAGAAACGTCATTTTTGACATTTCAATGAGTTTGTAACTTGATCGAAATTAAACTGACAAAAGACCACTATTTAGTAGTTTATTGTTAATGCCATTGCCCAAAAAAGTGAAGTGAAAAGATTAATAGCCAAAATGACTACGTTCAGTATACGCTGGCGATATTTACTAATTGCCCAGCGTATAATGAGGGAAAGAGCGGTAGAACGACGACGGTCTTTAAGATGCCGTCGCCTCGCTGCGGATGCCTTCGACCAAATGAGTGACCGCGAATTTATTAAAACATACCGGCTCACAAAAACCATAGTTAAAGAATTGATAGACGAGTTGCTGCCTCACATCCCAAAAGAGAAACGACGGGATGGATTAAATGCCACCGCCAAAGTAAGTACGCACGCATCCATAATATACAATTCATCAATACCAACGAATATCACCCTCCCTTCAATCGAAGTGGCTTACAGCATACTCCATTATGCTGCTGGTCCATAAACGTGACTTTACGAGTCATGAAAATAGCACGGCTTAACATGCAACCTAAAACAATTGATTGTGTGTTCATTGGACTGACATGTCCAACAGCACCATAAAGCTTTCACAAAGCAACAGCAGAAAATTTGAAGGTACAGCTCAACACTTCAAATTAATCTAATGTTTTTTGTAGGTTCTAATAGCACTTGCATTTTATGCAAGCGGCTCATACCAGACTTTGGTAGGCCAAAGCATTGGCCATGCAGTTTCCCAGCCGACTGTCTCAAGGGCTGTGAAGCAGGTAACAAATGCGCTGAATGCTGCAGCTGTATTTAAAAAATATGTGTACTTCCCATTGACAACCGAGGCAAGGGAAAAAAATAGGAGGAGGCAAGTTATAATATATCTCCTGTTTAATTATCAACATATTTATTATCCATGTATATATAGCTTATAAAATTTCTTTTTGTTTTAGTTTTTATTCCAAATTTGGAATACCCGGTGTGCTTGGCTGCATTGATGGTACGCATGTGGCCATTATAAAGCCAGCAGAAAGGGAAGAGGCATATTATTGCCGAAAGGGATACCACTCTCTTAATGTAATGATAGTAAGTTTAGAATTTGTATTAGATAAAACTAATTTGTTTTAACATGTAGATAAACAATTACTTATACTTTCTGTCTTATATCCAGATTTGTGATGCCGATCTAAATATTTTGTGCGTGGATCCTTCTAGTCCTGGAAGCAGCCATGATTCCACTGTATGGAGAGACCATCCACTCAATCCATATTTAATGGAGCTAAATGATGCTGGAGACTCTAATTTTCTTTTAGGTAGGTATGGGGCTTTACAGTTTTATAACAAATTACTATTGAGCTACTAAAAATAATTACCAAAACCTTTTTATATTACAGGAGACAGTGGCTATCCATTAAGGAAAAATTTGATTACACCCATATTAAACACCGAGGAGGGTAGCCCTGAAGCACACTTTTATAATGTTCAGGTCAGAGCCAGAAACGTTGTGGAAAGGACCATAGGAGTTTTAAAAGCCCGATTCAGGTAAACTTACATTTTATCAAGAGATTTGTTTAGCTGGGCTGTAAGACCCCATTGGGTATTTCATAGTTCGGCCTTAGTATTATGGTAGATTAAGGAATAAAATATAGATATATCATGACTTATCTTTTTTTGGACAAGATTTTTTCTAGTCAATGTTGACTATGCCACCCCAACATGCCTTCTATAACTACAATTCATATCTTGTATTTTGTAAATCTCTGAGACAGGAAGATGTAAGCAGCCGATCATTGTCGTCTGATTATACCTGCCTGAAGTCAATCTCCTTCGGACTATTTGAACTGGCTTCATCCTTCCCGGAGATAGTTGAAAGTGTGGAGTGGGATGATTATGGGTTGAGACATAACTAGGTGTTATAAAAAATAAACTAAGATTTAACAAATTATATGTCTATGTATTAAAGTTTTATATTTTTAAATCACATTCGAGATCACAAAGATTGCACAAATCATCATTTTTTGGTTCATCACAGTAGACGATTTTTTTTATGATTTTTATATAACTTCGTAACCAAGTGAGGTCGATTAGATTGGTTGTAAATGTGGAAGTGTCATAGGGCTTCTGTTAGTTCTTTGAGCAGTCGGGATTTAGTTTTCACCTTTATTAACTCAAAAACTACCGAGAATTGGGTAAATATAATATACTTACCCTATGACACTCCCACAATTAAAACGAATATAATGAGACCATGTTAAAAGTCGGGCAAAAATCACAATAGAATCACAATATAATATAAATCTTAATTGTTGCAGATGTCTCTTAGTGGCCAGGCAATTACACTACAATCCACAAACTGCAGCAAAAATTGTAAATGCTTGCTGCGTGCTGCACAATTTGGCACATCGTTCCTGCCTTAGAGTTCCCGACTTATCGGAGCGTGAACGTGATGAAGAACGCCGGCTGCAAATACAGCAGCGCCACATTGAGGCAACGCTACCACCCGCCACCGCTGCTGCTCCTTCGCGTTCCAATAACCTGCCGCTGGCGCAGGGCAGAGCTGTGCAGCAAGCTCTTGTTCAAAGTCTGTGGGCCAACAGAACACGCTAATAAACCAATCAATCAAAATATTTTATTTCATTGGATAAAATTATCACTTGAAAACGTCACTATTAATATTAATATTACATTATAGTTTAAATTTACTGCTCATTCACAAAGCTGACTCCCCAGAGAAGAACGAGCAAGAAACTCTAGGGTTGCTCTTTTAAACAGATTATAGGTTGCGATTTGATAATTATATGAATAATAAGACAGCTATGTCCATGCTTGCTTATCATTCAAATAGTCAGTGATTTTAGCCTTTTGTTAATAATTTCTGTTTTATGATTGCTTTAAATTTATTTGAAGGCATATTTTGAATGTCTACTGGAACTTTATTATAAAAGTGTATACATTGCCCTTTGAAGGATTTACTAACTTTGTGAAGTCGGCTAACATAAATAGATAACTGGTTCTTATCCCTTGTATTAACATTATGCCTATCACTATTTTCTTTAAACTTATCTCTAAGAGACTCTAGGTCCTAATTTATAAATGGCACGAATAGCACGCTTCTGCAGAACAAAAATCATATGTATGTCAGCAGCGTTTCCCCACAACAATATGCCATATGACATCAAACTGTGGAAATAGCTAAAGTAAACCAGTATTGCGGTATGAATGTTAAATTTCTGATTTTTTTGACTGCATACGCAGCAGAAGCAAGCTTTTTCGCTAGTTTCTCAATTCAAACGCAAACGCCCCACCAAACATATTTTTACCCCATTTGGGATACAGTTCATGAAAATATGTGTATGAATAATTTATACCTATCAATTTTAATTACCTTGTTATTCGTCATCAGCCTCACTGCTACTGGTTCTTCTCTGAAATAAAATAATTAAAAATTAGATTCTAGTACTATCTACATAGCAGAATGTCTAGCAGTGGACGTCTTTCGGCTGAAACGACGACTATCTACATACCTACATAAATTCAACTGTTTGAATTGAAATCCACATTTTAACTTTCAAAATATACTAAAAATGCACTTGCGGCAGGGGATGAGCCTATCATAGATCTTTTTGTCCCACGTTGTTCTTTTGACATCTACTGGAAGAGAGGGGTTGGATCAATTCTTTTTACGTTGGAAACCACACAAACTAATACCTCTACATAGGCCTACATAATAATAAAACAGTAAGGGAGTGAAACTTACACACTGAATATTTTTTGAAAATAATATCAAATAGAATTTTTTTAAATGCCATACAAAGCGGGGCTCATGAAAGTCTCTAATGGAGATAAAAGTGGGTGTACTAACTTTTCTTGTTGATCTCTCACGCTGGCGCTGTTGCACATGTTGGGCATATAGTGCCACTAATTGCCGAATCTGCTCAGCTAAATTTTCGAAGGCAGCCGCCTGCCTATTTGTGGCACACACTAAGGCCTTGTCTACTTCTAGACGGGACTGCTCCATAGCGGCTAAGTGCTTCCCTGCCTCTGCAAATTCATTGTTGACTGAAACAAACAATAGACTAAAATGTACCACAGATCCAATGTTTTTATTTGAAATGTTAGTGGGTCACCCTCATACAAGTCCATGCCAAGTAGGTACTTCTTCCTTAGTGAAGGCAGAGGACATAGCACAGAAATACTCACTCAGTTTGTGGGAATGTAACTGACAGACTGCAGACACTACGTAATCCCCTAGTTTATTCAATGATACTCAGTGTATTGTAAATGTCTGTAAGTTATAGTAGCCTTTTTGCATCAGGCAGCCCATATACCCGATTTCCACCAGAGGTGGTATAAAAAGTAAAAACTTTCAAAATATATCACGCAGTGGGCAGTAGAGCAAGCTTCACATTCAAGACAAAATAAAATATTGAGATAAGACAAAGGACACCGTACCTGTAGATGATGCTAACGCTGGCCGGCGACGTTTGCGCGGGTTTACAGTAGTTTTCCTGCCAAAATATGTAAAAGTTAGTGTGAAATTCAAGAGCAATTTAGCAAAAAAAGATGCAGAGGTACAAAAATCAGCATCACTTACCTATGAGTTGTCTCCTCTCTGACAATTGGCTCTGCCTGAGTTGGCTCACCTGAATTGCTATAACAAAATCAAGTTATATTGTTAATGGCATATTAAAATAAACACTGAAATTCAAAAAGTTCAAGTTAACTCACTCAGCATTAGGGGGGTCCGGGCTCAGTATTGCCATCATCTCAATTTCTTCATTTCTATAACATACGACATCCATTATTGCACACCAACAATAAATTACAGTTTTAAATAAGCATAATTACATAAAAAGTAATATCTTTATAACATAAGGTTGTTTCCGCCCAATCAGTGAATTCATTCAAGAATAGATTTGACAAATTTTAAAAAAACTAGTGATGACTTAAATAGTGACTGAATAACAACATAATGAACAATGTGAACTCTTCCAACACTGTGACATAGACATACCAACAGTAATGTGCTTGTCTATAATAATATAATAATAATAATAATAATGTGATAGATTGTTTGGAATCATTGTTAATAGATGAAAAATAAATTACAAGGAAGTAAACATAAAGTTATTAAGTTTGTTAGGCCTACACAAAAGGGACTTTTCCCATATGTATTGACATGACAATAATTAGGTGCCGGAAAAGAAAAAAGTAAATACTTAATATTATATATATTTGTACACTTTCTTAATATTTCAAGTTTAAGTATATTCCAATGTACAAATAGGCTAGGTTAGTATAGATTATGTGCACAGAGATGTAAATAGATTAGAATCATTACTTACTCTTCAGGTGTGTAGGTAGTAGCTTGGCTATTAGCTGCTGGTAGCTCTGCTCTGAAATTAAAAAGATTAACTTAACTTTCACATTCAGTATTTACTTTGTCTTCTGCCTAGTTGGAGTATAATAAGAAACTAAATAAGAACTATAAATAAACCCTTTTGGTGTTGCATATGGTGACCCGCATGTTCGTTTCCCACCCTCATATAAAAAAAAAAAAATGCTTACACAGTAAAATCTTCACAGAACCAGAAAAAGAAAAAATTACAATACAATACTTTTTTTTCAACTATATGTGTATGAACCACAAATTTTTAGACTTTAACTCACTCAGGGTCTGCCGGTTTTTCAGTAGGCTGAGAGAAGCCAGCATCAGCATTCTCCTCCCCTTCCTTGGCAGCAGCATAGTCATTATTTCTTGTCTAAAACACCATAATTCATTTTATGCCTGTATAGTTCATAATACTGAGGTGATTTCAGTGATTATACTTACAACTGAATCAAGAGGATTCTGCCTGACAGGTAAAGGCGAATTGGAGCCGCCTAATATACCAAATAACCTTTCCTCTAAAGGCGTTAAGGCAATTTCCCTAGCTGGGCCTCCACCAGTTCCCGTTACGCCCTGCTTAATGGAGCGCACCTTGCCTTTCACGCGGCTTTTGTATTGGTTGAAATACTGCAAACCAGAATATTATTTTACAACTCTAGCACTAACACTTGAAATATTGATATAGGTACTTTAAATAACTTACTTTCTTCCATTCATTGGCCGTTTTTTGTGCTCCATTGAACTCACTATTTAAAATTTGACTGAGCTGCTGCCACAGTCGCTTCGACAGAGCGCTTCCCTCCTTACCTCGCACTCTGCCGAGAGCCAATGAGCGGTGCTGCTCCATGAAATCAAGGAGCAGCTCTAACTGCCGCGGGGACACTGGGTGGTTCATTTTACTTTTCACTTCACTTTTTGGAGGTTTTATGGTGTTTGAAAAACTTTAAAACTCTTGCTGTCAAAACTTTCGTCTGTTGTTGTTTTTTTTTTAGTTTTATTTTCTCCTCTAGGAGAAGGCAAAGGGAGACAATTGAATGAATTTGAATGAACGGCAAGCATATTTTGACAGTTCTTTTTTTTTAATCTCTATGGTATTTTGGTTTACTGCAAACTTTATTCTATGTCAGCCTGTGATCGAAACTGAATTTTAACATAACCATCACGAGACTGAATCAAAATGAAACTAAAATGTTATCGAAAATAGTCTGTAGTTAATAGGAGCAGAATACTTATTTTCAGTCAATTCATAATTCAGTCTCAATCCAGTTACTTTCATTTGGAGTAGGAAATTTAATTACGAGAATTGGCCTTCTGGTAGTCGACACTGTCCAAGTGTAAGTTGGTTGGCAAAGTGGCAATAATAAGTGCGCTGAAGTCCTTGTATGAGGGATCCAGCGCCTCTGTTAGGCCAAATGGTACATTTTCGGGCAAGTTTGCCATCTCTAGGGGCGTCCGACATGGTTGCGTCGCGTCACCTTTGCTGTTCATTTGTTAATGGATAGTTGTATGAATGAATAACGAGAATATGATTGTGGATTAAGAATAGATGAGTTTTAGGTCAAATATCTGTTGTATGCCGAGGACCAAGTGCTAGTTGCTACGTCGGCGGAGGATCTACACAGCGTGTTGACTCATGAATGGAAAATTTAAAAAATAAGTAACACAAATAAACCTTAGTAAGACGAAGGTTAAGGTTGTGGAAAAGGACGATAAGATTACTAAATATTAGATATTGTAATAGTTAAACAGGGGAAAAAAATTATATATTTGGGAAGGACGTTTACTAGAGACGGCTAATGTGAAGAAGATATTGAAAGGAAACTGTGAATGGGGCCTTGCATGACATTATGGGCAGTTCGTCATTGTCAAGCAAGATGTGGCGATCTACAATGACGTGTTGGTGCCCACGGTGCTTAGTGATCTTACCACATTTCAAATAAACCTGGCGATTTGGGCGGGTGGTCAAATATTGTACCTGCTTACTTATAGCACTGTTAAAGAAAATAAATAAATAGTACAATAGCAGTGGGTCGAGAGCTCATAAAAATCTGCTATCTCTAACTCTAAAGTACTTTAGGAATCGCCATTTCCTAAAAGGTCCACGTCCCATGGTCGACTGGACTAGTATAGACATTTCTTGTATGCTTGTGTGTGTGAATAAACCATTTGTTAATCATTGTTCAAAAATCATAAATGCACTTGACCTCAATCAACCACACACCACCACCAAAATGTTAAGTAAAGATGAGGCCGAAGGTGGAAGCGTACTGACCTGGAAACCCTCTTATTTGGGAGACTGGTTATCTTATCTCTGATAACCGGAACGCAACAATTGTATTAACATTGCTGATTGGCGGCAGACTTAGATAAACTGGTGGTAGCTAGCCAGGCGGATATTTAAAATGTCCTTCCACCAACCAAACCCAGTAATTAAACATGTACCTCGCTGCGGATCGAACACGCGACCTCCGATTCGTAAACCCTATGTTGTTTACATTAAGCCACGGAGGCGGTGCTTGATGGGAAGGTCACCACCACCTATGAACGGCTCATCTGCGGGCGTCAGACGGATGGTCGATCCTCTAGAGGGATTATGCCATCCAATTCTCTTTGCGGAGCATTGGTCACTGTGTACCCGATTCAGTCTTGCCATCAAAGCGTCCAGTCTGTCTGTAGAGCTTTACGCTGTTCTCATATTTCATTTGTTGTAGTTCCTCTTGGTAATAATAATGACATATTTTAATTAAGTTTTTGAATTGTAATTTTTTCCTATTGTTCGTAAACAATGTAATTGTTTTTTGAATAAATTGAATTGAATATATCATTTTTCTCTACATTTAGAATATACCTACAGTTGGTTTTGTTGATGCCCTTCAGAAATATTTTCGACTGGCGGCACCACTCGGTATTTTCCCACTCTACTTGAGGCTTCAGTTTCGATTACCTTGGAGATTACGTCTTTTGTGACTGCAGCTGATATGGCGAGCAGCGGATCTGGGCCCCTGTATCTTTCTGTCTCGCCATTTCGTGTGCTACCTCATTGCCCACCGTACTTTGTGTTGACATTTATTTATATTTATTTATTTACAGCAACAACAGCAACAACAACTGCTTCATCAGCAGCAACAGCAAACACAAATGGTTCAACATTATCAACAACAAGGTTAATATTTTTTTCTCTAAAAAATTTTTAATGTGGTCATTCAACCTTCTTTGAGGAAAGTCGACTTTCCGCGCTAATCAAAACCAGCAAAGTTGTGTGGAAATTCATTGGTGGTGAAATTTAGACACCAGAAATTTTCTTTGTAAAATTATAGTCGAGTATTAATCCATTATACCTCGAGCTTCATTTAGCTACCCTCTCGGCCTTCAAGCTTGGTCATCATTGCAGCCATTGCTGTCCGCGTAATGAAGGCCTCGAACTTCGATCTCGGCCTTTACTCCAGCTTGTCCATCATGGGCTGCAATGCTGACCACACTGTGATAGGCTGGAACTGCGCTTAAAGCCATCATCAGCGCTGCCAGCATCGCAGTTATTACTGACCGCAGTAATGTACTAAATACTTGCCGATATTTCTGTAACGTCAAATTGGAAAGTTCCTTAAAACATCCGATTATATTCGTGAGGTGCAATGGTAGCAATCAACTCTGTCTGTATGACACAATTATATTACAGGCATGACACTGGGTATGCAACCAGCTACGTTGCCCGTTGGCTCGGTAGCGCAAGCGCTCCCCATGACTGGCATTCCGCAAACCATTTCCATGGTGCAGCAGATACATCCTGTGAGTGTTGCAAATACATATTTTAATGCACATTTTATTTTAGTGTCACGGTACCTTTCTGCGCTGCGGTTAAAATAATACACTTCTAATCAATCAATAAGTTCAATATGCTATATTTCACTGATAAATATATAATAAAAGTCACAATGTTTGACAGTCATAACTTGAAACAGGTAACCTTTGGAGAAAGTTGCTCTGTCTGTACACAATTTTATATAAAATTGCCTAAATTAGTTAATCATACTGCTAATTCATGTGATGATAACTATGAATAACGATAACGAAGTGGCGGGTACAATTATTTAATTTGTAATAATGAAATTTTCAGAATGTTCTATTCGATCTGGATTAATTCTTACTAAAATTAATAAATACATATTTATATTTGGCTTTTAATGTAGCTTTTGTATTTCTGTACGTTTAGCTCGGAGGTTTAGCACAGCCTGGTACTTTAGTCGGTCAGATTAGTACCACTCAACCACCGCAAAATGCTTCGCTCACCCAAGTTCAGACCCTGCAGCCACAGCCACAGGTATTTTACTTTCTAAGATTGGACACATTTGCGAATTACACAAGGTTACGCATGGTCACAACATTTGCGTAAATTTGTGCTAGCGTGAGCGTAGCACTACCGCTGGATTAGTTCAGCAGAGTGCAATATAAATATGGTGTTGGATGCACATGCTGTTTCATACATTACACGCGAGAACAGGATCAATAATGGTCGTCTGGCTAGCTCCCACCATCTTACCTAAGTCATTTAACATTATGGTGTTCCGGTTGTTTGAGATAAGATATTCAGTTTCCCAAATAAGTTCCTGGTGAACGCATTGCCATCATCGGCCTCAACTTAACACTTGTTTTTAAAGCTAAACATTAATCCCTGGTTCATAAAAGAAATCAAAATGCTTTTTTTTTTTTAATTTAAGTGTTACTCTAAAATAATGTTTATAAAGTCAGGGGGTCTACTCTCCAACGAAAATAGTTTCGGACGGCTGTAACTTCTGACTTTTTCTTTTGCTAACAATCCTTTATTTGCATAACTTCAGACGTTCCTTGCGTCCCGTACTAACTTGTGATGTCCAACTATATACAACAAAAGTAAAATATTGACGATTGGTTTATAATTGAAACAGCAAACTGCAAAAGAAAAATCCGAAGTTACGGCTGTCCGAAGCTATTTTCGTTAGAGAGTATAATCCCAGGCCCGGAGATGTTTGGTCTGAAATAATAATAACTATTTGACCGGCGAAAGATCGGCATTTCTAGATATTTGGTACACGACCTGTTTGGTGTAGTGGTTAGCAACTCTGACCACTATACCAAAAGGTTGCGAGTTCGAATCCCGCTAGGGGCATATGTTTGTGTGATGAATACGGACCTACCCGAGTTATGGATGTTTTCATTTATAATAAGTATTTATTTACAAAAAAAAATGGTATCCACAACACAAGCCTATAGTTGCTTACTGTGGAACTAGATGGCGCTGTGTGTATGTCTAGGGATATTTTTTATTTATTTTCACTTGAAATTTAAAAAGTGTGCCGTACTGAAGGTCATACTGAATATTTCTGGAGAACCATTGCAAAAACAGTAAACCTATTCTCTTCAATACACATAAGTTCCCAGTCCCCGCCGCCTCCAGGCTCGTAAACCACATAGGTCCATGAAGTCCTTGATTTTGGGAAACAAAAAGAATTCACAGGGCGCAAGTCCAGTACAGTCCATAGACTATGCGTCATTAGTTCCACTTTGAGCTTTTCAGTATTCTCCAGTTAGTGGAGTTAGAATACCTCCATTCTCGTGGTGGGGAGTAGTCCACTCCGCTACAGGTTATGACAGCACATTTGGCTTTCGTCCACGATGTATGTCACGATATGATACACTGCTAAAGATTGTCCTCCTTCATACTTTTGCTTCATTTTACCACACCACTCTACACTCTTTTCAAATCATTTTTGAACATCTGTGCGATATCCATTACGTACAACGCTTATGAACTTTAAGATATACGTGCAAAATATTCCATACTTGGGTCAGGCAGTAGCACGAGTTTGCTGATATAAATTTGTTTTACCTTATTGAATTTTTCGTACTGTATCAATATTATTTTCGGTAACGGGTGTCTCCGGCCGGCCCTCACGCGAATCGTCATGTAAGCATCTCCAATATCTCCATGATAGTTAGCGTCGGGGACACGGCTATGTTTCAGTACACAGCTATGAGATAGGGCTTCATCACCAAATGCTAAAGACTCTGCCAACTTTCTTATTGACCTACCACAGAGAAATTCTTAAAAATATCATCCATCGAAAACTTTCTCGATTTAATCGTTATGCAAAATACAATTATAAAAATTTCATCGAGCCCCTTAATAAATTCAAATGACATTCTCATAAAATTTTATTGGAAACTTTTAGTAGCAAACCTGCTTAAAGTGGGATAAGAACAGGGAGATGACGATTCCCAGGCAATAAAATGTGTTTAACAACCCGCACCGTAAACTTTCGACACGTCTCACGTAAACAAAAAAAAATGATAAGCATGGAGAGGCCTGAATTCTTCAGCAAGATGAAATCTTAGTGGGTGCAGGCAGGCCAATGTCGTGCGGTAATAATAATGAATTCATTCGAAACAAACGTCAGTCATCAGCAGACAATCCTGAATCGCACCTTCGGGTTTCCGTTTCCAGTCACAGGCAGCCGCCTCCTGCAGCTAGTCGCACCTACTAGCAGGTGGACGTCGTTCTCAGACGAATCGTTGTATTTCTGATCTTATCCCTCAATTCCGAGCACAGTTCTTACTAACCGTACCGTCAGTGCCCACGTTTCGGCTTAGTAGGTCGTTGCTGCCGTCTTCAGACTTTGTGAATGCACTAAAAGATATTAGATGTAAGAAAATCAAGTAATTAAAAATAAAAATAATATTAAAATAAAGTTTCTTCATTTTTGAATATTAAAAATTAGTCTTGTTAAATATTCCACGGTTTAGTCGGTTGCCTTGTTTTAGATAATTCTAAGAAGTGCGGTAGCATCACAGTCTCCGAAAAAGTCTTCGAGCCTCAAATCATTGAACAAAGCACATACTATCACGTATTATTCACGCGACATCTCCGGAAATAAGGTCAGCTTTACATTACTGGTGTTAAATAATTGTCTTAGTCACTGGATGTTTTTAAGTTATTTGATTTTGTCAATAAAATAAAAAAAACGACTCAATCGAAGCAGAAAAATAAGTTGCCGCTTAGGTGTGTTCTGAATTTGTAGCATGCAATTCTGATAATAAAAAATGTTATTTTAAATGTGTTATTTTTTATTATTATACCTATTTACCAATCTGCCGGTCACTGCGCCGCTGCTGTGCACCGCTCTTTACCATTGACCAGTCCCATAACCCAAATGAGTGATTCATATTTTTACAGCACCTCCAAATTTACCATTATTTAAAATTTTATCAATGCAGTTTTTAGGTACAATGGTTATTGCTTGGTCCTCAATCACATCTGATGTTAAATGAACATGAAGTCGAAGCGCGGACATACAGAATGCCTGACTTAATCGGGGACTGGGCTAAGTTACCTATCAAAACACGGAATACAACAATGCTACTTAGCGGCGGATTTAGATATTGAATCGAACAATGTTTGTTTGTTGTGTTTACATTAACCCACGGGGGCTGTTTTTCATCACTTATTTATTTTAGTACAAATATTTCATTTATAGATAACCTATTGCAATGTATTTACATGCCACAAAAAATGATAACAAATGTCAAAAAGAGGGCTCCGAGACATGGGTCCCTGGCAGCATTTCTTCGTTGAATGTACGAGTAGATACTTAAATATTGAGCTAGGAAACTACCAGCGGGTGACCAGAGGGTCACTGTTGACAGCGACTAGACTCTTTCAATGGACCTAAAGTTTCGACACCAAGTGCAATAACAATTTATTTGGAGTCGATATCCTTGTAATTTTAGAACTATTATTTTTCAGCTGCTTCTGCAGCTGCACTCGCCTTTTTCGAGAGTCCCTGATGGTGAAAGGGGCAAGTGTTTCAGCACAAATGGTATCAAACACCAAAACCTGACCCATGCTCGAAGGATTCAAGGACATACCGTCTGATCTCTTTCCATCGTCTCGTAAAATGCCATTTTCAAGAATAGCAGGAACGTTGAAGGTGGCAAGAGAGTGGCGGATTATGTCCTTTGAAGTCGCATGGCCTGAAAAATAACCAGCACTTTTCTGCCAAGAAAGTCCATGATCTCAAAGAGTGCCCCTATTCCCATCTCAAAGAGGCCTCCAGTCTTGCACGTTCACGGGCCGAGCGAGCTATTGTCAATATGGGATCCTAATATTCTTTTACACGATGGATAATCCCAGGCCAGTTGTAATTTAGTATAGAAAGGTATTTTTTTGACACAGAAAAGCCACAAAACAGGCGTTTCGTGCATCTAATAGTTTCATGGAAACCCTAGGTACAGACAATAGCATTTCATTATACATTTTCCATATCTAAAAAAATAATTAATAATTACAATAATAGTTAAATGTCGCTAGAATCACCCTCTAACGAAGATAATAATACCCTAAAATTTCCGAACAGACCCTAGTAAGCAGTGGCCTGGTGCAGACCTCTGTAGGCATGGCGGTTCAGCAGCAACACTTGAACCACAACGCCATACATACGGTGAGTCCTTTATTCATTACATTGTTAACCCTACGATGGCTTTAAAGATGTTATATCGATTCTATTTATATTCTACCATTTACATAAACTAAGCCGCGCGAGATTTGTTCAGTGATGATTTTAAACATTGCAATTGTCACATGTTTTAGTTTAAAAGATCTCATTGATAAATAATCTTCACTTTTGAATGGCCTCTACCACTAACAAGTATATATACATAACATATTTTAGCTTTAATCTGCTTCCTTCTTTAAAAATTAACGATGTGTGGTGTGTTCGTGCATATGATATTGCATTTTAAACAAGGATTGTAAAGTGTTTGTGGTGTTTAAAGATTGATATATTGCTGCAATCATCTAATTACATTATACAGGGCGTCCCAAAGTTATGGGACATGAAGGGGAAGTACCTTAAATATTGTAGATAGTGAATTTTGCTCAAAGAAGACTTTATGTTATTTTTAAAAGTTAGTAATTCTGCATTCATAGATTTTCTAAAAATTACTTGCTTCGGCTGGGAATCGAACCGACTTAAATGTGAAAAAAAAAACACCCTACTTTTATGATGCCAATCGAAAGAATAGCTAAAAAATAATAACTCTGCCTAAGTAACATAGTATTTTAAAAGAAAGGAACAACATAAAATGATTGAGTCAAATTTCAAGAAAGTTATTTATTGCCGACGACGTTCGAAAAGTAGCGATATTATCATTCCAAAGATAGCATTGATTATTCGTAAATAAGTACCCACTTCATAAAATAGGTACTAACATAGTTTTCCTTATTATAAGTGCACGTGTAGATGAAATGATAAAACTTGTATTTCAATACGTCCTCTGTAAGCTAGACAGAAGGCAAATTAAAAACAAAAATAAATAATTTATAATTTGAAAATGGAACAGTTTATGACAGCGTTTGTTTGAATGCATACTTTTTAAGATATTTTAAAAAGAAGTGATATTTTTAAATGTTGTTCTTAAATTTGAAAATGGAACAGTATGTGCGAGCGTTTGTTTTTCGGATATTGATCTGTTTAGTCTCAATTCACTTACACAAGTGTTATTGTGTTAATTTATTGCGAACATGGCATATCAAGTAAGTTTTGATCTAATGGAAGCATATTTTTTGAACGATAAAGATATCTCTAGAAGTTTGCGGTGGTATGGCGTAAAATATCCTGATAGACAAATACCGTCTCGTAAAGTTTTGAAAAGGCTTGTGAACAATTTGAAAACTCTGGGACGTTTCGATAAACGCCCAAGAGAACCACAGCAAGAAAACCATACGATCAACGACGAAGAACTTGGTATTTTAATTTACTTTTCGGCTTTTCCGAAAGCATCGGTGAGAGAAGGAGAACATGAAATTGGAGTTTCAAAAAGTAAAATACACCGTGTATTAAAAAAACACGGTTTTAAGAGTTATGTTGAAGGACGATTGGTTCAAAAATTACTTCCGGGCGATACAGAAAGGAGAAAAAATTTCTGTCTTGATATCCAGGCACGATTGCTCGAAGATCCAAATTTTTTGGATAATATTATTTGGACAGACGAATCTAACTTTAGCAATAACGGTATGTATAACCGCAACAATAATCGTATTTGGTCTAAAGAAAATCCCCTACGAGTGACTGAAACTAATAACCAAGTGCGTTTTTCACTCAACTGTTGGTGCGGACTTTTAAAAAACCGGGTTTTCTTAATCCATTTTTACCAAGGAACCTTGAACACAGAAAAGTATTTAGGAATACTTCAAATTTTAAGGGATAAGATAAGAAACCATTCCGCGGCGGAGCAAGAAAACTTAATTTTCCAACAAGATGGAGCTCCGGCTCATAATAGTCGGAGAGCAGCAGATTTTCTAAATGAATGTTTTCCTACATGGATTGGTACAAATGGACCGATTAGATGGCCGGCCAGATCCCCGGACCTCACACCATTAGATTTCTTCTTTTGGGGATACGTGAAAGATATGCTATACAAAAAGCGATACGAGAACGTAGGCGAGTTGCAAACAGAATTGTGCCATATCACATCGAGTGTTCACCATAAAATGATTAGAAAATCAACAGGCAGCGGGCTCATTAAAAGATTGGCGATTTGCGTAAGACAAGAGGGATCACATTTTGAGCATTTAATTAATTAATTTACAAAAAAATACCTACTTAATTGACTACGGCAGTTTCATGTATGTTTTTTATTTGATTAAAATGATTAATTTCACGTTGTTCCTTTCTTTTAAAATACTATATTACTTAGGCAGAGTTATTATTTTTTAGCTATTCTTTCGATTGGCATCATAAAAGTAGGGTGTTTTTTTTTTCACATTTGAGTCGGTTCGATTCCCAGCCGAAGCAAATAATTTTTAGAAAATCTATGAATGCAGAATTACTAACTTTTAAAAATAACATAAAGTCTTCTTTGAGCAAAATTCACTATCTACGATATTTAAGGTACTTCCCCTTCATGTCCCATAACTTTGGGACGCCCTGTATATTACTACTACTATGTATATTACCTGGCTACAAACCACCACGTCGACTTGTTTGTTCATCTAAAACATTTTTCCTTTACTGTAATAAGCCTCAATAAATATACGAGTCACTTTACTATTACGAATTCTTGGAACGTTTTTAGAGTAGTTTTTAGAGTATAAACAGAGTGAAGTTTGCCCTTAGACGTTAACTCAGGTGTTTATGAGGTTTTACATCTTAAAGACAAAATAATGTTTTATAAAAAAGTTAAAATCCCTACAATCAAAAATACTGTAAGACCTAGGTATCCACCACATAAATATAATGACTGGTCGCGTTCGATTCCCCGCGACTGCATTGTGTTAGCAAATAGTCACGCTGAGTGGTGATCACGTTGCGTTGGCAGCAAGGGCTGGCGCTCGAGGGTGCCTCGCTGCTGACCGCGCCTCTCGTTCAGGTCTCGCCGGCGATATTACATCATGAGGTAGTCTGCTCTCGCCTGCCGCTCTATGGTCGATGTGGAACCTGCGCAAACAATCTCTTCAATTGCTTGTTACATTTAAGGAATATGTTCATCAAAATTCCAAGAACTTGTATTGATTTAGTTCGTCATGTGATTATTTGCGCTGGCCCCTTTCAGTGTTATTCGTACTGTTCTTTATTACCGCCTTCAATTAAGAAATGTGCCTTTTATCGTATGCTTATATGAGGGTGCTAATATTCATTACTAAAGTGCTTAAGTCGATAATGTTATCCAATTAATAGCATTATACGTATTTTGTATACTCGTTTAGTGTTTGTCTAGTCTTGGTTAGAAAAACAGGCGTTCAAGATAAATGGCGTCTTTAATTATTTTACTAATTATGTAATCTCGGCAGTAGTAAATGTGTAGTATGATGGTGGTCATAATTGTACGTAATTTTAATCGCTTAACGATGAGTGTTCAAACCTTCGCTACGATATTCTGTATCAAGTCTGTATTAGAAATACCAAATATTTACATTCACCTACCACATCGATAGTAAGCATTAAAATATATTACGTAAAACCTATTTATTAACAAAATAATGTAGATGCCGAGAGAACATGTCTAAGTAGAAATATATGGACAACAACCGGTGTTTGTGTGGTGTCACACCACAAACTATGGAGCATCTTCTATGCTATCCTGCATATCCCCACACCTGTACGCTACAGGACGTTAACGATGTCACAGACAATTCCATGCACGCGACCTGGCCCTCAAGAATTACATGTTTTGCCATCGACTCGCTAAGAAGAACTAAATAATGTATTTCGGTATTTACACCCGTTCCATAAAATACGCAATAAAAGAGTCAGACTTTAAAAACGGGTGTCCTTTAATTGGCATAATCTAATTGTCCTAATATAAATCCGCATAACAGACTTGGCATAATGCAAATGCGCATAATATTAAATCAGCCTAATAATAAAATCACATAATACAAAAACTGCATAATAATAAAACGGCGTAATATAAATGTGCATATCATTATCTAGTATAACTTTAATATTTATAAAATCAATTTACATGACATACCTATTACCGAGTACCCATACCACAGATTACTAATAAGTTACTAAAGTAACCCATACATAGTTATTTAAGGCTGTATAAAACTTGCTCATCATATTGTGGCGAGCGAGCAAGATGGGTCGGAGCACAGAACGTATAATATAAAAATAGAATCTTTATTTTAAAAAACAAATGACTTACTAGGTATAATGTACGTTAGTCATTATTAGCTGTGCATTATTATAAAAGCTTTACTTGTCTCTCACAATTTATTTCGAATTTTTCATGAGTATGAAAACTAACGTTATACTTATTAAATTTATGCTTTGTTATTGTTATGAATATTAATATTATGCACATTAAGATTATGCGTTCACATTTTATAGAAATTAAGATAATGCGGTTTGAAAATTATGCGGATTATGTTATGCGAGTTAAAAATAGGAGTATTTAATGTTATGCGTTTTAATATAGACCCTTTAAAAACACCATATTTACAAATTAGTAGATGTACGTTGATATAGGTAAGGAATTCATACATAGTAATGTAAAAATTACTGAGTTACTATTTATTCGTAGTTTAAATATTTACTTACATTAGCATTAGGGCCAAGGCTTAAATTGGCTCCTCAATGTTTAAAAATATATAGTCATGGTAAACCGCGCGCCAAAAAGTGTACCTACTTCGGACAAGGTATACGGATTTGTTATTTGTTCTTATGAAATTAGGTGCCCTTATTAAAAATTGGCTGATTGATGTTGATTAAACATTTAAGTTTTCAACCTTGAGGAGCCGTGAACTCTGCCTTGTCCATAAAATAGATCCAAAATTCGTTCGGAAATGAAAGCTAAAAAAAAATTACAGACTTAATGCGCAGCCATAATACTAATTAGTTGAGTCATCTTTTTATATTTAATGTAAATATGATTCTTCAAAATATTGGCAGTTATAAATAACAAATTCCATAAAATTTAGTTTTCTTTACGTTTTTTATTAAATAAACCCTGAACTGTATGCTTCACTATAAAGATATGACCCAAACGTACAAACCACAAATTCGCTACAATTTCATAATTAAATTGACTCTGAGAACCTAAAAGTACAACACTTGCAAGTTTCAACAATTATGATATCAATTTAGTGGATTAATATTAAACTCTGAACCGTTATTTGAAGCCTAAATATTTGCGAGATGTGAACTTGAGTTCCGGTAGACAGTCGATTTCTATGATGGACCCTCGTTTTTCATATTGACGTCACGTACTGGTCACCTGGCCGGGGATGCATGAGGCGCGCGCATCCCCCACTTGCACTTTCGTTCGGGGCCTTGTTTTCAGTAGCAAACGGTTGTCTGTACGCGATAAGTGAGCCAAACCGAAATATTTATAATTAAATTTATTTGGTACACATACAGTTTTATTAAAATAAAATGTATTCCTTTTAAATAAATGAAAAAGGTGTTACCGTTGTTCGGAGTTTAAAAAATATTATCATAGAGGAAAATCAGGGTGGATCCTCAGCTGCAACTTCTTTTTGTCCTTCGGATATAAAGTGTATAGGCGTCGTGCAATGGACGAGGCAAATAGGCTGTCGTCTGAACAAGTTAGTGTTACCATTTTTATTTACAGTGTTATACAGGTGTAATATGCAATATACACATATGGTTGCGATATTGATCCATTAATCTGACGTCAGTGCAGATGTCCAAGGTGAAATTTAACACCAATTCTGTAGGGGTCCACGGGCTCGCAGATTCCTCCGGCTCATTTGCTTTATATGTGAGCATTATATTATAACACCGCAGTGCCAAAATCATCATCAAATTTTGTCAAACTGCATAGATAGTACCAGACAATATTCCAATATCGCAAATTGGGACAATATTCACTATGCCGAGGTTTAACACTGTTCATCGCCTGGCTTCATGTATTTGTATACTAATGACGAAGTGTGCCAGTGATAACATATGGAACTGAAACATGGTCGCTCACTATGGTCCCCATAAGAAGGTTCATGGTCACTCAAAGGGCAATGGAAAGAGCTATGCTCAGGAGATGCGCAAGGTAACCGATATAGCCCGAAGAATTGGCAAACTAAATGGGCAGTGGGCGGGGCATATTGCTTGTAGGTCCGGCGGGCGTTGGTGCGACTAGTGTTGGGCAAGAGTCGTCTAAATTATTAAAAGAACAGAGTAACGAGGTTTTAAAATAAGATAGAATTCAGAAAATAGGCTTCTGCAGTTGGACTGTGTCCACAGAGCCGAGTTAATACAACACAAACTCACATGGGGAAGCAAAACGTAAATATTGACTGACGGCTTCCGAGAGGGTCAGTTGTTGAAGTTTGTAAAACGTGGAGCTATATAGGCTCCCAGGTTCCTAATTCAGTTGATTAAAAAACAATTTATCGCATTACTTTTGTTAGCAAATCACCATATGTTGTCCCAAATCAAAACATTTTGCAAGAAGAAGAGAAAGGCATTGAAGTCCGTAGATTCCAGTCCCAGCCTTATGGCACCAATGTTTAAAACAAAAATGGTGTCCGTCCGCCCGATAGTTAACTTAAAAAGCTTGAATATAGGCACGTGAAAAGTTAAATGCACAAGATCTCCATAACTGGCTATTAAATAGACTTGTTAAGCGTATTTTCATCCATCAGTAGCCAGGCCATACAGATGCTTTCAGCACATCATTTACGATCGCATGTCCCCAACAAGTTTCGATATCTCTGACAAATCGCTGTTGTGCCTACTTATCTAGTCCTCTTGTGGTTCTTATTCATCTTATATGTTGTACAATAAAGTAAACAAACGAGCAATTTCGCTTGCTAAAATTCTCAGAGAGACAAGGACTCGCATAGCTCTCTCTTTAGATAAGATATTTATGGAACGTCAGGATCCCATCCTACTTTCCCGACGAAGCCCGGAGAAGCGACTCAAATCTTGGGATATTTATTAATTTCTATTGCTGTTGTACAATAGTGCGTACAAACAAACAAATATAGGGTAGTAAATAAGTAATGTCAAGTCAATGTTGGTCTCTCAAACAAACAGCCTTGCCTCGTCAATAATATCTAGACTGGTATATCATCATCAACAGCTTTACACGTCCCCACTCTCACTCGGAGAGGGTATGGGTATAGACGGGTATATAATGCGGGAGGTAACCCTGTGAGAAATTCCAAGCGTTGTAAAAAAAAAAATAATTTTGCAGTTTCCCCGTGCCTCGGAAGTCGTCAAAACCATTAGCTTTTCTAAGACATTGTCAAAGCTTACGTCGTAGAGCCTTTCTTTCTTACTTTTTCACTCTTATTTTTTTCTTTAATTAGTCTGGGGTCCAAGTTAACAATAGAGTCACGTAAGGCACCGTCAACCTTCAGATGGCGCCGTGCAGAGTACCACTGTTCATTCTGGCTTACAGGAGTTACAGTGGGAGAAGTGCGGAGGTGGGATTTGTCGTTGGCCACGTCTGATACCATACCTCGACTACCCATATCCAATTCCATTGTGATAGATGGGACAGAGATTAATTGCGCTTTCTCAATCTAGATGATTCATTTGAATTGTGATCTTCATAATATATTTCTCGCTACATGAGGAGCCCCCAAACTGGCTTCACGTACTGACATATCTGGGTGAATCAAAAATATTCTCCTGCGGGTTGGCAAAAGGTCTAGCGCGGGCAGCATGCATGGTTACTAGTCTAGGTATGCTTGTTATTTCTTCACGCCTAAACAGCTGGACAGATTTAGATGAAATTTGGTTGGCAGACAGATTAGGACCTGGATGAACATATAAGAAATTTTTTTGGTGAACCAATTTTGACGAAATTTTCCACGCAGACGAAGTCGCGGGCGGAAAGCTAGTATATACATATTCATTTCATTCATTCAGTATTATCAAAAAACTTTATCACATTGGTGTCTTCCTTTCCACCAGGCGATAACAAGCAGGTCTCAAATAGTTAGAGGCTTCAAATAATAGTTCAGGGCTTAATATCAGCTTTTAACCTACCAATAAAACAAATTAACAAAAATAACGTACTTTTATAGTTACAGTAATTTAAATTTTAGAATTCATTGAGGTTTTCTAAAGATATAGATAAAAAATGCTTGTCAGTTAATATAGGTGCATGTGCATAAATGTATATATGCTCGGTTACGTCTGTATTGTTTGTCCTGACTCATTTCAATATTATTATGTCAGCATGTATCCTAAGTGCGTGATTGTTTATGCATGATTTTTAGTAGTTTCCCGGAAATCAAAAATGTTTCATTTATAAATTGATTGTAATATGAATCCTTACAAGAATTCAATTGAATATAAGTTTATTAGAATATGTTAAGTACTCTCCATTTTCCACACTTGTTTCTACTGTTATTTTTTTTTAAATGTTGCATTCTTTTTCCTTGATCGTTTTGAAATTTAAATATATTGTCGCCATTAAAAACAGAGTTCTCATATTATAGGAACAGACTCTTTTTTTTCCTAAAGATTGTCGTGCAACTGAATCATGATCTCCATTGATCTGCAGGTGACAGCTAATAGTTTGACTTCGCCGCAGCTAACACTGCAGGCGGCGCAGGGTACCGTGGGGCTGATCGCAGCTCCTGTGCAGGGCTCGATGCTGCCGCTACAGACCTCCACCACCACATTAGTCACGCACGTCAAGACCGAGGACGATAAGTCGCTGCTGATGCCACCACCACCTGTAAGTGGCAAACTATTAGTAATTTCAATATCATCACAACTCAATATTATATTAGCCACTACGTCCACTGCTGAACATAGGCCTCCTTCATAGATTTCCTGAGCGATCGGTTTGAAGCAGCTTGCATCCAACGAATTCCCGCGACTTTCATTAGGTCGTCCGTCCACCTTGTGGACATCCTACGCTGTGTTTGTCGGTGCATGGTCTCCACTATAGACATTTAATGCTCTACCACTATTTGCTTGCTGATATACATTGGCATGTCTATCTCTTTCACACTTATATACGTGTGCATAAATGACAAACCTATTAATGTCTATCGACATTGAAATCTCGAGTGTGTGAGAATCAGGCCCCTGGTAGTGAAACGTCGGGCATCGCCCTCCCGATAGTTTGTTGCGTGACTTCGAGCGTTATATTGAATAGTTAGGAAATACTTATATACGAAGATTTTAGGGTATCGGTTAGAGAAAAAAATTGTGAGTTGCGAGTCGCTTAATTTACAATTTACATTTCATACAAAATATAGGACTAATTTTTTATGTTTTCCATAGGCACCCGTGCAGCAGATAGCTCCGCAGCAGCCGCAAGTCTCTGAGGCTGGGCCCGAACCCGCGGCGCCGACATCGATTGTCTCTGCGCCCTCCGTCACCACTGCCACCGCCGTCGGTACCGCTGCCGCCACTACCACCGCCGCCTCCACCACCACCACCACCACTACCGCCGCCGCCGCCGCTGCCGCTGCCACCGCATCCGCCGCCGCCACCACCACCACCACCACCACCACCGCCGCCACTACAGCGAACGCCTCCGTCTCTACAAGTACTACCACTTCTGGTGAGCTTAGTAATTTTGTCGTGACGTAAATTCTCGTAAATACTTTCTCGTTATGTTTGAACATGGATTATGGCGGACCTACGGGAAATTTAAAATCGAAAAAAATATCACTGACAATAGCAAACGCAACAAGGTCGTAAACCGCAGCCCCCATTGCCAAATGCCAAATGTTTCTATAACGACACACGCTAGCGTTTCATTTCTAGTAGCTGATTGGATGCCAATAAATCGCGAACTGTTGACAGATGTTGAAGCATTAGCGTTTGCTGATGTATTGACGGATGACCTTCGCTTGGGCTATGTGGTCGATGTCAATAAACTATTATAATTTTTTTTTGCAAACAGTTAGTACCGTGTCGTCGGAAAAAAGTAAAGTGAGTCCGTCGAAGCCTGAGCGCGTTAAGACATCCGCAAAGAGCGAGCCGCTGGCTGCCCCCGCCTCATCATCCGCGGCCCCCGTGGCTAGCAGCGCTCAGCACACCACGCCCCACGCGCCACAGGTTAGATCACGGCCCTCCCACTCCCACAGACACTCTGATTTCAAATGAGCTCGTAACGTCATCTTAATGGGCGCGGCTTACTAATTATAACTGAACTGAATCACTTGTCGGGTGTGCGATAGACATCGATGTATTTAAAGTATATAACCAAATTAGAGGTTTCCACTGGACCGACTTAAAGATTAATTAAAAGTAACAATTATACTTGACGTTCAGAGAACAGCTGGAAAAATTAATTAAATTATAAACAACCAAAGTAACCCCCTCCTTGCATCGCCAATTAAATGAACTAATGATTGTATTATTATTGTATGTGTTATCGCAGGTGGTCACGACAGTGGCATCGTCCACGTCCTCGTCTACGATGACCTCGTCGGTCACCGCGCCTGTGACGTCAGGCGCCGGAGCAGCAGCCGCGGCCGCCGCGCCTCTCTTCAAGAACTCACAATGTACGTCCCGGCACATCGGCCAGTCCGTCGCGCACGGTAAATTATCGCTTTCTACTCTGCAGCCTGCACCGGGCAACTGTAGGCCGTCTTCTATCGGAGGGGCATCGCGCGTTGGTGATCGCTGAGCGGACGAATGCTGTGTATGTCCAATGACCAAAGCCGAAGGTATTGATTATTCTGAACCGCCATTTCGTCGTTAATCAATGTCAAGTCAAGAATTGTTCTGAACAAGTAAATCAATGTATATTATGTTGTAATAAAGCAATGAAAAGTAGAATATAATAATATAATTTTTTTAAAGGCATATATACATTTTAACTTTGTATAAATTGGAGTAATCTGTTCTCCTCTTGACTTTGGTCATTAGGTTTTCTGCAAGAATTCACAAAGTACTTCCTTGTTATCAGCTAGACCGCCGTGCATCAGTTAGACATATGTACGTTACGTATTTTATATCACTGTATGCACAATGTATGGAGAAAGAAAGAAAAACATTTATTCAGCTTACAAAATGTTACATTGAAAAAATGCTACCTTTAATGCTATTCGACGGGGTTTCTTCTCCTCATCTCCCAACATCGCTGACGATTGCAGATTATGTTCTTTTGGTCGGTTCGTTTTTAATTTTAGATTTGTTATTATCTTCGGCCAACAGTAACTGTCCTATAAATTAAAGTCTAAGCTCTAGGTCCAGTCCACATCCGCTGGGGTAAGTACATTGAATTCTTCCACATCGCCAGGGAAATATCTATCTGGGCACAGTCATACGCTGGTAAATCTTTGAGGGCGGGCCTACTTGTAGAGGTAGAGATTACACCAGCCAACCACCTATCTGGATCATATTTAGCGTCATCCTGATCTGACTATGTGACCGAAACATAGATAGTGGGGTCTAGGATAGAGTCGCCTAACGAAAACGGGCGACAATTGCCTCGATCGGGTGTTGGGGGGCTGTCTGATATCCGCTTTCGTCCGGAGTGCATAAAATTCCTGTTCCCTTTATCCAAACACTTTTATGAAGCTATGAAGAGCATATACCGGATGAGTTTTTAAAGAAGAAGAGAAAAAAAATGGGTATATTAGGTAAGTGAAATAGAAGTTATCGGCATAGGTAGTTTAATAATTTTTTTTAAACTCACGCGCCGGGTCTATATTGATATGCGACTGGCGCTATTCGTAGGGTTCTTACCATGCGAAATTTATTTGGGACTCATTTTTTATCCAAGTTTTATTTAATTAATTTAATGATGTAATTATGTGTAAATAGGCTACAAACGCGACCGTCAAATGACACAATTAACGCTTTATTCGATGATAGTTTTGAAAAAAAAAACAATTAAACTATTTATGCCAATACCTTCTATTTCACTTACCTATGTGCCCTATTTTTTTCCTTACGGTAAAAAACTCATCCAATATAAGGTCGTCATCTGCAACTGTTTGACGTAAGAGATGTATGTTTGTGTCTGTTACCATTTCTCTCGGGAACGGCTTAGACGATTTTGAAACTTTATTTTTGCTTTACGTAAGTTCCTAATTTGAAACGCAAGGAAATAAAATGTAATATTGACAACCATTAGCTTTTCTGCCACATTGCCGCCATGTCTAGATCGGCAGCGTGCGACCTTATAGGTGATTACTCACTATTATTTTTCTTTACATTATGTCACTGCTCTGGTATTCCTAGTAGGCTTTTTCATCCTCTTTACTCCAACTGAGCATGTACTCTCTTCGGCAGCCTCTGGAAATGTGATGAAGGCAGTCTTGGTCAGGATACCACAAAAACGGGCATAGGACTTGAATGTAGGATTTACAGTCTGCCTTCGAAAAATTCTAACGTATATTTGGACCGGCTTTAAAATAGACATATCTATGTCTATAATATGTTTATATATACCCGGGCGTGATGGAAAATTTTTGTGCGCCCCTCGAGACCAGGCAACGACATACCACGTCCCTGGACTAAAACATGTGCCCAGCATGGTGTAGCTCTACCACCGAGCCGAAACGAAAGAGCTCTTCTGTTCAGGGTCGAACACTAGGTGGAGCCTTTCTCTTTCAACTCAGACCACGAGAGCCATATCGTTCGAGTCGTTAGCGAGGTAAGTTAGTAGAATTATGATAGGTAAAGAAGACACCTTCGTGCACAATGGAGAATCTCGAAAGATGTTATGGGGGGCTTGCTGTGGTTACTTAAAGACAGCAACATCTTGTAAGGATATTATTGTATATAGTGCCGATCCGAAAATGGGTGACAGTGTGTGTGCCTGATGAATCGCTGTCTAAGGCCAGTTTCGGCAGGTAGTCACACGTGGATCGTAAAGACTCTTCAATGTTTAATTGGAGTAAGTGAACAGAAGGTCCAACACGCCTGGTCAAAAGGCTCTGAGATGTGCCCTTTGCCATGTCTTATAAAAGCAAGATGCTCTATACAGTCATCCGACTGAAGGCGCAGTTCCATCTGAGCCGATAAAAGTTGGAATCTTTTGGCCGTATTCCCCAGTCACATAAAAGCCGTGGCCAGAGGTGGAATACAAGGAAGTAGACTCTAGTTGCCATCCCACACACATTAGGTTTGTTTATCCAATGACATTAAACATCAAATACAACGCGTGGCCGTGGCCATAGGTGGAATACAAGGAAGTAGACTCTAGTTGCCATCCCACACACATTAGTTATGTTTATCCAATGACATTAAACATCAAATACAACGCGTGTTATTTACTTTAAGTAATTTATAAGATTATTTCATTGTTTCAGAGAAAACGTCTGAACGGCAAAAATTGTTAAATTCAATAAAAGCAAATGTATGTACCATTTAAACACATTTGTTACGGGGAGTAAAGTTGATATGGGGCAATCGGAACGATTTCATCTACAGGAAAACGTTCTTAGGAAATAAAATACAGTTTTCCAGTAGACATAATCGGTCTGGTTAGCAACTCTTCGTGACCCATTCCAACTTTACATCCTGTTTCCTATTATCGCCTCACACTATAATCGTTTCACAGACAAAGGACTACCAAAAGCTATGGTGAAGCCCAATATTCTTACTCATGTCATTGAAGGATATGTCATACAAGAGGCTGGGGAACCATTCGCCGTAAGTGGTCAAAATAATCAATGTCAGTTATTTTTATAATTTTATATGTTTGTGTTGACTTGTATCGAATGTTAATTAATCAGGTGAACCGACCGCTTCGCGAGTGGGGCTTGACTGTCGACAAGGATCAAGACAAGGAGAATAAGCTTCCGTCGACTGATGAACCGCCTCGTAAGTGTTAATATTGGCATGCAACTCAGTTGGCTGTGGATTGGGACAGCCAGTGGCTTAGGCAATTTATGCTACTTCAAATCACGTTCGGGCCCATTAATTTATTGCAAGATTTATTATGTATTTCAAGAGGGTGTCGAGCCTCTAGGCTAAAAACATATTGTCTTATAATTATTCAATCTTGCTTTTAATATTTCCTTTTTAAAATTAATGCAATAATTACAATTTTGATGAGAATGCCAATGGACGCTCTGGTACAAACTTTTGTTTGCAATAATGCGGCAAAGAGTATAAAGTATTTCAATGATTAGTGACACTTAGCTGAAAGGTTATTCATAATAAAACGCGTGCATGTCCCCAGGAAATCAAGGGTTGAAAGATTAAGGTTACACTTGGTTTTACTAATGTTTTCTAAATAAAACACTTAATTATTATGAAATAAAACACTTAATTAGCTAAGTATAGTTCTAACCAAAATCAAATTCACTCTTTAATTCACTATTGAGGTAACGGCCAACCAAAATGACGGTTGTCAAGCAATTAAGTTTCAACCACTGAAATAGGGATTTGGAGTCCCCTAAGAAAAACCAAAAGTGCAGTAATTTTCACATTCGCCGTTGTTGTTTGAAAATTAGAACTAGAATATCCAAGGCTAAGTCGCACGTTTCTATGTTAAAATTCATAAGAGGTTACTAAAATTCGCAGATCAAACTGATAAAAAAATTAAAAGAAAATAAGTAATTGATAAATAAAATGGTTTATTTTACTCGCCACAAATGAAGCTTTACAAAGTGAGTTTAGGGCTAGGTAATACATAGTACACTTTTGTGGGTAGACACTGTCTGCCTGAAAACGAAGACATGTGTAGGTATGTTCTATCAAAAATAACATATGCTCATAACTAAACCCGTACAGCTGGTGCGCTGAATGCATTTTATGGAGCCTTTCACAGTGTGAAAACACATACTCTTGATCTTATATAATCCCAACGCAAAGTCATAGAAGTTTATTCTTTCATATTAGCAGTCAGCCATATAGTATGATGTCGTTTGTAGGAAAGAAGCAGATGTTGGATAGCAGCAGCTTGCCGCGCATTAGCTCCAGTGGCGAGAGTGGCGCGAGCGCGGCTCGTAACACCCTGAAGACGGAAGCTGCTGCCGTTGCAGCCGCTGCGGCCGCTGCGGCTGCTGCGACCGTTGCGGCTAGTGCGACCGGTGCGGCCAGTACGACAAGTCCGGCCGGAGCTGCCAGTTCGCTCGGTGCGGGCGCTGCGGCGCTGCCACCCGGGGCCGTTACCGACGCGATGTCCGTTAGGATATCCGCCGTCAGCAAGTGGACGGTCACTATCAACATATATAATATCAGCAGCTCTAATGTGCGATTTTCGACTCGCCGGTATGGCACCGGCCGGGCTGCCGGGGAAGCAAAAATTTATAAAAATATATGGCATGTCTTTCTAGCAAGTTTGCCGTTCGGTGCTACCGGCAATACTGCGTGTGTTTTGTATGTACTGCCCAGGAAAACCGAGCGTAGACCAGCGCCGCCACCGGCAGTGGAATAACAGCCCCGGTGCCGGTGTCAGTGCCGGCGAGTTGAAAATCGCCCAATGACTGCACTGCTGGACTTATGTCTTACTTATCATAGCGCGAATTTAATTGCATGGAAGGATTTACCTTAGTAACGCTGGGCAGGCGAGATGGCGAATAGCCAGTGTGGTGTCACCGAGGCTGTTTATTTTTGTAGCTCTAATTCAATGTTAAAATATTTTCTTTGATTGTAACAGTAGTTAGTCTAATGTTGAAACTGTGTGTGGTCAGGTGGCGGAGGTCTGCGAGTTCATACGCAACATCCCAGGGTGCGCGGGGTACGCGGATGACTTTCTGATGCAGGAGGTGGACGGCGAGGCGCTTCTGCTCATCCGCCCGGAGCACCTCGTTATGGCGCTCTCCATGAAACTCGGCCCTGCGCTCAAGATTGTCGCTTGCATCGACGCGCTCCGCCCGGAGAGCGAGCAGACACCTCATGACCATGACTGAGGTAATCATAAAAATAATATTTGCCATTTTCAAATAACTCTATTTACATTAACCACACAGCGTTGCGCACATACGCTCAGATAAGATGGCACGGATTTATTTGCTACCCTATATCAAGAAAAAGCGACTGCACAGGCTCGTCCAACAACAACTGGTCGATTTATCTTTGCAGTTCTGTTCTGAAGCACATTATTAGGAGCAATTTCCTGGGATACCCAGAAGATGGTCAAAAGGCTTTGATTTTGTGTTGGATAAGGCGAGTCCTGCAACATCTGAAAGCTATTACTTTGGGTGTCAGTGACGAAAGCTCACCCGCATGAAATTTTACTTGCGCTTCATTTTCCAATATTTGAGGTTTATGTAATACAAATGAGTTATTCTGTGGTGATACTCTTAGTTTATTGCCTATCCTTTACATTAATAATTGAATAGGATGATACCAACCAACCTCGAATTTCTAAACCTTGCTTTGATTTATCATTTCAGAGTAAAAACGGTTTAATTACGTCTCATCAACACCACGAAAGTATTCGAAAAGCTTCCTGATCTTGCTCAATTATTGCAAAATTTCATTTATTTTATTCTTGCTTAGAAATGTCAATTGGGCTGCTTTTTTTTTCTAAATTGAGGTAACATTGTTTGAATGTCCTAAACGATAACCTCAAAATCTCGGCTAAATAATGAATTTCATGTCGATACGAGCATATCGTAACGATTTTGATCGGTTTTGTTCCAAATTGTCTTCTATAGTGGGGGTTGTTATGCGTCCGAAGAGAGCTTTATGACTGATTCGGCCCCGCTTAATTTCTGTGCACCACCAGTAAGCCTCTATAGATTACGTCCAAATTATATTGCAGTTTTTCAAAAACACTTCGTAGGGAAGTTTTTCTTGCGAAGGTATTTAATAACTACACGAATTCCGTTTGTCTTCGTTTCAATAAACGATTATTTATTTATGCCGAAATTGTATTCGCATATTCATACGTGACAAAAGATTTTCTTTTATCTTAAATTACTAATGAGCTTAAGTTACGAATGAAAATAAAGACATCAATCAGGCTATTTCTTAAATATACGATTCCAACTTCGTATTCAATTGAACACTAAAACTGTGTCGTTCAGAGCAGGTTGATCACTTTATGTCATTTATTGTTTTATTAATATATAATAATTTTTGTTTCAGTTATATTATAATTGTCCTTGGAAGATGGACAAGAATACGAATTAAGTAACGAGTGTTCAGTATGGGTTCGTACTAGGTAAGGAATACGAAAATGTATATACTATTATTGTGGATTGTGTAGAGGTAAATGTGACCAAATTAATTTGGCAACAATAAAGCCTAGCACGAATTTACACTTATGGTATCGGAGGAATTTTGCAAGGGAACTGATGACAGTCACCTTCGAGAGACCCATACAAAATCACTCGCTTACTTTAACTAAGTTAAGTCATTCTTGGGCGCCTAGCTCCAGGCATTACTCCATTATACTCTATTATACTCCATTATAATATTATCTAAAGACTTAGGATGAATGTGTGTAGTTTAATAAGTATTGTGGTACACTTAGGACCATCCTTAGCATTGTCATCATGACTTCTGCCAGAAAGCAAATATATAACAAGCTGACTGACGAAAATATTGTTTCTAGTAGGTTCCAAAACTGTAGTGTCTATTGAATCTATTATAATGTATCAAGAAGTGTTCATTGTTGTTTCCCAGATCAGCTACCTAATTTGCAATCTACTATTAAACCCGATTTGCTTGAAGTGGACGCAGTACTTATGTAATGTTTATGACAACATACTCTCCTTTCCACATTTTTTTACTAAACCGGAAACCATTGTAAATCGGGCTTTAGTAAATCAGGAACCTGATCTTGCTCGATGTGTTCAATAATAATTATTAGTAAATATTTTAGTTAGTGTTTCATAATAGTTAAAATAATACCTAACCACTACTACTACTACTACTACTACTACTACTACTACTACTACTACTACATAATGATACTTTTGTAAATAATGAATGAAGCGGCGCCGCGTTCCTTTCAGCGACTTAGTTCACAGTTGCATAGATCGAAGTGGATGTGTGAAAATGTTTTAATAAATATACGTATATATTGGAAATGTACTCGAACTTTTAACTATGCTTATTTAACTAGTTATGCATATTTCAATTTCAATTGATAATTATTAAATATAAGTCCTTGTAAATAATCAATGAACCCATTGAATTAATGATTCTTTAGGTCACATTACTTGTTTTTTAGTCGTTTTTATACGATTTATTTATACAAATAATGAGTTCCGCGGGGGATTAGGAAATTAATAAACATCATCATATCAGCCGAAAGACGTTCACTGCTGGACAAAGGCCTCCCCCAAATATCTCCACAACAATCGGTCCTGCGCTGCCCGCATCCAGCGGCTTCCCCCGATCTTTTCCAAATCATCGTTCCACCTCATGGGGGACCCTGCCCTCGTTAATAAACATACTGCATATAAAATATAATTTCTTTCTTTAACAAAGTTGTAATTTTAATATAATTATAGATATTTCTATTTAGTAATTGAATAAATTACCGTTTTAAAATATTACTATCAAATGGATAGCCTTCATAATCATGATTGCAAATGTTTCCTTGATAACTTAACTTCTTGTGCAGGTAAAAGAAAGTACATTCATTGAATAACGTGGTTATTGACACAGTTGTGTATAATACTGATTTTGAACTCTTACTTATTTAAATAAATAGAAGTACTCAAGGCGCAGTTTGGCTCAGTCGGTCCTTGGATGTTGTGGCATTTTCGTTACGGTGTCGGTGTCTCGGAGGGCACGTTAACAATGGACCTCGTTGTATTAATTGAAGGCAGTAGGGGCGACTTAACTACTGTAACTGAGATAGCGCGGTGGGTTGCACGTAAGGATGTCAATGTTGTTATAGGAATGAGTAATTATTTGTTGCATAAATACGAATAGAGAAAGATAGCGGATAACCAACAAAATAAGACATTTTATCAATGTTGCGCATGAGTAGTTCGCTTAACAAAATATATTGACATTTCTCTCAACTCGTGTTGCTTCAATTCGTAACATGTGCTAGATATGGTGTTAGTAATTTTGTTTACATTAGAGGCAATTACGTAATTATGTTGCGCTTTTAAATGTTTTTGTTACAAGTTGTATACTTACCTACATTTTAATGTTCATGAATATTATTTCCATACCGTCGACGACAGTACACTGTCGACGTACACGGACGTACACGTCCTTGATGCTAGAGTCCTCACCGTGGAATTTAGCTATTTTGATAATCTCAAAAATTGAGGCCAAATAGTGCCCTTGTAGTTCAAGAGTTATTCAGTATTTTAAGTATGGATTCTGGCGTCTTGTGATATTGGAATGCTCATTTCCCATAAGCAGATACTGTTTATACTATGAACTCAATTTGTATCCTAAATCTGTGTCTTTTTATTACTATTATACAGGGCGTCCCACGGCTATGCCACATGGAGGGAAAGTACCTTGAATTTTGTAGATGGAACATTTTACTGAAAGAAGACATTATTTTAATTTAAAAAACAATTTAAACTGCATTCATAGATTTTTAAATAAGTACATGGTTGAACCGGGAATCGAACCATCTATTTATAAAAAAAAATTACCATGTAGCTTTATCATATCGATCGAAAGGCTTCATCATAAGAATTATTTTTTGCTAAATAACATATTGTCAGAAATAAAAGGAAGACCATGAATTTTAACATTAGATGTTCAATTTTGTTCAGAAAAATGAAAAGCTGACATTGCCGTAAGGACATACAACTGACATTATCATTACTAATACTAATTACCCATTCGAGAAGTATGCATCATTTCCCTATTATAATTTAAGTTCATGATAAAATGATAAAGAGATACGTAATTAGTAAGTAGGACTATCTCAATGAACATTTTCTTTCCTGGATCGGGACAAATGGACGAAAAAATGGCCGCCGAGATCCCCAGATCTAACCCCGTTAGATTTTTTTTATGGGGTTATGTAAAAAATTTACTTTACAAGAACCAGTGTCAAAGTGTCCACGAGCTACAAACTGAACTTCGACGTATTATTCTAAATATCCACCACAACATGATCAAAAAATCGACAGGGAGCGAAATAATCAAAAGAGTGCGACTTTGTATTGAACAGGATGGGACTCATTTTGAGCATTTGATAAATTTGATTAATTTTGTATTAAAAATGTTAAAATTCATGGTCTTCCTTTTATTTCTGACACTATGTTATTTAGCAAAAAATTATCCTTATGATGAAGCCTTTCGATCGGTATGATAAAGTTACATGGTAATTTTTTTTAAATAAATAAAGGGTTCGATTCCCGGTTCAACCATGTACTTATTTAAAAATCTATGAATGCAGTTTAAATTGTTTTTTAAATTAAAATAATGTCTTCTTTCAGTAAAATGTTCCATCTACAAAATTCAAGGTACTTTCCCTCCATGTGGCATAGCCGTGGGACGCCCTGTATAATTTATTTATGTTGACTAACGATTGTTTTCGCTAATAATTATCAGTACACAATATTCTTTAATACTATTTAATACTATTTAAAACTAACAATGAGTTACAGGTAAAGACGTCTTAATATTCCCCCCCCCGAAGCCTTTTTGTCCCATAAATAGTATTTCTAAAACAACTAAGTTATTCACGGTCGTAAGGCGCTGCGCAGACGATGGACTTCGAACGGGTCAATCTATGTGTAAAATCCTGTGCGCACACGGTGGACAAAAAGTCCGTCTCCCCGCGACGCATTACGACGAAGCCATCTAAACAACTTACTTAGGACTTGTATATTTCGCAGGCACTACTTTGGCACAGTGTTTTGGGATATAAAATATATTACTAGGTAAAATTGTATATGTGTATAAGAAATGAGTATTCCAATATCCCGTGACGGAATTCTCACTAAATAACTGAATAAATCTTAAACTACTCTGGCACTATTTTTTTCCTTTGGGCACTATTTGCTTGTATTTAAGCAGAATTTTTTGACATTATCAACATAGCAGAATTCCACTGTGAGGATTCTAGCATCACGGAGGTGAGAGCAGGTTCTCCGTTTGGTATTGTCTCGCTTAATATGATGATGGCGCACGTAGGACAATGTCGAAAGTTCCGCCTATTTAGAGTTAAGTAATAGATATATAGGCTTCCCTGATATTTATCAGGCCTTCATACTAGCTATCTAACAACATATACTTGATTATTAAATTACGCGTGTAAGTTTTTCCGGATACTAACCATCCACATGTCATATTGTGTAAAACATCAGATGGAACGATTATCAAAATGTATATAATGCTCTTGACAAAAACATTACCTTCCTTGGGCAGTCGGGTACAAAGGCCTTTTGTCAGAATGTATTCATTGCAAAATGAGTTATGGGCAACTGTCCAATTGTTAGTTGAACGTACAGTAAGAATGTCTTCATGACGAAATGCTTTATGGTCAAAGTGTCCGATTACTATATGAACTTACTGTAACGAAATGATTTATGCTTTAAATGTACGATTTTTTTATGCACAACTATTTTTCGATTGCTATTTTAACTTACTGTTAAAACAGTCTAGAAAAGATATACCTTACTTTAATGTCTTAAAAAATAAAGTTTTTATTTTTCTCCTACTAAAACCATCATATTATACACGTCATGTCAACAGCCTATAAGAATCCTTTACTGGATATAAGCTTGTGGGGGCGATTTAAAATTGCCACGCTGGGCTTTTTATTCGGTCCATGGCCCAACCATTTACATTCAAGGTTTTTTTTTTTCAATTATGAAGCTATAAATAAAATTAATTAATCACTTGACACATACCCCTTTTGGCATTTATACGTTTAACACTAATTCATTAATAACTTGTGATTACATGAATTACTATATTTGATTTGGTCATACGAACACTAACGTTTTTAATTGATTTCTTACATTTTAACAATCGCGTTATTTGAGGTCTTACACATGTAGACAATTAGTACTCGGAGTGATGTACCTGTCGTAGGCAGATCTTTGAACTAGCCATGTAAATGGGATACATATAAAAGTTTCCTAATGGAATTTATTATAGTCAATTCGCGCGGAGTGGTTGGTTATAAATCCACAGAATAACTAATTTTTTACAATAAAATATTAAGTTCCAGTATTATCTGTCCGTAATAAAAATAGAATGGATTTATTTAAAGGAAAACTTTGTTATTTTTAAAGATGCATTATATTTGAGGATTACAGACCAGCATTTATACTTTTTAAATAACTGCTATACTTCAGTTAAAATTTTAAGCCATATTATATTACATAACGGGTTGGTTAATTTTCTATTTAAGTGCCGAAACCACACTAATTTAACAAAATGTAATTCTATTGGTTTTTGGCATTTCCGTCAATTTGATTCCCGGCTCAGGCAAACATTCTCGTCTCGTACAGATAATACTGGCCGCAACTTCTCTTTTCTATTCGTTTTTCTATAATATAACAATGCGACAACAAGTCTTTATCGCGTATAGATGGAAAATGTTTTGGTACGATGAATTATAGTGCTGCTCTGGTACTGATTTCAGGTAAAGATGATTGTAAAATATGGATGTTTGTTCAGGTTAAGAGGACCTACAGCAAGCAGAGTTATATTATTTAGGATAATGTTAATAATGTTACACGCAGCATAGCTGAGCTCCTCGTAACCTGAACAAATGCAAAGTTAGATTTTTATTTTATTTATCAAGAGGTAACATGTGAATCATTTACCTTTTAATTTTGTTTAATTATGACAGCTACTGTGTGCTTTTATAAAATTGATATTAAATGAATTAGTATGTATGTCTTACTCATTATAGAATTAGTAAGTAAGTGTGTCTATGACTGTACATATTTATAACATAATCTGGTACATTATATTGTCATTGTTTCTTTGTGTGTTAATTAATAATGTAGATGATTTATCGTAAGAATGCTTTTAGTGATTGTAAGCTCAAGATCTTGGAATTATTCGTCGTAGTGTTTGTTAACCTTAACATTATAATAATAGCCCTTATTGTCCTCGGTAAGGTGCTTAGTAGCCAGTCTAATCTGTTTCTAGAAACTGAGTATTCATACAGGTATTCATATTTACGTATAATATTGATAATCATCATGTAGAAAAACATTGAACTAATGCTTATTTAAAAAAATCTTCTTTCTTTAAATCTATGGTGCTACTTAGTTCTCGTATTTTTGAGGCATATTATTATGATTTAACAACATTGAATTTGTTATTGTAATATATAATTTTAATGATATTAGGCTCGCTCTTCATTGCTAAAACTGTCGAAATTAATTAAGGAACGTTTAATGAAATTAAGGACTCTACACAGCGACTTGTAGCTGACTTTTTATAGATTACGGTTATATACATCCTGATCGTTGTGAATATTATCGTTTAACATGTTTACAATATTAAGCACTTTTACACGCTCTAGATAGCATGTTATGTACATATTGATGTTAATTAGATACCAAAAACAGGTCAGTAAAATATCATTACCATGTACTGAGAAAATATTTAATTAGAATTTCGGACGTAGCAGGTGTATGAAATGTACTTCTAACTATTACGATTCGTAACTACGACTTTATAATCAATTGTGTACTTTCAACTGTTTCTTATATATACAAAATACTAATTTAATTAGTGTCGGGTTTAGGCCCTCATAGTATCTACATAATCGTTCAGTCATTTTTTCTGTTTCTATCAAATCACTCTACTGATTTGAGGACCTTTTTTTAAGTTTTTATTCTGCAGTCACAAATATATGTGAGTTTTTAATCTGATCAAATGAGATCATTATTTATGTATATCGATAATAATAAATAATAAAGAAGTCTACATTTGCGATTGTTTGAAAATTTTGGAACTGCCATGATATATAAGAAATTGTGTAGTAACTTCATACTGTGGTTCGTACAAGATTTTTTGGCAGCCATACTCGATACTGGGCGTCACACAAGTTATCTTCAAAATATAATACGGTTAAATAACAAGAAGACATTCGTACTTGAATATTACTATACGCAAGTTTTTGTTATTGAACAGAATAACAGATGCCACAATAACACAATGCGTCTTTAAAATGTAACCAACAACTTGCTCAACTTTTGGAAAAAATTGTTAACCTACTTTCATGTCAAAATTAGGAAAATAAAGTGAATGAGACTGATACGTTTTGGTTTTATTTATTAAAATGCTTTAATAGTATACAGAAAAATGCGATAATAACAGTTTGCCTACCTAGCATAATAATAAGATAATCTTAACAACATGTTTTCTTTCTATTTAGAGAAAATTAACAGAATGTTCCCCTATTTTGATATTGTTATGATCCACTTGAGCTGTGACGTATCAATCTAGCTGTCCAGCACTCTGTTAACGTCACCGCTGAACACAGACCTTGTTTAAGGACATAGATCTCCCCAAAAGGAGAGTCCGTGAAGTTAACAATGCAAAATAACTTATTTATTTCACCTTCCTCACTGACTAAACGGTTTAGAATACATAAATTAGATAGTACCTAATTTATTAACAACTGTTGGTCATAAAAGGCATAAAAAATTTAACAATCAAAAAGGCAGGCACTAATAATAACTTCCAAAGTAATGCAACGCAACAATAATTGCCGTTTTAGCAAAGTCAACTAGTGTAACGTATTAAAATATGTAAAAAAATACAATTGGCCAAATTAGCTCTCTAACAATGAACATTACTTAGAAACTACCATATGCATTGTAGTTTAGGTTCCTCGTTCTAACATGTCACGCGTAATTAGGGAAGAACGCATCTGCGGCGTGGTCCTCGTATCTATAAGGCTTGTGACTCAAATCGTAGGTGGGTTTCACCTCCTTGGCGCGAAGTCCCTTTTTCGTCTGTACTGTCCTCAGTTTAGAACCTTCTAGAATTTTCTGCAACAACGTGAGCTGTTCATTCTTAGGCTAATTTATTGTGCAAGGTAGTAATTCTAATTCATGAATATTTTACTGTGATAGATAAAGTGCCATACAGTATTCTACATAGTTATTATTAGCTATTTGAGGAGACATGAAAATTACATTTATTAATCAGGTGATTCTACACTATTGGGCTATCGGTTACACAAATTAGTTATTTATTACAGTCCTAATATATACAAAGTGTGGTGAACGAAAATGTGATTAATAAAAATCTATCTACGGGCCAGGTGGCGAGTTATTGGTGCGTTGAATAGAAGTATCTGCGAAAATTCAGTGTAGAACGGACTGGCTATATTTTACCCTAGACAGTTCGGAATAGTCGTTGGGTCTGCTCGCAGGCAGGGGTCTGATCATCATCTTCGTCTTGGTTAGTGGTAAATTGGGACCCTTGAATGATATCCAATATATGGACTGGCCTCGATGCTCCTCTGCTGACATAGAGTACTTCCCGTTGAGGTTACTGAAAATGAATTAAAATTGCTTTAAAATAACTTTGATAATGTGGATATTGGAGAGTGGAAGAGTAGATAACCAGTATAGCCCTAGCTCAAAAGAGAATTTATTTTTTGGAACATCTTTGCACTTTGGGGTATAACCTAAGCTTATTGCTACGTATTATCGAGCACTTATTTAGAAAAGAAAGCAAATAACGACTGCTATTTTATCATAGTGTCAATTAGTTGTAAGTACTTTCTTGAATGAGGGATGTACCTGCAGTGGGATGTTTACTGAATGATGATGATGAGTTTCTTTTAGAATCACAGAGGTACTGCCCTGAAGTAGGTACTCAATAGAAGTTCGTGAGTTCGATGTACGCCTGTACGAATTTGGATAACCCTGCGGGGTTTGTTATTAAAAAAAATTTGAAAATTAACCCTGCAATGTACGCGGTGTACTTCGAAGTTCTGGTGGTTCTCTGTGTGGAACTAGATAGCGCTATGTGTATGTCCAAGGATATTTATTAATTTATAAATTGATATCTCCAGCCTTTTCTGATAAAAAAGGTGTTTGAAACTCAGGGCAGGAGTCCTACTTGTACTCGATGATAACCTTATAGCAGATGTCATATTGAAGCTGACTGTACCTACATACCTAGTTACATACTAACTGTACAGACCATTCTCTTCTTCCTAGACACTACTTCTCATATCTTTTAGTAAGTAGGACTATATATGCAACGCCATTAAATATAACGCGCATCCACAATGCTGGTTTTATCTCTATGCAACTATGGGCAGAAAAATTGGATGCTTAAGGCGGAGGTTCACGCCGTGATCGTGACCCGTGACAGGAAACCACGACATGTGCCGGGGTTTCTGCTGCATTACTGGCGATCGAGATCATAAATAACCTATTAGTCATTCAATATAATAGTGTCAATGTACCGTGTCATTACGACGATCGACGACCGATTGGTGTAGTGGACCCTGTCAGCGAAACCAACGGTTGCGGGTTTGAATCCCGCGACGAGTAAATGTTTGTGTGATGAATATGAACATTTATTCCTGAGTCATGGATGTTTATACAGGGTGTAACGGTTAAGTGTAGTCATATTTTAAGGGCTTGTTCTACCCATCAATACGAACAACTTTTACTATGGGGGCAACTTCGAAATCGCGAAAAAAAAATCAGCTGTTTCATACATTGCATCGGGAGGTTATTGAAATTTTCTATGGAACAGCTGATTTTTTTTTCGCGATTTCGAAGTTGCCCCCATAGTAAAAGTTGTTCGTATTGATGGGTAGACCAAGCCCTTAAAATATGACTACACTTAACCGTTACACGGTGTATAAATATTTATGTATGTTTATCCGTTATCTAGTATCCATAGTACAAGCTATGCTTAGTTTGGGACTAGATGATTGGTGTAAGTGTCCCAAATATTTATTTATTATTATTATTATTGTAAAATTCAAACATATTCGCAGTCACCGAGGAAAGAGCTAGGGTACCTACCTTTTGTCGCACTCTTTATACCACCATGCTCCTCCGTGTTCCGTGGCGCACGCGCCGTCCTTCCACTCGTCATTGTCTGCGTCTAGCGTGGAGAACTTCTGCCCAGCATGGTATGACAACGAATCGCCTGATAACACAACGCATAGGTAATATACAACACCACATTCTAATAAAAAACCTAACGGGTTTGAGAGGTCCACTTGTTTCGTAACGAGGCAGTGCGACCCGTACCCAGCACTGGACATGTCAGAATTTGCATCATTTCCTTACTGTTGATAGAGTTCAAACGATCCTATATTGTCCGTTGAAAGTTAAAAAAAAACTTTTCCACAATTTCTTGGACTAGGGTGAAATTATTACTTATTGTAAAAACTATACTTAATACTTCTTGGAGGAGCGAAGATTATGCAAGGAGAAAGAAGTCTCATTCAGCCACAAATAAATTATGATACCTACATCACCCAAATCTTTACCAACCACGGAGATGATACCTAATGTTAGTCGATTGACATTAGAAATCGGTACCTGCAGTGCCATAGTAAGTACCCAGCGTGCTGATCCTAAAGCCTTCATGCTCGGGGCCGACAGTGAACACTGAGTATCCAGCGTACGCTTCTTGGCCATGTTGAGTTTCCATTTCTATTCTCAATTCGTATAGTTTCTGATTGGTCAGGTAGTTGAGCTTCTCCAGACCCAGCCAGAACTCGCCAGCCAAGTTCCCGAAGCCATGCTTGTAGTCGGGCCAGCCCTTGTAGAAGTCTTGAGAACCATCGAATCGGTTTTGATATACCTTAAAAATTATGCATCTGTTAATCTCTAATGGGTAATTAATATTTGTAAACCAACATTAAGTGACGCTATGTATCATTTACATACATTTAAATGCTCGATCGTGACTAAGACTGAATATCGACCGACTCTAGCTCGAAAGACGGAAACTCAACATGGAAGAATAATTATTTTAAAGAACGGACGGCTACTTTATGAATAGCATAACTTGAATAGGTAAATGGTTTGAAATTAGTATGTAGACATACATTTGCGTTCATGTAAAACAATTCAACTGAGTACCTAACGTGGTGGGGAAGCGGCCATATTTGTGTTGAACTGGAGGTGCAAGCTTTTATCTGAATAAACAGTCAAATCGATCACATATTCAGCCTATAGTTGTTTAATGTGGAACTATATGGCATTGCGTGTATGTCCAAGGATATTTATTATATTTTCCATATAAATGGTGATGTTACTGGATAAAGTAGATACAACCAGCCTAAGCACAAGACTCGCTAAAAATATAAAGCTCCTGGTGATGCATCGCTCTGCTCGAGAGACCGTAACATTGCAGCTGGACGAAAATTCACACGTTTACTCAATTTTTAGGGTTCCATACATAATTTAGGAAAAAGGGAACCTTTATAGGATCACTTTGTTGTAAGTTTGTCTGTCCGTGTCTCAGTTCCACTGACAGATCATCAAAACACGATCATCACCTGATTGTTTGTGTCGTGAGATGTAATAAATAAAGCATCCTATTCTAAAACCCATAGGTTACTTCCTGATCCCCTATAATCTAGAAGTTAAATAAATAGTGAAGGAATATTATATTTTCCTTATATAAATTCCCTATAAATTTCGGAACTTGTGTGGGGTATTATTAAAAGGTAAAATTAATATGCGGTTAATATCACCATATCTCATTTTTATTAATCATTAATGTGGAGAACGGCCATGTCACAGTCAATATCTTTAATTAAAAGGCCTTCTTATTGTATCTTTAATTAAAGTGGCCGATAGACACAAAACATATGATATTGAAATCCTTTATTGACAAGCGAGTTAATATTGCAGTACATTGTCTACTTGACAAAACACCATAGGTGTAGAATACCTAAAACATATATAGGTAGGTATAAAACCTATACATCTTTTTAACACTGCTGGACGAATACGCCAGGCTTGTTACGAACAATTCCCTCATCCATGCAAGGGCACTCACGGGGCATTGTTGTCTGAAGAAGCATATTCTCAACATGGGGTTCAGTGACACAAGAAGATGCAGGTTCTGCCTCCTTGCAAAATGTCTGTGCATCTACTGTGCAAATGCGACTTCTTGATGCAAAAACTCAATAGTCATCTGTGTGGTTATTCTACACCCGGACGAGATCAAAACGACCGCCACCAGGAAAGCGTTGCAATTTCTCGAAGCGAGTTCTCTTGCAATGATGGAGTTCCAAGTGTTTCACGGTATTGTATATGCATTGAAGTAATTAGTGTAAGGTATACGAGTAGCTACGAATGTCTCGATTCCACACTAATCTCCGTGAAGTGATATCCGACCAACACAACTGGTTACTGTAACTCTAAGAAAACCTTGAAATAATCATGTAGCTACCCGATTATGAAAAAAATACCATCAACGTAGTAGGTGTGCCTATGTACGAGTAGGTAATGTATAACTAGCTCTATCGAGAGCCCTCGCTGTAATGTCTACCAAAAAGGGTACCGTAGATTGGTGCCCCCAGTAGTCGTTATTGTGAAACGCTCACCGTCCAGCCTCCGCCGGCAGTTGTCAGGTCGCACAGCACGTAGAAGGGCTCCATATCATCAGGCTTAATTTTGTATATGCCGGAGACGTTGAACCCTTGCATCTGGATCTCTTGGCAGTCGGTCGGGTAACGTTCCGATCTATCCACTCGTCCTGTTCTACATTATAAAGGCAGTTAGGTATGGAATGGAATAAAGATTGCATATAAATAATTTTTAAATCCCGACGAAAAATGGCGCGTGTTATGTATTTGGCGGCATTGTATTGGTGTGTGTATATGTGTCCAGTCTTTGTCCGGACAATATAATGCATTGTCCAACGTGAGTGCGATTTTTTATATTTATCATAACTAAGGTTCTTAGCCATAAGTAATTGATGAAAATCGCTTTAATCTTTTCAAAGATATTTAAGTTTTAACACAGTTGCTTATGAACGCTTCTGCTCAGAAGAACGGAACGGCGTGCAGAGACCGAGTGCTCAGAGAGCGACGAGGCTGCTGGTGACAGAGCCAGGAGCAGAAAACGGATACTTTTGTTTTCTTCGCAAAGAGACTTGAAAAGTGTCAGTTGTGTTTTCCTATTGTAGAAAAGTTTCACTGTACACATATTTAGTCATTAATGATATTATTTTAATTGCATACCTAATAAATAAATAAAATAATTTGATATTTATGAAATATGTGTGACCTAGCACGTCGGATATCTGTCTCACTGCGCTAATCTGGGGATAAAGTTCATTTTTTTAGGCATCTCGCGGGTTTTCTAAATTATAAAGTTATCGTATCTCTGATTTGATTCGAAACCGATTAAATTAGGAAAACTAGAGGAAAAGACAATGATTATATCGTCCAGATAAACAAAACAACAGTGAAAATATTAAATATCTTCACGGCTTAATTGACTTCGTTCAAACATGGCTACGAACCATCTCGTTCACACCAACTTCGAAAATAGGAAAACGTTTTCAAATCGATTCAGCCGTTTTAGCGCTACAATGCCACATACAGACAGACATAAGCATGGAACCTTATAACACCCCTCTTTTTAACAACATAACGTACGATATACGGTACGGTAACGGTATAGCATAATTAGGCCTCTATAATATCTGCACATTGCGGTCAAAAAAGCAATTTTATTTATTAGGAGTTTAAAGTGGTCGACACCAAAACGAAGACTTTTTACCTACTTCGAATTAATCTATTTTATGGTTGGTAGGCATCAAAGGAATTTCATTTTATTTTAACGAGACAAACTCGTAATGTGTTATTTATTAATTTCTGAAGAGTAATACTTACTTGCATTCACATTTCCTTGTCTTTTGATCGTGTAGAGTTTTTCTGAATTCATTTACCAAACTCACAGTGTCCACTGCGCTTCCCAGATCCGCCCGGCTGCAAGATATAAAAGACACGTATAAGATCTGTCGTCGCGTCTGGGTGAGATTTCGGATGAGAAAAGAGTTGGCCACCTTCGGTAGTGAATTAGCAAAAGTGTCATTGAACATTGTAATGCTGCTTGCCTGTAAAAGGCAATACCTATGCCTTTTACGCTTTTACGTGTTGATGTAGTTACATGAATAATTATATTTCTAAACATCTACAAATAAAGTAACTAACTTGATACGGCACCTAATCTACGTAGAGCAGGTTAAAGTTAGAACGAGCAACATTACACTAACTAGAAAACAGCGTAGTAATTGGATTGGTCGCCCACCATGGGTTCTATTTTGGTTATTGTAAAAAGCTTAGCGATTGATTTCAAACACATTAGATGTCAGTGGAGAAGAGGCTGAGGGTAAATTGGCGCTTCAAACCATCTATCTCGAATTGCCCGAACACAATAATGGTATCAAACATTGTTGCTTCTCCGCAATGGTAGTAGCTAACCAGACGGAGATTTAAAACTGCTCTAGCACCGACTAATGCGAGAAATAAAACAAAATTGTATCGTGCTTGGAATAGAACCCGTGACCAATTGCTTATTCTGTTGTTTATACCGCGCCGTGGAGATTCGTTTCCTTTTGTTCCTAAATGCTATATACTTCATTATAATAACAGATACCTCAAGCAGCGTTGTGCTCAGGTAAATTTACTGTATTTGGTTTACTTACTTATGGAATGTCCTGGTATACTGTCGGTTCTTCACCTCGGAGATGATGGAAACGATGGACTCCACGCCGGACATGATGCCCTTCATTTGCCCTTCTAGCGCGGACAATCGCGTATCCAGCGCTGGATCCGCGTGGAATTCCGCGCCCTCCACTGTTGTATGGATTTAAAGTTATAAAGTAACCAACCAAGAAGTTCTAATTTAGTACCTCTCCAAACTAATGCGACAATACATAAATAAACAATTTCTAGTTATAGGAATGCACAAACACAAAAGTCGCAAAATATATTTTGCCAAGGTGATAATGAATTTTTGAATGAAATCACCAGTTAAGTATTTTCATAATTAAATTAGTTTCGTCATATTTCATAGGTAGGATCCGTGACTTTTTAGTATACAATGTCGGTGAACCCTGCAAATAACGACAGTATAGAGTTAAGGGTTTTAATGCATTTTCTAGTATCTTCTGAGAATCGAATACTTATCTAACATTAAAAACCCGTATTATAAAGTAAGTCCACCTTCTAAGTTCTTCTGTAATACTGACCCAAAAGCTCACAGTTCGGTACTGTCAGTCGTTTCGAAAATAACATTACGAAGTGTATATTTCTTATCGGGTATATGAAAACCTTCCCATCTGTGTCGCAAAGGCGAATAAATTAGATTCATCTTGTTATAGGCAAATATGGACCTCACCAATGATCAAGAACATCTACAACTGGGAATAACTTAGGTAGGTACTGGCTTCATAAACAACTTATCTAGACCATCTGAATTGGGCTTCAGTAGTTCATATATGGTGCGATTACACAAATAAGTGCCTGGTCTAACAAAGCAAATAATTAAGAGATAGGTGTAACAAGTTTTACTGGTGAATTCAGCAATATCTGTTCAATAAAGTTTAATCTGTAATATTGTATAATACACAAAATGTAATTTACTGAGTATGTACCTATAAATTGACAATAACTTGTAGTGGAGCACATTTTCAGGAACAAATTAGTTCACAGTTCTCTCGGAGCATGTTGTTCACTATTTTATTCATTTCACTAACCGCACTACTTACCTACTACACTACAGTTAAAATACGATTAATATTCTTATGTCTTTGGAGAGTCACGAAAATGTAAGGATCACTGTTATTGAAGGACAAATGTTGCATCTACTAAACTAAAAGCGATTGATATATATATGTTACAAAAACTACACAATTAATTAGGCGCTACAATATTAAACTTGTTTAAATATTACACAACTAAAATGTAACAGATGACTATATTAGAGATTATTCGTCCTCGTTACCATTATTACTGTTACGTGTATTTTCAACCATATCCTTGATTTGATTTATTTCATTCTTCATACTTCGCAATATAGTGTGTAACTTCTCTGAGTAGTCACTTTGCAGTCCTTTTGTAAGCTCCGTCAAGTGTTTCATTATACCATTTGTTTTTTCATGTACTTCTATATCCAGGCGATTTAATCTAAAATCTATACTATCGACTTTTTTTAAATATTTTTCACTGGATGTTATTGACTCCATCAATTTTTCGACGACGGCCTCGTTATCAGAAAACCCAGCGGATTGAGGTACTCTTGTTATATTCTCGCGCTTTTTTGATTTGAGCATGGCGTCAGTTAATTCGCTCTCATATTCATTCCTCCATAAGGATTTGTCGCCGTATTCGTTCTTCCGCCTTCCTCTTCTATCCATGATGACTTCACACTTTATTGTAGATATGACTATAAGTGATATTTGTAGCAGTTCGAGGCTCCGGACCATATTGAGATGTGAACAGTCCGTGTCTTGTGGTGCGACTGGTGCGTTTCTACATTTGTGTATGTCAACCGATAGAAGTTTACAAACTACAGACTGACTCAAATAAAATATATGTGGACGAAATACCTCTGCTGTGATTCCCCACGCGAGAGTGATTCGCACAGAGGTTTCACACGATTGTTTACAAATACATTGTTTCTTATACTGACTAATGTTAATACAAACGTGTATAAAACAATATTGTTTGTTTCATTACCTGCTTTGTTATTTAAGGTACTAATAGCGAATGGGTCATCGATAGTGCTGTTGTGCCACTTAATTTTATTCTGGCTTCATATAAGTATAGCAGTAACAGTATACACTACACAGGAGAAGATTTGTTGTTTTCTTATGTATACTCTAAGTTGGTGTTGCTTAAGAAATTCCCCTTGTATTCTGAGGTTCCAAACCGTGGGGAAAAGATCGAACAACCAGAGAGAACTGTTATATATATTTAATGGTATCTCCTTAAAGATAATCGCCTGATTGGTCAAACAAGGTTTGAAACATTTCTCATAAACCAACATCACACGAGGCAAAGCATAATAATTTATTCAACAAATGTGACAGAAGGAGCGCCAGTAGATACAGTAAAACAGTTTACTAAAATCCAAACAAATGAAGCCCAATTATTCCTCCTAATGTTTGACGGTCGATACGATGATACATGATCCTCGGGACAACTTTTAACGTTTTCTTTCAGCATAATTTCCCCTTCTGTTAGGTTTATTTGTAGCATATGTTTCTTCCTAACTTTAGACAGGATATTAGCATAGAGGAATAACACTACGCCGAAATATTAGTGACAATAGATTCTAAAATTTTAGCTACACCAGTGCTTAATCTTATTAGGGCCTTTATGTTCTCCGGACTTAATTACAAACAAATTGTTTTGTTATATGCTATGATAATTTCTCTAGGTACCCTCTATGTAAAATTTTGCATATTGATTACTTATTCTTAAAACTTGTCAGTAATTTTCCGATATGGAATTTAACTTAGTTTTTAAGACATATTCAAAATGATTTATTACGAAATGTATAAACTCCGTAATAGTATATTATGCAACTAGTGAATAAAGGACGGATTTAAAGCGAGGGCCGTAGATGAATCACGAGCAAGTGAAGGATTCTAACGATTGAACCACGAGCGTAGCGAGTTACTGTTAGACTCCTGAGCGACGCGAGTGATTCATGGCCCTCGATATAAATTCGTACTTTATTCAGGAGTTGCATACCATGACTACGAGAAAAAGACATAATTTAAACGAAAATAGAAATTTTATCAAGAAATAATAAATGTTACATTAATTGAAATGGACATTAAAATTAGAGCAATGACTGAAATTAAGCGTAATTTTCTTATTATTATCATTAGGGTGGTCAACTTGTGAAACAATATTTATTTAAGGTAGGCTTGCAAGTTAGAATATGTTTTTATATCAATGTTTATGCCTTGTTTTTACAGTACACCGCAACATAGAATATATACTCCATAATGTCAATGACTTCCTTTTCTTCGACAGTCCATTAAAATAAGTTAAGAAAACAGACTCAGAAAATGTGCCCGAAGCTTGATTTTCATTTTTCCATTTACAAAACTCATCGTAGGTTTTGATGTAAACCAGCCGTGATTTGTTGGGTAGCAAGTTTTCTACAATATCGGCCGCCTTCTCTTTCATAAATTCAGGTGTTAAACAATATCTTCTTCGTCACTTGAATGCATAATCGATTTATTATAATTCAATCGATTTATTATAAAGTAACACTAAACTTTGTGTCCGTACAATTCACAGTAAGTATTTGAAATGGCGCCAATTCACTATATTTTTTTTCTATAATGGCAGCAAAGAACACAAAACAGTTTTTAATCTAATGCCAAACTCCTTGTCGCAAATATCGACCAATCAAATCTCGAGAATTTATTTGCACCAAAGAGTTTGAATTTCGAATCTTAGCGCAAGGAGTTTGTGTAAGCATTGAAATGGAGATCGGATATATTTTGTGTTCCAAATTCAACCAACAAAACTGAATAAAAACAAAACAGTGAATAAAAGGCCTTTTTATTCACTGTTTTGTGTGAATAAAATAAGCTTTTTAGAGTAGGTATGGTATAAAATTATTACGTCATTGTGAGTAGGTAAAATCAATATTAATAGTAGATTGTTAACCAAGGGCTGTATGACATCAATTGCATACGAGGTTTTTGGCGCCCGAGCGTAGCGAGGGCGCTAATTAGCCCGAGTATGCAATTGATGCTTACACCCGAGGTAAACACTCTGCTTTACATATCGATTGTGAGGTAAGTAAAAACAAGTTGTAGCTTCTTAGTTAATTCATTAAAATATGATATCAAAACACTTTCAGAAAGAGATTTAACTTTTTTTTCTGACCGCCAGTTCATAAATTCGTCGTATTTCGATCGTATTCGTATCGATTTTCTAAAACTGTTTTTGCTTGTTCTTTTATAAAATCGGGGGGTTAGATCCATGTCTTCGTCACTTGACATTTTTCAAAACTTTTGAGAAAGAACTCCAAAACACGAAAAATTTACTTTCGCGCCTAGCAAGTCGGCTGCCTTTTTTACTCTTTACGATTTTATGGCACGCAAGCGCGTCAAATCGTTCTGGCCAGTTTGATTTCTAAATCGATTTCAACTAACATACGATGTGACTGCGAAACAAATAGTTCGATATTTAAAATAAAATCTTCATAAATTCTAATATAAATTGTCTCAATTCCGATTCGAGTAAATAATCGAAATATTCTTCTTGCAGTATGACAGTTCTTTTTTCAAATTCTAAAACCTATGCTGTAAGCTAACATTACATGGTAGGTTTTGAAACCTATGCTGTAATGATATCCATACACCCCGGTATTCAGGGAAGTAAGTGACTACTTACAGAGCAAGAGATATGTAAAAATATTAACTTGTTCAATAAGAAAATCTTTAAATCTTTTCATTCAAAAGAAATTGTTGTTATATACTCCTTTTTAGGGTTCCGCAGGCAACAGGGAACCCTTATAGTTTCACTCCGTCCCTATGTATGTCTGACCGCGGTGTAGGTAGCTCACATTTTTGTACTCCATCGTGTGGGATGTCTATGGATAGGTCGCTCAAACAAAAAAACCCGCTTCTATCTTGTGACAGACAAATACGGAACCCTACACTGCGCGTAGCCCGATACGCACTGGGCCTTTTCTTCTAAACGTATTGTAAGATCTCCATCAAAATAAGTGGAATAGTTTCGTTCAAAAATTTACTTTATTAGTGTAATTTGTATAGATATGCTAAGGTGAGATTGTAGCCAAACGCGAAACCAGTTTTTAATAAAAAAAAAATATATATCTCATTGAAGATTTCAGAAACAAATCACTAAATTATCATCATCAGCTGTCCACTACCCGCTACATCAATCGATTGTCAATTGGATTCGTGGGCAATGTCGATACTATCGCAACTGAATCTGCTATTGAAATCGTTCGATAACTTTATAAAGTTAACGTAGATTGAGTATTCGTCAAATGGGTGCCAGCTAAGGCGCTATATAGGCTATATTTTCTATCCCTTGTTCATATTGGTCTCTTCTTGTATGAAGTATATCCGTGGAGATCGAAACGTATTCTTTTTTAGATTTACTGATAACAAATTTAATAATTTTAACATTTCAATTCTGAACTACCCCTTCGACTTCCGGTCCTGGTTGTAGAGTTCGCTTCCAATTTGGTTCGGAGTATCAATAAAATATACAGTGTGATCCTCCCAGCTTTTCTTTCCTTGGCCTACAGACTGTCTTCTATAATATAATAAACAATTCATTGGGTACCAGGGCGGTGTCGTTAGAAGGTTGCGTGTGCCAACAAAGCGCTACCCGTTACAAAAGCAGCAGGAATGGTCGCTCTCTAAGCTGGCACATGCAGTTCCTGCGTAGATGCCAGAGAACCGGCTCGTCTCCAAGCAGTCTCTGAATGGGAGTCTGGACGTCAGTATCATGCTGGACAGAATCGTCCTTTCTGTCTTTGTTTAGGCACCCGAACAAAGAAAACAGTGGACCAATACGTTCATCATAGTCTTAAGCTCAAAGCGCGCCACGCCGCCCTCTTTCAATGAAATCATACGTCGGGCCTTCGTAACAGCCAACTACGTTACGAAGGGAGTTTAGGTTTGGGACGCCACAGGTGCTGACGTTAGTTCCGTTCCACATTCGGCTGACCTCGGTGAGCGCGGGCGCGGCGGCGGCTTCGACTGAAAGTCACAAGCGGCGCAACTACGTAAGTTTAAGTCATACAGGAATAAATACGTATTTGCGCCTTTAAGTGACCACGGGGTTGTGGGGCCCGAATTCCAACGTTTGGTTAAAAACCACTCGGCACGTTTAGTGACAGTATTTGGTGACCAGCGAGCAGCTTTGGAGCTTCAGGTGCCCACGAACCCAATGTCTCCACACCAAATGGTAAATAAGTAACCATCTCCCAGGATAGCATATTTGCGCAGCATGCAGCTTTCCGTATTGCCGCTGTTAACATAGGTGGCATCAAGTACTTTCACTTTCTACATGAAACAAGTGTCATCCCATCGGGCCTCTTTCCATCGTCATGTGTCATTCTAGTCAGTTCGTGGATGGCCGGCACATTAACGATGGTAAGAACCCTCCATATGACGTCGTTCAGGGTGGCATGATGGGAGAGGAGGACGGCACGGCGCTAACAAGATAAGCCGTGGTGACCTAGCTCATCCATACTGACACCGAATTTGCAGCGATGAGATTGATTGGTTTTTATACCTCACAGGCAGACGGCCAAACAAATCGTTCGGTCGGTTTAGACCTGACCGAAAGGGCCATCTTTCGGCGAAGGGAAAGAGTGTAGCCAGTATACCCGCCTCGCGTGTGCTTGGAAACAAGCATGATCTGCAGGGCATACAGCCGAATTAACAAGGTCTTTTTGCAATTAGATGCAGATTTTAGACGTTATCTATCCTATGTCCTATAGTTGCTGCTTGTTCAAAAGCCAATTTTCCCCTGAGAAGAACAAGCAAGAAACTCGAGAGGTTGCTCTTTTTTTAAAAAAAGGTTTATATGTTACAAAATGATTAATTATCATTTTATATTATAATATTTCATTATTAATTGTGAAATAGCCTGGTTACGCGAACGGGCTGTTCATGTCTATGAATGTTTATCATCTAAATAATCTGATATTTTATGATACTCGTATGCTTCCTATTAAACTGTAACTGGTGTCGACCATTGACAGGGTGAGTTTTAAATTACCAGTTAGACGACCTGTTTGGTGTATAATTTAATGTCAAAGTAATCATAAGTGGTGTCACCGGTTAATGGGAGAATAACAGAGAATCGACGGCGATCCGAGAGTCCGCCACGATGAGGTTCTTGTATTGTAAGGAATTAGAACTAGATATGTCTGGTTTAGGCTGTTACCCCGAGTGCGCTTGTCGTATATATGTAGATTCACAAATATCATGTAATATTTAATAATATCGTATATATTTTTTTTTATAGTATCTATAAAAAAACTGAATTGTCAGTAAACAATTTCTAATTTAGATATGCTTTAGCAGTGAGGTTATAAAGTGAAATACCAAAATAATGCTGATTATTGTTTGTTTTAATAACATTGAAATTTTACTCTTTAATTGATCCGTCAGAAATGACTCGTCAACTTTTACAAAAACAATTTAGGAACTTAACTTACTCAACATTCAACAGCTGTTTCGGCCTCGGAATTAAATGGCATGCACTTAAATTTTGTGGCACTAGTAAAATGAGTCCTTTTAAGTTTCCCAGAGTAAACTTTCAAATAAATACGGCGGCACACAGAGTCGAATAATATCTCAGTAACTGTTGAGAATCTAAGTATGACCATGTAAAAAAGGTCTACCAAAAAAATATTTTAATTGATAAATTCTTGAAATAGACTATTGTACCGAATTATTTGGAGCTGGAATAGTTAATAACTAAGCATTCTATTTTTAAATCAGTATTAAAGTTGCCATCCCCCTTTAGGTACACAAGAGATGACAAAATTCAAGATGCAAAAATGCTGGATTTCGAAGAGCAAGAAGTACGAACATTCAATTGTCATTAGTTTTTATATATATATTTGGATAGTAAGTTATGAAGAAATGTACTTATTAGCATTTCCTATAACCAATTGGGGGAAAAAAACAGTTACCACGCTTTGGGTTATCATTATCAGTCACAGACATAGGGTGAGATACCTGCACCGGATTGCAGGACGGGGAGCGACTGCAGAGTGCCAACACTGTGGCTGCCACGAGGACACGGCGCAACACACCCTAAAGGAATGCTCAGCCTGAGCAGGGGTGCGCGGCGACCTCGTCGCAGCGGTAGGGGACGATCTCTCCTTGCTGTCCATAGTCAAGGCCATGGTCGCCGACGAGAGGTCGTGGAAAGCGGTTCTCTCCTTCAGCGAGAGCGTGATCTCGCAGAAGGACGCGGCGGAGAGAGAGAGGGAGGCCGATTTCTACTCTCACCCCATCGGCCGCAAGAGAATTGGGATATGCCCACCTTCTCCCCCTACCTAACGAGGCCGGGTGGTGTTCCTACGCGCCTTCTTGACGTGGCTGGACCAGGAAATTCCTCTCTGCTCCAGCCTATAGGAGAACCCGCCGTCGCCGTTGTTCTGACGGCGGGCGACGCGCCGGGGCGTGGCCGCGGGCGAATACCGTGGGGTACCCGTGGCCACGGTGTAATGGTGCGCTACGGTGCGAGTGGACGAACACCATGGGGTTTTAGTTGGTAGGTCGGCTCTTCAAGTCGCAGTCCAACATAATGCATGAGCATTTCCCCGTGTAAAAAAAGGACATAGGGTAGATAACCAAACGAAATGGAAAGCAATTAAAAGTAACTGTTACGAACACTTTTATGTGTAGAACAAATAAAAACATTAGGTTTGATGCGCAATGAAATTTGCGAATAACGGAGAGGCAAACTCACGTAATTTGTGTTGTTTCACCAAGATGTGTATGTGGATTGAGAGATGCTCTCTATAATCTTCACAAAAATTTGGGAGGAATTCGCAAAAAATCATGGTCTGCTTTTTATTTCTGACACTTTGTTATTTACCAAAAAATAATCCTTATGAGCATTTCGATCGGTATGATAAAGCTACAGGGTAATTTTTTTTCTCGTGTAGCAAGCAGTACAGTAGTCGGGTTCGATTCCCGGTTCAACCATGTAATTATTTAAAGTTCTATGAATGCAGACTAAATTGTTTTTTAAATCTACAATATTCAAGGTACTTTCCTTCCATGAAGCATAGGCGTGGTACGCCCTGTACATAAATGTTGCCTGTTCCTGCAACGTCATGTTAACTAACTCTTGAGCATTTACTACTTTACTTACCAGCGCCATGTTAACAAAACAATGTGCAAATGAGTCTTGCATATCGTCAAAAATATATAGAAAAACTACTTTCTTCCAATTAATATTAATTTTATTTCGATAAAAGCTGAATAACTTAAATATCAGTGGGTACATAGACGATACATAGAAAATACATAGGTATAGTGGAATACTTAGGTTTAGTTAAAATATACAACAAAATATTTGTTCAATATACATATAATAATTATATTAAAGAGCACACATATCGTCCGCGTGCGAACTGAGTGATCCAAATAAAACGTTTGGATTGTAAACGGGAAATTCAAAGGAGTACTGACTTGTTACTATATTTTGTATTTTTTTTACAATTTATTGCAATTGAAATCTGAAGTCCAACGTTTATAGATTCCGAGATATAATTTATGGCATTCTGCTAAGGCGAGCGGTTGGAGTGATTTTGACTTCACTGTAATATTTTTACAATTTCTTACGAAAGCCTCCCAAATTTTTGTGAAGATTGGAGAGAGAATCACTCTATCCACATATGCACATGATAACGCCCAGCGCAATGGCATCCTTATTCACCACACGTTGCCCCCTAGCATTTTCTATGTAAAATAGTTTTGAGATTGCATGCATACAAGAAGCGGTCATCGCCGAAAGTATTGCGGGGATTTCTAAGTGCTCATAGAGTTAAATCTACACTGTAAATACAACATTTTGGAGGAAATCATTTGATCAAATGGTTACAGAGATTTTATTAAATGTTATCAATCACTGAAACGTTCAAAAATTAATAAAACTCTCCTTTTTATTAAATGTCTTATACTTGTATACGTGGAGTTACATAATTTGAAGCAAGGCATGCGTCTTAATTTTATACAGGGCGTCCCAAAGTTATGGGACATGAAGGGGAAGTACCTTAAATATTGTAGATAGTGAATTTTGCTCAAAGAAGACTTTATGTTATTTTTAAAAGTTAGTAATTCTGCATTCATAGATTTTCTAAAAATTACTTGCTTCGGCTGGGAATCGAACCGACTTAAATGTGAAAAAAAAAACACCCTACTTTTATGATGCCAATCGAAAGAATAGCTAAAAAATAATAACTCTGCCTAAGTAACATAGTATTTTAAAAGAAAGGAACAACATAAAATGATTGAGTCAAATTTCAAGAAAGTTATTTATTGCCGACGACGTTCGAAAAGTAGCGATATTATCATTCCAAAGATAGCATTGATTATTCGTAAATAAGTACCCACTTCATAAAATAGGTACTAACATAGTTTTCCTTATTATAAGTGCACGTGTAGATGAAATGATAAAACTTGTATTTCAATACGTTTATTTACAAAAAAATACCTACTTAATTGACTACGGCAGTTTCATGTATGTTTTTTATTTGATTAAAATGATTAATTTCACGTTGTTCCTTTCTTTTAAAATACTATGTTACTTAGGCAGAGTTATTATTTTTTAGCTATTCTTTCGATTGGCATCATAAAAGTAGGGTGTTTTTTTTTTCACATTTGAGTCGGTTCGATTCCCAGCCGAAGCAAATAATTTTTAGAAAATCTATGAATGCAGAATTACTAACTTTTAAAAATAACATAAAGTCTTCTTTGAGCAAAATTCACTATCTACGATATTTAAGGTACTTCCCCTTCATGTCCCATAACTTTGGGACGCCCTGTATATGATATATAATTGTCACACTTGAAAAAAGAGATGGGTATCAAATGATAGGTGTTGACGAAATAAATACTAAAACAGGTACCCATATTAACGAGTTTTAACCTATCGATTGCTGCAAGAAAGTACAGGTCATTTTTCGATTTTCAAAAATTCAATGTGTGCAAATTTCTTTAATAATAAAATCAGGTTTCATAAGTTTTAGTTAAATTTACTATCATCGACGGTTATGGCGTCCATGATCCATTGAAATAACGAATCTTGTTACGAAAGTTATTGAAAGATAAATAAAAGATTCGAAAGCAATGGTACCTCGCATAGTAGGTCGCTGGTCAAGACGCTCCCACACCGACTGCTTCAATTTATCCAGGTCGGTCTTCACGGAGCGGAGTGCATTTTCCAGGATATCGGCCGGTGCGGTTTTGACGGTTCTTAGCATTTCCGAAATATATTTCAAGATACTATTTGTTCGTTCATGAAAAGTTGCATCTAAGTGATTTAGCTTTCTCTCCACTGATTCTATCATTTTTAAATACCTCTCACTAGACATTAGCGTTTCCACAAACTTTTCGACGACTATTTCACCTTTCATAGACCTTGGAGTTGTAGCCGTGCGGCCATTACTTTCTTTTCTATTGAAAAATGCCGCCTCCTCTGAGTCTTCATTACTTCTCTCGTGACTTCTCAGGCCTTCTATTATGACGCCACAATTCATGAGAAGCGATAGGATAACCACAAGTTTGCTATGCCACATTTTGGCGACGTCTGCCGTCGAGTTTCACAATTGGCTCCACAATGACCACTCTCCAGAGCATGTTTAACTTGAAGTTAATTTATTATAAAACATTAAGATCCGTGCGGCCTCCATTGTTACAGAAAATGATAATAACCTTGTTTAACTAACTTCATTATTGAAATGTAACCTATGTTATATAAATTTTTTTAACCGTCCTTACATGATTTACAATAGATAGGTGCTACGATGGAAGGACAATGGTTGTTGTACAATTTCTGGTTATAAATGGGTACCTACTAGCTATATTAACCCGCTTGAAAGAATATCATTGCCAGGTAGATTTATTCTTAGCAGTGCTGACTAACTTTCCTCGTCCGTCGTAAGAGTACGACAGTAGAATTGTAGAAAAAAGAGTAGGTCTTTATATATAACCAAGTACTGTGACGGAGTTGCATTCGTGAGAAATTTAGGTGTAGTTAGCCTTTAAATAGGTGTGGCATTTCCATACAAGTGTTTCTGTCCATCGAACTGACACTGGGCGAGAGTTGCTCGTATCAACTACTGTATAGAATCGGGAAATCCCGGTACCGATAATCCCGGAAATTCGAGAATTGTCGGGTTCAAACCGGGTTTTTCATTCAAAAGAACCGGTAATAAAAATACAAGAACCGGGATTTTCGGTACTTTCGGGAATTAATCACATCGTAAATTCAAATTGTCAAAACTCAAAAAATTATGTACTTAATCAGCTGAAATTTATACTCGTATGAGGTTTATACGGACAAATCCGTACATGTAACTTGTGCTAAATTTAAAAAAATCTAAAATTCATGAAGTTTGCTGGAGGCAGTACCTACGACTGGACTACAAAAACATCTAAAAAATATGCATTAAATAACTATAACCGCTGTGAAGCAAGTTAGTATTGGATCGCGTAGCGGAGTTTCAACTTCAAGTCTAGCCACAATAGAATTCTTATTATTATAACATATTAAGAATATTAAGTTTTGCTGTTGCTAAAGACTGATCATTAATCTCCTCTAGGAGATACTGATTTTTTCTAAAAGTTCCATTCATGTTAGATTTCGAAAATTTTATTATGATTGTTACTTGGAATAATACTTGTTTTATTGTAGCTAAAAGTTGATTATTACTCAAAAATAACATTTCTCTATGATTCTATTTATAGGTTTTCTTGAGACACTTTGTTTAACACTTTAAATTTATGATTCAAAATCTGGTCGAAAAAAATCCGCAAGTACCGAAAATCTCGGGAAATCCCGATTCTAGCATAGTCCGGTATTGAAAATCCCGTTTCCTAAAAACAGATACGGTTCTCTATACTCTAGTATCAATCCGCTGGATATATTATTTTCTTCTGTCACTCAATCCATGCGTTATGACGATCCATACTCCCTCCTAAGGAGAAAGGCTGTGCTATGCAAATAACTGTTGATGTTGTTTAATCAAAATCATCTATTAAAAACCGTATAGGCAGTCGCATTCGCTATTCGTTTACGATTCGCGAAGTTATGCAGTGTCTGGCACGCCAAATATCAAAGACTTATGTCTTTGGTTCACTTATTGCGTAGAGTATAAAGAAAGGTTAACGTTTAATTTTTTTTTTTATGCACGACGGGTTCGTAAGTGACCTCAATCACACCTGATGTTAAGTGAAGATGAGGTCGAAGGTGGAAGTGTACCGACCCGGAAACCTCAACACATTTGGGGGACTGGCTGTCTTATCTTTGACAACCGGAACATAATAATGCTATTAACATTGCTGCTTGGCGGCAGATTTAGATAAGATGGTGGAAACTAGCCAGGCGGACATTTTAAAATGCCCTACCACCAACCAAACCGAGTACTTAAACATGTACCCCACTGGGGATCGAACCCGCGACCTCCGAATCGTAAACCGAATGTTGTTTACATTGAGCCACGGAGGCGGTTAATCGTCGTCAAAGGAGTACGTTTCCTATAGTCTACATCCGATAGCCCCTTAGAGTATACATAAGCAAATATATACTGTATAGCCCTTTCTAAACTAATATAAACTTATTCGAATCTGAAATTTTGAGCCAGGACTTTGATTCATCTTCACCCTTAACGGTTAGGGGGCTAAAATTCCGACATTTAATTTTTTGATTATTTGCCTATATGTAATACTCCACTTTTCAGCTGTCTAGAGATTTTATTATTATCTTAGAGGTTTTGAAAATCTAGTCAGTCAGTCAGTGACGAAATCAACGAACTTTAAGTGGTAATAAAATCTAAAGTAGCAAAGCCATCGATCTGAAATATTCGTGCATTTACTGTAATGCGTTTATCGTTAATTTCGTGCATTCAAAAATACTTAAGTACCTAGGTACTGCAGATCCCGTCGTCTTTTGGCTCGCCTTTCTTTATAAATTTATCAAAAACTGATGTTTGAATACACAATTTTATCTGTCGATTCTATTGGTCTCTATTCCATCTGTAATATGTATGATGTGATTTCTATATAAATAGTCTAACTAGTCTAAAATAAAATTGCTCGATTACAAGGAAACCACTGGACGGATTTAGATGAAATTTGGTACACAGGTAAATAAAAAATAAAAAGAATAAATATCCCGATAAAGTGAGCAGTTCTCGAGAATTAAACAAATGAAATATATGAACGATACCTATTTTATATCTACCTATCTACACGTCTAAATACTTCATACGACGTGTATATTTACATACAGTGTGGGGTGTAGATATATTGTTGACAGAGGGCCATTGTGTACAGGTGTTGTTCAATTTTTCTGTTTCTTCATTGTGACATATACCTACCTACATTTTCTTTAGTTCTATACGATGCCCTTTTACAAATGCTTTTCTATTGATATTTTGCATCTTTTTGCAAAATTATTCGACGCCCCGGCAAAGCTGCGGGCGTAAACTAGTATTCTATATTAATATCCAACTAATCCATCTAACCCATCTAACTAGCCAAACCATTCCGATTATACAAAAATCTACTTCTATACACACTGTGATCTGAATCACTCAATATGAAGATGAAGCGCGCTCATCCAGAACTCGCAACTTATTTGGAAGACTGGGTATCTCGTCTTAAACAACCGAAGTTTAACAATGCGATCAACATTCCTGCTTGGCGGCAGACTTTGATAACATGGTGGTAGCTATTGTGGTGGTGAAAATGCACTACTTCAACCAAATCGAGTAGGCACAAAACATATAGCTAGTACCTAGCTGGAAATCGAATCCGGGATCTCTGCTTTGTAAACCTTATGTTGTTTATATTGAGCAACGGATCCAATCCAACTATCTAATATTATAAATGCGATAGTAGAATTTTTGTATAAACATATTAACGAATTTCGATGAAATTTGCCTTCTTGTCTTATATTCGATTGTAACCTAAAAGATAGAACATATCAGATTATTTTCTTGGCGAGCCGAGTTTACAATACACACTGTGGTAGGTATTCAGATATTTTTATAATATCAAAAAATTGTGCCAAAATAGGGCCCAAAGGAAAAAAATGTGTCACTGTAGTCTAACAGTTATTCAATATTTTAAGTGAGCATTCTGGCGTCAAGTGTTGCTGCATTGCTCTTTTCTCTTACTCGTACTTAAATTAAATGAAAGGAAAACTTTATTGTGTGTGGAATTTGGGTTATACATTGGCAGATGTAAGTATTTGCTTAATACCTTTTTTTTTTTTTTTTTACCAGGAGAAACGCTCATGCTTATCCGCCCTCCTCGGGGGAGGGGGGGGATTATGTCGGACTCCGGCACAGAAGGTGCCGGCCTACCGACTAAAAACTCCTGGGTGTTCCCTCGCGCGCGCCGTTGACGGCGTGGCCGCGGGTACCATCTGGTATTCGTCCGCAGCCACGCCAGCGCGGTGCCCGCCGCCAGGACAAAGCGGCGGCAGGCCCACCTCTGGGCTGGAGCAGGGAGGAATCGCCTGGTCCAGCCACCTCTAGAAGGCGCGCGGAAAACACCGCGCGCGCCTTCTCGCGGGGCCTATGTGTGGGCGGTGATCCCCCCGGATCGCCACCCACGGCCCCGCAGGGTAGGGGGGCAGAGGATCGCCTATCATTAAAGATAAGCTCTCCTCCTTGCCCCCCATGCGGCCGCAGCTCCCCTCGCTCTGCGAGTTCCATATCTCGCAGAGAGAGAGGACCGCTTTCCACGGCCTCTCCTTGGCGCCCGCAGCTCAGATGAGAACAGCTGCGGGCGGCAAAGAGTGGCCGTCCCGCACGGCTACGACCTCTCCATAACAGAGAGGCAGTCCCCCACCATACCACATGGTAGCCACAAGTATACCACCATATGGTATGGCAGGGGACAGCCTCCCAACAGAGAGGTCGTCCCCTACCATAGCGGCTGCGACAGCGGGACGCCCGGAGAGGCGGCGATAAGGGACACCGCCCCTCCAAACCTCCCGCCGTTTCACCCCCCCCCCCCCCCGAACAGAGGGGGGGGGGCCGCTTCCCACGACCTCTCGTCGACGGCCGCAGCCTTAGCTGCAGTCGTAGAGGAGAGGTCGCCCACGTGCTGCAGACGATTCCGCGGCGTCCCCTGCCCATATGGACATATGGGCATTCCTCAGGGAGCGCCGCTTCCTCGCCGCAGCCCGCTGTGGTGGACTTCGCCCTCCACCATCCCTCGTCGCTCCACTCCCGAAAACGAATTTTCGGGAGTGGGACGACGAGGGCATCCCGGCGCCGAGGCGAGCCTCGGAGCCGGGACTTGGGCTGGTTTTTTATAGAGGTTTTCCTTCCTCGCGGTCCGGGCGGTTAGGCCAAGACCCTCGGTCCCGGACTGCAGCTGAAAGCCGCGGTCCCGGATTACGAGCCCGGCGGTGGCAAGGGGTAGGAGGTCCCCCCTAACCTCCTCCCCAGGCCTGCTCGGCGGCAGTGCGAGTGCACACCGAGCCCACCCTTACTCCCCCACTAGGAGGGGAGCGTCTCCTGCTCCATCCGCAGTGCCCTCTGCTAAACCAGAGGGACACGCGGAGGAGCCCCCCGGTGTCAGACTATTCGCCATCGGTCAACAATCGCTTAGATTCGCGGTATGTGTAATAAACTTTATTCACGGTTACGTAATAAAGTTTATTCACGGTTAAATTCGCGCTTAGATTCGCGGTATGTGTAATAAACTTTATTCACGGTTACGTAATAAAGTTTATTCACGGTTAAATTCACGCTTAGATTCGCGGTTATTATCGGCGGATGTGTGGGTGGCTTGGTTCGGTTCAATGACAGATATCGTTCGGCCATATGTGAGATATCACGGTGCTCGCGGAATAATCATCGCGCTTCGTTGCGTAATAAATTCGCGGTTCCATATGTGACATGTCGTGGTCCTCTCACAGAATTGATCGAGGGACAGATTGAGAGCGGCACGGTTGCATTGTTATGGAATCATGGTAATAAAATTAATTCACTGTTTGATTGGGAACGCTCGCGAACGCTCTTTGAATCATGGGTGGTCCGGCGAGTAGAGTCCGAACAAAAGCGTACTTATTCTTAGAAAGTTTCTATAGCAGCGGCATTTCTTTGTGAAATATTTTTTTATCGTAAGTATTAATTTTACGTTGCTGGGTAGAGTCCAAACAAAAGCGTGGTAATTGTGTATTATTGTTGTAGGTATGTACATTTACATTTTACGATTATTGCTGTTTCAAAATGGAGTATCCCGTCCTTACCTTAAATTTTTTTCATGGTTATTGCCACAAAGTTTCTATAGAAACGGTATTTCTTTGTTGTGAAATGAGTTTTTGCTACGTTGACTTGTCAAAACAGGATCTCGTGTGACATATATAAGAGCGCTAAGGCCTACGTCTCTCTACACTGTTCGAGAGATACCAGTTGACAAAGCATCTACTATGGTGAGTTTAATTATTTAATTTTACCTATTTTTCTCAATTGTGTTGTGTTGTGTGTGTTTCAATATGTATACGTAGTGTTTCCAAACTGTTATAAAACAATTCCTAACATCTGAACCTAAATTATCCGAGTCGTTAATGATTTCTCAGTGAATTCTCGATGTCGCTAAGTTTGTCCCTATTCTAATTTAACTATACTCTCTTGTTTCAGTGTGTGTTATATTGTTCTAATGTATAATCGTTAATTAATCAATTATAGTGCGCCTCGATGAATAGGGCTCTGTGAGCATCGTGGTTTTTTGGAAAAACTAAGTCATACGCTAACCCAATATTTAAACTTGTTTCAGACATCAATTCCCGAGTGTGATTACACATTTAAGAACTATTATTTTCCTGCCTCTCCTGATTTAAGTGATGATGAAACTCGCGGTTCTCCCACATTAAAGGCCAAGCAAAATACCGCAAAGAGAAGCATTGATGCTTTTTTTGAGAAGCCGAAGAAAAAGAAGGTCAGAACGCACTCTTCAAATGTGGCCCAGGCTAACGGAGAGGGAACATCATACATTTCATCAAATAACGACGATGGATCCACTGCGAGCCATCTCATTAAAATAGAAGTGTATGAGATGAAAAAATTGAAAGATGTTCTACCCATTGATTACTGGAAATACGCAGATGTACGTGTTAAATATTACATCACATCAGAAGAGGACAAAAATTATCAAAATACCAGAGATTTAATTTATAATATAACAAAACAGGTGGCAACTAGGAAGGGCTGCACAAAATATTTCATAGAAACCGATAAGAAACAATAACACCTTACCTATTGTTACCACTCTTACTACCTTATTTCACCTGGAGTATACAGTCCGACCGATAGTAGACTATCTAATTCTAAATCTAATGAAGAAGTAATTAGTTTATATTTAGTTGATAATATATAATTACAAAATAAAATAATTTTTTTTTCACTTATAATTATAGTATTTTATTTTTCTATAGCTTTATATTAAAAATGGGAGGGGGAAATAAATGAAAGAGTTTGTTATCATCATCATTGTAATATATTATTTCTAAAATAAGGTTGTAAACATTCTATTTATCAAAATGTCATTATACAGAGGTATATCACAAAAACATCTAATAAAGTCTAACATACTCATACCCATATATTTAAAGTATAGATATACTAAACAGTATTCACCACAAACAGAAGTTAAATGACTTTGAAGCTTTTCATTGTTGTATAACCATTTTCGAGTATTCCTGTTTAGAAACATTCTATGGTAACCGGTAGGCTTTCTCCCAAATGAATCAAAATATTCACCAACACCATTTTCATCAATATTAATAGCCACCCAATGTGATCCAGGTTTTGTATCGGGATCTAAGTTAGAAATAAAGTAAGTCGGCACTTCTATGTACATCGGAATTCTGTTAGCAGCGAACACATTAAATTCTAGATGTGGATTAATATCTTTCATACATAGCCCTATTTCTCGGGTATTCATCATGAAACAAATCGAACATACTTACATTGAGGTATACTAAAAAGAAAGTGATGATAAATGTTACATGAATTTCAATTTATAATAAAAAGTTTAATGTTACCCTTTAATTAACTATTATAATCTACACTTACATCTCTATTCTTATTAATTTCAATAACATTGTCAAACTCAGCGTACACAATGCAGTTAAGAGTTTTGGTGAGTGCTGATTCAAATTGGACTTCTATTCTAACACACCCATGTCTTATTAAATTCCAATGTGAATTCGAGTTTGCAGATAGATCGGGAGTTAAATCAAATGCCATTAAGCAATATCCATTTGCATAGTCCTCTATCGATATGGAATTTCCTTCATTTAAAAAGTGGATACCAGTCCCAGTAAATAATGTGTGGTAACTACTCGTAAACACACCACTTTCGTATGATGGCATCAGAGTTTTAGAAGGTATTTGCTGACCATCTACATACAAGCTAAATACATTTATATCATGATTATGGAAATTAAATGGATTGGTATTAAAAGTACCGTTAAAAGCTATATTGTCAATAAACCCGATAATACATCTTTTTGGTACCTGCCCAAGAAATACGTTATCAAGTCTTTTTCCACGTATTCCTGAGGGGATAGTCAAAACTTTTACTTCAGCACGAGTAATTGGATATTTAGCAGTAGTAGTGGATAAAACTTTTTGATGGGCAATTAAAACTGATGGATTTATTCTTGCCTTACGTAATATAAGAGTGGCACCATCAATTTGAACTTTGCATTTAGAATCTTGGGATGATGACATTAGATTAAAGGAGTCCTTATTACGCACTAATTTAACGCGTATTTCTACACCATTTATAAGAAATTTTTCTTGATTAAAGAGATCACCGTGTAAATGTCCAATCATTTCAACTACTTTTCCATCTTTTACTCGTTGATACCTTTTGATGAACCCTTCGTTAGTATCATCACATGAATCCATCTTAGATGCTGTGTCTTCGTACCACATACCACAAGTCAGATGTGATTGTTTTGCCGCAGGTCCATAATTAAGTAGAGTTTCAACATAAGACCGATATGCATATGTGTTGTTAGGAGGTGATACAAGTTTTTGATTTAAGTATACATCTAGTTGGTTAAAAAGTGAATGCAACCAATTATTTACAGGTGCCACTTTAACACTAGTAGAAGCAGCGGTAGAATCTATGTTGACTATTTTAGCTTTAACATGAAGCAGAGTGTGTGACAAATCAATGTAGTCATCACCAGTTCCTGGCATAACAAACTCAATTGGCCCTTCATCACTTAGAGATGATATTGGTGTACAGTGAATCCATTGTCCACTTTCAATACTTGTCTGTGTTGATGGAAGTGCAAAAAGATCCAACTCTGATTTAACACACTCACAAGAATGATTATGTAAGAACGACATAGTTAATCCGAAAATATATCTTTTATGTAATTTTTCTTCTTCTGAACCCCTCTTCGCTTAGATGCTTTCAATGAAATGATTGGTTTCTTTACACGTCTTTTGATTTTATACCCGGAACCAGACATAAGTGAATCGATTTTATCATCCGCTTTTCGTTTTAAATTAGCAGCTGCATTTTTGAGACGAGACTTAACAGATTCCTCCATTGGTTGTGTCCTAATCATATCTGATAATAACCCTACACCTGCGCTTAATGCCTCTTTTCCAACGGCTTTGGCACCACTCGCTAAGAGTGGAAATACAGATCTAAACAGTCCTCCTAAAAAACTTCCAATGCCATGACCACGCTGATAAGGTATACCTCGATATATAATACCCACACCTGAACCAGCTTGGTGAGAATAATAATGATGGTAAGGACAAAGTATGTTATCACGTTTATGATTCATTTTATTCGCATAAAATGAAGTTTAATACATGAAGTTCCAAATTGGAATGGTACTCTATTACCAATGCTGGTTCTTATATCTATTTCTATGGTATCAAATTCTCTACGCATGACTGGAAGATAATGAATAGGAGATAATATATGCATTTTGTATGCACCATAAATGTATTTTGATGGATCTAGTGGAATGATTCTAAATAACGAGCTCATCACATCCCCCACAATTTGTGGATGGATAATATCAGAATAAATAAACAGTTGTGAAGGCAATCCCAATTGTAAATTCGTTGGGTATATTGCATGTGGCTTTGTTATTAAATTTGTATAAGGCTCAAAGCCAAGTTGAAGACTTAGCGTAGGGGATAAGACCAACGATGATACATTGTTAGTTAATTTCGTAACAGTAATAAGTTTCGAGTTGTCATCAATTTCAAATTTCACTTGGTTACGTAAGAGGTTATTTTCATTGAATACTTTTAGAAAATTATTGATGTGGTCATAAGTAAAAGATGGGATTTGAGATTTGTATTCCACTGGTATTAACGATGGATCATCATAATAGTAGTTTTCATTCAGATCAATACGACTGTGAGACTTATCTTCTACAGATACTGCATCATTACTCTTGTAATCTCCTTCTACTATGGCTTTTTGCTTGATGAAGAGAATATTCTCATTTTCTTGAACATTAAATATCGAGCAGGGATAATGAAATTCAGCTAACCCGACAACCCATTCACCCTCCAATTGAACAGTTTTAGGTAGCTTTGTTATGAAGTTAGCTGTTGTGTTTTGAGGGAAATATATAGTTGAACTGTTGCTTGGTAAAGTAAGATAAAAGCTATCTTCTATCATATTAACTCCAAGTTTGATGCTGATATCCAACTATTGAATTTATTAGGATATCCTTTCCATTTGACAAACACTTCCTTTCTGTTACCAAAACGACGAGTGCATATTATTTTATCGATTTTATATTTAATGGTGGGGTCATAGATTACTTTTTGTAGTTCCCTACCATAAAACGTACCCACTATTGGTTCGTTTTTAAGATCTTTTAAATTGTAAACAACCCAAGGAAATCTTTTAACAATAGATGATATTATAAATATTTCATCCGACCAATTTGTTTCATACCCTTTTTGAAAAATGTGTTTATATTTCGTTATTCTAACATGATCACCTACTTTAAATGATGAACGATCACTTATATGCTCATTATTGTCCTTATCATATAAATTAGACCATACTGCCATTATATTATTCGAATTCACATCACTAGGACACATTTTAATACTGGAATGTACACTGTGATTGTAAGAATGTAATAATTCTTGTAAAATATCAATATATCTATATGTATTATTATGAGTGAAATATCGCCACATTTTCATTTTAAGTGTTCTCTGAAATCTTTCTACAATACTAGCTTTGATATCAGGATTGTTCGTTGTATAGTAATTAATATTTTTCCTTTTGAGGAATTGATTTACATCTTTTGAAACAAATTCGGTACCTTTATCGGATTGTATATGTCTAGGAGTAGCCCCTGCTTCAGTAAATATGCTTCCGAAACATGTCTTAACAGTTTCAGAATTTTTTTTCTTCATAGGCCTTGCAAAAGCGTACTTACTAAATACATCAATGACACAGAGAATATAATTAAAGCCATCATTATATTTATTGTATGTTCGCATATCACTTAAATCCGCTTGCCATAGCTCATTTAAATTAGATAAAATATATTTGTTCCTAGGAAATCGTCTATTAACAGGTTTGTGCAAAGTATAAGTTTCTTGAGATTGTAACCACTTCTTTACATTCTGTCTGTTCATTTTCCCTTGCATAGCTTTTACTAATTTGTTAACACTGCTATATCCAGCCGGGTGAGAGACATCATAATATATGTTATTTATATCATCTAGTTGGGGTTCCATCTCTCCCAATCTAATTTTCTTTTATGTAGCAAGTCACCACGTCTTCGCTTTGGTGTTTTATGTTTGTCTACTAAATCGTCTTTGTTAAAATCAGCCGAATCAAGGTTGTTTATGTATTCAAGCGTTTCTGGGTTACTTATACAAGTTAATGGTATTTTTATGTCCCTTAGAGCTGAAGCGAACTTTTCCCAACCTGATGGTTTTGGGCGTCGTAACGGTCGTAGGACATCATTAATTAAATCTACAATATTACTGCGAGGAACAATTTCATTATTGATTATGACTTTACCTTCACCATCCCAAGTAATGGCATTTCCTTCTGACAATATACCTTCTAATAATAGTTCACCCTTTTTTTTATATGTTTTTGGTATAAATTTAAACAAATAACTTGGGGTATAACGTGATACTATATGATTTTCCTTTACTACGTCTTCTTCTGTTGTTGATAATTTTGGAACTACTGCATTATCATTATTTTCTTCCTTTTTAATACTATTAAAAACTGTATTGATAGGGGCATCTGTAACTATTGGTAATGTAATGGGATGACGTTCTGTACCAGCAAAATGTAAATATCTTTGTAAGATTTGTAAATATTGCATCCATTTCTCACGGTCTTCAATTTTACTATTTAAGATTTTATTCATCTCTTCATCGAGACGGGACAATGGTTTTTCAGGAACGTTATCACTGTGTCTAATCCTATCAATGACATGAGGTTCCACAAGTATCATTTTCTTTGTGTTCTCCATTTTACTTATTCAAAAACGAACTTAATAATCCACTAAGAACAGAACCTAAAATTATGGGTAAGAATGCTCCACCTTTCTGTATAATAATTCGTTTTCGGGAGTTACTTTTACCCTTAGATACTAATTTTCTCAACAAAGTTTTGTATTTACTCAACTTGGATTTATCTCTATCCTTCAGAGGAATTTTACCATTCAAAATATTATAAATACATTCACATAAACAATTTATTTCTTCATTGCGACATACTTTCAACAAGGCTGTACAATACTTAGGTTTAAGCGTATGCAAAGCTTTTAGTAATTCAAGATGCGTCGTCACTCTACCAACCATTGTAACCGACTAATAATAATAATATTTTGAGGCTGTTATTATTATAAGGAAACACTATGCAATATTTGTTGAAAAAAAGCAATGTAACTTCAAGAAACTAAATTTTGATTGCCGCACCCCTTTTATAGGGATTTTTGCCTACATATACGATTTATTTTATCTTCACTACATTTTTTCAATAAAGCTTTGCGATATTTCGGTGTGAGTACTTGTAAAGCTAGTGATAATTCCTGATCTTGTGGTACTGCTTCTTCAGGCATTATCGACCACTAACTGATATTTGATTACGGTGTGTATCATATTTATAACCCTTTTTCGGCAAATAAACTACACAGTTTTCATCCGAGGGAAAGAGTTTACTCTTAAAACGACACATATCATTTGTATTTTGTTTTAAATCAATCATTAGATAACCATGTGCTTCTGCTGTAGCGTCCTTATAAGCTTCTTCGACGAATTTGGAATTATCTGGCATTACTTGACGTGCTAAATGACGTATTTGTGCTCTATCTCTAGGATTTTTGAAGAAAATTATGTAACTCGAATTTAAGGAAATATCGCGTTGCCCTCTACCTTGGTGAAATAAATTTTGTGTTATATAAAACACACTAAGATTTCTATGATGACTACCTTTAGTGAAAATATCTACAATGCGGGCATCGGATTCTCGCATAAGATCATCTATTATCAGTAATTGTGGTAGCTTACCATCAAACATGCTTAATTCAGGGCTACCCTGTTTATAATCAACATTGTTCAAATTATATAAAGGTTGCATTTCATCGTAACACCATAATATCCGTTCAAAGTCACTGTTACAAATATCTTTTGCATATTTTAAGAAATTGGTAACAAAGTTAGATTTACCACAACCACTTGGGCCTGCTACAATAGCTGTGAAAGGATGGATGAAATGAAACATTTTTTTATTTTGTTACAATTTAACGTGTAACCTATAAAGCTCTGTGTTTAGGAATGGGGTTAAACAAAATAGGAAGTCTCTTATAAAGTCACTCAGTAATTTTATTATATAAATTACATTTAGAAATCACACAATTTAAAATATACTTACAATAATGAAAATTAATTAAAAATTTCAAATACAGTTTTACAATTCAAATAATTAAAATAATCTTACAATAATGATATTATACTAATAGTGGTACTTAAAATGTATATACATTATTTAATACTGTAATGACCCCAAGCAAAAGTATCTGTAGAGTTAGGTATAAAATATCTCTTAGTGTCATTATAAGATAAACATATCTTGTTTATTTTCTGAGTGAAAATAGTATGCTTTAAACTTCTTATTCTATACATTTCCGAAATTTGGATTTCGTTATGAAATAAACATTTTTTATAATTTTCCATTAACATTTTTTTCGTAACATTTTTGTTTACGCCTTTAGCTTTAGCGGTTACCTTATTTTCAACATCTATACAATACATTTTAGATCGCAAACCAACAAACTCTTTAAATATCTTTCCATTGTTTTCATCCTTAAAATATCCCAACTTTTTTTTATTTAACAGTGGAATACCAAAGACATTGTTAGATGGATAATCTGAAGTATCAAAATAATTGTATATATCAAGTGCTATATCTGTGTAAAAGTTATCAGTAAAGATATGATAAATTAAACTATCCGTGTCTGTATAGAGTAACTTTACTTTATTGTTATATTTTGGTTTAATATAATTATAATGAAAATTGTACATAAGAGTTTTTGAAATGTCCAATATGCAAAAACCTAAATAAATAGGTTTATTGTAGAATAATTTCGTTTTATGTAATTGAACAGCAACTAGTGACTCAGAAAATATTGAAAGGCTATGGAATTCCGGTCGGGCTATCAGGCTTTGCACACCTTGAGTTTTACCACGATTTTCCCAATGTGTTAATAATTTTACATTAACTCGTTTTTCTATGTTTTCCATAGTCTTACCAAACACAGAATTATTCATAAGTTTGTAAAAATCTTTGTCAAAATCAGTTTTTGCTAAAGTTCTCAATTCTGTGTTTAAATCTATGTACTTTTTTAGCCAGGGACTTTGTTTAAACTGTAAAATTCTGTGGACTTTGAGCAATTTCATACCTAATTGCAAACATTGTATAAGATTTCTATAATGTATAACATAATTCTTTTTGTTATATAAATTAGGAACTAATTTCTTATCTTTACTATTACCTATAACAATATTTTCAGGACATAAGGGGAAATCTGAATGTAAATCATGAATGTTTTCAGGATAATGGAGATCGACCTCCAATATATATCCAACATCAGATGTAAGTGATACATGAAAATCAGTATTTGCACTAACCCATTTGAAATCTCCTACAGGTAAGTATTGTGACATTGCCCATCCATAAAGGTTATTTGCATCAAAATACATCAAATAAGATTTTGGTAAATCTGAATTGAAATCTTTGAGATATTCATTATTAGCCTTTCCATATCTATTACAGCATTGTGATACACCCCCTCTTATACCAGATTTCACAAACGCTAACTTATCGAAATCAGTCAACAATTCTAATTCAATTTTTGTGTATTTCAACATCGCATCCCAACTTAACCCCGGAGCTGTGTAATATTGAGTTGGATCTAAATCATAAGTTTCAATACACACTTCACGGAAATTTTCAAAGATATCGGTTAATAGCATAACATCGGTTTTCAAGTATAGATTTGAATAATCTAACATATTTTGACATTTAAAATGTTTCCAAACATCTAAAGCATGTTTATAATCATTATCAGATACACATGTATCAGTCAAAGAACTGTAAAATTGATCCTGCGTGGGAAGTGATGTGACCTGCAACGACTCATATGAGTTAATAAATTCATATGGAAATACACCTTTTTTTATTAATCTCTGAAAATCAGTTTTCTCAGGAAATTGTTTTCTTAACTCTTTCAATTGTTTTTCTTTAAGATTTTTTGCCAAACTATCTAAACTACTGGACATAAACTTGAAAGAATCCAAAAACCTTAAAAATATTGAATGACCATTTATAAATATTTTTTTAGAAAATGAAATGTACTTTTCTTTACTTTGTGGGATAATTTCTATTTCACCATCCATAAAGTTAAGTGCATGAACAATAAAATGAGCATCATAATTACTCAAGTTATGAAACAAAATTGGAATGAAGAAAGGTACACGATATTTAGAACTACATATTTTATGAGCTACCCCCCTAAACTTTCCAGTATTCCAATCAAAATCTAGATCGGTATCATTATTATCTAATCGAGTCTCGCATATATAACATAACTCTGATTGACTAATTTTCAATTGATCAGCATCAGTTAATGGTTGGGGTCGTTTTTGAAAGCAATTCCTTTTTTGTATCTCGGATAAGTCTTTATATAAACTTTCCATAAATACTTTTGCACAGTCTGGTCCAGTATATGTTCGATACTTGGAAAGGGAATCATCATAGGAACATTTTATATAGTAACCATAGCTATACACTTCATGCTCATGTATTGATCGGGTGTATGATTTTAATGGATTAGGATCACATGATTTAATCGGTTTCAAAATGGCTTCCAAATCTGCATATATAACAAAGGGTAATTTTAACTTTCGTTGGAATTTATCGAAGGTAATTTTATCATTACTTATTTCTTGACCAAACCAATTCTTAGTCTTTTTATTCATTCCAGGTAATTCTGTAACTATTTGTGCACAATCTTTTGTTTGATGGTTTGTTAACCTTTCTCTGGTAGTAAAATATAATAAACAACCATCACAAATATGTATCGCTTTCTCCTGGTTAGTGACTTGTTTATTTACCAAACGTGACATGTTTTTAATGTAACAATAATGGTTATCGGAACCATTTACTAAGTATAACAAGTTTACATGGGTTTCTTTACGAGACTTGGTAAAGTACAAAGGACCCACAATAGTATTTTTCTTAGTATCTTTGTTGTAATCCAAACCAAAAACATTAATGCTTATATTGTTTTGTTTTTCAACTCTACTTATATCTTTTAACTTCACTGGGAATTGAATACCATTAAAGTTCAATTTATTCTCATGTCTAATATAAGATGATACCCGATCTAAGTGAGTATTAACTGGATACATTGCGGAGAGTAAAGCCCACTTTAAACATTGTTGGTCTCTATTTTTTACATTTATTACAGCTTTCTTGTGTTTAATATCTATCGGTAAATCGATATATGTCGAGCCACGTAAGGGGTTAAATTGATTAATATTCATTTCTAAAAACTTTATTTCCCGCAAAGACCAACCACTATCTTTTTTCTCAAAGTCAGTCATCCTTGTTTTAATATTTTCCATCAATGTATTGAAGTAAATATCTAAATTTTCACCTAAGCAAAGTGACCAGTTATTTGTTTGAAAGTCAAATGAATTTTTAATGTCTTTAGTTTCCTGTACAAAGTCCGCATGAACTATAAAGTTGACTTTAATAGTAGTCAGCTCCCTCAAACACTCTTCTACAAGAAATAAAATAGTTTCCCTCACTGATTTTATGAACAATTCCGGGGTTTGTAAAACATTATTATCATTGGAAAGAGGTGAAGTTATTCTGTAGGTTAATATTCTAGAACCAAAAGCTGTAGAAATAATACTAACATTATCGAGATTATGTTCTTGAACGAAAACCTTTTCTTTGTGTGATTTACTCCGCAAGTGGTTAGTGAAATATCTTCGACTCACCGTGTGATTACATATTCCACATGTTATGGGGTCCACCACCACATTTGAAGGTCCAGCACTGCTAGTCGATCTGCTCGTAGATGTCGACGCGTTGTTGTTATTCACGACATTGATATACTCAGTGCAACTAGATGACTCATTTGCTTCTTGTGTGCGACGCGATTTCGATGCAACTTGTACACTCGATTGCACCTTTCTTTTCCCCCCGGTTTGATTACTTGCACTGTAATAGAACACACAATATTAGTATTAGAGTTATAATAATGAAATAACACAATCAAAATTGCTTTCATAATACCCACATTAAGGATTACACAGCTTACAATATGCCTGCATTTGTAATACACCATCAATTTCATCAATGTTCTCAGTAGTCGCATCACTTCTTATTTTATGCCCACTACAAGGAGTAAAATATGGTATAATATCTGGGTCCTCTATCATGAAATTAGGAAGTTTATGACTAATGTACCACAGCCTAATGAAATTATGAAATTTGTTTAGAAGAAACGATTTGTCTAATGACATAATTTCCTGAGTCGATAAAGACAACATTGTGTATTAGTTTTGAGACGTTACTTGTAACAAAATGAGGTAAAGACACTACTAACAATCGTTTATGTAGTAACGTCGTTCACCCCACTACTCATACCATCAATGTACTTGGGTTAACTTTGAAAGATTTGTAAACTGTGTCCTATTACTCATAAAATATCATTCAAATTTGTATAACACTAATAGATAATGAGAACTATCTTATTACATAAGAACGAGAGTTCAAGTTTGCATAAATTCAATAGATAATGAGAGAGCTTCATCACAAATCACATAATATAATTAAACTGTGTGTTCCTGGACGAATTAAAGATAGTACAAGTTACTTACGGTTCAGGTGGTACTTGGTTTTCAGCATCACTGAGCTCACAGAGATCGTAGAGTTGTTGATCTATATTTCTTTGTTCTGCCTCGATACATAGTTGATATAATTGCTCATCAAATATTGGGTTGTTGAGATCGAAATGTGCCATCGTGTTAACACTGAATAAGGGACTACCACTAATAAAGGTCTTTGGTTTTTAGACTACCACTAACAAACTTCAGTCAATGGCTGATTAGGAATGACTCTCAGTTTACTTGAGTTGAAACCCTCATTATATAGTCGATTTTAAGTAGCATGGCGGGGGGTCATTAGGTAGTAAGAGTGGTAACAATAGGTAAGGTGTTATTGTTTCTTATCGGTTTCTATGAAATATTTTGTGCAGCCCTTCCTAGTTGCCACCTGTTTTGTTATATTATAAATTAAATCTCTGGTATTTTGATAATTTTTGTCCTCTTCTGATGTGATGTAATATTTAACACGTACATCTGCGTATTTCCAGTAATCAATGGGTAGAACATCTTTCAATTTTTTCATCTCATACACTTCTATTTTAATGAGATGGCTCGCAGTGGATCCATCGTCGTTATTTGATGAAATGTATGATGTTCCCTCTCCGTTAGCCTGGGCCACATTTGATGAGTGCGTTCTGACCTTCTTTTTCTTCGGCTTCTCAAAAAAAGCATCAATGCTTCTCTTTGCGGTATTTTGCTTGGCCTTTAATGTGGGAGAACCGCGAGTTTCATCATCACTTAAATCAGGAGAGGCAGGAAAATAATAGTTCTTAAATGTGTAATCACACTCGGGAATTGATGTCTGAAACAAGTTTAAATATTGGGTTAGCGTATGACTTAGTTTTTCCAAAAAACCACGATGCTCACAGAGCCCTATTCATCGAGGCGCACTATAATTGATTAATTAACGATTATACATTAGAACAATATAACACACACTGAAACAAGAGAGTATAGTTAAATTAGAATAGGGACAAACTTAGCGACATCGAGAATTCACTGAGAAATCATTAACGACTCGGATAATTTAGGTTCAGATGTTAGGAATTGTTTTATAACAGTTTGGAAACACTACGTATACATATTGAAACACACACAACACAACACAATTGAGAAAAATAGGTAAAATTAAATAATTAAACTCACCATAGTAGATGCTTTGTCAACTGGTATCTCTCGAACTGTGTAGAGAGACGTAGGCCTTAGCGCTCTTATATATGTCACACGAGATCCTGTTTTGACAAGTCAACGTAGCAAAAACTCATTTCACAACAAAGAAATACCGTTTCTATAGAAACTTTGTGGCAATAACCATGAAAAAAATTTAAGGTAAGGACGGGATACTCCATTTTGAAACAGCAATAATCGTAAAATGTACATACAACAATAATACACAATTACCACGCTTTTGTTTGGACTCTACCCAGCAACGTAAAATTAATACTTACGATAAAAAAATATTTCACAAAGAAATGCCGCTGCTATAGAAACTTTCTAAGAATAAGTACGCTTTTGTTCGGACTCTACTCGCCGGACCACCCATGATTCAAAGAGCGTTCGCGAGCGTTCCCAATCAAACAGTGAATTAATTTTATTACCATGATTCCATAACAATGCAACCGTGCCGCTCTCAATCTGTCCCTCGATCAATTCTGTGAGAGGACCACGACATGTCACATATGGAACCGCGAATTTATTACGCAACGAAGCGCGATGATTATTCCGCGAGCACCGTGATATCTCACATATGGCCGAACGATATCTGTCATTGAACCGAACCAAGCCACCCACACATCCGCCGATAATAACCGCGAATCTAAGCGTGAATTTAACCGTGAATAAACTTTATTACGTAACCGTGAATAAAGTTTATTACACATACCGCGAATCTAAGCGCGAATTTAACCGTGAATAAACTTTATTACGTAACCGTGAATAAACTTTATTACACATACCGCGAATCTAAGCGCGAATTTAACCGTGAATAAACTTTATTACACACATACCGCGAGCATATGTGAAGCCCTTTTTGTGAGCAGGGGGTGGAGTGATGGACCAGAAAACTGGGGGTGGTCCAGAACCCGTGGAATCCCTACTATCAGGTCATAGAAAGGTTAAAACAATGTCAAAAACAATGTCAAAGTAATTTCAATATAATTTCATTCCTTGATGTCCATAAATATAATTTATTTTACAGTCTATTACACGACCTGTTTGGTGTAGAGGTTAGCAACTCTGACCGCTATACCAAAAGGTTGCGGGTTCGAATCCCGCTAGGGGCATATGTTTGTATGATGAATACGGACATGTGTACCCGAGTTATGGATGTTTTTCATTTATAATAAGAATTTATTTACAAAAAAAAAGTTTTAATGTAGTATATCAACCATCTAGTATTCACAACACAAGCCTATAGTTGCTTACTGTGGAACTAGATGGCGCTGTGTGTATGTCTAAGGATATTTATTTATATTTATTATTATTAACACTATAAAAACATAAAAACATTCATCCATCATTCATTTTCTTGTCAACCTTTTAAATATCTACATTAATTTTCATGTTCTTGAAGGAGTCCGGTAAATTATTAAATATATCAATAGGTACACATAATTTTGATACCAAAGTCAATCTTACAGGGGGTTTATATAGCGTATATTTATATTGTGATACATTTCGATGGGTCATGTCCTGTTTTTGTTTAAAAAGATATTTATTATTTGTGGACAAATAAACAAACCTCAAGTATATACAAACAAGGAACTGGTAGAATATTATATTTTCTGACATACGTGCGACATGAATCTATTTGGTCAAGTTTAAAAATAGCCCTTATACAGCGTTTTTGAATTAAAAATAAAATTTCAATATCCGTAGAGTTTCCCCAGATCACAATATCATAACGAAGAGCAGAATCCACAAAGTCATTGTAGGCAGTTGTAGCGGCTTCTAAAGTTACTACCTGGCTAACATTTCCTAAGGTTTTTGTTTACCTTAGAACACAAATTGTTTACTTGATATTTCCAGTTACAAGAACTATCTATATTTATGCCTAAGAATTTTATTTCTGACACTTTATCTATTGGTTCATCTTTAAAATTAACTTTCAAGTTTTGTGATTTTGCTTGAGTTGTGCGAAATTGCATGTATTTGGTTTTACTGATATTCACTTTCAAATTGTTTATAGTCAGCCAGCTTATGCAAAGACTGTGTTACCTATGATTATTCCATTCCTATTTGCCGTGAGGTTGGACATTATGCCCAAAGGCACATCAACAAAATTGGGATGTTTTGTGTAAGTACTTGAGATTTCGCACTCTCCTACTGCCAACTTATAGACTTGATAAATCACATGATTAAAATTTGTATCTCAAAAAACCGTGCTTTAATAGTGCCACCGAAATATATAAGCCCCATAAATAGTTCTTCAAAAACAACGAAGTTATTTAAATGTCTTTGTGAAAATTGTGCATTTTATTTATAACTAGCTGTGGCCCGCGTCTTCGTTCGCCTGGAATATTTCATCAATATCGGTGCAGCCAAAAAATAGCCTAAAGTGAATCCAGGTCCTAATCTGTCTACCATCCAAATTACATCCAAATCCGTCCAGCCGTTTAGACGTGTAGAGCTAATAAACATACCACACTCAAACTATCGCGTTTAGAATATTAGTTGGATGGATTAGTTGGATGTTAATTTCTTTTTTAGCTATAATTTACTACTTCTTTCTTTTGTATCGTGTTGTAGCGTTCAAAATAAATTGTTTTTTTTTTCCTTATATTTTAGAGGGTTTCTTCTGATAAAACATAACATAGATGGACATATATACTAGCTACGCTATATCCCAATAACAACTATTTGATATAGTGCCCTGGCGTCCGCCGATGTGGAAGCCAGCGCACTATTACATGTTCCTATGTCTAAGTACTCTGGAATGCCCCAAGTAACGCACTGTGACGGAACCGAAAACACTCTATAAGAATGTGATATACATTCTCAACAATTCCACATTCTTCACACTTGGGTGAAGTTACCTTGCACATTAGAAATGCAAAACTATTGAGGCGTATGTGTCCCGAACGGAGTCTTAGCGCGAAGAAATTGTTTTTATTCTTATTTTTATTCTTAAAAGGGGCAGCGCATACGATGGACTTTTTGTCGGGCGAATAAAAAATCCAACGTATGTTATTCTATGCAATAAAACATACGGAGAACACAAAAGTACGGTGGACAGAAAGTCCGACGTCTGCGTTGCTCCTTTTCACGAGGACAGTAGGTACGTACCAAACGAAATGAAAATATAAAAGGCAAGTTTTGGTAATTATTTGGTTCTCAATTCATTTCTTTAAAGTTAGGCATCCGAGTAATGGTTCGGTCATTAATTTGCTGCGCTAGGGAAAATAAATGTAAAAACTAGTATAAGTATATAAGTATTTTATTTTTATTCATTTCCTGTAAATATCCATCAGTTATTCTTTAACCATAATAAATTATCGATTAATGTGTCATTTCGGATGTGATTGGAATACGGAGTCCAATAAAGATCACAACACAGGATTACCTAATATACCTACTTTTATATGGTGCACGTTCACAACACACATTTATACTTTTTAATAGGTAGATTTTAGGTATAAATTAATATAAAAATTTATTTGGTGCAGTGGTATGGAACCTTCGATATGGAACCCTAAATCCTACTCCAGCGGGGGCGAGGAAATAGCGATTAAGGCTATTTGGGGGCAAGTTTTTAGCGACTTGCACATGCACTGGCCACCCGCACCACAGAGTACTATGAATATACAGAAAACCCGCACCCGCACAAATTATAAAGACATATGGGGCTTTTTGGCGGGATCTCGGCGTGTGAAGTTGCAATTTTCTTTATAATTCTTATAATTTGTGCATTCTGACTTTTGAAGCAATTTAGGCGGACGCGGACACCGATCGGTGTTCAAAAAACTTTTATACCGACAACACTCGCGGACTCCGATCGGTGCTAACGGACACCCGACTTTCAACTCTCAATTGTAATGATCATAGAGTTCCAATTCCTTTGGACTGTGTTTGAACTTGTTCTCTATTAAATTCCGCATCCAATAATGTGCGCCATGTCATGTTCATAATAAGTCCATGGTCATGTCATGGACTTATTCACTTCACTTTTTGGAGGTTTTATGGCTCCATCGTGTTTGACGATATTTAAACGTTAGCTATGATATTTAGTCTGTATTTGCGAAAATATTTTTTTTCTCTTTGGGTGGGAGTCAAAGAGTATAGTAACTATTTACCGAGAAAGAGTGGCAACTCCGTGGTTAAATTTGCATGTATAGGATTCTTGGCGGGAAACTCAACCAAGGCGGTCAATTTGAACTTTTGATTTCAACTTTATTTCTTACTTTCTGTATTAAGTTAATTATACATCGTGCAAATAAGTGGTGTACCTTCCAATAATGGAGGGTAATGAGGGTGAGGGGGATAATCCCCCGAACCCCAAGATTAGGAAGAGGAAGGAGGACTACACAGCAGTTACTAGTGACAGCGGCGGCGGTGAGGAAAGTGACTCTAATTACATTCCTTTCTTTAAACCAAATTATAAAAGACTTTACCCTGAACATTCTGTTAACACTGACTTTAACGGTATTTGTCGAAAGCCAAGACAAGGAACGACTGGGCAACAAAAGCCCCATATACCTTAATCATATTTTTACTACGGAGGTAAAAGGTGTGGTGGCGATTCGGCGGGTCAACGCCAATAAAATTGCAGTTGTCTTCAAGCAGTACAATACCGCAAACAACTTTATTAATAATACTGCCTTCCTGGACAAGTACAAAATGAAAGCGTACATACCAGCGGCACAAATTGAGCGTGTCGGTATAATTAGATTTGTGCCAACGAACATCTCGAATAAAGAATTATATTCCAAGCTTTCATCAATATATGAAATAGTTGCTATTCGTAGATTTACAAAGAAAGTAGGACAGAACCGTGTTCCGCTGCAGACAGTCAGCGTCACGTTCCTGTCTAATTCTTTACCCGATTGTGTTCAGTATGACCTTTTTTCATATAGAGTCTTCGATTATATCCCTCCTCTGCAACAATGCTTTCGCTGTTTCAAATTTAATCATTCTGCAAAAATTTGTAATGGAAAACAGTGCTGTAGCTGCTGTGCTGGTGATCACTCATACAAAGACTGTGACAAACCTAATGAGCTCTGCTGTATTAATTGTGGTGGACCTCATTTGGCAGTAGCTAGGACCTGTCCGGTTAAAATGAGGAAAATTCTTGAAAAGAAAAACAAAATAACTTATGCTAGTGTTGTTGATACAAAAAAATTTGAAACAGATTTTCCTCCTTTACCAGATCATTCTCAAAATGCATATAAAAAGCCTGTGCAAACTGCAAATAAATTTAATGTAAATAATGTACATACAACTAGCAATAATTCAAATATAACAAATAAATTTACAACACAAATGGTGAAAAAAAATGACCCTTCCATAAACATTAAATCACAGATAGTTGAAAATAATGAAGTACTGATGGCCCTAGTACACACATTAGTACAACTAGGTAATAAAACCGATGATGTGCCCATAACCACATCATTTATCAAAGATATGCTAGTTAAAAATCTGTCACTTTAATGGATTTAAAGTCCAGCAACATGACGTCCCACCTACGCATTGCACAATATAATATCCAAAGTGCCAATAGTAAAAAACCATTGTTAATTAAATTCTTACAAGATAAAAACATTGATATTTGTCTGCTTAATGAAACTTGGTTCAAAGACCATCAAAATTTTAGAATACCAGGTTATAATATTTACAATAGAAATTCAGCAAACAATCATAATGGGGTAGCAATATTGATAAAACCTTATTTAAAATATAACACTTTAGATACAATTTTTTATGAGGATATACAAACTATAGCCATATCTGTATCTACAGAAATAGGTACATTGTCTGTCTTATGTGTTTATTGTCCACCCACAAGTAGACACATTAGAATGAATAGACTCTATAATATTGTAAGGGATCACCCTAAACCCATATTTGTTAGCGGTGATTTCAATGCACATCATATTGCATTTGGGTGTCTATCTACAAAGGGCCGAGGTCAAGATTTATATAATGTTATAGACGACTGTAACCTGTGCATTCTAAATGATGGCAGCTTCACTACTGTTAACTATCCTACACGTAACCCATCAGCTATTGATGTAACTTTTGTTAGTGCAAACCTCACACCTCTCTGTGAGTGGTCACTGCATGATGATGCCATGGGAAGCTACCACTATCCAACTATTACTAGTATCACATTATGTATTGACAAATATCAAGTAAACCCACCTGTTGACAGATTTTTATATGACAAAACAGATTGGAAAAAGTTCCAGGAGCTTTCTAAAACTATTTTCTCGGACATGACGATAGTTGATGAGGATCCAATGTCATCATACCTCCAATTCTGTTCTCGACTTGATGCTCTTAAACAAATGACAGTTCCAAGATTTGTTAAAACTGTAAACTTTAAAAGTAGGCCTCCAGCACCATGGTGGAATAGCATATGTGAGCAAAGTGTGATTGCATCCTATAAAGCTCTGAAAGTATACAGAAATTATCCAACTATAGAAAATTACATTGATTACAAACGATTAGATGCTTTAAAAAAGAGAACTATTTCAGAACAAAAGAAGATTGGTTGGAACGACTACTGTAATACTTTCAATAGAACCACTCCCATAAGTAGGATCTGGAATCTTATCAAAAGATTTAAGGGCATCAAATCTGGCAATAGATCATATAGAGACGAATTTATTCAGCCATTTCTATCGAAACTATCTGATAATAGTAATTTAGTAGACCTGAGTACATTCAGTAGTTATTTTGATCTTTATAATGATAATCCAAATTCCAAGTTTTTATTAGAACCTTTTACATGGACTGAACTTGTGATGAGCTTGAGGTCTAGAAAAAATACGACTCCAGGTTTAGATGGCTTTCCATATATCTTAATTAAAAATCTCCATGAATCGATTCAAATTATATTTTTGAAAATTCTCAACAACCTTTGGAGGAAAAAAGATATACCAGAATCATGGAAAACACAATGTGTAATTCCTTTGTTAAAACCTGATAAATCACCAGATCTTGTCAGCTCTTATCGGCCAATTTCACTGTCCTCATGTCTTGGGAAAATATTTGAAAACATGTTAAAGAATCGCCTTGATTGGTATGCCGAATCGAATGACGTCATTCCACATTTCCAAAATGGATTTCGTAGGGGTCGTAGCTGTGTAGACAGTTTTGCCTCACTCATAGCCGATCTGAAAAGAGCAAAAAACTCTAAGTCACACACTGATTGTGTATTTTTAGATGTACAAGGTGCTTTTGACAGTGTTGATCCTGGCATACTTGTTAAGGTTATGACTGGAAGTGCTCATATACCTGGACAAATCTCAAAATGGATATATGAATTCTTAAATAACAGGACACTTTATGTAAAACATAATAATATACTATATGGTCCAGCAAAAGTTTCTAAAGGCACGATGCAAGGTGCAACTCTATCACCTTTGTTATATAACTTATACACTTGTGAAATATGTAAATATGTAGATACAAAAAATGTAAATATTCTTCAATTAGCTGATGATATAGTATTCTACTGTACTAACTCTGATTTGTCCTTAGCAATAGAAAACATTAACAGAGCCTTGGAACAATTAAATAATTATTACAGCAATAGGTTACATTTAAAAATTAACCCTTCTAAAAGCGGTCTAATGATTTTTGGCGATATAAATCCATCTTCCAATGTTACATTCCATGGAGATATAATACAAAGAGTAAATCATCATAAATTTTTGGGTATATTTATTGATCAGAAATTAAAATTTGAAGAACACATTAAATATATCTCAAAAAATGCTCTTAAGGGTCTAAACATCCTTCGATGCCTCGCTGGAGTCTCTTGGGGTGCAGACCCAAAGATACTATCTATATTATATAAGGCAATTGTAAGAAGCCACTTTGATTATAGTACCTTAGCTTATATAAATAGTCCTTATGTACATAGATTAGATATTATACAGAACAAAGCTCTGAGAATAATTTCTGGAGCCATGTGTTCAACTCCCATAAGGGCCATGGAAGTTGAAACCAAACCTATGCCTCTTATTCTTAGGAGGATACTGCTTACTGAAAGATATTGCATCAAACTTCTGTCATCAGAGAATAGTCATGTTGTAAACAGAATAGTTCCTCACCTGATGAGTGTATCTGGACCACTAGCTTCAGCAGAAGATATTATTAAAGGTGTATCTCCTCACTTGTGTCGAATTTACCTAGAAATTCACAGAAAATGTAATAGAATTAAGAAACAGACACAATGGCCTTGTTACACTCATTCTTTCAGCAGTATAATTCACCCTGTTACAGTTATAACACATTCTATTACATGTAATACAGACATGTTGTCATTTTTAGCAGAGTACAATAAGTTTTATACTTTATATACTGATGGCAGTAAGGGTGATGATTATGTGAGATCTGCTCTATACGATGCTCAAACCAAATTTTCACAAAGCTTTGTTCTTGATGAACACTGTTCTATATTTACAGCAGAGGCATATGCAGTTTTAGAAGCCATAAAGTTAATTTTTCATGTAAATGAAATTTATAAACATTTTTTAATATTGACTGATTCTCTAAGCCTCTTGGAAGGTTTGAAGATTGTGAGAATGAGTTATAAAACGAATTATATATTATATTTAATTAAAGACCAAATTTTTCGTCTACATAAGAGAGGAATAGAGATAGCCTTCATGTGGATACCTTCACATAAAGGCATCTATGGCAATGAGATGGCTGATAGAACCGCATTTGAAGGGATAAACTCATTGAATATGAAATATGTAGTAGATGTTCCATTGTCCGACTATCATCCCTCGTTAAACGCAGAATTACTAGACCTTTGGAGAGAGATATGGAAAAAAGACCAGGAAGACAAAGGAAAGTGGTATGGAAGCATACAAGAAAACTTACCAGTTGAACCATGGTACAACAAGTTAGAGTCAGGCAGTAGAGAGTTTGTCACGACATTAAACAGGCTCCGATTCGGACACTCCACCACACCTTCCCATCTAGCAAGACTGGGAATATCAGCAAATGATCTATGCAAATACTGTAGTGCTCCGCAAGCAGATATAGAACATGTGTTGTACAACTGTCCAAATTTTGCAATCCAAAGACTAAATATTGCCAGTGAACTGAGTGAAATCGTGGAAAATAATAATTCCTCCCGCCGCTTAAATGACTTATTAAAAAATGTGAAATGTTTTATCCCAATTTTTAAATTTATTAAAAACAGTGTCGGAAAAATATAGTGCATAAAAAACAGTGTATTGAAATAAAGACATGGCTTAATGGTCTAGTAACCAAGCCAAAAAAATAAAATAAAAAAAAAATGCATGTATAGACATTTTTTTTTTTTTAGTTTTATTTTCTCCTCTAGGAGAAGGCAAAGGGATCTAGCCCATAACAGCCATGTCTTATTTCTCTTATTTCTTCAGTTTGTAAGTCAGTCTCAGTCAAAACAAGTAATTCGTCGTATACTTGGCGTATACAGAGTCTAGTCACGGTCAAGTCATTCTTCAGTAAAGTGGCAGAATGCTTTACAAAAGATTTTGGCGGCTTCTTGTGGGAACCCGAAAGCTCCGTTACGCACTTTAATTTACACTTCCCTTCACTTGTACACCATCACTAACGTTTGCTGCACAATATTCTGCCATGTATAGACAGTCCTGCTGCGGCTTTTTGGCGGGAAGTAGCATTTTTCTTTATAAGTCTTATAATTTGTGCATTCTAACTTTTGAAGCTTAATAATGGCAGAATATTGTGCAGCAAACGTTAGTGATAGTGTACAAGTGAAGGGAAGTGTAAATTAAAGTGCGTAACGGAGCTTTCGGGTTCCCACAAGAAGCCGCCAAAATCTTTTGTAAAGCATTCTGCCCCTTTACTGAAGAATGACTTGACCGTGACTAGACTCTGTATACGCCAAGTATACGACGAATTACTTGTTTTGACTGAGACTGACTTACAAACTGAAGAAATAAGAGAAATAAGACATGGCTGTTATGGGCTAGATCCCTTTGCCTTCTCCTAAAGGAGAGAATGAAACCAGTCCTGCTGCCAGCGATTGGTTGAGGAATTAAATCTATCTATACATACCTACGTACACGAACATATCTAATTCGTTGACGTACACTGATTATATAGGTAGAAACTGGATTTAGAAATAGGTATTGTTGTTTAGGAGGAAATTTTTATTTCTCATAACTAATTTCTTTAAATTAGCTATGAAAAACAAGTATAACAAAAACAAACAACAAATTAACAAAAATTTGAACTTTTACAAAAACTTTCAAAAGGAAATAGACGTTGACTGAGAGCTCGACATGACATCACCCACCGGTAAGATGGCGGCTGCTGCCACAGAACACTAATAACGGTTAGTTCGTCAACCGCAGTTCAGAGGTCGCAGTCTGCTATGAAAATTGATGACATTTGAAGTGTGTTTTGACTGAGATTGACCACGCTGGCCCAATGCAGGTTGGGGACTTCACATGCCTTTGATTTTTTCATTTAGATTTGCGCCATGTATCGGATTGTCCTGGAACCCGTGAGAAGGGTACACTTGTACCTATTGAAAAAAACTGAAGAAATAAGAGTAATAAGATATGGCTGTATGGGCTTAGATCCCTTTGCCTTCTCCTAGAGGAGAGAATGAAACGAAAAAAAAAATTATGTCCACGCACCCGGCGCGTGGAACGATTGCTTACAAAAATGATAATAGGATTTGTGCGATTGTATTATCATATCAACTGTCGTATTCAAATGATTATGTAAGAAAGATATCATAAAAGTATTACATGTACATACGTTCCCTCATCGTTTCGGTGAAACGGTCGATTGACTTTGGAAGTTAGCTTGTCTTTTGTGAAAAGGTTGTGAACTTTGAAATTGAAAAGTTTCACAGCAATGTTCAAGGTAAATAGCACAATGACTAATATTTTATTTATCCACCAACCATGGGGTCAGTCACAGAGGACAAAGTCTTACTTTGAGACCAAAACATTTTATTTTTTGTTGGAAATTCCTGAGGAAATACTAAAAATTCTAAAACATGTCAAGTGTTTGTTACTATAAAACGTAACCTAACACCTTTGTGGCTTCTTGTGATACTACTCTTTGAACCCATAACTGCTTTTAGTAAAAGTATTAACAATAAGCCACTTTATTCTAAGAAAATATCACAATGTCATTTAATAATGTAGAATAAAATCTTTCCATTAATGTCTATCACCTGTTACCCTTCTTTGAAAACAAATCATACTTTAATAAATTATGACAGGGACTGGTGGGATTGGTGACAGGGGGTGCTTCGGGCCTCGGGCGTGGTACGGCCGAGCAGTTGATTAAGCAAGGGGGCCGTGTGGTGGTCTGTGATCTACCCACTAGCTCAGGCGCAGACACCGCCAAGCAACTCGGGGAGAATGCTGCTTTTGTACCTGTTGATGTGAGTCTTTCAACCTACTACCAGTCTCAGCCTCTGGATGGGCGTTCATGCCTGTGTGGAGCCTACTTGGTATACCTTAAATCACAGACTTATATCATCTGGTCTACTAGATTATGAATTTGGTTTATACATAATCTAATACCTCGTAAGTTTGGATACAAGCAATATTTATATATTTGAAAAGAGTATGTATCTTAAACTGCTTGAGTAGATGGCTTCTGCGTTTGCATATGTATATTAAAGTTTGGTCTGCCACTATTTGTAAGTCTGTGAAATATTGTGTGATGTTGATAGATGTATGATAAACAATGATAAAACTTTTTTTGGCAGAGATTAATGATTTCTGGGCCATGAAACTCCTACTTATGTATTGATAATGTACATTATTATATATTGGAGATTGACTCCAATCATCTAGTTTCAAATTAAGCAAACCATGTACTATGGATACTAGATGATGGATAAACACACATAAATATTTTATGATTTCTGGGCCATGAAACTCCTACTTATGTATTGATAATGTACATTATTATATATTGGAGATTGACTCCAATCATCTAGTTTCAAATTAAGCAAACCATGTACTATGGATACTAGATGATGGATAAACACACATAAATATTTTGTATTCATCATGTGAACACTTACCCTTAGCTGGATTCGAACCCTCAACCAATGGTCTCGAAAGTGTATCACATCAATTGGTCATTCAAAATGGCAATATTGTTAGTATATAGCAAATTGAGAAAGTAATAAAATTTTGTGGAAGAAGGGGAAGGAAGGCTGAGTGTAGAAATAGCCTTAGGCCACACTGAAAAGAGTTCTGCACTGCTTTGTTCAATGTAATTCTTTTTTATACTTTTGAACCTGATTTACAGCATAATAGATAGACAGAAGTAACATCACTAGCATAGTTATCATTTTATTTATATTAATATCTAAATAGCATGAAATTACTAATAATAGGAAATGAATGTTTACTTAGGAATATTGATATATTGAAAAATAGAATGTTTATCGATATTGCAAACACTATTATTTAATTTGTTTTAAGAAGTTATGTCTGCGATGAAAAACATGGAAACTTTCTTCTCTCAATATGTTGTATTTTATTATATAAGTATAAGTACATAATATATACAATAGTTAACAATGATTGTAATGATTGCATTGGTTTCTTGCTGGTTTCAGGTAACATCTGAAAAAGATGTAAAGAATGCTTTGCAAACAACCCAGGATAAGTTTGGGCGACTTGATGTGGTGGTAAACTGTGCCGGTATAGCCACAGCTGCCAGAATATATAATTTCAAGAAAAATCAACCATTTGATCTTAAAGTTTTTCAAAGGACTGTTGAGGTATGTATCTGCTGACCCCACAATCTATGTGTGTTATATCTATATATATATATATACACATATTGATTTTTGTATTATACAATTTCTAGTAACAAAAAGTCAAATAATATCATATTAATATTTACTACACACTATGCTACGACTACTACACTACGACACTACACTGAAATGAATAGCCATAGACTTTTTGCAATCTTGACTCAAGTGTGCCAATATCCTATGAAGGATTGTAAACACTATCTTAAAAAGTATTCTAACTTTGGGTCTATACTTATGGGAAATTATGATAAGCATGATTCAGATATACAACTAACTTGGATTCTATTAGTTTTGCAATCTTTCCCTGTTCCCATGATTTCGTTTACCTGTTTATTAATAAAGTGTGTAGTATTGAGAGGTAATAAGTGCAATATTGCTCCTAGTTTCAAGATTAGATACATATATGTCCCCATTCCAGAATAGTACCTAATGAATATCAAAAAGTTCATATTTAGAGATTTCTTGTTTTGAGTGAAATATGAGTTAATTTAAGTGAAACAATTGTTCTGAAATTAGCAGTTTACTTTATACTATATTATATTTAAATTAATATTCAATAAGTGATTTTATTAAATTAATAAAATTTTCACTCAGGGAAATGGGGTTTTTAATATTCTTGTAGGTAAACCTGATTGGCACATTTAATGTGATCAGGCTGGCTGCTGGATTGATCGGTAAGAATGCACCTGATGCAGACGGTCAACGTGGCGTCATCATCAACACAGCTAGTGTGGCTGCCTTTGATGGACAAGTAAGGTCCTCATATCAAATAAGTCTTTGTCTACTCTGGCTAACTGGTCCTATTTCATAATGTTATTATCATTTCTTGCAGATTGGTCAGGTTGCATACTCTGCCTCAAAGGCTGGAGTAGTAGGCATGACTCTACCCATTGCTAGAGATCTCGCTAAACAAGGCATCAGAGTGGTCACTATCGCACCTGGTAAGTAATTAAATAAGTAAATATGGTTAATTAAGTGTATTATTTATGCATTTTCTTTTAAATAATTTGGAGATTAACAAAAAAATTATAAAGCATGTGGATACATAATTCATAATCAAATCAATCTGTCTACAGAATACACAGGTTACTTACAGTAGTTGTAATGACATGACAACTATGTTGACAATGATCCTGTGGGTTTCTTGCCTGCTTTTTTCCATAGATGATTTCTCTTTCCGCAGTGGTAGTAGATTGACAAACTGACTGACAGATAAATGCAAACAGGCAATTCAGGCCACGTGATTGTGGTTGAAGACTGGTTAAGCCCAATTACGGTCACAGCAATATATTGTCCTCCAAAACATGCCATACCAAAAGAGGAATTCACCGATTTTTTCAAATCCCTTGGAAATCGATTCATAGTAGGCGGCGACTTCAGTGCTAAGCACTCTTTTTGGGGCTCTAGATTGATCTCTCCAAGAGGGCGGCAGCTTCTGGGAAGTATCAATATACTGGGATTGGATGTAATATCCACTGGAGAACCTACTTACTGGCCTACGGACAGGAAAAAAATTCCTGACTTGCTGGACTTCTGTGTAGTAAAAGGTATAAATAGAGACAAGGTCAAACCACAGAGCTGTTTGGAGCTATCTTCAGATCACTCCCCAGTTATGGTCACCATCTACAGCAAGATCCTAGAAAAAAATAAAATAGTCACTCTTCACAATAAAAAGACTAATTGGACCCTCTTTCGCAAAATTGTCGACGCAAAATTCGAAACCAAAGTAAAACTTAAAACTGAAGAGGATATAACTGAAGCTGTTGAATACTTCAACACCATTATCCAGAATGCGGCTTGGGCATCTACCCCTGATTGCTCATACAGGGAAAGTAACTCACATGCTCCAAACTATATACTGGAAAAACTTCGAGCTAAGAGACTTCTAAGGAAACAATGGCAACTGACCAGATGCCCCCAACTGAAAACTCGCTTAAACAGTGCAGTAAGGGAACTGAGAAAGTTACTGAAAAACAATAAGAATAGCGACACGAATATTTATCTAGCACACCTGAGTGCAACTGCAGCTACAGACTACTCCCTGTGGAAAGCTACGAAAAAGTTTAAACAGCCTGTGATGGCATGCTCTCCTTTGCGAACTCCTGACGGCGACTGGGCTCGCTGCAAAACCGAAAAAGCTTCAGTGTTTGCTCAGCACCTGACGGAAGTCTTCCAACCTCATCCCTATGAAGGCTCTGCTGACAATGAAAGAGACGTAGCAAATTTTCTTGAGATGCCATGCCCTTTAGATGAAACAATAAAAAAATTCTCGAAGGAGGAAGTCTTGAGAGCAATAAGAAAAGTAAACCCTAGGAAGGCTCCGGGGTATGATCTCATAACTGGCAAAGTACTTCATGAACTGCCATACTGTGCAATAGTTTTTCTGACATCACTATTCAATGCAATATTAAATTTAAACTTTTTCCCGCCGCAATGGAAAGTAGCTCAAATAAAAATGATACCCAAACCTGATAAACCGCCAGTGGATCCTAAATCATATAGGCCAATAAGTCTACTCCCAGTACTTTCTAAACTTTACGAGTCACTTCTCTTGCTGCGAATGATGCCAGTAATCGAAAACCAACATTTGATCCCAGACCGTCAATTTGGATATACAGGGAAAGGATTATATACCACCCAAACCGATTTGCAACAGACCTAATGAAGTATCCACCAACCAGTCGTCGTCTGAAGCGGAAGTATCCCCAGGACCTGCTAAACCAAGATTGATTGAATGATAAGATGTAGCATGGGCTGCATGCCTTCCATGCCACAAGCACCAGCCACACCCTTACCAAATGTCCCATCTGAAGGCGACAGGAAGTAGATCAGATGTCATCTTAACCCGTAAACAGTAGGAACTGCAGAAATATAGGCCTTCCACGTATAATGAGGGAGTATGAGCCATGGTCCACCATGCTGGCCCAATGCGAGGTGGGGACTTCACATGCCTTAGAATTTTTATTTCTCAGGCATGCAGGTTTCCTCATGATGTTTTCCTTCACCATTTAAGAGCAGTCTGATAAATGCACATAAGTAATTAAATTTAAAAACTCATTGGTACATGGCCTGCCTGGGAATTGAACCCGGTGTACCAAATTGGTACACCGTGTCTTGACCGCTGAGCCAAAGCTGAGTAGCTTTAAATTCGCATTCAACAAATTATATTATAGCATGTCACATTTAAATAAATGCTTGAGTGTGAAGTTTAAAATAGTCAAGGTTGTGTTTTGGCTACCGAGTATTATGGCATGTTTATAGCTATTGGAATGTCTAATTGAACTGGATGTCCTTTATTGATAATTTTCATATGGTGTCAACATTAAGCCGGCTGCTGAATTAGTACGCTATATGGATGTGGCCTTATGTTGTCAGTATATTGGCGCGGCATGTACTAATGTAGTTCACCATCATCGACAGCCTTATATGTTCCCACTGTTAGGGTATATCCTCCTGCCACTGGACGATGGTATAAGCCACAAACCACCACGCGGGCCCTGAGAGATGCTTCCATTCCCTTAGTCGCCATTTACGAAACCCTCAGGGGAGTCGTGTTGGTCCTATGCTATACTCTATCGAGAACCAGTTGGCTGCAGTTCTGTTCTTGATCAATTCCAGGTTTGTTCCGTACGCCGATGCTGGAACTCCTACCCGAACCAGCAATTAAAGATCTTGAAGCTTCAGTGCCATTCCCTTCGCGGTTGGGACTGCCATCTGAGTATGCCTTGCTAGTACAAAGTATTATACAGAATCCCATGCTCAATGGTGAGACCATACGTCTTGACGGATCGCTGAGGATGCAACCTTAGAAAGTTACCGGCCGTGAAGTGAGTGAGTGGACCTAAATTTTTTGTGTAGAATTACTAAGTAACATGGTGCTTATTTGTATGTATTAATATAGTTTTCATTAAAATTGTCATTGTATTTATAGATTATTACATCACCTGATGAGAGGGCGTGGAACTGAATTTTTGGTGTAGAGTAGCAAGTAACATGGTGATTATTTGTATTTATTAAAATAGTTATCAATGAAATAGTCTTTATATTTGTAATGTAATACAATAGATTATTAGACCTGAGGCGAGACCGATTATTTTTATTTGTGTAGATTAGTAACCTGGTGTTTAGTTGTAGGTACAGATTATTATGTAAAAAGAAAAAAAATTTAATGTAGTGTGTTCGGTGTCATATCTGAAGTTATCTGTTATCTTACTTTCTAGACTCTGGTTATTTCTAGAACTATCAATCATTGCCGTAACTTATGTTAATTTTATCAAATGATACTATACATAATAAAATAAAATGTATTGTTCCTGATATACTAACCGACTGCCACTAAGATGACTTTGTCATCTGTAAAAAAAATGTAATTGATTGTTTTTCGATATTATTAGAGACCCTGGATTTATTTTTAGGTGATCACTTGATTATTTGAAAACTTAATTCTTATAAATTAATAGGGAAATTGTCTCAAACAATCTTACAGTGTATTTTATTTGAGCGACGGCAATATGTCCCAAATCATAGGAGACAAAGGGTAACTCATCAGATCATTAGTTCTTTTCATTCAAAGTAATTTTACTTACGTGATGCTAATAAACGAAGTGACACGCAATGATTTTGACAATCTCAAAAATTTGAGCTAAAATAGTGCCGAAAGGAAACAAGAGTTATTCAATATTTTAAGTGAGCATTTAAAAGTGCCACCGAAACATAGAAGTCCCACAAATGGTTCTTCAAAAACAACGATGTTATTTAGATGTTTTTGTGAAAAGGGGCAGCGCAGATGACGGACTTTTGTCGGGCATTACATTTTAAGGAAAAATCCTTTTGTGATTGCCTAACGTCTATACATGACGATGTTGTACTAAAAACTATTGCTTTTGTACTTATTAAACGGACACTTCTTGGTACAAATTATAATTTTTTAAGCCAATGTAGATATCATGCTGAAACTTTAATTCGTAAAACTAGCAGTGTAGCAATTATTGGTACTACACAGTTCTAGGAACTTTGCACCCTTCCCTTCCTGCTGACCAAAGAGCCACCAGCCATCAGCAGAATGGTTGGTCAATAAATTTTTCATATTGCAATTATTTAGTCAAGGTAGCAAATACTGGGATTCTTGAATAAGGTTTTTGTGCCAGACACCACAGTCAATCAGTCATTCTGACGCTAACGCAGTCAGCGGCGTTAGCCAGAGAAGAATGAGCAAGAAATTCGAGGGATTGCTCCTTTTTAGTAAGATTTGGGTTACAACTTGTGATTAAAAGAAAAAGAAAGAAAAAGAAGGAAAAATATTACATTGTGTAATTAGACTGAATATCGCCGACTGGCCTAGGTCGTCCATGCTTACTAATCATCCAAATAGTCAGTAGTTTTATAACAGCCTTTCATAAATAATATCTTAGCCCAAGGAAAATACGGTAAAAAATTTGCTTAGCTAGACATAATTCAGAACCGACTTATACTATAATTGCTATCTTATAAAGGTATATTAGAGATGTAACATTGAATAAGGCTTAAAAAAACCAAGCGCTTAGTCTAGATTTTTTTTTTAAAACCCTTTTTTAATTTGTATCTTAATAACAATAAATACTAACCGATATTTAATTAGGTAGACTTTTGTTAAACACAGTTAACTTATTGATGGATAAAAAACTAAGCATGTTATAGTTAGGCATGCATGTGTCTTAGCTGAAAATGTTGTCGAGCTTCATTGCTTAAGAAATGAAAATGAGAACTAATATTTTGTAACGATATTTTCCCTAAATGTTTTGAATTTAAAGAAATACCCATCAATTGAGCAAGAAACACATTTTTCAACTTTAACTGATTTAGTTACTTACATAGTACTTGCGATTCTTACAAATGCTTAATTTTTAGCAATTGTTACTAATTTACAACACTTTATTATGTTTAAAGAAAATCGCAGTTATTCGTTTTCCCGAGGTCAAACCGTATTTTCCCTGGGCTATCTGTTTTATGATGGTTTGGAATTTCTTTAAAGGCAAATATTGAATGTCTGCTGGCACCTTATTATAAAAAAGGTCTTATTTAGTCCTCCAAAACTCTTGACGGTCGCAGTCGCTCAAATTAAATCTTGTAACTGTTACATCCGATAGTGTTCGGAACTTATTTCGCAAGAGGGCAGAATCGGCGCAATTAAAACATTTATCGATCGACTATCTATAGACCCACATAATTGAAAGATTTGTACCTTAACGCTTACAAGATTCATATCTTATGCTTTAAATTAAAAAAAGGGTTACAATATTAGATTTGAATTTCAATAGAATTGAAATCTTTATTGTTGTTTAATGAGGTGGTTACGGGTACTGTATTGTGGAGTAGAAATGGGGCCAGCCTTACTCTACCTGCGCGTGGGTATTCAATTATATAAAAGGTAAAGGCAAAGAAAATCGTAAGCATGACAGCGTATACCAATTATGGGCAGAGCGGAAATACTGCGATCACTAACCTGGACGCACAGCGCCAGGGTGAAGATTAATCACCACCTCCCCTGGGAAGCGATGCTCCGGAAGTTTATTGAAGTGAGTGATTAGGAAGCTATATCAGTAGGTATTGCTATTGTTTTTATCTATCGGAGAAATCCATCCTCTCCGTAGACAATTTAATTAGGTGCTAATGGCAGGAAGTGAGTGTATTGAGCCATGATGTCCGCTCCTTCGTCCTGTACTGCTTCCTGTGCTCGATTGGCAATTAGTGTTTCTGTAACGAAGTACTATTGCAGGTCGTTATTTATTATCTTTTCACAGAATTGGCAAAACGGAAGTATTACGGAGTCCGCAACTCTGGACTGATATCAGAAAAACCGGTTCAATTATACTTTCCTTCCTGCCAATTACTTATATTATAGAATAATGAGGTACCAAATACTAGGTATCAGTAGCAATTTCTTCTTAAGCAATCAATGCCAAACATTTTGACGCTCACACTTTATTACATGTCTTAATATATTGAGAGTGGTAACTACATATAATTAAGTTTCTGTATCGTTAGTTTTATGTACTAATAATAATATTAATAATTATTTGATTTATCTTCTCGAATATGATGTGCAAACTGAAGTGAATGATTAAAATTAATAAAAATACTTAAATATATTCGTAAAGTTTATCAACCATCTGGTATTCATAACACAATCTAATAGTGGAACTAGGCGGCGCTGCGTGTATGTCGTATGTGTGTGTGCGTATGTATATATTTGTTATTATTATATTTAATTACATAATTTTACTAAAATCAAAACGGACTTCACTCAATCAGCCACTACAAGGTGAAAAATTATTTTATTGATACGCTCGTAGTATCAATCAGGTATTTTCTATGTTCACTGTCGTAATTATTATTATTTCTACTATATGAAAAAATATCTACCTTGCACCCTAGAAACGCCAGTTTTTGGAGTAAGTGTAGCAATCTTATTATTTAGTAAACTACTCTATGGGTTTGGTATTGCGATAAGACATTTAAAAGGCTATGACGCGGACCATAATTGATATAACAAAAAATGAAATTAATATAACAAAAAAGACTGCAAAACGCGTGCCCTCATTCTTAAAAAAAAAAAATATCGAATACCTCTTCCGCCTCACACTGATGCAATAAAAAGATACGACCTTTTAAAGCGTATAGCAAGTCACACTTATTCTACTCTTTGGTCCCACTCACTAACAGATCATCTATAGGGTACTATGACCTACAATCTGAAGTTTGGCACGAAGGGAGGTGTTTTCAATCTCGGAGAATTAATACGCGACAAACTTATATTTAGGGTCATACCCTGCGGGCCGTACCATTTTTGACAACCTTCTCAACCCAACCAAATAATCGTTTTAATTATTTAACTAAGTTTAGTTATTATAGACGCCCTGGTGATATTTAACCGCAAATAATGTTTGTTTCGGAATAATTCCATACGGGTATTGAAATTCATAATTTTATTTATTCCTCGGGTTGTGCCACAAGAAGTCTCTTGGTGACAAATTTCAAGATTGCAGGGCACCGCGATGTATTTTAGAGGAAAATCAATAGCTTGTAATGCTCAATTAGTCAATTGAACTATTAGTATGACAATATTTAGAGGCGTATCTTTTTACTGGGTTAAACTATAAATTTGAATTTTTTACACAGTAGGAGACCGCGGGCTATAGTACCCGTTATTAATTTCAACACAAGTACAGAGAGACGGACAAGGTCAAGGGTTAATAAGGGTACCTCTTTTACCTTTTCAGTAGGAACCCTAAAACTCTAAAATATGCGATTTAATTCAGTACTTATATTTTACTATAGGTAAGGTGTTCAACTAATTGAAGAATACAAATAAAGAGACAATTATTTAAACGAAAATATCATTTATTTCTACAATAACGAGCGGCAGCGCGAGCACTCGCCCTCGCCGCCAGCGCGTACGTGCGTCTCACAATATTTATTAATCACCAAGAAAATAAATATACTGACAATGCACGGGCGACATCTCACACCGCCATAATGTATCTAGGTTGCCACCTAAAAATAGATCATCGTGTTTACAGTTTTAAAACTTAATGACACCTCTAAACAATATTGACATTAAAAATAAGTTTAAACGATTTAGCGACAACAATAACTATTATTTATTTATAACGTATAAATGACGTAATGTGAGGTAACGACACGGTACAATTGTGGCTGTAATAAATATGTCGGATGCTCCACTCTAACTGAACTGGGTTAGAAATTGCTCTATTATCGCTGCACCGTCCAGTAGGTAATTATTATATATTGCAGTCAATAGATTTTGCACGTATTACTTCGTAAAATCACTGAGTTTCAACTTTATTTTATGGTTTAGGCGCCACTCGTCACTAGGTTCAAGCTTAATATTATATATTATGATAGTAGTTCTTAATGTGGAAATATTCTACCAACGACAACAGTAAATAGAGTCAATTTTTATTAGGAATTTAATTTAATTTATATTTTAAAGACAATTACAACACATTGATTAAAAGTTAACTACCAATTAGTGATGTCAATAGTGATGTGACATGTTCGCACTTTCGGTTCAGTTAAAATGAGAGCAGCCAAACGACAAGCCTTCGTGGCAGAATCTATTGGGTGTACTTATGTATTATAATTACTATAATAATAACATACAGCGGTCACTGGACCGAGATGCGAGGGACATGTTCCTCTCGAGGCTTGGAGGGAGCCGTTATTAAATCTGGTGATTTTTACATTTGGTTGTCATAATAATACGGCGCCTAATACGCTTTGCGCAGCTCCACATCCCCATTCGAGACCTCCTCACCGTCTAAATAACAGTAACACATAAATATCCATAATTACTATGGTATCAGATAAGTGATTAATATATCATAGCGAAATGCGACGTTGCATTGGTATCTATCTGCCAGCCCCACATGTTCAGATTCAACAATAACCATTTAGATTGAATGAAAACTGTATACCTCGCCCTACCTACATACATTTAATATGTACAATTAATAAAGAGAACTAACACGGCTCGCAAAATAAAGTTAGGTGCAACAGAAATAATCGCTTAGGTACTTACATTTTACAATCTATTATGAACCCTTCAGGCTGAGGCCTGTCGATTCGCTCAAATTCACGTCCTCAAACTTAACACGAGAGAATACTATACACATACTAAAGTTAACAACATCGACTGAGATTAAATCTAACTTATCGTTAATGAACAACAAAGTGGTTAACTTACAAATTGTAACGCGCTCGTCGATGCGCGCCTCTTAGCGTTACACTTGGTTTTATTTTGGAATGTGTGCGATAAATACGTACCCTCTCACCCTAGTAACTGTAAGATAACCAAACACACCGTTAACTGCTGCCGAATGAAGCATGTGATGATGACAGACTATTTAATGTACCCTAAGAGAAGTCCGCCTCTAGACTTGGCAGTAACTGACAAGTGGGTGAAGTGACGTTACCTCGCGCGGCGAATCTGAGCGAAGTAACAGCGCCGGCGCGGACGCGCCATGCGCCCCGGACGAGGTGGGGCGCATCGCGCGACGCTGCGCACTCAATTATTACTACCTATTCATCACTTATTATCTAGTTGAACTCAAAATGTACATTTACATAGAACACTCATCGTGTATCTTATATTTTAAAATACTTATATTTTTAATTTTATAAATATAGATATTACTTACACAAACATTAAAAATACAACTTTATGCTGTATGTTACAACCTAGCCTTAGACGTAAATAGTAGGTTTACAATTTAAATGAATGGATTTTCATATTTAAATCGAAAATTAATATCTATTACAAACGAGAGAAGCGAAATACATTATGAATGATGATCACACCGACTAACACAAGTTACTAATTATGAACACTGGCACCTTAAATATTGAACCGGTTTATTGATTACGATAGGTTTTTAGAAAAATAACGTGTTTTATATTGCTCTAATATTGAAGCGTTGTACTTGAAGGATCCATAGGGAATAGGGAGTGCACGCGGCAGCGTCCCAGCGTATGGAGGAGGTTGCAAACCCTGTACTATCACTTAACTAATGGCACATGACGCTGTAACCTTGCACTGGACGACCACTAAACATTAACCATCGCATATGGTGAATAAATATTATATGCAAAAATATATAAGTATTTTATTTAGAATAACAAATATATGAATTAATAATTGATATATTGGCTCGCATGCATTGTAGAACCTTTTTGTGCTTATGCCCAATATAATGTTACTCATACATAAATACATAATACAATTAATTAAAAATTCATTTCCATAGTATAAATGGTATATAATATTGATTATTATTAGTGGTTGCTTACTTTTTTTATAAATATACATTAAACTTTTTGATGTGTAGAGGGAGTGAGTTTTTAAAACACTCGTACGCTTTCTACTGTTTTTAAAAATAAAATTAGGTACTCTTCTTTCGAAAAGTTCATATTCACTTAGGGCCTTAAAGACTTTTGTTACTAATATTTTTTACTTTCATTAGTTCGTCCTTTTTATAGTTTTCTACTGTTTGTATTAGAAAAATAGTATTCAAAAATTTATATCCTGGTTATTTATTACAATGGTAGACTACTTTCCGCCCGCGTGGATATTTTTTACTTTTGCAAGTTAAAAAAATATATGTACATCTTCGACCCTTCAACTATCCTTGTGCAAAAAATTTACTCATCCTGATGATCCGCAACGATGTGAAAGAAAGACGGACAGATAAACAAACACACTTTCGCATTTATAATATTAAGTATGAACTATAGGTGACATTGATCCAAATATATAATTTGATTCCTTTTATGATTATGTTGGATAGCACACATACTTAATACTGTACCTAGAGTATTTTAACACATAAAATGGTAACAAAATGTTTGGTAAATGCACAAAACTAATAAAAGGAATCTACAGTTCTTATTTTAGGGAAAATCTTCTGAAACCGATTTAGTGTTTATAAATGATAACTGATTGTACGAACTCTATTGTCAACTAATAGTCTCTTTTAAAGCTGTAGTGGACAAATAGGCAATTCACTCCAAAAATTGGTCACAATGGTCGTTATGCCCTCTAAGAAATGGACAAATAATACCCACACAGCCTAATGTACCTAACTATGTCATACCATCACAGATCAGCTTTGCTTTTAATAAAGCGTCTAGCTTGTGAAGCTGCGAGTGCCTTCCATTGTTGCATGAAGTCCTCACAATATACCTTTGAAATTGAACTTATAACAAAAACAGTCATCCTCTTGGATTAATGCTTTCCCCCTAACGTTAAGACTTGTAATAAACTAATTTAATAAATACCTACGATACCATAATGAAAAAGTTAAAAACAACTGACGATGTTAAGTTATTCGTCATGCTTATTCCAAATAGAATCTTACTAAATCGCAGCTTCACAGAATAATGTACTATTTTAATAAAATACATGATTTTAGAAATAATTACATAATACACAAAAGGGTTTTGATTCTAAACATTTATTTACAAAGACAATTATGTGGAGAATATCAGAGGAAACAGATGCAATGCAAATTTTTCATATTTAGGGAAAAACAAAGTTGTTATTTGAAATCTATGTTTGAATTATTATCTTAAACCTGTGAAGATTAAAAGAATCCCTTCATCATTGTATAATTATTATAAATTGTACCACAACATTATTCCAGGAACTAGTTTTTTAAACACGTAAGTATAAATTCAAATAGCAAGTTTTTTATTGTTTGTATATTGTATTCTCTATTTCCTATCAATTGTACGTTTACAACATCAGCTACTATATCGAGGATCAAATCGAAATGAAGAGTAATATCATTTGAAATTTCGTCTAGAAAATTAATACTTACATACAGGGTGAAATCGAGAAGTGTTAATAATTTCATAAAATTGTAACACGGCCTGTCATAAATTTTGATTTTATACAATATACATTTAATGTGGCATTCGTTAAGATTCTTTAATGTCCTTCTTAATTAATTATTAAAAATCTTCAAACTGATATGGAGACTAGTGAATGTTTAGTAGTTGCATTGCATTAATTCAATAAGAAGCCAAAAATAATGTTCGATTTAAATTTTCTTTTAATAGTAGTTATTAAAACCCACTAACCAAACGCCGTTTTGATATCAGGTTAACGTAGGTATCTCATAAGGAAATTTATAATTTTCCTATAGTACTGGTATAAATTTATGGAAGTTTTTAAACCAACATTTTTAACATATGGTGTATATTTTATTAAAAAGTTATTGATTGCCATATTATCCTTTCATAGAAACATAGTTTTGATAAGAGTTTATTAATATCCATTCCACCCGATGTTAGCAATAAATAACAACTCATAAATAAATCTTTCGGTGGAGTTGTAAGTTGAGAACAAACAGATCTTCACGTTTAAAGAACGCTTGTTCATTTTGATTGTGGCGCTACTATCGCATAGTACGTTCTAACCTTTACTTAGGCGGCAAATTAATCTTTATTATTTATTTAATGTCATGCGTAATAATAAAGTTACAGTGTTCACTGGACGGTATTTCAAAAAGAATACATTGTAAAGTGTTTTATTAATGAAAGTCTAAATAGGTAGGTACCGCTTATGTAAGAACGAAAATCACTCATACCTACTAATCGTTGATGCGGCCTACGTACGTATGCACTTGGTGCAATTTATTTTTATAAATTATTATATAAACAATATTTAACAAAAAATATTCTTCTTGTACTGATTGCAACTAATTAGGGCCACGAAGAGAGCAGTAAGCCTGCGAATGGGATTGTTGCACGTGTTCACAGTCCATGACATAAATATGCAGAGCTTCTCATTAACTTGAAATATTCCAGCCATTCAATTTTTATATATTGTTAAGGTGTTGATTGTTTAGAGTACAACATTGTTATGAAATGAACTTTTGCATACGTCACAACATTATAAAATAAAAATACTCAAAATTAAATTGTAAGTTTTTGTAACATAATTATTGTGGGTACCATAATTTCTTATATACAATAATAACGATAATATTCAATATACTTACATACATAAATGTATAAATTATGTTCACTTTTAAAGTCGATCATTCATTACTTTAGCTAGTATATTTAATTATGTTAGAAAAATACGAAATCATGTACTTTTAGTTAACATATTATATATGTTAATAAAGAACAATATGTCTTATAAAAATACATTATCTTCCTCGGCCACGGGCCGGTAGACGCTAGTACCCATATTTTTTAAAAATCTATGATTTTTAAGGCTTTCTTGCACGTATGTTGAGAAATATTTTACATAGTTACAATACAAGTAGAATCACTCTAAATGTATTGATGTTATTTACAAGGATTTATAATTATTATAGGTAGGTATTGAGTTTGTACTGGGATGCCCAAGGAATTTAACATTGATTTTGAAATTACAACATTCAGATATATTTTGAGTGAATTAGCTGATTGATATTTTTATGTAGTATTCATTGTATTTTTTTTTCAATAATATATATATATATATATACATAGTTAGACGACTTTCATACATCAACGCTTGATACAATGTAAACATCTTAAGCCAAAATACCTACAATTGCGCCATGCATTTTGTCACAAACAAATCACATACATCACAAGAGACAGACAAGCCGAGAACTAAATTTGTGTCAGTGAAGATAGGATTATACATTCGATCGCTAAGTGCTTCAAAGTCTTAATAAAAAAGATAAATTGTATATTAATAAGTAACATGAAATCAATAGGGCAGCGTTTCCGGCCGAGCGCGGGACGCGTAATGGTGCGAGCCCGCCACAACTTGCTGCTATAAAACTAACTATACGACCACAATGATCATCTCAACTAACATTTCTTCAAATTTCTTCGTTTATAATCACAGACGCTTTCCTAAAATATGTATTGTAATATTTCTCTTTGCTACGCACCGAAGTTAGAGAACCTAGTTTATACTATGTACTTAGTCAATTTTGAAGTAACACGACATAGACTGCTAAATAAATTAACCGTAGCTACACGAAACTGGTGTATAATATTTTTGTATATTTATGTTACAGAGATAAGGTAGATAAATATTTGTTTTATCTGTATTCGGACTAGGCACGCACGGGATCGCCTGTTGGCGAACGGCGCAATAACTTATTAAATTTAATCACACACCAAGATAAAACTAAATCTAATTAATAAGTAATATTTTTGTATAATATTCTATTTGATGTGGTGTTGAGGGCGCTTGGCGCATCTTCTGTGTTCACCTTATTCTTCACTGGTACTTCAAGATCTGAAAACAAAAACCGCCAACAGTATTTTATTGTATATTTTCAAGCCCAGAAATGACGGGTTCAGCTGGGATGTGAGGTGTGCAAAATGATAAAATCGATTGATTATAATGAATGACTTAATAGTTAGAAACAGTAGGCGTTACCCTTTACCTAATCGTTATTATGTCAAAGCCATGACATGACCTATCAAAAAAATTTACTTTACTGACCACACGTATAAGTAGTTATATTATATATCCGTGTAAGAGTATAGGTATTTATGTTTGTATGTATATAATAATCAGTTAGTAGCTGAGGTAAGTATATCATAATAAAATTACAATATTAATTTACATATTAATTGTTCCATGATTAATAATTAAAGTAATGTGTATTACAAGTAAAACCTGAAATCAGTTTCAAAGCCCGTTTATTTCCAACGAGCTCTATACGTTAATTCGTTCAATATATATTCAAGAGAATATAACGTATGTTGTTGAGAAATTGTAAAATATTATTGATTTATGTGGCTAAAATAATAGATGTTAACATTAGCATTATGATTCTATATTTTATGACAAGTTACACAAGGAAACATTTATATGAAAGACTGACATTGAAAGAAATAAAAAGTAATTATTCAGCGTCAAATGTTTAAAGGAAAAGATCTTAAAGCAAATGTCTATGCTGCAATAGTAAGCATTTCACAAAGGTTGTGAATATTATTAACCTACGTTTGGTTATTATGAACCTACTATAAAAATCACTGATTTCTGGTTTTAGTTATAACCAGTATATTAATACACTATTGAAGAGATGAGCCGCATTCCCCCTATTGGGAAAACCTAAAATAAAGAATCAACATTTATTTGGATCAGGCTCGATTAATATTTTCCCTTTGAACAACAAATGGAAATATATTTTACGTACCTTAGCGTTATGCGCAATAATGCTAAAGACCTTGGAATTTAAGGAGAATCTAAATTAATAATAAATAAAATAACACATGCAGGCCGTGACAGGCGAGTATTGTTCTTAAACATTGCGTGATATAACATCCAGAAAAAAAAGAGAAATACCTGTCACAAATTGTTCGTTACCCCTCCCTGAAACCAAGTGGTGTTTGATGTTCTTTATCCATACCTTCGCAAACGTTGATTTTATCAATAAAATCTGTAGAATTACTTTTGTCAGAAATGTAATTGTTCATAATTTTGTAGAAAGTTTGCGGTGCAATGACGAACTATTAGGTGTAGTGGTTAGAGATCCTGACTGCTATGTCACGGGTTCGAATCCCGTTACGGACATATATTTGTATGATGAATACGGATGTGTGTTGCCGAGTTATGGATGTTTATATTTATAAAATGTACACATTTACAAAAAAAAACATGTAGGTATTCGTGCAGTTTATCACATGTTCGGATCCATAAAACAAGCCTAGTTCTTTAGTGTGAAGCTAGATAGCGCTGTGTGTGTGTTCAAAGATATTTATTTATTATAATATTATAATTTATTTATATGCATAGTTAAAAAAAAACAATTTTATCGGCTATCTATGATCGTACCCTGCCCGTCATATATTTTCGTTGTAATTTGACTACTAATAACCTCAGGCTTATATTATTCTGAAACATGAACGCTCCCAGAATTGCTGAAAGAAATTGTAGCAACGAAAGAGTGTTTTAGAAGTATTAAAATTGTAGTAAGTGCAGCATGGTTTCTAGGTAGGTACTAGATATATGGATGCTTACTCTAGATGGGTGAATGCGGCTCAATTGTGTCACTTGGCAGGAAACCGCACCTGACATACACAGAGCAATGACTTAGTTTATATTTTTAATATATACTTGCATTATAATTATACATAATTTATATAAAGATATTATAATTTGAGTTAGACAAGGGTTGATACATACTTTTGTATTTCTGTAATCAGGTAAGAAATATCAGATTTAATGGTTTAAGAATAATTACTTATTCAAATATTGGTGAGTAGTTGTAAACAAACTGTGGGGCGTGCAATTCGTCATAATAATTAATTTTTATTACGAATAATTAAAAATACCGAATAACACTGCTCGCCTCAAACCGCGTTCATAAATAAATAAAATATAAAAATCAAGTCAACAATGGTATGTATCAACAATAGGCTTTACATTCAAGTAATATTCTATGGAATGATATACTTTAGATAACTGGTGCAATGTTACATAATATAGAGCTATGTACATACAAAATCGTACATTAGGTCTCTGATCTGAGTTTTATTAAAACTCAATGAGAGTCCCATCGTACTAAAGGAATAACGTGCTCTTGACTATAACTCAAGCAGTAATATGTATGCAGTGCAATGAACAAACTATAAATCGAATAACTTGACTGATTTTACAAATTCGATGCCTCGTTAAAATATGAATGTTGACTCACATTGTTTTTTTAGCCATACTAACCTAACAAACTAAGAAGTATTTTTTAATCAATGATAGATAAAAAAGTGGGTCACCTGCGATTGTTCTACGAAATTTTATCATGAGTGTTGTGCGTATGTTTGATAAGCGTAATTAAGGTTGGAATCATCATAAATTCATAATATAATTTTTTAACTTTGTTTTTCACATGGTAGCACGATATTTATTATTAGTTTTAACAAAAAAGTTTGTTTATATAAAAAAATTACTAAACAAAATATTAGTATCCTTATTCGTAATTTATTTCAGAAGGTTCTCATTTAAGTATCTCTAGTGTTATGGACTCTATGTAGGAGTACATCGTTTAAGGAAATGACACATATGAGATTAATACAAAGTTTTGGAGTACTTACTTCTACATTAAAAAAAAATTATAGTTACCGAGGGGAATGGAAATTTTCTCAAAGTTTATTTATGGTACGGGAATGATACAGATAGGAAATATTTTCTGTTAAAAGAACTTGACACCAAAACGAAAAAAGTACATAATTTGAATTTGGAACAAAATGTAAAATAAAATAATAGTTAAATATAATTTATTGTATAAATTTTAGACTGAAACTTTGATAATATACTCGATAACCAACGTTCATTGATTAACCGGATTGTTTATTACGAATTAATTAAATTAAAGATATTGGAGAAGTTCGAATCTCTGCATCCCATCCCCTAGCAATGAATGATAAGTGCTTTAAATGGTATATGGCAATGTTACATGTAAATATTGTGCAAAATGCATGACAACACATGATTTATATAATATAATGTTATATATTATAGAGAAAACAAAGTCTTGTGTTCCCAATTTTAAAAGTTTTGGACACTTAATCTTTCTCCTCTACAAGAAAACTTTATCAGTTTTGAAGTGCACAGTATACAGATTCAGTCTTTGATAGTATACAGGACGTTTTGTTCAAGACTTTGTCTTTGAGAGAAGTATTCATATTAAGGTTCCATCAGTGTTGCCGAACAAATAAATATCAAAATAAAGGCCAAAATGTTTTTCGTCTCGTCGCGCGTCGTAGTTATCGTAAACCTTAAATTTTCCGGTAATTAGACACGGTGTATATTTAAAATAAATGGAAGATTCAATATCTGAACTATTAATACAAACGTAAATTACATTGGTACATAGCACGTAGAATTCTATCAACTACAGGCAACGCGACAGAATGATTTGGATAAGAAGAAATGCACCCATATTGTACAGCATGTAAATGAACAGTACCGCGCCACTTCTTTACGGCGATAAAACATTGTGAGCAGAATGCAATAATATACAGGGAGTCCCGTAAGTTAACGACAATCCTGTAAGGTGACCTAACAATCTACCATATGACCCACTTTGCTAGAACAAAAGTCAAAGTCATTGTTTTATTAATTTTATATTGTTTCTTGAAATAATAAAATTTACAAGTAAGAATAGTCTTGAAGAATTGTTTAGCAAATCGATCCTTTGTAATTTAAATAGAAATAACTTTTATCCAGCAATTAAAAATATTAATTATTTTACTAACTTGGAATCTACAATAAAATAAGGTATTTATAAAAATCATGGGCTGGTGTAGTATATATTTTACTACTTATTGGATGAAATGAAGTTGACTACAAAATGTATGGTTAAGTATTTTTTGACATTATGGTAAACCATTTTTTATTCAGTTTGGTTTGCAATCGTTTGCAGCATTGCTCAGAAATATTTAACAAAATTCGAAATGGAAAAAGGCAAGGTAGAAACTGATCAAAGTAGGATTTTATCCAAATACCACAAAAATACAAGATATTTGGAACCTTTGATCTTTTGCTCTAGCTCTTAAAGGATTATCCCCCAGTGTCCCGTAACACCCGGTATATATATTTCATATTCCGTGTTATGTATTTATATGCTGGGTGCACTGTATTTTGATAACATTCTGTTGATATCCTCGGCTTCATCTGCAATTTAACATCAGGTGTGTTTGAGCTCATCGACCAAACCTTTCGAAATTGCAGTTAATGCACTGATCCATCTAACGCATTTTAGACAGCTCCGGTCGTCTTTGGCCAACCCAAACACTAACTACGTACCTATGCCATCACATTAGCTGTTTTCCCAAATTACCAAATTGTGTGTCAGAGTTTCTTACGCGGCGGGTCGTTTCTTCTCTCTGACAAAGCGATAGTAGTACCTACATATTATGTGCTATTGAAATGTTACAGATATAGTTTTCCTTCCTAAATAATATAAATAATAATATCTCATTTAAATCGAGCGCTGAAAGAAATGAGAAAATTGTACCCCGCCACATTTTTAAGTGATATTTTAGTATATCAATGTCCAATAGGCACCGTAAAAGCACCTAAAAGACTTAGTTTAAAGTGGTAGATTCGGCAACACTGGATTCCGTAAAGAAAATGCATATCATTTTAATAGTTTACATAATATAAACTATCGAAAACTATAAGAAACACCACAGTTGAACGATTCCCTTATTTATATAAGGTGCAAGGTTTAGTTAGAGCACGATGGGCAGCTACTAGAACCATAGTAGTTACATCGCGCTTAGGAGAAGCCGCTTAAAAACTTTAGGGGAGTAATTATTTATGCATTTAAAGATTTGCAACAAAAAAGTTTGTCGAACCACTGATAATAAGGAACTTCGGTCGACTGAGATCAAAGTACTAAAAACTTACCCATACATTTACAATAACTGCCCTTTGCGCCTCATTTCAACTTCGAAATCTTTTTGAATATAAGAAATTCGATACATAGCTTTAGTTGATAGGCATTTTCTTTTCTAATTAAAATTGCTTTAGAAAGTGCTTAAATTGGTTTAGATGAGGAACTAAAACGAACATGTAAGAAATTGATAACATTATGATATATCATAATATGATAGAGGGTAACATACAATCGGTCTAGAGTCGACGTGTGCTCGGCACTCCTGTTAGCCATTTCGCCTCCGTTCGGCCTAGAACGAGACACATTATTGCATCGTGATCCGTTAATCTAACAAAATGATAAAATTCATTTATCTAAAATTTTAATTAGCTGTATACGACAATTAAAGTTTCTTCATGATGATTCCTCTGACATTTCACATCATGACACTCATTTTTTTTGGGGAAGTATCTATTTCTTATAGTATGAAAAAAATTATTTGTGTAAATTCAAATCAACCTTACTCAAGCGGCCTCTTTTGCCTTTGATGCTCTATTTCCGTGGGGAATTCACCACTACTCACTCTGATGATGTTGTCGGAGTGATGTTTTGAACAGGCCATAGTAAAGACCATATAATTTGAAGTCTAAGATCACTATAAAGTAACTCAAGGTTCAGATCTGGACTGAACTTTTATGCTTATGAAGTCTGGAAAATTTTTCTTGAGACAGGTTTCAGTTATTCGTGCCATATGTGACTTCTTGGCAGGACAAGTTCCCACCACAGTTAGCTAGACAGCTAACCCATGATTTATGCAAAATGATGACCTCTTTTGAATTTTGCAATTAATTGAGCAGAAAGCAAGCTATCCCTTTGTCATTTCACTTGCTGTAGAGCTCGTCAATCGTAATTTTTTATCTATAAAGAACACATTTCTGTGTCTTCACCAAGCGGGACAGCAAGCGTTTTGATAGATCTACACTCTTAAGATGCAGATGGTAAGTTTTCAGTTCTTGTTTAAACATTGTTAGCGATTAATATATTTTAATATTTACTACATCGTAAACCCGCGTAACGTAACATCCGTAGAAGAACGAAAGACACCGACATAGCCCCGCGGATTACTAAGTTGAAATAGCATTGGGCTCATAGCTTGAAGAACTGATGGCCGGTGCAGCCTTAACGCACCGGAAAGCGCAGCGTGGGACGTCCACCCACAAGGTGGACGGACTATACGAGTATAATTAAGTCACTGGAGGCAGGCCGCTTCCAGCCAGTCGCTCTGGAAATCTATGGGGTGGCCTATGTTCAGCAGTGGACGGGCTGTGGCTGATATGATGAAGACGATGAGACTCAGGTACCTCAGGTTAGATAGCAGTAAGTAGGTGTGGACATTATATGTATGTGATTTTAGCCAAAAAATTAAAAAAAAAACCTTTTTCATATAGTCCGGAGCAAATCTACTTTAATTAAAGTATTAATAGTTATATTTCATTAATTCACAACTAACAAAATAACAACTTTAAGTCAAAGTTACACGAATGAAAAAATACAATATGAGAAAACCAATTGACATTCTTTCTTTTATTTTCAAGTACATTTCTCAGGTCATGATCAGGTCTTAGTTAGGTCAGGTCTTAGTTGTCATGGTTTCGGCTAGGCGTTTTGCTAGCAAATATAATAAAAGATCTTTTACGGATCAAAAACAAATATATTGCATTGCACCAAACTTTTACGGAATTAATACAAGAACACTGTTTTGCTCATCTACTGGCATCTTGCCCTGCACGTAACGTCGCACTATTGACCTATTTTATTATTTGCAAATATTCTACTGGAAATGATACCCACCCACTTATATTGACTGAATTCAAAATTTTGATACAACAAGAATTAATTTCATATTTCTCTAAACTTACTAGTCCAGCAAAAGTGTACGTAAATTTTGGGGTTTAACTTCCGATAACCTTAGTTCATTATTTTTTACACATGGATTTCCTATTATCTGTCAAGAATAGTGCAAAAATGTTATATATAATAAGTCGGAGGCTTCCTTTAGGTGTAGTGTAAGTATTTACTTATGAAACTAAAAATATAAAATAACAGAAAGGTTACGACAATAAACTTTACACACTGAAATTGCTTTTTATTAAATTATTCAATAGCTACGTTAGAAAACAGTTTCAGCAGCCCATAATATTTTCTGGGATGCATTTGTTCATTAAAGTAGCACTTTAATTTTATAACGGAAAGCTTTATATATAGTGGTAATTCATACACTATACTTAAAACAAAGTTTCGGTTTATTACAAAACATTTTTATAATCTATCACTGATTGATAACACTATCATTTTGTAAAAAATTAGGACCTAATACCATTATCGGTAGTTAAAATTGTTCGATTACTGAACTATACCGCGAGACCTACGGTATATAAAATATTTCCAGAATATATATGAATATACTAGGTTACCCCAACCATTGCGCAACCGTCAATAAATTTGTTCATTGCCTAATCAAGCAGTAAAATATTAAAGTCCACCGATGAGCATCAATTTCTCCCAATACATGGTTTTCTTTCCACAGAACGAGTGAGATGGTCCTTTTGTTTCTGTACCAAGACCCAAACGGCCTATCGCGAATATTTTATGCCAAATTTATAGCAGGCTCTGTTCAAAAGCTTTTTATAAATGTTTTTCAGCTTCCCAATATTATTTGATAGACGTACAGTTCAGCGTATGAAATGTGAAGTCTCAGAGATCATGCAATTTGAAAATAACTGTAATGGTATATTCTTATATTAAAACTATCGCAACATTAAATTGAATAAGTTTATCGTTCTATGCCTAGCTTTACGGGGCTCCGTCCATAAGTTATATAGCAGACAGGAATATAATAAAGTAACTCACTTGCGCTTAGCATGTAGCATTTCCATGAGCAGTGTTTGTGTTGGTGCTTGACCAGCGCAGTGCCGCTGGTATAGGTGCTCCTCGCCCCTCGACGCTAAGGCGTGAATCTCAGGAACCACCATCACTAATTTGCCGAATTTGTCCTAGAAATAAATATAATTGCATAAAAATGACAGACAAATATAACCTCTGCTGCTACCCGTTTACACTCGGGATGAACGAAATCTCTTTATTTACCTACGTCTCAGTGCCATCGTGGGTTATTGGTAATAAGTAGAACGAGTAAAATGGTCCTATAGTAATTAATCGCTAGGAGTAGTCATATTAAAAAAAAAATATGTATATCACAAAACAATAACCTTAGAATTCAACTGTCACTTAAATCTGATTCTAAATATTTTGAAATCTAATTATTACCTAACTTGAGATCAAACTACAAACCATTAGAAGTGGTGTAACTAATGAACTAAAAATTCCAAAAATAACTAATCAAAATAAAAAGTTCATAAGTCCTTGGCAAAATATAATTACTGTTCGTTGCCCTGCTAACGTGACTCGTCCAGGATCGAGAGGCGAGTAGCAGCAGTTGGGATGAAATCGCGACGTGTTTCGTCTGATTTATTCATTACAATAGCTGTATAGGTATTTATAGGGTGTAATTTATCGCTATGATAAATGTATAATTCAATTTACTTTATTGTCAATCAAACTGATACTGCAACCAATAGTTACTTTACTGCAAAATTTTAAAGATTTCGTCACATAAGTTTTCTGAACTTTGTGCTCATTGATTAGTTGCAGATAAATACAGAATACTTACCTGTATCGTAGGATAACACGTGAGCGTATAGTCAAGAAGCGCTGCCTGCACTGTCTGGTAACCATCTCGGACGCACTTCACATTCACGATACCCCTCACCTCTGAAACCCCAAAATAAATCTTCAAATCAACTTTCATAAACCACTGACTGATTCAACGCCTGGGTTTAGATGAAAGTATCGCGGATGCGAATCCCATGCGTATTGGTGTACTGTGATGGATGAACAACTCGTGTCATAAGCATAACCTCAGTTTGAGTGTTTAAAAGTGGTATTCTGAATACATGCTGTATTGTAAAAGAGCCATCTCTACATATAGTAGGTTTAGATCAAAAAGACATTACTTATAAACAACACATTTAAAATGAAGACTGCTGATTACGAAAAATCATTCGCATAGGGGCTGAAAAATGGTTTATATGAGTACCAAATTGTATCATGTGATATTTTGGAACATCGATAAAATATACTAACCAGGATTGAGGAGAAGCAAAAATTTTACGCAAATGTAATCTGGCACGTCGAACTTGAGTTCCGCCAATTTGTTTTGGAGCTCGTTGAAATGATCTGCTAGTGAAGGAACACCCAGGAGGCCCAGGCAAAGCAGATCAAATTTCTGTCCATTGTGGAGAGTAGTTTCGTCAGGTAGCCCGTTGTGCATCCTCTGGTGAAGATGATCTAACACCAGCATGTCGGACCACGAGTGCTGCAACAGCTTCATCTGATCGTCAACCTGCAACAAACATCAACCGCAATGCTACAAGTGCAGAGCACATCACGTTGAATTCTACAAAGATGTCGGAAAAGGGAAAGTTTAGATGTTTGTCGTCTTCGATGGAATGAGTAACGAAACAGTTGTTTCAGAACGCTTCGAAACTAATCTAAAGTTAGTAATTAGTCGCTTGCAACATCTTGGTATCTTACCAACAATATTACAAAGTATGAACTGCTTCGTTATTCATACTGATTGTATAGAATGAAAATCTTCAAAGACGACAAATTTATTGGGACATGATGTAGATTGTGTGATATGGAATCTGATGAGACGCAGACACCGATTTAACAAAAGTGTAGTTAAAGTGAATTTAATTTTGACGCGTTATTTTCCCAAAAGGCGCTAGGAATATTATTGAGATTATGTTACATGAGTTCGCTATCTCTAAACCTAAAGGCTATCTAACAAATCGCAACCGACTCGGCGCCGCCGTTCCGTGACCCACATTTTATTGAGTTGCATTAGAAAACACGGGGCGGTACGCGAGCGCGTTAAATTTGCCGTTTACGAAATGTTACAACTGAATTTTAGAACTCGAAGCTGTTGCTACACAGCAAACCGCTTGCTCAACGCGATGAATCGAGATCGGACCGACGAAACGGTCTATCATATCTACCCAATTCATCTATTACTAGACGATTGCATTAAATGAAATATCTATACTTATGGAAAGATTGAAACGTTGGATAATTAATTAGAAAATAAAAAAATCCGGCCGAAATCGAGTTGGACTCCGACAATTAGTGTTCGGTAGTGAGCTGGCAATAGACCAAATTAATTATATCTTTTTATTATTTACTTATGTAGTAACAAACTGCCTGCCTTACTGTATTGCGTATAATTAATAAGCCAATGCTAGCTCCTAAAGTATACACCTAAATTACATGATGGAACGGACAAATTTGATCTATACTGTATGCTAACAAACGTATTGTATTGCATAGGCATCTGTTTTTATTTAAAATATAATTTTTCAGCACTGTTGAAAAATCTGCAACTTTCCGCGCGCCTATGATTCAATATCTCCTAACTCTATTAAATCGAAGTTTCTGAAGTTAATTCCGAAATCTGGGATATTTTTCGGGAATCTGGGATTGTTGGGTAGCGGTTCTTTCTATCAAAATTTGAGCATTAAAACCATTGGGCCAAAAATTATAAAAAAATATTCTTAAAGATTTCTTCCTTATCCCCTTTCATATGATAGCTCACACGATATATTAATTAAAACTATTTTCTTTGGACCTACTAGCCATCAAAGCCGATAATGCTAAATTTCAAATTGCTGCTTTACAGTTTCCGAAACAAACCTCTGTGACAGACACGACTGTGATCTTATAAGGCCTTTTCCTTTTAAGTATTGGAACTCTAATAAACAAAAAGCTAACTAAATCTCATAATATTCCCCTAAATGTGATAATATAACTAATGATTATTTATTCAGAATTTTATATACGTATATTTATAAGTATAACACATTATACATATATTTTTAATATTGTGCTTTCATATGACTAAATTTTGTTTATTTACGCTTTAACCCCCTAAATCTAGATACTAAAATGACCTAGCCCCTAGAGAACAAGGAGATGATTCCATAAAAAATCCGTTTTGTCAATATTGGTATGGAAGTCTAAAAACAGACAATTAGTAATATTTAATGAAGTAGATCGGTGTGAGTATTAATCCTATTCCCTCAGAAAGAATGTACTGCGATAATTCGTCATGATCCTAAATATCAGCCCTAATAATATGAAACGTCTCTATGGTTAGATGGACTGGAATCAAACTAAGATATAAGTGGAAAATGGTGTTTGTTTTCTTTACAATAAAATAGAGAATGGTGTAGATCGGATGGAGATGTGACCTTTTAACACGTTACGGCACGAATAGCATTCCCTTCGGGCGGCGGCCATCTTGGCTCGAGTCGTCGGTAAGTGCTCGGTAGCGCGCGAAGTAGGTCAAAGTCGAGTCGAATTACGTTGTGGCCTGCCTGCCTCAAACTTCTTACATACCTACAAACTTTATTGAAAAATGTCTAAATAGTTGTTTACAAATATTATATATTTTAATAATGCGTTGTTTATATGTATATAATTGACATACTATGAATTTGACTTATTTAATGAGTCTTTAGCAAACTTCACCCGTAAATTGAATTTCTAAATTAGTTTAGTCAGTTACCTACTACGTTATTTTTAATGTATTTTTGGAGCTCGACATGTAAAAGATATTTGGAAGATACTTTTTGAAAGAAATGTAGAGACCGTTTTAGAACAGTCGTGCGTAGGTAGGGTCTCTATTGATTTTTAAGATTGAGTATCTGAAAGACAAACTGGTAAATAAAAACTGACATTAAGACAAACCTACATTTTTATTGTCTTTCAAATAAAGTTAAACACAGTTTTCGTTTTGGAGAAATTGAATTTTAAATGAGTATAATTCGAACTTCAACAAAACCGCCAAGTACGCGTCAGGCACGCATCAACTTAGGGTTCCGTAGCATGTAAGTAGCATACCTTGGTCTTTCAATCTTATTTTTTTGTCTCAAGTTTATTGCACGGCCCACAAAATTAACTTTGTGGGTAACTGAATTTGCGGATAAAAATACTTGTAACATAAAGCATCCACTTCAAAATAATTTTGTTTTTTTTTAGGTCGGGGAGACCTATACCCAGCAGTGGGTGGACGTAGGCTGAGAATCATTGATTGATTTATTTGTTAGTTAATACAGAGTTCTTCTTCTTAGCGAGTCGATGGCAAACACATCAAATTCTTCTTTAATAAAGAGTTAAAAGGGGGATACATTGTTTTTAAAAAACCTATAATAAATTATTTATAATTTTTTAAAGACCTGTCCGACGACACTGTAACTATATTAAATCAATACAAAGAAAGCGGAATTATAATCTTGTGATATTGGATCGGACTCCGTTCCATGTCAATTCGTGTGGATTGGTTCCGTTATTTGTCCTTTAGCATACGCAACTCTACAAATCTTTACCCAGTGCTGTGCGCCTTACCACACAAACAAAATATTGAAATTACATTTTTAGTGGAAAGGATCCTAATGTACATTTTTAGTGTTAGTCCAGTTTATTCATCTGCGTGTAAAAGTTGTTTTACTTACAAAATATATAAATTGAGATTGAGTACGTTTACATTTTATAACATCTACAAATTTTGTTAAAATCGGTGATTTTTAAAATTTTCATAATTCATCGCGTGGGTTTATTTTAATTAATAAAAGAAAAGAAAACTAAAATGTTTCGGGTTGTCTTAAATGCTTCCTCGAAACAGGGATGCGGTTACAAAATCTTATTTTTGGTTGTAAATGAAAGCTTGAATGCCCTTTATTTTGTATCCGATTCTCACCTCTTACGCTCTTATATCTTACGATCCTAAAGCCACATTGACTCGTCACTACTGCGATGAGCTGCCAGATATCAGTCTAGACGAGATCGACCTTAATGTCAGACAGATTACAAAGTAAGAGCCCTTGCTGAGGACGGAATTACTACAAGCAGAGCTTCAGAGGAATTTTAATTCCATAAGAGTTCAAAACGCTTATATGAGCCAATCCTCAAAAACAAATGCTGGACAGTAGCAATGCTGCCTCCTGACGCGTCAACCTCAAGATGACTTCGGACAAGACTTAAGTCACGTTCAAAAATCATGTAAATAGACTCAGGATCAGTTAGGTAGAAACCACTTGGGAGATCAATAATAGGATTCTGCTGGGCAGCATTGGAAAGGTGGGTCACCTCATCATCATCATAGCCGAACCAGTGACTCGACTAATAATGATATATGGAGCCAAAAAATAGACACTGACGGTGCGGTTAGAGCATTAGTTCAAAGTCGCTCAGCCATGTTAGATGGTGCGATCCTATGCGCAAGGCTGCTGACAATAACTGGAAACGGAGAAGCGAAGAGCGGGTTCAGTGGTACGCCCCGGAAAGGGGCTATGTCCAGCAGTGGATTGGGATAGGCTGGTGATGATTATTAGGTACTTATGTATGTCAAAGCCGTACCTTGCCTATTGTCTAATGTGTATGCTAATACGAGATAAGATATAGTTAGTGTGCGAAGTGCGAGTTTTGTCTCGTTTACGCAAAAAGTATTTATGAAAAAAATCGTTTTGCAAACTATCCGCTAGAGGCGCTGCATATTTCTTCATACAAATCGTCACGTAAACGTGAACGCGGTAGTAAAATTAAGTCGAAACAAAACTCACACTCCGCCCTCAGAGTGGTGAAATAACACTCGTAACTAGGTACCTACCCACTTGTAGATGATACGCACCTATATAGGTAGGTATTTTTTCATTTTGCCTACTGTGTGTAAAAATTATTGTTTGGGCTAACATTAATAATTAATGTTATTAGTAATACACTGATAAGGTTTTTTAAAATAAAAATGTCTCTTGGTAATAAACTTGAACCTAAACCTTAGCTTTTATAGTTGTAAGTAACCCAATCTAAACAATGTGTCAAACACAAAAACAACATCACGTCATTGACCGCTCAAGTTCATCGCGCTGTTATGCGACTAATCGTAATTGGTAAGAGATTATGTAAGAGAAAGCGAAGAAAGGCCGCACAACTCGTTGCGTCTACGTTACCGTCCGCCGGTTACGCGCCGCGGTAAAAAGTGCTTTCTCGCAACTCGGCCACGGGCAGTGTGTCAAGTGCGCCTACGAAAGTGCAGCGTTGCCGCCCCGCGCCGTTACATCACATCCGTCTGCTCTGGAGAAAGCGTATATAGAGTATGTAGGTCAACATCTCGCTAGTAACCTTCCATTTTAGACGTTACGTTATTATTTATTTACATCGGACATTTATAATGAGAGACGAATTACTATTTATAGAATAGTCTCCTTACGTTTAAGTAAACGTTGTATTGAAGGTAGGACAATTTAGAGCCCTGTCAGTCAGTAACCTTAACCATCCGGGATTGAGTGCTACATTGATATTCCGTCCCGTTAACATTATCAACCGTATTCGCGAACCACGATCTACGTTACCCGTTCGTCTTAATTCTGAGAATGGGTGGTCGTAAACAAGCCGCGTCATTTTAGCACAAAAATTGCTGGTTATGAAGTGGAGGGAACCTAATCGAGTGAGACAGACCAACACGTACGCTGAGCGGCAACGTCGCACGCCCACGTGACTGGCTGCGGCTCTTGCGTAAGCGTACGACGACGACGACCACGCTGCGGCGAACGCTACCGCTGTTCCCGCTTCTCCGACCGTCGATTGACTTTTGTTGATTGATTACATTCCCGCCAAATGTTACATTAACTATACGATTTTCGGCACTTCATGTGGCTTTTAGTACGCATTGATATTAACTTTATAACGGTGATTTGGGAATGTTTTGGAATAAACGCGAGTTTTATTATTAATTTATAAAAAAAATTATTAGAACTTTAAACATAGGCACCTACTCAGGTTAAACTGAGAAGTAGAACAATGTCTAGTTTTATTACATTATGTAGTGTAGATGTAGAATTAAATCGCGACGGCGGCAGGCGGTTCGTGGGAACTTGACCCAGTTGTAGCGCGGCGCGGGCGCGGTGTATCGATTGAGCCGCACCGCGTCGCCCACTGCGTCACACGCACCCAACTCACACAATCACATCCTATAACTGGTGCCTGCATGTATACAGCATACAGTACCAAAATTCATTCGCAATAGCCTCAATGTAAATATTTGTGAAAAAACAATCTCTCGCAACAGCGCAATGCGTCGCATTCGCTAGCATAGTTTGGTGTACACCAGGACGGGGTTTGGGGATTTGGGGTAGGTTCCTCATACTTATCTGGAAATTCACCTTTAGATACTTAAAGAACACGGTGTTTCGCGCCCAGTCCACTTGAGAAAATAAGTTTTGGTCCAGCACTTTGCACATTAACTCGAAGAGATCGACCTCACACTGGTTGTAGGTTTGGCTCTGCAAGAGTCCGAAGAGTGAATTCTGCCACTCGCGGTCATCGATTGTTTGAACGAACTCGCGTATCATGGGCGACACTCGGAGGGTTTCGGTGCTTGTGGGCTCGGCGGTACTCGAAGGTGTGGCTGCGGTTGTGGCTGGTGCATCAAAGGCGAATGCATCCGGTGAGGCCGAGTGCGGTGAGTGCGCCTCCCACTTGTCGTGGGCAGGAGGCGGGGGCGGTTGAGGCTGCGGCGGCTGCGCGGCCAGCAGCGCAGGGCCTGGGGACGATTCTGGCGAAGATGTCAGCGACGACACCTGTGGGATTTGGATCTCCTGCTTGACTGGGACGGAAGCATACGGCGAGCCGAAACCGAGAACCAGTGATCCTTCACCGAGGGATCCGCGCAGGGTCTGCACTGCGATTTGTCTTTGTCGCATCATTTGTAATTTTCGGGCGCGGTCCCGTTTGTACATGGGACCGAATTTGTTGCGCCCTCCTCTCATGCGGTCTGCACGCACGGCTGTAATGTGATAAAATATAAAATATCAGTAATAGACTTGTTCGGTTAGCATGTAGGCAATAATAAAATTATTCGCTGCCGTCATATAGAAAACACTTCACTAAATTTTGTTTACGAGAGAAACTTAAAATAAATACGTAAATGTATCCAAATTCCCACCTGTATCTATATAAATTATGGGAAAAAACGTGTGAACAACAACAACAGTATAAATATATAAAAAGGTCAACCAACGATTCACCATATTGAAACCTTACTGATTGCGGTAATTATTATCATATTTTATAAACATCTGCAAACATTGAATCCATTTTTAACCGATTTCAAAAAGGAAAGGGGTTCACAATTCGGTTGCATTTTTTGATTATTTTTTATGTATGTCACGGGATATTCTCTTTTGTTTGTGAACCGATTTCGATTCTTTTATTTGTAAACCCTTACCTACCCAGATACTTATCTTCAGTGTGGTCCAATATAAATTTGGTGAAAATCAAATGATGCACTCAGGAGACAGAGAACGGAAACATTCAACTCATTTATTTTACCAATTTATGGCGGATCATTTTAAATCAATAAAAGATAAATAAAGCCTTTGTAAAGACATACAGTTTTTAAATCGAACGATAAGGTTGTCATTTGCAAAATAAATTTCACTATACAAGTTAATATGCTACAATCGTAAATATATATGGATATAATTTGTTTTACATATTCAATTTAGTCTTTTCTTGAATTAGATTCATAACAGTGTTCTTTCTATCCACGAACATCTGATCGTAACGTTCTGATTAATGTTCCGTCCGTTTGCTGCAATATTTTGAATATTAGGTAGGTATATAGGTACCTCCTCTAAGGGCTATAGGTACTCTGAGATCATAAATCAAGGGGGTTAAAGATACAATGTTAAAGGGGATTACAATGCTAAAGTGTACCTGAGATCGCTATACATACACGGTATTCATTCACATGATTTCGCTTGTGTGAATTCCAATTAGATCTAGATTGAGGTGCCAACCTACGTCACACATACCTATACTTCTTTAAAAGCGGCGACTCTAATTTTTACAAAGACAACATATCTCCTTGTTTTTAAGATCTGAAACCATCCTTCACCACATCGGCCCGATACGCATTGAAGAATAGCTATCTAACAATGACTTTTCATGTCGGTTGGTAACCGATTTAGCGTAACAAGCTTACAATTGAACAACGAGGATCGACTGTAAGGCAAGCGTAAATTGTCGGGCGGGCCGCAGCGGAGCGGGGTGGTAATACAATCGAAAATGTGGCATGATTCTTTTTTTAATCCGAAGTCATACATGACATTCTATTCAAAATATTGTCTAAAATTCAATTTTACGGCCGGTGAAATAGATAAAGGTAGAAAGTAGAAATTATGCGGTTGGTTTGTAGCTACGGAAGCCTAAATTTATATCTGTTCGAGGCGCACTTTTAGGGTTGCCTAGTCAACAAGGAACCCTAATAGTTTCCCCAGGTTAGTCTGTCTGTCCGCGGTTTAACTCAGAGGCTTCTTCGTTCTAGAAAGCTGTAATTTGGCTTGGAAATACATATTACTCACGCCGACGAAAGTAGTAAAACAAAATCTTGAAAAAAAAAATCCCCTATACATTAAATGGAGGTGTCCAACAGGGCTGAGGTGTTTAGGCTGTTGGCAGTAACATACGTACAGACGCTGCGTTGAATACATTAACCTCCTTTTAGCTTCGCCGTAGTCAGGTAATTAAGTAGTCTGCCTCTGTATTCACATTTCATCGAAATCCAGTCTGATTTTATTTTACTTCGGATGTCATAAGTAGTAGTAGTATGTCATACATAAGTAATAATAGTAGTCGTAAAGTCTCCTAAGTATCGTAGATTTTAGGGTTCCGTAGTGAACAAGGAACCCTTGTAGTTTCGCCATGTCTGTCTGCCCGCGGCTGAGCTCAGAGGCTCTTAGTACTAAAAAGCTGTAATTTCGCATAGGTGATATTAATCACTTGGACAAAGTGGGAAAATAATATCTTGAAATATCATTTTTTAGGGTACACGTAAGGTGGGGATGATTTTATTTTTACCCCATCGTTTGGGATGTCGTTCAAAAATATTACAAGGTAGTAGGTATTTTGAACAGTTTTTCGATTAAGAGAATCGTTTGCGTACATGGTAATTTTTGTTAGAATAAAGTGTGTCGTCGCCGTCCGCTGCCAGCAAAACGGTTGATTTTGGATACGTAAACAAAGTCAAATATGTTCCTGGGGTCAGAAGAAAATACCTAGCATCATGATCATATCAACCACAGGACGTCCATTGAAAATATCTATAACCTTCTCATAAATAATTTACTTGATGATTTAATAGTGCGATGTAATTTTGTTTGACAAATAATATTATAAAATTAATTAGATCTGTTGCCAATACTTACTTTAGTAACTTATTAGTAATCTGTGCCAATACTAACAACCCCTGAGCTTGTGTGGCATTTTTAACAATATGATTCATTAGGCTGAATTCATAACTATTATCAATTTATATGGAGCATCAGCTCAGTGGAGGAGACACAGTCTCCCAATTTGGGAGGTCCAGGTTCGATCCCCAGGCAGGCCATGTACCAATGAGTTTTTAAATTTAATTACTTATGTGCATTTATCCGACTGTTCTTGGACGGTGAAGGAAAACATAGTGAGGAAACCTGCATGCCTGAGAAATAAATATTCAAAGGCATGTGAAGTCCACAACCCGCATTGGGCCAGCATGGTGGACTATATGAGGGAAGGTCTATCCCTGCAGTGGGATGTTTACGGACTGATGATGATGATCAACTTATAGTCCACGGCTGGACGTAAACTTTTCCCAAGTCGCGCCACCGAATCCGAACTTCAATGCACCGTTTACTGCACATCTGTTAGTTTTACACTTGTTTAGAAAGAATTACTTAATACTGACGCTCATCGGTCTTCCTGTTACGTCCTCATTTGTATAAGTTATAGTTTTTTTAATATAAGTATTGTTATTGGGGACAATAGCTGCTTAATTATAAACGTACGAGAAGTTACTGAATTTTATGAACTTGGCTGAAATCCAACATGCAGCCGTGTTGTCTCATTCGGTCCTCCCCATACTAACAAAGGTAGGCTGTCCGGACACGGTCGACTTTTTGTATGACCGATAATCGGACGATTTTTTCATCAATACTTACACCACCGATATTGTGACCGATTTTTTTGTAGGACGAAGGCGTTGAAACATTGCAATCAGTACGTACCATTTTTCTCTTACAAAAAATCGGTCACCGATTGTCGGGTGTCGGCGGGCAGCCTTAATGTAAGAATAGTAGTCTTAGTGATACTCGAGGAATTTTGGATAAGAATAAGAATCGTTTATTTTAGTCCAGTCCAAAATGCGTAATTTTTGTGGTGTGGTTCCTGATTTTTTGTAGAAGGATCGAGTAATAGAATAAAAATGTTTTCAACCATAGCTTGTTTTAGTTGTATAGATATTTAGTTATAAAATCTACAACATTAAATTATAGTTACGTGATGTTGTTGACGATGCATGACGTAGATCTCCTAAAACAATTTTCTAAAAAATTTATCAATGGCTGCATTATATTTTCTAAAAATTGTTTATTGAGTCGTAATAGTTGACCTCTGTGTAATTATTCATAAATCTAAAGAAGTTATTGATCGATTTTTTGAAAATAGTTACAGGAAATCTAAGTAAACTCTCCGAGACGCAATGAAATTGACGGTTTTAATCTAATAGTCTAAGTTTTATTACTAAATACCTAAACTATATCTAAAGCAACCTACCGATTTGTTAGAAAGCATTCTTATTCTATAACTGACAGGTAAAAAAGATTATAGGAAGTTAAAAGTGTATTCTTACTGGACTATTTGACCCATTTCAAGTTCTGTGGTTCAAAGGTTCAAGCTTCAGTGGGGGCCTCATATTGAGAAGCTAGCGAAAAAGCTTGCTTCTGCAGCGTATGCAGTCCAAAAAATCAGAAATTTAACAGAGGTTCATACCGCAAGACTGGCTTACTTTAGCTATTTCCACAGCTTGATGCCATATGGCTATATTGTTGTGGGGAAACACTACTGACATACATATCATTTTTGTTCTGCAGAAGCGTGCTATTCGTGCCATTTATCAATTAGGACCTAGAGTGACTCTTAGAGATAAATTTAAGTAAATTAATACAATGACTTCTTAATACATTTATGAGAATTTGTTATTTGCAAAAAAAAATATAACCTTATTCGCTAAAAATAGTGATAGGCACAATGTTAATACAAGGAATAAGAACCAGTTATCTGTTTATGTTAGCCGACTTCACAAAGTTAGTAAATCCTTCAAAGGGCAATGTATACGCTTTTATAATAAGGTTCCAGTAGACATTCAAAATTTGCCTTTAAATAAATTTAAAGCAATCATAAAACAGAAAGTATTAGCAAAAGGCTATTATAAATCACTGACTATTTTAATGATAAGCAAGCATGGACATGGCTGTCTTATTATTCATATAATTATCAAATCACAAATTGTAACCCATAATCTGTTTAAAAGAGCAACCCTAGAGTTTCTTGCTCGTTCTTCTCTGGGGAATCAGACGTGACAGAATGTTAATAGCATTGTTGTGTTCCGGTTGTCAGAGATAAGATAGCCAGTCCCCCAAATGTGTTGGGGTTTCCGGGTCAGTACGCTTCCACCATCGACCTCATCTTCACTTAACATCAGGTGTGATTGAGGTCAAGTACGAACCCGTCGTGCATAAAAAAAAAAAAAAAACGTAAATTTAAATGTAATGTTAATAGTGACGTTTTCAAGTGATAATTTTATCCTATGAAATAAAATATTTTGATTTGATTTAACGAAACATACATACATGCACTCGTATAAAAGTGAAAATAACCATTGAACACACTTAAAGGTTGTCTGATAGAAATATTAGCGATAAGACCGCATAGTTGTACACATCTATGTAATGTATTCCGTATTTATTGATAATTATTATTTGGAGCATGTAAGATTTTTAAGTTTTGCATAAAAATTCCAAATTCGAAGATTTTGGCACTTGATTTGTTTTATTTTTGGGATTTGAATTTATGAAGCTAAATCTTGTTCTACTGGATTAAAATACATAGTTGACAATATATTTTCCAGTAACGAACACAGAATTATAATTTACATTTAAGCCTACTTCGAAACGCCATATTTTGAATGTACATTACACCAGTTTCGCTGCTGTGTCGCTCAGCAAAGCGTAACTAAGGTACAACTCCATTCCATCGGTGGAGTGTTGTGAATAGGTAGATATAAGTACATAACCTTACGTAGAATCACAGTTTAAGTGTATCCAGACAGCGAGGCGGTAAGCTACAACTCCACCGGTGAATAGGTGGATCTACGAACATAACTTCATGTAGAATCAGATTAGGTTTATCACAAACAGCGAGGCCGTTTGTAAGCATGGACTCTTCCTAAAGATATTTAAATTCTACTACAGTATTATAGTAGGCACTCTAACCTAAACATGTAGTCGATTGCATGACGACCGTAACACTACCAGTGTAAATCGGTCATGCAACTCCACAAGACATGTAAATGCGGCGAGACCTACTTATATTGGACGTGTTACGGTCGTTGAGCGGCTGCGTGTTGTAAATCACTTATGAATTCATAACGAAGATCAGGACCTCTATCATGTATGCATGAGCTTACACAAACTGTTCTCGTATAGAAAACTATCGGGTTACTTGTACTTGAAATGACAAGCATTATCCACAGATATCGATAACGAGAAGATTGCGTAAACTCATGGTAGAGTTGCAGAACTCCTGCAGAAATCTATAATATTAAATATATAATTATATTATTTAGGTATGTTCTGATTAAAGTATACTTGGAATAGAATTTTGTCTAAGTAGATTATTTCACTTCTAGTAAGAAGTATTAAATACGATACATTTAATACATAACAATTTCACTGAACTTGGTAACGAAAGGGGGCTTTCAGCGAGCTGCCAGCTCGCCGAGCCCACAAGTTAAAAATAACAACCAGTTTTTATTGTGCCCACCGCGCCTCGGAGTGATAAGAACGGACTATAGGGCTTCGTGTAAGGTTCAAAAGAGACGGCGAGCATAACGGATTGCTGTGTGCAGTTTCCATCATTCATTCTACGTTGTAGATCTACTTCATGAAAGGATTGCAGAGAAAAGCAAAAGGATCATAATGTCTTAATACTATCTATGAACAAATTGTTGAATGTATCGTTTCGAGGATTGTTGTAGAGGTTATTATTATAGAATGATTTTTACGAATTACGCCTCCAATTATGGGCACGTGTCTATAAGTGGCCCGTAATGATGTGTCTGCCAATATTTCTCGGAAAGTGTAATTGTATTTTTACGAAGATTTACCTTCGTATGTATTTATGTACAAGTATGCGTTGTTAAAATATTCATTTCTTTAAACCTGTCCCGACGCCAGTCACGAGGCAGCCTATAAAATAATATAAAAATAGCAGATCCTGGGGCGTTCTTGTGTTGCTTCTTTCTCACAGATGATTTCCCTTTCTGAAGTGATGGTTGTTTGGACATAATATTGACTGACGTACAATCTGCAGCTCTAATTGTTAATTTAATCGACTTTCACTAACCCGCAGTATCTACTTAAGTGGTATCTTATAACCTATTCAGTACCACTAATTGAAGTAGAACACCGAAAAGTGACCTAATAAAACTGTAATATTCTTTGAACCGCATTGCAGTGCTTACCGTCGTCGTTGGCATAATACGAATAAACTGCACAGGGATAGAAAATATTTATTTGAGTTGGGAACTCTCTGTTCTGAGCGAACGCTCTTGCACCTTTTTTGCCTTCTTTTCTAGTTAGATTAAGATTGAAGTCACGTTAACCTATTGTGTAATAAAAATGATTTTCTTATACGATTGTGCTTCCCTCATACCATTTTACAAAGACTAAGAAATTGTACTAAGTATTTCGGAATCATTATGAACAGATTTTACGTCTAAGAGATGCGGGGGTGTACTGGTACTATGGTCCTCTGTCCGCCACAGACAGGAGCATCATTTGGAAAGTCATTGCATTTGGAAATATTAGGTTAGGTAAAAAGTGTCCTCATATTTTTATATACAAATTCAAGACATTTCTTTAAATTGACTAAGTAGACGTCGTCTTTTGGCTGATATGATGATGATGATATGTGGCATTTTATGAACCCAGTTCCGTAGCTACCATTGCTGTGTCGATCCCCTCCCCTTTTTCACTGATGGCATCGACTTATTTATTTGTATCTAACATACCAGAGCGAGCTGCATCTTTGACGTGACGAAATTAATTTCTAGACCGAAAACGCTTGAACCAACTTTTTGCTACCGTATTGACACTGCAGTAGTTCTATAAAGGCCACAAATATTTTTGCGATTTTTGTCGTATAATTATATGCCATATATATAAAGATATGCCTTTTGTATGTTAAAATTTCAAAATGTAGGTACCTAAGATCTTCGTAATTTTACTCCTTTTCTCAGAATAAGACAGGAAAAAGTAGCGGTAAATAGTCTCTTAATTTTATTTAAAGGTATCAAAACGTAAGGTAGGTACAAACAGTACCATGAAAGTGATTTGATTATAACTGCTTTAGATATAAAACGACCGAATTGAAAATGTGCTCCTTTTTCGTTAAAATTGGTAGGTACAATAAAAGACACGTTTTTCCTATTTTTTTTTTGTTTTTTTTTTTGTTTATGATGTCCTGTCGTGGCAGGCAACGATCTGAGTTTAATAGTAGAAAGATTAGTGTTATGTAGAAACATTTCGACAGCAAATCTTCGTAATAATCAGAATTGAGATCATTTCTAATGCATCTGATCACCTAATGTTATTATAATGAGCACGCGATAGTTGCCGATAATGCGGTAAACGAGGTCAGTCGTTTATTACACGACTAAAGTAGATCAAGGTCAAGGTCATTTTTACAAATCAAAAACATACGTCTCGGTGACAAACACCCGGTGTGCAGAAATAGATACGTAGGTACGTGTGAGTTCACCTCGCATTCTAATGCTATTTGTGGCTGTGGCCCACTTGAGATGGGTCAAGGTCGACCTTGACAACGAGGTCATGAGGACGCTGTCGCTTCCTGATATCTGCTCTGCTCCTGAACTCCGTGTAATATTAGGTCTATTAAAGGTCAATTCTGAAAACGATGTGCGACCTCGACAGAAAATACATGGTCTTTGTCATGTTATGAAACTTATGAAGTAATCGGTGTCAGCAGATAAAAAATTGTAATGTACTAAAACGACGGGAAGAGGTGGGGATCCTTTCTTGTACAGACGAGTAGGTGAAACTTGGTCAAGGCTGGCAGCCACACTCCCCCCGCCGCCTCGCTCCGCGTCACCGTCCGAGTGCCGGCGGAGCGGGCCGAGCACGACCGACGGCCGCCGCCGGCACGCACTCGATAGCGCGCTCAGATAGCGACAGACCGATCGTTACACAACCGAGATAAATCATCACCCGCGATGATCCACCAAACTGTGTCAAGATCTCGTCTATTACATTGTAGGTTGTAGATGATGCCGCTTGAGAGAATCTTATTGGATTCCTATTGATTTGAATGATTGAATATAATATCAACACCTAGTCTACTCTACTTCTAAATATGGCCTACTTATATTTACTTATTTTCTACTATGGCTGTTGCTTTTATTTCTGCCCTCTATCTAAAATAATAACCTAAATGGGACGGAATTTGACATAATACAAAGTGACTTACAACGTCGCTTTTACAAGAGCTAACGACCCCAACATGCTAGATTTTACGCGTTTCAAACCGGTTATGCGCCATCATGTTTAGCCTGAAGGGTCTGTGCACCAAAATTCTTTAAGATGGCGACGCTAGTAGAGCTGTCGTAATAATGCGACAGGTAATGCCTAAAAAATAGAAAGGCCCGGTGTGCGAGGCCGCTCTGTCGAAATACTCGATTCAGGTCAAGGCAGCAGTGCGCCGAAATAATCGGCTGGCGCGCGCGTTTTTATTGTGATCTAACATCTGTCGCGGCGGTTCGGCCTGCCCTGCCCCCCGCGCTTTTTGCACTTTTTAACGTAGTCTCCATACAAATCGTCCATTAAAAATCATGCCAAAATGTTGCATTATTTATTTCATTGTTAGTTTAAATCTTGGAAATTTACATTGGTAGAAGCTTATTTCCTATACGATTATCCAGTACTTACCTAACGCATACATTTATTCCAATTGGAATATTTATTTCAGGGGTAGCGAGCGGTCACTGGTTATCGTTAGCTGTCTCTAATCTACTTCCATCAAAAGTTTAAGTAACTTTCAGTGTTCATATTGTACCTAGAATATTTATTTGTAATCCCGTCAACTCATCCATTTATACATATTGTTTGTGTCTTGCTTTATTCCTGTTTAACCTAATTACCATTATCCGTCTAATTAGACTAACTTTTGACGACGTATAAGCCCGGTTGGGGTTTTAGAAATGGTCGGGATTATCTGCAAATATATATTTTTAATTTCCTTTATACTGATTAAACACAATTTTTCAGATCAGGATTAGCAGGTACTAAATATGAATTTCTTATGATTTAAATGATTGATATAGGGATACAAAGGAACAACCAAAATCCATAATAAATGATTGTTCGATTCCTTGCCTATAGTGTTGGTATTCCTCAATATGAACAGTATAGGCTTTATACACTATTTATCCTGCATATCAGCACAATATTCAATGATACGTGGTAGATGGTACAGGTAATGCTCACTCAGTACAGTCGGGTAAGTCTCCTTAGTGCACTGTTCGAAGAGAGCGGAATACGGCTTACACAGGTGAATTTGAGTAAGTCACAAAATGAGGAGACTAAATCAGAAAGACGCTAAAATGACTCCATTGGTCATATGGGCTCGGTTTCTGCGCATTTGTCTTAATAGTTTTAAGAATATTGGAATAATCTATGGCGATTACTCAAATAAAATCCAATTTTCTTAGCAGGGAAAAGCCAAGTTGGATTGATGATAGCTGGAGGTGTTACATAAAAAACGAAGCGACCAATACTCACGTCTTGAACCAAAAACTGTTGACTTTTTTGCAATACAGCTCAGGTACTACACGTGGAGTACTATTCCTATATGTAGGCTGGTGCACAAACAGTCATCATCAAGTTCTACTTGACCCACTCCATTCAAAGACAGTCCGTGTGAGTTGTACACCTTTAGCGGTTTCGAATCTCACGATTTCCATAGGAGACTTGTGTTTTAAATCGGCTATAAATGTACTAAAGTATTTCAACACATAAGTCAAGGGACAAAACCAACTCAGTCGGGCAGCGTATTTCCATCCAAAATACCTGTGGCTAAAGACAGTCCTCAACCAGAGTATACCTCCTCAACCAGTTTTACTGCTGGCTTAATATGAGTCACTCAGTGGGCTATAAAAGAGGTATGTAGTGGCCAGAATTCATAGCTCGTAGAAATGATAACCATTGGTAAACAAAGGTTCTCGAATGACGACCACTTACCGATAGTATAGCTGGACTGATAATCTGGAAAAGGACCGGGGGTCCGATACATACAAAGGACCCGGGACCGCGGGCTGCTTGAAGTGACAGTCTTAAGGCGGCCTATGTTCAGCAGTTGAATAGGATAGGCCGAAAGGATATAATTATATTCTAAAGAACATTGCTATATAGGTATAGTACCACCACCGGTCTGTTCAATCATCGCACTACTCGTATACAGAAGAAAAACTACACCCACACTTCTTGTATTTCAAGCACTTTTCACAAACCTTCGTACGTGTAAGTTGTGAAATGAACTGCCGTCCGATATCTCGCTTAAAGCTATGACATGCGTGGAATACTTCAAAAGACGAACAGAGCTAAGGTTTATACGTTTGCGCAGCTCCCTTGTTGCATTTGTTCATAGACGGTGGTCACTTCCCAAAAAGTAGCTTGTTTATTTGTCTTCTTATCAAGTATAAAAACCGCTTGCATAATGCATTGATATTCACTACACGACATATATTTAGGCCCAAGTTTATACTAGGGTTTACAGCTGGTTATAGATATTTCCCAAGGTGCGCCATTCTAAGCTCAATCTTCTTTCTGATCCAGGCTTGACGCATCCATGCCTGCGCTACGACTGTGGCCTGTGCGAAACATCTTCACATGGTTTGTACATCTGTATAAAGTGCTTTTCTGTAAATTTTTATGACGTGAACAATAAAGAATTCTTCCTTTCCCAGAAACTACTTTAGACAGTTTCTAGGCAACGCATACCTAGTCGATAGCGTAATACCAATACCACCATACTGTTGAAGCCGGATGAGACCACGATCAAATAGCTAATAATGATTTTAAATTGTTAAATCTGATTCGCGTGCTCAGCGTGTTTACATGACTTAAAAACAAATAGAGCCTTACAAAACAAAATTTAAGCAATTGTAAACTGTTATTTTGAGTCTTACCATGAATGGGAAAACAAACGGCCTCTTGATTCCGCTAAGTGTTTCACGAACAATCTGACATATTTTGTTCTCTTCTGTTTTAAGGTTAAAAAGATGCTTTATTTACTGTAAAACCAATGCTATTCTATTTCCTAGGACACTAAACACAAACTCCTGAACTGTTGAATTCTGCCTTATTATCAAGTACGGGTGATTTCCTGCATTTTATGTGTTTTCTATAACTCCGTCACTGTTGTCATGGTCTAGATTTACTGAACACGTAAAATTCGCAGCAAGACGTAACTCGGACTTTATTTTATTGGCACAAACAAGTACAGCCTCTCGAAGCGTCACGTAGATAGACACATAGCTTTGTGTGTGGCTCCCAACTATTCATATTTAACTGCGTAATTCGCTTTTAACCTCTAAAACTATGAGAGAAAAGTGATTATTTGACACTGACAATGATTATTCTTAGACGTTGCTCAAAATAATGTTTGTGTTGTGGACATGCCTTTTTATACTCGGATCTTCCTCTTGCTCCACGGATGACTACAGAAAAATATCTGATCATGTCAAGAAATTTTACTTAACATTTAGTAAAATAAAAATATATATAATTAATAACATACAGTAATAATAACTACGACTAAAATAATTAGCTCCGTTAAACAAGGATCTGGAATGTTTAAATTGACAGTGCATTAGCGATCGATTTTATGCAAGTGAATGTTGTTAAGTTAGACTTTACAGTAGTTACTCAAAAGATTAAATCAATTATTTGTTATTTAAAAACCTGCTAAATATAATTCTGTGGTAGGGCTATATTTATTATGAAATTAAATTAACAACTAACGTTGCACAACGTTGCACGTAGCTATATTGCTCTATCCCTTTTGGTATAATGTTTGTCAAATTTGAATGAAATTAGTTGGAGATCATTAATTCAAATAATTATAATATTGTATTATTTATGTATTTCAAAAATCGAGCAACACTCAATCATCAAGTTCATCAATCAAGTTGTTGTTGGAGACTGGCAATCTGATCAGGCGTCTTTGACCATCATATTATAATAAGTTTTTAAAATACATTTATCCGTCTATGCTGCTTGTGCTTTATTAATGAAATTCCTAAAATTGGAAAAAAAAATTAATCCTGAAGCATACCTGTCTACATGGTGTATCTAATAAATCCTAGAGATTTCTTAAGTTCAATAAAGCTGAATTGTTTAAGTAGTAAAACCTGTTCAATATTTTAAGTTATTATTATAACAAGTCCACTGTGGCAAGAGCACAAATAGCGCGATGGCAATAGGTTACGTAAGGTAGCGTGCACACTGTGGCCAACGGGCCGTGTAACAACAATCATTATTCGTCGATTGGCCCCTGATGGATGGTTGACGGCATCCAAAACGAAGCGGTAGATTTGTGCCGAAACAAGAGTTTTACTTAAAAAGATTGTGTTATATTAAAAAAATATATTTCCAGAAATATCATTAAATTTCCTATGAGATTAAAATCGGTGTGAACATTACGTCGCTCTTAAAAACAAAACTTGGTAACTTCTTTTCACTTTTTTTAATATGTATACTTATAAAGTGTCGTTATTGTAAAGCGTCGATACGACAACTATTTTAAATGGCACCAAGGAAGCACGCAAGCAAGCAATAATTACAAAAACTGTCCATATTGTATTTCAAGACAAAAGTCGTTATTGCAAAATTAATCAATTAAGTTTTTCTGTTTTTGAAAAATAATGAACACAAGATTCCAATTTCAACTAATTCTGTTTCAACCGCACAATACGGTGTATTTCTCTGTCTTTCATGGTGAAAATATTGCAATATTAAAAGTGATGCCAGCTAAAGTGAATATTACGAAATCCAATACTGATCCGTTCTCAATGTCTGATTGATGATTTGACAAATTAGATGATAATATCATAAGCAAATAATTTCCTGTATCCAAAATGTCTTTATTGTGTATGATAAAAGCCGATAACAGGATCAAACACCAGAAATCTTTATGAAATTCTCTAAGCTCCCCTCGGCTTAATAAAAAAATTTAAACTCGGTAAAAATAAAACACGCTCTCTAACCAAAACAAAATATTGGAACATCTTTTCTTTCTCATGTAAAATTTATATGGTCAGAATTGAAATTTTCTTTTTCAAATAATGTAATGATTTTTGAACTTGTTATTATGGGTAGGTAGGTACTTAAGATTTTGGGGGAGTTTTGTTATGCGATTTATTTAAAAATCTAAAATAAAAATCCATCTGTCTTATTTCAAAAAATCAGCCTTCGTAGGTACAATATCTGATTGCACGATACCTAAGCAAATAATGAGTATAAATAAATATAAAGCATAATAGTCAATAGCATCGGTGGCTCAGCGGTTTAGACTATGTGTGGGCCACCGTGGTGGACTTTGGCTCGTACTCTCCCTCATGCATGTACGAGGGAAGGCCTATATCCCTGCAGTGGGATGTTTACTGGCTGATGATGATATAATAAATAAAAGATATCACAACTTTTGAATTTTTATCTCGTTTGTCCAGAATTGGTGCTTTTAAAGTTGAATAAAGATCAAACTTTCAGCGATTATATTAACATTTTTTTATTTAAAATCAGCTTTTTGCAGTTCATTTAACTAGTTTCATGAAATCCCCATGGGAAGGCTAATGCCAACACTGACACGATGACATAATGCCATTTGCACTGCGCAGTAAAAAATGCAACTAAACAAACAAGCGTTTTTTGATATTTAGGTAAATGCGTTTCTCAATGTGGAATAATAGCTGACTACTTTAAGTTCAACTTCTTGTGTAAAATTTAGTACAGCTTTTACACAAATTATACGGAACAAGAAATAAAATTTTTGCACCTAAAAACTAAGGAAGGTTTGGCATATTTTTTTGGTTATGATTTGGTAAATTTGTAACGCATATGTTGAACATAGTTGTAATACGATACGTGTTGTTCAGGTCACATTTGGGTAGTCCATTGCGACAGGTCGACAGAGGTGTCTTGTGAAACAGCTCTTGCGCAGTGCACCCCACCGACGAAGACAGCGGCGTGGCGGCGACGGGGATTGTGTCGAAACGAGCGATACAGTCGCTGACGCATACTCGAATCACAACCCCTTTCTATGTCCAAAAACTAACCACTTTAAATTTGTTTATTGAAATTTTACATTATTTAAAATTATCATCTTACTTTAAGTTAGACCTATAATAATTTAGTTGAGTACCCGTTTGAAGTTAAAACTTGCTCAGCCTCATCAGTTCCACACTAATTACATGCGAAGGTAACTCTGGCAGTCAGTTCGTCTGTTTGTTTGTTACCTTTTCATGATTAAACCTTTGGCAGGCTTGGCAGGTAGCTTGGGATCTGGAAAAGGACATAGACTACTTTTCGTTCTGAAAGAGTCCGCTATATAAGTGCCTAATTCCACGCGGGAGGTATAATAATTCTCTAATTACCTTTGAGTGTAGAGCTGATTGCCAGAACTTCAGTATCATGAGTTGAGTATGTTTGCAAACACTTTTTTTTAACATGCACTTGACATTACAGTAAATTAACAAAGGGTTGCAGGTTTATGTTCAATCTACTACAAGTATTTTCTTTTCTTATTTACAATAACATCTATATTTTAACAGTATGTTCCCTGAGCTAGCGATAGCTGCGATATTTAAGCTGTACAGGTGGAAGTGTAACACCATTAACGCAACATGTAACTCATGAATAAAATTCGTGTGGTAATTTTGCTAAATGGGAAGCCCACAATTAAACGGCTAGTTCACTCGCCTAACTAATGCTTTAAATTCACGAGGTGACGAGGGGAATAGCACAGACTAGATTAAAGACTTGCACAACCCAAGAGAAGGGAGTAAACAAATCTACCTCCAATTTTTCACTATTCATTTATTGTATAAACTTATTAAATGTCTATATTATGCAGGAGTCAAAAATACAAACTATTACCTATTTATTGTGATAAGCTATGAAGAGAACATTTTGTTGAATCCATTGAGGCAGTGTTTTAAAGGTGGAGGTGGCTGGTAGAGTCATTGCACAAGGCTCGCTGCAGGTCGGGCAGGCGGTGCGAGGCTCTCGCAACCGCCTCTATTCGGGTCAGCCAACGATTTGTGTGAATTGTGTCATCTGACATATTGCTTGCAATAAACGCTTATTTGCGTTTTTGTAATAATTTACAAAGAAATAATATCAATTCTTATTAATTAAAAGAGAAGACTGTGGGTAAAGTAATACAGATCGAAATATGCAATTGTAATATTAATGTAGGTTACGGTAATGATGTTAGTAGGCATTACATCGAAACTCTGAATTTGAAGAATTTCCTTGTGTTTACAATATTAGTGTAGTTCGGAAGGTACTTGTATATGTTGACACTTATCAATATACACCTCATTTTAACATTACTATAATACATATCATGAAGTTTTACACTGGTTTTCTTCAGTTTGTTGGTATTTATTTATTCTTCTAAAAGTGTGCGAAGAAACTAGGTACTCGTGGTAGTCAAGTTTGTTTTTATTGTTATAAACGATAAATAAAAGGATACAATACTTAAAACCCTTGCACGATGTCCTTATTCTTGTTTTTTTCTAAAGGACAGAATTAAAGAGATCGATTTACGAGTAAGTAAACGCTATGCGTACTACGCATTCGCATCATATGTGATCCTATACATATATAGTAAGAGCACATAGATCTTCATCTCGATCTCGATAGAATACAGCGAAAAATATCAATGGCCTTTTGACCCACTTATTCAGTTTTCAGGGTGCCTAGTATGTACTGCTCGTAGTTAGCTATATTGCAAATAATCACACACAGCATCTGGCGAAACATGAAATGGCGAGTGGCTCACACACACAGTGGCAACCTCTTGTTGCGTACATACACGCACAACAAGTACAAGCAGCGCGCGCGCCGCATCGCGGCCCCGCTCGCAACTAGGTCAGGGCGCTCTGCGGCCGCGGTGTTTAAATTTAGAACGATCCGCGCTTCAAGCTCCGCCCCACGCGATCGCCTAACTTCAATTTAATTTACCTTGCACCTGTAAATGTAACACACACACAACAGCATCCTAGTTTTACAAACAAAGGACCCATTTTCTCTATTTATAGAGAACATAATATAAGGAATAGGAATGAATTTCAAATATTGATCAGAATGTAATGTAATGTGACATTACTGAAAATCTATAGTAATTGGAAATAATGTTATGGGTGCATGTGCAGTTTGTCGGTCAGTCAGTACTTCCAAACTATTACAGCTTCGGAAAAGGAAATCCTCTGCGAGGAAAAGGAGCTGCACAAAACCTGTTTTTATCTGATCTTTATTTATAATGTGTTTTCTGTTGTTTAATTATAGGTTAGCGTATTAACAAATTTCATTAGGAAATATGTTAATATCCTTTAGCAGCAAATTTTTATTTTTTTTTGTAATTTAGGTACATTGTCTTGTTGCAAATAAATAAATTATTTATTATTATTTAATAACTAGCTGCACAATTAACTTTATTATATTTGGTATCTTTGTTAGAACTGGTAGAGGTAACTGGATGTGGTAAATATACTTATACCACCAGGTATACCTACCCAGCGTGTGGTCATTGGAGTAGTCGGTATTTTAAGCAGCTTAATTTAATAATGTTGTTGCGATATAATTTTTAACGTTTCTCGTTAATTTGATTAATCATCTAAAATATTTATAAAAATTGAAAATTTAAAAAACCTATAAAAATATCATACTAGTAAACAGGTGCTTACCTGTGTTAGAAGCTAAATGTTTTCGAAACAACTGAACCGATTTTCACCGAACATACCATCACGCTAATTAGTTTTTGATAAAAAAAAAACCATTTTGGGGCTACACTACAATGCCACAAGCAGACACACACAGGCAGGCTTTAAACTTAAACACCCCTCTTTGTATTGCGGTTTAAAAATAATACCAAGCTCCAAAAAAGTAGTGAGATCTCTTCAAAAAATTTTTGGAAATTCATTAAGTCGAAGCGTAGGTCCATTGATATACCGGATTCAATGTACTTGTTGAACAAAGATGCATCATCCGGTTTGGAGATTTCAAATTTATTCAACGTCCATTTTCAGTCAGTTTTTGTATCCCCACCAATTTCAATGCAGCTACAGTCTCGGTCAGTTAGAAATGGTAACTCCACTTTGTCAATTTCAAGTGTGAGTATGTCACATTATACCGTAAAAAAATATCTTTCCTCTCTTGATGTGCACAAAGGGGCAGGCCCTGACGGTATTCCACCGCAATTTCTAAGGGAGTGTTCTTCTGAGCTCTCAATTCCTCTTAGTATTCTATTTAATGAATCTATAAAATCTGGCGTATTTCCTATCGTTTGGAAGCAATCTTTTGTAACCCCGATCTTCAAAAGTGGTGACAGGCATAACATTAGCAATTATCGTCCAATCTCTAAATTATCCATAATACCAAAAATGTTCGAGAAAATAGTTCATGATAAAATAGTAACAAGTATAAGACCGCTGATTATTCCTCAACAACACGGTTTTGTTTCTAAACGATCAACTGAGAGCAATTTGTGTGAGTTTTTGGACTTCGTTTCCTCTGCGATGGATAAGGGCTTGCAGGTGGATGCAGTGTACACTGACTATTCGAAAGCCTTCGATAAAATTTGTCATCCATTACTAATAATGAAATTAGAAGAGTTCGGTGTGCACGGCAGTTTACTTCGTTGGTTTGAATCATATTTACGCAATCGTAGTCAAGCGGTAACGGTTAAAGGCTTCCACTCCTCCTTTGTGCCAGTTACTTCTGGTGTGCCTCAGGGCTCTCATCTTGGTCCCCTTTTATTTAATGTATTTATTAATGATATCTCCAATGTATTTTCCAATACAAATTTTCTTTTATACGCTGATGACAATAAAATTTTTAAAATTATAACAAGTCACAATGACTGCATATTGTTTCAATCAGACCTTGATAATCTATGGAGATATTGTATTTTGAATGGTCTACAACTTAATATAGACAAGTGTCAAGTCATAACATTCAGTCGCAAAATTACAAATATTAATTATAAGTATTGTTTCGATAAAATCCCTATAGCACGTGTGACTGGGTTGAGAGATCTGGGTGTACTGCTTGATGATAAATTATTATTTAGGAATCACATTGATCAGATGACGAATAAAGCATTTAAGATGCTTGGTCTGGTACTCCGAACAGGAAAAGTATTTAAAAAGAGTTCTACTCTTGTTCTCCTTTATAACTCGTTTGTTCGGTCACATTTGGAATATGCCTCAACAGTCTGGAATCCCATATATAATGTTTATAACAACCAAATTGATCGTATACAACAGAAGTTCATCAAACATATTAGCTACCGAATTAGTAAGAACTATTTGTCTGCGGTTTCTTCGCCATTTGTACAACTTAAAGTACGTAGAGAAATTAAGGACCAGATATTCCTTTATAAAATTCTGAACCATCATATAGATAGCACCTATCTAGTGCAAAGGCTAGGCTTCATTTGTCCTCAGCGTAGTGTGCGAATCAAACGGCTTTTTAGCGTTCCGATGCATAGAACAAATTTCGGAAAAAATACTTTTGTTATGCGTGCGTGTGATTCGTATAACAAAACTTTCATTGAAATTGATATATTCAATTCTTCATTGGGTCAATACAGGTCAAAAGTCAGCAGAATAGCTTCCAGTACAAATTAATTAAGTTTGTTTAGTTAAGTGATTATAGTTAGTCTCTTTTTGTGTGCATTATGTTTTGGTTAAATGGTATGGTAATCCACAGAAGTGCGTGGGTATCACTGGCTCCCTGTATTCTGATTTATCAAACACTTTTTTGTTCATGGCAAGAATCAAGTATTATTCTCATGTAGTATAATTTACTGCACAAGAATAAAATATAATTTACATAGAAAATGATAAAAAAAAAACAGATAAGCCGGGACTGTGGTTGTTCGTGCACTTTTATTTTATTTTATTTTTTTTGGGCATGTCGATGTATTTGTCTGTTATAGTTCTGGTGGTGTTAAATGAAAATGTTTTCTGAAAAATTTTATCTGTGGACACTGTTTGTCAAAGAATTATTATTTTACCAATATGTTTCTTGTATTATGCTTTGACTGTTTGTGTTCTTAAAATAAATAAATAAATAAAATTAATATAGATATTTAATAATAAATATTTTATTTTACTTTACGACCGTTTAAGCGGAATGGTTTTTTAGGCAACGTCCATTCTTACCCGTCATTATTGTTTTTATTTCAACTAAATACACGCATTGATTAAAGAGTTATTCTTGAATTGTCTAGTTTCACACAATTTTAGCTTGTACCTACACATTATCCAGGGACAGCCTGTATATCATCATGATTTTATAAATTCATAGCTGTGACTGATAGATACCCACTCCGACAATACTATTGTGAATGTTGTTGATATTCAAGGTAGCATTTTTTAGGAGGACCATATCACGTGCTATAGTAAAATGGAGAAAGCATATGCCTAGGAGTGGACGAAGACGAGGACGATGATGGTGATGCAGTATTTGTGTCATCAATACAATCCACGGTACCATTTTCTTATTATACAGTAACACAAGGTTTTTACAATTCCCAATTTGGGACTGGTTGTGGTGTAAGTAGGTAATACTAGGTAAATTGTTGGCGGCCAATTAGATGTCATATAAAAGGCTTTATGTCCCACTTAGATATTGGTATCAATGTTGTAATCAAGTAATCAATCAGTATATCCCAGTAAACATCTACTTACCCTAGACTTACCTCGCTCCGATCCTGTTATATATAAGTAACATCAATTTAGTGGATGAAGAAAGACTCCAAAAAGGAGTCGATGTAGTGGCTTCGTTCTGGCAAAACAAAGGTGATTCAGTCCACTAAAAATAATCATCATCATCAGCCCATAAATAGGGACATAGGCCTTTCCTCGTATATGAGGGGAGTATGGGCCATAGTCCACCACGCTGCTGGCCCATGCGGGTTGGGGCAAAATAATAAGGCAACGATAAAGGAACGCAATACTACAGTGACTGGAAGCTATTATGCTTGCCTTAGAGAACAATTACGGGAAGTAAAGAAGAAGAAGCAGAAACGTCTTAGAAACTGAGCACCTGTCCACGCCCGCCCGCCGCAGTTGCGAAGGCTGCTGTTTCAAACTGTGGCTATGTGGAAATTCGCCACCCACCCTCTGGCATTGACCTACAACCTTGTATAACTATTTGTTCTCAAAGCAAAGTAAATTCACATTAAACAGAGATTATGTTGAAAAATTAAAATCGATAAGTAAGCAGTATTTTAACGAGTGGAAAATCTAACTAATATTATAAATGCGAAAGTTTTGATGTCTGTTTGTTTGTTGCTCAATCACGGCGAAAGGGATTAACGGATTTGGATGATATTTGGTATGTAGGTAGAATATACCCTGGATTGACAATAGGATACTTTTTATCCCGATAAAGTGGGATAAACAAATTTCCGCGATAAAGTTATTCGACGCAGGCGAAGCCGCGGGCAGAAAGCTAGTGAATCATATTTTTGTTAACAGAAAGAAGCATGCTAAACATATTTGAACCTGAAGGGTCCAAAAGGTGACCGAGAAGAAATTAAGTTTATATCACCATCATCAAAAATGCATAACCCACGTTAGATTTATATACTTAATACGGTAGTACCAGACTTTATAATTTGACAACAGTCTAGGGAAATATATCAAAAACAATCTATCATTAACATTAATTACGAGTACATTTAGCGAGTGACAAATAATATTATACACTATATATTCATCATACAAGATCTTTAAGAGAGATCTCTTCTATTGAACCTTTCAAGTGATAAAAGAGAATGTACAACGAGGAACGGCATGTGTATGAACACAATGGTAATGGTTTACCACAAACAAAAACGATAATATACATAATGTTAAATGGATCGTCCAATTAACTAAATATACATAATAACTATTTATGCAAAATATATATTCATATAATTAATTATTACATACGCCCTTTTTTTTAAATGCTTTTTAAAAAGTGATGATGAAGGGCTGTATCAAATGTCTGCAGGAATAATTATTTATGCACAAAGGATTAGCGCTTGACCTCAAATATACCGGATGTTAAGTCAAGATGTGAGCGAAGTTGAAAACGCGCTCATCATGAAACTCCACTTATTTGTGGGATTGGATATCTTACTTTAACAAACCGTAATCAACTAAACCGAGCATTGAATATGTAGGTACCCCGCTGGCTATCGACCCGCCACTTCCGTTTTGTAAACCTTATGTCGTTTCCATGAACCACGGAGGCGGTTAACCTATTATTCCTCGGTCTCTTGGTTACACGTGCTCGTTTGGGATAATTGGCAACGTAGGTAGGTGCTCAGGGGGAGAGAGAGCGAGTGTACGTACACTCCCATGGAATTGGATAGGGAGCCACTTTTCAGCTGCGAGCGACATTCTGAGCTGTGATAAAACTTACGCAGGCTGAAGAGAATATCTGATAGCCAGACTTTGCAGTCGTCCCAGCTTTTGAAACGTTGCTGTATAGCGTTCAGGTAAGAGACGTACCTATGTATAATCTAAAGTAGACAGCTAGGGCGTCTGAACGACCATAGTTTGAAACCGCAAGAAGTCCTCAAGTATATAGAGTACTCATCAATCAATAGCCTACGAGTATAAAAGTCCACTACTGGACATAAGCCTCTCCCATCGAGTGATTTGCATCGCTTTCCATGAGAGGGTTGTGGACACGTGGAGGGTTTACATTACAGTGTATGCCCACACTGTAATGTAAACGACTACTAAGGATGTGCGCAGACCAAGATAGGTCAGGTGCCTGACAGTATAGTACGGAATGGGGATTAGCGTCGTACAATACTTAAAATGATTGAACGCAGATAAGCTGAGCCCTCAAACTTCACTCACGATAATCACTTGCGAGTTTTCACATTTACGAAGTTTGAAGTTATGGGCCCATCTTTCACACTCAGAGATCCGCATTCACCGCAGCTATGGCATCACTTGTACCGGAGGCTATATAAATTTACATTTTACCCAAGCAATTGAAAGGAAGAAGAGAGCACATCTTTTTAATTTATTATTGAAATTGGAGAGAAGCAATGCCGAAATACTGACTCGAACACCAGCAGATTAACCTATCCGAGATGACGTCTCAGTTGTGCCGCATTGTTGGCGACCTCGAAGGAATAAAACCAATTTATTACGGGGCCGGGGAAATGTTAATAAAGCGTAGGATTCTTAGAAGAATGCTGAAATCCACGGAGTTAAAGGCTTTGCTAAAGTTGAGTAAAGTGATAATAGCGAGTTTTTTGTAATACATCACCAAGAGAGTGCCGTCTGTAACAGATAGTTATTATAAGTAATGCAGTAAATGTCTTATAGGGGAACGAAAATCAAATTATAGACAGCCCAGAATGTTTTCTTAACAGAAAAGACAAAATAGAGCTGATTATGTCCCACACTTGGAAGAACTTTAGATGGTGGAAAGAATGGAGATAGTGAGCTCATTGAGATATAGACGATAATCGAGATTTTGGGTAAAAAAATAGTCTGAGCCTTCTTCCAAGACGAAGTAAACACGTTACACGGTTGGGAGAAGTTGAATGTCAATGATAATGACCGATACAACGCAGTACAGATTGGAAACCAATATCTCTTGGCTCACAACATAGCTGCCCAAGGTTTTCTAGAAAAGGACAAAAGCTTATTTCAGATCACGTGGTATTGTAAAAAGAAAAAGGGGCAGTTGTAGAAAGTAGTAAGGAGAAGTTTTTGTAGTGGCGCGACTTGAGAGATGTGTCATCAATCAATTACTTATCCCTTACCTACGCCTAAAGTTCGTAAAAATTAGCAGGTTTGAGCTAGTGAAACATGTTTTACGTTCCACATAGTCTGATACACAGATTACAAAGTTTGTAATAGTTACGAAGAAAGAAAGAATAAAGTTTGAAATAGTAAGAAGAGTTTAAATACTTTGTCGCTTTGTCTCACCTGGACGTATTTTTTTTAATGTCCGTCTTGAGCAGGCACATAATCTAACCCATATGAAAGGCGGACGTTGATGTCAGAGACTCATCCAGGGTGTCAGTTAAATACAACGAAGACCCATCGCTCCACTCTTGAGCAGCATAATTATCGACCGTGCTCCTTCTGGAGGTCATGGCTTGTAGAAAAGAACTACATTTATTTTCGCGGTAACACTGAATATACCTACTAGAGTCTGCCAAAGAAAGCGTGACCTGGAGTTTTCATATGGCTACATTATTAAGCTGTTAAAGGCTAATATGTAATAACTTTATAATCGTGATAGTAGTTGATTGAATCTATACAAATAAATATCCTTAATCTACACACACACAGCGCCATTTAATTAATCACTAACTAATTAGGCTTGTATTATTGACAATCATATAAAAGCGAAATGTCCCTCCCCTCACTCACGAAATTGACCTTATAACCTATGAGCTGAAATTTGGCATATACAATGTGTCCCGGAGAGAAGTGACCAGCGGGCGTAGTTTGAAAATTTATACAAAATTATCGATAAATCATTTAAATTTAGAGACCTAACTGCTTTTGTTTTTTAAAAATTGTTAATCCTTTTTTTTTAATAGACATGTCTGACCTTCTGCACTATTTTAGTCATAATTTCTTTGTTTTTACGTCTTTCCCAATTCTTTTTTTTTTAATTCAGTGCTGTTATTATTATTCATCAAATTAAGTTATGAAAATTATCCCAAAACAAATAAATAATTTATTAAAAAAGAAATAAACTTAAAATTCGACCAACAAAACTGTATTTCTTTAAGTTTAAAAATAAAAAAACGAAAAATGTCCCTATAACATCATGTTTTTTTTTAATTATTATGATACTACATGATATTCTCTAAAATATCCTCTAACAATGTTTTATGTTATTTCAAATAAATGTGAACGTACGAGACATTGTAATTGACCTTTTATGCTCCAGTAACTAGATAGAGATAAGTTTAAAAAAATGAAAGTAATGTTTTAAGCAGTTTATTTGCACATTTAAGTGTTTTGTTATTACAATGAATCATTTTGATTTTAACATGATAGTTTAATAATAAATAAAAGATACTTAATTTGTTAAAATGGTTGTTTATTAAGAAAAATCAGGTAATTAATTAATTATGTTTTCAAAATGACCGCCGTCAGCGGTTATGCAGGCCAGGCCAATGAAAATTATCCAAGATGGATTGGCAGAGGCGGTCCAGTAGCATGGCCCCCGAGGTCACCAGACTTGACGCCTCTTGATTATTATTTCTGGGGCTACATGAAGCAAAAAGTTTATGCTGTGCCAATAATTTCAAGAGACCAGCTGAAACAGAGAATCGATGCTGCTGCCGCAGAAATAGCGCAGAATCATGCAGAAATAAGGCGAACTACACTAAGGATGTCATTTAGGGCCCTGGCCTGCATAACCGCTGACGGCGGTCATTTTGAAAACATAATTAATTAATTACCTGATTTTTCTTAATAAACAACCATTTTAACAAATTAAGTATCTTTTATTTATTATTAAACTATCATGTTAAAATCAAAATGATTCATTGTAATAACAAAACACTTAAATGTGCAAATAAACTGCTTAAAACATTACTTTCATTTTTTTAAACTTATCTCTATCTAGTTACTGGAGCATAAAAGGTCAATTTCAATGTCTCGTACGTTCACATTTATTTGAAATAACTAAAAACATTGTTCGAGGATATTTTAGAGAATATCATGTAGTATCATAATAATTAAAAAAAAACATGATGTTATAGGGACATTTTTCGTTTTTTTATTTTTAAACTTAAAGAAATACAGTTTTGTTGGTCGAATTTTAAGTTTATTTCTTTTTTAATAAATTATTTATTTGTTTTGGGATAATTTTCATAACTTAATTTGATGAATAATAATAACAGCACTGAATTAAAAAAAAAGAATTGGGAAAGACGTAAAAACAAAGAAATTATGACTAAAATAGTGCAGAAGGTCAGAGATGTCTTTTAAAAAAAAAGAATTAACAATTTTTAAAAAACAAAAGCAGTTAGGTCTCTAAATTTAAATGATTTATCGATAATTTTGTATAAATTTTCAAACTACGCCCGCTGGTCACTTCTCTCCGGGACACATTGTATAGATAGGTATTTTATAGGTAGGAAACGTCTGCTAAGAACGGATTTTGCGAAATTCCCACGGGAACGGGAAATACCTGTTTTTTTTCACGTTTTACCGGAACGGGAAAAACGGTAACGATATATCAATTTTGTATCCGCATTATTATTTGTTCCTCATCCCGTGTAGCTTCTCTAACCTCCAGTAGGGTTGAGAAGACATAACATGACATTGTATGTCGAGCGCGACGTAGGAGTGAGAGTGGCATAGTTGTATTATCCCATTCTTACACCTACGCCCGCGACAAACGATGTCATACTACGCAGGCAGGGCTACGAATTTATGCCTGTTGGGCTAGAGACCTGGGACCGTTTCGTCCAAGCAAATGAGCATGGCAAAAATTATCTTGCGCGACATAAATGTTTATCGCGCTTGTCATGCTACGGCGAGTGTTTCAGGGCTGCGTATTTTCGCCTCTTAGGTACATACATATTTACAGAAATACATACATACACTCGAAAAATATTACCTTCCTTCATGGACAGTCGGGTAAAAAAACATAATAAAACAAGTAACAAATTGATAGTCGTTAAAATAAAAAATATTCCCTCATAAATAACACAATGTGACCATTATTGTGAAAAATTTATTTGATGTTTGACACAGGGCATCAAGAGCAAAATTCGGCCTTATTTTTGATTTATTACTGACGTTCACGTAATTTTCATAAAGTTACCTACCTACGTACCTACTAAAGTTATCTAAAGTTTTTTCTATGGTCAATGAATAAACACCGGTACCTAGGTAATACAGGTAAAGTTTAACCTGCAATGGAAAATCTACCATAATGCTTTGAAATTGAATAAGACTATTCCAAATCTTTTACTTTACCTACATGTTTTTTACCTATTAGCTGAAGGAAGCTTTGTCAACCAATGTTCAGGTAGCTTAATTTGAATAATGTAATCGATAGAATAAACGGAGAAGGTACTTATGTCATAGTATTATAGTTTGTGCCTACTCTTTGCTTTTGTAGGTCTGTGTGGTACAAAGAACACTCGATCATATCATACAAAGTAACAACAGTTGGATTGGTAACTATTTTGCTGGTGAAATATGAGTATGAATCATCAAAACTGGAGATTTGTACCATTGGTGCATGCAAGCAAATACTCGTCATCATTGGTTGATCAAGATCAAGCTGGCGAAAAACGCCGAGGTAGGTAAATAAAATTTAGATGTCGTTCAGAAAATCGTAAGGGAATCTTTTGTGTCAATAAATCACAAGTGAGAAAATAATAAGAACAAACTGTAAGCATGTACCACTAAGTAATCTGAAACAGAAAAACCTTTATAGCCCTCCAAAACACAAATTAAACTTTATCAGCAAATTCTGAATAATTTTAGATAGAACCTATTGCTTATGACTTAATTCAGTAATTGCTGTAACTAAATAAAAATTTATCGAAAATCGTTCATGATTTCCACTAATTTTGTAGTATGCAAGTCTATCTGTTTCAGAAGGTATACATGAAATTGGGAATCTTAGTTGATAGGGTGTGGGATTACATTATGTTCTACATCAATGTTCTAAATTACAGTTTACGGAATCCTCGACCCCCTCAAATATATAATTTCAAAATTAAGATTTCATTGATAAGCTTTACGTGCTTTATTGTTGGTGTTATTTTATGTAGATATGTTAGACTGCAGACACGTTTGACCACACCTCACCGCTATCTCACAGATGGTGCCTCCTGAAAATGTAGTTGACGAGGATGTGATGTTATAAAGTACAATTGGAAAAACTTTCGACGGACAAGGATTTGACATCATCTTTTGTATAAGTTTTTTCTGCATGCATTACGATCGTAGTTCTAAATATAAACTTCCCCTCTGTCTGGCTGGATTTATTAAATTGTGTGTGAAATATGTATACAAGATTTGCATAGGTAGGTATAAAGACTTTTAACCTCCGACGAAAAACGACGGGTGTTATGTGTTTGACGGTGATAGTTGTGGTGTGTGTGTGTGTGTGTGTGTGTGTGTGTGGGTGTGTGTGGGTGTGGGTGTGGGTGTGTGTGTGGGTGTGTGTGTGTGTGTGTGTGTGTGTGTGTGTGTGCGTGCGTGCGTGCGTGCGTGTGCGTGCGTGCGTGCGTGTGCGTGCGTGCGTGCGTGCGTGCGTGCGTGCGTGCGTGCGTGCGTGCGTGCGTGCGTGCGTGCGTGCGTGCGTGCGTGCGTGCGTGCGTGTGTGTGTGTGTGTGTGTGTGTGTGTGTGTGTGTGTGTGTGTGTGTATGTCCGGATGTATCTCGGTACTGGGTGGTCTCATTTGAGTGCGGTTTTTCATATTAAAGACTAAACAAGGTCATTAGCCATGTTTGATGAAAATCGGTTAAGCCCTTTCGAAAATATTTAGCTTTTTACACAGTTTTACATGTATTTGGATGATATCGTAGTTTTTTATATTTGAGATTAAACTCTATATCTACGTTCTTAGCCATGTTGGATGGAAATCTGTTGACCTGTTGCGAACCTACCTATAATCATTTGTTTCTCGGGAGTTTTCATTTTATTTTATAGTTATAAAAATGCAACTTTCTCTTGTCATTAATTGATAGGTATTATAACTATTATTGTTTTTATATGGCGGTTCATAGTTCATAATTCATGCTTTAGATAATTCAAAAACACTACGTCATAATAGGTAGGTACCCTGTAAGTTGAAGAGATTGCAGATACCTAGCAACCATTTTCTGCGCTGAACATTTTAGAGAAACGTACAAAAAAAACGTAATTTGGCAAGGGGACAGTACCTAGGTAGGTAGGTAGGATTCTTGTAAGTCGAATTCGGGCTTATCTATCACAGTAAGTCAGTAACAACCGCGAGCGCCCGATTAAGTAGGTGAAGGTCAGTAAGGAGTCGGTAGACAAACGGATCTCCTTTGCGTACAATCTTTCAGTTTCGGCGTTGCGTGATATACCTACACGTATAGAATCTTGAAAGATTCACAATAATTTCAAAGCTTAGGGAAGTACCTATATAGATATGAATCGTTGGTTGATTGTAAATAAACAGGTTTCAAAAGTGGAACAAAAAATTACATTGAGATACAATAAATTATGCTCTAGGTACTGACCTTCTAGTTTCATGCCGACGTCGAGGCACTTCTGGAAGCGGCAGAACGGGCAACGCTTCCTTTGCGTCTTGTCTATGTGACAGGCCCGCTCAGCGACGCATGTGTAAACCTTCTTGTTCTGAACGGTCCGCTTGAAGAATCCCTTGCAGGACTCGCAGGTGAGGAGTCCGTAATGGTATCCACTGACTTTATCTCCACAGACAGGACATAACTCCTCGATCACATCCTTGGTATCGGTTTGGTCACATACAGTTCCGGCTGTAGGTAAGTAAGCGCCCGGCTCACCTCCGGCGCCTGTCGGAAATAAATAGGAAGCGTCCAAATTGGCATATCCGAAGGACTGTTGGTCCGGTGGACATTGGTACGCGTTGCCTTGCGGCACGTACTGCTGGGAGGTACCCGATGGTCCACCGCCCGAGCCCGATCCTTCCGGGCCTGGACTTAAATCGAACGGGGACATGTTGAGAGACAAGAGGCCTGGCTGGTCCATCGTCATGCTCGGCCGCACCGGGCGGCTGCTTATTACAAATCCCTACAGCGGCGTTCAACCGCGACAACGTTCACACAGTCACCGAGTTCACTAGCGGTCTGGCCGCACGCAACACTATCTGCCGCTAGCGGGCTGCACCTGTTCAAGCACTATACTAGGAGACACGTAAATCCAGCACATTTTGTTCAAGAAGATGGTATTAAAGGCGCCTTGCACAGATATGAAAAACAAGAGTAAGTGCGACTGACGAGTGTTCAAGAGTTGACTGCGCGCGTTATGTTACGATCGCGTCGAGTACGTATTGTTGCCATCAGCGGCGCGCGTGCCGCTCAAAAGACGTTCCGCGATCGACTGGCGGCCGGCCGGCGGCAAAGGCGCGCGTGCCGGCGCCTCCCGCATGCGCGCCCCGCCGCCACCCGCGAGCCCCCGCCCGCTCGCACAATGGAAAACGATTAGGAGCCCATGTAATAAGTGAAAGTGAGTCGGTGACCCACTTTCCCGCGATCCAGGTCTATGTTAGTGCGCGTTCGCGCAGTTGCGCCACCGCGCGGGCGGAGGACGGCGCGGGGGGGCGGCCCACTGACCCAGTTGCGCGCAGTGCCGCAGCAGGGCAGGGTTGCCGCGAACAGCGAGCTCATGTTTATGTTCTTACGGCATTTGCTTGCTAACAGCGCTCACTTTTCGCAAACGTAACTGCAAACTTGGCGCCAGGCAGCGCTTACGTCGATTCAGCAGTTGCACTTTACGTTAAGAATTAGGATACGCTACATTTTTATGTCAAATACCTACCTACCTATCAAAAAGCAATCATCAATTAAATGGAGGCTCCTATCTGTTTTTCGATATAGGTCATCGTATTTACTTAGGTACCCACTTACTAAGCAAAAAACATGCCTGCCGTCTGTAACGTTATTTATCATTTTCAAACACTGCATAGGTAGGTAAGTACCAAAGGAAGTAGCAAACAAAGGAAAAATAAAAGCGGTATCTCCAAAGCTTCAACTTTCTCGAAAGATGTCGTAAAGTAGTCATAAACGGCCCCTTTTGACAGCGGTCCCGTTAACCATACAGCGGACAATATGAGTTATCCCAGGTATCTGCTACACTTGTGCTGGACAAACAAGCCAAGTTATCCACTACTGTTCTTTAAAATAGAATACCTAAACGTCCAAGGAGGATGCGTGGTCTATACAAATTCAACAAGACATGGACCGAAAATGCTGAAATCCGACTAGTTACTGAATAGAGATAGGTACCTACCTAATAAAGCGTAGGTATGTGGTGATATAGATTTATATATTATGTATATTTGTATGTACGTGGCACTACGTTGTTTCGACTGGTATTACACAATCCCACTTATCATTCATTGAATTTGAAAAAAATTAATTGGTCTCCTTGCATGCCCGTCGATTAACAGAAAAAGAAGTTAGGCGATCCCCTGTTTCCTATACTTTTTACCAGTATTCTTCGAATATACCTATCGGAGCTTTTGGTCTATGAAGAAGCACATAAAAGGTGACCTTTCTTCCACTGTCACTCAAGCGCAAAACCATGGACAAGTGCATTCTTCCGATCTTCACCTATGGCGCTCAGCCTTGGCCTTTGATGTCTATATGTCAGGGAACAGAAATACACAACATTCGCTAATTTATCTACAATTCACTTACAGTAACACTGCTGGAGACAGTCTTTAGATAGAATGCGTGGTGAAAGACGTAGAAGGAGACGGCGCGGTACGAACGAGCTGGATAAGTTTTTCAACGAATCCTCTAAGGAAGCTCGGGCCAGGCAGAGAGAAGAGGGAGGCCCTTGCCCAGTAATGGGACAGTATAAGCTTCTAATAATAATACTTCATAAAACTATTTATAACACAGGTTTACTTTTTTTTCCTGTGTTTTATAACATAATGGTTGTTACAAAAATATTTTATCCAACACTAGTCGATTGAAAAAAAAATACAAAATTAGGTTAACTCAAGTTTATAATACACAGTACAAATAGCGATGATAGCTACTGTAGTTAGAAACTGTAGTGTAGCTATAAACGCCCATCTCCAAAGCGACAGCGTACCAAAGAATGTTTTGTTATAGCATAATATAAAATTAATTGTAACACAACAGCACTAATAATGTAAGTATAACAACACCACCAAAAAGAAACAAAAAAAGAATTTTTAGATATTGTACTGAATCACCTAGATAGTTCGATGCGTCTCTATAATTTCTATGCATTCCGACAGTGACAAGAATGTCTAACTGGCAGAAAATTTTCATCGTATTCATTCAAGCGCTTCCGAGGTTCCATCAACTTAAACATCATCGGATTTACAATACGTAGACCGCGGGCTCCATCATCAGCGTTTGGTTGATGAGCTTAGCTACCACCACCTTATTCTGCCGCCAATGTCTTTCGGTTTGGAGGTTCCGGATGCGTTCGCTTACAGGATGAAGTCATGCCCTAATCTTTCGTAAATACATGAAAAGAATCGTAATTCGAAATAGTTGAAATGAGGTCTTCTTTTGGTAAACTTGGTCATACTCAATATTTAAGGTACTTTATCTTCACGGGCCGTATTTTTTTCCATTCTGTGCATGTGATTGGAACATCCTCCTACAAATAGTCGTACATAGACCATTAAATTTAACGTATGTGTAGGAAACTTTTTGAAAACGTTTTTGAGTGTGTGACAGATCAGTAGATCTAGAGTAATAATAATGAATGAATGACGATAATAGACTGAATTCAAATGTTTGATATGACAGATATGTATCAAAATAAAAAATGTTTACACATATCAAACTAAATCGAAGCGCATTGTGAGAGCTATTGACTATCAAAAGCGATATAAATTAAAGATCTTGACCTGCTTTTTGTTAAAATCAGTCAACAGGTCACGAACGAGTGACTGTCTGCGACAACCTTGTAATGCCCATTCGCACTGTATAATGTCTTAAAGCACTACTAAATAAAACATCGCCCTCTGTATTTGTTTATGGATTGTTTTAAATACGCAATGTTAAGTATAAAGACAAGAACGTATAAATACTTTGATATTTTATACATAACAATTGCAAAACTAACTAAATGTTAAAGAAAGCACCCATCGTGCCGATAAACCACAGTGACTCAATGAGATTCGATTTCATAATCAAGACCTGAATACCGGATGAAAAGCGATAGTAAAAGTATGTATATACAAAGTATGTCGTTTTCGCTATCGCGTAGACGTCGCGGCCTCTGTCGAAAGCAAGAGTTCTCGCAGTCGGAATCGCACGCGCAACTGCTTTCTTCGCGTGCGCCTAATGACGTCACACTTTCTCTACGTCCGGTGACGTGCGTTGATGTAACATATCGCAATAGTAGTGTGTAGTCAGAATGTTGTGTTAGGCGTGTCTTCCTTGCATTCTATTATTATCATATGACCTTTCAATAAATTAAACTTAGAGCATGCTGCGTGTGATAAATCGATGGATACATAACAATTGCCTTTAGTAGGTACAATAGTTTAAAGTGATGTTATAACATTTAGACTAGGAATAAATAAGATTATTACTTTTACATCATTTATGAATTATGAAATTCATTGCTATTTATGAAATATGTAAGTAATTCAATTGGTGTAGGTATCATTAAAGCTAAAATTTTAAAATTAAAATTTATTTATTTTCATTTATTTATTAATTTAATTTTAATTTATTTACTTTCATTTTGCATGTAATGCTGATGTTGACTGAATATGGATTTATATATTTGAATCTAAGATCTTATAATGTAGTGTTCTAGCAAATAAATATTTATATTTCTATTCTTAATTTTGAAATGGTCCTTATTGAATTATTTCTTGTCAACCGTGACAAAATGGCTGAGCGTTCGCCATATTGTATTTATCGTGTTGACATATAGGTACCCCATGGCATTCTCGAGACGATTAAGCATTTAAACGTCGACTGAGGCGTTTAGACTATATAATAAACACATACAGACGCGTTGAATACCTATAAAATGTCACAAGTGTTATTTTACATTATTAAAAAATTCTTATAAGTCGAAAGTAGCGTCGACTCAAATAAATCTATTAAACAATACAGTAGTGACACCGGGATAACAAACCTCGAACGATCGCAAAAGAAATGTGCCGTGTCTTCTACTCGTACGTCTGCGGCGTTGCCTATAAAATTAATTACTGCATTTTTACGAGTACGATAAAAAACCCAACGGTGCGCTCTTCATGAACCTCAAATTTTGATTTTCGTTCAAGTTAAATTCAAATAATTAATGATATTTTTTTGTACAGTTTCTAGATACCTACCTACAGTTTCTATGTTTACAGATCGTCGCACGGTTATGCGCCACGATGGGAAAGTACCTACTTTAAATATTGTACATTACCTTAAATATTGTACATAAGATAGTTTGCTTTATGTAGACATTATTTTATTTTAAAAAGTAATTAAGTTGGTAATATTGCAGAATTATATATTTTTAAAGTTGCTGGCCTCATCGGGGAGTGTGAGATGCCCTGTATACGAGTAAGTAGGTGGGCCTCATACAGTATTATAGGTAGACACAACATACAGATCCCAGTGTTGAATAGCCCTGCTACCGTAGCTATACAGCATAATATGTAGTAGTTTTTAAGATTTAGTCTAATATTATTATATTACTAGCTGTCACCAGCGACTTCATTCGCATGAAAATGTACAATATTGTTTCAAACCACATAAAAATAAATACTACACTAAAAATATTTTTAAACAAGATTTTAATACTCTACCAAGAGATCCTGATCATCATATTATTCTAGTCTCACAAAGACGAGTAGGTATAAGCTCAAACTCCATGGAGTTGCATTGTTTAATTATTGAGCTCTTGTGGTCGCACTTTGCGGTCCCTGCTCAATCATCAGACCAGCTTAATGACAGCATAATATTGCATTATGATCCAACACCTAAGTCTGCAAAATTTTAGCTTAATTGAACACCAAGAAGTGGGTGAAATTTAAGGCAGACACACCGAGACAAGTAAAGCTAAATAACTTTAAAAATAGTGATACGGAATCCATTACTGAAAATTGTCGAACTGGTTATAAATAAATAATAAAGACAGTGTATAACGAAGGAAAATAAGAAAATTTTAACATAAAGTAGATAATTTTATGTACTTTGATTAAGTCAGAACTTGATGTGTTTTCCATCACTCGCTCAGAAGAAGAATAAGCCATTTCTTTTTTCTTTTTAAAATTTTACTTAACTATTAATCTGGATTCATTTTCGTGAAACCTGCATCAAAATCCGTCCAGTATTTGTCAATGATGCGCGGTCAAAACAAAAATTACCT